>LR990210.1:8109236-10537381 GCA_905147375.1 Hylaea fasciaria
AACTTGGCACGATTCCCAGCATCAAATGTAGGGTCAACTCTAGAGAAGTAGGTGTTCTGGGTCCGGTTGCCGTTCACGTCATCCGGCTCCACGTAGGTTTCCCTCAGGGTGAAGCCGAGGTTGTCTTCCTGAAACTCCAGGGTGGTGCAGTCGTTGATGGTGCGGTTGTCGCTGGCGAAGCTGGCGGTGTTGTACCAGTGCCCTGAAAACTGAAATATGGTGCCACTAGGTATTAAACAGTATTTCCGTATGAACTGATACAATTTTTAATTATATACTATCTTAACTGTGGTATCTATTTTTGATTATCAATTACGTTTATTGATATTTTCGGTGACGCGGAGGTTTTTCCAATGAAAAGTACTGAGTGGCAATGCGACTGTCATGAGCACTTGAGCAGGCTTGACGCCTACCATCAGATAAACGATTTTCTCATCTCGTGTATTTTTAGATACAAAAATAGTCCAGGATGTCTAATAAATTACGAAGGTCTAAGACGAAGATGATCAATAAATTTAGCTTTAGTTCCGCCAAAAATGGGAACGCAAAAAAGGAGTTACATTAGATTGGGATGACGTCTTCCATAATCTTTCTTACCTTTCATTCGTCAGATTTTTCGTAGAAAGAAAGCTACAATGTTGCCTATCTATCGTCTTCGTCATTTTTAATTTGATTTTCTGCTATGATTAATCCGAGGCAATGTAAATATCATACAATCACAATCACAAATATCACATAATGCAATCAGTCAGTAAATCGAAAGTTCTGCCTCTGAAACCGCGAGGTCCAGGGGCCTTACCATGACGTCTTATTGCGATCCAATTGAGGGACTAAACATAATTGTTTCACTTTAAATAATAGTAATACATGGCTTTCGATATCATTTAGGTAAACGTCAATCCCTTTCGATTCAAAATCAACCTAAATTGAGTATATCACAACAAGACGTTATGGTACAAATAAGTAGTAAAACAATTCTGCTTAGGTCCTCAATTGGATCGCAATACGACGTCGTGGTAAACCCCCAGGGAGTAAATTATAAACTCCAACGTCTCATTTCACACAAAGCACGTGTTAATGATAAAATCATAACCACTCACCCTAGTGTAGTCCAGATTCTCTTGCAGCTTCACATCCGGACAAACGCCAATCAACGTGTAATGCGTAGTAATGTTACGACACCTCACATTACATAACTGAAGGATCAAACATACGATAGTGTAGATGATCATTTCGATAGCACGTTCTTGAAACCCCTTGAAATACTAAATCTAACTCGCTAAAAGTCTTTTGAAAACTAGTGAGTTTTTTAATAGGTACGTCCTGTCTCACCAGAGGGTAAGACAGACTGAGGAGGTCTTCCCACTGTATAATTATCCAATCAAAGGACCCCTCGTGGCTGATTGTATGATATAGGTGGGCATGCAAATTGGATGCAGAATTGTAAGAGGATGTCGCTTGGTAGGTGCGACTTACGGTCTTATGTCAGCAAAGGTTGTCTTGCTGGGAACCGACTGACTAAATTGAGGTGCACTATTCTTTAACTGTAGATCCATATTCTTTAGGGTATTGAAGAATAAAATTGAAATACTTTTTATCATGTACCTACCATGCTCGCTCAATGGTATAGAAGATGAGGACCTGTTCAGAAGTACCACTTTCTGCCAACTCAGCGGAATTGCAATGCTTCCACAAGGTTTGGTTACGTAAATGCGATATGTTTACCAAAAATTGCACCTGTCATTGCCACGACGCTGGTCTCCCGCGATGCGTTCGCACTGTGGCGCAGTGGTCCAAAAGTGGCACGTCTGATCAGAACCTAATGATGAATAAAAGTTGCTCTTCACTTCTCTACTCTTCTCTTCTCTTCTCTTCTCTTCTCTACTCTTCCGTCTACAGGTTGATCTCAGACCGGTGAATGCAAGTGGCAAATTGTCGTTCGGTGTAGCGGTCTAAAAGGACCTATGTTCAGCTGCAGCAGTGGTTTTCTTCATGCTGATTGTGATGATGATGACATACAAACTTTGTTATATCTCAAACGTTTCACACTAATATATTTTTAATTTTCAGATAACGTCCTACAGTATCCATTCGTCATACTGACCACAGATTATGACACCTATGCCATAACATACACGTGCCAGAATATGGGAAGAAAAGCCAGAATGCACTACGGTAAGCATCAATGGTGGTTAAGGTAATCTTTGACTGCTCTACGACGTTCCTAACAGCAAACGTTCGTGTCCAACACTACGACCATCCTCGTGTTAAAATACTCTCACATACAAGTGCAGTATACAATAATTATTACATGGTGGTCATGACGTTAAAGGATCGATTATACATATTGCTGAGACTTTGGATCATATTTTTTTTTATTTGTCATTTTTTTTATAAAAAAAAATACGTAGCTCCACACTAGGATTGTTCCTGTATCGTGGATACCGCTTACATGCATATAATTTCACATACACAATACACATCACACCAACCCAGAAACAAACATTTGTGGATCGCACAAAATATTTGTTCCGGGCGGAAATCGAACCCGCGACACTAAGCGCAGCAGTCCGATTGCTCAGCCACTACGCCAAACGCTTCATCAAATCTACAATGCTACCAAATTATGTCTGTTTCTACTATGCTTGTGATCTAGATCGGTTATTGATATGGTGTACTTTCACACCTTTCCAGTAATACTTGGGTGCTCACTGGGTCTGATCAGAACCTAATGATGAACAAAAGTGATTGCAATTATTTTTATTTATTTCCACCAGCATTATTAGTGTTAACAGCATGCACATGCGCCGTCCAATGAAAGCTGCACTTTTCCTCTCTTTGCTCTACCTTCTCGAGGAAACCTACGTTTCCGTTGGGAACACCGTTCAACTCTTCTATAGCTTGCTGGAAAATATTGTCCGGAAGAGTAGGTGCTCGTGAAAGAATCCATGCTGAAACTGAAAGTTCACAAATTATTGTGATGCCGTGCTTGGCTGTAGCTACTGCGTAGACTCACTTGTAAGGCAGCCAAAACAGATTGCTATGTAACTTACTGTATTTGATGCCCATGTTGTCATTATGCCTGCATCCGTAAACCAGTGCGTAGTTGGAGTAATCTGTAGATATCACTGTAAGCGGGATGCCGACTGGGTCTGGAATTGATTAATAGGTACCAATGTGAACACAATGTTGCAAAAATTGCTGTGCAGTGGTTATTCTATTCAATTAATTGACTGGTGACGCAAAACGTGTCAAGGTCCATGTTGTATTCGTTTATAGCGCTAGCGCGCTTCTCGTGTACCTACTTCCTGTGTCATTTGCAAAAGGCGTCTGGGAGAGAGAGAGAGAGAGACGCATAATGGCAAGCTAAGGGGCCTGTGCCTTATTTATGTGTCACCAGTATATACCATTCCGCCAGACCACGCTGACAGTGTAGCTCATGGTTTCTTTCTTTCTCTTTCTTTTTCTTTTTCCTTCTTTTTTACGGTTAAAAAACAGAAGAAGTAATGCTAAACATAAAGTATTACATACGATTAAAGAACTTGCTTCGCATCTACATAATCATTTTCGATGTAAACCAACCTAAGCTAAACAGTTTGGAAGTCTACTCAATGTAATCTTACAATATATAGACATACCAATATTATTCGCTTGTATCGTGAAAATAGCTTCATCGCCCGGATAGTAAGTGCTGTTCACGTGCAAAATGAACTGGATCCCGTCTCTGATGAACACGTGCTCGATTTCGATCCGCCGGCCGCAGTACTGGATGGTCTTGTATGCGCACGCGCCGTAGTCTTCGTACCAGGTCGGGAAACGGGCTACCTCGTACCATTGACCGAGGAACTGGAAAATGAGCAAGATAAGCTACCAGCTATTTATAGCTATCAAGGTCAAGGTGACGGCGAGTGGATCTCCTGATAGAAATCAATGAGACCTGGTCCTCACCAAATCTCATTCTCAATCAATGGATCTCCAAGATTAAAAAGGAAAAGAATAACTTTATCCGGAGATCCGGATGACTAAAAACAAATTCATTGATGAAGACTCATGACGATGATTCATGCTGATGATCAAAACAATAGATAAGAGCTATTTGTCAAAATCTTGCAAAATATTTTGAAGGAAAGTAATTCTGTGTCATAAATAGATTATCATTATCATTCTTTGATTATTGTAGTACACTTATAAGTAGTATTGTAGTATCACTTCATAAAAAAATCACGCATATGGTTATCTAGTCAGACCGAAATGAAAGTGATACGATTGAAAAAATCCAAAAAAGATAGGTAGGTATATATTATTATTATGTGACTCATTGAGGCGAGCAACAGTTAAATGATTCATGCGATGCAACAATAGGGTGTACCTACTGGTACTACATTTTGTGGTAAACGGGACACCACACCTACCAAATGCTGCAAACCTTATCAAAATCTATACAGTAGCTAAGCAACACATAATTATGTAAACAGACAACAATATTAAAAAAAATGTCTTACTCGACAACAGTGCATTTTTATATACCTATGTCTTTATCCCATGGTTATGTTTTACAGATTTTTATATGTAATTTATAAAACAAAAAACACAATGATTTACTATTTACCTACATATCTGAAACATAAACTAAAGTAACCACACAAAGAAAATTAAAATAATTTAACCCACTTGCCAATAACCACTCACCCTTTCTAAATCGAAATATCTCATGGTTTCAACCGCCGCGCAGTGCCCAAATTGCAGCACTTGACTATCACAGGCATTGCCAATGAAAATAACTAAACAACAGACACTAAACCATTTACGGTACATTTTTGTAGGTGTTTTTGTATATTCTACCGGGTTCAAATGCTGTTGATCTGACGGCAGTACGGTGTATCTGATTCTTATCATTATATTTTTATCTAAGAAATACCAGTTCATTGATGTAATATGTCATGATTATGATGTAAGTGTAATAACAGTAGGGGATCTACGAATTCAGGAGTACTCGTACTTACGCAGCTTTAGAGGTTGTGGATTAATGTAGCTATAACTAGCTTAGTAGTTCGACGGTCGAACTAATGAGAAAAAAGATCATACTAGTTCGACGATCAAACCAATGCGTCGAACTAGTTAGAACAAATCGCATGAGATAGTTTCATTGTAAATTTTTGACAGTATTTTAGCATTATAGTTTGAATTTAAGTTAGTAAAAAAAGGAATATGGACAGTTCGAGCAAACGTGTTGGTGGCAGTTGTAACCGCTGGAATAGTTTTGACTATATAATAATATGATAGGTGCGATAATTTTCAAAAAGAGATAATTCAGTTACTGTTGGAACTTGAGCCCGTGGCTAGTGGCACCAACTACACTACAATAAGTACCAACTTGCCGACTTCCTCCAGCAGTCCCTATACCCTTACTGTGTGTATGGTGTTCAAAAATATTTATCTTGATATCGGTATTGGTAGTCAGACTTCTGAGCTAGATAGGAAGTGAGCTATTCAACTGATGATTTTCTCAATCGCTAAGATAAGCGATACGTAGACCTATCTAGCGAACTGGTTTTCCCAGAGAGGTCTGTATGAAAATCCAAATTTCCGCCTTTCACTACAAACGTTTTATAAATTGAGAATTAAATACATGCTTCCGCGTGCTTAACTAAGTCAAGAATATTAGATCTTGCTTGCCTTTTTTCGGTAAATTAGCAGCATTTATTTCACCGTCTACTAATTTTCATAAAAACTAGACTGCAGTGAACGAAGTCGCGTCGCCAACATATCCGATTAATTTAAATTGTACGAACAAAACAAGTGATTGTAAATCCGGAAACCAAATTTCCTTCGACAAAAAACAGCTTACTCTATAAAGAACGTAACTTTTTTCGTTACGTCTCATTTGCCAGTTACCTTCCGCGACTTGTGCTAGTGCTGTGACAAGGTTCCAAGATGTTAATTCTCAGTTTAATTGTTGGACTCCTGGGTTTTAATGTTGAGGCCGTGGTAAAGAACATGAGCTGTCCCACAGTTACTTCCAGAGAGCTGGATTGGAAGGAGGTAAGGACCTAGTACCATATATTCCTGTCATAGAGGAACTTGCATACATACATTACGTACACACATACATACAGTCATGCCAATCCTTGGATTTGTTTATAAAGGTACGCACAATGGAAATCGATCGAACGATAGGCAGCAATCCAAGATCGATTTCAACCTTGGATAGGAGATACAATATTAATTTCGGCTGTTAGTCTTGCAAGTCAATTCCTTCGAGTTTCCATGGTTCAAATGAGTTCAATACTTTCATGTCTGTCAAGTTCCGATGACTTACTTCAATCTTCTAATCTTCAGTGACTAACAATATATCGATGACGTTTAGGCTCATTTTAATCAATATCAAATATCTAACTCTTAAAAGCTTGTTCGGAAAATTAGGTTTTTCAACAAAAGAGTCATTTTATTTGACTCTATTCGGTGAGTGTTCAGTCTGCGTATCGTTTAGTTGAATCGGAATAGGGCACCGGTATCATAGTTATTGCTTCTGCCTTTACAGATGGACGGGGCATGGTACCTAGCAGCCGCGGCAACAGATCTCCAGGTCCAAGGTGACTGTGCGATGGTGATCTTCGAGCACCAGGACACCCTTGGAGTCTCCATCAAGTGGATTACCAACAACACAGCCAGCTTCTACAACGGATCCGTGGCTCTCATACCAGACCCCAACAGTAATAGTACTGGAGACTTGCTCCAGGTTACCTATAATGGTGAGGAGCAATTAAAAAATATATCTGTATAGAGATACTTCTAAAAAGTAACTATAGTAATTTCAGCGGTATTGTCGCTATTACAGACTTCTTGTAAACAACCTTTGGATGTCTAAAGAATGGCCAAGTCAAATGTAGCTAAGTGTAACTAGCGATCATGTATGCAGGGATTTGTGAACGTGAAAGAAGCGAAAGATGTGTGTCAAGATCGCAGCATGGGAAAAGATAGTCTCTGCTTACCTCAACGGGAAAAAGGCTTGACTGTGCACGAGTATGTTAGATGACTTTGCAGGCGTGATACTGCATGTAAACGTATGGAAGTAGCCTGACCTTTGCATTATTTCACAGATCAAAAAACGGAAACCTATTCATTCCTGGATATCAGTTATGAGCATTACGCGGTGGTCTTCGCTTGCTATGACAACGAGGATGGAAACACTAGCACCTGTGAGTTAACACTATTTCCTACCTACATGCTCCATCAGTGAAAGAAGAAGAGTCATCTCAGCCAAATAATTTCTCCGAATTTCGTAATTTCTAACTTTTGAACAAGAAACAATGGAAGTTTCCAATGTATCTAATTGCATATCATCTGGAACTTTTTACTTTTTATGAACAAACAAATTAGATTGCATGAAGATAAGCAATTTGCTGGTCTGGTGGCCACGCGGTGGGACGGAAAACCGCGAGACGCGTACTGTCGTAATTTTAATTGTTGATTAGTGTTTTTGCTGTAAAGATAAATTAAGCCTTCATGCATCAAAAGTAGCAGTTGACCACAATCTCATCTGGCGTTCAGTGGCGGAGAAGACAATATAAACACAACCGTCTCCACAAATGTTTAAACGACAGTTAAAAAGGATTGTCTTAAACTTCGTTCCACAAAATCGACGTTCACCGCTTTGTCTAAATCTTTTGTGGTAAGACAGTAAGTCTAAAAAAACTTTGGTTTCAATAATTGTTACCAAAAAAGCCACCAAAAAGTGACAGATATCCTCCTTGAAATAACAAGTCAATTGTACACGAAAGTGCCCTAAAGGCACCCGTGATTCTCAACTCCTCGAATACGTCGAGAAAAGAAATATCTTCCTAGATATTAAATACGAGTATAACTACGTTTTCCAGATGAAATTTGGAAGATGACGCGGTCGCCGCATCTGAAAAACTCTGACGCTGCCAAAATTGACCAAGCCATTGCGAACTACAATCTGCAGGGGACTGCGTTTGTGATCTTCAACAACACGGAAGATACCTGCTGGGTCAACTCCGGCAGCCACATATTAGACACGTCCTCTCTCATCATGACCTCAGCGGCAGCTTTGACGCTATTCAGGAGAATGTACTAGAATAGAATAGCATATAAATTTCTATATTATACTCCAAAGGAAAATAAAATACACAAGATATTAACAGACATTACATCATAAGGTACAATGGGCGGACTTATCGCTAAATGTGATCTCCTTCAACGTTTGGATAAGTAATGGAGCATTAGAGGCACCTCCTTACACGTTTACAATGCATTGCTTCATAAACAAAAAAAAAATTATACTATCAATGTAAAGCCTCTTACGTCAACTCATCCCGCGGACAAGGTATGGAGCGGGTTCAGTTGACTTAAGAGCTGGAGAGATAAGGCTCTAAAAGCAGTAAAATATCTTTCTATATATTCGTAAAAAAATAGAAGCCTCACATAATTTAGAGTAATTAGTCTATACATTCATTTTCGTCATTGTTGGGTCTGAGCAACATAAATTGATCACAAAGTTGTTCTCTATAATAGTTTTTCCATAGTCGACACGAGTATCACCTTGGTTTGTCTTTACTACATAATTAAAAGGCTAAGGACTACTTACCTACCTAATAATATAATTATTGATGTATGAATAAGTATAATAATAATTAAATTAAAATAATTAAAATAATATTAATAAATTATTTCAACTATTTATTTCCTGTTTTAATTTACTAGTCGACTATACTGACCTCTTACGAGCTTGTTTTGAACTAGTACGTTTCAAATTGGACAGTGGAAATTGCAAGAGAAATCCAAACTGTGAAGCTACGATGAAGTTCAACCAATTCTTGATAGAGGGCGCTTTATTATTTTAATAATAATATGAATATATAAATACATACATATTTCAGAAAGTGTTATTATTTAGTATTATGTATATTACAATATTCAACGCGGAAATGCAGCCACTGTTCTTGGCACCATAAGTCAAAGTCAAAGCATTTATTGTAAATAGGCAATAAAACGCACTTTTACAAGTCAACCAGCTAATTTTCGTTAGCAAAGTGAACCATAAAACATAAAATATGATAAATTACATTAAACAGTCATCGATTATGGTTTGAGTTTCAAAAAGGTTGTTTCCCTTTCAAGCACTGTACCAAGATTCTGGACAGGAAAAGGAAACTCCGTTGACTCTACCAGTGCTTCGGAATACGCCCGTTAGAAGAGACAGCACCAAGAAACTCTACGGGGATGTAATTTTTTAACTTACTCTTTTTCATTTTCTTTTTTTATCAGTCGTAATGCCTCATTAGTACCTACCTACTTTTGATAGACTTGGTTTAGGGTTTAGGTCAAGTTATTAATTAGCTAAAACGGTTCTAATTTGCGCACAAACTAAAATCAAAATAATCATATAATTTTTACATACCTCGACCTAGCTAGGGAGGTAAATATTATTAATATGTTTTCTGTTCGAGAAAGTTTAAGAACTTCTAGCTTAAGTTAGTTTTCGTTGTTGTCGATATTTTATTATGCATATTGATACTACTCGTCAAGTGAAACAGAAAAAAGGGCGAGTAACGCAACCATGTCTACAAAGTAAATCTTCAGCGATTGTTACTTGCAAAACTTACAAAACTTTCACGGAGTTTAGACACTCGTTGACTTTTATAGCAGTTTTTACACCCACAAGGTGCCTTCCACTTCGGTTTCCAACAAACCATTGATACAGTAATTTAAGACAGTATTTAAGGTTGTGCATTTTTGTGAAAAAAAAATTGTACCTACAAAGTACCACGTCGTGGGTTAACTCTCTACACTTATTGTGCCGAACGTAGCACTAACGACGGCTGCAAGGAACCACAGGGTGGACACACCATACATAAAATCGAACAAACGCGCGTCGTCTGCGTTGCACTGCGTGTGCACTCAAAAGATACTCAATCTCGTTCAAAATGTCAAACAACCGATCCTGCTATCTCGTTCTAATTTTAAAATAGAGCGGGAAAATTTAATGTAGTAAATTAGTTTGAAGCTCAGTCACTGTTTGCATCGTCTACTTCAGTTCCTTACTAAGTGCAGACCATTGGGTACTAACTAAACCTAAAAAACAAACAGAACTCTGCCGTCTTCGTGTAAGGTTTATTTTACAATGGCATTGGCGAACTTTGTACCGCAGTTTAGTTGATTACGGTATAAATCGAACCGAATCGAAGAGTCAAGCACGTATTATTCAGGTTTTCTTCGAAGGTTAAAGTAATGAGCTGCTCAGTTTGTTATTTTTACATTATTATTACTGCTTCATTAGTTTATAAACATAACATAGCACGCGGCTTCTAAAACTTAACCTTTCATATTTCTGACTATACAATATAGGTACATAAATGTACCACAATGCAAAATGCAAAATATATGAATATAATAAATTTTTTTCTGCTCTATCCTTATGTTATTTGATTGTCTTTCACGTTTTTTTTTTTTTACGGAACCCTGACACTAGGATTGCTCCTGTATCGTGGGTACCGCTTACAGACATATAATTTCACATACACATCACACCCAGACCAGAAACTAATATTTGTGGATCGCACAAATATTTGTCCCAGGCGGGAATCGAACCCGCAACTTCTAGCGCAGCAGTCCGATTGCTCAGCCACTACGCCAAACGAGCCGTAAACTACAGCGAAATAGGTTAATTATTTCGCTGTAGGTACATAATAACTCTTTATAATATTAGTAGGATTTATCCGCTTGGATTGTCGTATTTTTATTTGGATAGGTATAAACACTCTACGCAAGTACGCATAGTAGTACGCATATTACTTTTTACTAAAAAATAAACCAATCCATCCAAATTCAAAAGCTGTTGACTCTGACTTTGTTCACACAATGAACAAAGTCAGAGCTAGCGTCATAAAACTATTAATATTCAACGTTTAGTCCAATGCAAATTGGAAAACTATGCTTTGGGACGTATAAAGCTGTGCTATAAATATAAACTAGGTTTGTTAAGTTGACGGTAGAGAACAAGTCGCGCGGCATCACGACTTTTTTAATTCTGCCGAATTATAAATTATAAAAACTACAAGAAGTAAAAGTACCTACTTAAATGACTCTCGTCAGATGTCTCGTGAAGTGACCTTTTGTAACTTATGTGCGGATTCGGGGCACGATGACGATACAGTTCAGTTCTAGTTGTTATCAATTCTTAATTCACTCCTCAATTCTTAATTGTTCTGTTTAATTTAATGTATCGTGATATCCCATTGATTATCCCGTTGTTTGCCGTCATTGTTGACGTTCGCCGTAAGTGTAGCCACAGCCACATAATATATATTATTACTAGCTGACCCGACAGACGTTGTCCTGACATTGTTTCTATGGGAAATCTCTTCCTCTCCTTCTATCTCTCTCCCTTACCTGTCGCTCTCACTCTCACTCCCTCTCCCTCTTCCCCTAACATTATCTCTCTGTCTGTCTCTGTCTCTCTCCCTCTTCCGCTATTTCTGTCCCTGCCCTCTAATCTCTCTCCCTCTCAATCTCTTTCCCTCTCAATCTCTTTCCTTCTCACTCTATATCTCTCCCTCTCCCTCTATTTAAGGTCGCTAAGTATTCTAAAATTTTATATTTTTCCGCGCGATTTTATTATTTTTCGTTCATAAGAACCTTCTCCTGACTATAACAAACACAACAAAAAAAGAATTCAATAATTATGAACTTTATACAATAGCAATAAACCTCGTTTTAGTTAGAAAACGTTTGTATAGGAAAAAGAAAAGGGCTGTTTTTAGGGGTTTTACGGCAATTTTTTTATTTTTCTCACCGTAAAAACCATCTATAAACTTCAACGAACATTAAAAAAAAAAATTGGCCAAATTGGTCCAGGCGTTGTTGAGTTATGCGCTTACCAACACATTTTGCGATTCATTTTTATATTATAGATGGCATTGGCATTGCCGTTGAATATCCCGATTTTTTACGTTCATTTGTTTTTTTTATTTAAGTTTTTTTTTTGCTGTTGACGATGACGAAAAAAATGTGGCCAGTCAAAATTATGGCGTTAAATCATCGGGACAATTTCCGCGTTGTTTAAAGCGATGTAGGCCGTTGACGATGACGATATAATTATGTGGCCCATGCAACACTGACACTAGAAGCGACGTTTCCTCATTCGACTTAAACAACTAACAATAACAATTGGAGTTTTGGATAATCCGATAGTGAGACGTTGTTGGTTTTGTATTATTATCTCAAAATTGTGTTTCTTCGAGTGTTAATGTGTAATATTGGTGGAATATTAACCTTTTTTTTTTCGTTAACGTGCACGAGTGTAGGTGAATGATATAAACTCAAAAAACGTGTCATTTCGCATTTGTTCCAAAACTCCCAGGAAGTTTCACTACTTTACTGAATCGTGACTTTGACGATGTAAATAATTGACTTGATTACTTGACCACGATTGCTATAACATTGCTGTGACTTTATTAATGTGAATTTAAGAAATACTTAAAATAAAATACTTGACACTGGCTATATGCACAAACCGTGCGAAGCCATAACTAAAACAAAAAAAAAACAATAACAATTGACACGTTACAATAATTTACATGGTTATTTTGCTTTGATCGTCATTTCCTTACTGTAGTGACGACGCGCCTTATGGAGAGAAGAATGGAAAAAGTCGCGCGACTTTTTCTATGAGCTTCTCTTTAGCTTCACTAGAGTGTAATGTAATATTATGCGGTGAAGTAATTACTTTAATTTGGTTTGGGATGCAAGTTGGTACAATAGTTGTCTGCTGCAGCACACCCTAGGGCATATGATTATCCATTGTTCTTTTATGTAAATAAACCATACTATTTTATAGAAGTGCCTGAGAATATGGAAACAAAATGTGTTTTCTATATTTTATACAAAATTGTAAGTATTTTTAATGTATTTGTTTGTCACAAAATATTTGCAATAAACAAATCAGGCAAATGACATTGACATTTTAAAACTTTAATGTCAAATTAACGTATTTAAAATTGAAATACCTACACATAAAGTATAGTTTTCTAGAATCCGGAGGAAAGTATCATAATATTATGAGTACCTAGCAGTTCTAAAAACACCGATTGAACATTTATCTCTGACGCTAAAATATCTATCTGTTTGAAGCACCAGACATTTCGAAATTCGATACAAAGCGTACGTCGTTTATTCCGAAATTCGCAGGTAGCAAATCATAATAAAGATAATCCATACACATCCCTTGAAACATTATCGTTAACGTAGTCTTGGAGCTGGCGAATTAGGTTTGGAGCTTACTTCTGGGGGCTTACCATGACTTTTTATTGCGATACAATGGAGGGCCTAAACATAATCGTTTCACTTTAAATAATAGTAATACATTCGATATCATTTAGGTAGACGACAATCCTTTTAGATTTAAAATCAACCTAAATTGAACGTCAAGTCAGAACAAGACGTCATGGTACGAATAAGTAGTAAAACGATTTTGTTTAGGTCCTCAATTTGATCGCAATAAGACGTCAAGGTAAGGCCCTTGTTATATAGACACATACAAGTGACCTATGACTACAATCTCATCATGCTTGAAGGTGAACATGCTCGCTTAGCCTAGAATGTGACTTATTGTTGGAAAACTTCGTAGAAATATAGAGACACATTTTAAACTTGAGGGCTAAAGTGAGGCGGAAACTATAATGCTACGGTATTTCATCGGAACCTTACGGTCAGCTGGTTTTGAACGTACGCCCTGTGACCTGTGATCAGTAAAAGGAACCTGAGCAATCATCTCATCGCAAGAGCTGGTGCCTTGCCACAAATTGTTAGCTATGCCAACTAAGCCCCGTACTGGACCAAAATTTCAAAATTAGAATATGATTTGTAAATTCAAGATCGAAATAAGCGTTCGTCTCTAGCTCTTAGACTACAATTTTAGCTACTGTATTGACCTGTTCGATCACACGAAGCATGTTCCCGGCTCGGAATCACCCCGCCGGGGGCGCGATCGGTACAATGCTGCGAAATTAAATTCTGTTATCGATAATTCTGAACGTTATTCCGATAGGGAAAGAAAGCGTGCAGGGAGGGAACGTGAAAAATGCTGTGAACGTGATGTTTTTTTGGAAGATCCGTCTGCGTTTGCTTTTGAGAGACAGAGGTGACAAGACTACTTCTATCGTTCTTTCTATAAGGTCTAAGCAGACCGATATTTTAGCATCGGTATTATTATCGGTATTATTATAGGGTGGGACTTTTGATGAACCGGTCTAAGACTCAGGTGATGACCAATGCAACATAGGGTCGAGGTAGATGGGCAAGTAATACAATATGACGATGAGTATATCTACTTAGGCCAGATAGTCTCCTTCAGCAATCGGCAAGATAAAGAGATCGAGCGCCGTATAGAAAACGCCTGGAGGAGCTACTGGTCCATGAAGACGCTAATGAAGGGTGACCTTCCACTGTCACTGAAGCGCAAACTCATCGACATGTGTATCTTGCCCATCCTAACCTACGGTGCTCAAACCTGGTCTCTGACCGAGTCACAAAAGTCCAAACTCGGGGTTTGTCAAAAGCGATGGAGCGCAGCATTCTCGGAGTGACTAGATTAGATAGGGTGAGGAACACCACGCTGCGTTCCAAGATTGGAATCATGGATGTGGGCAAAAAGGCTGCCAAGCTAAAGTGGGAGTAGGTGGGTCACGTTTATCGTATGAATCCCGACCGGTGGGCAAAGGTCACAACGCAGTGGCTGCCTGAAAATGCTCGACGCCGCAGAGGCCGGCCCAGGAAACGTTGGAGGGACGACTTAGACGCATACCAGGAGGGCTGGCCGGACATGGCGCAGGACCGTGATTCCTGGAAAGATTTGGGGGAGACCTTTGCCCAGCAGTGGGACAGCATAGGTTAAGAAAAAAAATAATATTATCGCAGATGTAATCGCTTTTCTTCGGTTTCGATACAACATCGATTTCAATACAACTGCAATTCATCTCGGAAGTTCATCGATTTCTATTCACGTCACTCTAACCCTTGATTCTTTGATTACATCCTTACTTCTGGAGTATTATGACCTTGACAACATAATTTCCGGCCAGTTAGTTTCCTCGAATAGGCCGATAATTCCCCCATTGTGTCCCATTGTGGAAATTCTCTTTGTCCCGAAGGAAAAATTGCGTTGCGGTCGCGAATGCGATCAGAAAAACGGGTACAGCCTTCTGTGGTATTAGTTTAGTAGTTATTCTATGGTGTTAGTTCAGTAGTTACTCCGTGGTGTTAGTTTACGTGTACAAGGTCTACAAAGGAGAAAGGCCAGCATCTTCACGCTCAGAGTTGCTATTAGACAGACTCTAATATCAAGACTCGTAGCTAGAAAAGACACTGTTCCCATGAGCAAACTTTTGATGCGCTCTGAACAAAACAATGTTTTCACTCGGCAGCATGGCCTTACATTTTCTCACTACTTTCAATGCGCGACCCTCAACTCAGTGGCGCCATCTGGAAACGAGTTTCACAAGTTTTTCATTAGTAGATGCATTTCCGCTCGCGGAGTTAGCGCTTGTTTGTCACGCGTTGTTGTTCAGTTCGAGTGCTTCCCTTTGTTAGGAATGTAGGGTAGGTGGACCATTACGTTGGAAAGTTTAGATAGCCCTTGGCTATAATGCGAATCAGGTAGAGTTCATCTTCTATGAAGAGGAACAATGCAAAGACGACAACGTCACCTTGTCCTTTTTTTTACTAAAACTACATTGCGATAGGTAGATTTCAAACGGGTCTAATTCGCGCACAAACTCATATCAAAATATATAATTTAGACATACTTCGCCGTTTCAGCCGAGCCATATCGACCGTGGTCACGAGAAGACAAGAAGAACGTAGACCCGTTTAAATTCTAATTAACATGGTAATTCAGTTCGCGAAAGTTTAAGAACTTCGATAGGTCCTAAAATATAAAAAAAAAAACTCTATAAATAACAAAGAAGTAAGAATCTCAACATACAGCCACCAGTAACATACAAAACTCGTTCAGTGCCTACAATCGTAGCACGTTTGGCTGGTCAACTTTTTTCCACAAAAACCCTTTGTTTTCAGCTTTTTGTCCAAATGTCGGCCCACAGTGCACTCTACGTTTCAAAGGCCGCATTCGACAATACGCCTTGCATGTAGAGCGCTCTTACATACGAATTATAATTCTAGCTACGCGGTCAGTACTATTAGAGAATAATTCGTGACTAGATTCTGCCCGCGCCTTCGTTCGCTTGGACTACTGTAATAAAGTTTATCGCAATAAAAAGTATCCTGTGTCCTTCTCTAAGGTCTAATCTATATTTATACCAAAATTCGTCAAAATTGGTTCAGCTGTTTAGTCATGAAAACGTAACAAAGAAACATACACTTTTGATTTGCATTTATAATATTGTTATTTTTAAAGTGACAAAAGTTTTAAACAGTTTACATTTTATACCCTTGAAAATCCTCCCTCCGTATAATCGATGGTCATTTCCGAGTGACCATCGCAACGCATTGCCGATTCATACGTCGCTCTACACTCTGCATGATCAATTGAAAAATCCTCCCTGCGCCGGGTATCGCACAAAATTGGTTCGATTTAATCCTTTTTTGGAACAACGTGTTGTTTGCAAAACGCGGAGCGAGCGTAAAAAGAAAGCGTGGTCACTCGGCGAGTGTTTTTCGAGAGAGGTTGTTTAGTTTTTTTTTTTTGTGAAAGCGTGATGAAGGCGCTCTTTGCTGCTTTTCGGAACGGCAAAATCTGATCCTAATTTGTTTTTTTTTATTATTTGGCTGCACTGGATGAATACTATTTTTTAATAGTATACATACCTAGGGACTGTTGATATTGTTAAGTCTAATTGGAAATACGAAGAAAATTCAATTGTTTTTAAAATTATCATTTGGATCGAATACCGACAATCAGTCTTGGTACTTACCATTACTTATAAGAAAAAAAGATATGACAAGGGGAGGCAGCTCTTAACTCGACGCGTATGATTTAAAATGACTCCTTCTGTACTATTCTATTATTTTATTGGTTACTCAGAGGTCAACGAGACTGATAAGCGTGCAAGGCTAGAAGATTAGTGTCCAGCCGTTTAAAAGCGTGAAAGGTTAACAAACAATGAGACGGCGTGTCATAAACGGTCCATTGATAACTGCCGGGAGCGACGACCGTACCTTATTTCCTCTATTACTGCAAATTACTGCAGGGCAGAGGTTATGAAATTGCAGCCTAGATGCAAGAATCGCCTCTAAAATTATAAGGGTAAAAACTAACACATCCACTAAGATCCACGGATTTGCACTTATGACTTTTCGTAAGTTACATGCGGATATCTATCGTTCCGTACTTCGGAGGGCACGATAAACCGTCGGGCCCGGTTGTTGTCGATTGACGCAGTCGTTAAGTCACGTTAGAGCCCTTGGGCGGTCTGACCAACTGTAACACCAGAAGCAAGCACAACCTCATTCCAGCAAATAAACAAACAAGCATACGCCACTCGGGGAGAGCTGCACCTCAAGACATTCAAAAACGTCATTACTTCACCGATAAATAGAACCACTTAATTCCAACATCGAAACTGAATGGAAACCGTTGCAAGACCGGAATTGAATCGAGAAAGTCGACGATTACGGGCACATAGCTAACCAAACGTCGTCTACAATCCGGACGGTAGTATGTTTAGCTTTCTTTAAAGTGAGACACACGGGCGTCAAGAATGGCGAAACAAATCATGTAGTCACATCTGCTTTTTGGAGCCGTGTGCTATGTTTCATTGTCGAATAATTATGGTCTTACCGGGTCAGTCCAAACCTTTCCGTCAAAATGTTTCTGGTGTCTACCTTATCAGATTTATCCAATCAAAGGTAGTGGAGATCCCTCTAAGCATTAATATCGCATTTGTTTCTTAGGCCTATGATAAATATGAGCAGAGCACATACGGTCTTACCACAAAATATTTAAACCAGCAGTAATTTAATGGCTATCAGAATAGACCCAACCCCATGTCACCAAGTTAATAAAACCAGAAAAACATTAGCGTTCTTACCACAAAAGATTAAAACCAGAGTTAAACAGATGTTTCTAAATTTTTGTTCCACAAATTCGACGTCTACTACTCGCGTTTTCTTACTCAATCTTGGCATGCCTAATTACTTTTGCTTGTGAATTTGTAATTGAGTTAGAAAAAGCGAGGGCTAGACGTCAATTCGTGGAGAAAATATTTAGACTCATCTGTTCAACTCTGGTTTAAATCTTTTGTGGTAAGAACGCTAATGTTTTTCTGGTTTTATTAACTTGGTGACATGAGCTGGGGTCTATTCTGATAGCCATTAAATTACTGCCATAGATTTACTATCTAATCGATGATTACTGCAAAGTCGCCTTATTTGACAATTGGAAAACTGTCAACATGATTCAATAGCCAACAGACAGACCCTGTTGCATACTTCCATTCGCTAGAAGTGGCGACCGTACGTCCCGCTTGTTTTTCTTCATTCTCCGCGGCTCTAGTTGAAAAGTTTCCATCCTCGCGCAGCCAATCCAGCGTTCAGCAAAACAATCTGTGCAACCCCTTCAAACTTTCTTTCAGCGCACCCTGACTGTTGCGATTAGGAACTGTTTAATTTACTATGCTAAGTGCGGTTTGCACTTACGGGAATCAGTTGGAAATGTAAACAGTTAAATTGAACGGGCTCTCATGCTACTAGGTTTGAATGGATTTGGTTAGTTACGACAGGTGCTATTATGACACTGTCCTAAGTAAAGTGACTTCTTTAATTTGGAGTGAGAGATTCGTATTGGTTTCATCAACCCATCATATTTTCCCCCCACTTCTAAGTATGGGCCTCCCTTCACTTCCGTAAGGAGAATTTGAATATGTACTCGATCCATCATATGAAAAAAAACACGACTCATCTTTATGGTAAGGTACTCACCTACTAAATAGAAGTACAAACTACACACGTCGCGGTTGAAAATGATAGTGTTCAATGAATTTTCACAAAAAAAAAACATCAGTTTATTTTAATTCAACGCTGCAGTAACAAACAAACTTTGACATTTATAATTAGTATACTAGTAGATAGCGAAAAATCCACGTCACCGCTTCCGGGTGCACAATGAGTACGCCTGAAGTATGAAGGGTAACATTCTCAAAAATCGACATGAAGGACTTCGCATACACGCGGTGTCTCAAGCAATATCCGCACTTCGCACGAACAATTAAAACTAGGTCAGACGGCTGTCGACGGCACACTTGTACCGACGCGTTCATATCTCTTAGTTGCATTACTGTAGTTCCTCGCGGTTTTCTGGTTCCATATTAACTTAACACTTTGACTGCGGAACCGCAGTCTGTGCTGTGCCACCTGTGTGGCGCACGCAAGTTGTATATTTTACAAGTATACTCGCACCACACAGCTCCTGCACTCGCGTTACATTATCAAAAACACAAACGTCTGTGTTTTTAGCAGTCAATGCGTTTAACATGACGGAACTTTACGACGTTTGGCGTAGTGGCTGAGCAATTGGACTGCTGCGCTTGGTGTCGCGGATTCGATTCCCACCCAGAACAAATATTTGTGCGATCCACAAATGTATGTTTCTGGTTTGGGTGTGATGTGCGAAAATATGTGTCAGTAAGCGGTACCCACGACACAGGAGCAATTCTAGTGTAGGGCTACGTTTTTATAAAAGGATAACTCTCCTGAAAGTAGATTTTTGGGTTAAAAAGTACAACACCAAATAGAATCTATTTTTGCACCTTTAATTAAAATCCATCCAGTAATGTCAGCATGAATGAGTAGCAATTAATGTTTTTTTCAGTGTGTCGTCCTACCACCTATTTATCCTAATGAAACGAAACATTGAACGAGCCTCGAAGGTTCCCATATATCAGTATGAAAAGGTCAGCTACTTATTTTTATACTTTTTCAGGCGGTCGATGGAGTAGCGAGCGTGCTTACTTAACGGAAACCTACATAAAAACTTCTAAATTATTGCTATCCGGAATCAAGTTCTAGGTGTTCCATTCTTTCACTGTTATTACAAGAAATAATAACGTCAATCGTCAGATCAGCTGCCATAAGGTAGTGAAGTGGACATATCATGGGATAGCTAGGTATATAGGTCTTCATTACTATAATATGCACTACGTTCCCTCATCGCTCTAACTTGACGCGCCGCCCGCAAAATAAATTCCCAGTATCTTTCTTTATTCCCTAAACCGTTTTATTTACGTTTCGCAAAGGGCCCGAAACACGTATGTCGCGTACTGTTGGGACGATTTACGGCCTAAAGTGCGGGACCCTAGCACGTCCGATAACGAACACCTACCCTTTTTTGGAAAAGGACAATTTATACGCGCAAAGTTGTGATCAGACCTCTTGAATTTTAATAAACTGAGGTTTTAATAAATACTGCTGTTGGTTATTCAAATGGATAGTATGAAAGGTTGTTGAAGCTCGAACGGAATAGTAATCTACTTTTTGCAATCCCACGGAACCCAGTTGGAAATTCTGCGGCACTGATTTGACATTTTTGTTGAATGCCGACCAGTATCGGATTTCAAACTTCTGACTAGAGTTTTTTACGATCCGCCCAAGGATCTCGAAAGTTGACTTGACGACTGCTATTAAATGCTGCTAATCCGCTTACCTTGCTGCAGATTGATGTCTTTCCAGAGTCAACCTAAAGACAGATTACAGAATCGAAAAGGCTAATGTTGAATGAAGAACGATGCAGAACTACGTTCTTGAAAATTACGGGCGATACAGGTGAATATCTCATAATACCCGACGATTACTCATCTGTTTCTTCATTTGCCATTCCGTCTACCATGCATTTAAGCTCAACCCTCGCGTCCTTATCCTAAACGAACCTGGCTGAACGCAAATTAGCAAAAAAACTCGAGTATCTGGCTGACAAAAATCCGACCAACGAATTCTCGAGATTTTCAACCGCACAAGTTAAAATCCTCCCCACACCCGGCACGTAAGGTAAGGGTGCGTTTACTGACAAGTGTGCCAATAAGACAGCGAATGCGTTCGAGTGAGGTGTCGCCTCAAGGGGGCACAGTATGAAGTAGATACAGTAAGACATCTTGGACGATTTATCAATTTATAATTATTGTATTTGTATTTTAATTCCAATTTTAATTGGCTCTTATTTATTTATTTTATTTTGTAACTAATTACAACTAACTTGAGTTAATATTTAGAAATGTTTCATTCTTAGACATTGGTAGTAATACACTACTAATTATGATGAAGTAAAAACGGCGATATTTAAAATAAATAGCAATAATTTCAGCATAACAAACAGCTACAATCTCTTGAACTGATTTCCCTCGATACCTTATTAGCTAGCGCACATTTTACCACGTGCTTGTTCAAAGTTCACCTACCGCCCTAGTCTGTATGTTTTGAAGAGGGCCCGGACGAACGTGCTTCGTGATTGGAATTTAGAATTTTATTACATTTTACGTTTTATTCGGTATCCGATTTATAAGGGGCTGCGAGGCTTCATTTACGCGGTGTGTGTTTTTTGTGTCCTTCTGGTTATTGAGCTTCTTAATTCTACCTTGTTTAGTCCAGGAAATGGAATTTGGGTACTAACTACTCTAATTTTCTAAGCAAACAATGATATTACTTTTAAATTCGAATTGAGCCAACGCCGCGGCTATTTTTCGTGACCCTGTCTCTGTGAATAATTATTTGTAATGTTTGAAATGGGCATATCTATTTAAAATTATCACTGTCGCATTGCATTACAGTATACGGTTCCCTTAGTGTGAGTTTTTACTAGCTCGACATAGTACGGTTCAACTAGCGCTTTGTATGAAGACTTTTCGTTCATAAACGCGCCGGTAGGTTCGCTGTACAGGATCTTCACACAAAAGCGCTAGTTGACGCGTACTATGTCAAGCTCGTAAACTCACACTAGGGCTACTGTTTATCGGAAACCGTGACTCATCTATCGAAGTATACAATTAAGTTTTAAATTGCCTTCATTACCATCCGATAATGCTCTGTCCGCACCTCGCTAAAGCGAACATCGCTTACACAATGCACATCAGTTGCTGATCTCCATAGTTAGTTAACTCAAATTGTCTGTACAGAATTCATGGGTCAATATTCTTTTTTTTTAAACGCAGCCCCACACTAGGATTGCTCCTGTACCGTGGGTACCGCTTACATACATATAATTTCACATGCACAATGTTCTCGTAAATATATTAAATTACACAAAAATACTTTCGGTCTTAGTCCGGTCCGGTATGAGTCCGAAAGTACTTTTCGGACTCATACCGGACCGAACTAAGACCGAAAGTACTTTCGGACTCAGATGCCTATGTAAATAAAATTGCTAATTCATGCTAATTAAATCTCTGTGAAAATTCATCGCAAACGTTATTGTAATTTTTTGTTATTTGTAACCACATTCGATGACATCAGTTAGCAGTCAAATGCTTGCGTATATAGTATTAAAAACGTACACAAAGCATACAAATTTAAAACTGCCTTGGTCACTTAAATTATATTAGTAGGTAAGTATTATAAAAAATAGGTACTTAAAGATAATAATTATATAGGACGAGTAGTGATAATTATGCCGTTTAAAATCGAATTATGGTGACAGATTATAAATTTCTGTGTTTTACGCTAAAGTTTAGGTACTGTCCGCGTCACTATAGAGGCCATCGATTGTACGGACATCGGTATAATCGGATTACTGGCGCGCAGATGACGGCGAATTCAGATTTGCATGCGTAATGCCGCTAAGTGCACTTTTAGAAAGTGCCATTTTAGTCGCCGAGGTGCGATTTTCGCTGATCATTTTGTTATTTTATGAAAGAGCTGACAACAGTTAAGTGTCATAGAACCGCTCGCATAGGCTGATTGAGGCTCAAAAGTTCCTCCAAAGGGAAACAAAATTATCGGGATTTGGTAGTTTAAATAGGGCTTTGAAGGTTGAAGAAGCTAAAGGTGTCAGGATCGTAGACATGTGGAAAGATGTACCTAGTCTCTGTCTAGTGTCTACCTCAACGGAGAAAATGCGTGGTTTACATATGTGTACTATTCTAACCCCCGGTTTCTAGAACGTTTGTTAGCGTTGACAGTAGATTAAAACTATCGTTGCCTCTATCTGACTATGAACAAATGACAAGGATGGCAATAGAATTAATCTGTTGTCAACGTTGACTGACGTTTCAGAAACTGGGGGTAAGTATAATGTATTATTCTAGTGTCCACTGTGCCCGTTCCAAACTATGTCCGCGGAATGAGTTGACTTATTCGTTAATTTTATTATTATATCTTTTGTCAACTGAGCCCGCTCTTAAATTTAGTAAATGCTAATCAGCTTCATTGGGTCAGCCTTGACGTCAAATTAATTTAATAATAATCATGCAGATTTATAGCTCATTAAAACTATCGTATACACTCAACCAATACTATCAAAATGTAGCATATTATTATTATAAAATTAAATGTTACTAGCTCTGCGTCCGTGATTCTCTTGTTTTTATAATGGTTTATTTATCTTGCCATTGATAGGTAGGTTTGTATTCATTTGTTTGGACTAATTGGCTCATTTAAAAACTTTTTTTTTGTATAAAGGGAACCATTTTAGTTTATTTTTGCACCAAAGTTGATTCACTATTCAGCAGTGTTTTCGACGGGATTGATTAACAAACAAACATCCAAGCTTTCACATTTACAATGAGCAGTGGAAGAATTTTATTCGTCCTCTCTATAACAGTTGTGAGGCTAAGAGAAAACACACGAATATGTTGAATAATGTCGGTTTCCGGGTGGTACAGTTGTGTCGAGGTATCGGCACCTTTTTTGTCGTTGCTGTGTTGCGCGATGCTATTGACGGCGTGGTGTCTGATGCCGCATTGGAGATCCCTGCATAACTATATAAGTTGTAATCAAGTTATGTTCGGCACTTTGGATCAGATGTTTCAGTTATGGCTGTTACCGTGGACGACCAACTACAGAAGTGACGTATTGATCTATACCTGGCTATACGTATACATAACGATGCTATGCTGGACCCTGAACGCGATGTTACTGGCCTACCTGAGGCTAGTGCTGGTGTACCACGCGCCGCTGAGCTACGGCAAGAGAATCGTGACCATTACCGCGTTCGGTGTGACGACAATCGCAATGATCATCGCCACAATCAGTAGTTACCACGACATTGACAATAAGATGACTGCATTGCAGTTGATCGCGTTCCTTATTACAATGTTTGAGGTATCACTGTTTGTGAAGATAGTGACGTCCGTGATGTCATGTTGTCGGACGAGCATGTCACGGCGGCGATGCAGCCACGTGCTGGCGCTCGTCACCGTGGCCCTGTTCTGTGACTCTATCAATGCTCTTAATTTTTTGTACAGGATATGTATAGAGGTATCTTATCAATATAATATTTATTCACCCATCATTTTAATGTTGCTTGAACTACTGGTTTGTGTTAGACTTATACCGCACACTATGGTCATATTGCTTAATACAGCTTCTAGGGAACACTGGAAGAGGTACTTCATGAGGAGACGGCGCTTATTCAATGCACGAGTACAGAACTGTTAACACTTCAGCATCTATTTTGAACAGGAAGTTGTGTTGTGGGAAATAAAGACTATTTTTGTATTGTAACCACGTTTGATTTCTTTATTTTAAGAGAAATAATAATAAAATCTACACATGCTATCCTAAACTTTGAAAATGTCAAAGTTCAATTAAACTCATGGACTGGTCTAATAAGCCGCTACAATAAAATAGCGTTCCTATAATGCATTGCCACGTAGCAAGCCAGTGACCAACCTACCGGTACAGTAAACAAGCATGGCTTTAACAGCTTCGCCTAATATTGACAATAATAAAAGAAAGTTTTATCTCGTAAATCATCTCGCTTCCAGTCGCCCCAGCCTCCCCCTTCAGGGGATCATTACGGAACGTGTGGATAATGTCTTCCACTGAGCCCGAGTGCTCTAAAACGGTCGTTCTACAAAACTGGCAACACTAGTTAAATTACGGCTCACTTTTTACTGGCAACACTGTAATAGGCTGTCTGATGCAACGCTTTTCTAAGTGTTAGAGTTGGTGTTCACTATCTGTGGTAGTGTTCAATTGTAGGTGGTTATTTGTATGGTGTTATTTAAATGTTATGGCAATATTAAAAGTTTGAGGGTAAAACAAATTAAGATTTTCTCGAATATGAATTGAGTTTAATTATACTTGTACTAGGCTAGCTGAAAGTTGTATTGAAACTACAATATTGTGACAAAAATACGGTATTTTGATAGATATAATATCAGTATCATAAGAAAATATGTAGAGACTGAAGGCTATATTAATAATATATAATAAATACTTATACTATCATATTCCTCAGATAGTGCTTAACGTCATTTTAATCAGGTTGCAGTATGTACTACATTAAGGCTTATCAGGAACCTTTTTTTTTTTTTACAAAACATAGCTCTAGGTTTAGTAATACTCTGCCTACTAAATCATTCCTAAACATAACGTACCAGCATACCACAAGGCAAGTAGCAGGTAAGCCGACAACCGCTCTGCTAATCCGTTAATTCGCCGCAACTGTGTACGTACGTACAGCCCTAGGAGCTCTAGGATTAGAGATCGTGTACAATGTGCTATACCAGAGAGAGCTTTGTTAGAGTTTATAAACTCTAGGTGGTAGAGTTCATAGAGCGGGTAGAGTTCATAGAGTGGGTAGAGTTCATAGAGCGTGTAGAGTTCATGGAGTGGGTAGAGTTTATAAAGTGTGTAGACTTCGTAGAGAGTAAGTAAAAGAAATATTCTATCTCACGGGGAATAATAGTTTAGAAATAGGTCACGAACGGAACGTGCCACAATCTAAGCGCAAAAATAAAACCCCATAGAATTTTACCCTTAAAAAGATACCGGGTCCTAAACTCCACGGAATCGAAACCCTAACCCTTCCTGTTAACTCCAGTGGGTTAATAAAAAGCATAACGTACAGATTTGAATATGCATTAAGGTTTTATATGGACATGTGCATACAAACAGAAGCACAAGTTCATAGGAATGAAATGGTATAGTTGGGGATATAGTGGGGGGTTGGGGACCAGCTGATATCAGATAGGTATGTCTTGTATTCCCTCCCAAGGCTTCCCTCCAAGGTTTTTCTTATTTCATTTTTAAGTTCTTCAACACGTTTCCTATTAGTTCTTCTGATTCGATTTATTATTGCAAATCATGTGATGCGAAGCATATTTCTAGAAGGTATTGTCACAGGACATGAGAGTATTGCGTTGGTTTGGAGCTCTTGCTACATCGGCACCGCTGCTGGTATAACCATAGTCACGACTAAATTGATGTGTTTACTCGTAGGCAGTTTTATTACTCTAATAATCAAATGTTCTGTGATAATTCTACCAAATGTGCTTCGTGAACGCACCGATTCAGTTAATTCCGGTTCGAATATCGTTATTTCCTAGTGGCACTTATTAGTAGTGAGTAGAACCGATACACTCCCATTCTCTCTCGCTTTTTATGATCGATTGTATCACTTCCAAAGTCACAAATGCCATTTCCAATGACGTTTGCCTCTTAACCCTTTAATTCGCAATGATAAACCTGACCAACATACTAAAAACGTCGTGATCATACTCGTATTTTGTTTCTTCTTTTTTTTCAAGCCAGTTTTAATCAAATCTTAACAAAAACAAAACACTATCAAATAAAAATAACACTTGAGAGCATTTGGCACTATGTCGTCCTCTTTTCCGCAAGATTGCACTGAGACCCCAGTGAGGTAGTGAAAAAGTTTGGTGAATTGAAACACACTTTTGTATGAACTTGACTTACTGCTGTTATGATCTCTGTCCCTCAGAGGACCAAGGGTTACCATCTGAGGGGCCCATTAGTGTGAGTGTTATTGTGACGCCTACAAGTAAGCGAAATTGGAGTTTTGTACTTACCCCACGTCATTAGGGGGTGGGTATTTATTTGCCTGTTGTTTGGAGGGATGGTTAGTGTCTTTTGAATTGTTGGCAGTCATCCTGCAGAGAGGGTAGACTGTGGAGGTGGCGGCGTGGTAAATGTTGTTAGATGTTAGTACTCAATTCGTATCGTAAGGTACTTACTATTGTAATGATACAGGCTACGAATACATGTTTTTTTGTTTGTTTTGGTTCTACCTAGTAGTACATGTTTTAGTCGTAGATTGAAGTGGTAGTCATTCATGGATCTTCGAGAACAAACCAAATATACCAAAATATGTAGCCCGAAAAATTTCTGGATCTTCTGCCTTGCTTGGATATGCCTAAAATGATGTAGAGTCTGTAGACTAAGTAGAGTCAAAACAACATAACAAAAAGTTAAAAAAATTAAGTTACGTTTCACGACACGCTGGTGACGGTGATTCGTCAGGCGTTATGCACATAATGCATTATGGACAAGATACCTGTATGCCTTCATTCAACTTTATGTAACTTCATTTTTATTTATTAGCATGCGGTTTTGAGTTTATGAACTTTTGGACAATTAGCGCATCGCTTCCATGCAACAATAAACATTACGGAATGCCTCCACACTGCACACTTACAAACGCAAAAAAACATAATAATAATATAGTTCTTGATATTAGTAGAAACATTTTCAGCAAAGTCTGGCTTAAGGCAGATAACACTTGCAATATTCAGGAAACGTTTACTGGCCCAACTTACGCAATCATAAAGGTGGCTAACACAATCAATTAAACTTTTTATCACTCCAAAAAGGCCGCCAAAAGACCGCCAATTATAAGAACAGCTTCCCTTGGAATATTGATGGTTCTATAAACTTTGATTTTATTGAAAGCACCAGCCTAAACTCTTCGCAAACTTGTCCGTCTTAAACGCTGTTCTCTACAAATTATCGTTAAAATTCCTCTGGTAATTTTAACGTCCACTTTGACTGTTTTAAAGGAGGAATTAGCACATTTTAAAGCAGGTTTTAGCGTCTCTCATTTTAGATGTAAATCCATTGAGCTTTGGGTGAATTTTCAACTTCGTACTTTCGACCCTCGTCCTAACACCTTTGCTGGGAGCAAACTTTTTGTTTGGTTCACCTTTCCGGAACCGGAGTTTTAAATCCGGTATTAGGCGCTTTTTCTTTTAGTATTGTCGCAGCGGATGGAATCAGGTATAGTCAGTGTGATGTTTGACTAATAAATATAATTATATGCACGCAGTGCCAGTGGCTGTGCGGATGCTTGTTGGAACACAGAGTAATGATATACTCTGTGGGCCAACGGGGAGTCGCGACGGTCATGGCGACGGAGTGCATGGTTGTATACTAAATATTAGTTTTATTTTATTATAATAACACCCAGAACAGGCGGATCGCACAGTCAGGTATAGCCTCAGCGTAATTTCATGTTAGGTTTTTCACTAGAAATCACTGTAAGTAGACCGCACCGCGTTGACGCCAAAAGTTCACCGATCTACAAATTCTCTTGCAAATTAATCGCTTTTGACGCTGGTAGGCCCCAGATATGCCATCAAGACATGCGTTCTAAATAAAGACTCATCGATTTTCCACCTATCTTGAACAAAGCTACCCCGATCGGAGAGCCCATAACAGTATGGCTAGCTAAAGGCCTTTGTTGTACGCAAGGGGCTGAGGGTAGTCCGAAATTACAACCCCGTTTATCTGTTATGAGTCGAGCAATCTGGGGGGTGGGTTTATGGGAGTTATCTATGACTGCAGGGCAGGCCTGGCGTTTTTGGTGCCACATGCTTGATCGCGCAGGTAAGGGAAGAATCACGCAGGTCATTTACCTTTTAGAAGGGATCTATAATCTGTCAAAATTGCTCGATGTGGCTTGTGTTGTGGCATGTTGTAGGGTACTACAGTGTGGTGGTTATCTACTCGCCCGAAACATTTACATTAAACCAAAAAATTGTCGTCATACACTTTTTTGTTCCAATTGCAATCTTTGTGATCCTATTTCAATTTGGGCTTATATATCTGTACCTTCATTACACCGCATCATTATTTACTGTAGGGTAAGATGAATAATTAATTGGAAAAGCGGCGATTAGTACTTGGTTTTTTATCATATATTTTTAAGTTATCTGCCCATAAAATAACGTTAAGCAGACAGTCTTAAAGAATTTTGTCGATGAACCCACCCCTCGGCACCGACAGAGTTTTTTTTTGCATGAAATTAAGGAATAGAAGCTAAAAAGTGCAGGGGTGCCGTAATGGTGTAATTAAGGAAATATTTGTGGATTTTCTCATTTATCTGGCACTGAAAAGGGCTCACTAAATTACTACAGAGATAAGAAGGGAAAGGATAAAAAAAATCGTAGAGCCACGGTGTTTTGGGCTGAGTGTGAAAATTGTAGTGAAGAAATTCAGGCGCACGAAATGTAAACCTTTTTAATACTTGTACTCGTAACTAAAATATTTTTGGGTTTGAAACATATACTCACGCACAACTGTTTGTGAGCAAATCGCTCACCTGATACTGAACGCCATGCCTGCCTTTAGAGGCAGTTAGCAGTTAGAACTGTTAGCAGTTAGTGTTTTCACATTTGACTGCGAGGTTTCAGTTTTGCTCCAAATACCTGCTTCATCATCGTCATCATCATCATCACAACCGCAACTGCTGAGTTCAGACCTCACCTCACTTTGATGATGAGGATTAGGCCATAATCCAGCACGGGGCAAACTGCATAGACTTGTTTATTTCTTCTTTATTTGCAATTAGTACACAGATTACTCTCCATAATCAAATTCATTGAGCTGCTACCTCATAGCATGGCTAAACTAATCAAACCACGTCGTCCATTCAGAGCCACTGACCTTACGTCCGCAAGCGATGTCAAATGTTGTTATGTATCCCTATTATACTCGTCAAATTGTGCAAAGAGCATAGATTCTAGAGACTCGCCCAGAAGTGACTGTGGTGTTATTTTTGGGGTATGTGGCCTTTCGCACTTTGGTTGGATCGCACCGCTGTGTACGGGGGCTTACGATGACGTCTTATTGCGATCCAATTGAGGACTTAAACGGAATTGTTTTACTACTTATTCGTACCATGACGTTTTGTTTTGACATCTTGATGCTCAATTTAGGCTGATTTTAAATCTAAAGGGATTCACGTCTTCCTAAATTATATCATTTTATAAAGTGAAACGATTCCGTTTAGGTCCTCAATCGGATCGCAATAAGACGTCATGGTAGGCCCCCTGTACTCATTTTGCATTCATTTCTCGGAATGTGGGCGTAATGATCCAAACATTTAGGGCAGTAATGATATAATGATTTAATGACCAAACTTTATAATCAATATAATCTCAAATAAGCAACTAATGAATTCTACTAATACAGACGTAAAGCTTCATATTACGTTGATTGTCTCCTCTATTGCAGTAAAAACAAGGGTTATAATTGGTCGTTAAATTATTACCTACCTATCAATGCGTGCCCTTCTGGTCTACAGTCCAATGCTATCTATTCTATGTTCTCTACCGAAACTGCCTGCAGAATACGATAGGCTAACAGACAATAGCGGTCAGTGGACTGTGAACCAGATAGAACCTTAAATTAATTATATTAAGGGTCAGATGGGCATCTTTTGTTCTTTGGATAAAGGGCGTAATATTATTATGACGGGTTGGTATGTGTGAGTTATTGCTGCGGCAATAGCTTGTTCAAGAGCAGAGTAATAAAAATGGAATAAAGTCACTACGACAAAGGCGTGTAATTGTTAGTTTTGTCAAATTATTAAATATATAGGTTTGGAAGTTTGAACTATTGCGAATTTAACTTTTGATATTATTTTGGTCCGTTCTTAGATAGTAAATGTCATTTTTCGGACGATAAATATCGTCTGTAATGCTATGCTAAGCTCCGTCCACAACTCCTATGGAAAAACATGCACAAAAATAATAATAAGTAAATACATAAAATATTTAAGTAATTATATTTAATTCATGTAACCTTGAAAATGTCTGCTTTTACAGCCTGTTTTTAATAAGAGATATAATGTTAAATTAGTAAAAATATATGAAAACGTTACGTGTCATTATTTCGCTTTAACATTTTCCATTTGTTACGGTAATTTACCACAAAGGAAGGGAAAAAGATAGCGGCTTACTTAACAGATCCCACCATAAAACGTGTGTTGCCCTAAAAAGCTAAAAACCGCAAGTAATACTTTTGTACTAATACAAAATATACACAAAATATGTTATTACGTTGGATTGTTATTTTTATGGGCGCACGGGGTCCCATAAAAGCTCCCTAAAGCCTGGTTAAGTGAAATTTGTGTTAGCCACAAGAATTTTTGCGATAAAATGATTTTTCGTAGATACTTACTTATTTTGTTAGAAATTATATCTACTACATTTGACGAAGTTACCTACTCGCCAAAGCTGGGAATAGAAGAAGAACGACCAATGCTCTTTAGGGTTCCGTACTCGAAGGGTAAAACGGGACCCTATTACTAAGACTCCGCTGTCCATCCGTCTGTCTGTCTGTCTGTCTGTCTGTCACCAGACTGTATCTCCTGTATGTATGTTCACAGATGATGTATTTCTGTTTGTGCGATAATTCGCGTTGAAATTCTAGTTAACATGTATTCAGGTCGCGAAAGTTTAAGAACTTCTATATCTAAGGATTTTTAAGGCATTACAGCATTCATGACGTAAGCTATTATAGGAACTAATGGAATCCGCTAAACACATGCTCATTTTGCTCAACCAAACTTGATGATGCTGTAAAAACAGCGTCTGCAATGCGTCAATTTATGTAACTAAGTTGCGTCAGCCCGATACATTATATAGTTAAATGAGTTTTCTATTACGTTGTCTTTTATCCGTCTTATATAACTTTGATTTAAACATGAACTAGGTAAGAGAATTCCTAAAGATTATGCTTCGCAGGATTTTTTTTTTAGACCACGCTATTATTTTCAGTGACTGATAATCTCTTCAAATCTGTTCTGTTCCGAACTGTTGTGTTTCGTTCATGCGGTTGTTTATTTGTTTATAAAGCATTGCTTTTTTCATTACTTTTACTTTTTTTTTTTCATTCCTTGTGCTAAAAAGGTTCTTTGCTTCATACGAGCAGATAAAAAATGGACTTCCATTAAAGTGCAAGGAATGCTTCACCGCGTTAATGAAGCGCAATATGCACTCGAGCGCACCCTGGAAAAACAGCAAGTGTGATAATGTAATCCGTCATAAATTATTCAAAGAACCGAAGGAATTAATTCGAAAAGCTTTTTATTTTCCATGCCCCATATGTTGCGGTGCAAGCGAGAAAATAATCAGTTGCAAATTGTATAAAGTTGTTGATGAAAGTAACTTGCAAATTGGATCGGTATATTTATCCGGAACTGATGTGAATTTGATGGTACCAGTTGTTAGCGATTGATAAACCCTAAAATATATCAACACCAACCATATTACCACAAAAGATTTAAACGAGAGTTGAACAGAGCCGTCTAAATATTTTCTACACAAACTGACGTCTAACCCTCGCTTCGAACTCAATAACAAATTCACAGGAAAAATAATTAGGAATGCCAGGATTGAGTTAGAAAACGCGAGTGATAGACGTCGAGTTTGTGAAACGATATTTTAGAAACATCTGTTTAACTCTGGTTTAAACTTATGTGGTAAGATGGCAATAGCTATGACACTAGGTACCTTCTTCTAACAGCAGTTTTCTTAAAATTATAATATCCACTAATACCTACGTTTTTTAGTTTTCCATTCGGTGAACTGTTCACAACTTTTTTATACATAGCTACACCACTCAGTTCACTTTGTCTGTTTTCTTTTCTTCTATCTATTTCTATTTTCAGTGCAACACAATTTCGTTCATCGATTGAACGGACCCAATATACTACTAGCCAATTCCTGAAAAGTGTAAAGTTTGGAGCGTCTCTGCGACGCAGGTCGCCCGAGTCCGCTACCATGGGTATCCACTGCATTAACAAAATGGCTCTCTGTAATGGTATCCAGTTCTTTTATACTACTGGTGACTACGAATGGATCTAAATTTGGTGAGTATGCGTTGCAGTATCTATTCTCAAAGTAGTTTTTATTCGTTTTGTACCAGAAATTTGCTTATCTGTGGTAGAAACGTCGCCGATATGAGGAATAGATCAATTTGAAGAGTGTCATCGACATGGTCTACTGCTTTTTCTCTCAGCAGCTTATAGCGTGGTCTTATCAGCGATAAGACCGCCCGTTGTACCTATTATTAAGTTTTTTTTATCACTGTTCTATACATTTTGATGTCAATAAGGAGTTATCTATGATCAGCATTGTAGATAGATCGATTTCAAATTAATGGCGTCATTTCGTGTTAGACTTTGGTGAGCCGGCTATGGAAAGAAAGAAAACAGAATTATGGCACACTAACCACAGAACAGGTTACTCATCTGATGGTGAGCGCCACGCTTGGCCATAATATCCGTATTAGTTGCAGTGCTGCCCAAATCTTCATATTTTTAGAGAATCTTTGAATATTTATAGTTCTAAAGTTTCATGATCTGCAATTTCCTTCAAACATTGATCTTTAAACTGGAACCTAGTAAGTAACATTTATACACCACTGTTGGCCTTTAGATGTCTGGCAAAGATATCTTCCCCAGGCAGTTTCTTTGAGATGTTTCCTTTACGGTTTTCAACGATGCCAGTTTTATGCAGCAAGCTACCTGATCCCTACATTTGAAGACACGTTCCAATACTCCAACAAGCATCTAAGTGCATCGAATAAATTAAATTTTCACCGAGCTGAACACCCGAGCCGATATCAATTGGCCAGTGTTGCCATAAAAATTTTCTCCCGCTCATTTTAAAACTGGAATTATTTAGGGGCGTTCAGCTCTCCCCGTACGAACGGAACCCCATAAAATTTATCTCCAAGTAAACTTTTACGGTTTTCCTGGTGTAATAATTGATACGTCGGCTATCGTAAACCGATCCTCGCCCGTTCTGGGAGGGTGAAACCGGCGCTATCCGGTTCACTCCGGTTTGCTCTGCAGAGCAATTAGTTTATTATTCCGGTATCGGCGGATATGAACTGGAATAGCACGGTGGGTCCTGTTACATACAAATGGCAGTGAATAATCAAGATTTTGCATCTTTAGACGGAGATATTCTCATTGCATAGACCGCTTATTTTGCCTACTGTATGGCGCATAGTGCATACCCACAATTAAGATAGAGGAGAGGATACTTGTTCGTATTTGATGCTGTCTGTCGGTACGGTTAGTGAAGTACATTTAATCGCCATCTCTAATCAACTGTATCCTCCTGATTCGTTTTTAACTGACTTAAAAAAATGGAGGAGGTTTTCAATTAGACTGTATTTTTTTTATGGTTACCTCATAATTTTCGACTGGGTGAACCGATTTTGATGATTTTGATAAACTTTCCATGTGGTCCCATAGAAATTTTATCAAAACCTGCTCAGTAGTTTGGTTTTAAAATCACAATAACTGGAAATATTATAGTATTTTTATCGAAGTCGGTTCTTTTTTGTTAAAATTTTACTTGTTCTGTGACATAATTATCATATCCTGTGGCAAAAACCGTTGTTAAAAGTAAAAAGTTGGTGCAAAGTAATTAAGTACGCCGTATAGTTTAACGTGAGAAGTTACGCTTTTGTTTCTTAACTCTTCCTTCTCCGCCCAGACGTCTAGTCAGGGTCTTATTTAGCCTTAGAGGTTTCAGAACTTTCAGGGTCCGTAATAAGTACTGGCCACAAAGCAACTTGTGCGGCTATTATCATGAAATGTTTCAGGCACGTTCAAAACCATTTTCATTTTTCTGGAGGCGGCACATGAGTAGTTGTGATAGCTAATAGTATAAGCAGTATTGTGTGTAGTTTTAGAACGTTACATCTTCCCAGCTATCGCTCAACATACAGTAGCACTTATTTAGAATAACTTATTCTAATGTAAATAAATAAAAGGAACATGGAAACCTACTCAATTTCAACGTGAAAAACTAAGTGGAGAGATAACGGAGAATGTTTATTTGATAAAGCAAATAGAGTACTTATCTAAATAATCCCTAAAAGCTCGAATTGAGATTAGGACTAAAACGTTGCTTTTGCTTAGCTGAAAATTCTTAGTGACAAGATGTACTAATTTTTTTTATTTATTTTTTTTATTCTAATAAACATATTTTTATAAAATATAGAAAAATATGATATTTTTCTAATTACCAAATCAGTTGTTCTGTTACTTTCCGGTATCATAGATGTGATTTTAGATTAGAGATGTGGTATACATAGACCATCCCTTTGGTAACTCTTAAATAAAGCTTACACTAGTATTAAAAGACAAAAAAACTAAACACAGCGTGGCCACATAAGAGACTATGACGTCATGATGACGTCATTGCAGAAAACCATTGTCGGGGTTATAGCCCAGAGTGGACCTTTCCTACTCATGAGGTACTCAAATCCACGGAAGAGAGAGACAACACGCTCAAATGTCATACAAAATCTATCATGCTATCTCGCTTCAATTGAGTGCTCCTTCTAGGATATTAATGAAGGTATTCTGTGGTTATAGTAACTAGTACAATACCGCCGAAAAACAAAGCGCGGTATCTATCTATGCCAAAAAAGCAATTGTTTTCAATATCGCACTCCATTGTCCACAGAAAATAGAACATTGTTTTACCCTGCATTGCATAAATCATAGTGTCGACGCACTAGGTAGGTACTATCTGAACAACAATAGTAACTGTTATTTTGCGTTGTTCAGAGTTTAGTGTTTTTGCCGCAGTGATGAATATTCTGTTAAGGTTTTAGTGTCCTTTTGTTCAGTTTAGTGTTTTGTTATAACATTATGTTTACGTTCATAAACATCATATAGGTACCTATTAGTGATTTGTATTCAATATGTGTAATTTTATTAAAGTAATTATCATTCGATTCAAAAGTGTATTTCCTTTTAGTCAGGTCATTGGTCATATCAGTTGAGACATTACATTCATCTGATATGATCAAAGACCAGAGAAAATACACTTTTGTATCCGATGATCGTAATCTTAATAAAATTTAATCACCCAAAAAAAATCCAACGTAACCAGTGTTCCAAAAACTGGCAGTATGTATAATTATAGCAAATGAACAGCAATGTGACAAGGCTTTTGATAAGTCGTAAGTAACATAGCATAATTGGTAAAACTACACCTAGTACTACAACTGGTGGTTGTACAACTAGTAGTCGATAGAGAGTGAACCTTGAACTGCAAAAAAAAACATATTTTTTTGGGATCATAATTATTTATAATATTCGAGTAAACCCTGACTTCCCGACCGATACTTAAGTTCAAAATAGATAGAACTACGGTACAATCACATTTATATAAAACAAAAGGCTTTATAACAATGGATGCTTACAAGTCTCAGCTGTAACTGAGCGATAGAACTAATCCTGTCCTAGGAGCACGAACAACTTAGACACTAGCGGTCTTACCATACAATATTTAAACCAGAGTTAAACAGATATTTTTAAAATTTCGTTTCACAAAATCGTAGTCTATCACCCGCGTTTCCTTACGCGAACCTGGCATTCTTAATTATTTAACTGGTAAATTTGTTATTGAGTTATAAAAGCGAGGGTCACACGTCGATTTGTGGATAAAATATTTAGACTCATCTGTTCAACTCTGGTTTAAATCTATTGTGGTAAGACCGCAACTGTTCTATAAAGTAGGTACTAAGACAGTACAAAGTAACTTAAGTAAATTCGAGTCACGACGACGGACTCTTGAAATATATTCGCTAAGAGCCGTGTTAGGTAGATAGACACTACAAAATAAAAAAGTCCATACAATATACATGCATAGTAAAAAGAAATGCTAAACCCTTTTATCACTCGCCATTATTAATCTTGAAAGCAAATTCAACTCGGTTTCCATTATTCAATTGAGTTGAAACGTATCCCTGTCAGATTCCGAAGATAATGCAATATGGGCTGACAAGTTGTTTATTTGTATAAACATCCAATATTTAAGTTTCTAATAAGCTGTCAGTCTAGTTCACAGACGATTCAGTATAATAGTGGATGCTTTACGATGTGTAATCCACCGTTGTGGACATTGGGCATGCCCACAACCTAAATTGACTTGATACGTCATACTTTGATGTCTACGTCTTGGAGAGAATACAAATCGATACGTTTTTGGGCTTGTATTATTTTTTGACTACCGTTCAATGGGTAATATTCCTCCAATATATCATGATGATACACATGTCTGTATAAAAAGTGGTTTTCCGCTAAGCATTGCAGTCTTTTTTATTCTACCAGCCAACAATACGCCACGCAGTTTGCATTAAAACTGAACTCCAGCCTATGTTCCAACGTCCACTTAACAACTTTTTTACCCGGTAGCAAATTTATATTATTTCCCGTTTTACCCTTTCAAAGCCTTTGAAGTGGTTCACTCCGCAAAGGATTCCTTCTGGCCAAAGAGTTATGGCTTAAAAATAGATTAAACATAACCTCGCCCCGCTAAGACGCTATCGGAAGAAAATTGCTTTAAGAATTGCCCCTTTGTGTTTTATTTTTATTTTTCGCAACTAAAATGTTCCCCCGAGCGGCTGAGATTCTTATTTCAGAGGAGGTGAAGTAGGAGAATTTATTGGGGTTGTCTTATAAGGAAACACCTGGTTTTAAGAGGGCTATTTAAATTGATGAATTAGGCTTCGTTTCGTTTAAAAATCATAGCGTAAGGCTGTATTTCTTTGTCGGAATTAGGTCTATGTTGAATGTACGACCCTCAGATTAAAGAAGGGTAAAGCCGATCAAAATATGCGAGCCTGGAGCGATGTAAGGCGCCGAGCACACGTAGCAACTTTGCGTGCAGTTACAACTTGCAAATACACAACCAATATAAGTATAAAATATTTGCAATACACAAGTAACTTCTATGACCATTATGATATTATGAAAATGAACTTCTGGTATGAGTGTTTACTAGCTCGTCATAGTACGCGTCAACTAGCGCTTTTGTATGACGATCCTGTAAAGGCGCCCTACCCTACCGGCGCGTTTAGTATAGAAAAAATCTTCATACAAAGAGGTAGTTGACGCGTACTATGTCGAGCTAGTAAAATCTCGTACTCATGGCACAGGCTCATAAAAAAAATTAAACAAACTATCAAAACAATTAGATGATACGAGTAAATATACTACTAGTAGACTTTATTTGGGTTACCACAAGCCCTTTCGGTCCGTTCGCACCTCTACCTGCAAAAGTCGCGAGCATTTTCGCAGAAAATATTTCCAATTTTATTACATTCGAATATGATCTCGAATACGCCCGTACGTACTGAGAAATTTGATTTGTACCGTATATATTTACTATTGAGACTCTATATTGAGTTCCAAACTCAATAAGACAAAGCAGATGTTACTTGTTTATGTCATGAAGTTCGAGCGATGTTTCGTATTTGTGCTCCATTGAGAGACAGGCTATGCTATGAATGTTTAGGGGCACGGCAGTGCCCCCGCCAAGTCGAGCATACAATGGCAAAGCCATAGCGTCCTTTTCTTGAAGCTATTCAGGACGATTTCAACCTACTGCAACTTAGTTGTGGATACGTAATATATACCTTGTCGAGTTTCCTATATTTTGTATGACAGATTAGAGAATGTCTGAACCACAGCATATTGTATAACGATTTAGATTGCCGACACAAATTAAGCGTTTTTTTCTTGTAATTTAAGGTACTGAATAACAAGACAAGCAAAGCGAAACAGTGTTCCTAGTGTGAGTTTTGACAATTTCTTTACGTGCTCGGTCCGGCTAGCGTAAACTTGAAATTGTATGGAATAAGAGCAGCGCCATCTAATGACTGACTGACTGACACCAGATGGCGCTGCTCTTATTCCATACAATTTCAAGTTTACGCTAACCGAATCGAGCACGTACAGAAATTGGCAAAACTCACACTAGGCACACATGTGTATCAGGATTGTGGCATGTGGAATGATGTGTTTTCTGTCTACCCCCAACGGGAAAAGCGCGTCTGTATGTATGTGTATGCGAGACGAGCAAGTATATTTTCATATCTATCAGTGGTTCACAATATTAGTTTCATAGAAATGCTATTGGTACCAAACTTCGATTGAACGCTGCGTCTTCAACTCGTGATGCAACTATACAATATAGGCACCTAGTTGATATGAAGCTCTGTTTCATTTTCATAATGTCATGCCAGCACGTTGGGAATGTATTAAGTTCGTGTTGAACTATTTGCGTTATGTTTTGAAGTCATCCATTTTGCGTATTATGTGCCCAAACTTCCCAATTGAGGTTACAATATTATGGCGAATCCTTTTGGAGTAAGCTAGTCTAGTTTTGTCTAACGATAGGCAAATGTTACAATGGTGGCCAATATGATGGCACAAATTGTTTTCAATTACCTATATTGACATCAAAATTAGTTAGCTGACAATTATGTTAAAAACAAATCAAATCAAATCATTAATTTATTCGTATAGAATAATATGTGGTCATACAAGTTATTACATAAAATTCGAGGCATACACCACCAATTTAGGCATGCAAAACCTTAGAATTACAACACTAGGTACCTACTTACTTACTTACGCTACTTACTTACTAAACTTTTCCTATTCAGACTTCAACCAAACAAATTCATCAACCTTCTTCAAGTACCTATATCAAGAACACTTAGCGGAATCGAAAGCCTGTGTTATCATAATTATTAAATTTAAATTGCAAAGATCCAAGTGCGGTGCTCCGGTGCTTAATATATTCTAAAAATTTGGCCAAAGCAAAAGACGTGGGCGAAGAGATGGTGGTCCTGTTGTGTAAGGTATGTTACTTGTACAAATGCACCTGGTGTAGTTTCGTGTAAATATTTGTGGCGGAGAATATAAAGGTGATTTGTTATAAGTGTCATAAATTAGATTGTTTCAAAGTAGGTAGTCACAATGTTCTACTGACCCTTATTCTTCTCTTCAATTTGGTTCGCGAGTAGTTTCACGTTTGCTTCTTTTATACACTCTCCGTATAAGTACACGATATCATTATACATAGTGAGAAGAGAATTTCAAAAATGTTGGTGGTGCTAATTTATGCTTATCCACGAATGTCACTAATCCCTAGGATGGGCAACAGATATTGATAGGTGGATTAAATTTGTTTTCGCAAATCTCGGTTTCGGTCTTGCATTACATCACTGGTAATAAGGAAGTAAGTGGTGAAAACTCGTTGCCAGCTCCGAGACTATAAAAAAATTTGGACAAAGTAAAAGATGGGGAAAAATTAGTTATCATAAATTTACGTAAACAAGGATCTCTCGCCGATATGAATAAATGAGATGCGTAATTTAAACATTTGAATATAATGAGGATTTTCTTTGGCCGAAAATTTCAGCTTTTGTATTTTGACTCGGATAATGGAACTACGAGACGCCATGATGAATTCTTGGACGGCCTTCATATTTATTTAGGCAAAATGAGATCATAAATAATGATCCCGATTAGATATTTAAAATCCTCTATAGTCTTTACAAAGGGTGTTGGAGTTTTGGCGGGAATCCGATGTGAGACGTTGTTGTTTTTGTATTATTCTCTCAAACATGTATTTCTTCGAGTGTTAATTAATGTGTAATATTGCTGGAGTATTAATCAAAAACGTGTCATTTCGCATTGCATCCAAAACTCCCAAAAAGTTTCAGTAAAGCATCCACCACTTTACTGAATCGTGACTTTGACTATGTAGATAATTGACTTGACTACTTGACCACGAGGATTGCTTTAATGCTATGACATTCCTATTATAAAATTTAAAAAATACATAATGAATAAAATGACACTGGCTGCACATTCTGCACAAACCATGTAAAGCAGCTATAACTAAAACAAATATAAAGGATGTTGTTGTTTGTCGTATGAGGTTGTCCTAGCCTCTAGTGTCAGAGTTTGTCAGGCTACCCAAGGGCCTCTGACATGGCTTAACCACTGCTATCGATCGATAACAACCGGGACCGACGGCTTAAAGTGCAGTCGGCCGATGTGAAAAATCACAAAAACGCAAAGACCAAAAGGTCAAATAAGATCAAAATACAATTTAGAAAATTATTATTTTGCAATATACTGCCACAGAAAGTACATCATAAAAAAACTTTACAATCAAAACTCTTATTTTTTTAATTAATTTAATATTATCTACTTCTACATGTTTTATATTTATCCGACAGGTCTGGCTTTCAAATATTATGAATACACTATAATAGTATTCAAAGCGCCCCGCCCTGGGATATAATAAAAAATACAAAAAAAAAAAACAAGTTGAATTAAAAAAAATACGCATTATATTTATTTGATCCGCGATACTTCACTTCGACCAGCTATAATGTAAATATCACCAACCCCTTTCAGAAATTTCATACTATGGCAACTCAAGAATTTGTTCATCGTGTAGAAAATCTACTCTACCAAAAGCTTAGGAACATAACTATTTCATTTGCTATTCTGTGGTATTTTCTATTTTGCTAAAAGTTTTTGGCCAGTGTGTGTATTAAGTTTTCAAGCGTGAGCTGCACTTGGTTCCAATGGTTCCGCAGTAAAGCTAAATATGATTATTAATATACTTAACTGATACATGCTTAGGCCCGTATTAATAAATCATACTTAGCTCTGAGAGCTATCTTCAGTGTGCACTTGCTCTTTCGTTCTAATTAATATTATACATCTTAAGTTGTAGATTAGGAACAGAAACTTACATGATATCTGGCAAATTAATAAATGACACTCAGCGGGTAAGTGCTATCCGAATATGACACAATTGACACATACAAGACAGAATCTAGTAGCCAGTGCTACATCTCAATATCCATTTATTAAATAGCAACGATTTCAAGATGTAGATTACATTTTGAGTGTGGATCAGCTGATAGCGCACTTGGTAGCGCTATTGAGGTTCATTTATTAATACGGGCCTTAGTAATTTTATAATAATAATTCTTAAATTAAATATTTTTTTAAGTAATTCAGTCTTGGCAATTGATCATATGTAGTGACGTAATGTTAATAATTCTTATTTCTCTTTGTTTTTTTTTTGTTTATTATATCAGTCTTCTAAAGTTTAAAGTCAACTACGAAGTGTAAGGTTGTAGGTGCGAGTCGCGTACTGCGTACAGGGTTAATATTTACGGAAATCGTAGGGATTTGTTCTGAGTTACTTTGTGGAACCACGATCTACGTAGTATCTGATCGCCTAGACACCGGACAATTACCTATGGGACCGAAGTAATGGTGCTCTAACGGGTTCCAGTTTCTTCTAAAAATACAGAACCCAAATACTTCATAACATAAGTGCAGAAATGAATTTCGTACGTGTTGTTATTAGACAAACTCTCCATTCGACTCTTCTTCGTCAGCAAATTCTTACTAGCCGCCAATTCTTGCGTCATAGATATTATATCATGTTCAAGGTATTCCATAAATCATGATACGAAATTTCATTAGCTTTAAAATAAGCTGTTAGTTTTATTGTATACTGTGTAATTTATTAATCTAAATCGGTTTTACCACAAAAGATTTAAACTAGAGTTGGACTGATGAGTCTAAATAACACTCCACAAATCGAAGCCTAACCCTCGTTTATTCTAATTCAATAGTAAATGCACAAGTAAAATAATTAGCAATGCCAGGATAGAGTAAGAAAACGCGAGTGATAGACGTCCATTTTGTCGATTGAAATTTCAGAAACATCTGTTTAACTCTGGTCTAAACTTTTGTGGTATGATGGATAACTTTTATATTTTCATATACATTTTCACTATATACGCTTGCCATTGACCACATCTTACCTGGCTGCGCTTCGTGACTTCAGTTTTTCAGTTTAAGTTCATGAAAGCCTTGTGATAAACTGAATCAAACTCCGTTAAATTATTTAGACACTGCGACCGAACTAATTCATTAAAACAAGTCCTAATAACGTTGAAATTCTACTAAAGTACTCGGTGAACCAGAACAAAAACAACTCTAAAAGCAAACAACTAAGTTACAAAACCCAGTGACCGCCTCAAGTGTTTCTCTTTGCGAATCAATTCACGCATTAAATACTTTGCACCAGTTTTTTCTTACAACTCTCTAACAACGGACGTGATGGGGCAGTGGGCAGTTAGTTGCGGACACACGAGTGGTTAGTTCAGAAAACAGTTTCATTAACAACTAGTGGAGACCCATGAATTCTCTCGCGATTTACTGGATAAAAAGTAGTCCCTAATTCTCTACCTACGTTACTAAATTTCATTTAAAGCTGTACAATTAATTCACGGGATTGAGTATAAATATATAACATAAATAAACCAATTTTTACATTTATTATATTCGTATAGGACAGGATAATAGTATAAAGCGTCACGATTGTCTACGCCGCGGCCCCTCCAAGAGCTATCCACAGAATACTACATAGCATCTACGGGTCCTCTAACATTATGACGCCCTCTGCTTGAACCAATCGCAGGGCCCAACCATCACGTCATTTCGCTGTTGGCCAATAGATACCTCTACACATCACGCGATATCCAGCAAGGCCCGGCCGACGACGTGGAAGACGATGCCAACTCACAACTCAACAACAAGTTCCAGTGGAAGCACGTCCACGCTATTTAACTATAACAAAATATCTTACATCTAAATTTATACAAATACCTAACTGTAAAATTACTATTATACCAAATTCAATACCTAGTAACGTATTTCTTTGTTCCCCGAATTATACGGAACAAAAGTGGCGACCGTGACAGGACCTGCAGCTTCACAACGAGAAGTCTAGTCGGTCCAAACTCCCAAAAATACCTAAGGATGGTCGGTGCCTAAGGAAGCTTCATGAGAAGAATTTCAGTACAAAGCAGCCAGTTAACAACGCCTACGTTGGAATCTTCGCTTCCGCTTGTCGACCAACCCGATTGTGAGCCCGTTCCTATTATTATCTTATCCTAGTGCCCCTTCAATCTGTGTGCTTGCATTGTTCTAGTTACCAAAAGTGTTCAAGTGAGTTTAAACTAAGTCTAAAGCATAAATTACATATTCGTCTCTTTGCTAAATAGGATTAATTCTGCATCTAAACTAAATTATCGCACAAATTCACCCAAGTAGACGCTATAAGTATAGTTATCGTTGCTTGACCTTGCAATTCAATCGCAACGTAATGTAGCTTGCTACTTGCATCTGCACTCTTCGCTTACTTTGTTTAACTGTTTTGCATACAAATAATATATCCTTCGAAACAGAATCATAAAGTCCTTGCCCCTTGCTATCATAAAGTCCCTTTACCTATCGCAACCAGCTGTCTTCCGCTTGTTCTAACGGTGATTCCAGTGCCTACGAACGCATCTACGCGGCTACGCGCGGGCGCATTCCTACCTAGCCGCTACCTGCCCCTGACGTCAGCCATTGTCTTCGTGCCGGTCCTCTTGCTGATAAGAAACCGGCGCCGCTGCTACTACTACCGTTGGAACGAGGAGCGTATCGTACCTTTTGTTTACTATTTCTTTAGTAATCTAATACTTCGTGACAATTTCTTACAAAATGACTACTGACGTAAAACTTAAAGATTTAAACGTGAAACGTGGATCCATTAAAGGTCGCGTAACTAAATTTAAGTTGTATGTCGATTCTATTGTGCCTTTAGAAGTAGTTTCAGCTGTAGAAATCAGCAAGCTTGCTATGAAGTTGTCACGAATAGAAGCATTATTCCTTGAGTTTGACGAGTTGCAGAGCCAAATAGAGATACTAAATGAATCTAATCAGTCAACTGAGTTAACTACTCGCGATCTAATCGAACAAGAATTTGATACTTGCATCGCTTTAGCTCAAAATATAATTCAGTCAAACAGCGCCCCCTCCCAACGGGAAGACAATCGTGTTTCTACTTGTTCACATTCCCATGCCTGTAATCATCATGACAATAATGATTGTGAACCTTTGAGTTTTAAGCTCCCAGTCATTCACATTCCTCGGTTTGATGGTACTTATTTTAAATGGCTGGAATTCAAAGAGACGTATTCGTCGTTGATTCACGATAATAGTAAAATTAAAAACATACACAAGTTTCATTATCTTAATTCCTATTTGGAAGGCGAAGCTGCGCGAGTGCTTAGTAACTTAGAAGTTTCTGATCAAAACTATCATGAAGCTTGGTCAATCCTCTGCAACCGTTATGATAACAAGAGACAATTAATTACTAACCACCTAAATTCTCTGTTTAACGTTGAATCTTTCCGTGAAATTGACAAATCTCTAAAATACCTTATCGACCATGTTACAAAAAATCTACGTGCCCTCAGCACACTAGGACTACCTACCGACCAATGGGACGTTCTAATTATTCATATCCTAACGGCAAAGCTGGACAACAACACAATGTTTAAATGGGAAGAGCATCGTAATACATTGCCTGAGATACCTTCATTAGAAAACTTCTTTACCTTTCTAAAAAATCGTGCCGACGTTCTTGAGACTGTTAATCGGAATAAAATTGATTGGTCAGCCAAACCCAAACAATATCAATTGCCTCAACCTAAAACCCAAGCGAAATCATTTATTGCGACTTCTGTGGAAAATGTTTCCACCAGTTCCAACCATCAATGCCCTGTGTGCAAGTGCAATCATCGCATCTATGAGTGCTCTTTGTTCAAAGCAAAATCTCCCGAAGATAGAACTTCTGTAGTAACATCCCTCAAGTTGTGTCACAACTGCCTAAGACCCGGCCATTATTCGCAAGCTTGCAAGCTTCCGGGTTCCTGCCGTGTATGTAAGAAGAGACATAACTCCCTCTTACATGTCAATTCTAATACCCCATCTCCCCCCACTCCTACCACTTCTGTTGCGATGTCAGCATTGTCTTCGCAAGAAATTCTACTTTGCACTGCCAAGGTGCGCCTATCCAATCCCCAAACTAATGAAATCATTACCGCTCGCGCTTTGCTAGATAGCGGGAGCCAATCGTCCTTTATCACTGAAAGTGTAAAGCAAAGACTCAACTTGGTTCCTCAGCCAACAAATGTCAGTATTGTTGCTATTGGTAATAACAGCCTAAACCTAACCCCTGAGCGTTGTGCTCTTCAACTACAGTCAAACACATCGTCATTCAAAGCAACTATGTATTGTCTAGTCTTGAAGACAATAACTGAAAAACTACCTAAAGCTCAGTTTGACGTAACTCACCTAAACCTAACTAACTTCGAGTTAGCAGACCCCAGCTTCAACGAACCATCCCCTATTGACATGCTTATCGGTGCGGATTTATTTTGGGACTTGATCGGTAATAACCAGCAATCTTTAGGTTCAAATAAACCCAAACTACGAAGCTCTAAGCTTGGATGGCTCATCGCAGGTCCATTACCTACCATACATATAAAACAACCACCAAAATCTCCTAATAAACCTATAATTTGCAATCTCCTAATGAAAGACAACTTGCCTAAACTAGAACTCGAATTATCCAAATTTTGGGAACTAGAAAGTGTTCCTAAGGTTCAACCCTACACTGACGAAGAAAAACGTTGTGAACTTCACTATCTGACTAACACACGTAGAGAAAGTGATGGTCGCTTTTGTGTAGGAATTCCCCTAAAAGATGAACGAGATTGCCTCGGCGATTCTTACTATACTGCAAAGAAGCGGTTCCTAAATCTCGAGTCTCGATTCAAGAAAAATCCTGAGCTTAAGCACCTCTATTCTGAATTCATTCATGAATACGCTGATCTCGGCCATCTATCTGAGTCATCAGAACAAAGGCCCCCCAACTCCTACTTTCTCCCCCATCACCCAGTTCTAAAGGAAAAGAGCGAATCTTCTCCTATCAGAGTTGTGTTTAATGCCTCGAAGCCTACTCAGTCAAACTTCTCAGTCAATGATCTCCAAATGGTAGGTCCTACTATTCAAAACTCTCTCTTTAACATATTACTGCGTTTTCGTCAGTATCGATATGTACTATCCGGTGACATCGAAAAAATGTACAGGCAAGTTCTAGTGCGAGACTCTGACCGTAACCTACAACTAATATTATGGCGCGATAATGATAGTGAGCCTTTACGTACATTGCGGCTAAATACCGTTACCTATGGTTTCGCCAGTTCAAGTTTCCTTAGTACAAGGTGCATCTGGCAAGTCGGCGAAGAGTCTGAAGATCCAAAAATAAAGAAAGTAATTCAGTCTGATTTCTATTGCGATGATTTATTGACCGGGGCAGATTCTCCAGACGAATTGCTATATATTCAACGCTCTGTGTCTTTGGAGCTAGCCAAAGGATGCTTTCCTCTGAGAAAGTACCGATCTAATTTACCTGAACTTTTAAGCCCAAACACCACCAGTCCCAATGAGTCAAATTTATTAATAAGTAATGCTACTAGTACTTTGGGCATTGGGTGGTCCCCATCAAGTGATAATATTCACTTTCCCATTGAGTATGAACCCAAATTAAGAGTCACTAAAAGAACTATTCTATCCAACACGTTTAAAATCTATGACCCTCTAGGCCTATTATCAATTTGCACGATCAAGGCTAAAATTCTACTACAAAAACTGTGGGCCAACAAAATTGACTGGGATGAACCTGTATCCCTGTCTATTCACAACTCATGGTTAAAATTTATTCAACAACTAAAGCCTCTATCCGCACTGGCTATCCCTAGGCATGTGCTTATTAATGGCTACAAAGAAGTAGAGCTACACGTTTTCACCGACGCTTCTCTTCAAGCCTACTCAAGTGCTGTTTATCTCAAGTCAACCGACAACGAAGGGAAGGTACTAGTTAATCTGTTATGTGCCAAAGCTAAAGTAGCCCCCATCAAACCCTGTACCATCCCACGCTTAGAGCTTTGTGGTGCCTTGCTTGGCGCTCAGCTCAGTGCCGCCGTTATTGAAGCCCTAAGCATTACAATAAACCAACGGTTTTATTGGACTGACTCGCAAGTTGTTCTAGGTTGGTTAAAAACCCCTAATAAAACCAAAACTTTTGTTGCCAATAGGGTTGCCGCCATAGCTGAACACACTGATACTTCATCTTGGCATTTTGTGCCGGGATCAAAAAATCCAGCTGACCTTGCGTCGAGAGACACACGGTATTTAGACCCCAACAATATTGAAGACTGTGATTTATGGTGGCATGGTCCATCATTTCTTCAAACAGACAAGTTCTCGTTCCCCCCGCTCCCCCCTTCTGAACACATTGAACTGCCTGATATTAAAGCGAATCCCGCTTTAGTGGCGGAGGCTCAGGCTGAATTAGTCCCCACAATTCATTTTCAAAATTTTTCTAAACTATCTTCCCTACAAAGAACCTACGCCAGAGTTTTCAGATTCGCGCATAATTGCAAAAATCCCACTAACAGACAGACAGCTGCTCTTCAAGTGGTGGAACTCACTAAAGCTATGAAAGCTTTGACCAAAGTAGCTCAAAACGAATCTTTTCCCAATATTATTCAAATCTTACATAAAAACAAACCCCTAAAAACAAATGATCCTCTTTGCTCTCTTAATCCATTTCTTGATGAAGATGGAATTCTGCGTGTCGGAGGACGCCTAAATAAATCAACTTACCCCTACGAGAAAAAGCACCCCATTGTATTAAAGTCAAATCACCATCTAACTAAATTAATTTTTCAAAATCAGCATATTCTACTCCTACATTCAGGGCCTCAGCATTTACTCGCTTCAATCCGAGACCGCTATTGGCCTATCGGTGGTCGGAAGTTAGCCCGAGATGTCTCCCGCAATTGTCACACTTGTCGCAGATTTAAGGGCGAAACTATGTCAAATATAATGGGTGATTTACCAAATGACCGAGTTGAGCCTGACTTCCCATTTAGCATTGTGGGTACTGACTTTGCCGGTCCCTTTCTGATCACTGATCGTAAAGGACGAGGATGCAAAATAACTAAATGCTATTTATGTGTCTTCGTGTGTTTTAGATATAAGTGTCTACACCTAGAAGTTGTAAGTGAACTAACCAAAGATGCATTTTTACTTACACTTAAAAGATTTATCTCTCGTAGAGGATATCCCAAGAAAATCTATTGCGATAATGCCGGTAACTATAGATCTAGCGCTAAAGATATCATGAATGTCATAAAGTCAAATAGTGACTCTATTTGTGACTTTGCTGCTGGTCGAGGAATTGAATTTTGCTTCTCCCCGGCATACGCTCCTCATTTCAACGGCCTGGCGGAGGCCGGTGTCAAATCAGCGAAATTTCTATTGTACAAAATCTTGGGTCAATCTCACTTGACATTTGAAGAACTGACCTCTGTATTCACACAGATTGAAGCTATCCTCAATAGCCGTCCCCTTTGTCCTCTCAGTCCCTCTCCCCTTGACTATGAACCCCTTTCTCCTGCTCACTTTATAATCGGTAGGACCATGACGTCGCTGCCCTCGCCGAGCTACGTGGACACCAGCCCTCACCACCTCAACCGGTTCCAGCGAATAGAACAAATAAAACAACACTTCTGGAAGCGGTGGCAGTCAGAATACATTTCTGAACTACAACAACGAACTAAATGGCGCATCAAATGCAAAGAGCTAAAACTCGATGACCTTGTGTTAATCAAGGATGACAATACACCGCCTTTACGCTGGCGACTAGGCCGAGTCAGCCGATTGTACCCTGGATCTCCAGACGGGATTCCTCGAGTAGCCGATGTTCGCACCGCCAGTGGCATTGTCAAGCGTGCCCTCAATCGTCTCTGCTTACTACCTACACAAGCAGACAACTGTTGAAAGCCAGCTAGAGCTTTCAACGCCCTGGAGGATGTCTACGCCGCGGCCCCTCCAAGAGCTATCCACAGAATACTACATAGCATCTACGGGTCCTCTAACATTATGACGCCCTCTGCTTGAACCAATCGCAGGGCCCAACCATCACGTCATTTCGCTGTTGGCCAATAGATACCTCTACACATCACGCGATATCCAGCAAGGCCCGGCCGACGACGTGGAAGACGATGCCAACTCACAACTCAACAACAAGTTCCAGTGGAAGCACGTCCACGCTATTTAACTATAACAAAATATCTTACATCTAAATTTATACAAATACCTAACTGTAAAATTACTATTATACCAAATTCAATACCTAGTAACGTATTTCTTTGTTCCCCGAATTATACGGAACAACGATAAGTTCTGCTCTTCAACTAAGATTCCCTGTACATATCTAAAGAAGAGCTACGGGGACCATGGCTCCACAAACACAACCTACCACTCAAAGACATGTGGTTCACACACAATGCTCTGTCCGGAAATCAAATGGGCAACATCACGTCGCAGTTGGCCCATCTTACGCCACGCTTCAGGTTGCTCGTATTCGTAAACGGCACTGAGTCTCGTATACGAATCGCCACAAACAAACGGCTTAGCAAACGGGTCAGCAATCCGACTTTCGTTACAATGAATTCGTCCAGTTTTTACACGCGAGTTGTTGGTAACTTCTTATACACTTATAATTACGCTAATAAGAAAGCAACCTAGAACACCACAAAACATTTTATTGGCAGGAAACATTTGGATGATCTTAGAAATCTTTTGAAGACAAATGTTCGAATTTCCAAATATTTATTTTATAACTTTGTTGAAATTATATGCAAAATACAAAAGAGAAAGAGATGTGTCAGGGTCGCAGCATGTGGAAAGCTGTAGTTTTTGCCTACTTTATCGGGAAAAAACGTGACTGTATGTACGAGTATGTGCTACAAAGCAATTACTTATGTAAAAAAACAGATTTAATATTACAAATAAAGCCTCCACGATAACATGACCGGCGACAACCGATAGCCAAAAAAAATACACGACGTATCGCACGTATTTTTTGTTACCCATGTCGAAAAAACCTTTATGACATCACTTACCTATCTGTAGTAAAAAAGGACCACTAGACCATTCCACGTCCTTCCGTAACTCACTATAACTCTCCAATTATCATTATAAGTCACCAATTACGTAATGGGAAGGAAAAGGACCCAATTTTGCGGTGTATTAACCATTTCTCCCTATTATTAGGGAAATTGTTGGCAGATTTAATTGAATGGACTCCCGAGGACGTGCTCATGTTTTTCCCTGAAATTGTGGTAATATTTCCTATATTGGATCGGTAATTTAATAAAACGGGGCATGTGATGTCATTATAATTTTACATTCTGGAATTATTCAAGCGGTTTATATTATGTGGATACTTCCTAAAGATTCGTCACTAAAGAAATATGTGTTGTTTGATGTATTATTTGCAAAATTATTAGTATGGATAGATTATTTTCTATATTTATGTTATTTTAAGTACTACATTGTTATAATAGTAATTTTTTTATTTTTGTAGTAAACTTTATATAAATGTAACTTTTTTGATGTACCCCTCATCATTCTCTATTGCACTATGAGTGACTGGCAAAAAATGCTTTTAGTTATAATTACGCTAATAATAATTATACTCGGTATGCTCGCTGTGTAAAAAAGTAAACATTTTTTTAATGAAAAAATCTTATTTCGCAGGCATTTCTGCTACACCTGTTTAAGTATATTTTTATTGAGATTTTAGCTGTGTAGACAAGACCTCAATGCATGGATGAGTCCCGCTCATTACTGTTGTGCAGTAATGTGCAGTGGACGGCGGGCTTTGTAAAGTAAATCCCGACTCAAAACAATCCAACAATCCTTTCATGCGGACTTCATTTTGCGTTCTCGTGTCCCGTATACGTAAAAACCTCGTTTCGACGTAATCCACCGTATAAAGAAACTTCCCCGCGCTGCGCACTAAGCCGACGCTAAAACCAAAATGTACAGAACTAACTTTTTCGCTAAATTATTTATTATGGTCGGCGGAGTTTTTGCTACCGAGCTTCTCCTATCTCCTTTCTCTCTCTTTCGCTTTTGTGATTACTTTGTATTTAATTTGTGTGTTGTCGCTTGTGCATCTATACACTAATACTGTACAGGGTAACATTTTGTTCGTAGCGGCTGAGTAGTCTCTAACAGCCGAAATTAATATTGTATCTCCTATCCAAGATTGAAATCGATCTTGGATTGCTGCCTATCGTTCGATCGATTTCCAATCTGCGTGCCTTTATAAATCAATCCACGGATCGGTTATTGGCAGATTTGACCCTAAAATGGATTGTGATATCAATCCCAGATAGCAAAATTTGGATTGGATTGATTATTAATTTCGGACGTAAAACGACCGACCCGATTCTGAAAATTCCCTCACCCTCACATTCGCATTTATTATCATTACATCTTTTGCTTCACTATTTCCGAGTGCTATACGCTGTGCTATAATATCTTGGGCAGCATAGATTCTGAGGGAAGTAGTCAAAGCATCACTCTGCGGCATTTAGTCTAACTCTATTATTCACAAGCGCGTGACCCTGGAGGTCAATTCTGGCTTTATAGACATCTCGCCGAACACGACGCGTAACAACGACGCAATACGAGTTATAATTATATCGTCCGTGGTACGTTATCGAAGAATTTTAATATTATTATCCTCATCGATTGGTGGTACATACATTAAACAAATCGTAGCTGTCATCTCTACGATGCTACGTAGACATTCTACGCCGTAGAGCATGGAAGCGCTACGATATTCTACGACGCGTAGATAGACAATGAGAACGAATTTATTGGTGGATAAATTAAATGACCCGTTCATAATTAATTAGCTTAACTACAGGTGATGCTCAAACGAACTATACCTACTGTATCTTAATTCTATAATATTTTTTTTCGTTCCGTAGATAAAACCTCGGGCAACAGCTAGTAAACCTAATCCATCCAAGTTGGAAAAGACACCATTATCAGACTCAAATAGAAACCATGGATTTAATACGTATTTACTTTGAGTTACAATAATAATTCGACTCTTTAAAACTTCTAAAGCCTACAGGATGATACACTTTTTGTATTTTTGTAATGGATCGTTGTCTCATTCTAGGCCTAGAATGTTTATCGCCGTAATTAGTATTTATCGTCACTTTAAGCCAGATGGTAATTTGTATAGTTTACTCGTGATTAGACAACGAGTCTACGAATTTCGTACCGAAAACTTTATTTTTAAATGCATGGAAAAATATATAAACATTTGATTAAAATATAATCTTCCAATAAAATTACGAAAAATCCTGCAGTGGCACAAATCGTTCAATCGAAATTCAATTCTCGCGTTCTCACATCAGCCTGTACTTCGACGTGAAATAACAGACAAAGTAATCTTCCAGTGATTCACTCCAATACAACTTTACTAAATTGAAAATCGTACAACTTTAATCAAAAACAAATTTTCAGTTGCGTACAAGTAATTACTCTTTTTGTCATAACCTGGGAGTTTTTAAATCACGAATGAATTCGTTACTTCTACTCGTAGGTAAGCGTGCACCGTCGTAGGCCGCATCGTGAGGTGAGATAGATTTCAAACACGAACCTATCCATGTATTATTAGGTATATATATATAATTATACATAATTATTGCATATAAATGTAGTCTAAGGACAGAGTAAATCGCAATAATGACAACTCATTTAACAGTACGTAAGAAATCAGCAATCAGCACCTAATAGTAGCCCGCGCCACGCCGGTACGTTTTCACCTAGAGACACAAATGTGTTAAATTCACTTGTAAAATCACCCCTAAGTGAAAATGTCTCCAACAACGTGCCCCAAAAAAGTCCCCAACGACCCCGCATTATGCGTTAATTGTTGTAACGATTGTTCCTCAAAACAAATTCAACTGTAGGTACTTAAATGAACCTAAAAACGTTTGGACTGATTGACCTCAAACACAAAAGTGAAGCACCAAAGATACGCCACTCGCTCCAACGCATATTCAATTTGGATAGTTGTATCTTATAAGTCGGAAGTAATTCTCCTCACGATGTTTTCCCACACTGAAATGCAAGTAATAATAACGTACACAATATTTTTTTTAAGAAGCAAATTGGTTCAAAGGTACGGCCTACACTGTGATTTGAACTCGAACCAACCTACAACCAACATATTGCAGCTGCGTTCGTATTGAATTTGGCGACGAGTCCACTGAGATTTTATAAGTCCATGTCAACAGCGCCCTAATTCCACCCCCGAATTAATAGCCAACCCTCGTTACTGAAAGAATGTTCATTTGCGTCGCACGATGTGTCGGAAATTGTTTTTGCCTTTTTGTTGGTAATTGTTCTCATATTAATAAGGATTTACTTTTAAATTTTATTTTTCTCTCTGTTTTAGAAATATTGGTAGGTACTTCGCCAGTCTTACAGCCGAAATTAATATTGTATCTCCTATCCAAGGTTGAAATCGATCTTGGATTGCTGCCTATCGTTCGATCGATTTCCAATCTGCGTGTCTTTATAAACCAATCCACAAATCGGTTATTGGCACGTTTGACCCTAAAAATGGATTGTGATATCAATCCCAGATAGTAAAATTTGGATTGGATTGATTATTAATTTCGGCCGTTAGTCACTTTGACATACTATTTAGCGTTGCCATCTCAGTTTAATCATCTAACAGATGATTTCAATATTTTTTTTTTTGTATGCGTTTGGATGGCATCTTGGATGGTTTAGAATCAGCCCAGCAGATAGCGCTGCAGTTATACTTTGCAGGACAACGTCTGTCGGGTTCGCTGGTTTATTTATATTTTTTATTTTACGTCCCTGTCTTTCAACCGCACTAAACAACTCATTGAAATAGTTCCAACCAACATAGTTCGAACTAAATGGAGAACTCTCTCTTAACATCTGATTAAAACCATATGTTGGCTAAGCAGGCAATGTTAGTTCAGAGTTTGGTATAATTGCGTGCCCAGTTTGCGTTAGAGAAGTTGCTGCTATGTTTAGCAGTGGACGTCTTCAGGCTTATGATGATGATGTTTTAATATAATAAATAATTAAAATAATAATCTAAACTACTGCACTACTATTATAAAGAGGAAAGATTTGTATTTTTGTGTGTATGTTTGTAATGAATATACTCATAAACTACGAGTACTGTGCTGATTTCAAAAATTATTTCACTATTGGAAAGCTACATTCACCCTGAGTAACACAGGTTACTTTTTACCCCGTAAAAAATAAAACAGTTCCCGCGGGATAGCAGTTAACGCGGGTGAAACCGCGAGGCGCGTCTAGTTATAAATAAACAAACAAACAAACAAAGTAACATAGGTACATACATACGTACATAACATACATACATTAATAAATTTTCGATATAACATCAATACGTGTGACAATATTTACACCAAAACAGTCCACCTCAAGACATTGCTGATCGAAAACCTCAAGGCATAAAGTTAAAGAGAAAGATCGACTTTTACGCGTCAGAAATAACCAAAATGTACCTTAACCTACTAATCACACTTCCTATTATTCATTGACACGAATGTGTTGCCAGTAAACAAAACGAGGCGTAACCACCGATAGCAATGAGCATGGAGAGGGCACACCAAACACTACTACTAGCATTAAAAACAATGGCTGCCCACATTAGCCGGGCGCGTGTCACACCGATGTGTAACATCAGTATAATTCTTCTCTATTATATAAAAATGAATCCCAATTTCCCTTGGTCATGACATCACGCGTGAAGGGCTGGACCAATTTATTATTTGTTTTTTTTTGTGTTTGTTATTGCAAGAGAAGGATCTTATGAACGAAAATAATAAAAAAGTTGCGCTGAACATTAGAAAATTAGAGGAAACTTCACGACCACATTAACTTTTGTAATGTAACTTCTGGACAGGAAAAATTAAATTTACTGGACAATGTCTATCCAGTCAGCTAGTTTTAAATAATAAACAGGAACAATGTGAAAAATTAAAAGACTTAATAAACAATGTCTCGTTTTCGGTTTGCCATCAAAACTTCTTACGAAAGTGAGAAGAGGCCTTTGCCCAACAGTGGGACAGTTACAGGCTGAATTATTAATATATCAATACTTCTGGTGGAACTTTATAAGCGAAAAATGTAAGCTGACAGATTAATAATAATTGAAGGTGTCACTTAAAACCTCCTGTTTAACTTAACGAGATCTCAACACAGTAAATAATGTTGTTATTATTCGCTCGCTATATTATAGCGATTTCAGTCGACGGGTTATCACTGTCAGCACGCCACTCACTCGACACGTCTAGCGAACAGAGGCATATTAATTAATTTTAGACATGCAATTGCATAGTCTAAACAAATTAAAGGCACAATCATCACGTAATCGATATTCCGTAACGGTTTAAAAAAAGGATAAGAGAGCGATGCAAATGTTAGTAGGCGGTGGTGACCGTTTACCATTAGCCGGGCCGTCAACTTGTTCACTCTATCACATCAAAATAGATAAATTAATAAAGCTAACGCAGTGACTGAGTAATCGGACTGCTGCGCTAGGCGACGCGGGTTCCATTCCTGCCCGGAACAAATATGACGTGTGATCCACATAATATTTATTTCGGGTCTGGGAGTAATGTGAAATTATATGTTTGTAAACGATATATCAACAATCCAAGAAAAATCGTAGTGCGAGGCTACGTTTTAATAAAAATAAAGAAAGAAACAGAACCGTGTAACAGCCGGAAATAGTTTACGTAAGACACCGGAAACACAACTGGCGGAACACGCCTGTAATTACGGGCGATAGTTCCAACGCGCTCGGAATGCCGAGCTGGAGCACTAACACGTCCTATGCATAATTAGTGCGCAGGCCTGTAATGGGGGCTCGGTTACTGATTCCTGATTAGAAGCACTAACCTTAGGTTATGAGATAATTATCGTAGCAGCCGGCCTCTAAGAATCCACAGGAGAAGAAGCACCTGCGGCAGATATAATAGTGTATATTATATAACAGCAATTTTGTTTGAAGGGAAATATATTATGCAGTCAAGTAGCTGGAAATATGAGATACATAATTCAAGCGCAGTGCAGTGTCGCGTGAGTTTAAGCAAGCCAAAGTTCCAGAGAAGAATGAAATAAAATATAGTTTTTTTTTAAACAAATAATGAAAAAAACATGAAATTGCGAATGTGCCGATTCAATTCATTTATTCATTACTTGCATGTGAAATATAAACATTATTAAAAAAAAATGTGTAGTGTAATTGTAACAATAGTATCAACGAAATGTAAAAACGCCAATGTAATTATATTATTATTGTTTATTGTAAGTCAGAAGGTAAGTACTAGTTAAATTAAGGTTAGACAATATTATTATCAAAGTTTACATAGGTAAGGTATAATAAAGAAAAAAAAATGATACTTAGATAGTTTCACTAAGTAAGAAGTAGTAGAAGGAAAACGTATATTCGTAAAACGTATGTGGTCATTTTCATTTTATTTTGTTCTAAACGCACTCTAGTGAGTACCACAATTATCAATTATCAATTATTAAAAGACAATCATAATTTAATAGAAGGATAATCATACAGTTCCTAACATTAAAGGTTTATGAACTTTATTACAAATTTTGTAATAAAATTCATAAACCTTTATGAACCTTTATTAACCTTTATTTTCTTATGTTTATGAACTATACGGATGAATGTGGTATCCGGATTTGGATAAACCCTGCAGGAAACGTGATACTGGTATCACAATCAGACTAACATAAGCGCCTTCTTGAAGCCCATGTAAATGTTTGATTTTGAAGCACTCCCCTTAGAAATAGCGACATTTTCCGCTTTAACATTACTTCGCCCGCAACTTAATTGCGCCGTGTCTTGTCACCGACGGTGCCGCCTTTTGCTCATTCGCCTTAAGTGCCAGCAGCGTGTGTGACAGACCTTAATTAAGTGACGTGTTCAGGTTTAGAAGCCTCCGTGTGGCATTTTGTATGGCGCTTGAATAATGCTATTGCGTAGGGAAATCTCTGTCAGCTCAGCAGACAGGCGGTTGCCGGCTGAGACATGGCTTGAGTTATAAGGTTTTGATGACATTACTGGGTACCGGTTTTATAACACTGTTTTCAGCATTACTGAGCATATGCGATATTAGAACCTATGTCTGCTATTCTCTCATTACAATACTACCAAGATACGATACTTAAGTATTGTGTATGTGATATAATGTGTATGTGAGATACGCCGCGGCGACTAGATTTAGACACGCGGCAACTAGGTTTTTACACTAGAGAATGTCATTTTGGTAGCACAAAGTCTATGACTAAATTCACCAATGCTAGTGCACCTAAACCAACTTATGGATAATATAAACTCCTCTGGTAAATTTAAATTGAAGTAAAATGCAATTTAGAGATGCAATAGCCTCATTAAAGGCAATTTCAACTTGGGTTGGGTCTGACATCTCGATTTGCATCGCTCTAACGCGGACGGGACAGGCGTGGACTCAGGAGTAACGAGTTTGGGGCCTTATACGTTCTTTACCATAGTTGCTAACTCTATCTACGGCTAGTAAATGCAGTAATTAGTTTTACGGAATCGTACTTAACTATCTGTGTATAAACTTACGTAAGACTATCGCAAAAAAAAGGAACGGATTTTTAGATTTTTTGTCCAGTCTACAATTTTTTTTGTACTTTTTACATGGTCTGAATTATAACAATACTTGATTTATTGCATATTTATTATTATTATATTGGCCACAGTCAATATAGTACTACAAGATGTCAAGTTTAGTTAATATTATATTTCAATATAACAAAAATGGTGTACCTACGTCAATATTCTAAAACCTTTTAACCTGCAGTTCCAGTTAGTGGTTCATCATCATCATCATCATCAGCCTGTACTAGTCCACTGCTGGACATAGGCCTCCCCTAATGAGCGCCATAGCGCCCTGTCTTTAGCTTGACGCATCCAGCATCTGCCTGCAGTCTTTCGCAGGTCGTCATCCCACCTGGCCGGAGGGCGTCCTACACTACGTTTGCCGAGTCGCGGTCTCCACTCAAGAACACGTTTACCCCAGCGGTTATCGGTTCTTCGCGAGATATGGCCGGCCCACTGCCACTTCAGCTTGCTAATTCTTTGAGCTATGTCGGTAACTTTGGTTCTCTGTCGGATATATTCGTTACGAATTCTGTCCTTCAGAGAGACTCCAAGCATAGCTCTTTCCATAGCTCGCTGAGCGACTTTACACTGGTGGACCAGCCTTACCGTGAGTGTCCACGTCTCAGCTCCGTAGGTCATAACGGGTAGGACGCACTGATTGAAAACTTTAGTTTTCAAGCATTGTGGTATGGATGACGAGAAGACTCGACGTAGTTTCCCAAACGCTGCCCAGCCCAGTTGAATCCTCCTTTTGACCTCCTTCTCAAAATTGTTTCTACCTAACTGCAGAATTTGCCCAAGGTAAGTGTACTCGGAAACAATTTCGAGAGGGTGGCCATGTACGACGACCGGCCCCGGATCAATGAGGCCATTGATCATGACTTTGGTTTTATCCAAATTCATGCCGAGACCGATGCGTCGTGAGGCTGAAGCTAATCCGTCCAGCATTCGGTTCAGCTCCTCCAGCGACTCTGCCATTAAAACTATATCATCAGCAAATCTTAGGTGTGAGATGTAATCGCCGTTTATATTAATGCCCTTGCCTTTCCAGTCCAAAGTCTTAAACATATCTTCCAACGCGCTCGTGAACAGTTTCGGGGATATAACATCCCCCTGTCTTACTCCTCTGCGCAGTTGGATGGGTTTAGACTGCTGGCCCTGTACTTGGACATTCATGGTGGCGGCTTCGTAGAGACATCTCAACACCTCGATATAGCGGCAGTCTACTTGGCATCGCTGTAAGGATTCCAGAACAGCCCAGATTTCGACAGAGTCAAAGGCCTTCTCGTAGTCCACAAAGGCCAAACACAGGGGCTGATTATACTCTTCGGACTTCTGTATAATCTGCCTCACTGTGTGTATGTGGTCTATGGTGCCATATCCTCCGCGAAACCCGGCCTGTTCCGGTGGCTGGAACTCGTCGAGTCTCCTAGCGAGACGGTTAGTGGTTAAGCTTCCCCAAATCAAATCAAAGGCGATACCTTGATTCTCCCCTGCGTGCGAGCTAACTCCAATTTATATCTAGTCTCGGCTTACTTATTAATCCTGTCCTTTCAAAGGCTCTTAGTTTTCATAGTTTCTTTACGAGTTAATTACGGTTTTCAACTTTTGAAGTCTCTACCTGAAAAGTACCTTAACGAGATTACAGCTAGTGTTGGCGCAAGGATTCAGGAGAACAGAATATATTGTTATTGAAAAGTGAGAGTAACAAATTGGTTTTAGATAAGAACCAACCGTGCTTTATTTGGAAATATTGGATATCTATTTTTACATCGGTACCTACATAATTCTTACTCTTATAATCGTAGTCAACCCTATTTATATTCGTATCATCCCCAAGACTATGAAACTTTAACTGACTACCACCGGATTTAGAATACAATCCATCGAGAAGACACGGTAAGTAACTTGGCTGCTAATTTATTCGTCGTGAAAATTGTATTCCTATCTGATGGTTGTAGTGACTGAATTATGTATGGTAACTGAATAAATAATAGTACTAGCGTATTATGGATCTCGATTCTGTTAGCTACCTATTTATGTTGCCTTCTACACATCAATGTAAAAATATATTTACACCAAATCATCCGCTTTAGTGACATCAAAATATCGGTTAATTAGTATTTGAACGGGTCTAATTCGCGCACAAACTAATATCAAAATATATAAATTTGACATACCTCGACGTTTCGGCCGAGTTACATCGATATTATCGATATTAGTTTGTGCGCGAATTAGACCCGTTTAAGTACTAATTAACATGTATTCAGTTCGCGAAAGTTTAAGAACTTCTATCAAAATATCTTCGGTGACTTCCAAAAATCATCCCCCGAGTCCGCTCCTGCAATTAGTAACTAGATACGATTTACTATACAAGCCTGCGTACACACTTTTTAGGGTTCCCTACTCAAAGGGTAAAACAGGAACCTATTACTAAGGCTCCGCTATCCGTCCGTCCGTCCGTCTGTCACCAGGCTGTATCTCATAACCGTGATAGTTAGAAATATTCACAGTTTATGTATTTCTGTTGCCACTACAACAAATACTAAAGAATATTTAATATTTATAAGGGTCCCATATAACAAACGTATCTTTTTTCCCTATTTAATTGACAATGGTACGGTATCCTTCGCACCACGAGTCCGACTCACACTTGGCCGGATTTTGTTACTAGGTACCTAATAAAAAATACGAGTTATACAGAATTTAATTTACCAAAACGCACCTTCTGGGATCGGGGCATCACCTGTAGCCGCACTTAGTGAAAGTTTGTACGAATCACCGTCTATTAATAATTAAAGGGGTAAGGGATGCTGGCCAAGCAGTACCACCCCTAAATTAAGGGTGAAATATGTACATAAAGTACTTGGGAACTTTGGGTTGTTTGGCGGCTAAGATGTAACGAATTAAGACTCTATTAATAACAAATAGTATGGTAAAGGCCACGTCGTACGGACTGTGATGTGGACGCGTGTCAAAATATACGAAGTTGCTGCTATCTAAACAATATCGGTCTTACCACAAAATATTTAAACCAGGGTTGAACAGATGTGTCTAAATATTTTCTCCACGAATCGACGTGTAACTCTCGTTTTTTTCTAACTCAAAAACAATTTCACAAGTAAAAAAATGAGAAATGCCAGGTTTAAATAAGATAACGCGAGTGACAGACGTTATTTTTGTGGAACACAATTTAAGAAACATCTGTTTAACTCTGGTCCAATCTTTTGTGGTAAGAGAATATGAGTCACAAAAGTTTAAACAATAGTTGAACGGATGTGTCTAAAATGTATTTCCACATTTACACTTGCATTTGGCTTACTCATTCCTCTCATTTCTGATAAGGATTTTTTCTTGTGAATTTGATATTGAGTTAGACAATGCGAGTGTTAGACGTCGATTTGTGGAACGATAAACAATTCTGTGACGGTCCAGAGTCAGCAAAAGCCAATGACGAAATAAAACCATTAAGTATTGTCGTGTTTCGTATTCATTACTCGTTAACTTCTTAAGCCAGTAAGTTATATTATGGAAGGTTTAAGTAATTAAGGCATCCCAATTTAAGTTATACATAAACTTAGTATTCCCACTTTATAACACCACAATCGTAAAGTTAATGTGAGGCAACGGTGGCACATTAAAATGATAACACATTAAAGATAATACAAATGGCCACATTTGGCCATACCTTGCCACATTTGGTCTCACTTAGCCGCACATGCCCCCTTTTATGCCGTTTCTCGCATTGATAGTGCCTGTTAGATTTAACAGTTATGGCGTACTTAAGAGGCCTTGGTTGTACAGTCGGCGACATAAATCTTTGCACATGTTCTAAATAGAAAAATAATAAATAGACAACGCGATCGTGTCGTTTTAAACGCAATATGATTTGTATTAGGTAGCAAACCCTTGTTCCACATATAAAATATATGTCACCAAACTCTTACGAGTTATGACAGCAGTCCTAGGGCCGTATTAATAAATGAACCTCAATAGCGTTACCAAGTGAACTATCAGCTGATCCATACTCACAATGTAATCTACATCTTGGAATCGTTGCTATTTAATAAATGGATATTGAGATGTAGCACTGGCTACTAGATACTGTCTTGTACTCGTATGTGACAATTGTGTCATAATCGGATAGCACTAAACCACTGAGTGTCATTTATTAATTTGTCAGAGATCATGTAAGTTTCTGTTCCTAATCTATAACTTAAGATGTATATATTAAATAGAACGAAAGAGCAAGTGCACACTGAAGATAGCTCTCAGAGCTAAGTTTGATTTATTAATACGGCCCCTAGAGAGCCAGTCCTATTCTTAGCTGAGCATGTTTATCATCTTCGACCACATCGTCACTGGGAAATGGTGAAATGGCCAATAAAGTATAAAAAAAATCGAAGTGGTTTTACGCGGGACAATGCTATGCTCAGTATGTTAAAAATTGAGAGATTGGACATGCTCGCCGATTTTTGTCGGTGACTGTATTTTTATTTTATGTCGTTAGGTACGAGTCAAGTGTGATTTTTATTTCAGCGTTCTAAGGTAGGTAAGTATCTTGCTTCTTAAATATTCTGATTTCAATCTATAATTTTTGCAAAAAAGTTATTTCAGCTGCGGGTTAAGATTATTTTAGACTAGAAGCGCCTCGCGGTTTCACCCGCGTTAACTACTATCCCGCGGGAATCGTTAATTATTACGAGACTAAAAGTAACCTTTGACACCCGGGGATAGTGTAACTTCCCAACAGTGACAGAATTGTTCAAATCAGTTCAGTAGTTTCGGAGCCTATTCAATGCAAACAAACGAACAAAGAATCAAATATTTCCTCTTTACTTATAAGATTATTATAGATATTATAGATATAGATAAACATTACCAATGACAAGTCACGAAATTCGTAAATCCGTCCGCACAAAGAAATAATTACATACCTACATACTATATCGTCACATACAAACATTACCCTCCTTTGGCAGTCTCGTAAAAAGGAAAACCACACAGCTCTACTATACTAAGCTCTAATACATATTACAAGAGAATATATTATACAGAACACGAAATTTGTAAGAATCTTCCCATTCGCCCAATAATTACTCCGTTTTATTCCGCTCGCGTACACGCATACTATTCGTTATTCTGCACGACGTTGGATGCCCAGCGACAAATCTAAGCATTCGAAGGGCTAGAATTAAAATTCACTATGCGAAACATTTACCTATTGTCTACACAAAATATCCTTAATTATGTCGGACGCTCTGCTGTTTTGGGCGAGTTGTAAGTGAGAGGTCAGAGCGGGTTAAGGCCAGGTTTTGTACAATTTCGTAGTTTTGTAAGCTCAAGAAACGAATTATATATAAAAATCAATCGCTGTTCGTTAGTCTCGCTAAAACTCGAGAATGGCTGGACTGATTTGGCAAATTTTGGTCATGAATTATTTGTGAAAGTCCAGGGAAGGTTTAAAAAGTACGAACGCGGACGGAGTAGAGGGCACAGCTACTTAGTTAAAATATAACATTTTGCGTGAAAAAACATGATTGTTAAAATTTATCATACAGTGAAGACGATTGGGAAGACGAAAACGCGATTACCAATAATTGGCTCGGTAAAAAAATAAGCACAATGATGACACTGGATTTCGTTCTAACTTGTCACTTACTAAGAGATTCCAACATGAAACCAAGTGAAAGTTATGCCAATAAATGGGCTTTTTATACAGGAAGTCAAGTACCTACACGCTAGCGCCGTGAAGCCATTTTTAATGAGACTTTTCGGGCCTAATTCGGACTTTGACTAGCTATTGCTCGAAATCAAAACTTTTATGGTAAATATTTATTCATTTTCCCTGCTTTTGGACTAAATACTAACACGCACGTGACATTTTCATTGCGCTCGTGTGTTTTGGAGGAGATAATAAAATGGCACTCACGCACACATTGATAAAAAAGTGGCTTCACTTTTGAGTGAAACTACGCATGGAAATATCCTTCTCTGCGTTATTATTCTAAGATTCACCCCTTGAGTTCTTATTCACCCCGTTCAACGGCATCTCTTATGACTTGGACCAGCACGCCATGTGTAAACATTTCAGGGCACATTGGCCGCGTCACCCCCAAACGTAATGAATGTTGGTGGTGCCTATAGAATTTTAATTATTGCAAATTGCCACTGACAGCTTCTGTTGAAACTGAATTTTAAGAATCGCTGTTTTAAGACCGAAAAACGAACTTTTTTATTGTTTTATTTTTTTTTGTCCTAGAGTTTTGCTCCCATTACTGTACATAAATAGGTCCTGATCTTAACCAGGATTATCTGCGTATAGGGTACCACTGTCCCAGAGAAATAAAATAGAATAGAAACGATTTGTACGCCAAAAAAAAAACAATGAAGAAAAGTTACAGACGCAATAAGGTAGTAAAATGGGTGGTCTTATCGTTTGAAGCAATTCCTTGCAAATAACTTTTGGATGGACACTATGGACAGACAAACATTTACAGAAAGAAATACCTGTGGTTGACAAAACTTTTTGCCCTGTGTCGAAATCGAACCTGCTTCACGCTTCACAGTCATCTCACCAACTATACCCCCTAGTTAAACCATTTAATAGTAGCCTGGTGACAAATTCTCTAAGGTGTTAAGGTTACTCAACAGTTTTCCCGTTAATTTCTCCAAAGTGAAACACGTGAATTATGCAAAAGAAACGCTGTAACTCAGTAAGTCTCGCCTCCGACGGCTTCCAATATCGGAGGCGGTGACTTATGAACGCGTTGGTTTTGCCAACTTTTCCTAAGAGTTAACTCGTAACTTGGGCTTACAGCGAGCCTTGCGGTGGTCAATGGATATGGTATAAAATCTTCCAAATATATCACTATTTATATAATATTATGTTTTTTCGATCTTATCCATCTAAAAATCGCCTAAAATAAATTACTATTTAGCAATATAGGGTGCCCTTAGGACGTGCCATTGTTTAATTTTTTTTAATTAAGCGAATGCTATGACACGCTGATAAAAATCTCATCCAATTTGCGTCGTGGTGCCCTTATTTTTCGGACATCGCTTGAGTTTTTCATCACATTAGAGGTTGATTTTTATTATGAAGACGGTATCTAAGCGAATGCCACAATTTTACTGCTTTTTCGTACATCCATGGCCTTCGTTCACTGACATGGAAGATTTATGTGCAAATTCACTTAATGCACCGACTCCTATTTTATTAGTTTATACTTTTCAATCACACTCGGCGAGATTAAAGGCTGACTTTATTCCGTTGCAAACGCTTATTTATATCTTTAAATCTTTATTTTATTGAACCGATCAGTTTCACATTTTATTCGGCATTTGTCACTTAACGTTCTTGTACTTTTGAAATATTTTTGGTCTGAATTGTGTTTGGCTCTAAAAGATAGTATACTTTCGTGATAACATGTTATCTTTTTTGTTTTAGTTATGGCTTCGCACGATTTGTGCATTTTGCCTACGATTATTTGACGAGATTAATAATTAATTAACGTCAAACTTATTTTAACCACAGCGTCATAACGCCGGATTTGATAAAAGTATTAAAATTAAAAATTACCCATTCCTTAATATTGAAAAAACCATGAGATAAGTATATTATTTTGTATTTCATTCGCGTTCATTGGTTCATTCTGAGAGTGACGTTGTTACCTCTTAGGACTAAGGGGATTTACCATTCCTCGTAGTGAAGACAATTTAGATAAGCCTTTATGAAAGGGGTTTCTTATTGAAGAACAAAATAATATATTACACACAATCCACACTCAATGTGTAGGTATGTCAAAGACAAGGATGTCCTAAACCAAATGTGACGTACACAACATACTACTTTTTGCTCGACCGGAGGCCTTATCGGCCGTCCCCACACGGCGGGGCGTCGCCGAATCGAAATAAAAATATAACACAGCGAAAGTCAACAAAGCACAAAATTAGTTTTATCCGAAAATAGTAAGAAAAAGCAACGGCGCGTAGTACCGCAGAAATGGGAAATGTTGAGACGAGCTCAGCACTCTCGGTAATGACAGGGCGTTCGATGCTTGACAAAAAAATATGGCGTTCGGTGGTTACAATATATTCTCATATATTATATTCTCATATTTCTCATCCAGTCTCTGCCGGGCGTTTTCCGCTGCTTGAAACCGGTTTTTGATAGGCCACACTATCGTCATCGTCAACGGCCGATAATAACTTTAAACAACGAGGAAATTATCCCGGTGATGTATCGGAAAAAAATTGACTGGCCGCACTATCGTCATCGTCAACAGAAAAATAAAAAAAAAACAAAAAAAAAAAAGAAAAGTGAATCTAAAAAAATCGGGATATTCAACGGCAATGCCAATGCCATATCCCAATTGTATGACTACACTTACGGCGAACGTCAAACAACGGGATTAACGAGATAGTCAATGGGATACCTTGTTCGGTAGCAAACCTATGAACCTTAACGGAACTTCTTCACCGCCCAGCTCGATCTTCTGTCATCTCAATTTGACGGCGAGATGAGGCCGTCTCGAAGTGACGCGCCGTTGTATAGTTTATAAGGATTCGGGGACAATTTCATTACTCACTTTAGCTTGAGTTTGTACGGCGTTTTCATGATTGGAGGCTGACCTCACCTGATATATTCCTAAAAGAAGAAAAAAAACGTGTTTCTAATAATTGTTAATTTTTGTCTTTAAACATTCACCTTAGCCAGTTTTGTGGTCTACCTACCTTGTAACATTTTAATGACTCCCTGATAGTTCACTATTAATTGTTCAAATAGTTTCGAGTTGTTAATAGGTAGGTAGGTATACTAGTACCCAACTTATAAGGCGCGTCGTGAATCTTCGTTCGCGCAAAAAAGAAAGTATGGTCCGAAGATTAACGAAAGAATGCTTAAAACTTACAATCAACCTAAACTCACTATTATAAGGTTCATAATACACTGCAGCTGTTAGTTCCATCTCACTCTAAGCTCGCTAAGATGGCGGCGGCTGCCGACCAATAGCGGTCAATAGCATTTCTCGCGCTTTGAAAATTCATCTTCTGCGCAGGTACATCGGTAAGCCATGTCAGTTGGGTAATACTGTACTTATATAGTTTATAAAAATAAAGTTTTTGATATAATATTTTTTCTCATTTAGATTTTGTTGCGCATACACCAAATAGGCCACAATCCCTAAAATGCAGACCTCCGTACTGCTACGGAAAAAAACTGAAGTCAACTTTCAATAATAGACGATCAATTTTATAAAATGCCTTTTTTGATTGAACGAGCAGTGTTTCAAGCACTTCGCTATATCAATTAAATGTTACTTGAAACGGCTACTAATTGGCAGTATATACGGACCTCGAACGGTTTTTTCTTTTTCAGTATCAGATTTCTTTATACAAGTAATTGGAATACCACGTATTGTATCGAAAAAAAATACGCAGCTAGACCAGGCTTTTATTACCGTGGAAGTAATATCTCCATGTCTATCATTATTTTTCTATATTTCCTTTTGTGTTTCAGTAGATGTGTAGGCAAGAGTCAAAATAGTCAAATGTGTAAATTTGACTGTAAGATTAGTCATAAAGTGTCATCGATATGTTTGTACTGAACAATCGAAACAATGAACAACATTTCAGTGGTACAGTCGGAAATTCATCAGGCAACTGGAACCACGGTCCTAGTTTCGAAGCGGTCCCAGACGCCTGTCTCCTCGGGTAACGCCATGTGTACAGACTTTTAATTCTGACCCCATTGATACTCTCTCGATTGTCGCAATATCTCGGACGCAGCCATCGATAGTAGAAGCAAAATTAACCAATAACACACCTAAATCTCATCCCTATAAACACAGCCGGACGGTACCTGTTCGTAATTTCAGGACCAACCCCTGCAATTAGCATAGGGGTGTTTCAACCCTTCCTTTGGTAACGCGAACTGTGCAAAATGTCCGTCATAAAGCTGCTACCCCTTCTATTTGGAATCTCTGCTTTCCACTGTAGGTATTATTATTTTAAAATAGCTATGCCCGCGTTTCCAGCCGTATTATTCAGCAAGAGAGATTATTGCGTGAACCCACAGAGCTCATCTAGTTCTAAAACTAAAGTAGCCTTTGTGTCATCAGCCATCCGTATGTGTATCGTAAGAAGTGGTAATTATACTTCTTGGAATGTGTTATATATTACTAGCTGCGCCCCGCGGTTTCACCCGCGTTTGGATAATATACTATATATCATTATGAATTGTAGCCTATGCGTTATTCTGATGTATTAGCTATATTATTGTAAAGTTTCATTAAAATCCGTTCAGTAGTTTTTACATGAAAGAGTAACAAACATCCATCCATACTTACAAACTTTCGCGTTTATAATATTAAAATAGGATAATATTAGCCGGCCTGACACACGCTGTCCTGTCAAAAAAAGGTATAAGTAAATATTATTTCCCATGTTTTAATATTTCTGCTATTCAGAGTGGACGCGAAATAATCATAAAAATCACTCTACCCGTACTTTAGTTATAAATGGTGTAACTTAAACAACTTTGTTTCATATATTTAGATTAATGTTTAAATATAGCTGTTGGTCTTCCAAATGAATGAACAATTAAATAAATGAGAATCCCGAGACACCTGCTTTCTCCAAAAACAGTCCAGCGAAGCTGAATAACACTTCCTCCATAATTTTTAGTCAGGGCGACACGCGGCAACCCCGAATAATATAACCGAAAATATTAATTCCATACATGTTAAAATAGTAGAGTCAAATTTAATAAGGCCTCCAGTAAACTTGGAAACATCTGTGTATTAGTAGTCATGGAGAGTTCGTAAAATTCTAAATACTGCCACCTACCGTGGTTTGTAGCATCTGTACCAGCTACTAAGGTACTGTTGGAATTAATATTACTGAATCCTACTAATATTGTAAACGCGAAAGTTCGTAAGTATGGATGGATGTTTGTTACTCTTTCACGTAAAAACTACTGAATGGATTTTAATGAAACTTTACAATAATATAGCTTATACATCAGATTAACACATAGGACATTTGTAAAGATATAATAATATAGTATATTATCCAAACGCGGTTGAAACCGCGGGGCTCAGCTAGTATAACATAAATTATGTCTTACTATCTCTTAGATTCGCATCTAGATAGTGGTAGTAGGACTGATACACAACATAATATTATTCTATATTTTATGTCACAGCACAGTCACTGAATTTTATACGGAAGAGAAGTTAAGCTCGCATAGCTGACGCATTTTTCCATACTTGTGTGCAATTGTGCATAGCTTGCATAGTAGAATAGGTGGTATGAACACAGTCTGTGGTATAGGACAGGTCTATGGTGTAGTCTTAGGGTAGTTTAAACTCGATAAACTTAAATGCTCCTGTGGGATAACAGACAACGCCTGTAAAACCGAGGGGCAAAGATAAGCTATAACCAAAGAATTGTCTTATCATTCTATTTATTGCTAAATTCAAGCTGTTCCTCATTTTTTGAAGAACATTTTAATAAAATCATTTCTAGGTCAGTCTCTCACTGTATTCTTTTTCAGAAATGACAGTATTTCTTGGAAACCTTTTTCACGATCGATAAAGAAACAATGAGTCTTTGGTGAGCTATTCCCGGAAATAATTTTTTTCTTCAGGAAATTGACATCGCGCGTTCCATTTTGCACGAGCGATTCTGTATTGTGGTGAATCAGATTATTTAGTAGAATAATTGAATTATATTTTAACCGATATACATTATAGGTGCGTATACAATATTTTGAGGTAGCTCAATTTGTAATTGTATCTATATCGTTGTAGGTGCTATGATGATTTCTGTTGTTTCTAATGTTCAATATTTTTGATAATTTATATGTAATGTATAATTCATATAAACATAACTACGTTTTACTACAAAAGTTTAAAGCAGAGTTAAACAGATGTTTCTAAAATTTCGTTCCACAAAATAGACGTCTATCACTCGTGTCGTCTTACTCAAACCTGGCATTCCTAATTATTTTACTTGTGAATTTGTTTCATTAGTTAAAAAAGCAAGGGTTAGGCGTCGATTTCTGGAGAAAATATTTAGACACATCTATTCAACTCTGGTTTAAACCTTTTGTGGTAAGACGGATAGTAGTTGTTCTTGTTAGTATATATTTTTCAATAAATACCAATTTTAATCGTATTATTTAAAAAGCTGTGTTGCACACATAAAAAATATTATTATGTTATTGTTGTTCCGTAGCAAATATACCTTTTACCGAAATAATAATGAACTCTACCAAAAAATACATTACCTATAAATAGTTAAAAAAATATATTTTTCCGGTCAAACAAAACCAAACCAATTTTTTTATCGAAAACAATAATAATTCATTTACGTAAAAACTCTACCGATACTCGTCCGAATTGGCAAATGTTTCGAACTGTTCCGAAATACGAGTAGAGTTCGTTTTCAGACGAGTTGAAAATAACTTGCTCCGTATTTACGGGCATAGAGATTGAAGTACTACTATTTGTGAATAATAAATGGGAGAGTTTTGATGTTTGTGTATTTGTTGTTACTCTCGCATGCGGCGGCAGTTAGAGGCTGTACGTATATACAAACTTTTACGTAATATGGTTTGCAATAATCACTGCAATACTTTGCGAATAGGTAGTAGGTACTATAGCAATAAAATATAATATAATACAGTACATAATTAAAACACTATAAATGTTATTCTAAAGGTGCATAAGGTTCATCTCTTTAGATTTTATATGTAGTAATTTTTTTATTGGTATCCTACCTTGAAAAGTTGAATAAGTATAACAGAAAAATTAGAATAATAAACTAATTTTCCTCAAACAAACTTTGAATGGGCAGTTAATATTATTGTAATTTGTGAAACAGCATGGTCCTCGGAGTAATCAGTATCATAAAATGTGCATTTTCCTAAGAAGGTACTACATTAAGTAAAAATTATTACAATCCCTAAATGATTTCAAAACAGGACTCAAAAAACACAGTCTAATAGACAACTTTCACCATTTTGAATTAGGTTAAATAAATATAACGACATTTGGGCAAGAAATAGTTATCTAAATATATTATTTCCTTTGATTCCGAGATCTTTTTGAAAATGACTGCAAGTGGCGGCACTCGCTCCGTACTCGCGTAAGAAGTAGATCCTCAAATACTCTCTCATCTTCGAGTAGAATCGATCGTCGGCTCGTGTTTGGATGAAAACGAGGCACCGTTCGAGGCAGAAGGCTTCTTACTACTACAATAAAACAATAATAAAATTTATAATAGATATTTATTTTGACCATTACCACACTTGGTAATAAGAGACGATGTCGAAGGAAGTCATACAGGATCTAGAACAGGGATGGCTCTCAGGGATTCCAGACGGAACACCTAGTTAGAGGTTTAGCATCTGATTTTCTACTTGAGAGAGGTAGCTAGCCAGGCGGACACTGGACAGTGCTCTACCACCAAGGTTTTAAAACATACTTGACACTGGTTAAATGCACAAACCGTGCGAATCCATAATTAAAACAAAAAAAGGGTTGTAAGGATGTTTTCTTTCATCAGAAGTTCATGCTCATTTTTTGCAGTCAACTAGTAATACTGTTATGGAGCTGAGTATGGTACGGTCCGAAATCAGAGCCTACTGAACAATCATAGCCTCATTCGATTTCTCTTTCAACAACCATTGGCTGTTCTATCTTCGTCCCAACTGCAGCAAAAGAAACATAATATAAGGGATTTTATCACGTGATGTTTCGCTTGTACTGGAAAAGCATTTGAGTAGTTTTGAGTACAAAGTCAATATTGGAGTAGAGGAGCGCGATGACTTGATGGCGTTTTATGTGAGCAAACGTGGGCAGGAAGAACTCTTTCGCTTACGTTACTGGTGCTTGGGTATGCGCGATTTTGTTGGGTGAAATAAACTATTGCTAGAGTAGCAAATAATCGGTTCGTAGTTCTAAATAATGGACTTGAAAGCTTCATTGTCAATTTTATTACCAACTCAACTATCGAATCAACATCCCAGGCACTTTGACTTATAAAATGGAACCCCAAAATGCTTTGTGGCAAAAGTCGCAATCGATCATTATTTTGCAATATATTTTGATGTTCAGTTGTTTGTAGTTTGCTTTGGAAACTTATCTTGAAACTACGACTATACATTTTACTATGTTCTGCTATAGTTATTAGCTATGTAGTCATGTAGGTAGATGTTATAATAGGAAATATAGGTACATGTACCGTGTACCTAAGAAGTGTTGTTTCTAAATGTACAAAGCGGCCACGCGAACCTTTTCAAAGGGGGTCACTCAGTTAATGCGTTACGGAAAACGTGAAACTTTCATAACGACAAACGAAACTAAATGTCTATGCCTAACGATAATGTTTCACTTCCAAAGTAGGGCACTTCCGTTCGTTAATACGAATTTTAAGTGTCATAACTATGCTCATATTATTATTATCCGATATATAATCCTGTAGGCATATGTGGCGCTCTATTACTAATTATTCCATTATAACATTTATTCATTATAGCTTTATGGTCCAATTTTCATTACTTTAGTTAATACTCCTGCAACCGTCTTACCACAAAAGATTTAGATCAGAGTTGAACAGATCAGTCTATATATTTTCTCGACAAATCGACGTGTAATCCTCGCTTTTTATAACTAAATAACAAATTTACAAATATCACAATATCATATTACAATAATCACGATTGTGTAAGAAAACTCGAGTGATAGACGTTGAATTTGTCGAACGAAATTTTAGAAACCTCTGTTTAACTCTGGTCTTATCTTTTGTGGTAAGGTCGCAAGTGTTTCCTTCCATCCACTTTAGGTGTTTGTGGGGGATTTGAATGGTTTGATGCGTTGGCCCTCTTAGGTTCTGAATCTCACGGAATCCTAGTTAGAAATCTATGTAAATATATGCTACTAAACTGAAAAGTTTCTTTGATTCTTTAAATTCGTAATTTATTTCAGGTATAAGTCCTGAATTTGGTACAAAGCGTCGAACTAAAATCTATACTTAGCACTGTGTGCCCACAGAATTCCGATTTTCTAATTGTGCATTAGTACTTGCTTGAGAGGACACATGCATTTAAATTGCTTGCAATTTCCTTTGTTTGGCTCTTCTGGAAACATACGGGAGGGCGATTCGATCTAATAATATAAACGTTCCCATTTGATGCTAAGCTAAAAGAAGTATAGGTACGCTTGTAATAGCTCATTTTTATTCCTCGTTAAGAAACGCATTTTCCAATAGAAAAGTTGGTCAATATACGTACAAACAAATCGCAGGGTATTTTATTAAAGTTGAAAATTTTCGAGCGTGTAGTTGTTGGAATTTTGCAAATTTTTTTTATCACTACATAGTATAAAACAAAGTCACTTTATCTGTCCCTATATCCCTATGTATGCTTAAATCTTTAAAACTACGCAACGGACTTTGATGCTGTTTTTTTAATAGATAGAGTGATTGAAGAGGAAGGTTTATATGTATAATAACGTAGTGATACCCGTGCGAAGCCGGAGCGGGCCGCTAGTATAAAAATAAAAAAAGACCGAGAATATCATACACACATACATATTACATATTACGCTGTCGAAACGTCGAGGTATGTCAAAATTATATATTTTTATATTAGTCTGTGCGCGAATTAGACCCGTTTAAATACTAATTAACACATATTACGCTAGTTTCAGCCTGAAAGTTACGTTAGATAACTATCGGTATAGGAAATAGTAGAGATAGAAGGGGGTTTATAAAGATTTCTACAGATGTGTACCCGATCAAAAAGCTATACCGTATATTTCATAACTGTATATAATAGGCTGGCCTACTTGGGACCAACTAGTTGGTCCAACAGTGACGTTAACTTTTTTAAATTAAGTTACGGCTGTTCTTATTCGTTTTGTTTGGGGTTATGAAAATGAGTTAAATATACCTACATAATAATATTATGTATGGCAAAACTGGCGTTGGTTTTGAGCTACGTGTCATATGTTTTGCACGACCGTCCCACCCACTTATTACTTCCACTCTTTCCTTGTTTTTATAAATTCATAGTTTTGTCTACGCAATACAATAAAAATAATTCATAATCGCTATTGTCAATGTTTTTCGTTACAGATTTAGTTTTTATTTGAGATATCCGATACTTTCTGATACAGATATCAGATACACCTCTTGTTTTAAAAATGCACTTCGTATGTTCGTACCTAATAAAAAAAAACAATGAAATGGAATGCTGAAACTTTTAGATTTTCTCATTAATTTTTTTCTTTTGTAGATTCAGGATCTTCATCCGGAGTGTAAGCGAAATTCGGCATTATTGACTCTTGAATCGCACTATCCGGAAGTACGAGAATGTACCTAGTGTAATTCGCACGATTAGTATAATATTGCTAATCTAAAGACACGCACTTGCTTATTCGGGCGTAATTTGTAAGCAAACCTGTCAGTACGGAATATCTTATTTGCTCTACATTAACGTATGTGCAGTTGCGGACAAAAGTTGGGCTAGTTGTATGAATAATGTATAATATGTATGTAAAGTGATTAACCGGTCTCGTGCGGCATCTATTGTTTACTGCACGCTTGACACTCCTTCAAGGGTGTTGGAATTTATATCGTAGAAAGATACAGATAAATAAAATTGTATGTAACGGTTTTGTAATTTACAATATAGATTGTCTTAGTTGTATGTAAACTAAAAATGTTATGGCGTAAAGTTCGCTGAAGCCAGTGCATTTGCCAAGATGAAGAGATTTCGTTAAGAATCGGATAATAACTTTAAAGAAATATTTTTTTTAGTTTCGTTTAAAAACTACAATGATACAGCCCGACGGACTACCCTGTTTTAATTTATCAGGGTACTCGTATAGAAAGATCAGGTTTCTTCTACTTTCTTATTAACTTCAACGAAATTGGCGTACCTAATCAAGTGAACAAAACAAATCTATCCCTAGCCTGCCCTCTCAATTCATACAAAATGCGTAGAACAAGAAAGTAACCCAACATTCTTGCCCCCAATTGTACCACTACTGCAGCCTAAAACCACTCGGCACAAACACAAAACTCAAATATTTATGGAACTTACGCGTTACCGCGTATTTGGCTCGGAAATATTCGCATTGCTACCTTGTGCCTGTTGATATGTGACAGTAGGTAACCGCGGTTTGCAGACGACTATGTAAATTTATGTAGAGGTAGGTACGTTTAGATTGTTTTCATTCCAACTGTTTTTGCTTGGTGACGACTTAAAATTGAATTAGTATCTAACCAGCATAGTCTCTCTGATTCTGATTTAGTAGTAGGTATATTGTTATAAGTAATTCTAAGTCTTTGCACGCCTAAATTGGTGATGGGTATAAGCCTCTAATTTTGTATGTTCCATCTTGTATGACCGCATTTACACGGATAAATTAATGATTTGATTTGATATGAATCAGGTACCTAAACTCTCAGAATAAAATAAAAGCTATGCACCTACAAAACCATAACATCAACAACGCGCCCGCAAAATGCTATAACTTTTTTTGCAGGCGCAAGAGGCGTAAGTAAGCCGCTTAACAGAAGTGCGCTATGCGGCGGACTCGAAGCTATTATTTAATGTGGATTAACAGCGTAGTGGGACAATGGTGCAGGTCCCGATGAACGGGTTGAACATGCACACATGCAAGCCATGTTACAAATGTTTGTACAGATCAGCGTAGGTAGTCATGGGTATACATACAGACCACCAAAACATTTCAATCCATACCAATGTAAGTTTAACCAAGCCATGATACATTTTTATTCCATTTTCTGAAAGCTAGCAGTTGCCAACCATCTCATGGTAGGCGGTTCTGCGCTTAATGTTGCCTAAGGCAGAACACTTTTTCATTCTTGATTTGAAGTTATAGTACCTACCCACATAGTAGTGCCGAAGTTCGGTTCATGTCTGAGTGGTTCGAACGATAAATGATAGTTCATGAGATCTGACAAACGCTCTTGCAGTAGGTAGGGTTATCGTCGTGTGTAAACTTCACTACTCCCCCTATAAGTCCACTGCACAACCGGCTCGGTACATGATAAGCCAATGGTACCACGGGGGCATTACTGGCCGTTCAGCTCGCATCTACCCTAAATTGGTGACTTAATTTCACTGGAGGAATTGCAATTGCAATTCTAGCATAAGTCTTATTGGTAACTGGTAACAAATTTGGTTGAAGTGGCAAGTCTTCAGCCATCTCAAACTCTAGACTGCTTTACCTACAATCTCTGTAGCTTGCTTAAAGGCAGACACAACAAAAACCTTTTGCAAATAAAACGAAGACGCCGACAGCGCCTGGGGCTTAATGAAGAACTAATTAAAAGTTACTTGAATAATATTTTGAGCGGATAACAGTATGGACTATGATGCGGTTGAAAATGTGAATATCTGACCTGGATGTAGAATGCAGTGCTGGTTAGAATTTCACATCTACAGTAATTCTGGGTCGCGAAGTCTGCGAGAACTGCTCGTTGACGTTCTATGAGGATGGCATGTCTGTGGTCAGCAGAGGATGTCACATGATGATGAAGGAGCTTTGGCGGGAATCTGAAAGTGAGACGTTGTTTGTTTTGTGTTTTCTTCTCAGACTTGTGTTTCTTTGAGTGTTAATGTGTAATATTGGTGAAATATCCATCACTGAGTGTTTGGTAATGTGCCCAAGTGGGAGCAATTGATATTTATAAACCCAAAAAACGTGTCATTTCGCATTTAAGTATTCCAAAACTCCCATGAAGTTTCAGTAAAGCATCCACCACTTTACTGAATCCTGACTATGAGTGTAAATTGACTTGACTACTTGACCACGAGGGTGGCTATAATGCTATGACTTTCCTATTGTGATAATATAAACATAATTAAATATTTTAATACTTGACACTGGCTACGAGCATACACCATGTAAATCTAAAACAACAAAAAAGATGATAAATAATCATTATTTTCAGTGGTACTGTAATTGATATTATGAACACGTATTTATACTATCAGTTGAAATCTATGCATGTCTCAACTCAGTTCTAGGCCTATTATGGTCGCTTTCTTTACTGATGTTACTGACATTTCAGAAAGAAAACGGAGAGCCGTTACTGTTTGTATTGCGTCGACAGACTAAGCTTTCCGACTTGTTGTAATTTGTTGATGACTTAAAATGAATTATATGACTTTAGCTGAAAGTTTGTTTTGCGTTAATAGATGCGCTTTGCGTGGTCGGTAGGGGAGTTCAGTGGTTACACTTCAGGTATTATATTATAGTGCAAGAAAGAGCACTACCACACGCCGCAACATCTCTAAAATCATTGTCATCCAAAGGTTGCCTGTAAGAAATTGTTGCGATAAGACTGCCCATTGTACAGATTTTTTTATTTTTTTTTCTGAATATTATGTTTATTGTATGGGTTCAATAAAGAGTTATTGTATAGTTACCATAGTAAACAACGCGGAAGCCATGTGGGTACGTATACACAGACCACAGATCCCATAGAGACAAGGGTGGCAGCTGTTACGATTCGCAAAATTGAACAAAAATAACGTAGGGGCCAAGTTTTTTTCACACTTACTTTTAAGACATTTCATTTTATCCAAAACTCATTTCAGAATTCAAAACTCCTAAGGCACTATAAAACTGCCAGCAAGGTCGAGCGGAATAATTACACGGACCTCCGAAAAATTACAGTTCCCTTCCATTTGCGCTAACATAAAATTCTGGACACGCACCCCATAAGGCTGCTGACTGTGTGGAACGTTAATGTGTGGTGTAAGAGAAGAGAGAGTGGCCACTCTCTACTCTCCTTTCTTGATCCTTTTGCCAAGGATCTCTCAGCTGCACTCTTGAAGAATTTCACAGTCGTGTTATCTCAGTATCATGTCGTAGATGTCATTCTAATTATCGTCCTGGCTGATCTTCCAATTTATCTACAGGCCCGTATTCTTGAAACAGTAACCACAACTAGCTTTATTACAAGCTGAAAAAGTTTGGCATCTTAGACAACATCGTCACATAAACCACAAAACAGTTGTACCTAGCTCATGATACAAAAAGTCACGTCCGCGTGTAAACAGAAAATGATTGCTGGCCAGGCTTTTAATTACGCATTGTAATAGGAACAGATGGCGTTTACCATCAGTCAAACACCCTTCAAACCTTTATTCAGTTGCAGCAAAAAAATAGCATTTTCGCTATAAGTTTATGCTATAGACCCCAAAAGTCCGCATACGGAAATCCGTAGTTCACACCTATGTATTAGCTCGGATGGTAATCGTTTCACATTGCTCCACGTTACTATTTCATCGTACTCGCTAAGGTCTCACTGGAACTATTGCCTGCTACTGGAACTCTGGTACTGGTACTTACTGGAATTCTCGAGAAATCACTTGACCGACACAATTTCACTGGAACTCATATTGCTGCTAATTGAACAATACTGTCATTGGTTGAAGGACTAAGGACAAATCGTCCTTAGTCCCTCAACCTTCCTCAGTCCTTAGTTCCTATATATTTTGTTTCTATGTGACTACACGCGCTGATAAAAAGTACCTGTTTTATATCAGGACTTAAGGTACCTTACTTATTCATATTATTCCTAATATATTTTGCATTCATAGATAGTACGATTTTGTCTAAAATTATTTCAAAGTCATGAATTCCTCAAGCTATCTTAAAATGTTGCTTAATATATACCTCAACCTACAATATCGTTTTTAGGGTTCCATACCCAAAGGATAAAACGGAACCCTATTACTAAATCTCTGATGTCTCTCCGTCCGGCCTCAAGCTGCCTATCTCATGAACCGTGATAGTTAGATAGTTGAAAATTTCACGGATGATGTATTTCTGATGCCGCTATAGCAAAAATACAAAAAAAACAGAAACAAATAACTATTATAATTTAGCCGCTTTTATAGATAAATAGTACGGAACCCATCGTGCACGAGTCCGGCACGCACTTAGCTGGTTTTTTAAATAAGTATTGTGTCCTTACCCGGAAAAAAAATAAAAACATTAGCTACAATAAAAGTAACAAAGGACAATTATCTGCGTATCCTCAATACGTCCTTAAGCACGAATGAATCGTGTTATCCTCATTATATTTATCTTCGTTAAGTGCATTCTTCAGCAAGGACATATTACTTAGTTACGTAAATATAATTTAACAAACAGACAAGATGTAATTGTTATTCCATTCAAATCAGTTTAAAAGCTTCTCGACTTAAATTATCGACGACGTATTCCAAAGCAAGACTTGAACAAATAAACAAAAATCTACGTATTAATTAACGAGGCTGCGTGTCACACCGTAGTGCAACAAACGCGTTCCAATATTTCTCAAAGAATACCAGCTGATCGAAAAAATATTGTGCCTAAATCTAGAAACATAAAAATTATTCAGCCAAAAATTTTCCTCAAGATAGGTACGTATTGTGGCACACGACGAATTGATAACAGGCTTGCTCACATACATACACACATTAACAGTTCGCTCTTACTGATACATGTATAAATACATTTCACGAAGCTATTTGATCAGCCCTTAGAACATTTCCAAATTCAGTCGTATCACGTCGGTGTGACACGCAGCTCAAACCCAAATTAGACTCAATGTAAACATTTTGGGATAACAAAGTTTGTACAGACGGCAAGGACGGCACTTATATTGAATCATAATATACTGACATTGAAAATGGCTGTTTAGGGGAACGCTCTTTGCATTGGGTTGTACTTTAATGTCAAACGTAAGTCGATCAGCGAGATACGCAGAGTGATGCTAGAAGTTTCTCTGAAAGACAGGCTTCGCAATGATCTGATAGAGAACCATAGTAACCGAGATAGCTCAAAGTATGTACCTACGTTAAACATCGATAGTTTTGATTACCGATTGTTATCGATAGTTTGCCAAAAACTATCGATTTGTATCGACACTATCGATAGTTTTGCTCCAACTTTGCCTAATTTCAAGGCTTTTCGACAAAAGTAGTTCGGTGGGCAAAGTTCATGAAAAATAGTAGATCGATAGTAGAAAATAATTATCGATGGTATCGATAGTAAAAAACTATCGATACTATCGATATACTACCGATGTTTAACGTACACCTAGCTCAAAGGATTACTAGTAGAACCCACAACCTAGGTGAGTTCAAGATCGATTTACGTAGTATATGTGATAACACCTGGTTTTTGAACCCACAGTTACAGCACCAACCTTTGACCAACATATAAGGCTATGGTCCTCTCTATCTGGCACTAAACAAGTGACAAAGTCAACAATACATTTACCTGTTATTCTGACGACTTGAAGAAAACCGTTGGAAGAGGTTGATCAAGAGAAGCTTATGTCGCGCAGTGGACTAGTATTAGGGTGATATTTATGATCCGATTGCTTCCTAGACATTGAATACGTACGCAAAGAGATTAAAATATGCATTACGTCAACTCATCCCGTGGACACAGTTTCGAGCGGGCTCAGTTAGCGTAAGAGCCAACAGATATACGCAGTAATACGCATAATATTCTGTCTTACGCATATTGTTCCTTCATCTGCCTACCACAATATGACAGTCACGTCATTCCAGAACTCGTCGTAAAATAAAAACTCCCAGCTAAAACTTTGCAATTTTCGGATAACTCGCGTAATAACTACCGTAAAACTTTAACTCAAAATATCTGCGCATATTACTTTCAGACTGAACTTCGTACATCGCTTTGAACCACAGTAATTAGTTTAAAATTCAATTTAGACGTAGCGTAGGCAGTAGTTAGGTTTTCCCCGGTTTTGGCTCACCGGATCCCCCGGTTTTGAAGCGTCGGTTCAACCTCGCCGCCTAAAAAAAAAAAAAAAAAAGTTTGGTGTCTTTTCCTAGGTTTTCGGGGTCGCGGAATCCATCTGTTGCATTATTTTTTTGATAGCTTGCACGGATCGCGAGATAGGTAACCGATTTAAAGAGCTCCACTACATTGCTAATCACCTAATTGTTTCCTAATCACCAAGTGAACTCGGTGTGCCATTGTTTCGGTGTGCCATTGTTTGTTAATCACCTCTGACGCATACCTGAAGCTTATTAGCTCATTAGGATGTTCTAGTAAAACAACATTTTTGGATTGATCACAAACCTTTATTTTCTTTAAAATAAGTACAAAATAGTTTGCATAAAAATATATCGTTATTTATTTTATTGCTACTGAATAATTTAATAAAATCCATCATAGTATTTCCATAAAATTTGTTATAAAGATATGTTATACAATATTCTCCACAAACTGATGTAAAATCATCTTGTAATCTATACCTATTAAAATCCCGCTGCTTCGAATTCCTGTTCAAGAAATCCCTATGATATCCTGTAGGTGGTCGTCCATATGAATCAAAATACTCACCAAACCTATTTCTATCTATGTGTATGGCCACCCAATGAGAACCTGGCATGCTGTCGGTGTCCAAATTGCTTATCAGGTACGTTGGAACTTTAACGTGTAGGGGTAACCTGTTTGCTGCATATACATTTTTTTGTAAAGTAGGATGGATTTTGTTCAAATATTTTTGAATCTCAATTGTGTTCATATTCAATCAACCTTTCGCGTATTAAAGCTGTGATATGCTTAACCTTCCAATCAAGAATGTGGAACTAAATAAACTGAACTTCTTTATAAACATCGTGCAAGGACATAAATAAAAGATTGGAATATGTGTGATGTTTTTTATTACAAACACTTATATCTAAACAATGTTAACTTAACTTAACTGCTATAGTCTACGGTTACATTACGGTTCTTATCTATTTCAATAACATTATCAAATTCTGCATAAACAATACAATTTATAGTCTGAGTAAGAGTAGACTCAAAACGAACTTCTAATCTAACACTACCATGTTTTATAAGATTCCAATGTGTGTTTGAATTTGAGCTAAGGTCGGCTGTTAGATCAAACGCCAACAAACAGTATCCTTTTGCATATTTTTCCCTAGATATCCCATTACCTTCATTAAGAAAATGTATACCTGTTCCTGAAAATAGTGTGTGATAAGCAGCAGTAAAAATATTACTCTCAAACGATGGTTGCAAAGCTTTTGAAGGTATTTGCTGGCCATCAATGTATAAGCAAAATGTATTTAAATCATAGTTTTCAAAATTGAATGGATTTTTAGTCAGACACCCATTAAACGCTGCATTGTTTACAAATCCAACTATACATCTTTTAGGAACTTGTCCTAGAAAAATATTGTCAAGAGTCTTGCCCTGAATCCCTGAAGGTATGGTTAAAACTTTGACTTCAGCACGAGTAATAGGATATTTAGCGGTAGTAGAGGCTAAAACTTTCTGATGTGCAAGTAATACAGTTGGATTGATTCGGGCTCTACGAACAATAAGAGTTGCATCTGTAATGCATACTTTAAATTTTAAATCCTTTGAAGATGACATTAGATTAAACGTTTCCCTAGAACGAACTAATTTGACACTCATTTCAACACCATTTATTAAAAACTTTTCCTGGTTAAATATATCACCATGAAGATGTCCAATCATTTCTATTTCCTTACTTTGACTTACTAACTGTTGTCGTTTAACGAATCCTTCATTTTTTTCGTCGGTTGAGTTCATTTTCCCAGCAGTATCTTCATACCAAAGACCACAAGTTAGGTGAGATTCTTTAGCTGCAGGAGCATAGTTTAATAAAGTTTCCATGTAAGCTCGATATGCATACGTATTGTTTGGAGGTGATACAAGCTTCTGATTCAAATATACATCTAGTTGGTTGAAGAGTGAATGAAGCCAATTATTTATTGGTGATACAATGGTTGATTCAGCTAGTTTTGTTGAGTCTTGGTTAAGTATTTTAGCTTTGATGTGTATCAACGTGTGGGATAAATCTATGTAATCATCACCGGTTCCGGGTACTTGAAATTCTATAGGACCATCGTCAGCAAGGGATGAAATGGGTTTGTAGTGTATCCATAGTCCATTTTCGATACTAGTTTGTGTGGATGGCAAAGCAAATAAATCCAACTCTGATTTAATACACTCACAAGAATGACTATGTAAAAAAGACATCTTAAGTTAATTAAATATATCTTTTAAATTATTGGGTCTAGCTCCTGATTTTTTAATAGTTTTCACTTTGGCGGTCGGTATTGGAATGAATGAAGAAAGACGTTTTCTTTTTGTTATATATCCAGAGCCAGACATATTCAATCGATCTATTTTACTATCTGCTTTTCTTTTCAAATTTGAACTAGCGTCTTTAAGTCGAGATTTAATTGAATCCTCCATTGGGCGAGCACTTATCATATCTGATAGAAGACCGACACCAGCATTTAAGGCCTCCTTGCCTATTGCTCGAGCTCCACTAGAAAGTAATGGTAAAACTGATCTAAACAATCCACCTAAGAAGCTACCAATGCCATGACCGCGTTGATAAGGGGCTCCTTTATAAATTACTCCGATCCCAGAACCAGCTTGATGTGAATAATAATGTTCATATGGACAAGTTATACCATCACGAGAATGCATTATAATTTTCGGAAATGTAGTTTAACACACACTGTTCCAAACTGAAATGGTATTTTTTGACCCGTGCTAGATCTTATATCCACTTCAAGCGTGTCAAACTCTCTACGCATAACAGGTAAGTAGTGAGGTGGTGAAAAAACATGCATTTTATTTGCTCCATATATATACTTTGCAGGATCCAAAGGTATAATTCTCAAGAGAGGAGTCATAACATCTCCAACTATCTGAGGTTCGATAATATCACAATAAACAAATAATTGAGATGGTAACCCCAAATGTAAATTTGCAGGGCATTTTCCAAATCCATTCTCTACAAGATTTCTATCGGGTTCGAACCCAAGTTGAATACCAAGCTTGGGTGATAACTTTAACGATTTGATATTTTCATCCAATACCGTAGCGGATACAAACTTTGATATATCATCATATCGAAATCGAATTTTTTCCTTTATGTTATTCAACGCTGATAGAATGTGATTAATATTATCATAATTCGTGGCTGGAATGTGAGTTTTATAATAAACCAGTGAAGGTTTTTTTTCAATTGGTATTAACATCCATTTCGTTATGTAAATAATATTTTCATGATCTTGCACAGTAAACATAGTACAAGGATATTGAAATTCAACCACTCCAACTGACCATTCTCCCTCCAACTTGATAGATTTTGGTAATTTAGTTGAAAATCTTGTAGTCGTATTGTCTGGATAATATTCCATAGAACTGTTACTGAGTAATGTTAAATAAAAACTTTCTTTAATCATAATTCTTTTAATTCAGAAACCAAAACCCAACTATTAAATTTATCTGGATAACCTTTCCACTTCACTAACACTTGCTTTCTGCTACCAGAATAGCGAGAACCAATTATTTTATCTATTTTATAGTTAGAGGTGGGATCATATGACACTTTCTGTAATTCCTTTTCATAAAAAGTTCCAACTATATCTTCTTGCTGTAAATCTTTTAGTGTATATACAACCAATGGAGAACGATCTATAACTGACGATATTATAAAAATTTCATCACTCCAATTAGATTCATAACCCTTTTGAAATATGTGTTTATATTTTGTAATTCTAACATAGTCTCCAATGTGTAATTTCGGTAAGGATTTGGTAATATTTCGATCACTTTTTCTATCATACAAGTTGTTCCAAACAGTTATTATATTATTTGAATTAACATCACAAGGACACATCTTAATACTAGAATGGTAGCTATGGTTATAAGCATATAATAAATCCTGTAAAATGTCAATGTACCTATATGTATTTTTGTGGGTAAAATAACGCCACATCCTCATTTTAAGTGTCCTTTGAAATCTTTCAACAATGCTAGCTTTAATATCAGGGTTATTTGTTGTATAGTAATTAACATTTTTAGTTTTTAAGTATCTTTGAACATCCTTGGAAACAAATTCAGTTCCTTTGTCGGATTGTATATGAGTTGGTGTTGTATCAGCCTCATTAAATATGCTTTCTAAACATGTTTTGATGGTGCTCGAATTTTTATTTTTCATTGGTCGAGCATATGCATATTTGGTAAAAACATCAATAACACAAAGAATGTAATTAAAACCATCGTTATATTTTGAATAAGTTCTCATATCACTTAAGTCAGCTTGCCATAGTTCATTAAGATTAGACAATACATATTTGTTTCGTGGAAACTTCCTATGTACTGGTTTATGAAGTGTGTATGTTTCTTGAGATTGCAACCATTTAATTACATCTCCTCTATTCATTTTACCTTTCATGGCTTTAGCTAGTTTGTTGATACTAGCATACCCAGCTGGATGCAATGGATTATAGTAGATATTATTTATTTCTAATAAGGAGTCCATTTTTCCCAATCTATCTTCTGTCGGACTTTTCGAACGTGTTTATACCTGTTGTGGGATTTTGGTGTTGAGAAAACCTCCTCTTGCTGTGGTGTGGTTCGTTCAAGATCTTTTAGCTGAAGCTGTTTTATAAAATCGCTTCTTTTTGGGTTTCCAATGTAAGTCAATGGCATTTGTATTTCTTTTAATGCGGAAGCAAACTGTTGCCAGCCTATTGGATCATTATTTTTCAGTGGCCTTACACAATCATTTACTAAGTCTAAAATATTGCTTCCAGCAATTTTTTCTTTGTTGATAATAACTGTACCCACATCATCCCAATCAATTTTGTCTGGATTCGAAGCCACCAAATTTAGTAAAAACTCACCTTTTCTTGTATATGTTTTTGGTATTAAGCTGAGTATATGTCTGGGGGTGTATGTGTGTTTTTTATTCAAAAAGATATTTTTATCCGGTTTCTCTTCTCTGTTTGATGTCTCTGTAGCAACTGTATCGTTAGTGTCAGTGTCTTTGTTTTTATCATCTGTTACAACGTCTTCTGGTTGATTAGTATTTGAAACTAAAGGTAATTCGAGAGGTTGACGTCCTTCTTCGGTAAAATGTAAGTATCTTTGCAAAATTTGTAAGTATAAAATGCACTTCTTTCTATCTTCCATATGACTATTCAAAATATTTTTCATTTCAATGTCTAATCGTGACATGGGGCTATCAGCAGAACTTTGTTGTTTTATTTTTTCAAATATACTTGGATCAACGAGTAACATTTTTTTAGCATGTTCCATATTTCAAACGATAGAGCCAACTAATGCACTCAAAATTGAACCCAATATTATTGGTAAAAAAGCTCCTCCCTTTTGAACTATTATGTGTTTACGAACTTTGTTTGCACTTTTTCGCACTAGTTTGCGAAGTATTTCTTTATGTTTTTGCAACTTTTTCTTTGCCTTTTCTTCAAGAGGAACTTTACCTTTTAAAACATTATGGATTATTTCACAAATGCAATTGATTTCATCTTCATCACATGACTTTAAAAGTGCTTTTTGATATTTTGGTTTAAGTGTGTGCAGAGCACTTAGTAAATCTTTATGCGTCTTTAAGCTTCGATGCATTATTGATAAATGATTTGAATTTGTTGATTCTTTGCATATTTAAATGATTTTGTTGGGATGTAAACAGTGCAATATCCATCTGAGGGAAATATTTTTGTTTTAAATCGACACATTTCACTAGTGTCTTGTTTTAGATCTATCATCAAATATCCATGAGCTTCTTTAGTTGCATCTTTGTATGAATCTTCCATAAACTTTGTATTTTCTGGTGATACTTGACGTGCTAGATATCTAATTTGAGTTTTATCTCGAGGATTTTTAAAATATATAATATAACTAGAATTCAAAGATATATCTCTCTGCCCTTTACCTTGATGAAACAAGTTTTGTGTTATATAAAAAACACTCAGGTTTCTATGATGGCTACCTTTTGTAAATATATCAACAACACGTCCATCTGATTCTCTCATGAGATCATCAATGATTACTAGCTGTGCTTCCTTTCCATCAAACATACTGACATCTGGTATGCCTTGACAATAATTTACGTTTTTTAGGTTATACAAAGGCTGCATTTTATCAAAACACCAAGTTATATGAGCAAAATCAACACTACAAATTTCTTTTACATACTTTATGAAGTTTGTTACAAAGTTAGATTTTCCACAACCGCTTGGACCGGCCACTATTGCACTAAAAGGATGACTAAAATGAAGCATTTTGATGTGTTATTTGTGAGGGGTTTGTTCAAAAAGTGAAACAATCTGTTTAAATATCAAGTATTTATATTTTTTAAATTAAAACATTAACAATCTGTGCGAAAAAATTCTTATAGATAACACGAACACAATAACGGCTTAACATAAAATAATCTCTACCTTAAAATAATACAAACTAATATTTACAATACATTTCATCATACCTATTTAAACTAATTTTACATTTAATAATTAACTAACAAACTATGCTACTGTTAAACATTTTTATTTCAAAATACAAACTTAATCTAACTTTACATTTAATAACTAAACAAGAAACTATAGTATTGTTACCTAAATTTACTGATACTTTATAAGTTTTCTTTTCACAATACAAACTTAAACTAAATTACAAACTAAAATTATATAACATTATCTTAGTCTATAATGACCCCACGCTAATGTGTCAATATTATTGGGTAAAATATGACGTTTGGTGTCATTATAAGACAAACATATTTTGTTTACTTCTTGAGTAAATATTCTGTGTTTTAATGATTTAAATAAAATCATAGTGCTGTACTGAATATTTTTGTTAAAAAGACATGATTTATAATTTTCAATTTTCAAATTCTTTGTGACACATTTTTTTACACCTTTGGCTTTTGCAACAAATTTATCATCAACATCCAATGCATACATTTTAGACCTTAGCCCAACGAATTCTCGAAATATTTTCCCATTATTTTCATCTTTGAAAAAACCTAACTTCTTTTTATTTATTTTTGGATAGCCAAATATATTGTCATCTGCGTAATCAGATGTATCAAACTTAGAAGATAGATCTGGTTTAATATCTTCATAGAAGTTATTTGTAAAAACTTGATATATAAAACTATCAGTATCAGTGTAGAGTAATTTTATGTTGTTATTAAACTTTTTAAGCATGTAGTTGTAGTGAAAATCATACATTAAAGTTTTTGAAATATCCAAAATGCAAAAACCTAAGTATATTGGCTTATTATGAAACAATTTAGTTTTTCTTAACTGAACCGCTACTAAATTCTCTCCAAATATGGAGGAATTTTTAAATTCTGGTTTCGCAACAAAATCTTGTACACCTAGTTTTTTACCGCGATTTTCCCAATGCGTTAATAGTTTGATATTCACCCTTTTTTCAATATTTTCCATCGTCTTCCCAAATACAGAATTATTCATTAACTTGTAAAAATCTTTTTCGAAATCAGATTTTGCAGATGTTCGTAAAGTTGTGTTTAAATCGATGTAACGTTTTAACCAAGGACTTTGTTTGAATTTTAATATCCTATGAACCTTCGTTATTTTGACACCCAATTCAATGCATTGTTTCAAATTCCTGTAGTGGATTTTATACTTCATCTTATTGTGTAAGTTTGGGACTAACTTGATTTCTTTAGAATTTCCTATTTTTATGTTTTCAGGACAAAGAGGCAAATCTGAATGCAAGTCATGAAGTTCAGGGGGGTATTCCAAATCAACTTCTAAAATAAAACCATGTTCTGAATTATCTGGCACATCAAAATTTGTATCAACGTCTACCCACTCAAACCCACCAAAAGGAAGAAATTGAGACATGGCCCAACCATAAAGATTATTAGCATCCAAATAAGTTAAAAATGATTTTGGCTTATCTTTATCATAATCTTCCATGAACTCATTATTAGCTTTTGCATGGCGATTACTGCATTGAGACACACCTCCTCGTATACCAGCCCTAATAAAAGCAATGTTTTCGTAATCTGTCAAAAGTTCTAACTCTATTTGGGTGTATTTCAACATAGCATCCCAACTTAACCCAGGAGCTGTGTAGTAATGAGCCGGGTCCAAGCCGTATGTTTTTAAACACAAAGTTCTAAAGTTCTCAAACACATCCGTCAGCAGTAAAACATCAGTTTTAAGGTATAGATCTGAATAATCTGACATATCGTCGGTGGCCAGCAAGAAGTCACTAACTGACATTTTTAGCCAAAATGAGTTAATGATGTCAAAGTGTTTTAAAGCCCGTTATCTACCTTATGGATAGACAAAAAGAGCTATTTTTGAAGTTTTCTAGATAATACAACAATGTCAAAAGTACATAACTAGTTCTCAAGTAAAAAAATCTGCCTATAAAAGTTAACTAACGGTACTTGAGTAATTTATGAACATCGTTTTACTAACGCGTGATATCAATTTTACCAGAACAGCATTTTTCATCAAGGTCACTTAGTTACTTTTTGCATTCATTATTCGTTATCCCTCTTACCCAAGTTTTTATTTTTGGTTATGCTATAATTAACTAACTTACTTTTTATTATCTATCTTAGTAGCGTTGAAGATAATTAAATAATTTATTGAACATTCAGGTGCAGAGTAAAAACGTCAATAATTTCTTTCTACAAACCATTGTTGTAACTATAAGCGTTGATGAGCCATGCCGATTAAAAGTACGAAAAAAGTTTAAAACGCGATTATCTACGAACTAGATTTTTGCAATTAATGACTTCTTGCTGGCCACCGACGATATTACGACAGTGAAAGTGCTGCCAAACGTTTTTAGCATGGTTGTAATCATCATTTGATACATGTGAATTACTTAGTGAACTATAAAACTGTTCTTGACTAGGGAGTGTAGTTTTTTTCAAACAGTCTTCAGATGTCATGAACTCATATGGGTATATACCTTTTTTTCTTAGAAGATTAAAATCTTTATTGTTAGGGAAGTTATTTCTTAAAGTTTTAAATTGTTCATTGCTTAAATTTTTTGCTAGCTGATCAAGACTACATGGTAAAAATTTAAAGGAATCTACAAATCTTAAGCAAATTTTTTGATTATTTATATTCATGGTTTTGGAAAAAGAAATATATTTTTCTTTGGTTTGAGGAATCACATCAATTTCTCCTTCAACAAAATTTAAGGCATGGACTATGAAATGGGCATCATAATTGCTTAGGTTGTGCAGAAAAATTGGGATGTAATGTGGTGGTCGAAACTTTTTTACACATACTTCATGTGCAACACCTCGAAAATCACCAGTTTGCCAATCATAATCTAACGTGTCTTCACCATTTAAATTACTCTCACAGATGTGACAAATTGTTGCCATTGAAACTTTATTTTGATCTGAAGCTGACAAAGGTTTAGGACAAACTTGAAAGTTATTTTTCCTACATATCTTTTTTAAATCTTCATGCAAACGATTCATGAACACTTGTGCACAATTTTCTCCACTGTAAGTCTCATATTTTGACAACGTATCATCATATGAACATTTGATGTAATAACCAAAACTATACGGTTTATGCTCATGAGTATTGCGAGTGTATGGTTTTGAGGGATCGTTAAAACATGATTTGATTGGGTTTAAAAAAGCTTCGAAATCAGCATATATAACAAACGGTATTTTTAGCTTTTTATGGTATTTATCGAATTTCAATTTGTCATTAGATACTGGTCGACCAAACCAATCCTTTGACGTCTTGTCGCCATTTGGTAATTCTGTTGCAATGTGAGCACAGTCATGCTGTTGATGATCAATCAACCTTTCTTTTGTTGGAAAGTGTAGCAAACATCCATCACAAATATGGACTGCATGATCTTGATTTGAAATCTGTTTACTAACGAGACGCGACATGTTTTTAATGTAACAATAATGTTTATTTATTCCGTTTGAAATCAACAATAAATTGACGTGAACATCTTTGCGAGATTTTGTTAAATACAATGGACCAACAACGCTATGACACTTTTTATCTTTGTTAAATTCTAAACCAAATACGTTAATGCTAATATTGTTTAGTTTTTCGACTTTGGATATATCAGACAGCTTTACAGGAAAATCTACTCCATCAAATTTTAATTTGTTTGAATGTGCGGTGTATGATGATACTCGATCAACATTTTTGTCAACTGGATACAAAGCGGAAAGCAATGCCCATTTGAAACATAAATTGTCAGCATTTTTAACATTAACTACAGCTTTTTTAGTTCTTATATCCTTCGGCAACTCAATATATGAAGTACCACGTAGAGGGTTAAATTTATTAACATTCATATCCAATGCTTTTATTTCCTTAAGACTCCAACCACTGTCTTTTTTCTCAAAAGAACTGATTTTATTTATCAAAGTGTCACACAAAGATGAAAATAGAAAATTTAGATCATCCCCTTGAAATACTATGTAATTATATGTTTGGAAATCAAAAGTTTGAAATGAATCCTCTTTAGTTTGTTGAATAAAATCGGCATGCAGAACAAAGTTTACTTTAAAAACTATTTGCTTTTGAATAGATTCTTCAATTAGAAGCATAATTTCATTTTTGATAGAATTTAAAAACAACTCTGGTGTTTGAAAGTTATTTGAATGTTGATCGTTTTTTCCATGAATCTTATAAGAAATTATTCTATTACCAAAAGCTGATTCAATTACTGAAACATTTCTTAATGAGTCGTGTACTTTTTCAAGTTTACTTTTATGGAGTTTACTCTTTAAGTGATTAGCAAGATACCTTCTACTAACAAAAACTTGGCAAATGCTACAATTCACCTTATCATCTCCGTCGTTAGCTGTGGTTTCGTTTGTGCTGGTAGATCGCGTCGATGAGGTGGATGGTCCGTCTTCTAATCGCGCTCGTTTTGCAGCAATATCGGCATTTTCCGAGTCATTTACTCTCTTAAGACATCCTCCCATTTGTTGACTGCAATAATATATTAAAAGAGTTAAGACACAAATACAGTTAAAAAATAAAAAAAAATGTAGGGAAGAGGATTTAGATTTCACTTACTTTATTTTTCCTTCAACCAGAGCGCATTCTTCGAATAAGTATTCATCGTATTCGTCCTCAAGCATCATACAATGTTCAAGTTCTTGATGAAGTTCATGATCAAAATAGGATTCTGCATTTATTTTTTCTTCGACCAGAGCACATTCGTTATATAAGTCTTCATTGTATTCGTCTTCTAGCATCATACAGTTATCAAATTTTCGAGAAATTTCATCATTGAACTCAGAATCCGCCGTATTGAAAAACACACTGACACAGTTCACGCTCGTATCTTCCATATTTTGGTGAAGATGGATTCACAGCAAGTCTGTCTAACTCGTAAGCGATAAATAGTCCAACTATTCTCTCTAGCATGTCAGCAAGAACTTTTTATAGTCAGAACAGGTAGAAAGATCCCATGTTACATACCTCATTAGGTAAATATTACTTACTAAAGCAACCCCAATAATGAGATATTGTTTCCCGAAATTCTATTATTATGTAATTGTATTCTAATATTTTTTCTTTAAAGATATTTATGACTAAAATTTGCAAATGAGGGGTAATTAAATCTACTAAGAATGAAATTATATCGAAACTCATAAACAAAAATTGTTAAACTACTACTGCTTATTAAAATGATATTTTTTACATGCTGGGTTTGATGCTATTTCTTTTGTTATGCCATATATAATTTTTTTTACACTTTCATAATTGTTATTGCATTCATTAGTAAAATATTTTATTCTATAGCTTGCATGTTTCCACTGTTCTGAAGGTGTTATTTTATTTATTTTGTTCATGTTATACACTTCTATTTTTATCATGTGATTCGATCGAGGGCCATCATCTTCATTGGTAGTTATAAAAACATTACCACCTTCTTGGTGGGCACGAGAAACTGATGATGATAACTTTCTCTTTTTTATTTGTTTCACTTCAAATATATTATCTAAGCTTTCGGTTGATTTGTTTCTTTTCATCTGTTTTTTATGTGGTATTTCTTCGAAAATTTTAAGAGGTTCTTGAGTCTTATCCTCATCGTCTGAACAAGCGTAATAATATTGCTTGAATGTATTTTCTTCGAAAGAGTTCTGCAACAATACAATTACCACTATCAAAGTTTTGAAACTATTATCCACAAAAAATTTAAAGCAACTAAGTTTTATTGAAAGTACTTACATCCATTGTTCTGTAGATCACTTCAAACTCACACTTCACAAAATTTAATCTGGAGCTTACTAAGTCGCACGAACAAGCACTCGACAGTAAATGTTTGAAAAAAATTACGACTTATATAACCAATGCCTTATCTTACGACACTATCAGGATCGTTATGTTAATGTTCATTTAAAGACCTACTAAAGGGCAACTTTCAAATAGCATTCCTTGTTTGTACAAAATTTTGATAATGCGTTATTGAAATAGATAAGAATAAGCTTCAGGTATGCGTCAGAGGTGATTAACAAACAATGGCACACCGAGTTCACTTGGTGATTAGGAAACAATTAGGTGATTAGCAATGTAGTGGAGCTCTTTAAATCGGTTACCTATCTCGCGATCCGTGCAAGCTATCAAGTTCTAGGGAAACGTTTAATCTAATGTCATCTTCAAAGGATTTAAAATTTAAAGTATGCATTACAGATGCAACTCTTATTGTTCGTAGAGCCCGAATCAATCCAACTGTATTACTTGCACATCAGAAAGTTTTAGCCTCTACTACCGCTAAATATCCTATTACTCGTGCTGAAGTCAAAGTTTTAACCATACCTTCAGGGATTCAGGGCAAGACTCTTGACAATATTTTTCTAGGACAAGTTCCTAAAAGATGTATAGTTGGATTTGTAAACAATGCAGCGTTTAATGGGTGTCTGACTAAAAATCCATTCAATTTTGAAAACTATGATTTAAATACATTTTGCTTATACATTGATGGCCAGCAAATACCTTCAAAAGCTTTGCAACCATCGTTTGAGAGTAATATTTTTACTGCTGCTTATCACACACTATTTTCAGGAACAGGTATACATTTTCTTAATGAAGGTAATGGGATATCTAGGGAAAAATATGCAAAAGGATACTGTTTGTTGGCGTTTGATCTAACAGCCGACCTTAGCTCAAATTCAAACACACATTGGAATCTTATAAAACATGGTAGTGTTAGATTAGAAGTTCGTTTTGAGTCTACTCTTACTCAGACTATAAATTGTATTGTTTATGCAGAATTTGATAATGTTATTGAAATAGATAAGAACCGTAATGTAACCGTAGACTATAGCAGTTAAGTTAAGTTAACATTGTTTAGATATAAGTGTTTGTAATAAAAAACATCACACATATTCCAATCTTTTATTTATGTCCTTGCACGATGTTTATAAAGAAGTTCAGTTTATTTAGTTCCACATTCTTGATTGGAAGGTTAAGCATATCACAGCTTTAATACGCGAAAGGTTGATTGAATATGAACACAATTGAGATTCAAAAATATTTGAACAAAATCCATCCTACTTTACAAAAAAATGTATATGCAGCAAACAGGTTACCCCTACACGTTAAAGTTCCAACGTACCTGATAAGCAATTTGGACACCGACAGCATGCCAGGTTCTCATTGGGTGGCCATACACATAGATAGAAATAGGTTTGGTGAGTATTTTGATTCATATGGACGACCACCTACAGGATATCATAGGGATTTCTTGAACAGGAATTCGAAGCAGCGGGATTTTAATAGGTATAGATTACAAGATGATTTTACATCAGTTTGTGGAGAATATTGTATAACATATCTTTATAACAAATTTTATGGAAATACTATGATGGATTTTATTAAATTATTCAGTAGCAATAAAATAAATAACGATATATTTTTATGCAAACTATTTTGTACTTATTTTAAAGAAAATAAAGGTTTGTGATCAATCCAAAAATGTTGTTTTACTAGAACATCCTAATGAGCTAATAAGCTTCAGGTATGCGTCAGAGGTGATTAACAAACAATGGCACACCGAAACAATGGCACACCGAGTTCACTTGGTGATTAGGAAACAATTAGGTGATTAGCAATGTAGTGGAGCTCTTTAAATCGGTTACCTATCTCGCGATCCGTGCAAGCTATCAAAAAAATAATGCAACAGATGGATTCCGCGACCCCGAAAACCTAGGAAAAGACACCAAACTTTTTTTTTTTTTTTTTTTTAGGCGGCGAGGTTGAACCGACGCTTCAAAACCGGGGGATCCGGTGAGCCAAAACCGGGGAAAACCTAACTACTAGGCGCTGGTAGGTATTTGAATTGAAAGTTAGGTGTGTATGATCAGAAATTTTGAGGCAGTCTAGTTGGAGGACTTGCTTAGTAATGTATTTAACCACTAATGTAACAAAAAGTGTAAAAATCTAAATACACTGAAAGAGGGCTTAGGCACTAATGCTACGGAAAATTAGTTCATCCCCTTATTCTGTTTGCTTATTTTGCTCTCTCGTTTTTATCCTTAATTTTATTTTACCTAATTTTTTTAATATATCTATTTTCTTTCTTTTTCTAAATTATTTTTTATTTTAATTTTCTTTTTTCTTTTGTTTATAGCAGTTTTCTTTTTCATCTCATTTTCTTTCATGTATTCCATAGTTTTCATAATTATTATCCGTCTAACTGCTCCACGACTAAGATAGACGAATAGAAGAATCAACGGTCATTAAAACAATCCACACACACTTGGCCCAGTTCAAAAATCACTTCTCTATAATTTCCACAAGACCCATTTACGTACCAATGTTAAAAAAAGCGGAACAAAAACGTCATCAGTTGCCTATTAAGTAAAAATGGAATTATGAAACATTGTGAAGAGGTCGCAAATAAATGGTAATGATGATCGGAAGCAATAAGGAAGTCAAATAGAGGAAGCTGCGCGAAGATGTCGACGGACTAGAAACGCCAGAACTTAGAATTTATTTTCTGCTTTTTTTACATACATTTTACTAGGTATCATTTGACAACGATGTCACCTGATCTTAAAGGACGATGTGGTCCAAGATGCTCAGTATAGAAATAGGACTGGCGTTCAACTACTGCTGCCAGATCAGTCCGATAAGGATTAGGTGACAGGTTGAACCATTGCGTCCTGAATGGGTTGATTTGGTTGAAACAAAGGGGCTACATTGTCATAATGTGCTACATTATTACGAAAGTACCTAGTATTGTATCAACAATTACAGTTACACATTTTACGTGTCATTAAAAAAGGCTATGCGGAAAGGAACGGATTGCTGCGTGGTTTGAGTGGAGAAATCGTCAATGTAGATTGTTTTCTTTTTAATATACCTACTTACTTACTAACGGCTGAAATTAATAATCAATCCAATCCAAATTTTGCTATCTTGAATTAATATCACAATCCATTTTAGGGTCAAACGAGCCAATAACCGATCCGTGGATTGATTTATAAAGGCACGCAGATTGGAAATCGATCGAACGATAGGCAGCAATCCAAGATCGATTTCAATCTTGGATAGGAGATACAATATTAATTTCGGCTGTAAGAGTATACGTGTTCCATCCAGCCAGAGCTACACAAAATTTATCATCCTTGTAATGAAAGAATAAAGAAATCGTTGAGAAATAATAATTTCTCTCAGACCATCGGGCGCAGGCATTCTGCGCACGTATTTTTAGACAATGAGGATTTTTTCTCTGTGGCACAATGGAAAATTGAGGCTCGACGCCCACCTTCCGCCTTCGGCCTTATTTCTGAGTGATCTTTTCTGGTAATACTGAGTTTTGGAACTATTTCAGACGCATTAAAGAGAACTATCTTTGTAATATTTCGTATGTCCTATCTATTAAAGACGAAAAAACTAAAATAATATAGAGAAATACTTACGCAACATTTCAATTTCGTGTCCCTATTCTGGAAACAGTGTAAGCTGTCAAAACAGTGTTGTTAACTTGGAACGGGAGCTCGTATCGCTGTTTGTAGTAGACATACTGAAGTGCGACAAATAGTGACAGCTGCGCTGCGGACGGTGACGGAAATACAACGGAATTAGGCCTGTGAAAGCGAATCATGTCGATAAAAAATAAGCAGATTGCAAAAATACTGTTGAGTTAATTGGCGAGCCAAAACAAAAGCCGAATTATTATAATAAAACCCGGGCTCGTTCAAGCAATGTTTCTAAACTTCATAAACAATAAACATAGCTTATGAGCGTCTTAGTTTAAGTTTTAAACCTCTAACAATGTTTGTAAATGATTTAAAATGATTATGAAAATTGAAATGATAATCAATAACGATTAAAATATTTTATACAATTCATAGTAGTTAAAATAATATAATCGTGTCTAATTATTCATATATTTTTTGGAATATAATAATTTTGTACGTGTATTGAAGCTTGATGATGGCTTCGCACCGATAAATCTATATACCATCATCATCATTCGTTCATCGGTTGCGGCGTGAAGAGAAGAAAAAAAGACATGTTTTTGTATATTATAAGAAAAAACAAATCAGCCATCATAGCTTCAGCTCGACTCTCAGTAGTATATACATGTAACTAGTCAGTACCATAAACAACAGTAATATTATATCTAAATATAAAGATCGTTCATTAAATGTGATATACACGTAGATATAAAATTATATCGACAATACAGATTGTCGCAACACTAGTAGACCGCTACAGAATGACGTAGAGTCATTAAACCGTAGACTGCAACGTCGTGATAATCATAACTCAATTAAATCTTATTATTTATGTGGATCGTTAAATCAGTAAGCCGAGGCGATAATTTAGCGGATAATATTTAGAAGTTGCTATAACAGTGATCCTTGCACTTCGTTCTTAATTATATCTTCTACGGGGTCCGATGCAGTTGTATTAAAGGTACGTTGTATTTTACATTTTATTGTTTTGAAATTCAAATTAGCAGCAATAGGTAGATCTGTTTAACAACCCTCAGGTATAACTTCCAAACAGTACTGTGTTTCGTTTAAAGGACAATCTATATTAATAAAAGAAAGTCATGTTAGTTACACTACTTATAACTTAAGAACGGCTGAACCGATTTGGCTGAAGATTGGTAGGAAGATAGCTGAGAACCAGGAGAAGGATATAGGATGCTATTTATCCTGTTACCATGGGAAACAATTAGAAACTCGGAAAAATATATCTGATAAAATCGGATTGTACAGTTGACACCTGTCACTCATTCTGGGAAAAATCTGAAAGAGATGGATATAGAGGGAGAGAGATAGAGTGCGAGGGAAAGAAATGGATATAGAGGGAGAGAGATGAGAGGAAGCTTTTTCACATAGAGACAATGACAGGACAACGTCTGTCGGCTCAGCTAGTAAATTATAAAAGTCTATGGGTAACGCAGTACAGTGCCGCGCAAGATTTCGCAATGCAACGTATCATCGCAGGCAATTACGTAATTTCTTAGTACACACAAGCACTGTCTCCAACAAGCTCATTATATTGGTATACTGAAAACGAACTCTATATTAGTTACATCGTTTAATTAATAACTTTAAACGGCCATAATTTCTCTGCAGTCCCAAAAACCGCATTGAAATACAGTTTTGCGGTTAGCGACGCGTCGCTGCTAATTACTTACTAAATGGCAATTAGCTGGTGTTGCCAGCCCATTGCGAATGGCCGATATTCGCGTTTCGACTGTTCCATGTTTGGGAAATATTATCTGTGGCAACAAATCTAAGTTTTTAAATTATTTGTTTCTAATAAATTATGGTTATTAATTTCGTAGTTATGGATAAAGTGCAGAACAGCGTGATAAGGTAACGACGTAGAGTGGTAGAAGATTAAGTTACGACGCTTTGTTATTTTTATTTAGATGTCTAGAGAGGATGGATGAAGGAATATTTACGGAATATATTATGGGGATGAATCGATCAGTCGGTAGGGGGTGACGTATCTCATAGGCGGACATACCACTAAAGTAAGGTGCTTGGAATACCAAGTCAAAGGAAAGCATCACCGGCGAGCAGGGTCTGAAGGCACTCATGAAAGTGGATGAAGCGAAAGAGGTATGTTACGATTGTAGCATGTGGAAAGATGGTGTCTCCCCAACGTGTATATTAGTTTGTTAGGTAGACAGATTAGTTTAACGATGGAAACGATTGGTAAGTATGGTTTATGAACGATAGGCCCTTAGTAACTAACCTAATCATATAACCATGCACCATAAGAACCATTACGATACACGCAATGAAACAATCATTATTTTTTAAACTGTCCCCTTAACGCTACCCTGTCTCATATGACATTTGAAACGTTCAATTACCCTTCCATCAGGTTCAACTAAAACAACATAATAATATTCGAAAACAACTGCGGTACTAATTAAAACATTACCGTTGCATGTATTTTTTTTATCCGCCCACAAATCATTACTCTTTGTTGTACCACCTTGTGGTATCACAAGTTTTTTACACTCCATGAGCTACTCAGAGGATGACCAAGTTTCCTATTATGACAAAGTTTTAAAGTGGTTTAGTATAAATTGTAAGTTGTTCGTCCCGCATCCTGATTGGTGGTTAAAATAGCGGTTTGTGTTGGTAGAGTATAATTTTAATGTAATTATCTTCAATTATTAATATGATTAAAAAGTGAGTGCAGCTGTTAAGGGTGAAATGCTATGCTGATATTATGACATTTCTCGTTAACCGTACCCTATTTCAGATATATAAAAAAGATAACAGAAAAAGAGTTAACATATTTTCATACTAATCATTTTGCAAACATCGATCTCATTTTAATTCATGACTCATAAATTATAAACGTAATATTTTATTATTGCAAGCTACACCTACTTTCTTGTTTAGATAGATAACATACCTACCTACACTATACCTTATTCTAAAACTATCTACAAAACGCCACTCTATCGTTTCTGTAAACTAGTCTACGAGAAAAAGTCGACAAAGGTTCAAAAAGATCCTTACAAATCGTTCCAAAGAAATCCAACAAGTGGCGCTCCACATGGATTATTTTAGGACTGACCGACCGTCCACCTGGCTACTTATTCTGTCATGAAACTAAATACTGGCGCAGGACAGAAACGACATAGAAATAAAATGCAATAAATGGGTGGAGAACTTTTTATAACACTAAAATTTTAAACATAACACAGACCACTGGCGCGTTTTTATCGGTTATACGATATATAGGATGACCACTGGCGTTTTTGCGATAACTTTGTGTTTGACCGTACACAGTGCTGCGATCATCATTATCGTAAGTGTAGAGGAGACGCGGTCCATATTATTGGAACGTTACGATTTATCGACCGATAATATCGTACAGTCGCTGCGATATTTTCGACCGATAATAATAATATCTCACCTGTGTGGGTTTGTTCTCCTTGTCCACCTCGTTTCTCATTTGCGTCGAATAGCGTCAAGCTGTAAAACAAAAATGTTAATACTAAAAATAAATTATATCAAAGGGAGTGACTCTATATTGTTGAAGCATCAGTTCTCACCAAGATCGTAAACGTTTAAGTACTAAATATAAATTGGGTAAGCTTTAATCAAGACAATAGGGGGCTATTCTAAAGCGCGATATACCTACTATTCCTATTTTTAATTAGTCTGAGTCAAATCATAATATTTCGTTAAGTCTTTTATAGGCAGTTAGATGACTTGTCCATCCAAAGGTTGCCTTTAAAAAATTGCTTAAGCGACCCGCCCGGGTACAACTTTTTTTAAAATTTGAAAATGTATACCTAAACTTTATGGCGTTCAATAAAGATAGGTGTATTGTACTGTTACCAGTTATAGACCAGCCATATCGCACTCTACGTCACGATTTGGTAAAATTGTGCAAAAGGGCTTTCCATCATAGTCTGCCTACACTCGTGCTCACTAGTCAACATGCCAGAATGAAAAGTTTTATTTTAAAAATAAATCGAACGTTCTAATTTTAAAAAAGAGTGCGAAATTCCGTTCCAGATGTAGCATCATTCGGCTTTTCGGCAAACTGCAATCGGTTATTTCTCCTATTACTGTTTTATTAATACGATCGATCCCACTTCTGAGAAAAATAGCAAACGCTCGCACAAATAACATGAGATGAGACGATCTCAGTGCTGTCTTTCTTCTAGGTTTTCGATTCAATTGTTCTCATTTTATTGACTGTTAAATTGAATGTCGAATCATCAAGAATACGTCCCAGTCTATTTATAATTATTCACAGTCCAGAGATCGTCACGAAGAAGCGTTCAGTAAATTTTGTGACCAACGCGTCTTTATAAATTGCATTCCTCGCGGCAACTGCATGGAGACCCAAGAATTATTGCTCTGCGTCTCATTTGATGAATTCAGCTATACGAATGAAATATACCAGTCTATTCTGATCCTTTGGTGTTGCAATTTTTAGAATACGCCGTTCGGGAGATTTACACGTTGAGAGGTCTTGTTGAAGTGGCTGGGAATTAAATTACACCAACCTATTTAGATCTTCTAAACATCTCATTGCATGAACGAAATTGTTGTAAGATTTAGAAGGGGGCAGATCTTGTTAAAATTGATAGTTTTGGGTCGTGTTTAGAATGGTATATCTAGGTGGTTGTTTTAGATTGGATTTATTATGACTACGAAGGTCTAGGTAAAGAATCTTAGGCATTATGCAGTTCTAAAAAGATTTATCTAAAATGGTAATTTATTTATTTCACTAAGTACTAGCTAGGTACTTGGTGTCGTGATGATTTAGTTAAAATTTGTCACAACTTTATTTAGCTAACTAGGCAAAATTATTTATAATAAAACACGTGTATACACAAATGTTACAACTCTGTGGGCAATTTATTACTTTGCCAAACAAAGTCTCTAAACAACATTCTACAATGTTATTCAATAACTTTAGTTTACGAGTGTACCCACTGCAACTGTGCACCGAAAGGCCAATTTTCTCAAAACGTCTCACGATACGTTTATTTTGTTGACAAATTACCGTTCCCCTGCAGCGGCAATTTGTGACGTGACGTGATGAAGATGTGAAATGAAGAAGTTGCTTTTCGTATAGAGATTTTGTCTTACGGTGATATACTATCTAGACCGTTTGACTTGCTCAAAACCCAAAGAAATTGAAGAAGTACCTAAGTTTTTTTCTCAAATTGTCTAACGGCCGAAATTAATATTGTATCTCCTGTCCAAGATTGAAATCGATCTTGGATTGCTGCCTATCGTTCGATCGATCTCCAATCTGCGTGCCTTTATAAACCAATCCACGGATCGGTTATTGGCACGTTTGACCCTAAAAATGGATTGTGATATCAATCCCAGATAGCTAAATTTGGATTGGATTGATTATTAATTTCGGCCGTAAGTCCAGAAGTGCCACGTGACATGTCGTGTGATCTGACACAATCTGTTATAAAAATTGCGATTAGTTACATGCTAATGCACAAAAAGAGTTAAGTTAAAACTAAGTAATTGAAGATAAGAAAAATTAAATTATTGTTAATTAAGAACACAATCTGACAAAACAACATCACCTAACACAAAAACACAACCTATTTTTCCCTAACACAACCCCACATATTAACTTGCACAATGTCAAATGTGACACTGTTTGTCCCAGAAAACAATGACACAATAAAATGACGATTTCCCATGACACACGAGGTAGCTGTCACCAGCAATATAGTCAAATGTGCATGTTAATTAGCAAAGTCAGTTTGTCTGTTTGTTTATTCCGACACATGGCGAAGTTAATGTTCCGCTTAATGATGATTAAAACGCTTGTTTGCGACTAAGTTCTGGATTTAATTGCAACCATTTCTATTCATGGAATTTGCAGTCATGAAATAATATGCAATTAATTAAGAATAAATATATACGAGCATTCACGAACACGTATTTTGTGGTTAAATGCGTAACTAAATTATAAACTTTATTGCATAAACTTGTGTCGTTAATATCTGTTTTAGTTAAGACAGTATCAGTAAAGTACATAACTACAGATAACTTTGCAAAATAATTCCGTCCTTTCCCAATCGACAAAGCACAGATAATACTGCGAATTATGTTGTCACAACTGCTATAAATTCCCAATAAAAACTGCAACAAAATATGTACTTATTTAACTAGCTAAACACGGGTCTAATTCGCGCACAAACAAATATCAAAATATATCGATGTTTCGGTCGAGTTACATCGACCGTGGTCACGAGAAGACTGGAGAATACGGGTATCACCGTCCGAAGCGGCAGGTGTTGTTTCCAACTACCCGCGTTTGATCTACCAAAACATACAACTACGAGTATAATAAAATAGGAAATAAATTAATAATAACAAAATACTTAAATGATGCAAAGCCAAAATAAAAATAAAAAAGCTTAGGAGAATATAAAATCCCAATGTACCTACTTGTTGTAATTACAATTGGAAAGACTTACCACCGTCCAAGCGTACCACAAAAAAAATACACAATCACCACAAAACCACCACAACAATACCACTTTCAAAGATAGCTCTGTAAATCATTTTATTCTACTGTCTATGTCCTTTCTAATTAGCACGCATTTGACGACATTGGCGGCGACAGCCACCTCGTACGTCATGTAGACATGCAAGTTTGTTTGTCTGTCTGTGTCAGTGAAATATGCCCGCAGTATATGCTCGTCAAAGCAGATAAATCATGTCTAAGGCTTATTAATATTCGTGAAGATAGCGTGGAGCTGGATGTGACGTGTTTAGTCTGCATCAAGGATTTAGTGTGTACTTGTGTAGTTATTTTTGATTCTTTCTTATGACGCTGTTCAGTCAACATTATCCAATGAGGTTTCCTAGTAATAGGTTGGAATGAACCTTTTACTTAAATTAGTAGCATTGGGTTCTTAACCCCTAGTATCCGATAAATTGTAATTGTAATGTATTGCTGTCTCTGTCATTTGTTTAGGGCCAGGTAGAGACAACGATAGACTTATCTGCTTGTCAAAATGAACTACCCTGGTTTGTGAAAAAATTGCAAAATGTGGTGCTTACCGCATTTTAAATGTTTCAATGCTGAAATCCCAACGATATTAGTTTTTTTAAACCTTTACATTATAATGTGAATCACCTTATTATGATCGGAATGTTTTACTGAGAAGTATGAGCTGTCGCATCTAGTTTTTACTGTATCTATGGCAGTAATAATTTTGCTAAGTAAGATCTTATCCATCTAGGTGCAAATTGTAAAGCTCACTCGTGAGAGAGATGCAAGATGCACATGTACAGTCCGCTAAGAAAGTTAATCCATTAATGATTAGGTGTAGATGAGTTCATTACTTATATCATTTTATAGGTATTTCCTTACTGAAAGTACAGGTATGTATATGGTAAAAGGCAAATAAAGACGACACGTTTGGCGCAGTGGCTGACAACTCAGACTGCTGAGCTTGGTGTCGCGGGTTCGATTCCCGTCCGGAACAAATATTTGTGTGATCCACAGATATTTGTTTCTGGTCTAGGTGCTATGTGTAGGTGAAATTATATGTCTGTAAACGGTACCCGCGATACAGGAGATATCTCAGTGTAGGGGCTATGTTTTTAAACAAAAATAAAACAAAAACATTTTTGGCTATTGGAGTCTACCTAACAACAATCATATTCCAAAAATACCATACGAACTCAAATATCAAAAGTCAAACATATCGCTATAAAATCAAGTTGAGCACTGCTTGACTCACTAGGTTGCCACTCTGCTAAATAAACTAACGTCAGTGTTTTATGAACGTCTTTCTTCAAACAAACGTTACAAACAGCGTTTCGCAAAACATTATTTCCGTAGCCAGGCTACCCATTATTAAGTCACTTATCACCTTGTCACTATAACAATTTCAACATTTTCTCCACTAGCGTAGCACGATGTGCCATATTTTTAACTCGACTAGGGACTAAAAGACGATACGTTCTTTTAAAACTTTATATCTGTAGCTATTATGATGTCCGCCTAGAACCCCGTCACTATAACATTGTATCAATGCCTTCTTTCCGCATCGTAGATAATAGCTGCTCATTCACTTCGACAAAGGACTTAAGCAACATTCTAAAGCCGAGTGTACACGGACAACTCTATTTGTATTTGTCTCCTGAAGCCAGAGAGTCGGCTATTATTAAAAAGTTAAGGAACTGAGTATAAAATATAAGCAGATGCGAAATTTAAAAAACTCAACTCCATTTAATTAGTCTTAGAAAAACAGGCCAAATGCGTTCCAGACTCGCGCGAGTTGGGTTCTGTACCATTATTTATAGAACCAGCCAAGTGCGAGTCGGACTCGCGCACGAAGAGTTCCGTACTATAATTATTATCGTCCATTCGTACCAGTAGGTATCGCGTACACGCGATTCTACTATATCGCGAGATTTCTTATGATCTAGAGAAGTAGTAGAATTATTATTGTGTTTTGAGGCGCACTGTAATTTGACAATGTTTCTGAAACTATATAACATAATTATATGATCTCAAGATCGATCTATTACTCAAGTAACGCGCCCATAAGAACATGATGTGCTTTGTTATAAAAAAATTGTCGAGGTTGAGTAGAGGATTGTAATGTTCCGTTATAGTTTCATAATGACTGCGTAATGAAAGTAACCTCATTTTCAGGTACTTATTAAGCTAGCCTCTGTTCTAATCGGTTTTTAATTTTTGGACAAGTTAAAATAAACACAAACATTTTCTTAAAAACGTATTTTATTTTTTATTTTATTGTGCTCCTCATAATACTATTAATTGGACACCCGTCCAGAATCTCATACATACGTGACAATTTTAATATTAAAGTGAAACAAAAATAAACATAAATAAAATTAAATATTTTATAGTCGTAAGTACAAACAAAATTTTGAAACAAAACAACATTTGGAGAACAAATAATTACAAATTAATTTTATGTACATTAGAAGTACACATTTTGAAATGAGAATAAATACAGTTTTGTTAAATGTTTTCAGAATAAATGTTGTAATCATAATATTAAATGAAGATTAGGTACTAAAATCACAAAAACAAAAGCAAGCGAAATTTTAAGTCGCTGCCACACAGGCGTGTTATTATCGGTTGATAATAATTATCACAGCGATATTCTTATTATTGTCTCGCGTCCCTTCCCACTTATGTCACGGCGATATTTTACTATCGCTGCAGTGTGGAAGAACGCGCGCGTTTCAATACAAAATGTACTTATAATAGATATCGCAAAAACGTCCGCGATTTATCTGCCGATAAAAACGCGTTAGTGGGCAAAAGTAGGCAGTCAAACAATTTCTTATCGTGGACTTAGCGAAGGAACTATGTTGTGAAAATTATTTTTAACTAGAACTAATTCTACGTAATGAATTTAATAACGCTTTTTTGAAATTACTCTGCCTTGCTCAAGAATAAAAAATTGGTTGACACTGGCAATACACATGTTCATTACTGCATACAAATGCTAGTTTACTTTAAAATAAATTATCAGCTGTTAAAAGTGAGAATAAGCAAGTTTTAAAAGAACATATTTCCTGGGGGGCTGGTTTCTATGAATCTCAGTGTAATAAATGGCATAAAACGTCCGTGGTCATCATTGATGTAAATTTAAATTAAAGCTACATATAGATACATTAAGCGACAATAACTCAGCACCCAAGTAAAACAAGTGAGATAATTATGTGTATTTTAGCATAAACTTAGCACCCAAGAGCTAAAACTGTATCACGTTAGGAAGAAGTAGGAAAAATAGGTGATAGACTTAATCATTACTAATCGTGGGAATATGATATGATTAAAATTCAACTTACTATAATTAAATAATTCGTTTAGCTAATTTTGTACAGTATCTACAGAGTCAAAAACAATTCACATCTCTCCATTTTACCAATTTTGATAATTCACAAACGTGTGATAATTTATGGACTAGCTCATTAATAACTTACTAGGACGAAATTTCTATTACTACCTAAAATATGGTCACTTGAAATTTGTACAAATTAACCTTTATGTCTAAATAGCTAATGAAAACAATTTCATTGGAAAATACTAAAATTAATAATGGACCAAAGAACGCTGATGAGTTTTTGACGAGAAATAATGAATATCATGTGAATTTACATAGACTGCTTTGTGTAGCTGATGTAAGTACCAAACAGTATATAAACTCTAGCGGAGTACCCACAAAAATACTAAAGCTGGTTGTAGGTACATCGAGAAATAAAAGTCTGTAACCATGTCCTAATTATCGATTGCCAAATACAAAAATTACAAAATGATGGCTTCTTATCATATCAAATAACTTTGTTGTTGAGGTTGAGTCGTTGAATATACCAAGCGTAAACCCAACACATTTACTTAAATAACAGATTATCACATGATGGCAGTAAAGGACCCAGATTCGAGCCAAATAAAGCTAATCAACGTTCTTATACCCCATATAAAAGGGACGAACACCTAAGCGGTTGTCATTTTGTACAGTTGTAAGAAGTTATCCCTACGAAGGCTCGTCAAGGTTCATACATATTCGACAGTGACAAATACTGTTTCGCCCGAAAAGAGGCCGTTTACTTAGGCCGTGGAAAAGAAACTACTAAATGCTAAACGTTTTATATTCACTGATTTTGCACGGAGCTGTTAATTGCACAGGTCCACACTCCAAAAAGTTCATGACATTGGGATTTCCGCCGACAATCGATGCCTGGACGATGCTCGCGTGCCACAAGTGCCACAAGTGTTGTTGCTGTATCCTGAATCAGATCCGAAAGAGGAATCTCCGCTCGGAGGTTTAGGGGAAGCTCTGGGACCTCTCCAGCAAGCGATCCCAGGCAACTCTCCTCCAGGCCAAGCGCCTCCAGCGCCTAACGGAAGAGGGCCATGAGGCCTCGCTCCAACGGTCCCGACTTGAGGATACAATCTCAACAAGGCGTCCAGTAGCACACCCTCGTGGAACTCAGAAGGATCGGGCGGATGGACGTGGCGCGGCATTCTTTGATGCGCTCGTCGTCTTTCCAGCGACTTGGGTCTTCGATCCAACCGCTGTGGCCTAGGTCTGTGCGGAAGCGACTGTAGTCCCGGCGGCCTGGAGCACGTCCGACACGGCGCCGCCTCCCCGACCAGGCTTAGTTCGTCTTCCGCAAAGTGATCGTCACTGTGCACGGAGTCGTCGGACCTGTGAGGCAACTCCTCATACAGAGGAGCGCCACAAGCGTCTCCACCACAGGAGTTACCACCTCGCCACGTCCCACCAGTTCCACAAACGAAGACGCGACCAGGACAATTCGGCCTTTTTGCCTCCACCATCTGTGAAACAAAATTGTTCATAATCAGTTTCGCGATTCCATGTTTTACCTTCTGGCGTTGTTTGCATAAATATTTGTCCGCGTAAAGTTACGAGCTCAACTTTTGAAGTCAATTAAAGATATCACGATTAAATAGAGTCTAGACTGTGGAACAAACAGATTTGCGCTGGATAAAGATTGAAGTTGGCTTGAAATCATTTAGGCAATTTCAGCGGTATAATTAGGGGACTTTGAAAACATTTTGTTTGTGTTCGGTTCTAATCTGATTTCGGATTAGTTTACGAGACATCTGTCTATCTCGGGACGATTTAAAGCGCAAATTAGAGCACAATTGGCGGCTGTTTGATGAATAGTCTGGATAAATTAAATTAGGGGGTAGAAAATGAAAGAGTCGGGGTTTATACATTGAATTAATTCGGCAGAACATTAGGAAATTTACGTTGTTCGAAATTGCTTTAGTTAGATCTTCGCGTTTGATGAAATTGAACAACATTTTGATCGGTTCTATTTTAATAAATTATGGAATAGAAAGGAGAGATCCTAAATAATTTTAAGCAATGGTAGGTAGTTATATTATGAAGCTAAAGGTTTTGTTCTGCAGCCATTGATCATATTATTACTACTGTTGTCTTTCCAAAGTGGTACAAACTGAAACATACTAGTTGAGTCCCTGAGTAATATCGGGCTGGGACTTATTTTTAGTTGAGAAACATTTTGTATGATCAACTATGCAAGAAGTCGTTCGGACTAGAAATATAATCTTCCCTATAAACAATTTCTATTTATAAAAATGAAACCCAATGTCCCTTGGTCACGGCGACACGCGTGAACGGCTGGACCAATTTTGTTAATTCTTTTTTGTTGTGTTTGTTATTGGCAGGAGAAGGGTCTTACAAATGAAAAAAAGAAACAAGTTACGCTGAACTTTACAAAATTAGAGGAAATTTCATAACCATATTACTGACTTTTGTAATGTAACTATTTTGACAGTAAACATTACAAATACAGGACAATGTCTGTCGGGTCAGCTTGTACCTTATACAAGTGAAGACGCACTCAGGTGAAAGTCAATCATCAGAATCAGAAAAACCAGCTCACCTCCAACTGCGGTTCAATTTCCGGTCGGTGCGGGAGCGGTGGTCTTCTCGGCAGATCCTGCAGGTCTTCGTAAAGAGGAGCAGGAGGGGGGGCCCGTCTGGTAGACCCTAAGCTCTGCGTTGGAGCTGACGACTTAGACGGAAGGAGGTTCGTCACTTTCCGCTTGTGTCTGTGAAGAAAGATAGAGAAAGGGCGTTAATAGTTTCCAAGTTTTTGGTAGAGTCACCACAAGATGAAGCATTTGTTCACATTTTTGGTTCAAAATCGTTAGTCCATTCTAGTGGTTTGTCTATGCTAATCTATACTAATATTATAAAGAGGAAAGATTTGATTGTTTGTTTCCATTGAATATGCTCCGAAACTGCTGGACCGATTTGTAAAATTCTTTCACTGTTGGGAGGCTACACTATCCCCGGGTTACATAGGCTACTTTTTATCCCGTAAAAATTGACTGTTCCCGCGGGATAGCAGTTAACGCGGGTGAAACCGCGAGACGCTTCTAGTATTATATAAAAAGTTGGTTCCAGAAAGATAATAAACTATAGTATGAATGTCGTATCTATAATTTGACACTGATGCCCACCGACCCAACCCCTTTCTTGCTGTCTATCTTGTCGATCCAAAGGTTGTCTGGTAGAGTTATTAAGTTTGTCCTTTCTGTGTTTTATACATTTTGGTGTCAATAAAGAGTGATCTATCTATTGCATAGATTTGACATCAATAAATAACTGCAATCGCAATTGGCGATATAAAACTATAACGATTATTGCTGTCCTTGCGTTCTAATAAATTGAATTTATGGTTTAAAGTTAATAAAATTAATCCATATTACTAATAGCTTTCTATAAATTATGATGCATAAAAAAACCATGATACACAATAGAATTCGGATTAAAAGATATATTATAAAGACATTATACACGCTTGCTTTGAAACATCCTTAAAGCAGATGTTCAAATAACTTCAAAGAGAAGTAAAGGTATAAAAAAGTCAGGTAGCAGCCCTGCAGATGATGATTTCATTAAATTCTGACGGTATAATAACGTGGTATGATTTTAATAAGTATAATTGGATTGGGTGGTTGCGGGTCTGGTATAAAAAAAAAATTTTAGGTTGATCTTTTCAAAAACTTTTAGCAAAATGTACTCAACGGTACTCGAATATTATACGGTAGCGGTGCATTCGCAGATATTTTTTTTTGTTTCCTAATTTTTTTATAGAAATTTTTTTATAGGGTGTAGGTACCTACATACTCTTATTATTTAATTAATGGAGTGCAAATAAAAGCTAAAACACACGATGTTTTTTTTTTTTTCGAATAGCTGTTTTTGAAGTATTATGGTGCCACGTGAGATAGTAGTCAAACGCCTACAAAAGTATAGAATACTATAAGCGCCTCGCGGTTTCACCCGCGTTTACTACTATTCCGTGGGAACCGTTAATTTTCACGGGATAAAATGTTGCCCATCTCATCGGGGGATAGCGTAGCTTCCCAACAGAGAAATCATTTTTCAAATCGTTTCAGTAGTTTCGGAGCCTATTCAATGCAAACAAACAAACAAGCAATCAAATTTTTCCTCTTTACCATATTAATAAATAGTATATAGATGGTATAGATAATAATAATAGGAACTGGGTATATTTCCACGTTGAGTAGCAATAGCTTATAATAGCTCTCTGTTCAAATTTGCTAGCCCTCTTGTCACCATTGAAAGAAGAAAATTACAATAAAAAAAATCAACAAATTTCCATCCAGACACTTCAACCACAGATTACTAAATAGTTTGTAACTTTAACCCTACATCAGTAAGTAACCTACAATAGTGGAAATGCGCACATTGTGGCCAAATAGCCACTACCATAATCCCAGTCGTCACTCTCAAGTTTATGTCACTTGAACTTACTTTTACGATCTGTCACTTACATTTTACTTCATAGCCTTCACTAAACTTGGTTAAGCTGTAGATGAGTTGGATGTAATACGATATAAAGAGTTAAAATACTTTAACATATAAGTGTAGGTGGAACTTAAACACACGCTAAACGCTATTTTCAAACTCTTACTTATAATAAATCAGCCTCTACTGTCCCATTGCTGGGCAAAGACGTCCCCTCACTGTCATGAGGAGGCTATAATCCACCATGAGGGCGTCAACAAATATAGTATTACGAGTACACCTATATGATATGAAAATAAATAAAAATAAAATAAAATATATTTTGTAATAAAATCAACTATACCCGTGCTTTAGAAACATGCCCGTTGCAGAAGATGCGCTATGAGCACATTAAATTCATACATAGATACAGGTTATACTAAAATCATTTTAGAAAAGTCACGAAAATTACATGGAATAAAGTTGGGGCGCTTGAAATCTGGATAGGTTTCACACACTTTATTTTCCTGTTCTCAGACTTGTACCGAGTTTCTGAACGCATCACGTCGGCGACGCTAGAGGTAGACGTCGACAGTGGTAGTAACGACCACCCACTGACGCGACCTTATGGCTTCGGATGCGGGACGTGGTGCGCCCGACGCGAATTGGTGTAGTTCCCACAACAGATGGTTGTCGATATTTTGTGATAGATTTAACTATTTAGAAGTTGTTGTTCTTGGTACAATGCCACATGGACATTGGACATCCACTTTTGTTAGGTTTTTAAGGTTTAGATTTAGCTAGTTTTTTTAATTTACTTTAATTAACTTGTTTTCTTTCATCGAATAAAAAATAAATTTGGTTTAGAAGTTACATTGAAATAAATAATATATCCATGGTAATTAAAAGTATTTTGAGGTTGTTTTCAATTTGTTTTCAGCATCCCTATGCTACAATATTATACTTTCGAATAATGAGACATGACGTCATGTGAGTTGACTAATATGCGTAGGTATAGTTGCATCCAATAATCGATCATGATTATAATATAATAATATAACTAAAAAGTCTACTAATACATACTAGACCACGAACTAAATGAAGATCAAAAATTAAGGATAATTTATATATACAAAGATGTTTAAATAAAACTTTGTCGGTTGAGTAACAGTTTAATTACCAATTTTAAACTTGAAATTCAATTAACATGTATGATTTCCCTTATATTATTTTGAACTCTTATACGACTAATGATTTATACCATTAATTTTACCTTCTACGAAGAGGCCAATACACCGCAATCTTATTACACTCTCTATACACACCAATTCTGGTTCCTTATCTATTATCTCATTTTTTACTGATAATCAATTCTTTATTCCCCCAGATCCAAAGTAAAAAATCCACCTCTATGCACATAAAGATACACTACCTAATTCATTGGCAAAATAACTGCTCCCTTACGACCTTACGCGCTTTAGTGTTGGGAAAAACTTTCTGTCTCTTGTCGATATAGGTAATTAGATAAATAAAGTTAATTCTGAGTGACGGCTGCCACAAAAGTTTCCTTGTAAATAGTAATAATTTGATTTGGTATCGAGATTGGGGAAATGTTTAGGTACAAGTGTAAGTTAGGAAAATAAGTAATTAATAGGCCATCGTTTTTCTTTATTTTTCTAATCGGCGGTCCGATCATTTGTCGAGGCTTATCTCGAAGTCAATATGACGTATTTTATTGACTCAATTAATTATTACTTACAAATAGTTGAGAGGGAATGGGAAAGGTTATAAAGTAGCATTTTTATGTTTTTTTCATTATAAATAGAAGCGTGAGTCTCATTTGTTATTCATTATTTATGAAACTCAAGTAGACCTATTGATTTTGTACCGAAATAACTTGATTTGTATCTTTACAAAATATATTTTTCGTTTGGAAAATAACCTTCGAGTAGAAGTTGTTAAACTTTTGCGAACAGATAACATAATATTAATTAGCTAAAAACGGGTCTAATTCGCGCACACTCTATTTTAGCCTTTATTACCCGTTTTTAGCCAGTTAATACTCTTAGAGTAGTTTGAAAAAAATAATTTTGGGAAAAACTTCTCTTCTGAGGCATGTCTCTGTGTAATACTGTGTTTTTTCTACATTACCATCATAATAAATTATATCAACCACACGACAAGTTACAAAACATTTACCGCTATTCGCTGAGTATTTTAAGACGAGTCTGTGCCAAATCGAAGCTATTGTAGCGTTTTGTATAAAACCGCAGGATTTAAACGTGTTCGAAAAATATATTATAAAACAAACAGTACTCGAAGTTACGACGGTTTTAAAGTTGTGTGCTTTTGATACAGTAATGATTGACATTTTGCTAATAGTACAGCTAGTTTCTGCAGATAAATGAGAATTGCGTAATTAAAACTGCGAGCTAATTATAAAGAAATTCTCTTACTTTTAAAACATCCAGCGCTTCCAAGACAACCGTTAGGAACATTATAGCTACGTCTTTGTAGTCTTACAAGTTGAAACAAAGCGAAACAAAAACCTAACACCTCTACCAAGGTCGGTTTGATCGAACCTCCCATACTGTTTATTACCAACAGCATGATATCAAGTTTCAACTCCAAGTTAGTTCTATACATTTGGAACTCACTAATTTACTGGCTCGTCAATAATCAGTAGGGACGTGCGGAGAGATTGATTGGCGTGTTCAGGTATTATTGTTGATGGTATACGTGTTATAATTAGAACACGGTGAGGTGGGCCCAGTGCGGTTTGTAACACTTTTTTTTTATAATATGTTAGACTTGATTCTGTTTGACTTGGTCGGAAGAATTGGAGCATATTGTAAAGTTGCAACATATCACATAGACCCTTTATTTTAACATTTCAAATAACGTTACGTGTAATGAGTTTTTGATTTATTTATTTATCCAGTTTATAAAAGTACTTAAGCTTACAGTATAACACCACTATGCTCATTTTGTTAATTAATTCGTTGAAAATAAAATCAAATTAATAACAATGGTTCTTATATTATTATCGTGGAAAATGTCAACGTGTTCAGTTGACCGGTCCAATAATATTTATAATTAGGTAAACGACTATCTAGTCTAATATTGAGTATATCTACACTAATATCTATACAATTAACTACATTATGATTATAAATAATTAGTTTGTATGTAGGTTTATTCAGATGTAATCTCAGAACTTCTGATCCTATCTGGAAAATTGATTCAATAATGCAAGGTTTACTTCCTGTAACATCCTACTAATATTATTAACGCGAAAGTTTGTGAGTATGGATGGATGGATGGATGGATGGATGTTACTCTTTCACGCAAAAACAACTGAATGGATTTTGATGAAACTTCACAATAATATAGCTTACATATCAGAAAAAAACATAGGCTACAATTCATTAAGATATATTATTGTATATTATGCCAACGCGGGTGAAACCGCGGGGCGCAGCTAGTAATTAATATATTTGCAAACTTACTGCTTGACTGCTCACATAATATTATGATCGCTATATATTATTGTGTCATTAAAATCCATCTGTTTGAATTACGTATTATATAAAAAAATCCAAGGGAATCCGCAGCTAATGCCAATTTAAAATCGAAAGGATCATTTCCTCTTAGAAATTATATCGTGTCCACATTCCAAAACAGACACATCTAAATTCAATTTCATGAAATCAAATACCGAAAACAGGATCAGAGGATCTTCTTGTTTGTAAAAAATAAATGGACATTAAGATCTACCACAAAACAAGACGGACACTTCCTTTCCAGGCGGTGGCCTAATTAGTACTACACCAATAACAATACAGATGAGCGAACACGCCTTTCGTGGCGCCTGCGAGAGAGAGGTGATTACATATCGTTATAGCAATAGGCATATTTTGTATTTATTTTATTTCTAACTAGCAAACACGGGCACGTGTTGCTGTGGCTAAGGTTTTAGTTATTGCGACTATAAAGTGAGATTTTTTAACTATCCTATCTTTTAAGTTAGACCAAACTGCACACGGAGTGCAAATTTGATTAAAATCAGTAAAGTAGTTTAGGAGTCCATCGCGGACAAACAACGTGACGCGTAATTTAGCATTGTTTTAGTTAAGTGCGCGTATGCTCGAAACTTTGAAACTTTTCAGTCTCGAGTCCCCGACTCACAATGGACACAATATACACATTTAGGTGTCTGTTTAATAATATGTACTTCACATAATTGCTAAACAGACTTCACTAAATATAACATTTTATTATTTACTGGCCACTGAAAATTGTTTTTGTTATATTGTGCTAAAATTTTATCAACTACCCACCTATTTTTGGCAATATCATTTTTGTGTTTTGTCATCTTTCGCTCTTGATTTTTAAAGAGTTTACCAAAGTTAAAATAAATTGACAGTTGTAATCTCTATCGATTCCCTTCACCACACCTCAAACCCGACACGTAATTGGTCAGCGGAAGGTGTCAGAATACCTGCACCTCGAGGCGTCCAACTGACGAAGGGTTCCGTACCCAACAAAAGAGGATTAAATTACTTTTGTGATACCTTACGTAATGAACTGTTGTAACTAAAATCTATATAAAATATTATCACCAGGGAAACGCAACTCAACTTACAAGAGAAAACAAAGCGAATACTTATACGTATAGATTACGTACTAGGCAGAAGTTCAAAGTGTTTATTCTTGGGTTAAATCAAGAGCTAGATTAGACCTAAGTTGAACTAAATTGAGACCTCAGATTGAGTATTGGCTTTATTTGAGTTCCTTTATTAGTTCGGGATTAATATGAACTCTATAACAGGCCTGGAATAACAAACCAGTTATCCACAGATTGACCAGTAGTGACTACGCGTACAATCCCGATATCGTCGTAAATATGAATTTCAATTACTAACTTCGACGGTACACTATAGACCCTAATTTGGAAAGGTCTTAATTAGGGACGGGATGAAATTTGGTTTGGCCGGATGGCGATTAGGAACTATGATTGTCCGTCAAAACTACATCAAGCTCGGCGAAATATTCGGTGTGAATCAACATGAGGAGAAGCAAATTGTCTAGTAATAAAATGAAAAGAAGTGAACACAGTAGTCGAAATATTAACATGGTAGTATTCTTAACTAAGTACTTGTATTTGCCGCGTTTTAATAACAAAGTCTTAATACCAACTAGAACCATTTCTTTGTGACTTTATTTAATTTTATGTAACTTGCCGTTCTATTTTACAAACCGTAAAACATACCAAAAAAAAACCAATCTAATATCTATCTCCAAAATTAGAAATTTGACCGGATAGATTCGTAGGTTGAAATTTGAAAAGTGACCGGATATTTGCTACCCTATTCCTAATCCAGTACAAATTGATTAAAGGCCCCTGTTACAGTTCCAAACTGAAATTTAAGACCCTGTTTACGAGAAACGGTTGCAAAGTTTTAATCAATTAGTCAAATAAATGTAACATTTACCCTCGGAGAGATTCGAGTTGATTACAAAATGTATTAAACAACTATCTATGATCTTACAATTTCAAGATTGGATTGTGTGGCGACCTCATCCGCCACACTAGACAAAACGGCACGTAGCGGGCATTTACGGAACTATCCTGCATCGCGCAAACGATATTCGCGCGGCCCGGGCGTATAAGTAGAAGTTTCAACGAGGAACAATCGGACAGCTGTCCCCGAGCAATATCACCTGGCTCGGTTGGAAGACTTCCCGGAATGTTGGAGGCGCTTCTCAAGTGGATCATCACCACCACGATCCACTCCACACCTTTGACCTCCACACTGGTGACCCCGACGTGATGTCATCTGCCAGCAATATCACCCGCTGAAGATGACGACTTTCGAAAAATCCGAACATGCATACCTTCCACATGACCCTCCATTCCACCAGTTCCTCTCAAGCGACTTGAGGAAAAGAGTTACCTCACACCTCAATAAAAAAAATACAACCTCTCACTTGTCGCTCTCCTACCCTTCTCCATCAACATCGTCAAGCAGCAGCACCGCAAGCCAGCATCCAGCCTCATCACCAGATCCAACGCAGCCGACTCACCGCGCTTCCTGGATCCAGACACCCACAGGCTATCAGCGACGACCTCAGCACACCACAGTTCACCGCAACCCACCTGGATCATCATTCAGATCACCCGTGAACCAATGCTTCCAGCCCGTCGCGCACTCTGTCCCTGACTCCGTCCTAGATCACCCGGACCAGGTTTCGTTCACTAGAAGCCACCAGGGACACTACGTCGCTACTTCCCGACTCACCGTGGAATCAGTCTCGACTCACCGAAGACCATAGCGACTCGGCGCACACACGGTCCCGACTCACCGTGGACCAGGTCTCGACTCACCGCAGACCAGCGCCAACACTCTCAGTCTCGACTCACCGCAGACTTCGAGCAGCACTTTAAGCATTAACTGGCACTTGCTAGCATCGACACAGACGATACGACTTCCAGTCTCGGAAGGGAGTGGTGTGGCGACCTCATCCGCCACACTAGACAAAACGGCACGTAGCGGGCATTTACGGAACTATCCTGCATCGCGCAAACGATATTCGCGCGGCCCGGGCGTATAAGTAGAAGTTTCAACGAGGAACAATCGGACAGCTGTCCCCGAGCAATATCACCTGGCTCGGTTGGAAGACTTCCCGGAATGTTGGAGGCGCTTCTCAAGTGGATCATCACCACCACGATCCACTCCACACCTTTGACCTCCACAGATTGGTTTTAGTGTGTTTATAGACGAATAAGATTAATTTTCAGTCGTTATCCATTGGATTCGCGTTTTAGTTTTGAATAATAACATTGTATATCGCAGCAATGTCTGGAAATGTAGTAGGTATGGCTCACTTGTATCTTATTAATAATTATAATACACATATACTTAACACTTACGACAACATGAAAATATGAGACAAACTAAAATTTTTCAAGAGACCTACTTCTTTTACTGCATTCGTTTACATTTCGCACATTAGTTAGGTCGACTTACTCAAAATTAGATGTCAAAAATCATAAATATAAAATAAAAAACTTTTTATCAGATAACGTTACCAGACCGACGAGACGTAAAAAAAAAAACTCATAAAACTTTTAAAAAGAAAATACAAGAGACCGACCAAAACCCAATTCCAGACTATTATTAAGTCGTCATAGTTATATCCAGTCTGTAAAGTTTCACAGGTGAAGCGAATCGAAGTTCTCAGCTTCGCTTCGTGGCAAAACACATTTGCTAGTTAAAGTTTTAAAAAGAAAACGTGTTTCTGATATTTTGCTGATAGCTAAGGTATAAGACTTGAAATCACTCTGAGATTTAATTCAGAAATCTATGATAGGTAATTATAGCATTCGATATTTCTCAGTATGATCACAGCGCTAAGGTACTCGTAAGTAAAGCCTACCTCGACGCTGCGGCTACAGGCATAGATTCAGATCTAATTAATCTCTGCGGACGCAAGACAACGATGACTAGTTCGCTACACAACAGAATAGAACTCCAGAAGTTCCAAAAAGGCTCATAGGAATTATTGACAAAGGATACGATCGAAACTTGGAAATGTCCACATCGTGCTCGTTTTTTCGTGCTTTCAGACAATGAAACATTTCACTGCCTATCTGTAAAACGATATCCACCGCCGATGAGGAATCTCAAGTACCTCCGATTTCGTCATACACAAACGTTGATTTAGCCTATTTTTGGCCATGGTTGCCATAACTTCGCTCTTAACAATATTCTCACTAATGCTATCAGCATATCTGATCCTATTTATGGAGTATCGTGTAGCCGTAGAACGTCTTTATTAAGGTCCTATTGTCTCTCTCTAATTATGGTAAAGGAATTGAACGTTGATTTCCGAATGCAACGGGCTTATTATCTGAGATCTGCATACAATCGCAGATTTGCATAATATCTTCATTCGTTCTTGGTTCGAACTGATTTGAATAGTCCGCGGCAGATGCGGGCGCAGGAACTGATTTTGGGGGGGCAATGAAATGTATGGTGGGGAAATAGGCGTAGTCACATGTCACTGATTATTAAATAAACAGCTTTTTCATCATAGTTGTCATATACAGTCTCCTATGCAGAAGATGCATGGAGGTAGAGGAGGTAGAGGTAGCGTGACATTGCGAGGTTGTGGCATTTCAAAGGGCATAAGTTCCTGGGAACACTGGTTATGGTGCAATTACGTCTGTTTTCCCCTTCATGAAAACTATATTGGCTTGCAACTCATCACCTTTACAAAACACATATTTTTTATAGGACGATGGATAGTAATAATAAATTAGGTTAGGTGAAATTGTTTGAGAGTTGGCATTTTGGCCCCCTACTGGATACGGCCCTGACTAATTCACGCATGACGGATTTTCTTCGTGGACTTAGGAATACAATAGATAAGCTGGATGAAGTAGAAAATTGTATACATTATCATTAGCTATCACAAAAACCTAGGGTTTTCAACAATGCATAAAGTCTTTCTACTCTTTCTTATTTTCATTTCAATTTCATTCTTCGTACTTTAGTGCGATAAGGATTTGCAAATAATTTATTATTATTATGGGGGTGTGTGTGGTAATTGCGTGGTTGGAAGATGTAGAAGAAGAAAGATGGTAAATGTTCAATACATACAGTTTATTGTCCACACACGATAGTTCACCAATAATATTAGAAGGAGTAGAGAAGATGAGAGAATGAGAGTTAGCAGACAGCAAGATAGTTTACAAGCACAGAACATAAAGCGGCAATATCGTAAACAATATACTCGACAAGCGGTAAGCGGTGCGCAAAGCGGCGCGGGTATCACGCGCGATAGGTAGATCGTGACTAGTGTTCTGCGCGGGCGGCGGGCGCGGTGCGGCCGGCCGGGCCGCGGCCGACATTCCATCGGTCGCAGACCGGTTGTCGCGGTATACGCGTTTCCACTGCACCGACGCGCGGCGCTGACTATAATAATTATCGTGTGTGTAATGTTTATGTATTAATATTTAGAAACGTGTATGTAGTTGTTATATATTTATTTATATTATATTAATTGTGTATTATATAATAAGATAATTATTATTTATGTTAGGTAATGTGAGTCGGCCACATCACTCCCCTCCAGAGACCATGACTATGGGCGATAATAGTCCGGGAATCGAACGTGACGTCCGGAACGTGTGGTTTTTCCCGCTGGAGAAGGTGATGGTGGTGGATCCACAGGTGGTATGTCCAGTTTTTGTAGAGTGGTATTTATAGGAGTGTTTGACAATATGTAGGCCGGCTTCAAGCGGTCTATCGATACCGTCACAACTTTACCTCGAACGCAAATTTTATAAACTTTGGCGTGTCTCGCTAACACCTCATGGGGGCCAGTGTATGCCGGTTGCAACGCTTTTCTCACTAAGTCCTCTCTAAGGAAAACATGAGAGCATGATGCCAAATCTTTGTAGATGAAGATTTTGGTATTTGCGTGGTGTGATGTTGGGACTGGCTGTAATTTGTTGGCAAATGTTCTGATACGTGTTGTAAATTCAGTAATGTCAGTTGTACATTTGTCATCTATATGGCCAAAAAATTCACCTGGCAGACGCAAGGGTTCCCCATATACCAATTCAGCTGAGGAAGCTTGAAGATCCTCCTTAAAGGAACTTCTTATGCCCAGTAGTACGAGGGGGAGTGCTTCGGTCCAGCTGCTATCGGCGTGGCACATGATGGCCGTTTTTAGCTGTCGATGGAACCTCTCGACTAGTCCATTACACTGAGGGTGATAGGCTGTTGTTTTGCGATGCCGAAAACCAACTATTTTGGACAACTCGCTGAATAGCGAGCATGTAAATTGGGTGCCCCGGTCTGTGACGATGTCAGTAGGACAACCGAACCGAGCTATCCATCCAAGCAGGAGTGCTTTGGCCACAGATTCCGCTGTGATATCGGTGATGGGGACAGCCTCAGCCCATCGCGTGAAGCGATCGACCGCTGTCAAACAATACCGATAACCACAAGACGGAGGTAACGGTCCGATGAGGTCAATATGAACATATTTGAATCGCGCTGTAGGTAAATCGAGGGAACCTAATGGGGCTGTGACGTGTCGATTTACTTTAGTGCGCTGGCATGCCAAACATGTCCTAGACCATTCGCGACAATCTTTCCTCATCTGTGGCCAGATGTAGCGTTCTGCTACAAGTTTGACACTTGCATTTGCGCCTGGGTGGCTCAGCGAGTGCAAGCTGTCAAAAATTTGCTTGCGAAAAAGTTGAGGAACGTAAGGCCTGGCAGCCGTTGTACTGATATCACAGTACAGTTGTATGCGACTACCGGGTAAGCTCAACTTTTTAAGGTGCAGGCTAGATTCGCTCTTCAGCAAGTTCTCCAACTCGGTGTCAGTGTCTTGGGCCTTGGCTAACTTTTCCAGATCTACGGGTCTCGACAGTTCATCGACTCTGGACAGAGTATCGGCAACTATGTTGCTTTTTCCAGCGATGAATTGGATGTCTGTCGAAAACTGTGATATGTAGTCTAAGTGCCTGTACTGCCGAGGAGAACAATTGTTTTTGCGTTCATGAAACGCGTAGCACAAGGGCTTGTGGTCCGTGTATATAGTGAAAGTGGTAGCTTCCAGCCAATGGCGAAAATATTTAATGCTCTCGTATATAGCCAGGAGCTCTCTATCGTACGGTGAGTACTTTTTCTGAGTGGTGCTCAACTTGCGAGAGAAAAACGCTAAAGGCTGCCAGTCACCACTTTGCAATTGTTGCAGGACTCCGCCAATAGCCGAATCAGACGCATCCGTGACTAGTGCTAATTTGGTATTAGAGTCAGGGTGTGCCAACAGTGCGGCCTTGCAGAGGCTTTCTTTGGACTCTTCGAAGGCATTCAATGAGTCTCCACTAATACTGACTGGTTGAGAAGCTTTTATTGAGCCAGTCAATAAGGCGTTTAAAGGGGCTTGGATTCGGGCGGCTTCTGGGATAAATCTTCTGTAAAAATTTATCATGCCCAGAAATCTCCTAAGCTCTCTTGCCGTTTTAGGAACAGGGAACTCTTTAATGGCCTGGACTTTGCTTTCCAAAGGTTTAGTTCCATGTTGAGAGATGCGGTAGCCCAAAAATGTGACTTCTGTTACACCAAAAACGCATTTTGCTGTATTTATGAGCATGCCGTACTCCTTCATCTTGGTGAAGAGTTGGCGAAGATGCTGCTCATGCTGGGCCTCATTTTTCGAATATACCAAAAAGTCATCTAAGTAACAGTAACAGAAGTCTAGCCCACGCGTCATCTCATCAACGAATCTTTGGAAAGTTTGGCCCGCGTTTCTTAAGCCAAACGTCATAAATGGAAACTCGAAGAGTCCAAAGGGGGTGGTGATAGCGGTCTTGGGGATATCCTGCTCAAATACCGGTATCTGGTTATAGGCCTTAACCAGGTCTATGGTGGAAAATATCTTGCAACCAGATAGGCTATGAGCGAAGTCATGGATGTGCCTGATTGGATATTTATCAGGTATCGTCCTTGCGTTCAACATGCGGTAATCTCCGCAAGGGCGCCATCCGTTGTCTTTCTTTGGCGCGAGGTGAAGCGGAGAAGACCAAGGACTCTCTGACGGACGAGCAGTTCCATTTGCCAACATCGCCTCAAATTCAGATTTGGCAATCTTCAGCTTGTCAGGCGCCAGTCTTCGCGGTGAGGATGCAACTGGAGGGCCTGGTAAGGTGCGAATATGGTGTACTGTGTTGTGTTTTGGTGTGTGCTGGGTGCCGGCTGGCCGTGTAATTTCTGGAAACTCTGAAAGTAAGGTATGATACTTAGAACTACCAGTCACGACCTTGACACTTAAGATTAGGCTATCAGGTAAAGCAATAGAAGCTACAGTTGACAAATTAGTAGTACCGTCTAGTAATCGTCTATTACGTACATCAACAACTAAATTGAAGTGAGATAGAAAATCTACACCTACAATAGCTTTCGTTACATCGGCTACTATGAACCGCCATATGAAGTCGCGACGAAGTCCGAAGTTGAGGTTGAGCTCGACATAACCGTACGTGTCTATCTTCGTGCCGTTGGCTGCGCACAACTGGTATTCCGTCTTCGCACGTCGTTGTTGGAGCGCAGATCGGGGAAAGACGCATAAGTCACTTCCTGTGTCAACCAAAAATTGAACCTTCGATCTGCGGTCTGTCACAAATAGGCGACCAGTTGTGGGCAATCTTCAGTCGCCATTATCGACTGCCCTGCTCGTTTCCCGAGTTATAGTCGCAAGGCTTGATGCATTTCTTCCCTTTGGAGCCGAACTTGAAGTGGTACCAACATAGAGGAAACTTCCTATAGTTCGACTGAGACCGTCTGGAGGGCGTGCGACTACGTTGGTGAGGTTGTTGCCGGTCACGCTGGCGGGAACGATCATGGACTACAGTGGTGAGAGCGCTGACCTGTTTGGTCAGCTCTGTTATCTGCTGGGCCATGATGGCCAACACTGGGTCTGATCTGTCAGTGCTATTTTGCTGCCATGATGCTGCTGCCACTTGTGGTGATGATGGTGCTATATCATGCACTCGATCTGCCAGGTCCGCCAGCTCGAAGAGGGTTAAGCTCATCTGTGATGCGATGACAGTCTGCAAATTATTGGGCAAGCGGCTGGTCCATATTGTCCGCAGGAAATCTTCAGGGATGGTGGGCCCAGCCAGGTGCTGAAGGTGGCGTAAAAATTGCGAAGGTTTACGGTCTCCTAATTCTTCGGATTGAAGCAGCTGTTTCACCTTCTTATCTTTCGAAACAGATAGGCGTTTTATTAATTCGCTCTTCAGCTTCTCGTACTTGCCTGTGGTCGGAGGATTAGTAATGATATCCTCGACTTCAACTGAGTACTGTCTGTCCAGGTGTGAAAGTACGTAGTGGAATTTAGTGACGTCATCCGTTATTCTTGACATACTAAACTGCCCCTCTATCTGGGCGAACCATATCAGCGGTTTTTCAGGCCAGAAGGGTGGTATGCGTACACCGACACGAAAAAGTTCGGATGACGTGCCGTCGCCCGGGTCAATGGAAACGCGCTCACATCTTTTCCGCCTGGGGCGGGTAGGCAAAGGAACGCTCGGCTGGGATGCCGCCGTGCCCGCTGTGTCACTGTCGTCATCACTGGTCATCTTCTTCTCGATTGTTCAGAGGGGTCACCAGTTATGGGGGTGTGTGTGGTAATTGCGTGGTTGGAAGATGTAGAAGAAGAAAGATGGTAAATGTTCAATACATACAGTTTATTGTCCACACACGATAGTTCACCAATAATATTAGAAGGAGTAGAGAAGATGAGAGAATGAGAGTTAGCAGACAGCAAGATAGTTTACAAGCACAGAACATAAAGCGGCAATATCGTAAACAATATACTCGACAAGCGGTAAGCGGTGCGCAAAGCGGCGCGGGTATCACGCGCGATAGGTAGATCGTGACTAGTGTTCTGCGCGGGCGGCGGGCGCGGTGCGGCCGGCCGGGCCGCGGCCGACATTCCATCGGTCGCAGACCGGTTGTCGCGGTATACGCGTTTCCACTGCACCGACGCGCGGCGCTGACTATAATAATTATCGTGTGTGTAATGTTTATGTATTAATATTTAGAAACGTGTATGTAGTTGTTATATATTTATTTATATTATATTAATTGTGTATTATATAATAAGATAATTATTATTTATGTTAGGTAATGTGAGTCGGCCACATTATATTTATCTTAAAAAATTATACATTTAGTTCACAAGCCAAACAAAACATACAACTTTTCCTTGAATAAAAGCGCAGAAATCTTGATCTACTTTAGCCCTTTTTCGTGCACGAACTTTGGTCTCTCCAACCGAAACAAAAGGCTTGGTAAATAGTGTATTGTTCGTGGCCCCGGTGCTGAAGGGGCCCAACGGTGTAGAAAACTCGAGGGCCCCCAACAAGTTCGTGCGGTTTTTGTAAATTTAACCCTAGCTTCTACAGCTTTTGAAGCCAGACTATAGTTCCGTTTCGAAGTTAAAGTTTTGTGGAACGTTGTTAATTTCGAAGTAGCTGTGAGACTATATTTTTGAAGTGTTTTATCGAGTAAATAGCATAAATCTGTTTTTTTTTTTTAGTAAAAATTGTTGCTTGAATTTTATTAAAGGGTGGTATACGTATACGCCTACTATGTACTATTCTACCTCTACCTTTACACAACATTGAAGTAGGCTTGAATCAATAATATGAGATTGAAAATAAAAAACCTATATTATTCAAACCTACAGCTTTTAAACTTTTAAAACTACTTGCTCTGAGTTAGATAATGAAATATTTTCATAATGTAAAATAGTACGTAAATACAATTTTTTACTGCAATAATGTAGCCACAAGCAAAAAACTCACGGTAAAAAAATAACAAAACAATAATTAAAATTCCCTTCTAAAAGCCAGATGGCGACACGCTCCCACCACAAAACATCGAAACAATAGATCTGAATATTCATACCGGTAGCTAGCGATCCACACGCGAAAATGTGTCTAGATCGTGCGCAGGAGTGGCCCGCCCTGCGCGCTGATTGGCCGTCCAATTTTAAATTAGCCAATAGGAGCGTGGCGGGAAACGCTCAGTATAATTTTGGCGTAATTAGTCATGCATCGGAATAACGACGTGACGGTGGCTTTTTGCGACATGACAACTCGGTTGTTTTAAGACTGGCTCATTATTCGGTCTGTTAGTTTTGCTGCCATTCAGGTGTTATTCGATTATTTAAAAAACGAATTTTTAAGTCTATGATTTGTACTAGTACCTACCACTAAACCAATTCCATTTACGCTATCGCAGATAATATCTCGGACTCAAATCTGGGATCAATTTAATATATTATATTAAATTGATCCCAGATTTGAGTCCTATTTCATGATATGGTTTCAGCCGAAAAATCATTGATTCACGACTTAATCAAACTTTGAACTATTAATTAAACGTCCCGACGCTATCACTAAATAATTTCATTAACTTCCCCTATAAATCCCGCCCATGTCAAGCGGCATAACTTAAATGTTATCTTTGAGATTAAGGAAACTTAACAGCGGGGCACCGATTTAGCTTGTAATATTGACATTTAAGATGATTTACGAACAATAAACACGCTCTGGGGCCACCATATTGTTCTAAAACGGATAAAGGGTGCGACGCAGTGAGAGATAGCAAGACGAAGCAAGCTAAATCTTGAAAGATGATTCTAACAACGCAAGGTAGGTGGTGAAACAATATGCAGTCGTAATCATTAACGTCGACGATTGGTTATAACGCGAAAAGCGTTTTCTGAGGTTGTGAAAATTAGCAGTTTTTCGCAGTTTCTTCTTCTGAGTAACGAAATAACAGTCTAAATGTCGGATTGGTAAGCGTAGTAAAGTTTAGGATTACCAGATTCTACAGGTGTAAAAATATGTGTATTCATCCAAAATCAGCAGTCTACTTGAATTTGTACATCAATGCCTATCCAATCCCTAAGAGGCGGATCCAATACACCCTATATTTGGGTGGCCGGCACCGGAGCGAGACGCTAATCAAGAGCACCCTTTGTAAGCGGCCAGCCATGCGAGACTGGTCAGCTCTTGACATGACTCCTGACCTTCGCATGCCCCAGCGCTTGTTTATTCAGGACCTCAAACAGGGCTGCAAACTGATCTAGGGAGGTAGATAGGTGAAGTTGATGAGTTTTCTATTACGTTAACCCTATTGTGTCTTACCTCCATTATTTTCCACGGGTGTCTACATAAGGTTATTCACAGAATACTCCATTCTGGTACAGTTTGGTTGATAATTTGCTCGTAGAATCGTTATCTACGTCACATTTTACAAGGCTAGCTATTTTTTTTTATTTGATACCAGCCTTAAGCTTTATCTCAGCAATTACAGGAGTAGACAAAGGTGGTGACCGAAAAATAAACTGGATGCAAGTTCTTAGCTAGTAAATTAGATTTTAAGTAGATTTCTATGAACATGTCTTAATCGCTTTGCATAGCATAGTTAGCGGTGTACGCTAAGACTTTTCCCCAAAGTTAAAGCGCTATAGACAGTCGTTCCGGCACAATTTCCGGTTATGTTTTTTATTTGGTTACTTTGGTCCGATTTCTTCCAGATCGCGTGTTCATTTGTCGTGCGTAGGCGTGACAAATACCTTGCTTCTTTCTCTGTTTACTATCAAAAGACAAGGACGGAGATACAACATTTAACGTCCGTGAGAAAGTGGGATGTTTATTGTTTTCTCGTTATGTTTGAGATATTTAGTTTTAAGAGGTGCAATAACATGTGAGCTTAGTTGAAAAGCTATGACTGTTGCCTGTTATCTGTGGAGTTTTTATTTCTTCGTGGGCTAGCGTAATCGAAGATGAAAATGGTTTCTTTTATTTTAGAAGCACAATAATTAGAAGATTAATTATATTATAGTTAAGCGTTAATGCAGTTCGTCGTATTAGGAAAAGTTTAAAAACAATGAGTTATTAATAATTCTTTTATAAGAAGACGTTTTATGGAACGCAAATTCTATTTCGATCTAAAATCGCGTTTCATTTCATCATTTGCCCGAACAATTTGAGCCATCAACACTGACTTAAGCTCGTACACATTTCTTTCAATGCACCCTACGATTCCTTTAACACTTATTAACAGAACATAAATCCAGTGAGCTACTTACTAAGGCAGCGGCATCCAATTTCTAAATCTGAAGTGTCAAACTGTCCGTGACAATGTGAGGAGAATATTGTGACACTTCTAATTATTTCGACGGAATGGTTGAAGTGATAGGAGGAAAGCGAGTTGAACTGGGTCTATGTAATTTGGTCACATGCAAAAACCAGTGTAAATTGGTCACAGCTGTATCTTATAATGGATGATAGTCAAATTGGTCATTTCAACTTTTGGACAATTTGGTCACAACTTTAACTTTTTATGTGAAAAGATGCAGCCAGCGACATAAATAATATGACTATCCACAATTATTATTATGTAAAATTGGTTTCCTCCCACGGCTTTGCCCGCGTGAAATCAGTTATCATCAGATTATTAGAAGTACGAAACACCGGCCTTGGCCGTGTAGGTTGGATCTAACTAAGGAACTCCTCATTAGTTAGCAGCACAGCCATGAAATGTTGTAAACGCATTCATTTATGATATTCCGATCTAAATATCACCATGATACTTCTACTATTTTTTTTATAAAAGCGGAAATGTATTTGGAAATGTATATTTTTTACGTAAACTTCTATTATAATATATATTTTTATTTATTCTGTAGTAGGTATATAAGCTCCTAAGTTCGCTTGTTTCAAATACGAACACAACAAAACTTAAAACCAGAAACCTGAGAAACTTAACTCAAGTTCACTACTCGAAACTGAGATCTTTATCTCACAAACGTACGTTCACAAGCCCGCTGCCACCCGTCGCCTACTCTGCATAATTAACCGCAGGATTAAATCTCTACTAGGTGACAGGCACACTAATCAACTTTCTCGAGCCATTGCCTCGGATGTGAGGAATATACGATTATGCACGAATGTGACGACGGGTTGAGCGCCGATTAAAGTGTCGAAAATGTCGACCCGACGAAATTGTCGAGTGCTAAGTTGGACGAATAATTTGGTACTGACGTTTTGATTAAGCGAAGTTATGTGTGAAATTGATAGTTTAAATTCCAACTTTAGCTTGGGTTTAATTGGAGCCATTTTGAATTACGGGTTCCTGAAGCTTTTATTTCAGCGCCTTCGAGCACTATTGAAGGTGTGTTAATTTGTCGCTAATCTTCCCAGGCAAACCCATCACGGTAGAAGATCGACCTTTGCATCCATAGGACATCTATATATTTACATTCATCTCGTTGACCGAGCTGGTGAGGCCAAAAGGGAATGAAACTTTACTATTTACCCGTAGTTTCGGATTATGATCTGAGACGTTTTCAAGTTGATATCAAAGAAGGTCCACAAAAAACATAGAACTTACTTCCAAACAAGGATGGCACCAACGAGGATCCCGACTATCAGGACGATGGAACAGAGCGCGATGACTGCCGACGTCTGCAGCGATGGGCCGCTGTGGTTATATGCGTCTATCTTCTGCAAGTAAAGAAAAACACTATTAGAATGAAGAACATGGCTATGAAAGACACAGACATACAGCAAAAACTAATAACATATAAGCTTCATAAACTTTTCATATTTTGGACCCAAGAAATCATCGATGCTGCAGTGATCGCATTATACAATGGTAGCAACCAGTTTGACAGAGAACATAGCTCAACTGAAATCAATTGAACTCCTGCTTCGCTGATGGACAAGTTGACAGTGACTAGTGATTAGTGGCCTAGGTAGTAGACAGCTTTCCAGTTCAAATCCTTCTGCTAAATACGTTTAATGATTATCTAAATCAATGATAACGGTGCCGAACGTGATATGCTTGGAGGTTACTATTAAAGTTAATGTAGAAACAGATCATCCCCACTGCTCATCCGAAAAGATCTAGCTGCGAGATAGTTCTACTTTTATTAAAGCTTTAGGGCGATAAAATTCGCATTATGCAAAGTGAAAATTTTAAACAGCGCAGCAATTTTCGTAAAATTGAGTATTGAAATTCCTAGATTTAGAGAAGAGATTGTGAGCCAACAAACTAGCAATCAAAGTAAGCATGCCAATGATCGTCTGTGATTGAGCTCACGAAGCTTGGAAAAGCTCCAAGAAACGAGCGCTTACAATGACAAATTTAGTTGTAAGCAAAAATGTATTTTGAAGAATACGTATTCTGAGGCGTTATTTAATAAGTTTTTCGGCTAGGTATTTATATAATCAAAACGACAATATATAATTAAATACGTACATGCTTATGTTCATAGTGTGATTAATACGGCACACGAGACGGCAAGCTTATTATAATGTAAATGAAACTAATTATAGGAAGATTAATAGATTCAATGGCTGATAATCAAGACGCTACCTACTTTAAGTTTGAACTTGGTAGGCACGTCGACTAGAAACATAAAATTGGATAAGATATTGAACATTAACTTCCATGCATCAATACATAAACCGAAACACGGCAACTTTTTATGCTCTTGTTTTCTTTGTAATAGACATATTATATGGACATAATAATTAGTATTCTGAAAAAAATGTGGTGTCCTACTACCCCAGGAAGACTCTTGCAGAAGACGCCTACTGCCTACACCAGCAAATGCCTCCCTCCCCCTCTCTCTACCACAAGTTGAAGTAGACTTGGTTGTACCACAAAAAGCCTTAACATTACTTGATCAAAACTACCCATCTGCCGGCAACGAAATCTCTTGACACGATCTCTGCATTAGTGTAATGAAATTTTCATATTATCATCCGACATAACATTAGCGTGTAAAAGCGATTCTGATTTTAATTCCACATTTGGAGTTACGTTACAGGGCTTAATGTTATTTTTTTATATCTTTTGTCACTCTACGCCATGTTACTAGAACAATGGTAAATGAGTTTTGGAGGGCTGAAATGTGTTTGAGAGGTGTGTCTAGTTTCAAACGAGGGGGTGGGAATTGCAGTTATTATTTTTGTCGCATTGCGTGTCTATGACTTTTAGATATATTATAGTAATATTGTTCATTGGCTTAATTATATAATGTACGAGTGATGGTTATGAATTTTCCCTATTTATGATGGTTCCCTATTGAATTCTCTAGGCTGAAGTGAACGTTCAGATTCCTACACGGTGCCAAAATTATCGCTATAATATCAGTAATTAGATTCATAGCTTCTACTTTCTAAAGCATTATACTTAGCTTCGTATACGAAGTAATATTCAACTTTCAAGGAGAACTTACAGCGTAACCGTAATTTATTGCCGTTTAAATTTTAACCTTCAAAACTAATATAATTAAACAACAAATAATATACTAGTAGGTGTTCCTAATGAAAAGTTATCTAAGTAAATTAGTTTAAATCAATGCTAATTATACATATTGACAACTCAACTTCAGTTTTTCATTTACCTCACACAGTTCTACTGTTACTTGCAATGCAAATAACCGTTCACGCAATCAACGTTTCGGATTTGTTTCTGTAAGTTATACTCAGTAGCTGTTCTGATTTTCTTGGCCAATAAAGAAAGAACTTCACCTTAACCTTCAAAGCAAATTTCAGTACCCCCAGCTCAACACTAAAAAGAAAATGTTCCAAACTATATTCTCAGAAAAATAACATTACATCTAAAACCAGCTTAATAGCAATACGTGAGGCTCCCACCTTTCTTTTTCCAGAGAAAAAAAATAATACAGCCACTTAGAGGGTCGCTGGGGTGAAATGAGGGGAAGTTAAAAAAAGCTTTGTGTCAAAATGACCTTTTTTCTGGCATATATAGGTGTTGCGTGTCGGGTGTGATGTAAAATATTAATATGTATAAAGACAGAACCCAGTAACAGCTATTTCGTGTCTCGAGGTCATCTACAGAAAGCCAGAATGTATAGATATAATTATTATGATTATCAGTTTTTCTTTCTTTTTGTACCCCTAGTATGAGTTTTTACTAGCTCGACATAGTACGCGTCAACTAACGCTTTTGTATGAAGATCCTGTACAGTAACAGCGGCCCTACCGGCACGTTTATGAACGAAAACTCTTTATACAAAGAGCTGGTTGACGCGTACTACGTCGAGCTAGTAAAACTCACACTCAGGGAACTGCATGGTTAATAAAAGTTCAATGTCAGACGAACTGTAGAAGACCTAGGTTATGATTACTATCATTATTTATTAATAAACAACTTTGACCGCCATTTCTAATCACTTTTTCTAACAATATCATCACAATCACGATTTCCATCATTCATATTTTAGGATAATTTAACCATTTCATTATTCATTGCAACACTGTAAGCAATGAATGAAATGAATGACTCTTGTAGATAAACGTCAAAGAAACTATTCAAAGAAGCCCAGTTAAATACAATGGACAGAAGTATTTCGTAATCTATAAATAAAAGTCAAGCGGTCATCGGCATAAACTCACTTTTTGTGATCGAGATAAGAATCTAAGCGCAGGCCCTGACTGTGGGCCCAGAATGTATTAACCCTCAAAAGGTAAGTCGATTTGTCAAACCATGGCACTATCAGGAAGAGAATCCGTCATCGGCAAGAGTCGGTAGGACGACAATTTATCGAGCATATCGCACGGAATCTGGCGACGATATCTGTAAGGATCTCCGTTAAATACAATATTCAAAGTTAGAGATGTTACAATGCAATTTCATTAGTCTTGCAAAAATAAAAGTAGTAGTGGGAAAAAACGGTTTGCTAGTAATATAATTTAGTTTCAATGCAGACGTAAACACATAGCTTTTGACATCAGTGCCTTTATTGATTTTGAGAAGTAAGTTTTAGATAGAGTTAGTTGTCTTTCAAGTTTTATCGACAATAGAGAAGAGATTAGCTTCATTAGAATTTCAGCTCATAATCACTAAATTTCTTCTAAAATGAAACGTAAGTTTGCTTCGGCGGCATTTAAGAACAAGTTCAAAGTTAACCAAAACCAAGACCAGTGGAACGTTTCCCATCTCTACCGCTACGTCCCCCAGTCGCACTTTATCGCGAGGTCCATCTCGAGACGGTAGCCGATTTGTCAATGCTCCATCCTTAATTAATAAAAGAGACTTTCCATCGGAAAAAATTGAATAAAACCTTAATTAATTTGGGCTCTTGCCCGCATTGAACTTTCCTCTAAATTATGATTATCGCCGTAAAAGTTTGCGGTGTTCAGAAAATTAAGATACTTGAAGAAAGGGGATCGTAATTATTAATTTAATGAAGCGTCACATCCCTGTTACGGAATTTAAGCCTTTCATTTGTAAAGATTTTGGGGATCTATCTTTATTAAGGGTCTCTTGGGTAATGATTTAAAGGACTTAAGGCGCTTACGTACTGCGTCCGATTCGAATCCAGGAAAATACGATCTGAGATAGCAGCACTACTATTTTGTGAAGTTGCGCACTAAATCCGAAATCCGTTTTTCGAAGTTTGTATAATGCCAGTTTGGATCATACTACTCTCATACCGATCTAATAATAGAAGAGGCTTATGAACGTTTTTGCAATGTAGTAGGAGGATGCAAGGTAGCGACATGAAATGTATATTCTTGGATTCGGAAGCAGTGAGTAAGTTCTCTTAAGTAGACTGTAGAGGCTCTAAAAAGGTTTACAGTGATTAAATTAACGCGGTTAGTAAGTGTTTGCTTAGCTTTTTGTTACATTTGGTGTGAATTGTTTTTAATAATGGCGGGTGAAAAGGTCGAGTGGTCTGCTCCGCACTCAAAACTATGTACCACACCACTCGAAATTGGAACATTACAAGCGCTGGCACTGTAATGTAATACATCTGGGATTTGATACGGTCATGGAACGTATGAAACTCACTGATATGGTGCCTTACATCAAATTCACCTGAGGAATACCCGATTGACAACGAATGCACCCTTACTACGCCTTAACTAACACCGGTTTTTGACGTCTGTTAAAAACTAATTGAAATAATTATTCATTCACGTCCACGTCAAACTAATTTAAATATTTAAAAAAAAACAATGGGATAAATAACTAGGGAACGGAAGTTATGTGCATATTTATGTGGTAAAATTGTCGCATCATCTTTATGAATTAGTGAGACTAGCGTTTTGTGTATAATGAAGGAAGTTATTTTATGTTATTTATCTCTCGTTGGAATTGTGTCGTCCCTTGCAGCCCCCTGGTGGCGCATAAAAGAATGGGTGACCGACTAGTGGCTTGATATTAAAATCTTATCACAGTCAATGTTAAAGCATTAATTGTAAATTGGCAATAAAATCGCACTTTTACAAGTCAAACAGTTCATTCTCGTTAACAAAGATAATCATGAAACATAAAGTATTATGAATTAAAGCAGTTATTGATTATGGATTGAGTTTGAAAAAGGATGTTTCCCTTTCAAGCACTGTACCAAGATTCTGGAAAAGGAAACTCCGTTGACTCTAAGAGTGCTTTGGAATACGCCCGTTAGAGAAGACAGCGCGAAAAGTTCTACGGGAATATGTTTTTTTAACTTATTATATTTCAATCGTTCATCGTTTTTGTACGTTAAACCTTTGATCTCAGTTGTAATCATAATTATGATATTCTGAGATAGGTACTTGGGCCGTCAAACTTACACATGTAAGTACAGTAGTACCCAACTTATATGGCTTACCGATGTACCTGCGCAGAATATGAATTTTCAGAGCGCGGGAAATGCTATTGACCGCTATTGGTCGGCAGCCGCCGCCATCTTAGCGATCACCGCGTGGCATGAGTGAGATGGAACTAATAGCTGCAGTGTATTATGAACCTTATAATAGCGATCTTAGGTTGATTGTAAGTTTTAAGCATTCTTTCGTTTATCTTCGGACCATACTTTCTTTTCTGCGCAAACGAAGATTCACGACGCGCCATATAAGTTGGGTACTACTTTACTATACTCTCAATATCACGCCAAAGTGACTAAGATTTGGTACAAACATTTACATATTTGTATATTTGGTGAGCCTTGGTATGGTTTTGTGTTGGAATGGTTGGGTAGATCTTTTTACAAAAATTGCCCCTAAATTGAAAAAATATAACTTTTATCAATGTCTAAGTGAGTAAAGGCGCAAGGTCATAGCAAGGTCATACTTAGTTGATTAGTATTTAGCCAATGAAAACTATTATTATGACATAATAATCTGTTTCAATTAATTTAATTGTTGGCATTGTATTCAATTAATTAGTTGGTATTGCGGTTCAAGTATTTAATTGGTAAACAAACTAGTGAATTGGGTACGCGGGCCAAGCGGTAGCACACAAAACAGACATGTACCGTTATTATTATGAGTATTGAGAACAATTTAATTTGTTAATTACATTTTAATTACTTTTTTTCATTATTGCGTCCCGCGTCTTTACTAGCGGTTGTTTTGTTCTTCATTGTAGGTATACTTTGACTTCCCTTTCACCCTTCAGGGGGCAGATATTAGGAATAAAAGGTATTAAATTACAACTCCAAATTATTGTAGTCTACTTTCGTGTATTAGTCTTTTCATATTATTATAGCAATAGACAGATTAAAAATACCTTTCGCGGGTGCTGGCTGCATTGCCACGTAGGACAGCAATGATTTTTGATTGAATAAACAAACAAACATCCAAACTTTTGCGTTTATTATATTATTAAAAAACCCCTTAAAATATGGAATTATTCCAAAGTTTAAGGGTCGACGCGAGGGTTTGCTTTCCTAGACTTGTTCGAATAGTTAACAAACTTCGCAAGAAGGGCCCTGTATAAACTTCTTTATAGTGGTGTTTATTTTACGGTGTCATTTGTTTTCCGGTTGCTCTTGTTAGTACATATTTAATTTCAGGTTAGTCTCAAAATGAAGCCGTGATAATAAAAGCAAACATAAAAATTGAATACTAAATAATGTAACGCAACGAGCCAGATATAGATTAAAAAAAGGAGTAATTAAGTTTTTTTTTCGGTTTCCAGTTTTCGGAAATTTCAACTTACAACAATTTATTATTGGGCATTACTACGGTTAGGCGAAATAATAATGATAGTTAAATTAATAACAAAATAATAGGAACGGCACCACTATAGACCCAACCTAAGATTATTTTAATTTTAGTGATTTTAAAAGATTTTTTTTCTTTTAAATAAATTTTTATTTATTTATTTAAAAGAAAAACAATTTGAAATCTATGCAACGATTATTCATTAAAATCAATTCAAAGCAAGCCACTACATTCATTCCACTTATTCACAAACCAAATAATTATAAACATACAACTATCAAAACTTGCACGCTGACACTTTTGCACTGTGTCACAATAAAAAACACACCACTTTATTTTAGCACCTCAAACGGTTCAACGAAAAACAACTATGAAAAGGGTCTGAAGTGTTAACATACCTAGCCATCCACAAGTCTTTAGGACCACCAGATGTTTCCAAGAAGTGTGACGAATCAACGAGAATTTTTAGAACACCTACCAAGAATGGACACCGAGGAATTTCCTTTGAAAAGGTGTCGGTTTATCGCAAAATAATTATCTTCTTTATAACTTAATTATGTAGTTAAGATGTCTAAAAACCGCAAAAGATTTCGCGTAAGGTCTCTAACCACTAAGGTTTACCTACCGCGGGCGGGTCCGTTCCCACACATCCGCAGTCCATTGTCCTCGAAAAATAAACTTCCATACATTATTTTACCAAAACAAGTCCAATTCACGAATAGATTCATATAAAAATATCCGTTTGACAAAATTACACGTTTCGTTTATCGACTAAATGTGAATTTAACTCGCGACAGTTCAAAACTTTCATGTTTCGGTACTTACTTCGGTACTTCTTCTATAAATTCCATCAAAATATCAAATGTATTTTTTTTATACGTATAATATGAATTTAATTTTATAGGTTTGGCGTTGCTTACTTGTGGAGCGACTGGATTCTATATCAGAAAATCTTCTATTACCGAATTGATAAATGATTAGAGTATACAAATAAGCAAAATATTATAGTTTACATAATAACAGTCAATGGATTTAAAAACTGGCGAAGTGCGAGTCGGACTCTCGCACGAAGGGTTCCGTACAATTATAAAAACACGTTTATTGTATCGCGATCCTTAAACATTTATTTTGTTTTTTAGTGTTTGTTGTTATACCTACATCATCTGTGAAAATTTCAACTGTTTCACTATCACGGCTCATATGATACAGCCTGGTGGGCGGACAGCGGAGCCTTAGCAATAGTGTCCTGGTTTACCCTTTGGGCACTGAACCCTAAAAAGAAGAATTGGTATCTATATACCTAGCTAGCTAGGTATGCACAAGTCATCAAGACTACAGTATTCCACAAACAGTGACGCAAAGCGCTTTTAAAAGTAAATTTGCACAGCAAAGAGAAAGCTTTGGGTAGCTTTTTACAAATGTTAGCATTGCACAATGCACAAGGTGTGCGCATGACTAAATCTAGTTTTACCCGAGCTTATTGAAGTAACTAAATTTAGTAGGTACCTAATACATTGCGTTGAATAAAATGTTTGACTAAGTACAAACGAAAAATTTAGATTAGAAAATAATTTATTTGTTTATCCAAATCGCCATTTAATTTAATCAACTTCAATGTTATTTTCATTTGGATATTAATTATATTCACGTAATAAATAAGTTAAATTGAAATATACCGTTTTTATTTTATTCGATTTCGTTATGTTTTCGAGAGCTTCAAAAGCTTTATTATTTTTTAATAAATTCCAACTATATTTTCATTTTCAATGCAAGGTTTGACGAAAAACTATTTTCTACGTCAACGTTTCGTTCTGTAAATAGTGTATTGTGGATGAAAGTACTGTTTTGGCTCTTATCTGGTTGCGCCATTTTGGTGGTTACAAATTGTATGCTCTAAGATTATGTTCTAACTGTAAACGCCAGTTTCAACATAGGAAACAGTTCTCTTTACCTGATTCATAACTCTAAACAATTCTCCAAGCAAACAAGGCTGGAAAAATGTACTAACGTTAAAAACTTAAGACGGAAAGCAAACGTTGTCTGTCGCCAACTTAGAGCTGCGTGAAAAGGGAAAATAATAGTTACCACTATTATTTTCATGTTATATTCATGTTACTTAAAAAAAATACTGTAAGACTGCAGTAGAAAACTATTCGAGAGGTTCTTGAGTAGAACCAGAATAAAGATTATGATTTTTTTGTTACTATAATATAAATCATTAGTTAACATCAATAAATTAATCATCGTCTGATTTTACGACTTATGATTTAGGCAATAACTAGTTGTTATTAATGGAGACAAAACAAAAATGTATTTGCATAAAAATGCAGGAGTATTTTTTGGTGTTTCTGCATAATTATCAGTTTCAACCTAATTATAATGCAATTTTATTGCATATACTTAGCTCAATGCAGGAGAAAGCGATAAAAATTCGCGTTTATGTCGACGTTTTGAAAATGTTAGTATAAAGTTCACCCATTATAGCTCAAAACAACGCAAAATAGCTTCTATTCCGATGAACATGGGTGTCAATTTGCAAAACTTCACTTTTATCTACCGGTTACATTATACATTATTTTTTACCACACAAATCAATTTCTTTGATTCCGATTTGAGCTTCACATAAGTAGTATAATATATAATATAATTATTATGAAGTTGATTACTTTGCAATTGGCGGTTAGAAGACACTCTAGAAAGCAACTAGTAAGAGAATCAAATTATCTATTAAAAATTAGCTTAGCTATATTATAGTACGTCGATTCTTAAATTCGACACGTTTATAACAGACGCGACTTCATTAAGGCCCGCATATGTCAAATGTTTGCCGAGTCAGATAACAGGCAAAGCTGTTTGTTCATTACCATTTCTGGGACAAAACGCTAAACTTGCATCGTAGAGTGGGGAAATAAACACAGAATGGCCTTAAGTGAGATTTAATTGAATTTACTACTAGAACGCTTCCCAGCGTCTGAATAAAGAAATAGTTACATATTTTTATTAAACACTATAGGGCGTAGGTATGTTTGTCATCTTATAAAATAATAACAATTGAGGACTCTATAGACGTACGATATTTTTCTGATAACAACGTTAACAGTCCTATCAAATTCTGTGGCCGGCTTGACGGCAACGTCACTTGCGTCGGCAGCCGATGACGACTCTCCGACGACGTTAGTACGTCCAGTGTCCGCTGTCGTCAGCATAGTTGTCGTTCGCCTGTAGGTGTAGTCTTCTTATTGAAGAAATTATTTATTTTTCTGACACCAACAGCTAAATTTCCAATTGAAGTTCTTAAACTTTCGCGAACAGGAAACATATTAACTACCTAAAAACGGGTCTACTTCGCGCATAAATATGTCAAATTTATATAATATATTTTGATATTTGTTTGTGCGCGAATGAGACCCGTTTTTAGTTAGTTAATAAATTTCCAATTGATTATGTATTTTTCATGCATATAATATTTAGAGCAAGTAGTCTATATAATGTGCAATCTAAAGTTCTACGCATAAAATTTTGTTAAGAGCAGCCGTTTCTGTCAGGCAAATACCTTGCTTTACTTAGTTGCGTACAAAATAAGCGTTACCAAGCTTGATTACGGCATCATAGCTTCTAATTCTTTGTACAAATGTTCCGTCCAAGGTACCTACTATATCCAGTGTAGATGTTTGAATTATGAAGACTGACTCAACCATACCACTGAGATTTCGTAATCTCCTTTATTAGCAGAAGCTTAGCATAGATTAGAAAACTCAAACAAATTATTCAAGGAATTCTTTTGGACGTTTGGATTGTCAAATATTATGTTGTAAAATGTGGTTTAGTAAATAGTATAATATAAAGTTTCTTGAGAAATTGAGATTTCAAATACTACATTTCAATTCTGTCACGAATAAGAATAACGGGAATTGAATTTATGTAAATAATATAAAGTCTTGTATGATAGAATATTTCGATATAAAATGATAGAATTCTTCTCGAAGAACTTTTAAAATTAAACGACCAAGTGAGTTTTGCGATTCGAAACGAAGGAATAGAACACCTCAGCTCACATAATACGATACAATATTTTATTTGACACCAACTATCCAAGAATTCAATGATTGACTTCAATTTGTTCTTATTTAGGATTCTCTGATCATAGCCGTATTATACGTATACTCTAGCCTTGAAACATTTAGTGGGTAATCGGAACCATACATTCATTTGATAGTATTCGCATTTCTAACAATCGATTCAAGTACTTAGCTACTATATCATGTATATTACGTACAATACGGATTGCCTCTAAAGGCATTATTCTATATCACAAAAGCAGTATTATGATTCCACTTCGTAGATAACTCCTACGCATACGTCCAATTGCGATTTACGATCGAGATAGAAAAATTAGGCCCAATTCCAACCGGAACCGCTACACTGAATAAATTGCGCTATTGTATTCTTAAAACAACATCCACATTTGAAAATGACTCTTTTGTGTGTTCTGTCCAAAGTTTGAAATTATTTGCTCCAATTTTTTAACAGGGTTGCTGGAATCGATAACATGCGCACAGGATGGACGCTCCATACAAACGTCTGAATCGGACAAAAGAGAAGCGAAATTGTATGCGAAGCAATAGCGTCGTCCACGTTCATACTCCGTTGGTACTCAATAGATCACCCAACACGCACAAAATGTCATATAAACTCCGTCTGATTTTAATTTACAAATAGAGAGTTCTCCTTCGTCTAGGCTATTCTAATGTCATGTGATTACTTACTGGCTCCGTATCGCACGTCTCCAAATCGGGAATAGGGTCGTCGCCACAGTAGTAGTCAGCCTGCAGGAATGGCGGCCGCGGAGGGGGCGGCAACAGGAACTCAGGGGGCGGTCCGAGGCAGTCACACTCCGTCAAGTCCGTGGGCTCTATCTCCCACATGTCGTACTCTAACTTAACACTACTCACAACCTCACTGATATCACCTAAATATTCACTAGTATCACGTTTGTCGCGCACATTAGTTCTCTCTTTGATCAGTTCTGCTATGTAAAGTTCGTCGTCGACGTCGCTCCACACATTCTTTCTAATCGCATCATTTTCTTCATCCGCTATATCTTCTTCCTCTTTGCTATCCGCTATAAGTTCATTTCTGTGTGTATTGCTTTCGTTTGTTTCAATATCATTTTTAACTTTTTTACTGTGAGTGTCTAAGCTGACTTCTGCCGAATGCTTATTTTCTTGTCGAACATGTTTCTTTGTCCAGAAAGCGTACAAAGACGCACCAATTGGACTCCAACTGTATTTTTCGGCCATACGCAGCGTTCTTCTAATTTGTCTGTAACAAGAAAGAAAAAGTAATTAGGACACTGACTCTTTTTTCTTTTATGCTGCTCTGAAATCGAATGGAACTTTAAATATCTACCAATGCCAAGACAAATAAATTTAAGAGTGTGACTATTTGTACGGGTACTGGATGAATAAATTATATTTATTCGTACATTTATTGTTTTTTTTTGATGATTAGATTGTCATTTGTTTTTTTTGGATGATGATTAGCCTTTGGATGATTAGCTTGTCTTTTAAGTCTATGACTATTTGTACGGGTACTTGATGAATAAATTATATTTTAGTCATGATTATTTGTAACGGGTACTGGATGAATAAAATATATTTATTCAATAAGAATGAGTATATTCATACGAGAAGAGGGTAGAGTGGGGAGAAAGACGGGGAGAGCGGGAAGAAAGAGGGGAGAGTGGGGGATAAAGAGGGGAGAGTGGGGGGAGATAGAGGGGAGATTGGGGGAAGAAAGTGTGTAGAGTGGGGAGAAAGAGAGGGGAGAGCGGGGAGAAAGAGGGGAGAATGGACGGAGAAAGAGGGGAGAGTGGGGTGAGAAAGAGGGGAGAGTGGGGTGAGTAAGAGGAGAGAGTGGGGGGAGAAAGAGGGTCGACTGGGGAGAAAGAGAGAGGAGAGCGGGGAGAGTAGAGGGAGAAAGTGAGGAGAGTGGGGTGAGGAAGAGGGGAGAGTGGGGGGAGAAAGAGGGAAGAGTGGGGAGAAAGAGAGGGGAGAGCGGGGAGAAAGAGGGGAGAGTGGGAGGAGAAAGAGGGGAGAGTGGAACGCTATTTTTTTTCTTTGCAGTCTAATTGATAAAATAAAATTATTCGTCCGACTTATGTACGAATAATAATAAATTGTTTGTCCAGTACCCGTATTAATAATTATAAATTGTTCGTACAGTACCCGTATTAATAGACTCAGCCTAAATTTAAACAGAATAAGGTATTCGAATTCAATTCAAATTAACTTTTATACGTTTATATATTTCAAGAATTTCGGTGTCCCCGGTTCAGTCTGTTTGTACCGCAATGCATTATGGACGAAGAAAACAATACCTACCTATTATCATATAGGTAAAGTAATTTAGTTCAAAAGCAAGCACGTAGGAATTCACACGTATGTAAACGTGACCCTTGCAGGGCGTTGGCGTATTCACATTTACCTTAACATCTGTTTGGTATTCGAAATAGTTCTTCTGTTGTTCAATGCTATTTACTACGAGTTTCTTATCTTTAACAACCAACACGGTCTTATTATTTAATAGAAGAGCTAACACCTCATTTTGTATAACAAAGCCATCGCAATTAGATGCTGCCACGTCTGTAAGTACAAAAGGCATACAACTCGTATCAATATCATCGGGTGCTTCGGTGTATTATAGATTGACGAGAACAGTACTGCAGTTAACACGATTTTGATGAAATATATCAGACGGGGTTCTCTCAAACTCATCATTGCGTCATTATTTGTATCATCATCAAAACTTTTGACATGTTATCAGTATTTCTATAGGTCATTATTAGTAAATAGGTGTTTAGTTTAAAATGAGTGAGTAGGATAACATAACGACATTTCTACCAATCAGCACAATCCTTGTCTAGTTCGTGATGAATCACTTTTTTCATCTAAAGGGGTTTCAGGACAAATTTATTATTTTTCTGATGGCAAGCGTCACGATTTTGGTATTTAGGTTAAATAATGACTTACATGATTATATTACTAGTATTCTAATATCTGATGTTATTTAAATGAATTTACATATACAACCTTATTACATAGTCAACCTATACACACAGGCTGTAACCGCATAGATAGAACTCAATCGACCAATATTTATGACATTGTTATTAGGATAAAGGATAATGATAATGATGGTGATAGTAATTGCTTTATATTTAGCACGAAAATTGCACTAACACAATGTAGCCTTAGAGATGGCGTTAGAGAACGTGAAGTTTAGCCCATTGCATGCGTATCCCAATTTATTTTGCGCCATTTGGGAAGTTAAGTCTAGATTCAAACTTTGCTATTTGTCATGATTATTTGCCTTCATTTACACAAGATGGCCTAATGCGTTTCCTATACCGGGGGTTAGTAATAGTTGGCTTCTACCATCTGTGTCTATTATAGCATAGCTAACATAGCTAGTGATGTACACGTGCTTGTCCATTGTGCTTTTTATACCTTTACTGATGTTTAACACTGGCTGTATCGTTTTGCTTATTTTAATTTATTTTTTATCGAATCAAATTGAACGGACGGGTTTCTAGCTATGCATCCGACGGTATTTCATTGCTATCACGATGTGCCCGTCAGCCGTCCGAGTCTATTTCGAAAGTTTAAAGTTCATCGTTTTTTGATATTTAAGCCCGATTTGACTGGAGAAGTCATGTTAGATTAAGACGGGGAATAAATTCATGTTTTGCATGATCTTGATACAAAATGAATTTCGAAATTGAGTTTGGTCGTAATGCTATTCAGAGATACAGGGATAAATTGAATATTTTATGAAGGCACCGTATTTTGTGTATCAGATTTTATGCTAAATGCTTTTTGTGAAAGCCTTTGGGAAAATGATGATGCTTTGTAGAAATCAGTGATGTGTATGAGTTATTGGTTTACTTTTTATGATTTCTGAGATCGCCCAGGCTATTATCTAGTTTTGTGAAATTTAATCCATACTTTATACCATATTATGTTTAACTGATTAGGGCGTATAATATTCACGTGTTTAATGGGATTTTCTTGGCCCAATTGTGATATTATATTTTAGTCAAAGTTGAATCAAAACTGTTTTTGTTAGACACCTACTTTAGGTAGGTACTTGAAATGTGGCAAAATAAGGAGTTTTCTGAAACTTTTGACCTACGAATATGACTTTTCCAGTAGAGATAATGTCGTTCTCGCAATTATGCATGCGTAAGCTGTTTCTAAGACTTGGGAGATTGCGAGGTTGAGGGTCAACAGGCGGCAGATAGCTCTTGAGGAAGGCTGCGTCGGATAATATATTGAGTGGCGTACGGCATACAAAGCGGGAATAGGGATACAATACACAGAGCAGTACGATATCGATAGTTTCGTAAAAGTAACGAAAAAAATTACATTTCCAATATTCCATACATTTCAATTGAAGTTTTGTAATAATAAATTGATTACTTCACTCCAATAACAAAACTAGTAAAAAGCAGTAGAACCATCGCCACCAGTGAGTAATTACAACTATTCTCATTTATATTACCATTGCTTGAACTACCTTCAGTCGCATCACTTTAATAACAAATAAACTATCAAACACTAAAGCAATGAAAATAAAAAATGATAAAAAAATCCAATTAATATAAATACGAAAGTTATATCGATAATTATTATTGTATACAACACACATCTCTAGCCAGGATTCGTATGGTTTGAAGTACCTCACAGACGGCTGGTGTAGTGATTAGGAGATGCGAGATACTGTTTATGATGAGAATACTGATTTTACGGTTTGTTAAGAGGTGGGGCTAAGAAGAATACAGAAAGTATTAGACCGCATCAAAATCAGCATCTGTTCTGTAAAAACTTACAAAAGTTTCCATCATCACCCTTACCACTGCGCGCTTTGACGCCATATTCCTTTTCTACTTCATTGCCAGCTTTCAATGAATGTTCATCGCAACATTTCATTTTTTGAACCATCGCGTCATTTCAATTCCTTTCTTTACATTGCGCGGTCTCACGTCAAATCTCTTTTTTGCTCCATTGCAACTATTCAGTATGTTCATTTTAACGATCATTAACATTCGGCTTGCCACTCGATGTTGTCAGTCGGGGCTTGACATCATCACAATGGTTTAAGGGCTCTCGAGGTACTAACGAAGCTATTCTGTAGGTATTTCTCGTGTGAATTTTATCGCAAGTAACGGGATAGGTTGCAATTGACACGGATGTGATGCTGATTAAGGTATTGGTATGAACAGGTCAGTATTGTGATGGAACTTGAGGGCTGGAATTCAAGTTTAACTTTATTTAGATTGTGTCTCCGTGTACAAGTATTTTTTTTTTTTAATATTATTGAACTATAATTTTTTGAAGGAGATTTTAAACAATATTTTGAGACACATTATTAATATTATATTAATAGTATAGGTATACTATGTTGTGCACTATCATAAAATGTTGTTGAAGAAGGGAAACTAGCAAAGATCATGGTACTTACACAAATACTACCCAGAACGGTTCCCACAGCCTCAACAGGAGTTGCCCCCAAAAATCCACAGCCTAAATTGTTCTCAAAAAATAAACTCACTCCTTCGTACATTTATTTACTCACAAACAAAACCTAATACAAAAAACAATCAGACAAAGTAAACTGAATGCCAAGGAAACCACGCACAGAAACAAAAACAATTCCAAGTTATAATCGACCATCACATAAACAATTATTTCTGCGGCTGTACAAACCAAGATAACAAGTAATTGGAGGCATTGCGTTTATAAACGTTGAATCTATTGAAATTACTCGTAGCGCTAATTTCATTAACTCTGTTGGAATTAATTGATATTTGATATTTGATACGGAATTACGAAACTTGAAGTTGATTAGATCGGTTTATGCAGCTCTGAGTTGCTATAATTTAGGCTGTGGATTCTGTTCACGATATTGAAAATTTTTGATGAGTATTACAAACTTTTTGAATTTATTAGATAGTATTTTAGGTAGTTTTTGAAATGAAAATTATTTAAATATAACGATATTTGAGAGAGTTTATTTTCCTTCAAACTATTATGTCAGGATTTGACGTTTTGAACCGATAGGGGGAAGTCCCCCAGTGGCGGACACCTAAGGTTTTAAGACAATAACAAAAAAACTGTTTCGATAAAAGCACTTTTATGTATTGTTTAGCTATGTCAACAAAATTTAAAATCAAATGAAGTAAATTAAAATGCAACCACTGCTTAAATATTACTTAAAAACTTAAGTCAAACTTTGGCAACAAAAATTGCAATTACTACAAGTGGCACCTAGTACCGGACAGCTTTATCTTCTTACCCCTAGCGCCGGACACCTTCGAAACATCATCAAATGATCATGTATCGATCATTTATTTAGGCTCCTTAACTTTCAGGAATGTCTGCTCATGCTTCATGCGCCCACCCACGGCAGCTAAAGCATTGTATCCAATGTTCATTGCACTCCTCTAAGCAAACGACGCAAGTAGTTTCTGTGCTATCTGACAGATGATTCTGCTTTAATGGTTCCGTTTTATTTCCTTTTTCTCCACTTTTGCCTTTGGCCTTTACTTCTTTGGTTGGTTTCCCCTTCATTTCTAATGTTTTTCTGAATTTGTTTCATATTTATTTCTTTGTTGCGTAACGGTTCTTTTTATTTTCTTGTTGAACCCATTTTCCTTTCTTTTTCACCTCTTCTATTTGGATTTCTCTCAGTACTTGTATGCTCTAAAACAAGGTATAATCTTACTAATATTATAAAGCCGAAAGTTTGTGAGTGTGTGTGTGTGTGTGTGTGTGTGTGTGTGTGTATGTGTGTATGTTTGTTAGCTCTTCACGCTCAAACGGCTGGACCGATTTCGATGAAATTTGGTATAGGGGTAGATTGGACGTATGAGACGGACATAGGCTATCTTTAGTCTCAAAAAATAATCTCGAAGGGGTTGAAATAGGGGTTGAAAGTTTGTATGGGTAATTAATAATTCTTCAAGTTAGGAATCTGAAAATTTAAATTTAGGCTTTTGGTAGGAAATAAAAAAATACGGGTCTCAGCTTTTTTGCAAAATCATCCCTAAAGGGGACAAAGTAAGGGGTTGAAATTATGAGATATTCTTTAGTTGCATCCCCTACGGACGGTAAATCGTAGTGCAATTTGGCAAGGAGATAGATAATAATGGATACAAGTTAAAGAAAGAGATAAATAGAGGGAGAGGGAGAGAGATAGAGTTAGAGGGAAAGAGATAGACGGAGAAGTAGATATGAACATAAATAGAGAGATAAAGGGTGAGAGGTAGAGGGAGACAGAGAGCGAGAGATAGAGGGAGAGAGCGAGCAATAGAGGGAAAGGGAGAAAGCGACAAATAGAGGGAGAGGGAGAGAGTGAGAGATAGGGGGAGAGGGAGAGAGCGAGATATAGTGGGAGAGGGAGATATCACGAGATATAGAGGGAGAGAGCGAGATATAGAGGGAGAAGGAGAGAGCGAGAGATAGAGGAAGAGGGAGTGAGGGAGATGAGAGAGAGAGAGCGAGATATAGAGGGAGAAGGAGAGAGCGAGAGATAGAGGGAGAGGGAGTGAGGGAGATGAGAGAGAGAGCGAGAGATAGAGGGAGAGAGCGAGAAATAGGGGGAGAGGGAGAGAGCCAGAGATAGAGGGAGAGAGCGAGAGATAGAGGGAGAGAGCGAGAGATAGAGGGAGAGGGGGAGAGAGAGAGATAGAGGGAGAGGGAAAGAGATAGAGATAGAGGGGAAAAGTTAGAGGAAGAGGGAGAGAGAGAGAGAAAGAGCGAATTTACTAATATTATAAAACCGAAAGTTTGAGAGTTTGTATGTAGGTATGTATGTGTGTATGTTTGTTAGTTCTTCAAATCATTAAATTTGTTAAACTTGGTACGCAGATTGGTTATCTCCCAATTTAGGACATAGGCTACGAGTATAAGTCATCAGCATAATCATCAACGTTCCATCAATGCAATAAATGCATTAAATACAAACTATGAAAAATTACCCCATTTGCATTAAATTTGGCAGTAGTTTATACCGCAACTTAAACACATAATACAAAGTGGAACGAAAACTTAAAAAGTAGATAGACCTTAATTTGCATGATATGTTGTATGCAGATAGTTAAGAGACACAATACAGGCTACAATGTCATTATCATCACTATTTCTCTGTCCATCGCAGTGTGAAAAACTACCTAACTTCGGTATTTTCTCTGACACAATGTTACAAGTCGTATCTAACAGCCACCGTCTTATATGTGTTATAATGTGAAACGCGGGTGAAACCGCGGGGCGCAGCTAGTAGTTACTATAAAAAGTTTAAATACGGATAAGAAAAAACAACTTTTTAACTGTCCGACGTTAAGGGACGATCTTGTGTCCGGTACAAGGGGACAAGAAGTCCACTAAATTACATTATTTATCCCAAAACTTCTTTTGAAATCATTAAATAATTTCACGCAATATGAATATTTATAGAACACTACATGTAATAAAAATATTAAAGACACTTAATCACAAAAATGTTGCAGTAGGCACTCACTTCAATCTTGTGCGACGCAGTGGATTCTCACCAAAAGTAGCAAACGATCGCTCCCACCTTCGTCTCGCGAGTCATACGTGAGCCGCGTCCCGCGTCCGGGTATCGTACCGTTCGCCTGCACCCCTTTCAACAGTTTTTGAAACGAACGCATTGCGACTTGACAAGATACTGGAAGTGTCCGACGCTAGGTGCCGTCCGGCGTTAGGGGACTTCCCCCTAATTATATTCTACTATTTCTATTATATATTTTAACTTCTTATTTACATTTTCCATTGCCTAACTTCCGTTGTCGTCTAAATTATTTTCTAAGCCTCTGTCTAATGTTCTATTGTCATTAGCTACATTGTATTATTAACTGAACATCGCATACGAGCACAAGACAACCACCAACTATTCCAACCCCAATTATATCCACACAATTATAATTAAAAGTCAATATTGCAGCTGACGCGCGGTACTTACGTTTGTTCTAGTACGTCCAAAACGTGAGAGTTTACATACCCTATTTGTCTTGGGTGTAGGGTTCCCATGATCTTGATTACTCTGGCTTGTTGTTACTATATTTTTTATTTCTTTTGAAATTGGGGACTGCGATGGAATTCGAATTCGCTGACATAAATATGCCTAATACACGACACTGTTATGTTTTAGCCGGGCAGTGCAGTAAACTTAGGCAATGCATAATATATTTCATACCCAAAAATTTACCGACGTCTAGGTTAATAGTGAAAACTGCCATAACACTTCCCTTTTAACGACTAGGTAGCTACTTAAAAGATCGTTCAAGAATCTTCGTAAAAATAATAGAAATGAAACTAATAATGTCGAAAAAGAGGATAAATATTCCTTTCTCCCAATACGGAGTGATGGCAACCCTGATACGTAATAACATTAATCCGTGGTGTGTTCGTGATCTGTTAATTAGTTTCCTCTTATGAAGATTTGCTTTCAGCTTAGCATTACACCCTGGAATAGGATATTCAATCTTATCGGCGTGTGAATACAGTGTGAAATTGTGTTTAACAACGGCAGTTATTTTACTTAGCAGCTGTTAACATAGAAACGTGTTTTGGCAACACTGTTTACTGAAGGCACTATAACGTTGATCTCAATGTAAGCGTTAGTTAGATTTTAGACCCAATTAAGGAAATAACAAGGTTTTAAATGACGCTAATGGTACAGTTATAGTAGTTATTAAAAATATAGTATTCCACTAACCATAATAATAAAGAAATTTTATATGTGTATGCTTGTACTAAAATAGCTGTATTTTGAAGAATTATGAACTAAAATATTCCAGGCCAGTCATTCTCATTCACGCTTATCATCATTGTAACACGAAAAATCTGCGGAGTTCAGTCAGTTTCAATTAACGTTACTAACTATTAACATTTTATTAGACTACAAGCCAGTCTCACTACCCTTATTGTTATGCCATAAATCTACAAAATTACCGCAAGTAAATTTTTGTGAAACATATTTGTTGGCAGAGGGCAACTTTAAATATATTCAATAGGTACAAAGCATACTAAAGGCTCCTAAGTCAAATCAAATATTAATCAAAGAGTGCCGCCTGGTAGGTGGTCCCGGCGTATTGTAAAAGTTCCCTTGGAGCGTAACCCGCAGCCCGAGTGTTATTGCTTGCAGTTAGCACAGAAGTTATGACACAGTTTAAAAATATATAGTAACTTAAATTTAGCGAAATAAAAACTCGGAATATATTTATATTTCCTCTCGATGAGATTTTTATGAAATTGATATAATTATCTGTGTTTTTTTACACAACATTTCAAGTCAAATATAGATAGAAACAAATAAATACAAGCGCATATTCAGTGGCTTGCAAAGAAGTGACCATGCAAAGATTTCTATGTTTGCAAATGCTGATGGCAAACTGTTGATAAAATCTGTAAATTATAATTTATCAATGTGTAGAACTCTTTTTACATTTCGGTCAACTTTGCCCACTGCTCATCTGTGCTCTGTGGCACCTAAGTCATCCAGCTACTGGAGAACAAGGGGACCGCCACCGGTCCCATTAGCCAGACCCCGGCTAACACTAGTGCAAACATGTAAACATGCTTTACCCACTTAGAGGTCTTACACTGTGTCCACATCGATAGCCGATGTGAGTAGGAAAAGGCTGGACTTGTCATGAGATTATTTGGTATGAAAGTTTATGTTACTAATGGAATGGATCATCATGATCGTAAGATGATGGTGCTTGATATCATTTATGATGGCAAATGATGGAGTAATTTGATGCCATTCATTGCCATTGTCATCCCCACTCGCTCTCGGTCTTGGCGGCAGCGCCAATGGTGACGTAGAGTTATCACTGGCATCGGTAGAGACGTCAGCGTCAGCATCAGAGATGACGTTCGCGTCAGCGTTAGTCAATACTAACGCTGACGCGAACGTTATCTCTGATCTTACCGCGAACGCCAATGCGTTAGCTTACCAATGGCATAGACATTTGCGCATAAAATAAAATAAACCAAAACAATACCCTAACAAGAACCCCAAAAATTTAACTTAAATCTCCATTCTTATCCATAGCACGTCAAACCCTTGCAGCATAAAACAAAATGTAGAAGATTTACACAGAAATGTAAAAACTGGAGAGCAACCAATATATCTAGCGCGGTATTCATCTCGCCCCTCAAACAAAACGTTGAACTCAATATGCGAGAGACCTGAATTGCTGCCAAGACACCCCTTGTAGGGTTGCCAGTATATTAAATAAACTCAGCCAGTTTTTAAACTTAGAACCGCGACTAGCATTTGACCCAATTGATGGAGCACGCCACGTCTGCCCATAAAAATTGCCACACCAAATCAAGCCAATACCATGAGACACCACGCTTAGCTTACGCCAAGTCTTAATCATTACATCCAGTAATTCCGCTGGTTACTTTGCCATTTTAACTGGAGTGATGCAACACTTTGTTAAGCGGCTGAGTCTCTAGCAAAGATGAGGATTCATTCTCATGAGGGCTTTTGTAGAAGGGGCCTACTATTACATATTGCAAAGTAAAAACGTGACTAAGTGGTAGGAGACTACAGACCAAGTGGCCCGCGCTTAAACCGTCTGCCCCGGTTATTACCGATAGCAGTCGTTAACAGAGGCTTTTAGGCGTCCTGGTGAACTTTAACACCTACCCACTACCTAATGAGAGATCGATCGAGTGGTAGACATGAAATTAAAATTAGAACAAGTTCTTAGCCCTCATCAATCAGTTCGGGATCAAAGACTCCTAAATTATGGAAATGTGCTACTTCCTTTAACATGGTAGGAATGGGTTAAGATTTAGCACAGCCCCCGAAGAATTAAAATGTTAGGCACCCCTACTCTCAACGGTACATACAAGACATGTACCAGAGCTTGGCAGAATACTCTTGGCACGGCCAGTAACGGATATGTACCTACTTGGAACAGCAACGGTTTGAGAGCTTGCCCCCGTGTCGAAAAATTGGGTTACATTGCTTTTGTGAAATTTATGCCTTTGATGCGTTTATGTTTTTTTATTAGCTGATATCGGTCTTGAATGGTTGAGTGGTGTAGTCTAGTTTCTAGGGGTAAGCACTAGCTTTTAGGCCGTTTAACTCGTTTCAGTGGACTCTGGTATGGATTCACAACTGCTTTCAATCGATATTGACCGGGGCAGATTGTTTCATGACTGTCCAGTTGTTCGCCATAATTTTTTGATTATGACCACTAGTGGCCTCTTGCTTACACCATTCATTTAAGATCACACAAATTTGAATTTAGGATTACTACGAGAATAAATAGCACTTTTTATAATATGATCCAAAACAAAAACACAGGCAAATTGAGGACGACCTTTTTGAAGTAATTCACGTAATGTACTAACAACTCATTTCAGTTATGTAAATTTCATAATAAGCTGGTGGTAAAGGGTTTTAGGTCCAAATTACATACCCCTATAAAACAGTTAGCTAAATTGTTAAGCACCCAAACATTGTTTTCCGTTTCAAACGGTGAAACAATAAACATTCTTGGGAGTAGAAAACAGAAGAGTTCTGCTATTCTATTCCCTCATAATCGCCCATTACCCGGTCGCATTCTTTTACATCAAAGCGAGACAAAGGCTAAAGTCTTTGATAAATACTTTGTGTTTTCCCTTTGGACGCTGAGGGGCTATTTACATTAATAAATGCGGACCTACGCAATGACGGTTATAGAAGGACTTGCGCTCTTTATAATGAAGGAATATGAATGAGTATTGATTGATGGAAAATTCTCCGATAGTATTTTTTTTTTGCAATCTATTCTTAGACGCCTTCCAAATCATTATTATCATAGCATCTCCCTCATGTAATATCAATCTGCGTAGAACTGAAAAGACTGGAATATTCAAAAAGAGACATGCCCAGCAGTGGGCTAATACATACTGATTTGTTGATGATGGTGAATGTTTTTACACCAAAATTATTGTCGTTGCAATATTTAGAAGCCTCTTACGTCTTCGTTTTCATTGAATTTAGGCATCACATCGCCTTAACTGATATTCCCACTGCTGAAAACGAGTCTCACCTCTCTATCGTAAGGACTAGGCCATAATTCAACACTAGCTGAAAGTGTAACGAAATTGTCATAATTATAATGGCCAATTTAGAGATGTTAAACTTTCCTGAAAACGGGAATTATAAGCACAATTTCAAGACACGACTCAGGTCAAGCCTGAAATCAGACTTAATACCTAAGCGGCTCGACAGCCCGACTATGGTACTGATGTCATGTCATACTGGAACTTGCATTTACTGTCAAAGTGTACCCGTGTAGGATTATACTCGTACTTAGACCTCTCCCATACCTTACTTTATAGTCAAACGTTTAGGGAAACTGGTGGGTAAATATTCAAGCTTTGTTTGCGGTAAAGGTCAAATTAATTATTTGTGTTTGAAAAGCTACGGATTACGTAAAAAGGACGAAGCAGAATAGGTACTTAGCTGACTGCAAAAACGAGAAGGATTTAAATTATTTTCATGTTTTCTCATATTGCAGTAGTAGTAGTCTCAAAAAAGTGGCAGCGTTGGTTTTGTTTTAGTAATTTTTCATAACAATTTAATATATTGAAGTGGATGTCAGTTTGAAAAGTTGAACTAAAACTTATTACCACAAAAGATTTAAACTGCCGTTGAATAGATGAGTCTAAATATTTTCTCCACAAATCGACGTCTAAACCTCGCTTTTTCTAACTCAATAAAAAATTTACAAGTAAAATAATTAGGAATGCTAGGATTTAGTAAGAAAACGCGAGTGATACACGTCGATTTTGTGGAACGAAATTTTAGAAATATATGATTGACTTTGGTCTAAACTTTTGCAGTAAGACGCCTAGTATTATAGCTGTAGCTTCTTATGTCAAATTATATTGTATTTACTCTCAGCCTGATGGATTTATTGAACACTATTATTCATCCAACATCAAAATTATCAGAGCTCAATACAAACATAAACAAAATGATTAGGTAACATTTAAAAACCTACATTTCTTTAAAATAATTTTATCAGACCAGGCCAAGTCTGAAAAAGAAATAGCAGAATCCGTCACCAAGACTTTAAGAACACTATCTTATTCTTATTCTTATTCTTATTCTTATACTAGATCTTGACTCGTCTTGCTTCACGACTGGCGCGACAGGCGCCTCCGCCCGACATCGCTCTAAAAACTGAAGTGACTTAATTAAGATCTCAAGCGATGCCAATTTAAAAGGAATCCCGTACGTGACTGCAGTCCATGGAAGCTATTAGAAATGAATGGTAAGTACACTTGGGACCGAATGGTGTCTAATTTCTGGCGAATTTAAAATTGCAGCAGAGGAATTTGCCTGTTTAATGAACTCTTATTTGCAATGACGCCAATTGACTAGACTTTATTTAGTGGTGATTGAGAATCTGGACCATCTAATTATGAAATGGGGGCCAATTTTTGGAGAAAATTAATTGGATCGTTCCATTAACTTTTCTTCTTTACATGAATAACCCAACCGACTTGTCTAGATCATTAAATTGTGATTTTGTTTTTGACTAGCAGTTGGTAGTTTGCCCTCAAATCGTGTCACGAGGAGCAAATTAATTGACCTGTTCCATAAAATTGTCTTATTTATTAACAGCAGCGTCAGAATTGACTTGTCTAGAATAATCGTTAGTTTCTTGTCTAGCTTCCTGTAGACTTTCACTTCACTCACCTAGTCTAAAGGAAATAGACTGTCTAACGAACTCTACATCTTTGCAGATATGTAATTTAATACATACATTTGGTAATAACAATATATTATCACCGCTATTGGTATCCACTAGTGGTTTTGTAAACAGATGGCCAATAAATGACGCTACAGCAAAACTTCCCCCTTTTTGCCCCTTTTTCCCCTTGTCAAAAACCGCTCAACAAAAAAAAGCAATAAAAATCAAAGAACCTGTATATACCAAATCTTGTTAAAATCGGTTGAGAAATGCGACCTGTAGCCCGTAACATCCAGACATAAGCAAAAACGTCGAGTTAAAATGGAGACCGTCGGTCACTACATTCGCACGGTCAATTATTTTAGTAATTATATCTAGTGATCCTTTTTATCTACTAGTAAATAAGCAGCAGGACATATTTTTAAAGTCAGGAAATTCTAATCAGATAATGATTATGCAAGTCCTGCTCTACGTCTTAAATTTTTCTCTGATGAAGACCGAGCAAAGACAGTCCTCAAGCTTAAGACACATAACAACTAGCCTCCTACCGTTGATTCATCATGCTCACGTACCCAACTTCTCAAGTGTGAGCTTCATAATTACGTACGTGGTTCGATTCAAATGCATCCCCTTAGAAATCCAGAAGCGTGTTGTGCCGCCAGTTTGTGTTTGCGTTCGGAACTTTGTAGATTGGCGTTGTCGAGTAGAATATTAATGGATTATTGAACTAATTATGACGATTGGGGAGTTGGAATTGGAACAAGTGAAGTTGGTGATTACGACGTTCTAGTTCCGAATTGTTTTGGGTTTATTGTTTTATTTGAATCAATTTGTTGCTTTGTGTCTGCGCATGGATTGATTAAATTTCGCTTTGTGGACTCGTGGAGCATAATGTGTGAAACTTTTGTGGGGAACAATGGATTTCCGAACCAGTAACAATAACCCAGTAAAATATTAAATCGAGAAAAGCTTCGCTGGCCTTTTTAATAAGCTAAATTTTGTTTTTGATTCGTAAAATACTCTCATGCTCTTGCTTTTCCGTTGAAGGTTTTATTAAGATAACAATTTGCTGGAAACTCAAAATATACTCTTGTACAGATTTCTTCAATGATCATAATATCTCTTAGATTGTCTATTAAAATTTTACTGAACGGTTTCAAACAAACTTTACAGAGTGTGATAACATCATAAACAACCATCGTTCAAAATGAACATCATCGTAACCACTAGCCTTATTTACAGCAACATCCAAGCCAAATACACATAAAAAAAAGTTAATTCACAAACCCCGATGGCACTTACAGAATTCCCAGTCTGTTCGTTCCAAGGCACAACCAAGTATTTATGTCGTCAATAAAACTGAGCGCATCGTGTGGGGAGTCTGTATAAACGTCAATGGGAATAGTCTGTTTTTTTTTAGTTCGCCATACAGGAGAGTTCTCATTCAGGATTCGAAGCTAGAAATATTCTTTATTCAACACTCCATGTATTGAAGAATATCATCTTCATCATAGAAGCTATGATAACTGTTGATTATACAGTATTAATAAAGATTCTTGGATTAATTATAGTATCCAAATGATTATGATTAAAAACTCTGTTTGTCTCTCTGTCTATTTGCTCTCTTTTCACGGCTAAACGGCTGAACTTATCTTGATGTTAATTAATATGGAAGAACTTTGAAGCCTGGAAAATAACATAAGGAAACTTTATATCGCGGGTAATACGCATATGACTAGAAACGTGAGCAAAAGCTTGTATGATTATAGTTTGAACTTATTACGACGTTTCTATTACCTAGGTACCATCTTATGTTACCTTTTACTATGCAAGTACTTATCTAACTCTTGAGTAACAACCGGAGCTGTAAAAAGTAAGTAGGTTCCTACATTTTATTTTTGTTACATTATTATTTCTCCTGTGGCTTCGCACGAGAGTCTTCGGGCATATAAACATGAATGGAAATAGTCCACGTAAAAAGTCTTTAAATGTCTACCCATGTTGTTTTTAGTTTGTCGCGCCGCGTATAAAGAAATGTAAAGAACTGGTTTTATGCAACTTTCGTTTTGTTTAACAACAGAGTAAATTTGGGATTAAAGAAAAAGGTAAAACATTTTGACATACAATCCATTAAGGTACCTATATCCAGATCTAGTGGAGATCTGAATAGGGCTCACGCACTTTTTCGGGGAGAATTAAGCCTTATTTCCCCACTTGGGCCCAGTCAGAATTGGTAAAACTCCCCACGACATTTAAATCATTTTTTTTAGCTCAGTGTTAGAAAACTGCACAGGCCTTAGTAAGTATTTTCAATTTACTTCCAGCACAAATACTACGAAACATAAACTCGCACCTTCTACATATTAGAAATACCATCATGCCAACAGTATTTAGTAACATAGTTGTCTAATAATATCCCTGAAATATCGATGTTCAAAGCATCTAGTATTATCACATCGTTGTCGCTTCGACAGTTGGCATTAAACTAAGATACCAAACAAGAAATCATATTAAAACAAACAGAACACAGATACGGGATAATGTATGGTGTGTCAGCTAAATAAACATAATAATGTTAACAAGCTGTAAGCAAATAGTGCAAAACGACGTACAACACGGGCCCGTATTTATAGCGCGACATAGTACCTTAACTTCGTACAGACGGCCTGATACAATTTTATATAAATCTACACTATTTATAAAGAGGAAAACTTTGTTTGTTTGGTTGTAATGAATAGGCTCAAAAACTACTGGACCGTTTTTTTTAATTCTTTCACCATTCGAAAGCTACATTATTCACGAGTAACATAGGCTACTTTTTATCCCGTAAAAATTAGCGGTTCCCGCGGGAAAGTAGTTGACGCGGGTGAAGCCGCGAGGCGCTTCTAGTACAAAATAATTTGACAAACCCCCATCGGGGTATTCCAGCAGACCTTGAGAAACAGTAGAAGAAAAATTTCGGATTTAGATCCGGATTCAACCATTCTCTTCTTTCACAAAAACAAATATTATATTAATAATAGTATACATAAATGAAATGTTATCACTAACGGTAAAAATATAAAACACACTGTTACCCTAAATAACATGGTATTACGTTAAAGTTAGGTAGTAACCGTTTATAAAATGTAGGCAGCAAATAATGTGTCCTGCCTGAAAATTGACACCGTCAGCTCTATGTTACGAGTAGTTTGCAACTCTTTACTTTGTGTTGCGTAAAGTTTCGAGTAAATTGGTACACTCTATTTGTAATAATTGGTTGTAAACTGTCTTGGAAATATAAATCTACTCTAGTTACTTTAAAATGATTGATGAGGGCATAGGATAAAATATCAGGGGCTATATATAGGAGAAATGTAGGGGATTTAGATATCTTTGATTTACAGGGCATATTTTATGTGTCACCGTTTGCTTGTGACAATATAGCGTAAGCTATATCGCTACATAGATATATATTATGAGTATAAAGTCTGTAATTTATAGATGTTAAAAAAAACTATTATAAGCTGATCTGAAGTAGGTAAGAACTTCCAATAACCTATAAATGGATCGATTGCAATAAGTTTCCAATGATTGGCTGCCTTATCATTTATCATCTGACTTGTAATTCAACCAAAAAATGGAGCTTTAGGTAAAAAGTGATAATGATTGTAGGTAAGATGCTCACCGGTATTATAACCCACCGAGTTTTTACGGGAAACTGTCTTCGAAAATCGATATGAACCCCTTCTCCGGGAGACGAGTAAAAATACCACTGTAAACGAAGTCGCAGGTGCCAATAAGCAATAAAAAGTGGATGAGCCTCAGATGATGAACTCAAATCCAGGCTTCGTACTTGCACCAACTTGTATTATCATTGCTGATTGCTCTGGTGCCACTGAGACGCAAGTAAGCCCAATATAATTTAAAATGTAAAACACCCAAGTCGAAGCGTAAACGTATCTTGGCATACCTTAGAATCCTTTACAATACTTAAGAAAGTCTATTAGATATTTCATGAGATGTATCTTGGCATACCTCAAAATCCTTTACAATACGTAGCTTTCTATTAGACATCTAATGAGATTGCCACCCACTAAGATCTAAACACAGTCACCTATATTTGTTCTAATGCATGACAAGAAAACACTAACAAAACAATGTTAGCCTTTGATATCGCTAAAGGAAAGACAAAACATATGACAAACGACTGCGTGACAAACGCAAGCGTTGAATAATTTCAGCCGGATCAGAAAGCATTTAGATGGTCTATATTCTGAATTAGTAATAACTGAACTATGTGGGAATAGGGAGAATGTACTCGATTCTTTCGAAATAGACGAGAGACACGAATACCGTTTGAAAATTATCTGCGATCTAATTCACACTACAATACAGTACCCTAGATAGTGGCTACTTATTTGAACCTTTTGGGGCTGAGACGCTTGGACCGTGGGGACCAGGAGCCCATAGAATCTACAAAGATTTATCTGGGCGTCTGGTCGAAGCAACACGTGACCAAAATGCTGGCTTATACCTGGCTCAAGGATTAATCATTGCCAACGTGGCAATGCTGCCAGCATTTTGGGAACTTTGCCATCTGGTAGCGGTTTGTTAGAATAGTGTAGGTTTTATTTAATTATTATTGTTTTTGCTAATAAAATTGATGTAAGTATACCTATAAACATATTTTTTTGTATAAGACTTGAATAAAAATTTGAAGCATTCACACTTGTTCTTGTTAGTTGATAAAACGCATGCTGAAGGCGTAAGCAATGAAATTTGTCAAACAGAAACCACGTTTTGCTATTCATACAAAAACGTTAATAAGGCATCGATTTACCGTAGTTAAAAATATTTCAATTCCCCGTCAGAAGCAGTACAACAATACATCTATTCGAAAATGAAACGTCATGACCCAGAGATGAAAAAAGCAAACGCACGCGCCTTGTAAAAAGCGTCAAATGAAAACAACTTTTTATCGAAAAACCAACATCAAAGTGACAAAAAGGTGAGTTTTTTCCGCTTCGAGAACCGAGCACTAGATTACGACATCAAACCACATCGCCTGTTAAGTCTCAACGGATTTTAAACGCACGTACAGTTTGATCGAATTCGTGATTCGGTTTCGGGTAAAAAGTGAGCTTTTTGACAGTAGTTGGCCATGATTTTGAGGGATAGAGGAGTTAGAATAGACAATTGTATGGGGGGAAACGAGAGGCATTACATCGTGCGATAGAGATGTTATTTCTTGAGTAGGTATACCTAATTACGGAACAGTTATAATATAGGTAGTACAGTACCACTGCCTACTTTAAAATTAATTAGCCGTGTCATTAACCTACACATATATTATGATTAAAATAAATCCAATATTTTTTGTCGTAATGATTAAATTTAATAGTTTTGTATAATTATTGTTTTCATAAAATGTAAGTTTCAAATTTGTGCCAAATTAAGTTTTCATCAAGAGAAACTAAAATATTTATCTCCTAACGAGGTAATAATTTACGCCAACACGAAAACTTTTAATACAGACACAGTTAAACTGATTTGGAGCAAGATAAAGGCGATAGCGGTAAACAGCAAAAGTATACCCAAAACACATGGTAAGTATACTCGTATAATATGTGCGTAAGACATTGCTGTAAGCATTTTTTCAGTGTCTGTATTGTTTTACCGAAAATATTTTAAGGTGTTTGGCCTGGTATGGCATTTCAAACTACTGTAGTTTGATATTCAAATTTTTATTTTCTTTGATGGTTTTCAGTTTTTATTCGATTAAATAAAACGAGTTAAACTAAATAAAATAAAAAAAACTAAATCTAGCTAAATCTAAACCTTCAACGTCTAACAAGTCCAGTCCATGTGGCATGGTACCAAGAACACTGTCTGCATTACCTCGCTGAATAGCCATGGTTTTTTTTGGTCAACATGGCAAAATGTCTGAGTTTTTTTAAATTTGCTGTAAGTTAAGCAGGTACTAAACTCGCAACCCACGAATGATTTGGCTGTGTATGTTGCCTACTATTATAATATTTCCCAGGTGTGTGAATAGCTAGCCGTGACAATATAGGTTCAGCTACTTTGTCGCTCTCTATCTCAAGATCCTGCCTCGTGATCGAACGTAACCCTAGAACCTAGAACTTAAAAATCTTAATAAATACAGTCACGTCAAAAGCGTGTGCATTGTACCAAAATGGCGCAAACTTTTTATGCAGAAACATGCCTACAGATTTTCCAGCTTGGATCGCGGGTCCGTATTACCGCAAAAACAAACCGACTGCCTCGTAAATTGTGGATGAACGCTTTTGGGGTTTTTCTTAAGTTTTCCAAATTGAGTTTGAACAGAATAGGGGTCTTGGGAGGTTGATCTTCTATTCGGGTAGATACATGGTTCTTACGAGACGTTTGGTGAAGATTTTTCAGTCATAATGTTAAGTACTGTAACATTTACGCATGATCTTGACTTAATTAAGTTGAAGAAGGCGGCGATCGAAAACAGACGAGTTGAGAATAAGATATACTATACCAATAAATTGAATGTAAAATAAAATGAATACAGATAACAATAATATTAACTATCTTAAACCGGGTCTAATTCGCGCATAAACTAATATCAAATATATATTGTACATACATAATTAAAAAATAAGTAATGTATGTTTTCTGTTTGCGAAAGTTTCAAGACGTCTATTATAATAAACTTATTATTACCATTCCTTTTTGGCTTCGCCGCAGTCTGGCAAAATAGCAGTTAGTAATATTAAACACAAGACTGTCATCGATGTAATGAAAATAATATAATAATAATTCAGCCTGTAACTGTCCCACTGCTGGGCAAAGGCCTCCCCTCACTATCGTGAGGAGGGTTAGGCCATAATCCAGCACGGGGGCCTAGTCCGGGTTGGTGGATAACATGCCTCGAATTTATTCTCGGGCATGTTGGTTTCCTCACGATGTTTTCCTTCACCGAAAAGCGAGTGATAATTACGTACATATGTTTAACAAGAAACACATTGGTACGTGCCAGCACTGGGATTTGAACTCGCCACCTCCGTTTTCGAAGGCGGACGTTCGCCCAAGCTACCACCGCTTCTAAAATGAAAATAATACTTGATATAAAAACACCCCAAAATGCCTGGCCACAATAAAATTATTCAGACCGAAACAATGACTCGGCAGCAGTTAACGTTGGCGTCAAAGTGAAAACATTTAAAACTGCCATAAAGAGATCGAAGTAAAACATATTCAATGCTATAAATTGGCTCAGAACCGGCTAAAACGACATTCCGAACCCCAAAAGCGTTGAAAGCGCTACTTTTTCCACCGAAAGATCGCGAGACTCCAGCCGTAAATCTGAGAGTTTTTCGCGGGGAAATTCGGGACCTCCAAGGAGTTTTAAATAAAGGTGCACCTGCTTTGAAGTTGAATAAAATTAATGGCCAGCAACCTGGTTTCCGAATGCACCGTCCTGTTCGCGTCTTATTGAAATTAAGCGCGTTTTGGGCTTTGCTGAGATTTTTTGCAGCTGCTATAATGGATGGTAGTTTTGATCAGATTTATTTATGCCTGCGTATATTATTCTATAAAGGAAATCGTTAGTCATTAATGTAATCTGTTTTCCCCCGGTTCAATGACGGGTTAATCTCATTTAACAACAACAGAGTTTTGGTGTATTTCATTACCAACTCTGATAATTTCAATTTACTAGGAACTATATAATAATCTGTGGTTTAACATCCAAGCTTCAATAGCTTTTGTTTATCATTATTAACATCCCTATCTATTTCTCCTAACTGTTAAGTATCAGACACACAATCACGCAGAGGCTTTATACCTTTTATTCGTACCTCAAATTGGTCATTTGTGGAAAATATAATTGAAGTATTATTTTTGTTAGAGTGTACTACTCAGTTAAGCAAAAAGTCTTGCGTTGTCTTTGGATCTATTAACAAAGAAAAGCTGAACTCTCTTATCTCTGCTACTATTTCCTCAATCAAAAACTTACCAGGTCGTTTCCATCTGTCTTCTGTCCCATCAATCGCATTCGCAAATGTTTGAGCCGATCCGTTTTTTCCTTCGTACCCGTCTTCACCCCATTATCCGGAACAATTACTGTGTCATTTGTCAACGCAATTCCTTCTACTTCGAGTTTGATTTCTTTAGTAGGGCTTAAGATTGATTGATTAGGTGTTTTTGTTCTTTCTCCTTGTGAAAGTATCTCAGGATTGGCGAGGGTGTCAGTTGGTGAGGGATTAGGATGCGTTAAAGTTAAGTGATCAACGGCATTGTAGCGTTTAAGTCTTGTTTTCTAATTAGCTTTTTGTTTGGATTTAAGGTAAGTCATTTTGTTTGCTTTGAATTAGGGTTCTGTACACAATGTATAGAGCAGAACTCATAAAATATGTGTTTGGTTCAAAAAAACCTTTTCAAATTGTTACTACACATACTTAAAGAATCATATAAGTATCGAAAACCTCAACCAATCAACTTAGGCCATTCCTTCATTACAATACTCTCAAGATACGATACTTATGTTATGTATGTGAGAATATACTCCAATGTCAGTCTTAACTTTACCAGTACCATAATTATAACTTTACTATAGAATAACCTCACCTATATAAGAACTATCACTATAGAAGAACCTCAAGAAAGCTTATAAAAAGCACGTTAAACCTTACACAGAGCAGTCTGCTCAATTTCCACGCAAAAAATCTCCACCAGAATGAGAGTCGCCATTTAATCATAATAGTCATCTCGGTTATTATTAATTACGGTGTACAAGTAAAAATGAATCTTAATCGTTGGCATCATAGTACAAAAGCCGGGCGAAAAATGTAGGTACACGATGACGATAGCTAGGGCTGCTACTTTAAAAATACTTACCTCTATTTTACCAGAAGCTTTTATTTCTGGTATATCTATCTCTACCTGTATAACTGTCTATAAGTTTGTCAACTATTTGAAGAGTATACTTAGGATGTGGAATAATATCATAAGAATGTTGTGATTTCCGGCATGCTCATGATGTATGGGTATGAGCGCCAGAGCGAAAAAATAAAAATGTAAATTGTTAAACACTATGTTTACATACAGATTTCGTGAATATAACTTTCATAAGTAAAATATATCTGCATAACAAACGATGACTAAAAATAGAACTGTGCCCTGAGTATGAGCTTTTACTAGCTCGACATAGTACGCGTAAACTAGCTCTTTGTATGAAGATTTTTCGTTCATAAGCGCGCCGGTAGAGGCGCTGTACAGGATCTTCATATAAAAGCGCTAGTTGACGCATACTATGTGGAGCTAGTAAAAACTCATACTAGGGTACTGTCTTCATTTGCTCATAGTAGTATAATATATTTTTAAAATAAATTTAGAAGGGTGGATTCTAAACACGACAACAAACGTGTCACTGGCAGCCCTACAGCCAGCCCGCAAAAAGGAAAGACAGGCAAGGTTAATTTGAATCCTCGCGTTTGTAAGCCGAACAATAAATTGGATTTGGACGTCCCAGTTGACAGTTCATTTTGCTGTTTCGTCCCTTGACATATTCCGTTAAGATTATGAAAAGTTGAGATACTGTTGATATCCGGCCAATTAGTATTCGCCCACTTTTTTTGTAGGTATTTTAATTGCTTTTTTGGATACAAAATAAAAACTTATGAGCACGCTTATTATTTTGATGACTACTATCTTGCTATCTTGCTGACTCTTTGACGTTTTAACGTCAGCGTCGTTTACGCATCTTATACCGTTACGCATACAAAATGCGTAAATAAAATTAGTAAACATTTCCATAGAGTACTATCTGCCTGTGAATACTCTTCACATTTTCGCAATTGGATTTATAACAAAAAAAGGTTTTCCACTCTAATCAGTTTTCATGACGTAACCCAAGTGAGTTCACCAGAAGACAGCAAAATAAATAACGTCCGGCCAAAATTTTCCAGTTTTCTTTATTCAGCCGTCCGGCGTAATCACAACCCGTCATCTCTACCGCAGATTATGAAAGTTATTCCCAAAGATTCCCCGTCTAATTCGGATAAGAGGCAATTACAACCAACTTTTTCTTAAGTTTTCCTTAAAGCAATTTCAACCCCTGATTTATGTTTTAATTAACAATTTAGACTAACTTCACAACTAAGTACGTCAATTAGGTACTTTTAATTGTCTCTTAGAATTCGTAAAACTTTTGTGACCATTAGTATACCTACTACTACACAAGATAGGTGTGTAATTTGAGACCAATTTCATTGTTCTTAGGTCCGTATTAATAAATGAACCTCAATAGCGCTACTAAGTGCGCTACCAGCTAATCCACACTCAAAATGTAATCTGCATCTTGAGATCGTTGCTATTTAATAAATGGATATTGAGATGTAGCACTGGCTACTAGATACTGTCTTGTATGTGTCAATTGTGTCATAATCGGATAGCACTTAACCGCTGAGTGTCATTTATTAATTTGCCAGAGATCATGTAAGTTTCTGTTCCTAATCTACAACTTAAGATGTATTTATTCAATAAAACAAAAGAGCAAGTGCACACTGAAGATAGCTCTCAGAGCTAAGTTTGATTTATTAATACGGACCTTAGAGATACATGCGATGAACAGATATACCTACAATGAGATAGATTACTATTTTGACGTGTGACTTGCATACGACATTAGGTAGGTATACCTCATAGGAAGTTATGTATTTTCAGATTTTCACTTGAATTGTATTTTTCAGGAGACACACGAGTACGTAGGCAGAACATTCCAACCTTTCGTGTTTTTTTTTTTTTTAATATGATAACATTATAACCATCGACGTGAAGCGTCAATGCCATTTGTTTGTCAACTTTTACATTTGTTATTATCTTTCAGATTTATTTACTCGCTGTCACATGCAATGCTTAAAATTAAGGGTTCTTAAGGTTTCTAAACTAAACTAATCGTAATTCCGCCGCATTTCTCTTACATACGCGCTTTGCCCTTTGCGGTTCTTAACACAAAGAAATACGCATGCCGCTTCGTTCATATTTATTCGTTATAAAGTAATTATTCAGGATACACTAAAGTGGAGAAATAACTTGTCAGGACGACAAAAACTGGGATTGGATGAACAACAGTTTTTGTTGAACACAACAAGTGCGGGTAAAAACGGTGGCATCAAGATGTATGACACTCGGTTAGACTCGGTGCCCTCCGTTCTGTCAGTTTTTGCGTTAAAAGTTTTCGGGATTATCTTGTTTGACGCGGATAAGAATCGGCGCAGTCGTGTCGATAAAATAATATAAATGGTTTTGGTTACCGGGAGTAGGTATCCATATTATATTGTACTATTTGAACCCTATTTTTCCATCTCGTTGAATTGGGTTTAAGATCATTGTACGAGTACAATTTCCTGGAGAACTTTTTTTTTGACAAATTAAGTAATTATGTTCTTTTTTTTCATACATTTTAAACCATCTCAGCTTTCGAAGGTGTTCTATTCTACCACATTAAAATGCTCCGGTCTTACTACAAAAGATGAGTCAAAGTTGTTTCTAAAATTTCAATTCACAAAACGAGGACTGTCACTCGCGTTTTTCACTAAATCCTGGCATTTCTAATTATTTTACTTGTAAATTTGTTGTTGAGTTAGAAAAAGCTAGGGTTACACGTCGATTTGTGGAGACAATATTTAGACTCATCTGTTTTACTCCGGTTTAAATCTTTCGTGGTAATACCGCTCAAGTTTAACTGAAGGCTCCAGTGGTTCTCAGCGTACTGGGTTGCTGAGTTAGCGAAAACTTTTATTGTGAGAGCCTAATTGTTTTGTTATCTTCCTTTTTCTTTCCACCGATGACGTTGTTCTTTTACTTTTCCGTATTTTCTATTTGTACTTATCTGTTTTATTAAAGTTTCGTCTTCTTCCATAACATTCTTTTGCTTTTATTTATTTGTACAAAAAAAATTAAGAACTTTTGAATGCGGGCGGTAAATATGTGAAGTTATACCAGGGTCTCAAATTTGTTCGCTAGTGGATTGAATAATGAATATTATAATACTACGTACCAAATCTATCAAACTGCGTATCACAGGCTAATAAATAGATCTTGATACTGTGTTTTAATAGGATAACTATCAAATTGCTAACATTGTGAACGCTAACGTGGTTCTAAACGTTGGTTGGTTAACCATCAGAATTGAAAGACATAAAGTAAGCTAGAAACAATAAACAATTAATCGTTTGCTCTTATTTACTCATTGATAAATAAATTGTCATAACAATAATTCTTACCACAATTACTGATAATTTTAACGTAAATAGTACATATAGACACAACACATAGGTACTAGATGTGATCAATGGCTTGACAAATGATATATTGGAAAACAAATGTTATGTTGCAAGAACAAATGACTAATGTCGATAATTTATCTGCGTTGAATACATCAAAACACCTCTGCCATTGATAAGAAAAAAGAAAATAAATAATGAGCTTTCGAAATCAGTGGAAGATAACGAACGTGAAACTAAATAACCACATTAAATTCGTAAAAGTTTATGGTGAAGTATTTTTATTGAAGCAGTTACTAAAGTTACAAAATCTCCTCTTATTTTGAAGTTACAAAATATATTTTGCAATTGCAACCACTGCAAAAACGAAACGACAAAGTTTGTAGCTAAAAAAAAGATGTATATTATAGCTGTATCAAATGTATCCATCTAACCTAATGAAAATGCTTGTACAAATCCGAAACAAATTCCAAAACAAACAATTCGATTAAAATAAAATGCTCCAAACGAATTTCGTTTTAAAACTCTCGGGACGTGAAAAGTTGCTGCGGAAATAATCCAATCGCAGTCAATAAGCGAGAGCAAAGAGAAATTAATACCAGTGACGGCGACAAACTTGATCTTGTTCAACCTGACAGATGTCTCGAAGATGAAATATTACGTCTACAACTCTACAAGATGAAAAAAATCAAGCACTGTCGACTCCTGTCGAGAAAGACACTCCACTCAGTCGAGTATTTTTATAAAGCAGCGTACTCGTAAGACGTTTCGTTCGTTCAAATGTTACCAAAATACTTTGCTCAAAAAAGTTTTCCGTCTATGATTAGAAAATAAACACGGAACGAAAAACACACATCAAGTGTTTATTAGACCAAAGGAATCACGTCGAGCCAGTTATATGGCCACCCAAGATGAACAATGTTTTAAAGATTCCCGTATCGTAAAATCTCTCTTTTTATCACAACCATGCTCGTTTAGGCGTAAGAGAATCAGAAAAAGATTTAACACCCACTCGGGCGCTATCGAGAGGTTTACAACCGTAATAATCGGACACTAAGTGTATCTTTGCTTTAGAAATTATTGCGAAATTTACGACTAATCGTAATGTGTTTATTGGGGCCCTTAACTGTAATGGCTTGTTTAGATTTACATTCAGAATTACTCCATTGGTCTTTGACGCGTCTAACGCGTTTAGCAAAATGCATATCTTCCCAATTAACTTCGGTCCCATTTTAGGCGGGAACAATTTCTATAAATAATTTCGCAGTGACTTAGATATTCGTTGTAAATGTCTCACTTGAGATGTTTATTTAATTTATACCAATAATTCTCTGTGAATTATTAGCGTGGGCAGGAAGACGGTGTTAGATCGGATATTTATTGTGAAACTGCTCGTCCATTTACAGACGATTTATAGTCGGTTTGGAGAGAATCACGCGCTTTCGGTGACTTTGGAAAACCTGCCGCCTCTATAACAAGCTAATTGTGACGAAACTGGACCGAAACGGAATATCAATTAATTTGGAACAGTCTATCCGTTAATTGTCTAAGCCAGTTTTATTTCTGCTATTTTATATGGGGATCTTTGTTGCTATCTTAACTATTATCGGTTAAAGTAGAGTAATTAGATATTTATAAAAATGAAAAAGCATAGCATTGGTGAACGTTTCGATAAGCATAAGTGTTGATCAACAGTCAGGAAAATTCAATCATATAAAATTGGCTGTAAGCCTTGAACCGTGTCAGTCATAAAACTGAACAATAAAAAGTTTACAACTGGTGAAACATCAAAAGGGATTAAATTTATTTGCTGCGGAGAGACCCATCAAAGTTTGTGTTTGAACAATTAATTTAATTGAAAGTACTGAAACTTGAAGCATCTAATTAGATGGCACTGACAAAGCAATTAGCCATGTGATTGTACAGAATGAACACTCTATACATAAAATTAACTGCGAAGTGACGTTAGGTACACGGACTAATTGCCTGTATAATAGATTGCGTGACGACTAAAATTAGCAGCATTATAGAGCACTCGTTCCATTGATTACGGCCCGCCAATTGCATAGCCCAATTCTGCCGACAACAATTTTTCCCGAGCGGAAACGATTGTGGCTCCTAAACAAAGGCAGCAAGCCACAGAATCGCCTGTTACTTTTCTGGTGACAAAGCGTCATGTTGTCCTTTATTTAGTGGACGTATTGACAGAACGAGAACAACTAACGACATCGACAGAATCGGGGCAAATATTTGGTTGCTCAATTAAACAAATGAAATCCAATGTGAGGCAACACTTGCAAACGAATTTTAGGGGAGAATAGAAATACAAAACTGTATCTACAAACAAACGAGCCGTCACAACGGGAATGTTATGACATGTGCCAACTGTTAGTTATTTGGCGAAATATACTTTTACTACAACGTCGAATACCAAACAAAAGAAGGTAAACGTTTTATGAGCTGCCAGCGTTGTATAAAAATATTACCAAAAATATCGAAGAAATGATAAAAACAGTTAACAATTTATGTAATCTCGTTCCGAATCATAAAGTAGACGAAGGATATGAAGTCATAATTCAAAATTACACGAGCGAGGCGCGTACACGTATCGGGCTTATATAGTCATTACGAATTTCTAAGCTCATTACCTGTTATGGGACCGCACCAATCTATAACGGTCGGTCACTGCCCACTCTTCCACAAAAAATAACAAAACACGACAGCTGCACAGGTACGATACTAATAATAAAGTAGAAATTTCGTCGGACATTATCCATTATCTTAATTTTGATACGGTTTACAAAAGAGCGTTAACTCGAGCGACATATGTGTTGGGGTAATTTTAACAACGGTCGGAAGCCGGATTAGAGAGATAGCATTTATCATTTCACCTTTTAAAAATGTATGTGCACCGTTTGAAGTCAACTGTGTAGAAAATCTTGAGCACATTAAGTTAGAATTTGATATTAAATAAATTGACAACGTGATCTGTGTCAATGATGATGGACATATTGAAATGTCACATCACAAAACTGACCTGAATAAGCTACATTTGTCGACGCGGTATTATAAAAGAGCCCTTATGACGTGCATGTATCAGATAAATTGTTCGGTGACAATGGAAAATTTATTGTCAGTAACAAAACTCCTGTTGACAGCGATCGGTGGCCATTGATAGCCCGCTGTCTCCCTCACGCATGACGACATGTGGGTGCTCAATGACAATCCGAGGGAGACGACAAAAAAACAACAACAGGTACCCCGACCTTCGTTAGCGGTGCCGGCACAAAGCGAAAAACCAGATAGGCATCAGTTTTCTAAGAAGTCATCGAGGTATCTGAACCGATGAAAATTCTCTGTGTCTGCTGCATAATTTATCCTTAACTGTTCACACTTTATGAACTCGAAAATTGAGTAAAGAATGAGTTGTCAAGCTGTGTGACTCCAAACCCGTCTAGATTGGAGATAATGTGAATTATAGTTCGAATACGAATGCAGGAATGTGACACGGGGAATGGTCACCAATGAGCCGTGGAAGATGCGATCTGAAAATTCTTACGAATTATCTAAGTCAATGTATATTCGGAGACGGCACGGGAAGACTAACACAAAAGCTGTTATGAAGACATAAATATAGAACGGTTGATAATAATCGAGTTCGGAACTTTTTTCGCTTCGCTCTAGAGCCTTTCCGAGAACAAATTGATTCCTTTAGAGCTCTAGATGTTGTAAAGACGACTTCATAAATTGAGATGTCTTACTATTTCACCCTGCCGTGAGTATTGTCACCTTTTTTCTTAAAGTTTTTATCATTCAGGTAAAGAACGCCGCCACGAGGTTTGCTTTTCTTTTGTAAAAGTGATTGATGAAATTATAACTTAGTGTATATACGGATGGTTGATTTTGACATGAATGAATCATTAGTTGATAACCTCATAGAAAAGTTTCATGGAAAAAAAGAGTTTCATGACATTACCGATTTAGAGGCAGACAAAACTGAGGTTTTATGATACAGCTCTGTTATTATTTTGGAAATCGACAGTAAGTTTACTCTCACAATAATTGGGTTCAAAAAAATTGAAAGTTTCGATAAAGCCTCTGTTTTATGGCTTCATGTTTCGAGTACTTTACGTAATACAGCAATCATTTCTTGTTGTGTATGGACAACGGCTTCACACAATGGTTCCGGCGGCGCATCAGATACGTTTTGAAGATAAATTAACTATTTTTATTCTCATTGTTGGTATTTTATGACGCTTTCGACTTTTGTTCAGAGATCATCCGGTGGCACTTCAATTTTAAACTTTCATTGTGCACAGTGGTCACTGTGCACAATGAAATGCCCTTTCCTTTTATTGTCATCATAAAAACTAGTAATATGGTATAGGTACCTACCTAAGTAAGTATATTTTTCTGAATATTAAAATTTCAAGTAGGAAGCAGATCTATTTATAGTTCTTGATATTATTTCGGTATATTATCACGTTTTTTACTAAATAATAATATACCACTTAATTAGATTATTCTTGTATTAGTTACCTAGTTTTGAACACTTTATTCTTGAGTAATTACAAATATATTCTTTCACTTTGACACACATCGTCGCCCATTTGAGATAGTAGTCAAATGTGAGCTGCACAAAATTTGATTGAATTTTATAATAATATTGATATTATGGCCTAACCCTCCTCACGATAGTGAGGGGAGGCCTTTGCCCAGCAGTGGGACAGTTACAGGCTGAATTATTATTATTATTATATATTGAAAACCTGTTTATATTATGTTCTAATGTTAGCAATTTTACTACCATGACCTCCCCAAACCTGACATATGTTAACTAATGATCCTAAAAAAACACGTAATCTCCGAGCTCCCAGCCGAGCCCTTCGAAGGGATAATAAAGCACGTAACTTCCAGTAGCAGCCTCTTCCTCAGTCACCCTGACGAGTGGTAAACAAACTTTACGATTTTCAAGGGTACATTTTTACTATTCACTCCTTTTTAGGGTTTTTGTATCGTAAACGGATAGTTTTAGTGGCATATGTGTGGCGCCATGGGATTTTAAACAGTAATGTTTAGCGCCATGCCATGTTAAATGTGTAACTTTTATGACGTAGTGAATAAGTGGCAATTTTTCTTTAAAGCCACTCCTGATTACTATTCCAGCATTTCTAGGCTTAGTATGTAAAACACCTTCGACTAAGCGTTAGTAAAGGCGAGAAAGCTTATTGCCCCAAAAAACCTATATTTTTAAAACATTCTAAGCATACCTAACTGATAGATTTGACTTTATTAAGGTCAAAATCAAAATAATTTAATTACCAAAACACATAAACAATACATAATATAAATTACTAATGGTCCCCGCACTAGGGCATGCCTGTCTCGCGGGAGACCGTAGCCTTTTACTTAAAATAAAACTTTAAGAGAACTTCAGTATATAGGGTAAATACATTGCTAAAATTATCATGCAGGTACCAACAAAAATAAAATGAAGTATTTAAAGATTTTAGGAAAAAAAAATTGGTTTTGTACAAGTAAGAGTGTGTGAGGTTCATAAATTTGATTAAGGTGGATTACTATTGTGTGTATGTGTCTGAGACTTGATTGATTTTGATAAATGTGGTGTTGTTTGTTAACTTTGGATTTGGTGAAAGTTTATTTTAATAATTGATAACCCGTTCTACCACCATGCTGAAACGAAATATTAAACTTTCATTATGTACCCACCTACCTAATGTTAATTACTGTTAACACACAAGTAAATTCAATTAATTCTCCCCCAGGGCTTCCCATTGCATTAATATGCACCAGGGCAAATTAATGCTATTAAACTTTAAGTCCACATAAACATCATTTTTTTTTGTGTGAATTCGTACTGAAATACTAATCGCTCTATTATGATTATGACCATTATGAGCAAGTGTATACCTATTCGGTGTCCTTTATATTAAGAAAGTAAGCTATACTAGCCCGTATATCTCTTCAAATACAGTCCTCATTTCTTTGGGAACACAGTACAGGTATGAAAATGTAGGGGATCAATGGACATTATTTGTTGATTTTGTATAGTACGAAAATAAAATATTTGAACACAATGGAAATACAAATGTGGGGAAGGTTGGATGGAACATTTGACCATCTGTCGAGGCTGGATCCTGGTAATGGTAAGTTTAATGTCATTTTGGTGCTTAATGGAAATAAAAAAAAGGTTTATAATAAATAATTATTTTAAATTATTGAGTAGGTTAATTTATTACGTGCTTACGATTAATTTCAGGGCTGAAAGAAAATCGACTACGGGAAACTTTGAGTGTCTTTAGTCTTTTAAATCCCGTCGGTGTTGCAACAAATAAGAATGGGATATAATTCAAAAATATTTTCCGACACAGGGATACACAAATACACAATAATACCTACACAATAATTTACTCATTGGGTTAGATATATTTTTAAGCCGATACTATGAATATCATATAAAATCTAATTATTTCTCGTATACCAACTAGATTGTCAAATAAATGTGTATCGGCTACAGTTAAGGGCAGTTCCCACATTAATTCCAGACAATATTTTTTTAAATAATAAAGTAACGAAAAAAAGTTGCTAGAAACAAAATCTTACCCAACTTCAAACTTCGAAAATCTCAACACGCACCTCAAGAACTACACTTTCAAATTCACAATTTCACACGATTCACTCAAAAATCGTCACCGCAGAAAAAAATAATTTTAGTGATTACTAAAACACTTGTTCTCGAGGACATCCAGCCACTCCGCCGGATTACGGCTGTATGTTACACTTCATACGTCTTGCGAGCCGCCGGGACGGACTGAGACTGAATAAAACATGGCTCGTGATGCAGGGAGCGAGTGATGCCTCACCGTTGATTATGAAAAGCAGTGAATAAGGTACGGCGGTTTTGTTTGAACGACTCTTTTTTAGCGGGGGGATTTGTAGAAAATATTTTGTGCCTGCTATTCATGGGACTATCATAGAGAGTTCTTGGTATAAAAAAAACTATCAGTGCCATAGGTTTGGTAGTTATTGAACCGCGTAAAAGTTGGCAATTTTGACAATTTTGGGATACATAACCTACCTAAATCAGCGATTTAAAGCTATACCTATATATTTGATGTCCTGTTAAATGCAATATATGCTCAAAATGCTGATACCTAGGTAACCTTATTTGGCTCATCGAATTAGACTTTCATTCAACGGGGCAAATGTCGGTATACTGTCAACAAAATTGGTAGTGAATTAGAAAACTTGGGGTACCTACCACTAAAAGGTTTGTACTGTACGCTGTCCAAATGTTTTATGTAGGGAATTACCTATAGTTAGTTGGCTTTGCTTAATAACCAATAATATTATATTCGGGTTGTTCATCATCCGGAAACGAACGGCTGGAAACGCGTGTGTCTATTTAGGAAAACTCAAAAAAGGAATCACTTATTAATTCATCATTTTGACATCCTGATATTTTAACGTGTGTCCAAATTGCTATATTTATGTTAATTTTTCTATAAATTACGTGATTCCCATTCAATATCCTAAAGCTTCAGCACTGACTCCGCCGTACATTGCGGCATCTGTCTACCGCGGGCACTCCCACAAAAACTATCCAAAAATTTATAACACGTCAAATCTTCAGAGAAATGGTTTCCTTTAATAGAGACGTTACGTTTATATAAAATTAATTGTTCGGACTTTTGGGAGCATCTGTCGGTTGGCATTGTCCTTTTTTTTTAAGGTTTTCTTACTGTGTTGTGGTTTAGTTTGGTCAGCTTCTGGTAGGAATGTTTTTGAGCAAGTGTTGTTAGTTTTTAAATAATTATATTAAAAAAATATAAGTAGGTAGGTAGTACTTATTTCATTTTATCGGTTATTTATTCTGTTACCTATGCTTTGCTTATTAATTAACAGTATAAATTTATGGTTAACCACTGCTAAATATAGAGTTCTTACCTAAGTCTAAAGTACCGCGACGGTAAAGAAATAAACAAATTTCTTATAATAGAGACACTCGTATAGTATACGTGAGTACTACTATTAAAAACCCAACAATGTCTATTTGACTTAATTTGTACTTCCTACTAAGCTTATTTTTCACGTGATGTTAGGTAAAAAAATATTGGCTATCCATATTTTATTAATAACTTTTATTTCCTCAGAAAATACATCGTTACAAATAAGATTTAAATTTATGAAGCTCTATTGTCATGCGTAAAAAATCAAAATAATTTTAATCCGCAGAATATGATGTTATTTTATTTTGAGATCAACTGAATTTAATTATTAAACGGCTCGAAATTGCGTAACCTTTTTCGAACAAGGAATGGAAAGTTCCAAATTTTAATTGCTCCAAGTTCACCATATCCTGGAGATTACGACTGAGTCTCGTTTTACGATCGCTCATTAACTTCACGGTAATCGATACCGACCTTATCATAATTATTCGTTACCCGAGTCGAACGCATTCGAATACACACAACAACACTGCGACTGTCAGAAAATCGTGTTCTCGATACCATCGCCGTAAACCAACCGATAACGAACCGAAATCGAAATGCTTATATTACATTTCAATTACCATATAAAATGTTCGTACAAGACGGTCGAGATCGCGCCCATCCCGATGATCATCTAATCAGTGATCATTCAATAACTTTTATTTCAAGCCGATCGAGTCGAGTTACAATCGGATTAGAGTCATAATCGATAATGAATACAGACGATTGTAGACCCAATCGGATCTACTGAAACATCGTGAACAACAATCTTGCGTGTTATCTCCAAGCTCATTTTATTTTCGACGTCCTAGATTGTTTGATCGATCCTATGCACATTTTAATCTTATTGAGATGCAGTTAAGGTTTCGTTTAGTTTGTTGCGGATATTGTTTTTATGATATTTTATATTGGAGAGGAAAGTTTCAGAAGGATGTTCGTAACTTAAATGTACCTCGGATGCGCATTGTGCATGCCCAATGCCTATGTAGTGATGTTGTTGGTGTAATATTATGTCAGATTATCTTTTTTTGTTTTGGATTCGCACGTAAATTTCTGGTCTAGCTCTTTACCGTCTTTCTTTGTGATAATAAACTATCATAGTCTTTATTATTTGCTAGCTGCGCCCGGCGGCTTCACCCCCATTGGCTAGTATCCCATGAGTAGGTAAGTACTGTTTATTTTTATGGGATATAAAGTATCACATGGGTTGTTCCAGGATATAAAGTATCTACACTTATAAGTACCAAATTGTATAAAATCCAGTTCGGCCGTTTGAGGCGTGCATCAGAAGGCACAAACACACACACACACACACAATACATAAGTATACAATTACACATTATTTCACATTCATATAAATAGTGAGATATCATTATGTATAGATACTATATACAAAACAGTTTCTTAAAATACATGTCAATTATTGTACATAGTACGAGTAAATATAATATTCCGAATTAATTTTACATTATATTTGCCAAGTGAATTAAACTAAAAACCAATCCCCGATGACACTTCCACCAATTTAAATCAAATTAACCATTGTATATCGATTGGTCGACAAAACGTTATTTCGAGTTCATAAAACTCGAACACCAGTTCACCGAAACACTGTTCCCTTGATGACGACAATAGGTATAAAAAGTTTACGGCTTAATTACGTAGGTACATCTGTTAAAGTCGAACCTCGATTTATAATGCACCATTGTGCCGCTATAAATTCGAGTAGAAATAAAAGTTTTGCGGTGTGGAACAAAAAACTTAACACTAATTTCTACCCGAGCCTTTAACGAAATCGACTGGAAGTTATAAGTTGTACTAGTTAATTATTTTATATTTTTAGTCATTAAGCTCACAAAGTAATTAACTATTTTTTGGATACATATTAGAAAATAAAATGGATATTAGTAATACAGAAGTTTCACACTTTCCCGAATTTTATTTTTTTATAGTATTTTTATATTTATAAATAACACTAAATGCACAAAAAACTACATTTAGTTTATTAACATAATACATCAGTTAGTTTAAAAGTATTTAAATTTAAGCAAAAACAATAATAATTAAATAAAACCTACCTTTCCCGAATTGAATTCATGTTTAATTTGACAACACGAGTTATATTTTGTCAAGGTATATAAATATAATGTTATACAAGGTACTTACATAATATAGTTTTTAAATAAACCGGCGCGAAAATGTATATTTCTTTTTTCTTTTCCATAATTAAAATTATTTTGTATCATTTATCGGGGACATGTATACGCTAACATTAATTATACAGAACTTAGCAACTGAGAATTCTGAGAAAAATTAACGTTTATGCGTAAGTAATAAAAACTCAAATCATTCTAAAAGACAATCAATAAGTACCAGCGAAATATTTTAACGTTACAAAGCAACACCCAAAAACACCCACACAGTTTTATGCCACAAAAAACTGTCGAAGAAGACAAAGCGCATAATGAATTAAACAACATTAAAAAAATACATAATCAGCCAGACACCTGCGGAAATAAAACGTCTTCATTAAAATGAGATAGGTCGACAGGTGCGGCCGATTGGAAGCTGAACGGACTCCATGTCGAAACTGGATCGTTAGATAGCACAATGTAGTTAAGCAGTTTAAACGATTTTGTATCGAGTTAGCATTGCGGCGGTCTAGAATAGGGATGTTTTTATCTTTATCTAAACTAATATAAAGAGGTAAAGTCGGTGAGGTTGTACCTAGTGGGTAACCTGTCACTGTCTCTTTCTAAAGTAACTTCTACAGAACCGTTTTTAAAATTATTTTATAAAATAGAAATTTGACATTTATTGGTGTTTGTCATACGTTATAGATGTGTTTATTTCGAAAAATTTAAAGAAATTTTTGAGGTAGTGTTTGATATAGTGTGGCTACATTAAAAAAAAAAAGAAAAAAAAAATATAAATAAACGTCCACCCATGCGAAGTCGGGACGGGACGCTAGTTACTGGTTACCTACGCACCATAGGTTCTGTTTTGAGTTCGTCACTGTGCAATACATGATAGCGATTTGTAATCCAATTCTGAAACACCTGAAACACAGCTTTGCGTTGATCATTTTTTAGCAACAATTGATTGGTGTTATTATAATATGAAACAAAATATGCTTTGAATTTGTTTTTCTAATAGACCGTAAATAACTGTATAGATACCTACCTACGTAATAAAGATATACACTCTATTATAGTGATTATTATTGAAGTTGTAACCTGAGATGCGACGAGACGGCTCTCCGTCAGCCCCCACCCTAATAGTTAATTTTCTCTTAACTCTGTTAAAACAATCTCTCTCCGATTACCAACCTCTTTACATAAAATGTTTACTAAAGTCACGACGCCGCGCCGGTAATGATTTTGCTACTCTGAAAACAAATGGTCACGTTAACGCTACGTTACAATAAGGAAATTAATTGCTTTAATTTATGTTGTTACTATCCGAGTGTAGACATTAACTACGACAAGGTAAGGAAATGTGAACACATTTTAAAATTCGAATGTGCTGTTGACAGGCACCCCGGGATGCACCGATTGGCGGGAAACTTTCAACATGGCGGCTGACCTCGTCTGAGTCGCCTGATCCATCCGTCAAAGAAAGGCGGAACATCTGTTTAAACGTGTCTGACTGGCAGTTAATAAAGTGTTCCGTTTTCAAATTTTAAGAAGAACAATTTTTTTATCTATTTATTTCTATTCTATTCACTATTTTCTAATTATTTAATAAGAAGAGCTCAAAATTATTTTATGACAGCATAAACTACCTATGTATATAATTATACTTAATTATTTTTTCTATTCAATCACGATTGGCGAGGGCATGGTAGTGCTCCCGCCAAGTCGAGCGCGATACTAATTTACTGTATACTTACTAATTTACTAATAATCTAATTTACGAATTTACTCGTAAGACGAATCCCTGAATTTTTCATTCGCTGTTTTTTCTCATTGCATTCTTAGGAAAAGTTCCAGAAACACCTAGAAAAGCTCAAATATTAAGAAGAAGACTAAAATAAAACGTTGAAGTTACAGCTAACATGATTTCAAATTTCTTAATTTATCATAGTATACCTAATTTGTTTCTCGTTAAATTTAATCTTAAAAAGTTAATCTTTGTGTCGTTTCTCCGAACGTTGATCCATAGACGATCCACTGCACGCTGTCACCAACTTTTTTGTTTGTCAAATTAATATTCGTCCAAATGACGAGCCCACATGGTGACACGTCGCAAAAAGTAACATTTTGAAGCTAGAAAAACCAAAACATATTTGGGAACGTGACACTTCATTATGAAGTGGTTTTGTCTGAAGGCAAATAAACATAAACACAGTGACGGAGGCAGATCCGACTGCGGGAGATCCATAAATTCCAATATGCAGTATTTATCATCTTCAATGCATTCGCGTATCGTTTAACCGATTGAGTTGAATCTTTACACTTAGTACCATCAATGCAGCAAAAGGAAGCGTGTGAGTCGTCCTCAACGCGTTCGAGCATCGCTCATGCGATTGAGTTAGAACAAAATGTGAACGAAGTCGCGTGTAACAGATATATAAATCAATGACAAGCCGTCTCAGAGTGTCAGTGCCTATATAATTTCTTCGCAGAACAAGACATGAAGCTAATTCAAAAGAACATTATAGATGGCGCCAGAGGCGCGCAATTTCCGTCGCCGCGCCGCGCGCCGAATTTCCAACTTGAAGTAATGTAAAGTCAGCGAAAGAACTCTTTGATAGCAGGAAACATAGAAATAAGCAGGAAAAGTATGAAGCAGGTGGTGTTAAATACGGCTCAGTAGCCTCATAAGTAGATCTTGGAATTGCGACTACAACGTCAATACCAAAGGATCAGGAACTAGGAAGAGCTGGTCACAAATATTTGTCTGAGGAATGTACCTAGTCCTAATGTAATTTAATAACCCAACTGTCAATATTTTGCGTAATCAATATAAGATAGATTTTTCTGGCTTTGGGCAATTAATAAGGTCTATTATAGATTCTATCCTCATTTAATGTAGTTAAATGAGGATAGCTCTTACTGTCTCTATTAACTGCCGTCTCACTGTCTTGTTTGCTACTGTGTTGCAAAACGGTCGATCTCAAAGTTTCAACTGAAGCTAAATCGACAGCTTTTGCGGGGTCTAAATGGAATGTTTTTGGTCTTCCATATCTGTGTCCATAGATTATAATATTTATCATCCTGCGCCCCAATGACACATAATCGAATAAAACAATGGTAGTGGTAAATAGGTAATCCGTCCTTTTTGGTAAGATATAATGGCAATTTTATGAATTCTATGCAACCTATTGTTTCTACAAAACGTAGCACCAACAAAGTCAAAGTTACAGTACTGCCAGCATAAATCTCCCTATCCTTAAGGGTAACTTTGATTGTACATCACTTGGCTTGTTTACAACAGTCGTTAGCGTGTCAAAAAGATTATTCGCAAATTGTATTCATTATGTTGTTAAATTGTTGGGTGGAATGTTTGGGGACGGGAAAATTCCATGCGTTATACTGGTATATTACTGAGTTTCAGTGGAGACAGGGGAATGCAATGCTGTGTCCTGGTAGTATTGAGGTACAATTACCTCAATAGTTAAAGAAAAACGAGTTTCGAGTAATGTGATTGACTACTGGGTCTGTAAAAGCAAATTGGTTGTCTGTTGGCCTAAAATTACTAGATGTTTATTGTAGCTTAGCGTTGACATAAACACTCAAAGTAGCTTAGTGGTTTTGGGAAGGAATGATATTGAATAGATCGCACGTCAATCAATCTTGAAGTAAGTTGCTGTCTAATTTTAAACTTCACCAAATAATTACTTTTTTCTTCTAGAAATTCCACAGTTTTCATAAATTATAATCGTACCTTTGTTAAAAATATAGGAGTATCTTCTAAAATGTTTTTTAAATCTATCATTGCTGGTTTTTGGGCGCCTTCTGCCATTTATTACTCAGAATCGTGTAATTTTTAACAACATCCTTGTTTTATTTCTCATTAAACAATGTTCTGAAGCGTTCTTTGAAAAATAAAAACACAGAAAAACATTGTATACTCTAACGAACCTTTTTAATGATGGATCTCGAATCACGAAGGCATCGGCATCTGTAAAGAAAAAACAACAATGTAGCAGCTACCATGAGGAATTTGGAACTTTCATACAAAAAATTTCTTTAAACTTTATAACCTAACTTGGGAATGGTTGGTACATTATTTCTACAAAAATATCAGTTTTTTAGCAAACAGTGAAGTTTACCGTAGTTTTAAGAATTTATTACAATTAATAAACAGATAATTTACAATAAACACCCGGCCAAGTGGTAGTCGGACTCGCGAACGAAGAGTTCCATGCCATTATAAAAAAATCGTCTGTTGTATGGGAGCCCCCTAATTGTTTCTGTATTTAGTATTTGTTGTTATAGCGGCAACGGAAATACATCATAGCTATGAAAATTTCAACTAACTATCACGGTTCATGAGATACTGCCTGGTGACAGACGGAAAGACAGACAGACGGAATGACAGCAGTCTTAGTAATAGGGTCCCGTTTTACCCTTTAGTACGGACCCGGGCGGTTGCTTCGACATGGAATTTGAGACAAGCAAGAAATTGGCCACTATTTCTAGCATACCTGAAACGAACTGATTTGTCAAAGTACCTCAATAATAAGAGTGAGATATTTAATCGAAACCGTTCTCTAATTTTACGATCACAGTTTAGGAAATAATTTAACAATCTAAGCCTGGCGTAACACTCAACCTAAGTAGTTTAATAATATACACTCCAAAAAAAGCCGAACATTTTTATCCGGTTCCTATATAATTTACAGCTGCTCAGACGGACGCCTTCACACAAATTACGATTCAAAATAACACATCGGCCGACGCAACTTCGACCATAATACCAGAGATTCGAAATTAAACATAATTGCTTAATTCAGAACGCATGATGCCGCAAAGGGTAATAACGAAAGAGACGAAGACATAGAGGCTGACGAGGAAGAAAGAGATGAAGATGTTGAGATTGGCGCCAAAGTTGCATCGAAAGGCAACTTCCAGGTAATGGAACGTGTGAAGCGAGCTCAAGTGGTTATCATTAGATATGTTTTTGTTCTGGTTCGGAATCTTGCTTGATCACCGTTAGAAATAATGTCCTTGTTAAAAAGCCTATTGGACGTAATGGTACAATGAAGAGAAGAAAAAACTCAACGCCTTGAAATTTTTATTGGGAAAGTTAAATTTATTGAAGATGGAATTTTCGTTCTCGCGGTGATAGACATTACACTGGTTAGGTGCTTAGGGTGACTAAGGCTAACATTTGAAGATATAGAAGTAAAAGATATGATTGTGGATTGGTATATTTATAATATTATAGAACTTAGGTAAAGTCCTATTTAGGCTACTTTTGTATGTTTAGAGCGTTTGGCAAGTTGTTCACATAAGGCATGGGTAATTAACTAACATTGTTGGGTAATGTATGGTTCACTTCGTTGGTGCTAATACATCAAGGACAAGGTCACGTATGGTTTACATCTTAATAGAAAAAAAGTAGATTACAAATAAATGAATAGGGACACAAAAATATAATTTTTGTAGGTAAGTACTTACTAAATCTCTTTGATTTACAGGCTTATTAGCTACCAATTTCATCTTTGGTGTCACATTTTTAGTGTTTGTAGTACTATATATTATATATATAAGTATTATGTTATTTAATATCGTCCTAGCTTTACTTTAATGATCTTTTCCAACAACAATCTTTGGCTTTTCCATTTCTATAACCATAAACATTCTAGTTAATTTAAGTTTCAATTTATCATAATTAAAAAGCTTAAGCCCCAAACCACACAACTCTCTCACCAGAACAATAGACAAAAATATAATTTGAAAATGTTAACAATTATATCACCGGAAATTCGACACGATATGCATCTATATAATATGCTTTTTAATTACTGCTATAGGCCCCGCCTAACACAGTAATTTATATGAAAACGTCCAATCAAATTAGGCAACGATGACGTGAAGTGTCATACTGGCAACTCCGGGAATATTAATCATCTTTATTTGAAATTGGAACGCGTTAAACTTTTTTTAGTGGGCTCCAAATTCAAACACTTTGAATGTTGGAATTGTAATTCGAAGAGACAGTATTTAGCGGTTGGACGGGTTGAGATTGATGGGGACAAGGTGGTGGTTCCGTTGTTTTTTGATTGATCTCTGATAGCGATAAGATTTTGAGATGGGGGAGTCATACTCTTTGGGAAAATAAATCATCTATCTTTGTGTGCAGTCAGTGCAGTCGATTGCACAAAAGGTTTTATACAAATTCCTATGTTTAGAGTATTTAAAATAATGAGACTACAACGTCCAGCCATCCCTCCCTAAGATCATTCCCAGCTCAGTCGGCCTACACCTTTTTTTCCTTCAGACTAAATAGGATAGGTTTAATAAAAAGCCTACGCATGTTTTTAAATTTTGGCCTGTGAATCCAAATGTTTCGGAACACACAAAAAGTTTCATGATCTATAAATTACTATATTATTCCACTTTTTACTTTTAAACCTTTTACCTTCCTTGTCTTGTGTTTTGCTAGAACTGAATGTTAATTAACTTAAATGGAATGCTTAGTTAACAGATATCTCCCTACCTCTTCAGATTAACCACAATAATTAGCTTCTGATCCTATTTCATCAGCTAGTTGACAAACTCACTCACATGTTTGATAATATTCTCAATACATGCGACTGTAGAGTCTACTTGGCTTCAAGTTGGTCTTTGCTAACGCGAACATACATCATCATAATTAATATTAATTAGAGGCATTACCTTTCTCCCTTGACGTCAAAACAGTGAGTACACGTTAGTCTCTATGTCAAAATGGCATAATGTAATACTAAACGGAATACGTCGGTAGGTACCTGTGATAGCGTGGAACAGTATATAATCTTCACTGGCAGTCTATTCCATCTCAGTACAATAGTAATACTGTCACTGATTTGAAGACTTCAGGCAAGTATCTCACAATATTTCATGACGGGATACTGATAAGGCTGGATAAGGCTGGTATTTGCCCACTATACTAGGCGTTGTTTTGTGTAACGTCCATCGCACAGGCGTTCTTTTATACTTACTTACGTTCATCGCACAGGCTTTTTTAGCACTAACGTTCATCGCACAGGCTTTCTTTTACGCTAACGTTCATCGCACAGGCATTCTATAGAACTAACGTTCATCGCACAGGCATTCTGTAGCACTAACGTTCATCGTTCGTTTGTTAGTCGAACTAAAACTACGCACTCATCTCGCCTGATCATAAAGTTACAATGCCACTAATGAAAGTCGTAAGTGCCGAGTTGGGAATAAACCATTTGGCACTATTAAACGATTGCTCTACTACTAACTTTTGAATACATAATTGAATCACATCTACCCTTTGATTCGGTAAACCTGTGCCTTAAAACCACCGGAAACTTTGCTTTCGCAATACACGAAAATCTCAAGTTCCACTACTGCATTCCCGTTCTGTAACTAAGGGGACGTAGGTGAAGTAGTGTAATATAACACGTATGTAATGTGTAACATAATACAAGCGCGCATGTCACAAGTCACAACACGGCGTTATCGCGTCTTGATGAATTATCGCTGTTAGAGCTCACTGTTCGAGGGGCGCAAGAAGCAAGAAAACTGCGGGTGAGGTATGATGATATTAAATCTTGAAGTACTAAAACAGGGTGAGTAGACATCAGGGGGGAATGGGGACAACATTTGGGAAAGATTTTGGGCTTCTACCAACGATTCTCGTTTACCTGCCGTCCGTGCATGGTCTTTGCATTGAAAAGTGGTAATTACAAAACAGCACGCGTCGACCCCGTTGGCAGTCTCGGTCGCCCTAAGGTTTTGGCAGATTAGTTGGTTATAAAACTAAAAACTTCCCCAAGATTTGTACCCAGTTACCTATTGTAAGTCCTATTCGCCCCCTTTTACAGTGATTTCTCACTCTCGATTTTTCTAGTTAGCCGCTTTCTCTTCTATTTTAAACCCAAGCGCTACCTAAACGATGCGGGCGAGCTAATATGGCTAAATTTCTGTCCCCCCTCCCCTCCCCCCTCCAGAACATTAGCCAGTATCGGGGTCCTCCGGGAGACCGTTTGAAATGCAAATGCCGATGCTCAGGTATATTAGTTGACGGTTTATTGGTTCCATACCAGGTATCAGTATAAGCTGCGGATAAATGAACCGAAGAAGGCGACTCCGGAAATTTGCAACCTTAGTGTTATGGAGTAAGGATCGAAATCGGGTACGGGTTGGCTGACGAAGGTACAGGACTTAAGATTAAAGAGGAGATACCCCGTTATTTTATTATGCATGCCAAAAGTAGCCTTAAAATTAGTTAACAGCTTCCAAAATCAATCTTTTGTTCCATCTCCTGCCTCTTTGTAAATGAATAGTACAATATCTGGTTACTGTATGTACTATCATCCATCATAATATCAACCCTGACGATGGATTTAGACATTTAATATATCAAATCGAGAAATCGGTGTACCGTAATGAGCTTAAAGCAGCTTACCCCACGTAAACAGCTTATACCCACATAAACTGGTTAATGAACTGCATAACTTCCTCAAGGCTGCTATCTCGCGAATCCGCCGAGATTACTCGACGCCGACGACGTAAATTACCCACAACTGTTGCCTCAAGACGTGTTGAGTTGGGACACTTATTGTATTTTTTGTAAGGTGTTCTAACTCACGAAGTTCGGTGTGCTTTGATTGTGTTTCGTCTATATTATTAGTTACTACGTATATTTAAAGTGCGTAGGTACGCTTCGAAATATTTAGTAAGTCTTAACGAGATAGACTAGTATTTTTTCTTTACATAATATACACCCGGCATACCTACAGTTTATTACATTACGTTTATTACATTATCTTAGCTGCTAGCCATGATTCGTGTCATTCAGTAAAATGCGTGATACAAATTCATCTCATAATTACTTTTTTCTCTTAAAATTAGCCATAAACTTAGAAAACCTGGAGAACTGGAGGTGTCCTCTCGTTGTTTTTTTACAGGAGAATTCACAAAAGTAGGTAGTCTAGTCCATAAAAAATATTAGTCCATAATATTAGGCTATCTTTGAATTTACATCCGGTTTTGATTTAACTAAAAATCTAAGCCCTAATGCCCACAGTTAAATAAATCAAAACTTAATTAAATCACGTTCTCAAATGTGAGTTGTTATAACAAGAGAAATATATCCGAGCTACATGATTTCGAAACCCAAATTCCTATTCAGGTCACCTAAATACCAATTTGAACAACCGCATAATAACCCTCCAGCGGTAAACGGCCAACTACCATCATCAGTAGCTAGACACTGTCACGACCGACACACTCTACAATTGAGCCTTTTTAATCTTTTTTACCATTCGCATTTGTTCCGTTTATTTTTTCCAACTCTACTTGTTGGTTTTGTTGAGAATGCAAAGGAATTGACGTCTCCATCACGATTCGTCACGGTTTAACGTCTTGGAGTATGACGCTGCGATTTTTGCCGCTATTAAAAGCCACCCGCCCTAAGCGAACCACATTTTTAATATCACCGCTGTAAGGTATATTTTCGTCAGATCGTGTTCAAGGGAGTGCATAGTAAAATACACAAGTGTGGTAGCACGGAGACCTCTCATAGTCAGATGTGATGAGTTAATTTCAGACGCTCATTTGCTACGCTTATAGGGTTTGCACATACTTACGTCGCATTTTACGTTTTCACCTGTACAATGTTGAAATGATGCGAATGGAATTTATAAGTGCGCTTAAAATGCTTGCAGCAAGTAGCTATCGCTGCCACCACGTAGTTATTAATTTTATTCACCATGCTCGTTCGTACAAATGAATGTACGTAGAATAGGATGATCACTGTTGTATTGAATAACATTACATTTATCTTCAATAGTACCAACAGCGTTTTTTGCCTTGATATTGCTTGCTTTATATTGAAGAAACTTTTAAACTATTGAAATAATTGAAATACTTCTCTAACATTTTTGTATTCCATAAACTTTTCATTTATATCGTGATTACCATTTTCTGAAACAATCCGCTTCATTTTTTTTCATGCTTCAATTGCATTTTTTAGGCGTGTAAGTAGTTTTATAGTTGCTATCGGTTCTACCCTAGCGTTCATATGATTTTTGCTAGCAACCAGCGTTCGTTCTCTAGTGTTCTCAGTCTTCACAACATAATTTACATCTCGTTTAAGACCCGTTCCACGTGAGGCGAAACGTCCGTCGATTGAGACGTTACGACCTGTAGGGTCTGCTTGTTTTGTTTTAGTAGTCCGTGGTCCCTAATGATTGTTTTTATTTGCTCTCTTAAAGATCCTGCAGTGCGAGTTTGTAGTGGGGTTGGCTGTGGGCTCTGCATTATTATTATTTTTAAATATTATGCTTGTGTAGTCGCGCGGTTTGCGTTTTTGCTTTTGATTATAAAAACGACATTTTGTGAAAATTATGTCGGTATTAATACTACTAAACAGAAGTTGGTTAATTGGATTGTTGACTAAATTGAATGGTTTTTATTGTTGTATGCGAGCATATGCCCGTTATTTTATTTTGAGGAATGTTTGAACGTAATGCTGATTTAAAAGTACTATTTATTGCTACTACATTTTTAAGGTATCCAGTACTGAAAACTGCAACAAGTACAAATAAACATTAATCTTCAGATAAAAATTAATCACCCCATTTGATCTTGATCAATTTTCTCCCAATTCACAATAATCCAATCCAGCTTCCGAAAGGGATCCATACACAGACAGCCCCCTCAGCGAAACAGGTTAATATCAACGCAAACAACGCTACTGGGAAGTGCATACCCAATATTTGGTTCGCCAGTATTTATGTTCCGATGGGCAGTAATCGAAGAGATAGAAATCATGATCATGATTATATAATCGAACAAGTTTAGGAGCACGCCCCAGCGGCTTGATTGAGATCGGGAGATAAAAAATTTGATAGTCAAGTGAGAATTGCACTGAATCTATAAGTGACTTAAGTTGAGGAATAATAACACTTGAAAGTAAAGAACGAAAAGCGTCACTGAAATTGAATTTGAAATCCATGATAACTTGATGGACATGAACGTGGAAGAATAATTCATGTCTATTCTTTACCCGTAAGTCAAAATAGTATCTTTGTAAGCTTTATAGTATGTAGTTTAGTATTACAAAATGATACCTACTCACATAAAATATAGCGAAGAGGCTAAGGTAGAAAAACTGCATCAAACCAACGATTTAAACAACGATTTTGCTAAAATAAACGACACTGTTAAAGCTTCGAAACAGACAGAAATAGCAATACCGGCGTGTGCAGTAAGTGATATTAAAATAATTGTTATTGACAAGTGGCTCCCTACTTATTCTCCAAAGGAAGTACCAATCAACAATCTGACTGAAAGGAGACACGGGTTTCCTTCTTAAAAATACGGTACCCTAAAAAGGGGACGTCCACACGCCAGCGGGTGTAAGGTATATAGTAATTATTGTAAGACAGGCACACTCAAAAACGCCGACACAACAACACATATAATCAACTCACACACAGATCGAATGCGCGTACGCAGGTCACGCACACATCTCTGTTTTTATTCGCGTACCTTTAGGGCTGGCACACACGCGTGAGTTAAACATCATAATTACGAGGGTCAGCGGCGTGCGTCGAGTTGTAACGAGCTTAAACAAAATGGCGGTCAATTTTATTTGGATACAGTGGAGGTGCAGGTTTGATAAGTTGATATTTGAATGATGGATTTGAACGGATAAAACGGTTGGTAGCATTTTGTAGACACGGTGGTGAACCTCCGATAAGGTTGCATTTAAATTCCCAGTGCTGGTTTACTTTATCAACGATTAATGTATCTTTGAATGAAGTGAACTTGTTAAGAGCTTTTCTTTTCTTATTTCGTTTAATGTTTCCGTGGTTAAATTGAACATTAGCATTATTTATGGCTCGTGAAAACGGTACGTAGATTTTTAATGAACTGGCTTTATATAACTGCCTTCTGTACGGTCGAATTAAAGTTACTTATCAACAATCTCAAAGGTAGCATTCAAAGTGGCAATTTCATTGTCATAAAACTGACATCTACATATTCATATTCAATGAGCATAATAAGCAAGACAATAATAAAAATAAATAACGCTGGACATAATGCTATTAAAATAACCAGTAAACATAATAGTGGAAATGAGAAAGCCCGTCTGGCGTCATCCTACTGAGCCTACACAGACCCTGTTATATGATAATGAAGTTATTATGAATTAAATTCCTTTGGGCATACTCAATTTTTCTTACGGTAGCAGGAAACATTTAAACATGAGTTAGTTAATGATTAATATTTATTAGTAAACCGACTATGGCAGGCCTCCATTTTGAAATGAACTGACGCAATGAGATTCTAAAAATGTTAATTTTGTGAATGAATTTGGATGTTAAGTTAAGATGTTGGTGTATGTACAACATTTATGCCAAATATAAGTCATAAATATTAAGTTTATGTAAAAGAGATACAAATAATATATACCTAATCGTACCTTATTAGTGAAGAAACTTATGAGTTTTGATTTTATAATCTCATTTGATCTAAATAAATGTGCTTATGATAATTATAATCAACGCTTTTATGGTGTAGGTAGTTCTTTGATTATACATATTATAACATTTCCATTTCCATCAACATAGAGAATTTGATTTACCTACTTGGTTGATGGGGTTTGCCATGAAACAAAATCCACTTTAACATAGGTTTAAACACTGCAAAGTCAAAGAGCACGAAAATATAACTCATAATAGCAGAACCTACTAGGTTTAGAGAAAACTCAAGCACGTACATCATATTATTATGCACAAAAAGACAATGTCAACAATTCTAAATTGAATAGACATAACACAAAAAGCATAACATAAAATAGATAGTACTTTCCCAACAGTAAAACGAAAAACATGAATTCTCTATTTCAATAACTAGAGCAAATTTCACCGTCGTTTTTCACAGCATAAGCTGAATATAATCGTATGAAAAATAATGTGCATCATAATAGAGTGCGCAGTTAACTGCATAAAAATTTTGGACTCGCACCAAGTAGTTCAACTCACAAAACAACCGAAGCTACAAAGCAGAATGGATATAAAATGAAAAAGAACGTGTTCCTAGAAACTCTCCCGGCGATCCCTTCCCAGATAAAGTCGACGAAGAAAAATCACGAGAATTAAACATTCCTAAAAGAGTTGTCAAGCAACCAAATTAAGTCTAACGGGCACCAAAGAAAAATAACATACAAATAGAAGATCAAGATTGTGGGAACAAAAATAAGTGAGTAATTATGAAAACAAGATTAGTATCGAAATCGCTATAAGTCTTGTAAGTTCAAAACAAGTTTCGAATAGATTAATAAATGGACGTGAACCATTAACGCTTCTAACAGTAATTGCCTGGCACTATTATGATGGATCGTAAGGTTTTTGTGGGTATTTTCTCACCGTACACTTTTTAACGCTTCAAGGGATCTCATCAAATGACTGTGCTTTGACTCGCTGTTACGTCATTAGCTTAATTAGCTTCGAAACTTTCAATAGAAAGAACGCCTCCCAAATTAATTTCAGACCGAAATTCCGACGTGGAAGTCCCGGAGACAATTAGTCTGAGTATGATAATGCGGCTGCAAATAAAATATCCCTTTTGTTACAAGTTAATTTGTTTACGAATACTGACAGAGACACAAAAGAACTTAAGCCCTGTCTTATTTAAATTAGGTACTAAAATAAATACGGTACGTTCGGCTGGCTAGAAAAGCTGAGAGGTTTTACAAGCTCTGCCTTCGCCGGCCGGCGTTCGCTCTTAACCAAATTGTATTATTTTGCATTCATTTTTGACAAAGTATACTTTGTGAAGAATTTGATTACAGCTTTTTATGTACAAAGACTTTTATGGTCTATACGTTTTGTTGTTTCTTTAACTCAATGAGTCTTTTTAGTTGATATTGGAGGCTACTAAAACAATCCACTCAATGAGGTTAATGGTTACGTCAGAACAGAATGCATTATTGGGGGGTTTAGTAGGGTTTAGTGATGTGATTGGTACTGATTGGTAATTTTACTGACCTTAAGTTATTAGAGTTTATTAATCCGTTTTACTGTGTGAGCATTCACATTTTTATATGCTTTTAATGCCTTGATCGATATATCAACAGGTATTGTTATGTTAGTATTATATGCTTAGTATTTTTATGAAATAGTTGGAACAGTCCAAAACAGATAGGTACAGTTACGTGAACACGTTTTGTATTTTTCAAAGTAGGTAGTCTCCTATATCAACTTAATAAATTGTCGTCGCAAATGACCATGTTTACAAGAATTCACAATGACAACGGCTCCGAGCCCTTAATTACAAACACAAAGCAATAAGAATCACAAAGCTCAGGGTTATGAATAAACCGAATACCCAAAATTATCGCATGACTGCACCAAGCACCATTTGACGGCGAAACGAGTCGTCAGCGATTCAGATCTTTGAAATTGCACATCATTAATTGAGACGTCAGGATCGCGAAGGGGCTGGATGAAAAAAAAGGATAGGCCTGTCTCCATACTAATTTAGATATCAAGCCAACGAGACCGACAAATTGTTAGCCGTTAGTATACGCTTCGTGGAATTAAGATGTTCCGTCGGCCGCTTTGTTCGCAGGAGTTATTTTTGGTGAGCAGTTTCAATCGAAAATGGTCAAAGTTCGGAGTTAAGCGGTTTTTGCTATCGGATAGTTTGGAATGTGTGGATCGTCCGACAATGGATTCAGAATCAATCTGTACACGAATTTGGGTGATTGAACTTTCGGAATGAGGAGATTTGGAGGTATTGGAATGTTTTAACATTTCGCTTTTAATCTATGTTTCTATTGCAGAGACGTGAGAAAGTGTAGATACATTATGTAGATAATATTATGAAGCCTGCTTGCCTAGAAACATCTGGCTCGATATGCAAAGTCCAATATTACTTATTAACTGTACTCGTAAATGATAATTTCGTTTTCAAAGTGAGTACCTAATATGAAGAATTGATGAAAAATTGGATACAGAGTATTAAACAGACTCTTCAAACATTCATGACGACTGTGGTATAATTGTATTGAAATAGTATTGAAAATTTTATGAAATAATACAGCAAGAGAGTCAAGGAACAAATATTAAAACTTATCAACCATAGATTATTAAGAAGCCTATAATAGAATCGAACGTGCCTTTTAAAGGAATAAATGCTGATGAACAAAAAAAAAACGGAATTCTCGCTCCAACGACCTCATATGTCAGAATTATTAATCGAATCCGAACAGTAACTAACGCATCAACGCGCTAGATATACAAACGGCCATAATTTACGATTTCGAAATATATTAATATGTAAATCTCACGACAGACAAGGGTTAATAGATGTTAACAATAAATAAGAGAGATATATAAGCGCTAGTGTTGAATGAAAAAGCAATTTTACACCTGCTTTAATGGGAATTGAAAAATCAATTCCTACTGATTGCTCATAAGTGTGTAATAAATCCTAAGAATCGACAGATAAATGACTTTTGATAATTGGGATGCGGATTTTGAAGTAGTTTATAGTGATGTTATCCGACTTGATAGGAACATTATGAAGATTCGATGGCAAAAAATAGAATTGTAAAAGCTTTATTTAAATTTTGCGATGTTTTCTATGAGCCGTAGAAAAAAGAAAGAAATTAATGGGAGAACAAAATTGAGAAGAGAATTTAAAACGGCACCAGTTTCGTTATCACGTAAAATCATGTAAAGGTATGTTCTCAGAATCACAACTAATTTGAATACAACAAGAAACTGATATGTTGAAAGTGTTGAAACAAGCTATGCATGTTTTAGACAAAGACAAAACTACAGGTGGTACGTTGACTGTAGAGTATTGTAAATTTGTAAGCTAAAATTATTAATGAGAATGGTGACCATGTGAGTGAAGATTTTTAAAAATTCAGCGATTATTCGCTAACTCTATAAGCAAAATTATTTATTAGAGTAGTATTCAGATATAACACAGAACCGTATGAAGAGAATACAACGAATATGCATAATGTATGTTGTAATAAAACTGTGTTTGTCCATTTTGTTTTGATATACTGATTTCGGGATGGCCATGATTCCGCATACATTTGCCGTTGCTAGTGATGAATTTGGTTTGAATAAAATGAATAATATGTTTAATATATTATACTGAATATTTCATGAAAATGAATACATTTCGGTTTATGGACAGTGATTAAATATTCACCACAACTGAGAGTAGTAATAGCTCATGAATCTTCTTACTCTAATTTTAAGTGAAGGCATCATTAGGTCATGATGCCTTATCATCAAGTGACAAGATAAAAATTCAAGAACAAATTTAACCCTGTTGTTCACTATAAGGTACTTAGTGCAGTAACATTACGTACTTGTACAATTAAAAACCTACGATTGGTAATCAACTTGGTATAACCCTGAATCTAAAAACCTATCTATTCAAGTACTTCTGTTCTATAAAACCGACCGTTCGAAACTTGCGTGACTAAAACCCTTTAATAAGTACAAAACGTTCGCTTAGAAGACATTAGTGTCGCTTTATTTTAATAGAGCAGCCTATAAGGAAGTGATGAAGGGAGATCTAGATTGCATGGGCGCACGGGTTGGCGACTAACGCGCTAGTTGCTGGTTCCAGTAGCTCGTATTGTAATTATGATTATGATAATGATATCGTCGTAGGCCGAGACAAAGATGGCGCAGTAACTGTACTGGCATATGAATAACGCAATTGTGGTTTTAAATAAATATAATATAACAATAATATATGTAAATAAGAATGTAGAATTTGTTGAGACAGAAATATCTATAAAAATAATACCAGCTCTGGAAACGTAATGCGCTGATGACGATGAATCATATTAATAGTACCTATCAAGTATGAAGTATCGTATGTATAAACAATTAAATACATAATATTTGAATTTGCAAAACTGATTATAATATCCAGAAGTACCAATTTAAAGCGCTATTCAAGTCCGTAAGAATTTTAACCCGAATTAATGAGCGGAACGTTTTTCAGAAGCAATAACAGAGGTCCATAAAATTAAACAGCTGATATTCAATCCCAGATATGAAGACAAAGATATAAAAGAATATAATCTTTATGATAAAGGCACCATCAACGGACAACGGTCGTAACATAAATAACTGAAAGGTTTCATCTTACAAGGCACACTTGGCGACGTGTAAAATATTGTTATCGATAATAAAACAACTATAACTCAACCCAATGACTTTATACAGAAAATTGCATCACGTATTGAGGAATTTGAGAACACCATGTAAGATGATCTGGATGAAAATAAGAGAATAATTTATGAATAAATTATAGCAATGTAAAGTATGATAAACGATGGTAACAATTGTAATGGTACAAGGTGTACAGTTGGCAACGCTAGTCGTGATTGTAAGGCGATGAAGAAGCGGAAAGAGGCAGTGGTTATAAAACTTGTGTGGGTGATTGTAAAGCACCTCACATCAAGCGCAGCGGGTGGCTCTGACAAGTAAACTAGTATCTTGCAGTGAGGGTAACGTAATAATCTAAGTATATCACCACCAGACATCCTAGACACTTTAATGATTCAAAATAGTATACTGAGAGGAACAAAGAAGGAGGCCGTTGGAATATGGCGGAGGAACATTAATACTGATGTTCAATGAACACTCACGTTTCGAATGATTAAGATGTTACGAATAATTAAAGTTCTGACGTTTTTAGATCAGGTCAAATGTTAATAGAAGTAAAAGTTTATAACCTTCTCAATGGAGCTGGTCTGATATTTTTAATTGCATTATACGACGGTACGTTGTGTTTATATTTAATTTTGTAATCGCTGGAAACTAAAAATAGAACCAATAAAAGCACTCAGAGTATTGATTACATCGGATTTGTAGCTAATTATTTTGCCATTGATAATTTCCTTGGTTGTACACATTTATATATTTTAGATTCTACTGAAGCCACATTCAGGATTTGGCGAAACGTTTTAATGTCACTTAGGAGCTTAAAATTAAAATGTAGTTCACGAAATAAAACTTCAAATCTCGATCACGTGAATCTAGCGACGATTCCAAATTCCTTTAATTTATTTATAAGTCCGAGATGCCGCGGTAGAATTGAATGATTACTGATAAAAAAAACACTCTTCTACTGACTTAATAAACCAGATCCAGATCCGTTAGTGGAACTAGGAGAAAATCTAGATCTCGTTACTTAATGAGACGCAACGGGACCTGAGAGCAAACCACGATGAGAACAGTATAAATTAAATGAAATTTAGCAATTACCATAAAAAATCGTAATGGTTTCATTCGTGAACGGAATTTCATAATTAGATGCAGGCTTTAGTAATCACATTTATAAATGGTAATTTTATGAAGTTGACTTGCAGAATTAAATTTGTAAATGAATTCAGTTTTTACGACTAGGCCACTTATAAAAAAACTACTGCTTATAAAATTCATTTAGTCATTATGTTTGTAAACCGCTCAAGTAGGTTTTTAGTATGTGTTGGAATTTTACAGCACTATTGCCCTTTTTCCATCATAATTATTATTTACTAGCTGCGTCCACCGGTTTTATGCGCTGTGTTCGAAATAAAAAGTACCCAACGTGTCAATTTAGGATGTTAGCTACCTCAACACCAAATTTCATCAAAATTGGTCTAGCTGTTAGACTGTGAAATAGTAACCAACACCCATAAATACAAACATATTAAATAGCTAAAAACGGGTCTAATTCGCGCACAAACTAATATCAAAATACCTATATAATATTGTCATACCTCGACGTTTCGGGCGTGTTACATCGACCGTGGTCACGAGAAGACTCAAGAGTCTCGAGAGTCTACGGTCGGTGTAACTCGACCGAAATCTCTAGGTATGTCAAAATTATTTATTAATTTGATATTAGTTTGTGCGAGAATTAGAACCGTTTTTACCTATAACTTCCATACATACAAACTTTTGCCTATGTAATATTAGCAAGATTCCATTTTAATACAAGCTTTTTGGACAACTCGAACGGAACTGTCCACCCAATCTGTTTCTCCCACGGCCACTACCCCATCATATTCACAACAAAATTGATTTCTCTACACGCTTCACAAATAAAACCGGCATCGAAACGTACTGACATCTACACGAGCGTTAAAAACTCAGATTCATATTACTGAAAAGCATCTCACATTGAACGTAACACCGGAGGGACGGCAGGTGACAAAAACTGTTATGAATGCCGGGAGCATATCCCCAGTTTTTGCTATAAACCCGTTCTGAAAGGGCCAACACTCAAGAATGCAGCAAGACGGCGATGATATGTGAAGCGGGCTTTAGAATGGGGCCGCTAAAACGGCGGGTAAAGCCACTGCCACACAGCCGCGGTATTTGCGGCAATAATGTTGCTTTTAAAACGGTGACGTCGTGGCTGAACCCGAAAAAGGGCGTGCAATTCGAAGTGCCTTACGGTGAGACTTAGCTAATGAAAGAGAAATTTGGTAAGATATGGGAGATACCTTTGTGCCCAGCAGTAGTATACAATAGGTAGGCAGATAGGTAATAATAATAATGATAATATACTCCGTTGTTCCATTGCGTCCCGCGTGGCGTCCTTTCCACTTATATCGCGGTGCAATGATTATAAGGGTATTATAACTCACCAGTGCAAATACATTCAGATCAATATATATTTTAATTGTTGTATTTTATTGGCTTATTGTTATGGCCTAACAAGGTAGCTGAGCCATGTGACCATTATTAAGCCTTGCAATTATTGTCAGCATTCAGTTCCATCAGAACAGTATTTAGAAAAAAACATTGTTTTGCATTGCATGTATTGTTTTAGATCTCTGATTTATCTTTTATCTCTTGTGGCCACGCTGTGCCACGCTCCTTAGTTTCTTTTGTCTATGGATCTTATTAATGAATGGGTTTTTTTTAATATAATGATTTTCAAATCGACAGTACCTCCAAAATAATTGGAGGAAATGGCGAAATGATGAAAATCGCTAGGTACTAACACAGGGTTACTCCCTGAGTACCCCGATCCCCGAGGCCCCCGTCCCGGAGGACCCCGAATACGATAAATTTGATTACATTTATTTTCATTATTTTTTCTATAATATTTCGGTACCGTTGCATAAACGCGTGTACAGTAATATTGCCGTAGCGTTGTTGTCGAGGTTTATGGTAGTTATTTTACAATTGGAGATAAATTACCACAAAGATTTAAACCAGAGTTGAACAGATGAGTCTAAATATTTTCTCCACAAATAGACGTCTAACCCTCGTTTTTTCTAACTCAATAACAAATTCACAAGTAAAATAATGAATAACGCCAGGATGGAGTGAGAAAACGCGAGTGAAAGACATCTATTTTGTGAAACAAAGTTTTGGAAACATCTGTTTCAGTTTAACTCTGGTTTAATAAATCTTTCGTGGTAAGACGGCACTTTAACGTACAGTTTATAACCTTTTTTGTGAAAACCCAATTAAAAGAAAACAGTTCTTAACAGTTGTCAGAGCCACGTCTCAAAGATTGTTAGACCAAAAACTGTGAAAGCAGTTATCGCGAGGTCGGATAATCAACAATTTCATTCTGGCTTTGCCAGCAGGATACCTCTTAATTTGCGCCAGAGGTCGTTTCTTTTCAATCCCGCAGTGGAACGAGTTGATTTAAAGCATAGTTACTGGATACAGTATTGAAGGTTATACTTTATGGAATTATATTTGATGTACCCTTTTGTGTCACCAATTTTGAGTACCTAACCCTTGAGTTACCAATGACAAACACAATAGATGTATTGTTGCATGGTCCGTACGGACCAGTCCGCCGTAGTGTCGGTCGGCATTGCGTTAGGGCATTGTTTTAGAATAAGAGAGGAGATATTAAAAACCTTTCATTATTATTTACAATTATATTTTGATAATTATTATCGTAGTAATAGTAATGTTAGTAATAACAATAAGTTTATTTAATTATAATAATCTTTGAGTTATTTTTTAAATATGACTTGTGTAAGTTTTTAAATAAAAGACCTTCGTATCATTTACAATGTATTCAATATTAAAAACTGACATTTTCAATAATTAAATTATACTAAAAAATATTTGAGTTAACCTCGTTGATTGAAGTATTTTTATTTATTATATGTTATTAAGGTTAATAGACTTTCCGCATTGAACGCTGGAAACATTTTTGACTAGCTGCGCCCCGCGGTTTCACCCGCATTTGGATAATACACAATAATATTTCTTTATGATTTGTAGCCTATGTGTTATTCTGATATGTAAGCTATATTATTGTGAAGTTTCATCAAAATCCATTCAGTAGTTTTTGCGTGAAAGAGTAACAAACATCCATCCATCCATCCATCCATACTCACAAACTTTCGCGTTTATAATATTAGTAGGATAGTAGGATTAGCAAGTGATTAATGATCAAGTAAGCTGTTTTATAGTAACTTGTGGTTGTTTTACAGTTTACAATATCCTGATAGTTGATTAGGTGTTAACCGAGCAGTTTGAATGTGTTCACAATGTGTACGTATTTCATCATGATTGGTTACTTACTACTACATATCTAATAAATTAGTCACTCATGAATAGCATATGTTCATAATTTATTCTTATTACCTATTTATTTATGTAATACTTTATTGCACACAAAACATAAAAGTAGTACAATGTGGCGCACCGAAGTAAGTAAAAGTTGTCTATCTGTGTAAATGTTAGAAGTTCTTAAACATTCGCGAACTGAATGAATGTTAACTAGAATTTAAACGGGTCTAATTCGCGCATAAACTAATATCAAAATCAAATATCAACGTCGAGGTATATCTAAATTATAATTATATTTTGATATTAGTTTGTGCGCGAATTAGACCCGTTTAAATTCTTGAATGTTATTTTGTAACGCGCTTAACACTAAAATATCTTGTGTAGTCTCAGAAATAGAACCCCTTTCTTCGTGTATATCTTCAATTACATCTTCATCAATAAACTCCCCTCATTAATTCGCTTCTATACCTTTACAAAGTACAGGACTCCCAACCGAAACGCATCGAGCAATGCAATTAACTATATTGTTATGTTAATCAGATTTCTTATTGAGATACACCGGTACGATGATGCGAGATAAATATCTTCTTATTGCTTGTTTGCCTACAAGATTAATGTTAGCGCAATGTTCTTTATTTTTTAATGTTCATCGCTGGTACTTTTGCCCCACGTAAATGGTAAAAAAGTACCGTTGTATATTAAGTTGGCAATGATGACTTGTGAAGTTTGAATATTGTGGATTGTTAATGAGTGGTGAAACGTGACTATTGAAAATAGAGAGGTACATGATGATAATATTTTGTAAAAGGGGGTACTACCGAATCCTTATTTGGGTGCCATTTTATTGTGATTTTGGCAAACTAAAGATGTTCACAAAAAAGACAAACAACATTAAATTCAAAATAAAAATATAGGAAACAGTTGGCACTATTAGCAAACAAAATGACAGATTACTTCCCAACAAATACATAAAAAAAAACTTCAAACAAATTCATATTGTTAATTTGACAGCATTTAACTTTTCCCCATTGAACTATCGGATGAAAGAACCCCGAACCCTTTTGATGTCATCAAAACTGAAATCTGTTTAGAAATGCACGTTTCATCCATCAAAAAAATTACCCAACCCCTGTTTAGGTTTAATGAACGTTGTCATAATAAATACTGAAGAATTTCCGTCGACGTCTTTGGAAAATAATCGTGTATCATCCACATTTGTTCCCAATTATGGCGTTGAAATATACACTGAGAATCGTTCTTGGGTCGGATGTCGGACCGACTCGTGATTAATATCACTTGACACGAGGACTGAATAACCTAAAATTTTTATAAGTACCGTTTTTACTAATGTTTTACAGTCTAGCATTTGACCTAGTACCTCACCTGATGTGATCGAAGGTAAATATGCTTAGCCTACTAGAACGGTTACTTACAAAACTTCGACACAAATATAATTATTATGAATATTTTCTACGCTATTTAAAAGAATTAAAAAAAAACGGTAGGTATACAAAATCCGTTTTTAACAACAAACACACAGATAGTGCATTGACAATGCCAGTGACATTGACAGTGCTATATAAGTTTATATAACTACATAAGTACCTATCGAAAGTATAAAACAAACAGCTCCATTTGGTACCGGTTAAAATCACTCAATTACTTTTTCCGGTTCTTATTTGATATTTATTTCAACATATGGCGCGGACTCATCTTCCAGATTTATTGCATAATTATTGTTTATTCGAGCTCTGATAATGTGTTAAGTATACCGTGTAGAGAACAACTTGAAAAGATAAAGGGCATAAGTTACGCTATACTTATGTTAATTTTTAATGGAAGTTATCTTTTAACGTTTATTAGATGAGATAAAGGAGTGAATTTGTGAACAGTTAATGAAAATTTAATATGTGATTCAGATTTTTAGGTCAATCGCTATATATTCGTAATAACACGTAATAGGATATTCGAGAGTGATACCTTTATAATTTTAATGGTATAATTAACAAAGTTTATTGAGCTGTTTTAAATAGTTTTAATGCGGCACTTATTTAGAATGGAGTAAAATAATATAAAATAAAATATTCGAGGAACGTTCCAAACGGTTCTTTATGTTACCTATAGAGTATACTTACTATTTATTATATAGGTACTCAAAATGTAGCAATGAAATCTTTGCACCGAGTTCTTGTCCAGAAGAGCGTATAGGTAGGTAGGTACGTTTCTTTTTAGTAGATATGAGCTACTGAGCTATTTCGGAGAACTGTTCTAGAATATCGATATAAAACCCCAAAATAAACAAAGTCGCTACTATTAATAAGGTATAATCTAGTAACTATAGTATCTGTGCCAACGAGAAAAACAAGCAAAGGTCCCTATTAAGGGTCCGATAACAATACAAAATATGCTTTCGTCGACTCTTTTATTGTTTAAAACAGTAGAACCGAACCCTTAAACAACATAGCTGGCTAAAACACATAAAAGGTCCCACCTTTTAGCAACGTCCACGTGAAATTCGATAACCCCACTGTCCGTTTTAATTACAAATACCCCACACCTTTTAATACCGCTACAATACAAATACAGACATAAAAACAAACACAAGGGTTTTAGGGAGGCGACACAGCGTTATCAATGCTTGGGCCGGCCAACGTCACGCTCCCACTAGATAATGGCCAGTCAATATTTGAAAACCCATCAGTGACAACGTCAAAATGACTTCTTCACTTTACTAACACAACTTTAGCGCTGCAAACGGCAAAAATGAAACTAATACTTACGAGGATGAGGATAAAGTTGAAAATAGAGTTGGGTATATGATTATAAACGATGTTTCATGCCTACTTGATCCATTAGGCATCCCTTTGAGTATCAAAAATAAAAGAAATGGTATGGAAGATGTCATAGGTAATGATGGCATTAGTGTTGTTATAATAGAGCTTATAAGTAGTAAGAAGCACTTTGAATATGGTATCTAGTAAAATTATTTATAAGTGAATTTATATTTCGTTTTAATCTCACTTCTATTGGACCAAATGGAAATGATATTTATGTGTTACTATGTATGTACTTAAGTCTTGCTAATCCGTGAACTAGGATACTAAACTTCAACCAAACTTCAGTACTTCGGTAAATCTTACGTCAAGAAATAACTTGTCTCCAAATTTGCTTCAAACAACAAAATGGATAGTAACGAAATTATTATCCTTCCACTTGCCGGCTACAAACTTTATCCGGCCCATTAAAACTTGGACAATAAATTCCTAAAAACAAAATTGTCTGCACAGACGTCCCAGTAAATAAAGATTAAAGTATTTAATCAGTTGTTTCTAGCTTTCTCGCACCCCCGTCTTGTTTAAAGGAAAGTTTTGACATGACTTATATCTTCGCAACTCTGAGAAGAACGTGTAGAGAAAGAAAACAAATTAAAGCAGGTGAAGATGACAAACTTTAGAACAGTCTTAATTCACAAAGTAAACTTACTTTAGATGCTGATGATGAACCACGTCGGATACCTGTGAACAAAGTGAATTTGTCAGAGATCCATTAAGTGAACGCTATTCCTTTCCAACCACTATCGTTGGTTACATTAATATTTGACAGTACATTAGTATTATATTGGTAGGATATTACTTTATAAATGTGTGCGTAGGTGTGGGATCAAAGAAGATGCGTTCCGGCTTACCATTTCAAGATAAAGGCGTGCTATGGAGACGCCTATAAGGTACGGCAAGAGATTACAATTTTATTTACTACTCCAAAACGTTCGATAATCTATGTCTTAATTAACCAAGCGAGAGGAATGCCGGCACCGCGATACTCTTACTTTTAAATCTCACCAATTTCAAATTCGGTCACGGTTATTCTAATAACAACTTTATTGTGGTCGTCGTAAGAGTTATTCATACGGTTAATGGCATAATGGAAAAGACCGTAAAGGAATCGTAACAGTATCGCTTCGAGTTCATTAGTATTGGGTGCTTTACATGTGTTTTGTCGGAAACCAATATCCATTTGCTCGGGGCTGATTTGATTGGAATTATTTTCGTAACTAACAACGGCAGGCTTAATTCTGTTACGCTTTGATTTTTACTCACTTTGCTTACCCTTGTCGGTTATATAAATTTGTTTTAAATTGAAAATCGAGCTTAGAGAAAAGTGTTATTCAGAATGTTTTGTTATTTGAGTTTATAAGAGTAAAACGGCTATGCTTGTTTTTTCTTGCGACAAATCCAATTTGCGACAGTTCAATTTTGTTGTTTGATTTCTTTATGATCAAAATGTTTTCATAATAATAGTTCATAGTAATATAATATCGCACAAGTTGAGAAAACCACTTTCTATAGATGAGCCTAATTTGTATTGTGTAGACTGTTGTAGGGGTCTCCCAAAAATCTCTTGACCTCAATTTTCCGACTGATGGCTTGAACGATAATAATAAATTTACGTGTAAAAGGGTCATAAAGTCCTTCGTAAATCTCCAAATCTGTCCGTCAGATAAATTTTATTTTAATAAGCGCTCCTTTATCTACGATGATCGACGTAATAAATCCAAATTTGAGGGTTCACGAATTTAATATCGAAACATAAAACAAACTGGCTGACAAAGTTGCCGTAGTAGTAATCCCAACAGAAATTTATTAAGAGGAACTCGAATCAATCACAAATCGTAATCCTGTAAGGCTATAAACAATCTGAGACAAACGCCGATAAAGCCAGTTTTACGATCTGCCACCTCGTTTATATCGGAATCGGTGGAGCCAAACAAAACGTGGAATATGGTAACAGAATGGGACCACTCAATAGTATTGTTACATTTACAGATTTACGATGATCCTTCGCGCTATAATATCGGGTTATCATTAAAATGTTCAATCTTCAAAGAGGGTTGGATTTGTTTATGGCGTTCTTTTGGTGCGATTTATTTGTTTTTTGTTTTAGAATTGTTTGGTTGAACGAGTTATGGGATTTATAAAATATTTTTAAATTCATTTATAATATCAGTGTTTAAAATACTAATAACAGGTAAGTTCAATACATATTTGGTTATACGACTATCTGTATCGTCAATGGTACACTTCCGACAAAGCAGGTTTTCTTTAATTTCATACTTCAGTTTAAAAAAATATATTATGAGCGCAGTGCATAATTTTGTTTACAAGATTTTTCTAGGTTGCACTGCAACTTTTATGAACCCATTCATAATTTGCCGTCTTAATAATTTCCTTTTCATATAATTATGACGTAATTATCTCATCAATTTCATTTCCATAGCACCGTCTTCAAGTAAAGCATTTCACGTACTTATCCCAGCAAATAGATTTAAGGTGCTATTGAGTAGGTATTATCATTCAGTAAAGGGTTAGTTAACACATAACCTTTGAACTGACCTACAGTCACTGACGACGGTGATTCATGCCCTTAACGGAGACTATTGCAAATGCACGACAGTGTAATTATTATCAACTTGACTCTGATGGCGATTTGATAGAAGATGAAATGTTGAATAGTAGGTAAACAATTTACAGAAATGTAGGAATATTAATTTCAATACATATTCGAGTTAGAGAAGTTCTTAAACTTACGCGAATAGAAAACATATTCACTAGCTTAAAACCGCATAAACTAATATCAAAATACGTCGAGTTATGTCAAAATTATATATTTTGATATTAGTTTGGGCGCGAGTTAGACCCGTTTTTTGCTAGATTTTCGAGAAATTATTTAGGTACCATCTATATAGACCAGCCAACAGCTTTGCTAAATAGAAAAGAGGTCTAATGGCTCCATCTTTGTTTAACTCATGTGATACCAGATAGATAAAATTGACTTAGATATAGCTAATATTTTCAAAGCTAGGTTTACTTTAAAACTTTATTAATTGTATTTTGTTCGTATTACCGTGATATTATATTTAAAGACAGCAAGTTTTCTGATTATTTAGATAAAAGCCTAAAGGGAGATCGCATAACTCATGGTGTCTACCAGAATCAATTGTAAACGAACTAGATAAATATGAACTCGTGCCTATTATTTGGCTGAATTTCTTTATCAGCACCTCATCTAATACGTACAAGTATCTTTCACATTCTGTCAGTTTAGCCTTAATCAGATGGAGGGACTTACTCAGAAAATCAAAGAATTTCTCGCCTCGGCTCGAGTCCAACATCAATCTTGTAAGGTAGGTGGCCACAAGTGACCCTGTCAGCCGTTCACGTCTTGCTTGCCCCGTGACAGCATCGTCGTGATCCAGATATAGTTCTGTTTCATTTGTGATGCTTTTATCTGGCTCCGTGGGTACGCTTTGTAGTCTAGCTGGATCAGTTTCGTGATTAACAAGGTGCAGTGGTGATTATTCTGTGGCTTTGAGCCGTTGTTAATAATAATTGTTAATAATAGTTTCCGTTCCAAGTCAACGGATTCGATCAGTAGAGGCGATCGATGGATATTGTAGCAAGTTATCATTAATGATAGTATATATTTTGTAAGTTTACAGAAATTAAATTGAGTGCTTCACTTCTCAAGAAAACGAATAAAATGCAAGCGTTGTTAGGAAACGCTAATCTGATAATTATCATGTCAGTAAATGTAGTACATTTACTTCAACTTCTGGTATCGAATAGTACAGACTAAGGGCAATAATTGTAATCCATAATTCCATTACACAGAGCTTAGCACTGAGTCTTTGCAAAGTCGAAACATTAATCCGTGATATTCACTCGTTGATATTCAATAGCATTCTTCAAAATATACTTCAGGTTCCTTATAAAACAAAATAGTGCTCATGAATTCCCATCTCGCACCTTTGAGCTGCCTTTCTAAAGTCAGGCGTTATGTATGATTCATAGCTACACCCTTAAGCACTCCCAGTCCCATTTACAATACTAAAGGCTGGTACACATGGCCACGGCGTTACCGGCGGGGTTTCGCCGTTGTCATACAACGCTGCGCCCATCGTGTCTCCGTGCCACTGCCGTTGAAAATTTAGTTGGCATCGTACAGAGAAATAGAAGAAGTTTCCTAAATTCTTTATGGACTTGAATTACACTAAGTAACATTATTTTTAGGCTATTCATTAGATATGAATGCAATTGCCGTGCGTGATATCACAATGAAATTTTCCACGCCGCGGCGCCGCGCCGTGTGTGATACGGTGGCGACACGGCACAGCGTATTGATGTGTTCCGGCCTTAAAGGTTTGTACGGATTTGAACCTAGGAATGTCTGATGAGGGATTTCATAATCTTTCGTGAATCGTCAAATCAAGAACATTATTTTAATATTGCTGTGTAATAATAATTATTGTTACAACAATCTCTAGGTATTCAAGCAAATTAATGTTGTATTAAAATTTGAGGAATGCATGATATTAATTCTTATTGCTTTAGCAATATTATAACAAAGGCTGGTTTTATTTAATAAAGGTTCGTCAACTGCCTTGATAACATGAAAGTTGAATTTTCATTAAATTAATTTCTTCGGGATTATAGAGGAAACTTAATTATTATTTTGACGTTGTCTGACGAAACGCTTAGTTTTATGACGTATTTAAATACTGCTGCAAAATACAATCGGTTTTTCTTACAAAAAATAATACGCATAAACTTCATAAACTGTAAATATATTATAGAATACGAGACGAGTATCATGGGGATAAAAGTTGATAAGTAAAAATACAAGTATGTTGAAAGATTTGATGGATTACCAAACATAAGCAAATAGACTGAGTGCCCAGAGCTTTCCTGGGCATACTCATCACTAAATCGGTAGTAGAGTACACGACTTAACCATCATAAACTTCAGCTTCTGAAAGATTTCCATGACGCCTCGGGTCGCAACTAGAACAGACGATTGCCAAAATACGAAACGATAATGAAGCCTAAACTCTATTAATATTTCATCAGGGACGTCTTTCTTATCAGAAATAATGGCGCCATCAACGACAAATAAAGAAAAATACACCCCTTGATAGATTTGCTCATTCTCTGATGGACCATTAGAAAAATTGCTCTTTGGATCTCAGGATAGATGAAAAGCAATGAAATCGGTCAAGTTCATGTCAGATTCCTTTCGTTCAGAGTGGTTTTGGAATGACGCTTTATTTTGGCCCAGCATTTATTTTGGCTTGCGATTTTTAAATGAAAAGTGAATGTCCTATTCATCGTTCTGCTCTTGCTATTCATTTGATATACATTCTTTGATGATTTCTGTCTTTAACGCATTTATATTCTCTTTGTAAGTTGTGTGCTAATCTAGCTTTAGTGTCATACACTAGCTCGTAAGAGACTTGATTTTTAATTTGATTAGTAGTATCTGAGAAGGGAAGTGGTACGCGATCTAACCAACTTCTTTCTAGGTAGTTCATCCCTGGTACTAGCTTTCGTATCAGTTCTATTAGTTTCCTTTCCGGACGCAATTGACTACTCCTGTTTCGTACTGAAACAAGTTTTTCTTTTATTTTGTGTGAATTTCCGAACGAATTATTTTGCGTGTTTCTGAACGTGACTGCACATAGAGATTTGCTCTTTTCGTATTGGTGCGGGAGTCTATGGTCGACGACTTTGGGTTGGCCCGCCTGAGCGAGCGCTAGTGTAGCTCCAATCGTGCGCGCGAACGCACGCATGTGCGGTACGTACTTCGTTCCCGCCGCCATCGCAAGCGCCGCCGGTCGCTCCATTTTCGTGGACACCATCCCTCGATCCTCGGAGACGAGCTCCAGGAATCAGTGCTGTGTGCTGTGTATTTCGTGATACCCACTGACAGTGAGAACATTCGCCTGGTCACGCCTCTGTCCCGGAGGAAGGTGATACGGGATAAGAAGAAACCGCCACCCCGGCGCCCTATGGACCTTCCATCTTCCCATCGAAACGAGAGAGGATAACGCTGACTGCACACCCGAGAGGCCAGTTCCCAAGTAAGTTCGTAGGCCATACTCTCCCCGCAACATTTTTGGTCCTTCGAGCCGGATTGCGGATTTCTTTGCTGTAGTCACGTTATCATATTTCTGTTGTTAGTAGTTAAATTTCTATTGTTGCATTCCATCCGAGTAAATTATAGTTTTTGTCGCAGCGACGTTACGCGTCCCGACAATATTTCCGTGTTTTTCATCTTGATTTTTCCCAATTTTGTGTGCGACATATCGTGTCCGGCAAAATGGCGGAACAAGATATTTTCGAAAGAGAAATTATACTTGACGAAGTCAAACGTACGTTAGAGTTTTACGAGCTCAATGAACAGCAATTTAGAGCGCGAGCGAAAGATATTCAATCTATACAGAGAAAATTCCTTAAGTTGCAAACTAAAATTGAGAAGTCGCTTATGAAATTAGAATCATTTGATAGAGAGGAACAATTACGCATTCGAAACCAATTCAATGATATTTACTATGCAATTGTTAGTCATGTCGAAGTTTTTAAGAAAACCGAACAGGAGTGTAGGCGCATGAGTAGAGTGACCTTGAACGAGACTACGCAATCAACTCACGGGAGTTGTTCGAGTAGGTTACCGAATCTTCCGTTGCCATCATTCGGGGGTGAATTGACCGAGTGGCCACCATTTTATGACTTATTTCGCTCAATGGTTCATAATAATGACGCCTACACAGATACTGAGAAGTTTAGGTATCTCCTTCTTACCTTGAAGAACGAGCCCTATAACTTAATCAAGTCGATACCTATCACGGACGAAAATTACATTGTCGCGTTGGACATTTTAATTTCGAGATACGAGAACAAACGAGTCATAGCTGCCAAACACATTGATCGGATTCTCGATGTTCAATCATGTGTCGAAAAATCGAACCAAAGTATGCGTAATTTGTTGAACGTATACCATGAGAATATCAAAGCGTTGGAAGTTATGCGTTTCCCTACCGAGCAGTGGAGTTTTTTGTTGTTGAATATTTTACTACGTAAAATACCTACGTCCATTCGTATGCGATTCGAGTTAACATTACATAAACCATCCGAAGTACCTAACGTTGATTTACTAATCGAGTTTCTGGAAAGAGAACTAATCGCCAGTGAAATGGTTGAGTCTAGCGGCGCGGTAGGTAAAACGATTCCAACTTTAGGTAGTCAGAGAAAAGCGGAGTCGGGCGGCGGCCTCGCTCCAGCGTTCCGTCGGACGGTAGCGGCGAGCGCAGCGAGCCCGACCTCGACTCAGGGTGCAAGCGGTTCTCGACCGTCGGACAATAGCCTTAAGAACAAGAATTGCGTGTGTTGTGATGCTCAACATTTGTTGACGAAATGTAATAAGTTTTTGAGTTGGTCACCGAATGATAGGTATGCTTCCATCAAAAATAAAGATGTTTGTTTCAATTGTTTAAACAGAGGACATAACGTGGCCCAATGCAAGTCTAGTTTCGCTTGTCGTTCGTGTGAGAAACGTCATCATACGTTAATTCATTTTCCTACGGAAGGTGATAATAGCCGTGTTAGCGATAAGAGTGTTTCCTTACCGCTCGTGGAGGAGCGGGAAGAAAACGTTCCGAGTTCAAGTACTCAGCACGTTATGTCCGCGAGTCAAACGACACAAATAGATTGCGCGTCGTCCAATGCTCCTTTTGGTACGACGAATACAGTGCTGCTTTCGACCGCACTCGTCGATGTATGTGTAGGTAGTGAGAAACGGTCGACTGTCCGCTGCCTTATTGACACGGGAAGTCAAGCTTCGTTCATGACGGAATCATGCGCACAGCGGCTAGGTTTGAAGCGTCACTACGCAAATGTACCTGTTTACGGGATAGGTGATAGCAAACCGGTACGGCCAAAGGGTAAGATATCGTGTTGTATAACTCCGCGAAATGAATCTCAACCGTCAATACCTATTGAAGCTTTAGTATTACCTAAACTTATTCCTAAAATGCCGAGTGTACCACTGCCTCATAAAGGGTGGTCACATATTCAACATTTGACTTTAGCTGATCCGTTGTTTCACACTCCACAGCCGGTGGAGATGTTGCTAGGTGCAGATGTGCTGTCTCACATAATTTTAGGAAACGTGATCACGGGTGCGCCCGGTTCGCCGATCGCTATGAACAGCGTCTTCGGTTATTTGTTGTTGGGAAAGCTAGCGTTCAATTCTCCGACTCCACCCTCAGTTCAAGCTTGTTTTAGCTCATTGTTCGATGACGGCGACTTGAAACGATTTTGGGAACTGGAGTCCGTGCCTGAGGTGAAGGCACTCACTCCCGAGGAACGTCTATGCGAATCCATATTTGAAAGCTCACACTCTCGTGACGACACTGGGCGATACACAGTAGCCTTACCTCGTAAGCCTGATGCCCCGCCCCTTGGTGAATCCCGCGACATTGCCCTCGCTCGGTTCCATAAACTAGAGCAACGTTTACAACGGAACCCGAGCCTCAAAACCGAGTATCACGCCTGCGTGCAAGATTATTTAGATTCGAATCATATGGAGCCGGTGTTCGACCCTCCAGAGCTTGGTAGTTCGTTCTACATTGCCCATCATGCAGTGATCAAGGCTTCATCAGAAACAAGTCGCTGCAGAGTCGTGTTTGATGCTAGTTGTGCTAGTTCCAATGGAGTCTCGTTGAATCAGATTCTCTTGACAGGCCCCAAATTACATCAGGATATAGTGGACGTGCTTCTTAAGTTTCGTGTACATTGCGTCGCGCTTACGGCCGACATTAAACAAATGTATAGGAATATATTAGTGCAAGAGTCGGATAGGGACTTGCAGCGCATTCTTTGGCGCACTTCGCCCGCTGAACCTATTCGTGATTACCGGCTGAGGACGGTTACTTTCGGTGTAAGCTCGTCCCCTTACTTAGCTCTTCGGACCGTCAAGCAGTTGGCTTGCGACGAAGCTGCCAATTTTCCCCTAGCGGCTAAGGTGTTGACAGATCAAGTGTTCGTCGATGACGTAGTCTCCGGCGCAAGCGACGAAGCGCAGGCTCTTGTGTTGCAGCGGGAGTTGATAGGTATTTGCAATTCAGCCGGGTTTGAACTACGTAAGTGGCACAGTAACTCGCCGGCGATACTCGCTGCGGTTCAGGCGCCAGAGGTTCATGGTGAGCGGCGGGAAGAGGTGCCTTTCGCTCCCATGGAACATGATCATCAAACCAAAATACTGGGACTTGAATGGAACCCGCGGACTGATCAGTTTACATTTAATGTGACGTGTACGACTGACACCATTACCAAACGAACCATTCTCTCCCAAATAGCTAAGGCATATGACCCGATGGGCTGGCTCGCCCCGGTCACGTTGTACGCAAAGCATCTCATGCAATTGTTGTGGATTTCGGGGGTTTCGTGGGACGAACGTCCACCAATCGATATTGTTAATGCGTGGACGGCGTTCATTCAAGAGTTGCCACTCTTATCCCAAGTGTCGATACCTCGCTTTGTGATGTTACCCGAGTGTGAGATACAGCTGCATGGCTTCTCTGATGCCAGTGAGAAGGCTATGGCGGCATGCGTTTACGTCCGTCTTACAGATAACAACGGTCTAGTTCGGACGTTTCTTATTCTGTCGAAAACTCGCGTCGCACCGATATCGCCGTGTCTGTCCATCCCGCGTCTTGAGCTGATGGCAGCCGTGATGTTATCCAGACTATTAGAGAAGGTCTTACAGGCCTATAGTGACCGCATCAGTAGTGAGGAGGTGTACGCGTGGTCGGACTCGTCTATTGTGTTGGCGTGGCTCCGATCCCCACCGTACGAGTGGAAAACGTTCGTTTCGAATCGTACTAGCGAGATTCTGTCCCGAGTTCCCAGTTGTCATTGGCGACACGTTCCTTCGCCCACCAATCCTGCGGATGCCCCCTCCAGGGGACTTTTACCTTCAGCATTCTTACAGAATGATTTGTGGTTTCATGGCCCAGCATGGCTTCAAGAGGATCCCACGGCTTGGCCCGTATTCAAAACCATCCCTAGCACGGGCGAGGAGAAACGTAACCCACCTGTCGCGTCCGCAACGGCTACGCTGGTCGAAGAGGTCGAGGTGATAAACCGTTTTTCCACATTGAGTAAACTAGTGAGAGTTACTTCCCATGTATTTCGGTTTTACAATATTCTAAAATCGCGAGTTAAGAAGGAAACTAGTTCCTATCCAAGTCACATTACAGTCCACGAGTATAAATTCACGCTTGATCGTTTGATTTATTTAGTGCAACACCAAGTGTTTCACGAAGATTTTAAAAACGTTTCGCAGGGAAAACCGCCCTCAAACCAATTAAGACGTCTCAATCCGTTCATTGACGAGTCGAGTTTTTTGCGTGTTTCGGGGCGTTTACATAAATCTCTTTTGTCATACGAGTCCAAACATCAATTAATCTTACCCAAAAAACATCCTCTAACGAGCTTAATAATTGACGATGCCCACATCACGCATCTTCATGCGGGCACTCAAACCGTTCAATATTTTCTTCAACAAAAATATTGGATTTTATCGGGTCGGGATATCATACGTAAACAAATATTTCGTTGTGTGCGGTGCTTTCGTGCACGTCCCGTACGGCTGCAGCCTGCGATGGCGCCACTGCCGGCGGTCCGCCTGCGGCCCGAGCGCCCCTTCATGAAAACAGCTGTTGACTACGCGGGCCCGTTCTACGTGCGGGCTAATAAAGTGCGAAACGCAAAAATTATTAAATGTTATGTTGCCGTGTTTGTGTGTATGAGCGTGAAGGCTATACACTTAGAGCTCGTGTCGGAGCTGTCTACTGAAGCTTTCTTGGCAGCCCTGCGCCGGTTTACATCGCGCAGAGGATTGTGCAGCGACATTTACTCCGATTGCGGGACAAACTTCCAGGGTTATCACAATTATTTGAAAGATTTGTATGAGTTTTTGAAAAATGACTCTGTTCAATGTGCTTTGAATTCTCAAACCTTGAAACAGGGCATCACCTGGCATTTTCAACCACCCTACACCCCCCATTTCGGGGGTTTGTTTGAGGCAGGAGTCAAGAGCTTCAAGCATTGTTTTCGTCGCGTGGTAGGCACTCAAGTGCAGACCTATGATGAGATGCATACTTTGCTGTGTCAGATCGAAGCGGTGTTGAACTCTAGACCCCTGTGCGTTGACCCTTTGAGTGCGGACAGTATGGACCCTTTACCCCTGTCCGCCGCTCATTTCCTAATAGGAGGGCCTTTGACGGCCATTCCCGACGTTTCCCTGATGGAGGAAACTCCAGGTAGGCTATCGCGGTGGCGATGGGTTCAGCAATGTGTTCAACACTTTTGGAAACGATGGAGTCGTGAATATTTACATGAGATTCAACAGCAGGGAAAGTGGTATAAGGATCGCGGTTCTCCTATCTGTGTAGGCGACATTGTCGTGGTATGCGACGATAATCTTCCACCACTTCAATGGAAACTAGCTCGTGTTTATACACTCCATCCGGGCTCCGATAATAGAGTGAGAGTTGTGACCTTGCAAACGGGCAAGAGTCTGTACAAACGAGCGATCGTTAAAATTTGTAAACTGCCTTTAGAGTAATAATTGTTCACCAATCCGTAATTTAGTTGTAAGTATCTACCTATCTTTGGTTGCTTAGGGTTGTCACGTCATAATTGACAACATTTTTTAATTCTAGTTTGATTTAAGATTGAATATTTTTCTGTTCATTGAGTTTTCGTGTTAAAAGAACTTATAGTCTTTTAAGGTGAGCGGCATGTTTCGTACTGAAACAAGTTTTTCTTTTATTTTGTGTGAATTTCCGAACGAATTATTTTGCGTGTTTCTGAACGTGACTGCACATAGAGATTTGCTCTTTTCGTATTGGTGCGGGAGTCTATGGTCGACGACTTTGGGTTGGCCCGCCTGAGCGAGCGCTAGTGTAGCTCCAATCGTGCGCGCGAACGCACGCATGTGCGGTACGTACTTCGTTCCCGCCGCCATCGCAAGCGCCGCCGGTCGCTCCATTTTCGTGGACACCATCCCTCGATCCTCGGAGACGAGCTCCAGGAATCAGTGCTGTGTGCTGTGTATTTCGTGATACCCACTGACAGTGAGAACATTCGCCTGGTCACGCCTCTGTCCCGGAGGAAGGTGATACGGGATAAGAAGAAACCGCCACCCCGGCGCCCTATGGACCTTCCATCTTCCCATCGAAACGAGAGAGGATAACGCTGACTGCACACCCGAGAGGCCAGTTCCCAAGTAAGTTCGTAGGCCATACTCTCCCCGCAACAACTCCACTATATTCTTCACCATCATCCCTTGCTTCTGTTGGCTTCCAGTTTCTCTGCTTCGCGCCAATCACAACCTCAGTTAAATTACTTATCTAGCTAAAAGCCAAATGTTACCATCCTGACGTGGATTATATTACCCTCTGCGACAGATTCACGGAACCCAAGCCCGTTCACAACAAAATGAAGAAATTAACTCGAAATCGGTGAAACAGCGGGAAGAGAACTTAATCGTGCGCCTCGGAACCGGTATTTTTTCCCGAGGTCAGAGCATGGCTCCGTTTGTCTGTTTGTTATGCCGACACTGATTGTTTTGGTGCTTTGAGGTTGGGCTTTATTTTGAGGTACTTTTTGAGCTGCTTCCTTAGTTAATCGACCTTCATTTTGAGGTTTTGTTTCTGAGGCTTTTTCTTTTTTACAACAATTTATTTCCTTATGACTTCATAAAGTACTGCACTTAGTTATTTTTCTACTTCTAGACTAACGTCACTTGCAATACATAGAACACCAGCAGCCAGCTAAGTAGCGTTCGTAATTGGTGCTACGTCATTAGAATCTATTTAATTGGTTTGATGAGTTGCTCTTATAAAGTTCTTGCACAACTTCCTACAGCAAGCAATGCAATGTTTGATTATAGCAACAGGAATTACAACTTTGCAACTAAACCACGGCTAAATATTCTCGTGGAGAGCTCGCGGCGGTCTCTCAGCGGTAATATGAGGTCGCACCACCCGGTTGGTCTCCGGATCACGAACGCGTTTTAATCTGTGGTGCAAGTGTTGGGAGCTTGTGTGTGATACCTTTATTTTGTTGTTGAAAAAGTCCATCACTATCGTCGTTAGGAGTGACTCAACACTTTTCCATGCTTTTGCTTCAAACTTGGCTAGTCGTAGATATCTCTAAATTAGTGCTGTAAAATTTGCTAAAACTGTTGGGGTATATTTATAAGATTTTTTTCCAAGCAACGTGACGCTTTACATCTGACATCTGATGCCCAAGTCAAAATTTCACACATTTTTAGGGCTATTGCTAATTTTTAGGATCTCAACAGGTCCATTGTAATAATGTGGTAGGTAGGTGGTAGTGTGGATGACCTTTTTTTAACTTTTTTAGGGTCGCTGACAAGTACAAGTCTGGCGGGACGACTCTAAGTTGTAAGAAGTCAAATGCTTGCAATAAGTAGGTACTACGGTACACTTTTGCAATGTCGTAGACATGGTGAAATCACTATGTAATGTTAGAAAGTTTTCTTGTATAATATTTTGTTTTATATTTAGCCCCCGCTTTATCCCATCACATAGACACATCCTGTCCAAGATAAATTATTATTTTTATAGCACTCGCTCCTCAGATAGATTGTCCGTGATTCAAGGCTCTTAGGATTTCGGCGGCGGGAACCCAGGGTACATTAGGAAGGTGCGTAGATACGTCTTCATCTGTGGCTTTGTTTTCTTCGATATTGGGTTCTCTTGTTTTAGTATGCTATAAATCTGCTTAGAGTGCGCCAGACAGGATGATTCGCTGTCTTGTTTTAAGGGGTGTTCTCTATGATTATATATTTTTTTTATTTCCAAATGCTGACTGGGTAGCCGTTAGACTCAACTGCATCATTAGTCTCTCTGGTCACTCTTGTCGCCAATGTTTCTACGACCACAAGGAATATGGTTTTAATATTGACACGAAAAAAGAAAAACTCCGAGTGGATACCTTATCATGCTAAAATTAAATAATTAATAACATTGTCACAAGAAATAAGGTTGTTCCATGGACCCACACTGTTCTCGAAAAACAAACTGTCATACATGCACAATCAAATTAATTATTTTATCAAAACTATTTTATTACATATTTCAAATAGAAGAAATACCTAGCATTAAGATAAGAATGAATAGGCTAGAAAACGTGTATGCTTACTTACACCAAAAAGAAATGCCTCATATTTTATATCAGTTACAGTTTTATGTGTGTAATATTTTGATATCATAATGTAGCCTTGTAGTTTCACCAGACTTAGCTCACGCAAACAAAATACATTTGCCTACATAATGTCTACCTATTTGTGACAATGAGAATAAAAATATCACTCCAAAAAATACTGGACAAAACAGATATCACTGGGCCAATCGATCAGCCTCTATCAGCCCACGTGTGTAATCCATTACACGTACGGTTAATAAACTCCCTACGTATTTACAAATTGATAAACCCTGGCTACTATGTGGCGACACCGGGAAGATAGGAGCATGATGGAGCATGTCGGAGCATGTATTTAGTTATTTTATTACGTGCTCCCGGGTAACAAGAGTGGGCTTGTAAAATTTGTATTTTACAACCAATGATCACTAGTTGAACATACGTTTTCAGATTGATACATTGTAATGGTATCACAACAATTTGGTCACAAGTAAAATTTTAATCGAAATTATTATGGTACACTACATACATACATACTCCATTATATTGCAATATGTCGATAGCTTCCGAGTGGATATTTTCAATAGCTTGTGGATTATTTATTTTTGATTTTTGATTCGAAAAAATAATTATAATAATAAGAGCAAGTGGAAGCACGTTATCCACCAACCCGGACTAGGCCCCCGTGGTGGATTATGGCCTAACCCTCCTCACGATAGTGAGGGGAGGCCTTTGCCCAGCAGTGAAACAGTTACAGGCTGAATTACTATTATTATTATTATTTTAAGAGCAAGTGACTACTGGCACCTACTCGTATTACCTCAAAAAATAAACTAAAAAATTCCGGTAAAGCTACTTCCACTGGTGACATCATTCTTGATAAGGAACGGGGGCGAGGCTTATCAGGTGATAAGGTAGGTCGCGGCGTGGTTTTATTAGTCATGGTGTTAGCTTTTCTGTTGCTTAAGTCAGATTTAGGACGTGTTATAAATTAGGTGAAAACAAACGATGCCGCACCTAATGCCGCCACGTATGCAACAACCAACAGAGGAACGAGTCTTGGCGGGAATCCGAAAGTGAGACGATTTTGATTTTGTATTTTTGTCTCAAACTTGTGTTTCTTCGAGTGTTAATGTGTAATAATTCCAGTCCTCAAACGAATACTATGAACATTCCAAAACTAGTAGTAGGGGATATATTATGTATAATATATAGTTATGTATTTACCGAGCGTCTAGAATCCAGTGTAGTCTAGAATCCAGCCTTTGTAGAGACCGGAATATTGCGGTTTCTTGCACGCGGATTGATACAGTTAGTTTTAGTCTAGAACCATTTCCAGTTTCAAATTATATGGAAGTATGTAGGTACTATATTATATAATAGATGTCCATCTTGAAGTTATGAAGTTGCTCTCTTTCGTTTTTATAAGGTTTAAAGTGACAAAAATTTTGACGCGACTAAATTAAAATTTCTACAAAGTTATATATTAAGCGCGTATCAAGAACCATGCTACATAAAGTATATACTTTAGCATACATCCATTTGAAATAAACTGTTAATTACGGTGTGACATGTGAATTTAGTTCTAGCTAGTAAATTGCACAGGAGCTATTTGTATACGGGATGCTTGAAGTTATTTTGAAACTAAGAGGGTATACTATGTAATGTACCAGATGAGACTATAATATTATGTAGTTTAGTATAATAATTATATACTAAGTAGGTCAATCAATGGTGTCATACGAACGTTGTGAATATTTTTAATAAGGGTAGCTTTACTAATAATTATGTATATAAAGTGGTTTCCCACAAATTTTCTCTCACTCCCACGGGAACTAAACAATTTTTCGGAACACGGCATTATATAACTTCCCTATATTTTTATATATTATCTTATTTTGTAGAAAAAGTATCACAGATCATAATCTGGCCAACTTTGTCAAAACCAACTTTGTCGTCATCGTTACTAACCCCTAGTTTCTGAAACGTCAGTCAACGTTGACAACAGATTAATTATATTGCCATCCTTGTCATTTGTTTAGTGTTAGATAAAGACAACGATAGTTTTAATCTACTGTCAAAGCCAACTAGCGTTCTAGAAACCGGGGGTAATACTTGTAAATAAAACTAAAAAAAAAAAACAGTGTAAAAAATAGTGGTATAACGTTATACCACTATTTTTTACACTGTATGTATATGTATAGTATGTATTAGTAACGATGACGACAAAGTTGGTTAACACTCTGTACACAAGTAGCTTTGGATATCTAGATATGTCTTAATGGAAGTAATTAAGTCTTAGCTCAGTATATCTTCGTCGGATAGCAGGAATCTTGGAATACTCGTTCCATGCGATAATTACAGTGAAAGAAGGTATTTCAAACTAGGGATGGGAAAAGAAGATTGTACCCGCATTCATTTATATCGGTATTAATTTTGTGTTGTATGTAATTAGCTAGGGTTCTTATATTTCAGGTAGGGGTTACAAGTTTTCTGATTCCTATTTGGCTAACCTTTTTACGAAACCTTATTTTTGAAATAGATATGTTTTGTATCAATATGCCTCTTTTTTTTTAAATAACATTTGTATGTAACAAGTTTCTGATTTTGATTGGCTTTTATTTCATTGTCAAAGTTTGTCAGGTCGCCGAATAGGGTCTGCTATAAACAACTAAAAAAACATAAACTTCCCTTCGTCAGGACAGTCACCAGAAGCTTTCCGTTATTTATCTTGTCACTCACTGCTGAAACGGCTGTACAATATTGATAAAGTTTGATACAACAGTACTTTAATTTTCTGTGATAACAAAACAATACTTTTTATCATCATCTACACATTATCATCTTAACTATCAAAAATTATATACGAATGATGCCACGAGGTGCAGCTAATGTATTTTTTTTTAACTAGTATCTTGTCGACTGGTACAATTTTATTTACAACAATTTAAACAAATAAAGGCGAAAATTGCCTAACATGCCTACAAAATATACGAACCAACGCCCAAGCTACACTGACAAGCCACAAATAAAACAAAGCGGCCACTAAACGCGTCGCCTCATCTATAAAATCCCACGCGTTAGTTAATTAAGTTCAACTCAACGTCCCTCAGGAGTTCTTATAACTCCATCTAGAGGAAAACGGCCGTTGTCACGCATCTAACTGAAATAAAGTAGCGTAGGACGACGTTCCACTACGTGAGCAAGGCGAAGCGATACTATATTATCAGTAATGTTTAAAACATTTTTTTTGTTATGGTCATTATTTAAAAGCATTATTTTAGTTTATATTGGTCGTCGTCGGTAATCATCAGGTGAGTGGTCTAACGCAAACCTATCCTACTAATATTGTAAATGCGCAAGTGTGTGAGGGGGTTTGTATGTTTGTTACTCCTTCACGCTCAAACGGCTCAACTAATTTTGATGAAATTTGGTATGGAGGTAGCTAACACCCGGGATTAAAACTTAGATTACTTATTATTCCGAAAACAACGGGTAACACCGCCGAGAGTAGCTAGGGTAATATCAACGTCTCCACATTATACTTTCAAATAACGTGATCCGGATATTACAATAATATTATACATAATATATTATAATACCTAGTCTTTAGGTAATACATCCATCGTGATAAGCCTACATTATGGCTCCAACATCTGAAGGAACAAAGCAAAGTTATTATTATAATATGGCTTAGCATAGCTTGGCAAATCTCGGAGGAATGGCACCTTAAAAGAAATAAAGTGCCGTCGAGCGCGTCGCGAATTATCCGCTCAACACGACAATAAAAATATATCTGTTACAGTAAATTTTCCGAATTCCGTACGATCTACCATCTCCTTAATATATTTTGATAAAAGTTGAGAGTTAAAATGGGGTAGGTTATAATATATTTTAGGAGATTTCTGTTCATCGCGGTCATATACAATACACTTCTGTCAGTGCAAGTCTGGATATATCTGACTATAATATTGGATACCAAGGCCGGTAGTTCGTACAGAGTACCAACATAATTATCATCAAATTAGTAGCAATTAACCAACGCTTGCAATAACGACACTTTCGTTAAATGCAAGTCTAAGGACATTTGGTAGGCAAGATTCTATCAAAATCTTTATTTTTCTTTGAAAATGTACAGATTCATTGACAAGCTTAGCTCACAAACGATTTAGTTTAACGTCCCACGATCTAGATTTCATCCTAACATATAGTATATGTAGCGACCATATCGGTAGCTAACTAATATACAGAGTCGCCCTAGAATGTACCTACAGTAGTATTCAAGCTGCTAACTACGAAAAGTAATTAGTTTTTTATAAAAAAGGGTTCTTAACAGATAACGTTATAAATACTCGTAGGTACACGTCAAAAGGTGGGGAAAAATGATTTTTTCTTTAAATAATAATATAATAATGATAACTTCATATTCCACAAAATATCTTTCACAGAGTGTGGTTTTAACGTGAATTTAAATTGTTAAAATAATGCAATCTAAAACATTTAATTATAATGAAAGCCTTTAACAAATACAATTAATTCCTGAATTAAACATTTTATTCAACGTTTACCGCATCATTCTGTTGAAAACCAAATAACTACAACTGAATTTCAAATGATAATGGAGGTCCTTGCCTAGATAAATCAACAGTACTTAATAATTAAAATCCATTCGAAATACAGTTTAAATTACGTGCATGAGTATTTTACTTATAAATCGGCTTTTGAAGTCATGTTTTGAAATTTACACTAATAAGTACTAAGTATATTGCCACAAATTAATAAATCTCGTTACCACAGGTAATTGATCGATACAATGTAATTAGATATAGCGTTATTCTTCTGTTTTATTGGAAACTAGAAGCACCTCGCGGTTTCACCCGCGTTAACTCCGCGTTCCCGCGGGACCCATTAATTTTTACGGGATAAAAGGTAGCCTATGTGTACCGGGGATAGCATAGCTTCCCAACAGTGAAAGAATTTTTCAAATCGGTTCAGTAGTTTCGGAGCTTATTCATTACAACCAAACTAACAAAGTTTTCCTCTTTATAATATTAGTATACGTAGATCACTAGTGTTCCTCACATTTACAATTTTCTTCATCTTTATTTTCACAACTTATAATTGTGTGATAACTACTATTATTGCGTGGTGAATTTATCATTTACGTCTTTTTTCATTTTATTTTACTTTTAGGAACATAAGCTCATAGTGTTCCCCTTATCCCACCTTACCTGCCTCAAATATAAAATCTATAAATTCACTTCAAAGACACACTAAACTTGAAGTGAATAAAATCGAACGCATACGAGTGCTCTGCTCTCGATTTGCAGTATAAAGGGGATAGAATGTTTGAGTTCAGTTTAGTTCAAATATTTGTAGGAGTGGTGACGGGAAGCTGATCAAATAGTGGCGCATTGCCCGCGGTCGCGGGACCACTTTTGGATATCTGAACAAGAAAAGAGCATGGCTTTGCCGTCGGCAATCAACTTACACGGTTACAAAATATAATTGTCAACGCTATAGTCTCCTATAAACGCCGTCGGCTGCTTATAGCATCACGCTGTACGCCGCGTCACGATGCACCTATACCTACTATAGAAATGTACAAAGTCAAAGTCAAAACACTTATTATAAATAGGCAATAATATCGCACTTTTACAATTCAAACAAACAGCTAATTCTCGTTAGCAAAGATTATCATAAAACATAAAGTATGATAAATTAAACAGTGATTTTGAAAAAGGATGTGCCCCTTTCTAGCACTGTACCAAGATTCTGGATGGGAAAGGAAACTATGTTGACTCTACCAGTGCTTCATACACAGACAACATTACATTTCTATAGTAAGCATCGTGACGCGGCGTACGCGAGACGCTGTAAGCGGCCGATAGCGTTTATAAGAGACCACAGCCGAGTGTGTACCTATCTCACAAGATTTTTTTGGCTAGTTTTAGTGTTGAAATAATAAGAGATCGAATTGAGCTGTGATAATCTGACATGGTATAGACTGTACCGGTCTTCCCACAAAGGATTTAAACAAGAGTTTAACAGATGTGTCTAGATATTTTCTCCACAAATCGACGTCTAACCCTTGCTTTTTTAACTCAATAACAAATTCACAAGTAAAATAATTAGGAATGCCAGGATTGGGTAAAAAAACGCGAGTCTTACCTGGTCCAGTTGACTCTGACCAGGAACTCTGGTCTAAACTTGTGGTAAGACGGTTTTTGTGTACGGACATATTTAGCTCCCTTTTTCGGCTAAACGGTTCGTTGCATAATTTGTAACTCGAAACTGTTATGTACCTACCTAAATTTTCTCATGTATATTTTGTGGTTAGTAGACGGTTCCTACAAGTATTATTATATCAAACATGCGTTACAGCTACCTAATTCAGTTTAGTTCAAGCGAAACTAGTTCGACCTGAAATCGGGTTGACCCTTATCACCATAGGCACGTTTTTAAATTCCATTTCAATTTATTTTCCAACATAAACTCTCAATTCCACGTAGGTATTCACAGCTTCAATTTGATGGAGCACGCAAGGGATACCATTGACAGTTTTATCAGAGTTTACTATCACTTTTCGATCCGTTTTACTCCTCGAAGGAATTTCGTTCGGGGTAATGTATAGCCTACCTTAGCCTGACCCTCGTTTTTTAGAATACTCGTAATAGTTGCTTGTATTTTGTTTGTTTTGGCATCGCACGATTCGTATATTTACTTAGGTAGGGGGTTTGTTAAAATTGACTAACTGACAAGATCTATCCGTTGAATTGCTAACACGATGAACCGAAACTAGAATTTTATATAGAACTAAGTAGCTGTTTCATAAGATTTCAGCCGCATAATTCCCATTTCCCCTGATAGACACATAGCCTAGACACCCGGGAATAGTGTAGTATTCTATTATTGCCAGAATTCACAGAATCGGGTAGTCAATTGCAGGGAAATTAATATCCATATCCTATAAGCTTACAAACAAAATGTATCGCTTTAGGGGTGATTTTTTAAACCTCTTGTCCTTGATTGGTACTTATATTTGTAATATTTGCGCAAGTTACAATGATATTTTTAAAGTTTGAAAAATTATTACAATGGTAGGAGTTCATGAGCATATTATGGTATATTTGTTATTATGTTTATTATTTTTCCCGCTACGCTTTTTACTGCCATCTAGCAAAAAAATACGTACCTACATTATCCTAAAAGCTTTCTCAGAGTATTTCCTTATTGCATCAGACTAACGTTCCGTCTCAGTGGCGTTTCTCGTATTTGTATGTATTTTCTTTGTTTTCTGCCAACATCTGACTTTTGCGAGATTTTATCCAGTCGACACTTCTCTGATAATGGAAATTAGGTTGCAATTAGAGCTGTATTTTTTTATGAGATGTAACGACGAATTTTTGTTATCGATTTGTGTGGTTCAATATACCATGAAATGAAGCTTTCATTTGCAATGTCACTGTTACCGTCCGTATCTCTGAACCTATATATTGTACCTACTTATCAAAAACTATAACGATAATAATGAAATTATTTTGTTGTTCTAGCTAGGTGGAATCACGTAGCCTTTCGATTCAGGCCGTCCAAGACCTCTGTCGTCAATCGTTTACTAAATACGCATAAAGCTACTAAATAAACCAACGAGCTTTACGGGAAATAAAAAAGCCTATACAATGCTTTTAGAAGTCACATTTTCATACAAAACCAGAGTCTAAATTCTTACCTGAAATCCATATCTATCATTCCAACGGCAACTCAAAATAGATCATGCGTCAAAATGTCAACAGGCTGAGTAGGGGCCGCAAAAAAAATCGTGTCCCCGGCCCGCCTTGACAATTTGCTTCGGTCAGAATGGATGACATTTGTAATCGATTGCCACTGGTGCCCGTTTCCACACGGTTAGACCGAGATGACGTGTGAGAGAATGGAGAAATGGCAGCTGGAAACTTCGATTGTAGTATTGATGTTTCACGATTTTATTTAGGTTAGGGCGATGAAGGCGAACATACCGCGATTGAATCGAGGGCTTCGTTAAGAAAAGCCTAGAGACGTACAGAAAAGTAGGTACCTTTAACCGATTGTGTAAAGGGGCTTAAGAAAGTTGTAGAAGCGAGAGAAATGTAAAGATTGTACCATGTGGAAATAACCCCAACGGGGAAAGGCGTGAATGTTAGTAATGTATTTATTTAGGTTGTAAATATAGAAACGACATGCATAAAGAGTTATCGTGACGTAATCTGTTAAACTGATTAGATATTGTAAGAATTGTAGCATTATAATTTTGGTGTACAGAACTTTGGTGAGGTGGGTTTACGAGTACAGTTAAAACAAAAATATATGAAAAAGGAATAGCAATAATAATTATAACAATGGAAAAGAGAAGAAAAAGTAACCAGTGATTTAAAACACAAGCAAAATGTTAGCAAAAGGCTAGATAGCACTAAATACCTTATTTCATCAAACGGAATGGAAATAAGACTTTCATCTCCAAATTTTGATTTTAGTTTTCACTGTCCATACTGGCAATGCTTACCTGTGAAAAGAAAAAGCATATATTAATTTTTACTACTGATAAAAAATTATCCTTACTACATAATACTATTATGTGATCTGAACAGAGTAATTTTTCCCTACTACATGTTGGATAGATTTCTGGTCAAAGTGATGTTACTTCCTCTGGCAGACTTTAGCCAAAGAGGCCTACCACTAAAAGAGAAGCTTACACTGCACTAAAAGTTCTCATATCTAGGGAATAGGGACCTTTACTAAAGAGGACATCAAGTACGTAGATTAAACATTTTCAAGTGCGTTCCTCTAACAAGACCGCCAGCCGTTAAAACCATCTTGCAACCACTTGAAGCCTCCAGAGATGCCATAAGATGTAATACCATAAATCATATCTTAAATAGATCCCGGCTATTTAAGCATGTTTGCTTTGAGGCAGGTGGACGAATTGCGATCAAAGATAGTATACTAACACTAATAGGTTAAGTTTTAACTACTAAGGCAGTGGTTAAACAACGCATCGCCTGAGGAACTTACCAACGATTTTTACGAGGCGTTTTGCCGCATTATAATATTTGTATTTAATCGCAGCTGACTGCATGTTGCAAATAAAAAAAAAAAGGAACGAATTAATGATGCTAAAATGAACGTTGATTTTCGATTGTAATACTGAACTTTGAAGTATTTAAGGGCAACGAGAAATGTTTACCGAAATTCCATTTTCCATTCAATTATTTACAACCGCGAGCTATTAAATACTACCGCCATTGTTTTAATTAATGCCGTCAAAGTTGCTGTAAATTAATAATTGTTATCTTCTGCGCACAAAAGCATACTATTTCACAATACCTGTCAAACTTAGCACGGCAACAAAACGTCCTAACTGCAGAAGATCGCGCCGTCTGAACGCCTCCTAGCTTCACTAATAGTTTTCAATTATTTAGCTACGTAAAACACCAGTTGGATTTATAGTCTTTTTACGATCCCGTTACTTCACAAGTCGATTTAGGTTCATTCATAAGCTAATAGACGGCGAGATTTATTTGTTGAGATAACTAGTTTCCCATTTTTTAGTGGAATTAGTTTTGCTGGTTGTTTCGTAAGGTTAGAGCTTGTTTTTTTGGTGTGACTACGGTTTTGTCTGCAATTTAATTACCATTTTTAGAACACACTGGGCATGAAATTTTTAAATTATTTTATTCTGCGTTCACATCCGCTGCTCTACCATGCATCCCATACTACAACTTATTCAGTATCGATCTGTAAGTTTTTTTTATGTTCTGAGAAAGAAAACAATATAACATAAATAAAATAAACTAAAACCAGCTAATGCTAAGTAAATAAACTTAAACTACTACTAAAAATATGTTATTAAATAACAATTCACGTGATGGTAAACGGTACTTCTGCTCATAAAACATAATAGTTACAGCGTCACAAAAACGTCGTATTTTGCATTGCAAAATCTGACATGACATGGCCAAATAATAGACCACGAAGAAAGAATATGCAAGAATAAGAAAACAATGAAGAAGAAAAGGCAAGAACATAATACCGGCTTACTGAACTACGGTAAGTAAACTAATATTATTATGCCTATGCTAATTTGTCGAAAAGTAGTTTTGGTATTTATATAAAAATAAACTAGGCATATCCTAGTCAGTACAGGAGTTAGATCCCACCTATTTTATAAGAGTCTTATGTAACGATCACATAAAAAAATATCCACAAGATTCCCGTCCCAATAATCTGCTCAAGCAAACACAAAAAAGTGGCGTAAAAACAGACATGTATAGGAAAAGGTAGCTTTGACGACAAATCTGCTTTTACAAAAAATATAATAAACCTATTGATACAAATCTATCAAAGAAAAAGCAACAAGCTTAGAAAAGAAGCGTCGATATTCAAGGTACACCAGTAACATGGGTGTTTCTCATGGCTCTATTCATATCAGTGGTATTGTACGCTCGTCAATATGTTTACGGCCATTATACGACACCGTCGTTATTTGTTGTCATTTCTATTTTATGCGGATCGGGAAAGGTGAGGATGAACGGACTTCCGGACTATTTGCTATAGAAAAAATGGGAATGATCTCCGAATGACAGAGATTGCGTTCAGGGTGTCAATTCTCGTAATTACACAAAAAGTTGAACGAAAGTTGACCGAAATGTGATTGGATTATGACTAGACTGAGAATTGGTATTCTGCTCCCATAAATTTACAACTTCATCTCGGTATAATCAACTTACGATCTAGTTACAGTTAAGTCAACCCATTGTCTATGACATATAACTTCAACTCATTTTTGTTACTAGAATACCATTTTAGCGTTCGGTTACATTACGATATCATTTCGATCAAGCGAACGTTAAATGTCACTTTTCAAGTTACGAGAATACCATTTTTAGACTTTAATGAGATTATAAGTTGATCGGAACTAGATTTTGAACATATTAAATTACCAGAATTGCCCTACTGGTTAAACCGCATCGGTTTCTGAAGAATAGCCATTGATAATGCTTTTGTAGGGTTTATTACTGTCTCGTGGTATGGCACCGTTAGTTACGCTGTCTGATTCTGGTCCATTAGGTATCAATTGAATCAATTTAGGACGACATCAAAAGAGTCGCAGGCAACCGGTGGATGCAAGTATTGCAAGTGTCAAATTGTCGTTCGGTGTGGCGGTCTAAGGGGGAGGCCTATGTTCAGCAGTGGACGTCTTCAGGCTGATAATGATGATGATTAGGTATCAATTGAGCTGGTGAAGCAAACTGGTCAAATGCAAATGCTCAAAGACTAGTTATTTTTTTAACTAGATTAGGCTTTATTTTTACTTTACGTTACTATCATTTTTATTGTTTGTTTTAAACATTGTTTTGTATTGTTGTCCAGCGTTGATTTAATTGACACTCTAATAACATTCAGCGAAATATTTTTGAAACGATGAATATTTTGAATAGATTCAGTAGGTTAGAAGTTTACAACAATCAAAATCTGACATGGGATAAATACCATTATTAGAAGCGCTGTTTAACTAATTTATATTCAACACATAATATAGGCACATAACAGGTATTGTAAATTACAATAGGTATTAAAATGTATAATCCGCTTTAGGGGTGATGCAGTATCTACAAAATTCTCAAATAACTGTAATATCAAGGGGATTATACTGATATCAAAAAGATAAAAAGCACCCCTCTGTGTTTTTTTTAATATTTATAAGCAACTGAGTTCGTGAAAAGTAACTTAGCATTCATAAAAAACTTATCAATAGAGCATAGACATCGTAACAAGAACATTTTTATTAAAATAGCCGTTCACAGACTACTTTTTCTAAAACAAAAACCTGACTCGAACAAAACTGAATAGAGTCGGGCAAATGATAGATTCTTGTAGGCGTGTGAAATGCAATGTGTAAATGCAGTCGCAGACATTGCAGCTGTACTTACTTAGTTCAAATGAAGGTACAATCAGGAAGGGTTTCACTACCTAGGTTTTAAACGATGTTTTCTTTCGTTGAAGCGTATGCTCAGTTTTTGCGGTCGATTGGTTTCGAACCTACGGCCGAAGAGGGGACTAACTGAGTTATCATCGGCTCGCATGTAACCTAATCCCTCAGTATCATGCTGCTTATTTGCGTGGAGTTCTTGTCTTTTGTTTAGCTTGCGACGAGACTATTGTATAATATGACGTGGGGAGTAAAAGGGGTTGCGTATTGGGCTTTTATATTTTTAGACGCATCTTTGTTTCGTAGTTTATTCTTGCCGTTCGAAGACAAAAAATATAATGTCATTTTTGCAGTAGTTTTTTAACTTTATGAGCTAGAATTATAGATTTTGTCATTTCGATTTTTGAAAATTATAAATTTATTACTTAGGTATAACTGCGGTTAACCAATTTCATAAATAGCATTTTAATGTGTGTCGAAAATATTTGGTACATTTTTTATACATTTGCGACAAAAAATATATACAAAAATCTATCATTTTACACCTATCATTTTACATCTATATTTTTGTAGCCTCTACCAAATCTTCTAGCATATTAAAGTCCACATTACCCTCGTTCCGACTACCGTTAGTAAACACTTTTAAAACATAAACAAAGCTCTTTTCGCAAAAACGTAAGCCGTATCAAGATATTTTATTCAGCCCCGTACCACTCCTCTTATAATCCCCTAAATATGATATCCGCCGAGTGGATTGCCAACAAAAGGCCATTTTGATTTTGTTTTGACTAAAACCGAGAGAAACCGTGATATCGGGTTTCGCCAAAACTGTTTGCTTTGATACATAATGCATTATGACTTCTTTTATATTTACAAATAGACGGATAATAGCGAGGGATTTGGTTGATAAAGGAAAGAAGCTACAAAGTGAAAACAGAGATGGGTTCGTATGTAATCGACGAGATTAGTTTTGCTCACGAGTAGAAGCGCTTCGCGGTTTCACCCACGTTAAATACTATCCCGCGGGAACCGTTAATTTGTACGGGATAAAAGTAGCCTATGTCCCCCGGGGATAGTGTAGCTTACTAGCTTCCCAACAGTGAAATATTTTTTTCAAATCAGTTCAGTAGTTTCGGAGCCTATTCAATGCAAACAAACAAACAAAATCTTTCCCCTTTATAATATTAGTATAGAAGTATAGATGAATGATCGTACATATTATTCTGTGTGAGGGCACACTTGCACAATGCTACAAGCGAAGCAACAGCACCTTAATAGTGGTCAGTGGTCACCAATAATCTTTAGCTAAAGAGAACGCCTAAAATCCTCCTTTTTATTCTGCTCGGTACTGAATAATATTATAGGTACTATCATATAAAAACTAGAAAAATAGCATAAACATTTTTTATTAAGTTTATAATCCCCCAAACTTAATCTACTCGTAAATATAGTTCCTCGTACCGTTCTCAGGTAACCAACAGTTTTTTTACGATCCCTTTTAGAATCTTCTGGGGGTGAAATTGCTTTCACGGTAAATCGGTTCGCGAAAAGACCTCTTTGAATTAGTATAAAAAAAAAGATTTTCTTGCTTCTCACTGACCTGAGAACAGTTTAGGAAAGATTTATCGAATTAAGCGTGAGGTTTCTGGGGCAGCGCAATCCCATTAACTTGTTTTTTGGAGGGATTATGTATGATTGAGTTAACAATAAAAGGGGTTTGAGGGTAAATTATGAAATGTAATGCTGCGAAACGAGCTTTGAAACGTGTTGCTGCGAATATTGTGTGCTAAGAAGATCTCTGCATTATCTGCATATGAAACTTCAGTTTATCGAATGAATTCGGAACAACTTTCATCGGTCATTTGAAATTCGAACTAAAAATTCTAAATGTAATACGTATGTTTAAATCTGTTTTAAGGAATTGGCTCATTTAATATAATGTTTTCTATGATGTTAATGAACTTTATAAGTTGGTGACTTGACATTGTACTTAATTAAATTATTTTTATTCACTATATACCTAATATTATATAACTATAGTAATATTAACACTGACGAAATGTGATACTTATGACCTGTCTTCTCATGTAAATTGAAGCAAAATAAATGATTCGATTTGATTTGGTGTCAGAAGTTATTAAGCCGCCCAAGGGCTTTTGACGTGACTTAACAACTATTATCAGTCGACGATAACTGGGACTGATGGCTTAACGTGCCTCCACAGCACAGAGTAATGTAGAGCACCATATACCACGCACAGATGATAAAGACATTAAAGTAAAGGCTCTTAAAACTTTAGAGTAAAAAATGGGGCTAAATCCTTACAATAAATAATACAAACGAGCGTAGCACAAACATTGTGGAAATCGTGCTCGGAATCACAATCGACGTATAATCTAGCAGCGAGAAAAACTATAACGTCTCAATATGGTAGGAGATTAACCTTAATAAATTCATTACTCAAATACTGGTATAAATCAAGAATACGGGAGACGATGCTGTAACAATGGTTGTGATTCCTGAATGAGATCATGAACATGGAATGATAAATTGACAGTGACAGGTCTCTTGTTTTACTGAAGATAATAAGTATAAAGTGGTAGGCATAGGTAGGTAGGTGTAGCTTTTGACATTGACATTTTATTTATGATGTAATAGTATGCAGATAATATCATAAAAAAACAAATATTATTATAAATATCGAATAATATATCGTTAGATCAACTGCATAAAAATACTACATTCGGTTGAAAGCATACATCGAAGGTAAGTGCCCGAAAATATGCGATTGTTTGAAGCAGTGAAAGAAAATGTTTCAAAGAGCGAACTAATTTCAAAGATCTTATTCACTGTTTTACATAGGTACCTCCACGATAGCTGTAACGAAACTCGTGATATACTATCCGGGGAACAGTCACGAGGTGAATTTATTAACCGTATTCCTTATAAAACAGTTTAAATAGTCGTTGATGGTGAGACGATATCAGCAGTTGTTTGGTTTCACACTGAAAATGCACTTCAAATGCTGAGGAGTTGTAAACGGCAGTCTTTGAGGACCAGCCTCTATCGAGGCTTAGCAGGTTTATTACTCTCAACCACATCCTTGCTTAACAGCAGATAAGAAAGTGATGAAATGTAAGCATTTAAAGTATACCTACACAAGAACAACAACAGAAATGGGCTCTGTTCTGAGAATTCGGTCCAATTGGGTTACAAAAAATATTTGTTATTCTTGAGATATCTAGCTCATATTTTCTGTTTTACTCCTTACGTTATTATGACGCTAATATTATTACTTTAATAATTTGACTTTCATTATTTTGGTTTATATCTTGAAAAAAAACGGCTTATTCCAAAAAATCCCCTGGCAGTTTCCCCTGCGCAAGGGCCAAATCCAACTTTTTTCGTTTGTTTGTTTTTATGTTATTTGTAAAAACTAGTCCATTAAAATAACTTATTAAGGAAACACAATTCTAGTCAATTTAATAACATCATAATCTACCTTATCTATAAAAATACGGTGTCAAAGCACCTCAACATCAGTCACGTCTTTACGATTAACGGTTCAGTACATTATGGGGACTTGAGAAATGTTGACCACTCGCTGAGAGCTCTTTGTATTGCTTATTGTCTTTGTAACATCGGGCACAAAAGTCTCAATGGCCCTCGAATACACCATTTTATCTTTCACTTCCTCTAAATCTTATTTCATTGCATTGTGCTCCTTCTACTCTAGCAATAGAGCCTTCGACATCATCAAAGTTTAGTTTATCATCCGCATCGTTAAATATGTCGAATACACTTGTAACTTGTCATAGTTGTCTGTTAATTTGGATTGTTCGGTTGCCTTCAATACGCAGAAAAGGTATTCGAAAGTCGACTTGTAAAAAATCTTAAGCGTCCGCCCGTGTCTTTATTGCATTGATTGGCGCTTTGTCTTTGAAATTCTTCTTATTGTTTGTTAATGTGTTAACGACGGACAGTTGCAAAAACTATTTGGTTCTAATTTTTCATCGTCAATTATTTGAATTGTTCGTGTTTTCTTTTTTATAAAGGCGCATTGTCAGTCATTTCAAGTGCCAGCACATTGATTATTGTTAGAACTGTTTTGATTTCGACGACACCTAATACTTTTTCTTGATTACCATTGAGAGACAATTTAAAATGAACTTTACGTAAACTCTAAAATTAACAATCTTCAATTTATTGTAAGTGAATAAAGGGTGTGCCTATTTAACTTCATAGATTTACCGATACCTTTCCCAGCGGTGATTTTGCAAGATCTGTCTACCTCCAACACAGCGAATATATTAACTGCTATCCAAATTAAATCTACTTTGAAAGCACGTATCTGCTCCATATATTATCGATACAAATCTCAACTGGAGTACCCCTAAAGTTTGTTCGGAATACTAATAAGCCGTTAAAGGGAACCCTGGTTTCAGCATCAAAGGATATCGCTCCGGAACTAGGAAACTAAAACCAGAACGCTTTAAAGTTCCGCCGTTCAGCTTGAGGACCGCATAATCTGTTCAAATCGGTATCCGTATAATTATTAGTTCAGACTAGGTTCTGATTAGGAAAGACTAGATTGAATACCGGTATACTAAAGATATTTGAGAGTGGCTGTGACAGGATCAAATAAAAAAGAATAGTAAGCGTATAATCAAATAAATAGAATGACTAACATTAGAGACTTACAAAGTTTAGTCAACGTCATTACATAGATCAATATAATATACACTGTTAAAAAGAGCATTTCTTTAGCAGTGTCATTATTATTTCGAAATCAATGATAATAATGAGTTACTACGGTAATAAAACTGTATCGGTAATGCTATTTCAATACCGGTTTACTCATATACCGACAAAATTCACGTTCAGTCCTTGTTTCAAAGTTTGTTCAGTCAATGTACACATTAGCTTCACATATTTATTTTGCACTATTTTCAAGAGTTTTGGAGTGCATAAACTGTGCCCGAGGGATTAATAGAACAGATTTTGAACACGAATTTACCTGGTAATGTTTCACGTGGTTATATAGTTGGTGGAGAGTATGTGTTAGTTATCCTACTAATAATTATGTGAATGTGAGAGTGCGTAATGTTTAGATGCTTGTTCTAGCTATTGCGGCGTGAATACGTATTATGATGAAAAGTCATGTCTTGGCATTATAAAGGACTTTTTGTATCCCGTAAAAAATATTATTTTGTGGTGTGTTCTTCTGTGTTATTGGTATCCCGAAGGCCAAGCTTCATTTTGGGTTACTGTGCCATGTTAGTTAGATAGTTAGATAATAGTGGACGCGGCTATAAATAAACGCGAAGCGCAGCTAGTTGAATATACGTTTGCTGTGAATCATTATATTCTATTGGGTAATCTTCTTTCGTATACTTTAAAATATGAATTACTTCACTTCCTACTTACTTAACTTTTGAAAGGAGTCAAAGCTTTAAATATTTGTTTATCAGTAGAGTAAAGGCCCACATTTGTGACTGACTCACCGTCTGTGAGACTAGAGTCTGCCATTATAAACCATTAAGTTTTTGTAACACTTGTTTCTCTGACTCAACAAAATAATATGTAAATAAAAGGTGGTGACTTGACCACGCGCGAATTTTATTGCGGTCGGGTTAACAACCAACTCTGCCGTATGTTTTTTTTATATTTTTAATTAGGTCAAACATTTTAGCTAGATTCCGTTGACGGCATTGTTTTCTGTTACTCAATCTTACGGTAGCTAACCTGATGGTAATCGTTACGCCGGTCCATAACATTTAAACTGCCAGTAGTCCAGAACTTTGCAATGCACAATCTTGTGCGGCATTGCACTGCAGTATTGATCGTTGCATTGTTGCTTGATTGTATTTACTTCTCAAATTGCGTTTCATAAAGTTATTGCTGAATGTAAACAAATGCTTTGCAAAAGAAACAATATCTTTTCCTGTTATCTCCAAAGCTTCTAATACGTTTCATTAAGGCATTGATCTTACCGCTTCCATCGTCTATAAAGTCACAATCCACTGAACAAAACACTGTTATTTACTCCATGAGGTGCCCACCAACAATTTCCAAAGGTTAGGTATATCGAATCAATTGACCGGCGAGTAATGAAGACATTACTGTCCATTTTGCAGATATCTATCTCGTGTAATCGCCGCATCACGATTCCGGGTACAGTCGCGGAGCAAAGCCTTGGCGCTTTTACTTGAATACATTTTGTAGCCGAACACATTTTGTAGCCAGTATTAAAGTTTTTCTACAGTTACGAGTATGTTAATAACAGAGAGAGTTATAGGCTAAATAAAAAAGTCTTTTAAGCTTTGCCTAAGCCCTAAGCCAACGTAGCTTGTTTATTACTAAGGTTTTATGCATCGTATCCTTCATAAAACTATTTATATTTTGTCTTAGATTTTTTTGCTTTGTTAAAAATAGGTAACGATACCTAAATCGGCTGGGTCCTGCGATTTTGCTATTATCCCCCAGGAACCGAGATTAATAAGTATCCTGTTTTTATTCTAGGACGTAAAAAATAACAAATTTTATCAAAAACCGTTCAGTTGTTGCGGCATGAAGCGAAGCCAAACGCACGCACACTGTCTCACACAAAGTTTCATTCATAGCAGTTTCATTAAATATGTCATCAGCAAGTTGTTTAATGAAACTCTTGACTTTTCTTGTCACCTGTACTTTACTTTTCATGGAGCACTTTTTGCAGGCACTTTATTACGTTGGTGTCTCAATATTTCTCTACTTTAATAATAATTAACAATTTGGTTGATAAAGATCTCTGAAGAAAAATAAGCCCAACGGGTGAAAAGGCTCTACATTCAACTAGAGTACACAACCACTGAGGCCAATAAAGAGTATGAAAAATGTTGTTTGCTTTACTTAACTTTTATAAGGGTCTGTATTAAACTGAGGCCGAGATAAATAGACGTTTTTCAGTCAACATTTCTTAGGTTACCTTAGGTTTATGCTACCGTAATGATCCTGAAAATGATCTATACAAATGTTTGTTTATAAGCTGTAGTTAAGTTTTTGCTTTATTATAAAAATGCCAGATTTAAGGAACAGCGGCGTTTGGTATTGAAAGCATTCTGCTATTTTGTCTTATATCTGCTGACGTCTATCTATCTCGCTGTTAATACATCTAAGACCGTAGGTATATTGCATTTCAATATGTTATCGTTCACGTCTTTGGCTTTCACATTGCATTCATTTCATACTATCAATGGAACTATGTCAAGAGTTTCGGCATTATATACGTCTATTAATACACCATCAATGTCCAGTACTTGATATTAGACAATTCATTAGAAGTAATTGTTGAGTGTGACTCAGCGAGTCATACTACGAGTATGCTGACTTAATATTATGCCGCGTATGCTTTTTAGGGTTCCGTGCCCAGAGGGTAAAACGGGTAATCCCTGTCCATCCGTCTGTCTGTTTGTCTGTCTGTCCATCTGTCACCAGGCTGTAGGTATTTCATGAATCGCGATAGTTAGATAGTGGAAAATTTCACACATGATGTATTTCTGTTGCCGCTATAACAACAAATACAAAAAAACAGAATACAATATAAATATTCCCCATTACAAAAGACATGTTTTATTTTTGTTTTTATAGATAATGGTATTGGCACCTTACGTGCGCTAGTCCGACTTCCACATGGCCGGTTTTACGGTTTTATAGACTGCACTTAAGAAACAGATATCCAAACTTTTCTTATGTCGTCGTCAATATAACAAAATTTTCAATGGCATATGTACTTGGAAATACAATAAGAATGTCGTCTATCTCGTTGAGAATTTCAATGAATACTAATTCTCTTTTTACAGATTACAAATTAAAACGTATATTATTAGAAGTGTTTGGAGATGCATTCAAAATTGCATAACTGTTATTATTGAGCCTTGTGAAGACTGGCTGGGACGGCAAAATCCTTGAATACGGTTGAGAATCCAACTCAAAGTACAAGTTAAGTTGTTAGAGATAATGACACAAAGTAAAATACTCCAACTAAAAATGCTCGGTTACTCATGAGTGTGGTATTTCCGATAGATGACAATGGCTCTACTGGAAACACTAATGAGGTCTACGTATCGGTAATTTGCGGACAAATGGCTGACTCAAATGGCGAAATAATGAATAGAACCACAAAAACTGTATGCTGTTGATGATTTTGGACACGCACAATTGAGTTGGTACCTATAAATAATTTGGTGATGAATGTGATGATTTGCAAGAAGTTATAAGGTAAAACGATGACGAATGTAGCACTAAGGCAGATACTAACTTTGAAAGTTTAATGTTGATTAGCAAAACGAAAACAATAAAGGTTTGATAAGAAAGATCCTTTTAAAACCGTCACCGTATTACCACAAAAGTTAAGACCAGAGTTAAACAGATGTTTCTAAAATTTCGTTCGTTTAAACCGACGTCTATCACTCGCGTTTTCTTACTCAATCCAAGCATTCCTAATTATTTTACTTGTGAGTTTGTTATTGAGTTAGAAAAGCTAGGATTAGTCGTCGATTTGTGGAGAAAACATTTGGACTCATCTGTTCATTTCTGGTTTAAATCTTTTATGGAAAGACGGACATTGTCTTAAAACAGTCACGTTAGTTAACACTTTAATAATAATGAAACTTTATTTCAGATACAATAGATCCATATTTAAACTAACATCATTTAAGAGTAGGAAGTTAGACATAGACACAAAAGTAATAGAACCATCCAAATAACAATCTTAGGATTAGGATCCTACGATCCTAATCTCAGTCTTAGGTTATACCTATAATAAGCTTAACCCAATATTTTAGAATAGTACAATCAGGTTTGTCAACAACAGCCTTTAGGATGCGATTGCTGCTACCGCGCAATGTGCTGAGCAGGGACTTTGATAACAAATTACATCAGACGTATTATTTCAAGGAATCTCAAAATTACTCAAACTAAGCAAACCGTCAGCTCGTTATCTACAAACCTCTGAGACCGCCAACAGGTTAACAAAATAGCGGGCTTTATCCAAACCCACTCAGAAGACAGAACGTAAACCCGATGCTAAGTCAAATGCAAATCAGTCGACCTTTTTCAATCCAGTGAGCGTTAACTTTCAACGTGAGCCAACGAGAGCCTCTTATTGAGTTAGTATTTAAGCTTAAGATTTATTCAAAACAGAACAGCAGTTTAAGGGTGCGATGGCGTCCATACAAATGAAGGTAGATCGAGGGTTAGATTTCCCCTCGCCTTGATACTTCATTTTCAGATTCGGTCGGAAGTTTTGTTTTACTTTTGAATTTGCATGGTTTAGGGATTCCTTTTTTGCTTAGTCTTGATTGGTTTCGTTATGATTTGAACTTGTCGTTTTATTTTGATTTTTAATATTTGTCCAATCACAAGTAAGTTTGGTTTTCAGTAGTGGTACAGTAGTGGCTTTTCTTCCGACTTTCAACTTCACTTTACTATGTATGTGATATTTTTTCGTAGAATAGTGATAATGGTTTCTTGTGTTTGCTCATTGGCTGTACGTTGTTTTTTTACTAACTGTGTTTGAAAGTTTAACTTCGAAGTCATCAACAGAAAATGACTCACAATAGTTAGATTCTATCAACACATATTTCACGTCAAACTTTTTATTTACGCTCCCCACCGCAACTTCAAAGCTATTAAGCCACAAAGGAGAAGTTTTATTATCATTTAAATCGTCATTAACAAACTAAACGGCTCCTTCTATTCTCATACCATCATCATTCGTGGCACACTTCGCATTATCATATGAATATTAGAGAAAATAAACTAAAAAATATTAGTCACAGCACAGGCCGCTGGAGGCTGTTACCTTTCCAACGGGCTTTAGAAAACTCTCGCTTAGTATTCAAGGAGCATATATGCTTCATAATTCCCTTGCTGCTTAATACGGCCTCACATTCGACCACCGCAGTCTAAACCATTTACGTTGACCCACCGCATTCGCCTTGCTGTTCAAAAACTGGACGCATCACGATCATTTCTTCAACAAGCTGTAGGTCAAGCTATGGTGGACATGTTAACTGGTACTTGCCTCATCTCTTTGTTCACGAAAACGTGATATAAAAGATTAACTTATTAGTATTCCAGAGATGGCTGAGATCTGAAGGTACAGGCGGTGAAGACCATGATGTTATTTGAGGTACGAGCGCAGGTAAAAAAGTTGTTCTCGAAGTATGATTAGTGAAGTGCCTTAGGAACAGGCTACCGTGTGAACTGAACATGATTGATTTTTCTTAGAACTCAGTAAGCAGCTCCATATTTAATCGAAATCATAGGCTGTTAACCTTTCCAAGTTAAAGGAAATGCCGGAACCAAATAGTCATTGGGTCGTGTCCACGCATGTTAAGGCTATTATAATATTAGTATACGGACATACTGAAACGGTGGCGAGTACGGTGAGATAGGTTGTAGCAATGTAGGTACCTATAGAAACGTTACGTTTGTCCGCTACCTATATTACGGCACCTTTACCTTCTATGAAAAAATATCATGAAATATGTTTCTTTATAAATATAAAACACCGTCAACTACCCAATAACTGAACTGAACAAATAGGGATATATATTATTACTAGAGGATACATTTTACTAAATAAACTTTCACACCAAAAAAGTTCATAAAATCAACATATTTTAACACACTGGTTTCCCAACACCGATGATGCGAAGATGCTTCCAATAAACCTTTAAGCCCATACAAAAAGAACGTTGTATTAATTGAATTAACACTTCCCTCTGAAGATATGGGATGTACAAAGTAAGTATAAAGGGAACATAAGAACCAAAACTCCGATATATACATACATACCTAAATAAACCTGTTAACATTCGATTCTCAGGTAATGAAAATAAAACAAGTTAATTGCATTCGCGCGATAAAAGAAATGAAATGGGTAGTGATGGGAAAACGAATAATTGAACTAGTTTTAGTATTAGATCTAGATAAAAATTTAGCGTCATTAGGAAAACTCGTCAAAGTAATTTAATTTATATCACGATAAAGTTTAAAACAGTCTGTACTATTCTATAGGCCGCCCATACACACAATATTATTAATAAACTTCGAATACGACGAAAACTAAATAACAGCGATGCAAATTATGTTTAAATTATACTTAAGTCAATTTCTCAACTGTCGTAATTTTTGTACCTAGAGGGTGTATTGTATACCTATTTATTGCTGTTCTAATAAAATTATATAATCAACATTCTTACAATTACCTACTTTCTTGAGTTGTTCAATTATTTGGTCATGACTGCAGTTAAATCAACTCAAAAATATACCGCATAGCTCTATAAAACACATAAGAAATTATAAACTGATGATCTTGAAAACATGCGGCATAACAACATTTCAACGAATAAATAAATAATCGTTGCTATTTTTCATTCACAATAATTTATGAATCTTGTAGTCCGATCTCCTTTCCTCACTAACGTTCTCAATTTACACACAAAGGTAGTCTTGCAAAAAAAGTAAGACTTGTTTTTCCCATCACTAGTTTGTGGAAGTAGTTAATTTACTTGGAATTCCACTGAATTATCATCTACCGAACCTAGTTTATCTGTTATTGGCAATATAAAATGTTGTTTATTTATGATTTTTTAGCCTGCGCTCATATTATTGCCTTTATCATCATGCTTATCACAATATCTCTTAACAGCCCACTACAGCATCTCAGCTCACTTTAGCTAAAGAGATTAGGCCATATTAACCTGTGCCATAACCCGCTACGAGACTTGCCCATGGACTATTTTTTTTCAGACATGCTTTTATAATTAATGCAGTAAACGTGTCATGGCGACATTTACGTTGGGATATCATAATTGAATGCGTTTACAACTTTTCATGCCTGTGCATGATTCACATACTGTTCCATACAAAGAGTAGGTACCAACTCTTCGAACCGGGACAAAGTAATATTTGCACACTACTGCTAGGATCACCTGGCAAAATAGAAATCGAAGATAGCATCGAAAGATCATAAGCTAATCAATACATAAGCTTATCAGCATAAGCAAAATCTTTCACGATTACCTTTAGCAGCAATTGCCGTCGATATTGCCAACCGAGGATATCTAAAAGCGACTAGATGCGTCCAAATCGGGCGCGGTTAGGGAAACGAAGCTGCACGGGTAATTTCATGGCCATTATGGAAGTCTGCTCCATCGCCGGGAGCACCGTGCGTTCTTGTGCCGTCACGATTTAACATGGATCGCTAGATATACTTGATGCGCCCGAAATGTGTCTGTCTATTAGTGAAACTCGAATGGAAATCTCTACTCTACATTTTGTGAGCACTATTCACAAGAGCAGGAGGCTTCTTTTTGTTTTAATCATCATGCCAATGTTTTCACGAAAATTTTGAGCGTTTTAGTTGTTATTAAAATTAAATATTTTTGTAAACAATTTCACGATAACACCGCATTAGGGTAGATCTTTATCTTACACCTATATTTTAAACTAGCGATCCGTTGATGTCGCCTGCGTTAGCGTCGTCGTCGTCGTCTAGTTTGGCATCGTCAACGATGGCATAGTGAGCGTCAGCGTCGTCAGTGCCGGCGTCGTTGACGTTAGTGTTGACGTCTTAGCAACGTCAACTTCAGTGCCAGCGTCATCAGCGGCTACATCAGCTTCGATAGCACCAATAAGTACCTTAGTAACCAAAGTGACTCAATAACCACATCTAGTAACTTTTAACTCTTAAATCAAGTTCTATCTTTGACACGAACATCTACGTATATGCTATTACGTTACTCTGATACCGTTGTAACAATTTAGCTAGAAATACCATCAAATATTTTTTAAACCTATAATTATTTCATAAAGTACTACTAGTTGTACCCCGCAGTTTCGCCCACGTTTAGTTTTATTAGATAGCGAGCTGATCGGATATTAGAGAAGGAATATATAGCCAACGAAGCTTAGTGACTTACATCAGGTCGATAGTGTTCGGGTCATTTTGATTAGCTGGGTGCACTTAATAGGTAGGTACGTGTTTTATAAAATAATCTGTGTGAAAAAATCAATTAAGTAGACTAAATAGATAGTCTTTGAAACGGATCGAGTCCGGACCAAAATGAATCAATAGTAAATTCTTCAAAGATCAGACAAAATTGAAAAGCCGAGACTGAGATAATAACGAATCGCCAAACTTATCTCGAGGCATTATGAAAACCTTATTCACGGTGGGTGCTTCCAAAAAGGAATAATTACGGAAACGTCCATCCTAAACTGGTCTCCTGTAGCTCTGTAAACCCTTCCGGATTGTGTAAGATGGGGAGTCAATTTATATCGGTCGATATAAGATGATTATCGGTAGAATTTAATTGAAACCTGATATCTACTTATATCTGTTCCCTATTTTAAATTCAACTCGTTTGTGTAGGCGAAGGAATTCTAGATAGGTATATTATTGTAAAGTTATTGTGATTGTGTTGTCTCTGACTTATGATTTCATATTGATTGGTTTTGTGGTGGTCAGTACCTGGTCGGTTGTATTTTATAGTGCCTGGTCTTGAGTAAAGAACCAGTAAAATATTATGCCACATATTATTATTATAGACTCGCTATACCATTACTCTATATTTTTGTCCAGAAAGGGAATTAGTCCAATGCTAGACCGAGAGAAAGATAGACGCTAAATGCCCCAGTATGCTCCACCCTAATTACGCTCATTCGTCAACGTATATGATAATACTAGCGGCGCCCCGCGGTTTCACCCGCGTTTCACATAACACATATAAGACGGTGGCTGTTAGATACGACTTGTAACATTGTGTCAGAGAAAATACCGAAGTTAGGTAGTTTTCACAGTTATTATCACAATGCGATGGACAGTGAAATAGTGATGATGATGACATTGTAGCCTATATTGTGTTTGTTAACTATCTGCGTACAACATATCATGCAAATTAAGGTTTATCTACTATTTAAGTTTTCGTTCCACTGTGTATTGTGTTTAAGTTGTGGTATAAACTAATGCCAAATTTAATGCCCATGGGGTAGTTTTTCATAGTTTTTATTGCATTGATGGAAAACGTTGATGATTATGATGATGACTTATACTCGTAGCCTATGTCCTAAATTGGGAGACAACCTATCTGCGTACCAAATTTAACTAATTTAATGATTTGAAGAACTAACAAACATACACACATACATACATACAAACTCTCAAACTTTCGGCTTTATAATATTAGTAAATTCGCTCTTTCTCTCTCTCTCTCTTTCCTTCTTCGAACTGTTTCCCTCTATCTCTATCTCTTTCCCTCTCCCTCTATCTCTCGCTCTCCCCCTCCCTCTATTTCTCGCTCTCTCCCTCTATCTCTCGCTCCCTCCCTCTATCTCTCGCTCTCTCCCTCTTCCTCTATCTCTCGCTCTCTCTCTCATCGCCCTCTCTCCCTCTCTCTCTCATCTCGCTCTCTCTCCCTCCCTCTATCTCTTGCACTCTCCCTCTCTCTCACTCTCTCTCGCTTTCTCCCTCTCTCTCTCGCTGTCTTCCTCTCTCTCTCGCTCTCTCCCTCTCTCTCTTCCTCTCTCTCTCGCTCTCTCCCTCTCTCTCGCTCTCTCCCTCTCCCTCTATTTCTCGCTCTCTACCTCTCTCTCTATTTATGTTCATATATACTTCTCCGTCTATCTCTTTCCCTCTAACTCTATCTCTCTCCCTCTACCAAACTTCTATCCATTATTATATGTATATCTCTTTGCCAAATTGCACTACGATTTGCCGTCCGTAGGGGATGCAACTAAAGAATACCTCATAATTTCAACCCCTTACTTTGTCCCTTTTAGGGATGATTTTGCAAAAAAGCTGAGACCCGTATTTCTTTATTTCTTACCAAAAGCCTAAATATAAATTTTCAGATTCCTAGCTTGAAGAATTATAAATCCCCCATACAAACTTTCAACCCCTATTTCATCCCCTTAGAGATTATTTTTTGAGACAAAAGATAGCCTATGTCCGTCTCATAGATCCAGTCTACCCCTATACCAAATTTCATCGAAAACGGTCCAGCCGTTTGAGCGTGAAGAGCTAACAAACATACACACATACACACACACACACACACACACACTCACAAACTTTCGGCTTTATAATATTAGTAAGAAGTAAGATTATACTAACGCATAGTAGCAGTTACAGTTGACTATATATACATTTGGATACATTTATCCAAATGTATATTATATAACTTATGTGTCCATGTTGTGTCTCGGTGTGTGCCGAGACTTATCTAAGGGTTCAAAGTTCAGAACTAAATTGTTGTATCAACTTAGTTCCTACAATAAGTTTAAGTTTAAGGCTACATTATAACTCCTCTTTGCCGTACAAGTCTCGCCTATTCATAGTCCAAAATCGGGAGTACCTACCTTAAAAATTTTGTGTTGGCATATCAATGGGCAACCTAGATGGACAGTTTGGTATGAAACATCGTAAAATAATATTTATTTTAAGGTTCACTGTCTATGCATTACATAAAAAATATTAGCATGTCCAAGTGGGCATATGTTTTCAGCATAGTATATATAGTAACTCTATGGTTTATATGATTGAATCATGCTAAATAATGAAGGTTACTAAATTACTCTGAGAAAATATTCATTTCTCGACTATGAATTCCGTTCTGAAAGCCCAACTAACAAACGCGATACTCAGTCCCATTTAAGCCTCGCCTACCTAACGCTTAATTCGCAGATAAACTAAGTAAAAAGCAGTCCACGAGTTATAAATTTACCACTTAGCTATCGTGGAACGTTAATGAACGAGCATTGGAGTAATGGTGCAATTACGGAGCTATTTTGCATAAACCCAGTGGCTGATGCATTAGGAAATAAATATGGAAATACGGTGTGCGAGGTGTGCGAGGCTTTGGCTTAAATTGTTGCAAAAGTCTAACTAGTGGTTTTAGGTAGGTGACTAATAAGCCTTCTTATATGAAAAGTTTTCACGAACATTGAAAAAATGTAGGCCACTTTGTTTCCGAATAGAACAAAATATACCAGCGCTTAGAAAATACGCCTCAGAAGATAGCACCATGAAACTCTACGGGGACGATACATTTTTAATAATATTTATGGGCATGCGTATCCAAACAATACTGTTTCGTAGCACAAAGCTTTTCCTCGAGCTTTCAACAAAGCACTCAAAACAAATAACACTAATGGCCCCTACACACCCCGCATATAGCTAAACAATTTGCATTTATCTCGAACACCGAACAGAGTACTACCCAATCCACCACATAAACCTCAAATAAAAATTGAAATTCAACCCCCAGGACGGGATGGATTTACCAAAAGCGCCATCCACACACTCGATCCGGCTGCAATGGAATCTTGGCAATCACGAAATTGGCAAAAACAATCCGGCTAATAGAAGGACCTTCATAATGCCCGCTGTTTACACTTATGGCCTTATGTGACGACTCGATAAAAAGAAACGCTTCGGGAGATATTTCAATGAAAAGGCGAGTGGAAACAGGAAAGGAAGTTCAGAGTTTTGGGTAGCTTTAGAATGTGTGGGTTTGTTTGAACAATTCCTCAAGTGCAAATTCGGGCTTAGACTCCATAAGACATAGGCCACAGTCTTGGTATGCCATAGAGGAAATAAATACTACGTAAGAGGTATGCAATGGTGGACAATCAAATAAATGCCTTATGAGAATTTCCACTTGGATACGAACACCTTGAGCTTATAAGGACAACAATTAAAAATCCTATAATTTTTCTTTTGATACACTCCAATAAAAATACTTAAGCTTTTTATCTCAGTTATTTCAAAATCATGGCGTACCCTCTTCTACTATTACTTATACTATTGGTGAAAATAATTTATCAAACACCTGTAGAACCTTTTCTAGCCGTTATTGCTATGCAAGGTCTACTAGCACTACTATACCAGCCTAAGTGGCATGCCTGCCGACACGATTTGCAGTGCCAAATCCTACCTTCACTGGAACACAGTAATGTTTGAGCACAATTAGTGTGCATCGAACTCGTGTATTTTCGAACTAACGAACATCGAAATCCTATACTTTCAGCATATTGTACATCAGAAACTTTGAAGTCTTGCTTGGCGTATAGATGATTGGCAAAGTCGGAGGCTTTTATATGAGGTCTGCCACTACAAATATGTCAGAAGAGCAATCTCAAACAACCACTTCTCAAAACCAAAATACCAGTGACAACAAGCAGTTACCTAAAACAGGCCAATGTGAGACCAATGTAGGTAGCTAACGTATCGATAAACTTTTGCGGAAACGATCCCAGTTTCCCGCCCTCGCAAGTTCCCTCGATATAAGGGAATAACCTATAAAGCGAATGGCACATCCTTATCTACCTACTCCAATATGAGTGTTCTCAATAGAACCGAAGACTAGGATTGGAAAGAACCGCCTTATTAACTTTACGCGTGTTTTTAATAAACTTAGTTGCGGTGCGAATCGACTCTTTGAATTGGGTATTTTGCACCACATTATCTTTGTTGCAAAATGAATAGCTTGGTGCGTAAAGCCCTGTACCACTAAATAGCGAGACGGGCCAGTAGTTCACTGCTATGGTGATGTGATAGCAGGTTTTGATATGAGTAATATTATAAATTAAACTCGTCTCATGAGGCCTTGTAATGTAATATTATAAAATTTCGAAAGCAGACTAAACATCATTCTACTCAAATTATAGCCGTTCTATATATTGCGTTCTGTACTCCCTACGTATTAAGTTATGAATTTTCAATACGTATTCGAGATATTTGGTTACATTAACATTTATATGGGTTTAACTTGATGACAGGTAGATGTAAAATCACGGTATCTCTATCGTTTGATTTTGAATTGAATTTTCATAGGAGTCCCCAGTATTTGTATGTCATAATGAACAAAATATTACGTAAGTTTGGTAAACTTACCTACATTGATATAGACAATATACGTAATAGATCCCTATGTATCTTGAACTCATTATAAAAATGTTCTATTTCACTCTACTGTACTTATATAAAATGTACTCGTACATTCAACATCAATGTCTTTATTATTGCCATTGCTAGATCAATTACCGACTTTTTTTTTTTTTATCAAAAAAAAATTTATAGGGGCTTTGAGTCGCTTTGCGACTATGACAGCCCCATTTTTAAAATTCCCGACTTATAAGCTTATCATACCATCAGTAGTCATGACAAGTCATGTCGTCGAACAAAACACAAAGGCAAAGGGAACAAAGAAATTTATAAAACACCTACCTAAAAATAATTACAAAATGGTACTTTAAATAGCAATAAATTGTGAGTATGTAGTGATACAGGACAAGATCTCACGTCGCGGTTTTCTCCCGCGGCTACGATCCGCATGGCATGGCGTTGTCTTCCTGTAGCTTCGGCTAGCGTTTAGACGCTTAGACTTGAGATCTGTGTGAGTATTGAGCTAACTGCAAACCACTGCGGTACGGGAAAAAAAACGCTACGTGAGTTCGCGCTGAAGTTACATAACACACGTAAGAAACATTGAAGTTTCTTCACATTCAATAGCTCATAAATATTAACGAATAGAAACTATCGTCTCATAAAAGTCCCGTTAGCAGATCCTAATATACGAAACCGACATGTTTTAACTACCATATTTTATCTTTTGTGTAAAACTGAGTGTTTATTGTTTTATTTCACTTCTCATGTTTCATTAGCAACTTTTATGCACGCGATAATGGTTGAACAATATAACTTTGAGTGCCCATTTCCATTATATCGCATATTTGAACGACGAAAAATCGATTGAGTCAGAAAGTTGGACGACTAATAAATGTCGCTTCATCCGGCTTTGTGACTAAAGACCTTAGCTCATTACTTTAAGCCTCTACTTAATACTCAAACTAGAACATACTCAAGCTTGTCATCAGAAAAAAAACTGTGACATTAAGCTGTGACATCTTTATTGCACATCCAAAAGCCAGCAGGAAACGTATTCTTCAAAATACTTCTTCAACTACAGGTGCACTTCAGCAGTTAGATACTATGCTTATTATTGCTTATCATTATCGTGGCCGTTAATTTTATAGCTCACGTTTATGCTTACGATTTATCTTAGCGATATTTTATCGGATAACATGACAGCCGTCCAACATACGATTATTAAATCGGTTTGGAATCCTACACAGTCTGAGCACGCTCTTACAACAATAACGCTGGATTGTATAAATTTGATTCCCGTTATTCCGTTTCGTAATAAACTATTCAAGATATAACGGCAATTTTAGTGTACCTACGCCAATTTGTTTAATTGTTAATAGTAATAACTTGAACGGAGTGTTAGTTTTAATTGTGAGTGTTGAATGAAAAATATTGAGTCTAAAATGTAGCATACATTTTAGACTTAATATTTTTCATCCAGTAACAAAACTCGGGACTTTAGATTTTTTTATGAATATTTTTTGTCAATTTTTTTTTTTTTTTAAACTTAGCCCCACATTAGGATTGCGCCCGTATCGTGGGTACCGCTTACAAACATATAATTTCACTTACACATCACACCCAGACCAGAAACAAATATTTATGGATCGCACAAATATTTGCTCCGGGCGGGAATCGAACCCGCGACCCCCAGCGTAGCAGTCTGATTGCTCGGCCACTACGCCAAACTAGTTGTCAAAATTGTAATACCATTGTAAAATAGAATTGTAATACCTTCTATATTATTTCCTACTACATCTTATCAGTTACGAGTACACCACATACACACGTTCATACAGTCATGCATTATACGCACAGTCACGTATAAAAATTATGACTTTAATAATAATTAGGACCAGAAAAACAACTTAACAATGTTTTTATTTTGAATCAGTTTTTTGTTGTTACAATGAAACCATCGTAAATATGAAAAAAAACTAAATATAAAAGTATTACAAACTCATATAGTAACCATGACAGTTCAAAAGGGAAGAAAATGTTTTATTTTTATCTCATTCAGTACTGGAATTGAGCTTCTGCTATTATTTTATATTGTGTTTAGGATGCAGGTAAAGGCAAATTAGATCACTATTGATGGGCAATTTGCCGCATTGCAATATCGGTTAACGGCATTGCTATGGGTAATAGGTATTTCCCACATGAACCAGGTAACGATTGGTCGGGTAGTTGTTAAAATATAGCATCATATTATGAATATCTGGGTAGACTTTTAACGAAATACTAAAACTGTTTGGTCAAACTGTTCCAAAAGCAAATTAGGAAATTAGGCGAATGAGGAAATAAAATCGCAATCTAATCAACAACTTAACGCATAAAACACCAACGACTTAAAAGTAGCTATTGAAACATTCCAAACAAATAGAAAAGAACTATTACAAAACAAAAAGTACCAAGCAAACGTTCTTAAACACGGAAACAGAGAGCCGAATTAAAAGGCCCCGATGTTTTACGTAAAGCAAGGAAGTTTCCATTAACGCCCTCATTAGCGTATGGCTTAATGAAAAGGCCACTCAATAAAATTCTAGGGAATAAGTGAATGAAAGGCGTTCTTACAGCAAGCACGCTTCCTGTTCGAAATTGTTTTACTGCTACAAAGGAATGCTCGATAGAAGACGTGCTTTTTTTTCTATCTCCCTAACCTATGGGTGGTACAACACAATAGACACTCGTACTGACTGTTCCAACTTCGTTTTTATTGTTGCTTCAAGTGCTGTCACCCTCACCATTGTGTTGCTCGCGGCCTTTTTGCTCGTGGCCTTTTTTAGTCCATTACGCAAACCCGAGACCACACATTTCATCTCCAACATCGAAAACTTAATTAAGTTAATTAGGTGATAATTAACTGAAACGTTGTTAATGAGTGTTCTTAAGAAATTGTAACTTCTTTCTCTAAGTAGTTTGAAATTCTAATTAATGTGAAGATTTATTTGGGAAGGAAACGTAACGAGTAGCATTAAAGACCTGTGTTGTAAATATTTAAATTTATTAGGTAAGTCTCAATCGTTTCATTTGCATTGGGTCTCGTAAAACACTTTGTAAGCAGAATGTTTCTCGCAAGTCCCTTCTCACATTATTAAGCGGAGCTTCAGGAAAGTATTTCATAATAAATGTTCATGAAATAAAAGTTTATTTTCTTGGAACAGACACGCATGATTACACCTAAAGCTGGTACCAACAGACAAAGTTTCGCCTCCACATTATTACGAAGATGGACGAGTAATTTCCCAACATCCAAAGTTTGGAACGAATTTGCTTAAAACTTCGCATCGTTTAATGAATCGACATTGGGAAGGGTATTTTTTCTCTTATTGACACTTTCGCGTCTCTCACGGTTCGGCGACACCGCAGTATTCGAGATTTGGTGTCGAAAATATTTTAATATAGCCCGGGATTGCGTCGTCTAGCAAACTTGCGACGGCAACTGTGGTGACAAGATGGGAAAACTTTTTTAATAAAATATGTACCGGGGTAGAACAAGACCCGCCCGGTCCGTTCTTTACGATGCCATCACAATTTTATTATGCTAAATTCGTAATTATGTCATATTCTCATACAACTCGCGTTTATTGCCCAGCGCTCGGGTTCATTAAAGTTTCGATACTGTAAATCAATTTAATTTATTTACAGTATCATTCATTTACGACCATAATTGCTTACGGTTACGTCAGAATTTCTCTTTAAGGTTGTTTATGGCGTTCATATTTTAATCAGGATTGGAATATAATATGGGAGAGAATTTGAATAGAGACGGGAATAATAAAGCGCACTTTACGACAAATTTCGTTGAATATGTCATCCATAAATCAGTGGTATGATATGTTTTTTTTTCTCTCTAAACGGAAGTATGAGGGTAGAATATCGAACGGGAGCAAAATCTATGAAATGTTTTAGACGACATGTCTGGTCTTGACATGTAAATAACGCCTAATCGTTAAAAATACTATCTATGGTAAGTTTGGTTGTAAAAATAGACGGTTCGTCTGGCGTATCGTAAATTTTGAATTATACGTGTGTATTTCAGCCTATATTTTAAGCCATTAGATGTTGTCATAAGGGTGAATCAACTTTTTTACCCACACTTTGGATCACTTTCGGAACATAAAATGAAAAATAAATCAGTATACGTATGGGGCCATCATCATTATCATACAGCGCCAACGCAGCGCGCAATGCGCGTGCGTTGTGGGCGCGCGCAGCCCGATACTGGCCGTGCGCGTAGCTTGCTCGCAAATATTTATGCGGTGCGAGCAGGCGGCACGACGCGGCGCGCACAGGTGTGAGTAGGATGGGTGCACGCATAAACACCTGTATTTTTGTATTTAAGTAAGGATTTTGGAAAATAAAATTCATTAACAACTTGGTATTCGGCTTTCACTACAAACACTAAATTAGGACCCCTACAAGACCCCCTTACAGTGGTGACCCTCCGACAACTACAAGATGGCACAAGAGAAAACTGCCGAAGAGAGAACACTAAAGCCAGAATTCGACTTGGCGGCTGTCTCTATACAATCGAGACTCCTGCCTTTTTGGAGAGAAATTCCACGAGCCTGGTTCATTCAATTTGAAGCCGTCGTGGACCCTCTGAAGACATCTGACGACCAAAAGTTCAGATACGTCCTACAACAGCTGCAAGCCACCGATCTTCAACATCTGACTGACATTCTCTACAATCCGCCAGCCAATGACAAGTACGTTGCCGTGAAGACTCGTCTACTCACCGTATACGACAAATCCGACGTCAAGAATTTCCAGAAACTCATCAGCGGTCTGGAACTGGGCGATCAAAAGCCTACGCAACTGCTACGAAAAATGCGAGAGCTTGGCACTGGCATGATCACCGATGAAGGGCTACGCATAGAGTGGCTGAATCACCTGCCCACACAAGTACGAGTCGTCCTCTCAGTCAACACCGAGTCATCGTTAGACACGCTAGCAGCCATGGCAGATAAGATGGTAGAATACTCCGAGCCAGCGTCAGTCAACGTGGTATCTACCACTGCTACGACATCAAACGCTACGTCTACGTCTACGCACCTCGATCTGATCTCAAAACAGATTGAAAAACTGACTCTCGAAGTGGCTGAGCTACGCGGTCGCTCTCGCTCTACGCAACAATATCGCCGTCCTTTTCACTCACGTTCAAGATCACGGCAAAACAATAACAAGATGAAACCGGGCGATCCAACATGGGAATGCAGATACCACTACAGATTTGGCGACAAGGCGAAACGTTGCGAATCCCCGTGCTGCAGAAGAAAGAAGACTCAAGCGTCGGAAAACTAGAATCGACATCGACTGTGGCGGAAGCCGGTGTCTCTTCCCACACAAACCGCCTTTGTGTATTCGACCGCAACACTAGAGAGCGTTTCCTCGTCGACACAGGTGCCGACATATCTGTATTGTCCGCTACGAACAATCGAAAAGGGAAGACCGCAAGCGCCTACAGATTATTCGCCGCAAATAACACACCAATAAGCACATATGGAGAGAAAACTCTAAAACTTGATCTTGGTCTCCGCCGTAGTTTTCTATGGAACTTCGTCATCGCAGACGTCAAGACATCTATCCTGGGAGCAGATTTTCTACGAAACTTCAAGCTACTCGTCGATCTCCACAACAAGAAGCTCGTCGACAAAGTAACTGAACTGTCGATCAACGCTTTTGTAACTTCAGTTAGTGACGAATCAGTACATGTCATTAGCACTGATCAAGCCTACTACGATATCCTGAATGAATATCCTGATGTTCTGCGACCGATGTCGTTAAAGGAGCCGCCGAAGCATGACGTCACACATCACATCGTGACTACAGGCCCACCGCTCTTCGCCCGACCCCGTCCGCTTCCACCAACCAAATACAAAGCGGCAAAGGAAGAATTTGATCACATGCTAGAGATGGGCATCTGCAGGCCATCCAAAAGTCCGTGGGCGAGCCCCCTACATATTGTAACTAAGAAAGACGGAAGCCTACGCATCTGTGGTGACTACCGAAGACTCAACGCTGCAACCCTCGTCGACAGATATCCGATACCACGACTCGATCACTTCAACTATCAACTGCACAACAAGAAAGTATTTTCGAAGCTCGACATAAAAATGGCCTACTACTGGATTCCATTATCAGAAGAAGACGCACAGAAGACAGCGATTACAACACCGTTTGGCCTCTTTGAATTCAAGTGCATGCCATTCGGATTACGCAACGCAAGTCAATCGTTCCAGAGATTCATGCACGAAGTCCTACGAGGCATAGACTGCTACTGTTTCGTGGACGACATTTTGATCTACACTGAAGACGAACATAGCCATAAACTTCTCCTGCGGCAAGTCCTAGAACGCCTCCAGAAGTATGGAATCACGCTGAAGCTAGAAAAATGCGAATTTGGAAGAGACAAAATAAATTTCCTCGGCTACGAAGTATCAGCAAATGGCATCAAACCTACTGAAGAACGCACCGAGGCAATATCAAAATATCCAAAGCCCAAGACAATCGCTGAACTACGCCGATTCCTGGGCATGCTGAATTTCTACCGAAGTTGCTTACCTAACCAAGCTGAGCTTCAAAGCGAACTCAACAAGTACCTGCACAATCGAAAACGCAACGACAAGACCGAAATCGAATGGACAACAGAAGCACAAGTAGCATTTGAAAAATGCCGTCAAAGCATTTTAGAAGCTACGACGCTAACGCATCCAGTTACTAGCTGCCCACTCGCTATCATGACTGATGCCTCAGATCATAGTCTCGGCGCAGTGCTACAACAACATGTCGATGACGCATGGAAACCTCTGGCATACTTTTCCAAAGCAATGAGTGCTTCGCAACGCCGCTACAGCGTCTACGACCGAGAACTACTGGCGATCTACACAGCGATTAAACACTTCCGTCGATTAATCGAAGGCTGTGATGTCATCGTGTATACGGATCATAAACCGCTCAGCTACGCACTGCCACGACCTGCGAGTAACAACGACACGCCACGGCGAGAACGACAGCTACACTTCATAAGCCAGTTTTGCACTAAAATCAAATACGTGCATGGCGAAGATAACGCCGTAGCCGATGCTCTCTCTCGCGTAGAAGATATACAATGCCCGACTTCAATCGACTACGAGAAGCTAGCTATTGACCAACACAACGAACCAGAGCTGAAACAGCTTATGAGCCAATCAAACTGCAAGTTTACTGACGTCACGATGCCTGGGCTCAGCCGACCAATCAAGTGCGAGATTTCGACTGGGACGCCACGACCGTACCTACCACACACATATCGTAACGCTGCATACAAAGCACAACACGATCTGTGTCACCCGGGTGTAAGAACTACACGAAAGCAAGTAACTGCAAAATTCTTCTGGCCAGAAATGAATCGCGACGTTGGTAACTGGACAAGAGCGTGCTTAGACTGTCAACGCGCGAAGGTTCATCGTCACGTCGTGACACCGTTAAGCGAATTCCCGCCGTCTAAGCGCTTCGAACACATACATATCGATATAATCGGTCCGCTACGTCTATCAAACGACTATCGATACTGCGTGACCATCATTGACCGCTGCACCAAATGGCCAGAAGCCATCCCGCTGATGGAGATCACGGCTGAGAACGTCGCCAAGGCACTGTACGAGAGCTGGATAGCAAGATTCGGTTGCCCGCTACGCATTTCAACCGACCAAGGCAGACAATTTGAATCGTCGTTATTCAAGGCACTGATGGAAAGATTCGGTATAACACGAATCAGAACGACAGCCTATCACCCACAATCTAACGGGCAAATCGAGAGATGGCACCGAACGTTGAAGGCAGCTCTGATGGCGCGCAGCGCCAGTACCCGATGGACGTACGAGCTACCTACTGTGTTGTTGGGACTGCGCACCGCTCTGCGCGCCAACAACCTAAGCCCAGCTATGATGACGTACGGCACGACGCTCCGCATACCATCGGATTTCATACAACCGGCGAAGACAGACATTGAAGTCAATGACTACGTGCGACGACTAATTGAAACCATGGCAACACTGAAGCCTGCACCACGCTCTAGTAACACTCAGACAGAGCCCTTTGTTTACAAAGACCTCGCTACTTGTACGCATGTCTTCGTACGCAATGACGCGGTCCGCTCGCCGTTAACTCCACCCTACGACGGACCGTACGAAATAATCAAGCGCTACGACAAGTTCTTCAAGCTACAACTACCGCTACGTACCGCAGTCGTGTCGCTAGACCGACTCAAGCCAGCATACATCTATAACGAGATGAGCGAAGATGGAGTCAGCCCCGTCCTGCAAGACTCACGCCAGCCCTACGTGACCCGGTCCGGCCGGGTGATGAAACCCACCGTACGCTTCGCTTGAGGGGGAGTGATATGGGGCCATCATCATTATCATACAGCGCCAACGCAGCGCGCAATGCGCGTGCGTTGTGGGCGCGCGCAGCCCGATACTGGCCGTGCGCGTAGCTTGCTCGCAAATATTTATACGGTGCGAGCAGGCGGCACGACGCGGCGCGCACAGGTGTGAGTAGGATGGGTGCACGCATAAACACCTGTATTTTTGTATTTAAGTAAGGATTTTGGAAAATAAAATTCATTAACAACTTGGTATTCGGCTTTCACTACAAACACTAAATTAGGACCCCTACAAGACCCCCTACATACGTTTTCGATATTCTGAATGAGCCAATGTATTAGCAATATCATCTACTATCATGGTTTAGAAGGGCCACGAAGATAATGGATTGTATTAGTCAATATTTTAAAATTACTGCACACACACCCGATAAACTGTATTTTGCGTTACCTACATTCAATGTTAATTATATCGATAATTAAACAAGTTAAAATTACTGTATTTTTTATATTCATTTTTCAAACACAGTTTACTCGTTTGGTACAATCAGTCTTTGCGATTAAACATTTTTAAATATAGAAATAAGCAACATTTTGTCTTTAGCGTTACCGACGTACATTGAAAGAAGGGCTACTTTTAAATGAAACAAAGTCACAAACTAATAAAAACAAAATATACATAGTGCACTATGCTTAACAATTAATAGTATTTGGTACTGCTGAAATTATGGCAAATAATCAAGAATTGAGCATGCTACTACTGAAAAACCGATTCAAAATTTGGGGACAAGCAGTAACTCCAGAGACAAATTTGGGTAACGCCTAAGACATAAAATAAGAATGTAAACAATAAGATGACATAGATCTGAAAAACACTTAAAGTTATCGTGTAAAATAATTATAATAATATAACAATCAAGTTAGGAGTTATGAGATCTCAATATTTTAATCAACTATAGCAGAACCTTACAGTTTATTTTTCAAAAATGTCAATCGAAGCTTTGAATACGTATTGGTCATTTACCGAAATGCCAGGTATTGACAAGATTTTAATGATATCTTAGTGATTGACGTAGAGCTAAATCACTCTTATCAAGGCGGAATATCTCTTTTTTAACAGAATATGTCTTTTAACTTTATGGTAGTGGGCGCGGTGTTTTATTTTAGTTTCTTCATATTTTTCAGTGTTTTGTTTTAGTCTTTCCCTGTACCTTTTCTGGGGGCACGGCAGTGCCCCCGCCAAGTCGAGCAAAACAAAAGGCACGGCCGTACTATCCTTTTCTCGAAGCGATTCGGGCCATTTTCGACCCCCTGTAACTTCGTTATGGATAAACTTAGAAGCCTAAATTTTTAGTGGCCAAGAGGGCGTCACGTTTACAGATAATAATCCAAATTACATTAAATTTGATCCAGTAGTTTAAGAATTATTGCAAGTCAAAGTTCCTTAATTTTGTTACCCACTCACTGACTGACTCACCGATCATCAAAATTCTAAGGTACTTCTAGCCGTCCCACAAGTTTGAAATTTTGAATATAGCTATTGTTTAGCCTATAAACTATGGAAAAATTCTGACATTCCATAATTTTCATCCCGTTTTCTAGATATATAATCTGCATAAATAACTTTGTATTCCCATATAAATCCCATTAAATTGTATGTGATTACAAAGTTACTTTTACAGTTCATAATTAGACTTCATTGAAATTGAATGAAATGGGTAACAGGGGTTAAAAATGAGAAATGGCTTCGAGAAATTGGACAGTGGAGCGCTTTTTAAAACTTCCACGATGAGGTACACCTACCGCAGATAGAGAGATACAAATCCCTATTCTATACCTACATACACTTTTATAGGTCGAACAAATTCGTTATCTAGGTACATTAAAATAGGTACCTAGGTACCTTATACCTAATACGCATCTGTGAAGACGCAAAGACACTCGATCATGATAATCTATGCGCATTACCTATGTCGCAAGGCGCCCCCCCCCGGCCGCCCAGGCGCGGAGCGCACGTTGATGCGTGTTTCGCAAAAAATCGAAATAAAGAAAGAAACCCTACAAAAAGAAATGAGATCCCATCAAAAACATTACATGTACAAAAATGCACAAGTCTCGCAACGCAGTTTATCTGCCGTAAAAAGTTGTGAGATCGAATGTAAACCAAGTCGGTTAATTTCAATATCACCTATACCTATCTATGGGAGCAGTTATATCTTTATTTCTTTAGTAAATAGAGTGTCTTGGCGATTGTACACGGCAACATAAGCATTTTTGTACGTGTAATGTTTTTGATGGGATTTGTTTTTCAGCCGCTGTTAGCCGCACCATTGTGTAAAATAATTTATCTGAAAAAATAGTAGTTAAATTTAATAGAATTTTAAGTGTTTCTAATTAGTTTTATTATACGATTAACGATGTATTTTTAAAGTAAAGTACTAAATGTCTCTGGAGTTACCAATAATGTCTATGGAGTTACCCACATAGTAACTCAGTATACTGGTATCTCAGCAGACAATTGATTTACTTTTATCAAAACCACACACAAAATGTTAAATAAAGTACCTTACAGCTGGTTCGGTCAATAACCTTAGCTATTTACTACAAATTAAGCCTATTATTATTTATCAATAAATTACTTACTTCGAGAAAAAGCGGTCACTCAGTAGACTGCACAAAAAGGTACACACTCCCTTCGAACGTTGGTCGCAGCCTGGACCCTCGTCGAACACGATCAAAAGATTCGCCGCCCGCGCGATGTGAAAACCAATCGTAATGTAAAGCTGCTATGGCAAGCAGAGCCATCTATGTGTTTCTTAACGCATTACTTGAACGTAACTCAGCACACGCGGAAGAATGTAGCTTATCGGGGGACAGAAGTTTAACAATTTTTTTTGGAAAAAGCTGTTGATTTATTTTTATGTTTTATTGATAAAGATAAATATACTAATTTCATCATTTTCTACAATTAAAATTGACCTATGGTTTCATTGATAAAAAATCTTTGCCATGAAATATTCACCAATCATACAGCTCTCAGGACACGAACTTTTTGTATGGAGTGTTTTTTTTGTATGCGGAGTTACTATAAAAAATATATATAAATTTAAACTTTTCAGACACATAAACAGTGTTTTAATAATGCCTTATGATTTGAAATACGTTTGGAATAGTATTTAACTATGGATTTATTGTAAATTTGCGTATTTTTAGCAAACACTTGCGGGGACAGCAAAGTGTGGGTATTTTAGTTGATTCACCCATAAATCTGAATATGTGTTTTTTATCGTTGTGTCCTTGCTCTTAGGATTATAAAAGTGTTTGATAAAATATTTAATGAGATATTTTTTTATACGATAACTTTCTAAATGTCGAGTAAAAATATTTTTTTACTACAAAAAAAATAACAATTATTATTATCTTGTCATATTATCCTATGCGCAGAACCCCAAACTTTTCTAACGCTTGAATAGCACGGTGCTTGAAATATTAAAAAAAAAATACACTTTATGATCTCCTATGATACCACATTCGAAATTCCGTTTAAAAAGCAATAATGCATAGCGATGGTCCATTAGTGAACTAAACGATCGCACGGAGATCAAACGAACTAAAATTAGTTTCAAAGTAAAAACACCGGTCCGTACTAAATGTTTTTGAAAATTGTTTGTAAACAACATCAATTTGATTATTCCTTGTGCATGAAATATTTGACGACCGGAACAGCTGAAACGTATTGATGTGCGATCGTCACTTTGTTTGCTTTTGGATGGATGTTTTATTAGTTTTATGAACTATCGACTGCGATTTATGAGCGCATTTGCTTCATTGATTCAAGCAGGCACATTTAAAATAACGATAATCGAAGCAAAACGAAATACTGCGAAATATGTAGATATAATAAGTAAATCTAAGGCTATGGCTCAGATTAATCATCTAACAGATATGAAATTTAACTCAAAATCCGGGGAAGAAAAGAGACAAGTGTATACAAATAGACAAAGGAGTAAGTAGGATAGTACGATGATGTTTTACCTTTGTCGGCGTATGCACTAATTTATTGCTGTGCTGCAGAAGCGAACCAATCTTGACATTCTAGAATGTCGCACGAATGATTGAAGCACCACCTAAATAACGTTGTACCCATTAAATTTATCCGATTTATAGGGGTATCAATGATCTTGTCATTTTACAATGTCGCACCAATGATTGGAGCTACACCTAAATAATGTACATTAAATTTATCCGATTTATAAATTGCAGCCAAGGTGTGTCCCTTTCGGGTATACGCTTTTGTCAAGTCTATGAATACTACGTCTATGAGTGAATTCGATAATTACAGTATTGCGTAGTTTTTAGAGTTCCATACCCAAAGGGTAAAAGAGGGTCCTATTGCTAAGACTCTGTTGTCCGTCTGTCTGTTATCGTGCAGGTTGAATCTCATAGACAGTTGGATTTTTTACAGATGATGTATTTCTGTTGCCGCTATAACAACAAATTCTAAAAAAATAACATAAATGACACAACAAACGTGTTTTTTTGCCGTTTCAATAGATAATGGTACGGAACCGTTCGTACGCGAGTCCAACTCACACTTGACCAGTTTTTTTATTTCATGTTAACAATAAACTGCAAAGTAAAATCTATCGTTCTCAAACCAAGCCCTAATCTTAGACCAAGCTCACCCAAACATGACATAAAAGCAATCTTCAGTTCAAATCTCCCTAATGACGCCTCTTACTAGAGCATCATTATCTCGGACATAGAAAATAACAAGCATTAGGTGGAGTGGTGATGGTGCAAATGTCAATGAAAACTATACTTCAGTGAAACTGGGTGGTTTCTTGGTTAGTAGCGTTGGGGTATCAATTAGTGATGTGACTCTTTAGTTCCTGGCCGTTGAAATAGTTCATGCATTCTCGTCATAGATACTATTATGTAATGTTAGTAGTTGTCCCGACAGACGTTGTGCTATCAAAAATGTATGAGGAAAATAATTACAATTTTTCTGTTTCGTGAATTTTTCCTATGTGTTAATAGTTATTCTGCTATTCGGAACGAAGACAAATCTAACAAAGCAAATTAAGATTATGAAAATTGGTTCAGCCATTCTTTGAGTTAATGGTGTAACTAACACAACATTGTTTTATGTATTATATGTACAGATATAAAAGAGAAGATATTACGTAGAAGAAAGAATAAGGCCGTATCTTCTGTCAATGCCTAATTATATATTAATTCGATGATTCTAGTATGGCAATGCTACGCGCTTTCCCTTATAAAGTCTTTCAAATTTTTTAAGGGTGCCAAATGTTAGGTAAATTTATGATCTATCTTCTGCTACTTTTAACAAGTATATCGTTTGGCATCACTTTGATATTCTCTTCGCATCTGAAACTTTATCCACGCATACATTTAAACCACTCTAAATCTTTATCCAAGTTTTCACCAGGTAGGAAATTTTCGAAGAGATACGTTTCAGTGGTAGGGATGTGAAGTTGTCTATCATGATCGATGTCGATACAATACTGACTAGATCGAATATTTTTTTTGGAAATTCAATCAAAGAATGTCAAGCTTTTTCTGTTTTTTTATTTTACTTCTTTATTATATACGTAGATTTCTTGTTACAATAATTATTTTACATATTTCAATAGAAATATTGAGTTTGTAAAGACGTTAGAACGAGTAGTAGTTTTCAAAAGTGGTATATATATAGTGTAATGCTAATCAACTATCGAATAGCTCGACGCAAAAAAACATACAGATTTTTTTTTTATTTTACTCATCTTGTATCGATGTGCTGTGACTTAGACAAATATCGATAAAACTACACAGCATCCCTATTCCTGTATCGCCGACTTGAAAATGCGGCGGAGATTTATATGGAGTGAGCTGGCTGTCCGTAAAGTCGTGCCGATCTCCCGGTTAGGATAAATGTAGCGACACGTTTTGAATAACATTATGTTTAGTTTAGTTACTTATTTCAAACTTCCAGATCGAGTCTGATTACAACCCGGTGGGAATTTAAAATCAGGAACGCATTTCACTTACGGAATAATTGGTGTGAAGTAGACAAGGCCTATATCCAACAGTGAGTTGACACGGGCTGAAATGATGATGATGATTACACTTATTTTGTAAGTGAGCGGCGGTGATAGCTAGTGGGGTAACGTCCGCCTTCCAAGCAGAGGGATACGAGTTCAAATTCCATTGTTTTTGTTCAATTGTAATTATCACTCGCTTTTTGGTGAAGGAAAATATCGTGAGGAAACATACATGCCCGAGAATTATTTCTAGGTATAAGATCCACCGATCTGGACTGGGTTCCCGTGGTGGATCATGGCCTAACCATGATGAAGTGAGACCCGCGCTCAGTCAAGGAACGGGTATTACTCGATGATCATGATTACCTTTTTAAGTGTTAATAATACGTCATTATATTTATTTGCGATACCAGTAAAAAATGCGAAGGCAGTAACATTACTTTGTACCGGTATTGAACAACACAAAACAATCCTCGGTCCATGTCTAATAAACCACTAGAGAGTAGCGAGCAAAGCTCGCGGAGATCCCATCAGAATAATTAATAAAACTTTTATGAAAGACCAAAGTTCAGGCCACGACGAAGGCGTCCTTTATTTATTTTCCATTTTTTTGTCTGAAACTCTAATGATCTTTAATGAAAGGAAGCCTCGAGCCGATACAGATTTTTTCCTCTCGCGCTCTCACTTTGAACGTTTCATTTCAAGATGGCCGCCTATTATTTATAGTTGAGTGGCTCTGAATAAAATATCGGAAATCTTTTAGACTCGGATTTGGCGGTATAGCACCTGTGGCTGGCGGAAGACGTGCCGAGAAAAACAATTATTTGCAACACAACAACATTTTCTTTATAATAATATTATGGACAAAGTATAGAGTTGTACCGAAATAAACACAGTGGATCGTACTTAAAAAATAATGTTCGACCGAACGGTACCTAATCTACTTAATTTATCAGCAAAATAAGAAATTATAACAGGTGTTAATAGTCCGAATAAAAGCAATTTTTGAATAAGATGCTATTTTTATTTGCAGAGATTTTAATCAAATGTGTGCGAATTTTAGTTCCGACATAAGCATTATGGTATTGGTTGCATTGCATACTCCGTTATAATATACTTACCTAGGTAATGTTTAATGTCCCAAATTATCTTCGGTTACACATTATCAATAATTACAATTAAAGTACCTATAAAATGATAAAAAAATATCATCCATAAAAATACGCTAGCAACTCACTTTTAGAATGTAAGAGCAACAAAATGTAAAAGAAGAGTAAGTATATAAATCATTCATCCAGCAAAGAATCTCGACGGCACTTATCTATAATCACAGAATTTTGTTATAGATCGTTCTTTGTGAAACCCGGATGCTGTATGAGCAATGAAAAAGCTATACAAGTTGTATTCTTGCATAAATCAAAAAAATATTTTAACCCAATCTCTGTAATGTCTGTTTAAAGTAAAACTTTTTACCACGAGCAGGAGTTATAATAGAAAACATACATTTCCATGTTTCACAATCAATAAGATATTTTAGGTTAAGTATAGTTCGAACGCTCGCCGGCGTTAACATTAAGTATAATATTATATATTATTATTATAAATTCATATAAAAAAGGGACATTGAAAAATAATAATGCAAGACAGTTTGATAGTCAAAGTAGCTTTCATATGAAGATGAAAGCTATCTTAAAAGAAAATTAACAAGAGATAGCATTTCATTGAAAATAATAGAAAAACCCCACTAAGTATAACACACCAATAAAAATGATACACACATATCATATAAAAGTAAAAGCTTGTGAATATGTCATAGCCTCATAAATTTTTGCCTCTAAAGGAAGTAAGTACATATAAGTACCTAAGTATGCATATAGAAAAATACACGTAATTCATAGGTAGCTAATTAGGTAAAGAAACTCGATTACTAATAGTAAAACAAAAGGATTGAGTTCCAATTTCCAAGGCATAATACTATTTCAAAGGGAAACTCATGCGAATGCAAAGCAATTACAGAAACGGATATAGCTCAAGGAAAACTCGTTCAATATTATCTATGGTACATTTTCATACCAATTTGTTTTGTACTCACTTGATATGTGATTTCCGCTTTCACTAGTTCTTTTCCTGTATTGTTACTAGCGTCACTGTTCACAAGCGTTTAGTTAACTTTTTCAGCAATTATAACTTCAGTTTCATCATTATCTTCGTCTTTGTTTTCACTGCAAGATGATAATATAGTAACAGTTTATAAGTCGAGGTTAGAAAGTAAATTTTGTGTATTGTGAGATCTGTTGGCCGAACGTAAAAATTGCGAAATGTTCTGATAATTATCTACCTTATAAGAAGAAGTTTTAAAATTAACGCGTCTCACACCCTGCAAGCGTTTTATAAAACTCACTACCTAATTATTATGTAAGAGATTAGGTATAACTACCATTTTTTAGGTAAATCTTGCTATATACGTAATATAATATGTACCTACCTAACTAGTGTAGCAAAATAATGGGAATTGACAATTATTGTGTTAGTGTTGGCCCATTTCCAAAAACCTGACATAAAAATCTTGACGATTAAGCAGAGCTAACCGCAACAATAATTTAGAATCATCATCATCAACAGTGAATTAAACGCTTGTAGTATTGTTCTGCCCACTGATATATTCAACATGAACAAACAAAATTAATTTTACATAACCATAAACAATACACTATTGTAATGATTTGTTTTGTTTAGGCGTAACACATCCTCAATCTGCTGGATCATTGTGCCTTTATTCCGCCCACATGTTTTGTTTATTAATAAAGGCATTCATTATTGAATTAGCCGAATCATATTCGTGTGCTGCATTTAAAATCTAATTGGCATCAAAATTATCAATGGTTTCATTGATAAATTATTAATCTACTATTTAAACTGCGAAGCCATCGTTTAAAAACCAAAGTATATGCTACGTACTTATCGTGAAATTTTAGCATACCTACTAGTATCATGAAATATTAGGTAATTACACTCTTATTAGACTCTAAACGTACTTGTTCAAATATACCTATTTTGTTAAAATACTAGATAAATACAGAGAAATTAAATTTTCAACTATATTTTCTAAAAGAGCATTCTTTTAGATTTTTGTAAACCCTAATATTTCTAGAACTATTAAGAAAGTAATGAAAACCACTCTCTTATTTAGTATTCAAACTATGTAAGGATACTTATTACAAAACCAGTGTAACAAATCTTAGTACCAGGTACTATAAATTTGTCATTTCACGCTTACAAAATCCTTATATACTGCTATTCCGGTAATATAATAGTCCCTGAACATTGCAAAAGCTCGTTTCGCTGAACTAAATCATATTCACATTTCCGCCCTACTGTTACCGTTTATGCGTTCACTACATCCATTAAACTGTTTCCAGTCATCATCCGAGTCGGCAACATCGCTCTAATATTTACATCTGTCATGTTCATGTTTACTTTTGCCAATCAAACAGATCTCACTGCATTAGCCGCATCCGCTTGCAACATCAAAACTGACCGTCTAACCGTGTAGCACTTTCACATCGGCCCGCACTGAGCCCCACGGATCCTGATAGGGTTTTAGGGCGCACTATCTCGCAGCAAACATCCCTATACAAACACGTTGCACTGCGATGTTTCGGACGCGGCGGCGACGAGCGATAGCGGTGCGTCTCCTCCGCCGGTCGAGAAGCGACTGACTGAAAAATGTTTTTAGCCGCGGAGCGTACGGCTATTGCATCCGAATATAAACGAAAACGGCCGAATGTGATTTTGAGGTGCAAACGAGATGGGAGAGGGATATAGCGGCGGAGGGAAAGGGACGGGAGCTCAGGTGGGGATAGGGCTGCATCAGGGACCGAGCGCTGGGTCCCGGTTATGCAGGTCGACATTGCATTCGGGGACGCCCGCAAGACGGAACTTAGAGGATCCCTCGCGGCGTTGCTAACCCTATCATTTTGGACTATTAATGAATTGATGACTTAACTGACCTGAATTGCGGCCAATTTTATTTAATTGTTGGTACGACGATAAAGCAATTTTATGATAAAGTGGTTTGGAATTGAGATAATTGTTTTATGTGGGCAGATGTATTGCTTTGTACGATTGCGACTGGTGATATATATTGGTTCATCGTTATAATTACAGATCAGCCGACCAATTTCTGTTTCCGAATTTAATAAATGATTGGTGTAATAAAAACTAGATAAGCGGTTGTATTGGTTTAATAAAAAAAACGTCTCAAAGATTCTGGGACGTTAGATTTGAATATTCTCTCAAAATATAAGGCTCTTACGAAAAATGTTCTCACAGGAAGTGCTTGCTCAAACGGTAGCGTATTTATGAGGTAGGATCTAAATCCTATGATCCCAGAAACTTAAGACGCAAAAACCCACACTTTACGCATTCAAACACTGTATTACCGCGCTCTGATAAAATATTTTATTCTGTGATGCCATAAAAAGCAGGATAATCTCATCTCTCATAAAAGGTATACGGGAGCCGGGTGGGGCGAGCTGGCGGTCATAATTGCTAAGGTTTGTTAGCAAAATAAATTAATTCATGATAATAATATTTCACAGTATACCTATCCCGCTTCTGAGTAGAGATCTCTCGCAATTTTGCACTCTCTATTAGAGTTACAAATAATTCTTAGTAACTAAATAGTATATTGCAACGTAAATGAAAAAAATTGTGAAATCATACAATTTGAAGTATCTCTTCTACATTTTCATCTAAATATAAAATAACTGATTTAGCTAAACTAAACATCTGTCAATATACTGATATTAGTTCGTACTTACTAAGGTTCCGACAGAGTCCGTTTTCAAATGCTTAAATTCATAAAAATATATACTATTAAATAAAATTATAATAGCCTTAAAAAGGAACAGACAGCTCTCCTACCACAATTCGAATACAATACAGCATTCGTAGACAGCCTCCCGACGGACTGGCTTTAACAACAAGGTGTTAAATAATAATATTATGTCGTAAGCATGTCTGTCTACGTTTCTATTCCTGCAGGCAAACAAACAATTTGATGAGGTAATGGATGTCCAATGTCCTAGGCAGTGGCTCAGACTGGACGTACGCCATACAAACGGCTGAATCAGGCAAAAGACAAGTGAAACTGTATGTGAAGCAATAGCTTCGTCTGCGTTGGTCACCACTACTCAATAGGTCACCCGACACGTTCAAAGTGTCATACAAAATCCCGATCTCGCTTTAGTTTAACGTAAAACGAGTGTCTCTTCTTCTAAAATATTAATAGAGATATTATAATTAATATTGGTCTCCTCTTACCATCAGATAGATGGCATGCTTGTAGGCCTCCAACTGGCTGTTTTTGACCTGCGTTGATTAAATCCAACGGGTGAAACCACTTGGCGCAGCTATATCTAAAATAAAAGTAACCTAAGGTACTCCTTACAACATCATCTATCTGTCAGTGGAAGTGCCGTCATATTCAGTCCAGCTGTTTCGGAAATTATCCGGGACAAACGGATAGACAGTATTAGACAGACAATGAAACAAAAATTGCAATATTGCGTTTTTGTCATACCGTATAAACGTAATAATATTATTGTGTTTAATATATTAAAATAAACATCTGCTATTTTGACGTTAGTAAAATAAACTTTAATTTTGTTTATTTGTAAAGAGACGTTCCATCAGACAGTGGTCTACAGAATCAAAAATAGCACAGAATATGGTGACAGGCGATTAACTCTCTTGTCTTGTCTAATATTTATCGCCTATTTTGCTATGCCTAGAAGAGAAATGGACGACTTAGTCCAATCACACTCGAGTAAATTATTGTGGTAATTTAAAATGTAGTCTCGTAATGAATAATTTATCTTCGGAAAATTTACGACTTTACGACCAGTTTTTGGAACGCAGTTTATTTTTGGCAACATATTTATTAACTATGCGAAAAAATACTCTTGACTATGGTGGTATTTATTGGTGGTGTAAATCGCCATGGTGTGAAACGGCCATACATCTCATGTCACAATGGTGTTTGAACGTAGAGTTTCCTCTGAAATTCTTGTTTCTTCTACCAAAATAATTGCAGAATTTACGACAGCAAGACCAAACACAGAAACTATTTAAAATACTAACATCAGAAAAGATGGCCCATAAGGCATGGTGCCAAGAACACTGGCTGCTTTACCGCGCCGAATAGAACTTATCTTCGTGCACATAATTCATGAACAAATTCGCAAATCCAATTAAAAAACATTGACATTTAACAAGGGAAATTTAAATCTTATTTGAGAACTGAATTTAATTGAAAACTCTACTGACATTGCGACATTGACGAAGGCTGGTTTGGACTGACCTTTAGACAATGCTAAAAGCTGCTGTATTGACAGAGTTTTCGTAATCCCACCATTCCACTAAACATGCGATAATTTTATGTCTTCTTCTGTTCACAACGGAGACTGAATAGATATTGAAGAAATTTATATACTTACCTACATTAATTGTCCTAGAATAACTACATATGGAATGAAAAAATACATAAAAAAAAATATGTAAAAATTAGTGATTTCTGCGGGATAAAAGTCTACGCTGGTACGGAGTAAATTACTTACACCCGGTTTCTGAAACGTCAGTCAACTTTGACTACAGATTATTTCTATTGCCATCCTTGTCATTTGTGTAGTGTCAGATAGAGGCAACGATAGTTATAATCTACTGTCAACGCCAACCAACGTTCCAGAAACTGGGGGTTAATAACCTAAACTGTGACACGGGTGAACCCATGAGTCGCAGCTAGTCAAAGATATTACAGGAAGTTTCCAGAACCACATCGTCAGTTATGGCCAGGTGAGTGTATGGTCATTAGACCACATATTTTTGCTTGTATATTTATTGCATATTTTTGTGTAAGTAGGCTTCCCACTAGATGGGCCGACGACATCAAAAGAGTCGCAGGCAACCGGTGGATGCAAGTGGAAAACTGTCGTTCGGTGTGGCGGTCTATAAGGGGGAGGCCTATGTTCAGCAGTGGACGTCTTCAGGCTGATGATGATGATGATGATATTTGAAGCGTTAAAAAAAGAAACAGCAAATTTTCGTGTCTCCTCAAAAAGCCTTTGGCTATCATTATCTTTGTTACCCAAAGCAGCTAGAGTTACTAAAGAGAGGCAGCAAAGAAAACAACCAATAAAATTAGGTTTCCTGTCACAGCAAAATCTGATTGCTGCCAAGACAAAACGGCAAATTTAAAGAAACTGCCAATATGCAGTTTTTACAGACAAACATATAAACACGCGCGTTCATGAAAGCAGAATCAAGTAGAAGAAAAAAAAACATTATAGCACCTTGTCATACAAGAGTAATCTTTACTCCCTCGCAACCTGAAGAAGCGTTCCACAAATTCTTATTGTGGCAAGGTACTAAAGAGTTTCCATTCTTGTAGTCAATAGGACAAGGAAAAAATTTAGTACGTTATCAAGTGCCTCAATAAAATTCTTGACCATATTCTACCAAGTGTTAGGACACGGTATGAGACGTGTAAAGAGGTGTGTCCGAGTTGCAGCGATGTAAGATAATCTTGCTAAAACTTGTAATAGGTGTGGATTTCTGATCATCGCGTCTGTGACGCCAATGCCACCGCCACGACTGGGTTTGTGACACTTGATGCTCCAAGCGTCACATACTTTCTACCACTGCTATGGCAGATACTATACTTTTAGACTTCTTTTAAAACTGCTGCGTACTAAGTAACTTGTATAATACCTTCTTTTTTTGTATGTCGTACATTATCGAAAAAGCGGTGGTAGCCTAGTGGGCGAACGTCCGCCTTCGAAAACGGAGGTAGCGAGTTCAATTCCTAGTGCGGGCAGGTACTAATGTGTTTCTCGTTAAAAAAAAAAAAACATATGTACGTAATAATATTTATCAGTTGCTTTTCGGTGAAGGAAAACATCGTGAGGAAACTAACGTGCCCGAGAATTAATTCGGAGGCATGTTATCCACCAACCCTATGACTATGATTATGATACCCTATGATTATGGCCTAACCCTCCTCACGATAGTGAGGGGAGGCCTTTGCCCAGCAGTGGGACAGTTACAGGCTGAATTATTATTATTATTATTACATTATTGTTATCAGCGGCGTTTTCACTAACCGCCAAAACCCACCAGTGAAAATACCGACAATTGTTTCTGAATACCTATTGTACTCGTATATGGAAAAGTAATCTATTTATTTTATTACCTCCAACATCCATTCAGTTAAACAGAGCTTAAAATTAACATAAGCTGAACATAAAATATATTTGTAATTTTCTAGTCCGTTTTTTGTTTAAAGTTAACACACTTATTTATTATGTGTAATGTTCTTGCCCGCTAACAGTGTGGCCGCACCCAGTGCGCCCGCCCACGCCCCTACCGCCACTTCGGGGATCTTTGCACGAATGTGCGCGAACGGCCGTGGGCGCAATCCTGATTTTATTGGTTTTACTTATTCAGTTTATTCGATATTATTGCGAGTACACCGTGTACGCTAATAAAAGACCCTAATCAGCTTACAGGTATTCTGTTTTATTTGCGGAAAGTTACGATTTCCACACAGCTATTATTTATAGTGAAGATGTTGTGTTGTTGGTTAAGTTTCAGATTGTGTTAATTAACCTAAAATAACAACCATGCTACCCTAATAAGGATGAGCACACAGAGCGGTGGTGATGACCCAATGCTATGTGTTGGTCTGTGCGCTTTGCAATTCAATACCACCGGGTTCAACCCTTAGCACGCACCAATTTAATTGTTTTATAAGTTGATTTACATCGCTCCTTGCTAAGGAAGGCGTTATGTTATATCAACATAAAACAATGTATCGTTTGACCATAACAATATTTATGACACTAACTTCTTATCACAATTATAACTACATATTACTATAGCTGTGCTGTGCAATGTGAACAAGAAAACACTTGAAAGTTTACTTTCACAAAACATTGTGAATACACATCTAGATTGTATTCGAGAACGAAGACTGAAAAGTTATAAAAGTACCTAACCTACTTCAGGAAGAAGTGTTTTATTTATAAAAGGAACTACTATAAATACAAGTTTAAATTATTCATAACAAAATTGAAATACAAATTAATAATACTTGCATTGCACATCTGCGACTTTGCGAGTTAAATAAACTATACAATTGCACCCTGATTGAGTTTTCACAGTCGGAAGATAAACATTGAGATAGATTGCATTTTCACTATATCAGTCGATATTGATGGGACTGAACTGGGCTTAAGTAATAAGAATTTAACTAAATATACTAATATATTAATAATTATACGGAACCCTATTGCTCGAAATTTATTAGTTGTTTTTTTGTAATTTACTTGATAGTTGTTTATTTTTCTAATAAGGTAGGTACCTATCTAAATATAAATATGAATACAGGTGTGATTAGTAGTTATTGCCTGTGACCAAATTTACGCTGTGACCAAATCTCACTGTCGGCTTCTGGTGTCAGAGATTATCAGGTTGCCTAAGGTCGCAGGCGTGACTTAGCGACTGCTATCGGTTGATAGCAGGGATGGTAAGCATCTGCTCTGTGGGCTTACCATGACGTCTTATTGCGATCCAATTAAGGACCTAAACAGAATCGTTTCACTTTAAATAATAGTAGGTAATACATTACGTCTTTTGATATCATTCAGGTAGGCGTCAATCCCTTTAGATTTAAAATCAATCTAAACTGAGCGTCAAGATCTCACAACCAGACGTCACGGTACGAATAAGCAGTAAAACTATTATTTTTCTCAACTGAATCGCAATAAGACGTCATGGTGAGCATGGTGAGGTACACAAGCAGTGTCACTTTGAACTTCTTATTAATTATTTCAATATCTTGTGCACTCAGCAGCGGTAGGTATTTGAGAGCCAGTCTTCTAGATTCCGGGAGCGTATTAAGAACTTGTTTAAAACCAGGTCAATTCAAGGCAATTATTTTTACGGCCGTAAACTTAATTGTTCTTTTTCGTAATAAGACCTATATTATGTCAAATTAAAGTTCGAAATACGAAATTGCCAGCCTGTTATTAGTTGTCAAATGCTAGATTAATGCTAACCACGAGGATATCCTTGCTGTGTCGGTGCTCTGTGACAAAAAAATACTTATTTTTTCATCAACCGCTGCGGCTTGTGCCTTGCGCCACGCACTCAGATAGCGTCGGAAGTCAGTTGTTTACGGGCTCGCCTGTCCACGCATAGGCTGGTCTGATATTGCAACTAAACTGCCTAACTATTGTTTACGTTTCCATGTTGAGGTAAAATGGAATCCTGGGTTTATTTGTCATGGCTCGTTGGTGGGGTTATTGTTTGCATAACTAATATCGACCGACACGACGCTTTAATAAAACAGCGTCTTTTTAAGAGATAATGTTGAGTGGGTTATGAAATAGGTAGGTGAATATTTAAAATAAAAATTAATCCTCGGTTTCAAATGTATTAGTGATGTATAAGTTCGTGATCTATGTATAATGCACTCTATTACCTATATATGTATATTATGTAAGTTATCTATTTTTACAAAGCAAAGCCAAGTTATTACACCATTTATATAAGTCAAGAACGGCTGGACCGATTTCCATGGCCTTTGTTTTGTTGAAGTCGTCTCCGTTCCAAATAACAGAATAGAAATTCACGAAAAAGTGCGAATAATAGACATTTTATAAAACATTTTATACAACAACTATTTACATGATAAAATCGAAGTGGTCCTGCCGGGAGTAAAATACCGAAAAATTATACTTACTTAATAATTCATGTTCGCATACATTTTGGCAGGAATTTATTTAGAGTGCCTGAAGTGAGTTTACCTACCACAGATATGAAATGGACAACTTACTAGCAAATTTCTAGTAAAAAAAAGTTTAAAAGCACGTCACTTTTTGCCCGCAAATCACTACGGCAGTTTTAGTTTTAAGACTCAACTTTCCCAGGTAGCGAGACTTGGAATGAGCCGTATATTTTCTGTTGACACATTTACGCGTTCGGTGCCTTCAAGACAATGAGGCCACTCGACCGCTTTGTTTCTTTAAATAAGTTTGGTGTAACGTTGCAGCATATTTGAGCGTATTTACAAGTTTAAATGGGTAGTTAAAAATGTGGTTCCTCCACTGAGTTCAGCATATTTTTTTAGGTTAGAGAGAGCAGTTTTCGTCTGCCTTTTGTGTTTTTGAATAAGATTAAAGATACAAAACGAGCCAGTTGTCTTTTGCTAGGGGTTGGTCCTATGAATAGCGAATGTTAGTGATTTCGAAATAGATAGACATTCTTGTTTTTGTAAAATTCGGAAAAATTAGAGAATTATCTAAAAAATTAGGCTTAGTAGGTGAAATGCCACATATTATATAACTCCGACGACGTCACAAACGTGAAAAAAAGATTCCCCAAAAGATTTATTCTCTGAACGCCTTAAGAAAACTCAATACACATCAATAAAATCCTGAATCCAAGATCATCATTTTATAATATGAATTAAAATGAAAACCCACATTTCACTATAAAATTGCATACAGATCCTGACCTCAAACTATGACCACGCACATCCTAAAAATCTGGAAATACAAGATCGATAGCTCCGAGCCCCCTAAAATATTAGTCCCATTTCCACTATCGGCTCCTGAGACAGCTATCTATTATGTAGCGATCGGCCCAGTGCGTAAATAATTGACACAGTTCCTAATTACGGGATCTTTCATTAGTGCGTATTTTCGCTTGATTTGGGTCGAGGGCTGGTGGCTAATCTGTGGCGTAAGGGTGATTGAATTTTGTGTCCGGGGGATTAGAAAGGTGAAGGGGATTATTGTCACCAAATCGGGCGATTTTTAAATTTACTTTTTGAATTACTGCGTAGAATGGAACACGATTATGCACATGCCAGTGGTAAAAACTATGACATAATTGTATATGTTAAAAATACTATCGAAATTACTATCTTTTTACGATGATAATAGTTATTATAGTAAATAGTGAATTGAAAGCAATGCTGATAGAATTTCATCGCTGACTGGATAGTCAGCGAAGTCCATCGCGGAACGGAAAGCATTGACGTTAACAAATCCCCACGAACCAGTCCACAAATCCCTGCCACAGACTATACCAGTGTAGGTACCAGGGAGAAGCCGTAGATGATTTATGCGCCAATAACTCTTGACTGAATCCGGGCCTTGGGGGGCTACTTTTGGGAAAGGACCAAAAAGTTCTTGAGACATTTTTTTGTTTACTAATATTTTGACTTACTGTTTGGAACAGATCTCTGTCAGTTCTGTCAAGAAGTACCTACCTAATGGTCCTGTGCCACGTTTCAGCCAGCCCTCCCGTTCCTGCTCCCTTCTATTTATGCACCTATTGAATTTTAACCGCTATAATTATCGCTGCAAAATTACTATATTGTGATTTTTTTTTGTGGTTATCGCAAAGTGTAAAATCTCTACGAATAAATAAAATAAAATAGTGTCTTAACGTCTACCAATAACAAAAATAACACAGCTTTGTCAAAGGATAATAAACTTAGTAGACCCCCAGGGCTTTGGAGTCCAGTCTAATTGCAGACGAGCGATTTAACACGCGCCGAGACAATAGTGCGGACATAAACTTATTTTATAGGTGGTGTGAACGAGAACTTATAACCTCTTATGTCCTCGATTTGTGACGGTACGCAGGATGAAGCTTATTAAAACAACAACCTACCTATAATTTTGTATTAAACAGTGAGGATGAAAAAACTTAAGAAATTGAAGCCAAAGAACATCTTAAATATGTCGTCGGTGGCCAGCGAGAAGTCATTAATTTATTGCAAAAATCTAGTTCGTAGATAATCGCGTTTTAAAGTTTATTCGTACTTATAATCGGCATGGGTCATCAACGCTTATAGTTAAACAATGGTTTGTAGAAACAAATTATTGACATTTTTACTCTGCATCACCGCATGTCGCATGTCCGCGACATTTTGGCTAAAAATGTCAGTTAGTGACTTCTTGCTGGCCACCGACGATAATATAGTCTTATTTAAGTGACCTTTATAATTTGACACATGACTATAGCTAGTGACACCTTTATTTTAGGTGCATTTCAGGGCTACTTTGTGGCTTACTATGTGATTTAAATTATAATACGTTGCATTGCAACCAAATACTCCGCAAAAGTAACACCCACACAGCCATCGCATATAAGCAGTTTTGTTAAGAAAGCAGTAAACTGTGCCACCGCTCAAAATTCTACTCAATACTAAATGATATAACGTCAAAATTCCCTTGTAACTTCAATTAAATGTACGAGAGAATCAACACCTACGCATTTCACGAATGAGATCATCATGCGGTCAGTACAAAAGGCATTAAGGGGCCAGTGTTTAAGCTCTCGTGCGAAATCTTATAATTCCGAGTGCTCTCGGAAGTCACCAGACGGTGGCCGCAACTCCCGGTTTACTGAGTCCGGTTTTTCTGTGTCCGGTTTTTCTGTGTCCGGTTTTTCTGTGTCCGGTTTTTCTGTGTGCGGTTTTTCTGTGTACGGTTTTTCAGTATATGCGGTTTTCCGTAACGTTTTTACCACACACTGTCAAAACCATCTATTCACACCTTCGATCAATAATATACTAGATTAAAGGTAACGGGCTTAAAAACGGCCAGTGAAATAAGAGCACAAATAAACTTGTGGTCTTATTTGCATTAGTGCAAACTAAACCATAACAGACAGAAATAAGGTTGATTATAATTTTAACATTTCGATATTTTTGTTGTGCCATTGTTCTTGACTGTGTTTGGTTGAATCGCTTAATCTAGTACATTATTGATCGAAGATTCACACCATACGATTTAGTATTAAGCTTTCTAGAGCATAGTATAGTAACTAGTTCATTCATCTACCGGACATAGCTTATGAAGGATTCTGTGCCATATGAAAAAAAAACATATTGTTTAAATATTTCCATTTACCTACACAAAATTATAAAGATACGACACGTTAAATATTTGGCAGCCAAAATACACGGCTTCGTTATTATAACCCATTCGATTTACCGTATTCGAAGAACACGTAGGTATAATAATTACAATACGTTATTAAAAACCGTATAAGAAAAACGTATTCGAAAACCGCACCATGTGAACGAGGAGGTGACCCGCCGGGACTTGCGATGCATAGAGGCGTCGTTTAACACTCATTGTGGTTATGGCAACAAAAGATTTAACAAAAGGATGGAGTAGAAAGCCTGGAAATGGCTGGAAGGATGAAGCATGTATGTGAATTCGATTTTAAGCTTTATTTTACTAATATTAGTTACCATTTTCTCACGAACGCAAACATCAAGCATATATACGGTAAATCCAGAATGGGATTGGTTCTCAAAATATGCTTCCATGCCTTGAAAGGCTTGCGTATTTTTTTTTTGTAACTAGCGACCCTCCTCACGATAGTGAGGGGAGGCCTTTGCCCAGCAGTGGGACAGTTACAGGCTGAATTATTATTATTATAACTAGCGACACCGACAGAAAACCTAGGTTTTATAGGTATATTTTATGCCAGCGTTTCCCAATATCTCATTTGGTGTTAGGTGAAGATGTGGTAAACACTAAATATGCTAAGTCTACTTAGCTTCTTAAAGACTGCTTCCGAAGCATCTTACAGGTTTGGTGACAGATTTTATACTTGAAAGTGGTATCCAATCTACTCAGGTGAATATTACAATGCCTTCAGAAAGAAATTCATCTAAAGACTTTGTAGTAAGCTGATTAAGAAAATGACGAGAAGACGGGAAGATGGAGCTATTGAGCAACCAACTTCTCATTGCAACTTCATCATCATTCATCAGCCTGAAGACGTCCACTGCTGAACATAGGCCTCCCCCATAGACCGCCACGCCGAACGACAATTTGCCACTTGCATCCACCGGTTGCCTGCGACTCTTGATGTCGTCGGCCCATCTAGTGGCCTATCTACCTAACTTCATCATTATGGGAACCGATTGATGTTCAGAGTCTTTGCTGGTACCTAATGATATCGGTATCTAATGATGCCAACGGACCGCAAATAAATCCAGTTCCTCTAAATCTTTGTACTTTTGTAGTCGTTTGATCTCCAACAAAAGATTTTCACATTATACCGCACTGAGGACGCCTAAAGGAACCTTATCCGGAAGATGCCACTTGTAATGTAAATACGCCATTGTGTTACCGCGAAACAGGGCGTCGATTCTCGAGGAATAGATATGAAATTGACTTTGACATTTATGTGACATTTATGCGAAATTTCGTTGTTTTAGGAATATTATATTGAAACGAAATAGATGTCAAAAGACTGTTAACACTGTGATAGAGCTGTTAGGTACCTAGGTGGTAAGTTGCTAGAAAGGAACACCCTCAAGCAGAAAATCTGTAGCAACCTCTATTTAACAGATCTTTGGAGGTCTCTAAAAATTCGAGGTGATAATTCAAGGATGATTTCACTATATTTTCCTAAGGTGAGAATAGTGCACTCTTATAAAACAGTCCATTATTTTTGGTTTTGGAATTTCTCAATAAAATATGAGGTTACTAGTTTACTACAAGCATTTTGGCAAAATTTGATCGTAGAGATAATCTCGATTACAACTCTAAGTACTTAATACCTTTGAGGCGAGAAATGGGGCCTTGGGCATTTCTGCTCTATTACTGGTCTCGAAACGCGATTGTTTATGTCTATGTAAATATTGGATATGGGTTATTTATGGGTAAGTGTAAATCTTCGAGCCTTTTTCGGTGTCGTATTTCCTATGGGAAAGGAATGGGAGGACTCGGATTGTATAGAGATGTTTCAGTTGGTTATTTAGATTGCATTTTGACTGTCACTTCATCGACAGTGAAAGACACACAAGGCAAACCGAGAGTGCAAATTAGAAAGAAATATGAAGACATAACAAGAGAGAGACAGAGAAATAAAATTACATTTTCTTCCTTTTTGGAAGTAGGTTAAAAAGGTAGGTACATGAAAAGAGTTGAATCGAAGTAAGTAAACAGTGCATCCATAACCTATTTAGTTTTGAAGTCATTGGCATAAAACTAATCACTTCTGATGAAACTGTATGCATGCTCTGCCACATCACTTGGAGTAAACAACAAAATTCATAAACAAACTTCAATCAGACTACTTCAAAGTAATCCGTAAAGTAAATAATGGCTACATTGTAAAACTGTTTCATTTTAATTCGTTACCGGAAATGCTTACTAAGGATCATGAATTTCTTTGCAGATAGCAAAAAATACATTGATTCTACGAACACACTGAATTGTAATGTGACTTAGATAATCACCAGTGAACCTAGCGTCGCGTCCGATCCCCACGAGTATGCGTTTTCATATTCAACACCATGATTACCATCATTATGATCTTCTTACGTTGCTGCGATACACAATCCTCCTGCAAAGAGAAGAGATTATTTACGATAACTAACCACGCCGGCGTGATTATCACTGTTCTTCAATATTCAAGTTCTTGGACTTATCATCCGCGCTCTTGATTCTAGATCGATCCCAAATCTCCCATCCCAGAGCGATCCCAAATCCACACGTACCTATCGCAAAATTAATCGGTTCAAAGTTAAACTTGGAACCAGTCGTCGTCTCATTGATCCCACAATAACTTTTGAAGGCTAAATTGTGGTGGAAATGCCTAAACCATTGGACTAAAATCACGAAAGAGATCGTAAAAATGGCAATACATTCGAACAACCACTTTCTTACCGCCCCTATTCCCTTTCATCGCCAATCAAATAGCGATTTCTACAATTTGTAAGCATCCCGAAACGCAGACCTATACATATTTATCATTACGGTACACGGAGTGATGTAAGCCTGACTCAGCTCCTTCTGAGCCATTAAGGGACTCACAAAAGGATTCGAGATACAAACGCAAAATGGGAAGGAAACAGAAAGATCATCCTCTGTCGGATGATGAATTATTTTAAAACGATTCTGTGATGGTCAGGTTTGGTCGAGCAAGAGTTTGGATGTGGTATAACTATGTTGATGTGAGTCAGCTGGAAAGATACAAAGCTCAGATTCTTGTAGCGATGAGTGAGTACTCATTGCTACATGAACCTGAAGTTAAAAATATGGACTTCCTATAAAGGACTTCATTAGTTCGGTTAGGCATCTAGCAACCATGTTCAATCTGAAAATCCGTTGACTCATCTGTCTCGTCGATGGTATTTCCTGTTTTTTATCACATTATGACTTTACAACAAGTTAAATTGGTTGAACGTTATCCTATCTATGCGTATCAACTATGTCTAGGGATATGAATTATGAAATGATTTGACGGTCTTAGGTGAGTGAACGTGGAGTCATGGTTTTGGGCTGGCTGCATAGTCACTGTCATCAGACTTAGACTCGAGCTTGGGGCATGTTGCAGCGAAGAGATTTTACCAATTTCCTGTCAAATTCGAGCACGAAGGACCAACTTTTATGTCTATTGAAAAGAACATGGGATCACATACCCCAGCGAGACATATGACGAAAAAAGTTGGCAGTGAGTGGTTAGGTACATATTATGACCTCTGAACTGCATCATTAGTTGTATGCTATTATATAGGAATGGTATACTGAAGATGGTGAGATGATGTAAAAAAGAAGAGAATAACACCATCACCAAGTAAAAGTTTGCAATTTAATTCAATTTATTTATTGGGTCAACAAAAAATGGCCATGTGTTTTGGCGTCAAAAAATTTCAATACACGTCAAAGTAATCTGGAAATACAAAATCCACTTACCTCTTATCGCTTATTGTTACCCAAAAATACAAAGTAATTTATACTTGGCCTCAAAACTCGGGAACAAAAAGCGATACAAGCGGACACCTACGAAGTTCCGCGTCCTTATCCTGCCGAGGTGACCCGCGAATTTATTATAGCAGGTCATGATTAATGTTTTGGACAAAATTAAATGAAAGTGTATGTTAAAGCGCCCAACTTTGTAGTGACACGAGTGTTTTCTCAATAGATTTTTTTATGCCCATAATAGAATTAAAAACAATAACAAATAATTACATATAATTAGATAGTTTTAGTTAAAACAACGCGAGAGCCGAGCGAGCGAAGCGAGCGTGATGCGGCAGCGACCGGCGAAGTGGTCAAAACGAATGATGTTGTCACACGTATGCGTTTTTTTATTATTATATCATAATAATAATAATAATAATTAAGCCTGTAACTGTCCCACTGCTGGGCAAAAGCCTCGCCTCACTATAGTGAGGAGGGTTAGGCCATAATCCACCACGGGGGCCTACTTTATGATTATTTAAAGTCATTTATTTTTATGCGCTCGATTTTACAAGAGAACCGCTTGTGAAATAGATACCTACCTTGTAATGTGATCGTTTGCAAAACAAAACATTGCTAAAATAAAATGTTTTTGAAACGAGCTATATTCGAAACGTTGTTTGTAAAATTAATCATTTTGTTCAATAACATGTTTAAGAAATGATTGTATACGAAGCGTGTGTTGTAATGCATATTTTGTTATATCTATACTTTGTTCAATCATTAATGAACCTTGTTCAAGCTATTCTTTTTCATTCCACTTCAGCAAATCCTCCTGCCACTTAATTTTCTCACACATTTTCTCATCACAAATTTTCATCACAATAAATTATTTGCTTTCCTCCTTAGAGAACAAATAAATATCCCATTCTGAGCGTTATAAATAAAGTTAACTCTACAAGCACTCTGGATCTATTTGAATAGGTCTGTAACGGTACCCGCACCAGGCCGTAAGGGTAAGGCATAATGGTGACTAAATAACATATTTTTTTTCAATTTTCTAAGAAGCTTCAGCAATTTTGATGGAAGTCATGTATAATTGTAATTTGAATTAGCCTGGAAGTTTTTACAATTCCGAATGTTTTTTGACTGGGGCTCCGTGGTGGATTATGACCTAATCTTCCTCACAAAAGCGAGATAGATAGGTAATAATGTGCGTGTTTTGTCTCAAAGTTCTCTTAGAGTTAAAAAATGTTTATTTATAGAGATTGTACGTTTTTACGAAAATTCTTCCATGTAAAGTCCCCTTAACCGAACAACAAAATTGTCCCCAGAAGATGCCATTCCAACCGGACAGGCGTAGGTCACGAATTTAAGGGACGATCCTGGGTTATATTAACTGAGCGATTTAAATAGACCGGGAGCACATGGATGGTATATTCACTGAAGAATCATAATGTTTTTTTTCTACAAGATAATGTCATTGAGTTTTCGCTATTTTACAGTACTGTATAAAATCGTGTTTCCCCAAAAACAGCATAAACATCATAACTATCAAAAAAGAGTTAATAAATGAGCAGAGTACTGGTAATTCTCCTGAAGGCATTTCCTGCGTGCGATGATTTTGTTTCTTTATAGTTGTATGAGCACAAAGTAATACAAAATACAATATCTTTAAAACTCTAGCATTGTTTACTGTCCAAACAGTACGCATTAGACAAATATACAATAATTATTCTTGATGTTAGAAAGTACAACAAATATATCAATACCAAATACCTATCAAACTATATATGTTTAGCCGTTGAAATTGAAACCATCGCAAGCTCTTGTTTGCAATTTAGGTTAAACGCAATGGGTGATGTATTTTATAAAATAAATATCTTATAATTAAATAAGCCTTTGCATTTAATAAAGTAGCTCCTAAACCAAATCGTTCCAGTAGCTCCCCGCCTAAAATGGGGTCCACTGAAAAGTGAGCATTTCGTGGTTTCCAAACGATTCGGGTTAGACAAAGACCCTCGAGGTCACCCTTGGTAAAAATTACGAAACACGCTGTATAAGGGCTTTGGGGACTTGTGAAACAATTACAAATATTTCCTAAATAATATAGTAGGAATTCAATTAAATTTCATGGTTCCTACCTACCGGTGTTTATAAGCGAATATACGACAACTTAGTATAAGGGTAATAAATATAAAAATACCTGCCCAAAAAAGGAGAACCACCTTACTTAACCTAGGTTTTATATAGGTCTCTTTTTTTGGAGAATATAATTTGCATTAAAAAGCTAAAAGTTATCATAGTAGCCTTAATGGGAACAAATAACAATTTTTTAGTGTAAAGCTCTTAAACTATGAATATCGGTATCATCTAGCCGTAGCAAGACGGGATCAAAATTTTGATCCTAATTTAGAACTAAAATTAAGCAATGCTTTCATCATCATCATCATCCGTAAGATGTCCACTGCTGAACACAGACTTCCACCATAGAACGACAGAACAAGAAGTCTCTAGTTCAGCCAACCTCGTGACGGGCCGTCCTTCCACGTCTTCCCAACTATTCTTCCAGGACGGTTTACTTCCCATCATCGGTTCTACGAGCTACATGTCTTACCCACTGTCACTGCTAAGGGTTGCTATACAAACTGGCAATGCTAGCATTTTGGGACCCCCCCCTCCCCCATTTTGATCAATTAAATTTTCTCTCATCCCTCATCTGACATATTGACAACGGGCGCTTACGTAACTCGCTATGATTACATCAAAAATAACACCTCAGAGCCGGTCGGCGGCCGACTATCGCCACGGGCGGCTCGTTATACAGGACGTCTGAAAAATTTATTGTTATTAGTTCCCTTACTCGGCTGACTAGTTGCTAGACTAGCTCGCCCGCGACGCCCCGAATAGACTACGCGGACGGCGTGTTCTATGCAAAATGCATGCGAAATTGCGGTCAGGTTAGCCGTTGTTAGTTGGTTTTTGATTTTGAATGTTTTATGGGTTGGCCGGTAGGGTTAGATGCTTTTGTGAGTGGAGTGGTGGCGCTCAAGTAGTTTATTTTTAGGGTTCCGTACCCAAAGGGTAAAACGGGACCCTGTTACTAAGGCTCCACTGTCCGTCCGTCCGTCTGTCTGTCTGTCTGTCTGTCCGTCTTTCATCAGGCTGTATCTCATGAACCGTGATACTTAGACAGTTGAAATTTTCACAGATGATGTATTTCTGTTGGCGCTATAACAACTACTACTAAAAACAGAATAAAATAAATATTTAAGGGGGCTCCCATACAACAAACGTGATTTTTATGCTGTTTTTATAGATAATGGTAGAAAACTCTTCGTTGTCGAGTCCAACTTGCACATGGCCGGTTTTTTTAAGTAGCGTTGTTTTTAACCTAGGTTGGGTGTGTTGAATGACATCCATGTACGATGACAAGTCTTTGTGGGAGGCTTACCCCCAGTTTCTGAAACGTCAGTCAACGTTGACAACAGATTAATTCTATTGCCATCCTTGTCATTTGTTTATAGTCAGATAGAGGCAACGATAGTTTTAATCTACTGTCAACGCCAACAAACATTCTAGAAACCGGGGGTTAGATTGAGTTACGTCGTAATGGTTGCACTTCATTAATCTGCCTTGTACTCGTACTATGTCTAATAATTGTATAGTGACAAGAGTGGGATCGGTTGCCAAAAAACTCGAGCTAACGATATTAGGGTTTTGGTGTATTAGTAATTACTTAAGTTTTTTGTCAGTTCTTAAATGGATTTGTTCGGAATACAGTGGAAGACTATTTCTAGAGTGCCTTCTTGGAGTCTGTGTTATAAAAAATACGTTATACAAAAGAATTGAAATTAATTTATTATCAATTAATTCAACCTTAGTTATTCTTATATCTATTATTATCTTTTTAGTCGTTTAAATTTGATCATCCTGTAGAAAAAACGTAAGCGTACAAGATGAAGGAGCAACCAATCCACCGATAAAGCGAGATAGCTGATTTTATTCAGAACTCCAGCTTGATTTATATCTTTATTGTGAGGTCCGAGCCCCGTAGAGTATAAAATATAATATGAGATATCTGACCAAAACCTGTTAGATAACATTGAAAGTAGCGGAGGATAAATGACGGCATGTACCTAAGCTTCCTTCGAATTGTTCTACTGTTCAGTAAAGACGGCTAAGTGCGTGTCGGACCACGCTGCTGTGGGTTCTGTGAATTGAAAACTTGCTCTTAACAATGATGACAGGGGAAAGGGTGTGTATCAGTCGAGATTTAAAAGTAAACTAAGCACGCGTGAACCATATCGTCGGCCATATGGTCGTGGTCACTGGTCACATGCTGTCCTAGGTCAGAAAACAAAGGTGGAGTCACAAGGGGGTGGATTCACTTTCGACCACATTGTCGTTTGGCCGTGGTCAAATTCTGTCCTAGATCAGAAACGAAGGTCACAATGGGAACGACAATAATCATTGTGTACTCAATACAGTGAGACAATGCATTTCAGTTATCGCCATCATGTACAGTTGTGCTGAACATAATACAAGTTTATTCTTACAAAATAAATAGAGTAATAGTTATATACCAAAATGAACTCAAAAGTTGAAAACTAATTATTGACGTGTGACTAAATAAATTGCACTTATTATTCATCTAAATAAAGAAAAAAACACAGAATGTGATCGATTTAAACTGATTTTTCCGTATGACAAAATTACACAGTTTTTTATTCAGCCAAAAAATAACAAAACCAATCGCTAACCAAATTCAATTGTTTAAATCACAACCATACTTTTCGTTACTTCTCGTTCAATCGTTTCCACATCGCATGACCCCTCTTTCATTACATTTTTCCGATTGGTACGAACTTTCTAACGGACTTTGATTGAAAATTGTTGCGCGGATTGTTCAAAAAGTTATTTTATTTCGTGTTTTTGCAAACATTGACAAATCAGGGGCCCTATTTCAATATCGCGCGACATTATGTCCTTAACGATAAATTTAAAATAAAATAACCACAATACACAACTACACAGGGTACTCTGATTTTCAATAGCTAGGGAATGGAGAAGTTCCAGAACTCTAGGACTATGGTCCCACCATAAAACCCTGACTAATAGCAAAATGGTAATATAATATTCTTATAAATTATATATTCAAAATAGTATTTGCCCCAACTCAAACCCGCTCACGTTTTACACTCATGCTATCTGCAAATACACTACAAAAGACGTTTTAAATAATAAAACGAGGTTTGTAAATTAATTCTTGGACAATGGGCATGGAATAAAAATTATCCAATATGTAAAAAAAATATCAGTAAAAAATTTCATTGATATTAAATTAGTCTATGTGGCGAGAATTGGGGCCCAGCCTACACCAAGTCGAGACAATCGGAAAAACCGAAGCAAAAGTTAAGCTTAATTTTTCCTGCTTTGTATTCGTATACAATTCATGGGATTCCCATTTTTCCTGATTGCGATTGGATGTTGCTATCAATTAACTGAATAAGATAAGAGTATTGTTTAGTGCAGAGTGCTTTTTTCAAAATCAATAAATCACTCATTGATTTTTGGTAATTACCTATATACCTAGATAAACGTTATTTTGCTACAAAGTTTGTAATGAGACGAGAAGGCCGTCCCTTTGATGATACCAGGCCTGTGAACTGCTAACAGTAGCAATGCCAGAACTTGGAACTGCTAAGTTAAAGACTGCCTGCCAGCCTTTAGGGCCGAGTCGACTGCTACAGCGGCCACCTTAGGCCAGATCTATAGGACTTACTGCCGGGTTCTCAAACGGTAGTTAACGTAAACGATAGAATAATTATATTGCTATCCTTGTCATTGTCATAGTGTCAGACTGAGACAACGATAGTCGAAATCTACTGTCAAAGTTAACAAACGTTCCAGAAACTGGCCATTATTCCTCTATTGCGCACTTGGACGCTTACCCCCAGTTTCTAGAACGTTTGTTCGCTTTGACAGTAGATTAAAACTTTCGTTGTCTCTATCTGACAATAAACAAATGACAAGGATGGCAATAGAATTAATCTGTAGTCAAAGTTGACTGACGTTTCAGAAACTGGGGGTTACCCCCGTATTCACAAAAGTTACTATGCGATCTCTTACCGTCTTACCACAAAAGTTTAGACCGGAGCTAAACAGATGTTCCTATAATTTACTTTCGATAAAATCGACGTCTATCACTCACGCTTTCTTACTCAATCCTGGCATTCCTAATTATTTTACTTGTAAGTAAATTTGTTATAGAGTTAGACGTCAATTTGTGGAGAAAATATTTAGACTCATCTGCTGAACTCTGGTTTAAATCTTTTGTGGTAACACCGTTAGTGCGCGAACACGCTTACTTCCCACCACAATTTTACATTTCCAGTAGGTTTCACATTCTGGTCAGGTTCTTTGTTGCGTCAGAACACACCAATTAATTACAGAATGGCCATCGTGATAGCTGCTCGCTATTAATCAGATTGCGATCAATCTGATAGTGGCGCTGAGACGGTGGCTTCCACACAGTGCGGGGATACTACGCCCGGTCCGGCGTTAATGTCGCGATGGTGATGAATACGGACATTACCGTAACATTTTCGTTGACAAATGTGAATGTGCTCTGTCATTTTGTCACGGCAAACATTACAAACAACTCGATTTAAAATACCACTAACAAACAAACCAGGCAACATTACAATCATGTTTTTTTTTTACAGCGTCACTGTTGCATCATTTAGATCCTCCAATTAGGATTTCGAGAACTATGGTAACGGAGGATATATTTAGTTATCTGTGACCATGGTCGCACAGCCATCGAGACTCAGAACAATACCTGTGTCACCGAATACCCATATTAATACCCTGCGGTTTAAATCTTTCCCCTATACAGGAAATTGAACTAGCTGGTTCATCACCCAATTACATCAAGGAGGCTGTTTGCGTAAAACATAAGTGCAGTTTGGAAAAACTAAGCAAAGAAATAACATTTAGTGTGATCTTTAATAAAGCATCTACCGTTCTACTAAATCAAGACAACAGAGTTCTAATAAAATTAAAATTCCAAAAATATATTAATAAAATTGCATACACATTTACACACATAACACAGCGCACAAAAAATTAGAATACAACCAAAAATTACATAGGTAATCATCGACCAATTTTAATTACCTACAGCTGTGCAAATGACGCCTCTTGAACCTAAACAAACGCACCAGAATACCATCACAGATTACATCTTCAACTTTTTATCGACCACAGATTCAAATGAAGACGTTAAATGGGACCTGAAACGATGCTAATGAGACCTCTTTTTCTCTTAATTTTGCATAAAAAACTTCGATTGCTCGCGTGGGAGGTAAAATTAAATCTCTGATTACCATCTTATTTTACGCGTTCGATTTAGTTAATTGAACTTTTACGGTACTGTGGCATTATATTGGGGAGTCGAGTTATTTATTGTTGTAACTAACCCATGGTACAGTCACCAAGAAAAGTCACACAGTGTTCTTACTACTGCATCCTAACTTCCGAGTACCGCGCTATGGTTCTACAAGCCCTCTATCTCTCAGAGATAGAGTTCCTGATGTGGAAATTCGGCGAGGACGTCGGACAACGCAGTAATAGAGCTGGACGGGCGGGCCACTTGGCTCAAAAAAAGGATGGTAGATAGACGAAAACGGTCACAAATTGTTGCCCAGAGTGACGAAGAGACCAGTAGGCAAACCACCGACCAGATGGACAAACGACATCGTTGGAGCTCAGCAGATCGTGGATGAGATCGAGGCAGGCCGAAAAAAGTGGTGTAGTAAACGCGTGAACGCACAGTGCATGATTTGCGTGTACCACAGTGTATTTGTTCTGAGTCTAGTTGTATGTTTAGGAATTTGATTCTGTTAATTATCTACTGATTCTCTAAATACAGGGAACCCTACCATAGGTAAGGATCTATACCTATATTAGGAGGGTTTTATCTATGTATGGCATGTGACCGAACGTGACACGTTATTTATAGGTATAAAAATTTACTCTACTAATAAAATTGGTTTTAAAGTCTTGTATCATAAATTTCACTTCTTTCGGTGGAAATATAAACAGAAAGTCTTGACCCGGATGTTCTTACATATTGGAGATGTACGAATAAATGTTTCAAGTACCGTTTAGTCCATAAAATTATTATGTAGTGATGAAAATATTCCTACAAAACCCTTAATATTTAAATCGTTATCAATTTTAGGTCAGTAAACAGTAAAACTAAATATAGGACCTAAATGAGTCATTTTATTCGAAGTCCACATAATTTGGGCTCGATCTAAAACAGGTTTTTTAATTAAGCCATCTTGTTAACTCTTCATTAAGAGGGTGGCATGTTGTTGTTGTTTTCTTTTTTTTTTTCTTTTAATTCTTGTTTTAAAAGTGGATTGACACTTGGGTCCATTATAACTTTTTTAAATGGTTCCTGAATTTTTAGCGGGAAAATAAAGATGTGACATCTATGATTTTTTTTTAAATTTAAGTTTTTATTTACGGTAATTTCTTACTAACCCACAAAATATACCAACAAAAAATGGAAACTAACTAAAAAAAACTCTCCAAGTGAGATTAGAGGTCACATGCTAGCCTATAAAGTATATACATTATATTTAAAAAAGAAACTCAATTCTTCATAAATGCATACAGTTCATAACTCAGTGTAGAGCCATTTGTGTGTGCATATTTTCTATTACTGGTGCATTAATCTATGCCAATTTATTCCGAATCTAACAAAAACCCTATAGCAGCGGTAGAGCGTTTACTACCAGGATACTCTAGCACCACGTAACGGTATTAGCTCCGACTTAGGTGCTCTACATCCCAGGCTTTGTAGTAGACTAGTAGAGTCCTCAACCCGATTATCTGCAAGCGATGCATCGAGATAGCGGTAATCGAATCCCAGTTAAATTTATATTCAAGAGCTGCGGCTTCCTGCGATTGTGCGCATCGATTTATTAGAGGCTATGCTCGGTCGGGAGTTTGGCATCGAGTTGATGAGTTGGCGAATTGATTTGAGAATCTGGATCGATTATAGCAACACTATTTTACGATTATTGATTATTATTATAACCTGTCGCATAAACGGCTAGATGTTTACGGGTGTAGCGGTAAAATCGCTAGTAAGTGCGTCTTATGTGAATCTCGCTGTTGTCGCTTACGTTATTTTCTTTAATAATTTATTATAGTGAACGTTTTGTTTCAGTTTTGTTTATCTACTGGTTTGTATTGGTGAATTTTGTACTTTTTAGTATTGTTTTTTGTTGATTACTTATCTTTATCTATAAATCAGACGATTTTCAAAAACAATAAGTAGGTCAATAATAAACTGAATAATAATTAAAATCTCGCCTCTTGTTAGGAACTTTTAAATATAATCTTGAACATTTCTCACGGCCGCAAAATGAACAAAATGCGCGTTATCGCGACCGCGCGGCGGTCGGCGGCGCGTTTTCATTTTTGACAAGTGCCATCGATACTCACCGCCGCCATTGTTCCACTGCGTCGTCATTGCTTGCTTGTTACAATGGACCACGCCATAATGGTCGCAAAATAAAATAACCACATGTACGGAATATTTTGTTTTTAGAAGACACCATAATGAACACGCCATTCCTGTATGCTGTAAAATTACGCGTCGGTGTTTAACGTCTCACGAACTATGTAATTCGAATATAGCTAGACGATAAAAATTGTATTAATAATTAGGAAAAATACATTCTTACGAATTATTATGACATAAAAAAACATTAAACCGGATGCAGCAAAATACCGTTTAATAAAGGACTCTCCGTGAATCAATATTCTTAGAAAAAGCTGTAATGCATGTAGGATTGTACTAAAAATATATTAAGGAATTGGTTTCAGTTCAAGACAGATAATAATTATGTATTATATATTTTATAAAATAAACGTTATTGAATTTTCGTTGCATACCTACTGGTACCCCTGGTACCACTGTAGAGTTCCCAAAATCTGCGCCAATGGCGATCGCGTTTCAGCGGAATATTTTGACGTGTTCGAATTACGAAAAAGTTTACTTTTTTTTTCGTTTCCGCGCACGAGTCGAGGACAATGCAGTCTGGGGCGTAACGAATAACTTGTTTTATAAAAACGCATGTAGGCCGCCGGCATTATAAAGAATGTATTGCTTAATACTAATTTTAAATAGAAGAAAAAAATTAGCAATATTAGTCTTCAGGTATCTTAATTAGTAATGTTTTGTCTAAGCATTACAACCTAATGCGCATAAAATTTTTTTTAAGTGCAGTGCAACATAGGTTAGAATATTTCCTTTTTATTTCACTTTATAGAATGTAAAATGTGTATTGTATAATAATGGAATAGCTATTGCTTTTCAGCGAGGTAATGCAGCCAGTGTTCTTGGCCCCATGCCACAGGGACACCCACATTTTTAGATTTTTAATTTTTAGGTTAAGTTAGTTTCAGTTTTTATTTGAATTAATTAAACCTGTTTTTCTTCTTTTTTCTTTTAAATTAATTTTTTGATAAATAAATTATAATAGATAGTACCTAAATGTGTATTTATGTAAAGGGGTTTTGTAGTTTTTTCCTACGTTCGTATGTTTTTTATAACTGACCTGACCACTCTGACCAGTTTAAATTTAGTAGAATGCCATTATGAATAAAGATCTTTAGTAACAGATTGTTTTCAATAATATAATAGTTGCCTTTGATAAGTAATAATCTAGGCAGTTTGGTAATAAAAATACCTAACGGCATCAATTTAAACACAAATTAATGGCGTTCAAAGCGACATAGCCGCGGAAAGTAGATAAGGTACAGAATTATTCAATAAATTATTGTTTACAATACATCGACGAGCCTTATATTATTATACGTTTCTATACGCTTCCTATAACAACCGATAAACAATACGCCTGCAACGCGGCATCTCTTATACAGTCACGAGCAAAATTGGTAAGCATTGAGTGTTGAATACAAAAGGATACATTATAAATTTAAAGTGGACTGCTCGTTAAAATATCAAGTTTGCCATCTTGTTTATTTGTCCGCCATCTTGTTTATTTGTTCGCCATCTTGTTTTTGTGTGTGGAGGACGCGGGAAAGATGATTTTATGTTAGTTTTTGTCGGTGGACAAAATTTTGCGAAATATGACCACTTAATCGGCGACGTGACGGATTTGTCGTACGTTTTTGTGAAAACACGTGTGTAACCATGATAGCGTCTGTTGACTTGGGTTTGGTAGCCAAAGGCAACCTTTTTAAAGATTGACGACCGCTTCTGGATGTCTTAATTGTGTAGTTCTAGAATCTGTAGTACCTTACCTATACCTAGAGTTAAATATTACTTTAATACAACTGGCTTTATCAATTTAAGTTTGATTCTTCTTCACTGCTTTTCGATTCTTCTATTGAGCCGAGATAAGATGTTTTAGAGAATCATCGGCAAAAATATTACTACACTTATCTTTATCTTTCTTACTTCTATCTTGTGTATTTTCTACTTCATTAGAAGCATATTTTCCTGTTCTAGACAAGTTTTAATTCCATCAAACAACGCGTCGGAATTATGAGCAGAATCAAAGCGACTGAAGTTTTTTTTTATATGGACTTTCGTGAATGAAGTCAAAATTTAAAAAGAAGACAGCCTGATAGGCTGATTCTAACTATTCAAATATTGTGCCGGCGTCAAAATGTTGAATGCATTAATATTATAAACCATATTTTATTCCGAAAGAAAAAAATAAATTAAGTACTTATTATAAAGTAGACTAAAGCTTTGGAGGCACAAAGGCTCTTAACTTAAAATATCAGCGTGGCCATAATTCTCGTTTCTTACCCTCTTAATTTAAGACCACCAACATCAATATGACTTGCTGTCATTGCTGTGCAAATGACGAACATGTATTTATTCTGATTTAATATAACATTAAGAATATGCCAAATAATCATGCTCACTGGATTCTTAACGTTTGAGTCTTATTTTAGCGGATGCGATGAATGATATGTGTTTTGGTACATTCGGACAGTAAAGTGTTATTCTTGATAAGTATATTAAAATAGGTTTAAAGATTTTATAGGTAAGTACATTATTTTGACCACTATTTCTCCTGTTCAGAATCAGAATCAGAATATTTTTATTGTGTAAATTGTGTTCATAAGTTGTTAGTAGGTAGATATACAGTTAAGTGTTCAAGTGTTCAAGAGACGATGTGGACAAAGGTGGTGAATATGCTTAGCTCAGGATGGGACTGTCATCAAGGACGCTGCCGGTACAACCCGATATTAATTTATATTTATCGTTTTTGATTTGATTATTCGTGACTTATTTTCTACTCGAGGGTAGTGGCTGGCCTAGCCAGGCGGGCCCTTAAGTAGTAAGTTTATTAATAAATAGTGGGTGAGGTACTTACACTAAACCCAAGAAAGAGAGACACACGTGGAAGTTAGAAGTGGACTGGGCGCGCGTACCAAACATATGACTCGTAGCTCAAAACAAACGCCAGCTTTGCCATACATACTGTCATGCTCTGTCATACATGCTGTCATCTGCCACATATTGAAAAACGCCGTATGTGCAGTTTTAGAGGCCATTAAACTGAAGCATATCAGTTAATATGACATAAGACACACTTTCAAAATAAATGGCAATTACTAATAAACTTTAATTTAACTTTCAAGAATTTTTGGCGACAACGGTTCCGTTACCGATTTCAAGTTCACTCACTTCCATTCATGTCTCTGTCTTCCGTGACTAAATTCTACTTATTTCAAATAGCTTTTCTGCTTAACAGTACTCAGCACGTAGTGGGCAGACTTGGTATAATGCGAACCGGTCCCGGCACACCAATGCGTATTCAATGCCCCCACAAACCGCAATAACATATGCTTGCTGCAGAAAAAACTCACTAGCTACCACCTCACAAGTTTCCACCCTATCTGACTAACCATTCATAGGATTAACAACTTTAGAGCTATCCACCTTGAGGTGCAATTACTGTGGTACGATAAGAGGTTCATGTGATGCTTGAGCGTGCGTCGTACTCTCTTGATAGCATCTTCATCATCTTTATAGGCCATTGTAGACTTTTTTGCCATTTATAGACGGATTAAAATGCTGTGAACCCATTGTTTTATTAAGGAATGCTTGTTAAAGGAGCTTATCGTGTTTGGATATGAAATAAATGCGGTATAAGTTTCAAAGCTCCGAGCGGCTGGTTCGCAGATGCAGTTGTGTTTTTTATACAAGTACTACTGGACTTGAAATACTTGGTAAAGTTGTTTTTTGATGTAATCATTAGTGCAATTAAAATTTTGCATAGTAATTTTAACGCTTTCATGAGATTGCGCCCCAAATACTTGGCTGTGACACCACGGCCTTAAGTTTTAGTTAGGTTTTTTTTCCGCATAACTACCGGAATGCTTGTCATTAAATAAAATTTTGATATCACAGTCATCACGAATAAGTAGACACTGCAGCATTAAACTTTACTTTACGACTACCTAGTAACAAATCTGTAATTGGAGTTTGTGGGGTGTTCTAGTTTGCATTTACAAATGCATGCATGAAGTTCCATGTCATTTGGAGCCCCGTTAGTTGTGTTGGTTATCCAATCCCTTTCACAATTAAAATAACTAGATATAAAATTTCCTACTACCAAGTATTCAGCATTGACAATGTTGAAAACAACGTTCTTAAACAAACTAACATTTACATTACAATAGCTTTCGAAACTAACGTTAATCCTCGTTCGAAGTCTTGCATTGGGGCCCTACACATTCCTCCCTTATTAGGCTACCAGATGGCACGTAAACATATCCAAGTTTCATAACCAATAGAACTAGACCTCTTCCTAAAGAAATCACGTTTAATCTGCTCCTATCGGAATGGGTCCAGCTACGTTGGTAGACCTAAAGAAATAAAATATAGAAGATACAGGATAGGCGACGACAATACATGTTTGGAATTTAAAATTGCATGTAAAATTTAGAATCGTTGATTTGCGGGGTAAAGTTATCGATTCTGTATTTGTACACTCCATGTTTACATGTGGACATGCATGTTTTGTCTTGTGATTTGGTATTTTACTGAGAACTAGTAGTAGTTTGAGTCCTGCAATGGCCTGTTCTGACACCTGATCCACCACATGACCACTCCCTACAAGCATTTCAAACAAATTCCTTCCTCACGCAAATCATTAGACGGTTTCGCGAGATGCATCATCAATTTAGACTCTGAGCGAGTAATTACAGGAACTAGTACGCTGAGAGTGGCTGTCATAAATCAGCGGGTAATCAGTGATGGAGCATCAATAGAATGCATAATTATTGGTAATGTGAACGCCGCGTATTGTAAAGATACAAGAAGATTCTGGTGGTTTGTTTGTTGTTGAGCGAGGGTGTGCCAGCTTCTAGCATCTACAAGTTTTAAATACCTATATACAACAATACAATTTCATTTCTGATTTTATGACGATACTTATCGATATAAAGAAGAATAGTATCCAGTCAAAGCATTTATTGTAAACTAGCTGATACCCGCAACTTCGTTCGCATTTTTATATAAAATGTAAACTGTTTAGAAAATCAATTGATGTCGCGGGGAACAGTTATAGGTAAGAATATATCTGTCTCTTTCTCACTCCCTTTTCCTCTATCGTTCTCCCTCTCTAGCTCTTTTTCTATCTTTCTCCCTCTTTCGCTCTTTCTATCTCTCTTCCTCTACCTCCATCTCTTTCCCTCTCCATATATCTCTATATCTTTCCCTATCTTTCTATCATTAATATCCCTCTCCACTCTCAATCTCTTGCGTTCCCTCTCCCTGTCCATCTCATCCATTATATTTATTTCCCTCACCCTTTCCGTCTATATCTCTTCCTTTCCCTCCTTCGCTCACTCCCTCTCCCTCTATTTCTATATATTTCGCACTCAATCTCTCTCACCTATTTCCCCCCACTCTCCCCTCCTTCTAGCCCCACTCTCCCCTCTTTCACTCCCACTCTCCACTCTTTCTCCCCCCACTCTACCCTCTTTCTCCCCCACTCTCCCCTCTTTCTCCCCCCACTCTACCCTTTTCTCCCCCCACTCTCCCCTCTTTCTCCCCCACTCTCCCCTTTTCTCCCCCCCACTGCCCCCTCTTTCTCCCCCCACTCTTCCCTTTTCCCCCCCACTCTCCCCTCTTTCTCCCCCCACTCTCCCTTCTTTCTCCCCCCACTCTCCCCTCTTTCTCCCCCCACTCTCCCATCTTCCCCCCACTCTTCCCTCTTTCTCCCCCCACTCTCCCCTCTTTCTCCCCCCACTATACTCTCATTCTCCCCGCTCTCACCTCTCTATCTCCCCACTCTACCCTTTTTCTCACCCCACTCTCCCCTCTTTCTCCCCCCACTCTATCCTCATTCTCCCCTCTACCCTCATGCCCCACTCTCCCCTCTCTATCTCCCCACTCTACCCTTTTTTCTCACCCCACTCTCCCCTCTTTCTCCCCCAATCTCCCCTCTTTCTCACCCCACTCACCCCTCTTTATCCCCCACTCTCCCTTCTCTTACTCACCACTCTACTCTCTTTCTCACCCCACTCTCCCCTCTTTCTCACCCCACTGTCCCCTCTTTCTCCCCCCTCTAACCTTTTTCTCCCCCCACTCTCCCTTCTTTCTCCCCCCACTCTCCCCTCTTTTCCCCCCACTCTGTCCGCTTTCTCCCCCCACTCTCCCCTCTTTCTTCCCGCTCTCCCCTCTCTTTCTCCCTACTCTACCCTCTTCTCCCCTCACTCTACCATCTACTCCCCCTTTCCCCCCACTCTCCCCTTTCCCCCACTTTACCCCTTTCTCCGCCTCCTCCCATCGCACTCTCCCCCCCTTAATTACTTTCCAATTTTAATTACGATCCGTTTAGCCGTTTATTGTGGTCCGCAGGGGGTGCATCTAAAGAATACCTCTAAATTTCAACCCCCTTGCTTTTTCCCCCTTTAGGGATGATTTTGCAAAAAAGCTGAAACCCGTATTTATTTATTTCTTACCAAAAGCCTAAATAAGAATTTTCAGATCCCTAACTTGAGGAATTATGGATTCCCCATACAAACTTTCAACCCCTATTTCATCCCCTTCGAGATTATTTTTTGAGACAAAAGATAGCCTATGTCCGTCTCATAGGTCCAATCTACCCCTATACCAAATTTCATCGATATCAGTTCAGCCGTTTAGCCGTGAAAAGGTAACAAACAAACAGATATACAGATAAACAGATAAACAGAGTTACTTTCAGATTTATAATATTAGTATGGATAGGCAAGAATGTCGAACTTTTACAAGTCAAACATATAAAAATCGTTATATATATAAAAGTTATCGGGTTTACTGGCTAAGTGGTTCCCACTTGCTATTTTTGATAGCTTTCTCAGTGCCTTTAGTTCTTTTGCTGACTTCCTGACTTCTGGTCTCACGTCTACAGTTCTAAATTCTAATACATATTGATCCTATCTAGATAAAATATATCCACAATTTGCAACCATAAACCATCGACTATCATTTGTCTTCATTTAAAATATCTGTTAATACGATTCGCTCTCAAGATGACTGATAGTCCCAGTTTGAAGTAGCTCGTTCTAAATTATTACTTGCAGCTTAACATCGTCCGTTGCAACAACAACCTTAGGCGTTTCAGAATAGGGTTTAAGAAATCCGATGATTTTATGCGGGTCTTATGCATTGGAAGCTTGAACTGTGCATGATACATCAATAGTTAATCGCTGGCGTTGATTTTATCTCTTAAGAGCTTCAGTCGCGGAAGATGTATGCTTTATTCTGATGCTGATAAAGGTCTTATCAGAATGAGTTTGCATCACCAAATTTAAAAGTGGCAAACAGCGGAAAATTGTAACTGGGAGCAAAATTGTTAGTGCAAACAGCTTACTCAATGTTTTGACCAAACTTCTCAATTGGTTGAACAAAAATAATTCAGCATATTGAATTTTAAGATTTTGTACCTATACAATAATTAAAAATTAAAGTCTTGCGTATGTCTATACCTTTACTAGACTATTAATTTTGACCTCCCACAACAAAACCAGCTAACTAAGTTTTCGGAATTCTATGATGTAGGTAAATGCCAATACGTTGACCGTGTAGGTTTAGGCTTTATTCATTTCATTTTAGTGGATTATATCTTAATGAAATATTCCACTAGATTCGCTACGCTCCATGCATTCCTTAAACTCCCACGATGCACAAGCATTTCTGTCTCGCCACAAAATTGTAGGTGAAGTTATTTATAATACCTGCATAATATCGGCGATTATAAATGAACCCTTTTAATTCAAAGTCATTCAATTTAATGGGTAATAACAGCACAATTTCTTCATATTGTGTTGACTATAGATGTAGACAAAGAACTTGGAAACAACTTCAGTTTGCCAATGAAGCCGTTACTAACCTAAACTGCGGTGAAAGAGGAAAATAGTTTGATATACTCGTAATTGTGTCTACTGTTATTCACGATTAGTGGGACGGACAAATACATATTTTGACACGTTTTGAGTAGAAAATGATCGCGACATCAGAAGATACGTTTTACCGTCGCTACCACGACAGATTGCGCGACCTGTACCCCTAGTATGAGTTTTTACTAGCTCGACATAGTACGCGTAAACTAGCGCCTTTGTATGAAGATCCTGTACAGCGCCCCTGCCGGCGCATTTATGAACGAAGAAACTTCATATTTTGAAAAAGCTAGGTGACGCGTACTATGTCGAGCTAGTAAACACTCAAACTAGGGGTACTGCCACACTACAAGCCTTCCACCAGCACCCTGCCAGTACTTGCAAATTGCATTCCATGCGAATAGACTTGAAGACGTCACTCTTATCTACAATACAAATCAAACCGTGTTTGCGAGATCTCATCAGTAAATATGGATTATAGTTTAAGATTAATTAGAAGATATATTAACACGTAAACTAACCTTACCATAGGAGCGGAGTAAACGCCAATTAATTATAGATTGTTGAGGATTGTGCGGTTTATTGTAAGTATACTTTGAGTTAGTGGTTTGGAGTTATATAGCTGCTTTGATGTGCTTATTGCTTTTATTAATTACATCGTTGTTAATTAGTTTGAGGTCAACTTTTTTTTTATTTTACTAATATTATAAACACGTAATTTTTGAGTATGTATGTATTTTGTTGCTCTTTCACGCCAAAACTACTGAATGGATTTTGGTGAAACTTCACAATAACATAGTTTACATATCAGAATAGCACATGGGCTAAAATTTCTAAAGATAAATCGTATACTAGCAGCTGACACGGCCGCGCGTTGTAGCTAAGGGATTTTGTCGAACGAAATTTTAGAAACATCTGTTTAACTCTGGTCTAAACTTGTGGTTAGATACTCGTAGTTAGACCAAGAACAATAATTCATTTATTTGGCCCTTTCATGGCCATATCGGGGTATTCAGGCAGTGGTCTTTGAGAACCAGGCCCATTCTAGGCTGAGCATGTTCAACACCTTCGACTACGTCGTTGGTCAAATGCTAGCCTATAAAATAAAGAGGCTTCCGTCGATTGGGACCGCTAGGTATAAGGACCGCGGTCCCATTCGCCGGATTGATATCAACCTATTAAAAAAATAAGTGTCGCCAGCGGCGAATCGAAGGCGACGACAAACTTGCGTTCCCGATCTCAAGTTATTTGCATAAGTTGCCAGTGATCACCACCTCACCCCGAGCCAATACTGGCACGTCTAGAGTAAATATTTATGTTTTGAGTGGTTCGGATTGAATTGTGAGATTATATTATGACAAAAAAGATTTACAGACAGTTCCAGTCGTCAGTTTATACATTGAGTAAAATCAATATTAAGCGTATAGCTATTTGCTATTTCTATTAATACACTACCCAAAAGTACAGCTGAGTAACAAACCAAGGGGGTGAAAACGAGATTTGATTTTTGTATTAACTTCATTGTTTCTAACGATATCTCTTGCATGAAATACGTCACACTGCGACGGACTGGTCCGGACGGATCATGTAACAATTCAACATATTTTGTGCCAGACGGCAATGCTAGAATACCAATTACCAATGCCATTAATAATAATATTATTTGTAATTAATAAGCCATGTTTCAGTAAAGCGTCCATTGCTGTACTCCCTCGTCGTAAATCCTAATCCGATAGACCTCTTCCTAAGATTATTATGACAAAAACACATAGATTCGATGTCAAGCAAATAAACTCCATAGACTTCGGGTCGCAATCAAAACAATGGCTGCAAGGTTTGCACTAATCCAATCAGATCCCAAGGAACAAAAAGGATTTGGAACTTAGGTAAATCCATTTGCAATATTAAACTTCGCTGCATTTCGTGAGAACACGCAATTTCGCGTGTTTAGGCTGCTGGTAATTAGATTGGTCTCAGCTTGTCGCGCATTGGCATCGACGTGGGGGATTCATTAATGAAGTTAATTACCACTGCCTTATAAATATAATGCAGTCTTTACACTGTTGTGGATAAACAACACACTTTTATTGTAACAGCTACCTAACTAGCTGGCCCGCTGGTTGTTGTCTAGCCGCGACTTATAATATAATAATATTATAATATAATTAGTAAAACGTAGGTAGTTATTTTGCTATTCGGAGCGGAGAAAAATCCCACAAACCAAAGATCATAAAAGTCATTCATTCATTCATTCATTCATTCAGTCGTTCATGAGTTCATAATAATGACTAACATGATTGTTCGTTTATATAAAATACAATTATAAGTAATTAATAATTATAATACTATTGCATTAAATAATAATATAAATGAAATGAAATGAAATGAAATCATTTTATTTTGCTTCAATGTACGTACAAGAGACGACAGGTCATATAAGCGTCGGGTTAAGTTGGTATACATCTTACCCGGTAAGGGCGTTGCAAAGGCAGGTAGGCTTCACAATAAAATTCTTCAGTGTTAATATTATTATACTACATAATTATTAAAGATAAATAATATAAATAATGAGTACAAAGTTATGGGCGGATGACACCTACGAATAGTTTAATATTGAAATAGACTTTAAAACAATCGCTGCAAAGTTTTCATTGTTTTTATTCCAAGCGAAATTCTGAGTGGTTAGTTATAATGGGCCAGATTATTCAGGATTTAGTAAAGTTTTAATGGATTTCAGTTTTTAATTACACACCTAGATTACTTAGGACTTAGGACTTAGCAATTCAATGAGGATACGAAAACTAATAGCTCCGTGTAAAATAAGGATTGTCTATACATTATAGAACTTGGCTAACAAAATTTACTTGAAATTTCATTGCTTCAATTGGGTACATAATACATTAAAAAAATTTAGGAACATTCTTCACACCCGTTGCTTTTGAATTTATGTATTATGAAGCCAGTGGTAAAGTCAATTAACTCTCATCAGTGCCCTCTAGATTAGTGCCCATGTGAATACAGACATGAAATTAATATTGGATAAGCAATAATGGATCGTATTAGTCTAATTCTGAGTAGCACTGAAACTGTAACTTGCTTGCTGTTACCATCAGGTGAACGATTTTATCGTCAAAAAACTATCTCGGCTGATGGCAAGCGATGGTGCAGTCGAGAATATGAAGCCGTGACTTAAAAAAAAATTAACCGTAAATTTGTTTGTCTAAACAAATTGGGCAAATAAGCCACAGAACTGTCCGACGTTTAACTCATTCTAAAAACAAGCTCCGGAAATATAATTCGAAAATTATAGTTAACATAGTTTCAGTAAACAGTCCAATAATTCCACTGAGTCTTCACTATCTCGGAAACCGTTCTATTTAAAACTGAGACTTCTGCGTTTAAGGCGAACCGTAGACTTGCGATTAATTCGAATATTGATCAATTTTGTAGATTACAATTTCCTGTTTACCTTATTATAATAATAATAATAGTTCAGCTTGTACTATCCCGCTGCTGGGAAAAGGCCTCCTCACACTTTCGTGATGACGGTTTGGCCATAACCCACCACGGAGGCCCAGTCCAGATTGGTATTAGAATAACATCACAATTAAATAAATACAGCCCCTAACTTTGCTAAACGTCAAATCAGCAGCCACACCAGTTTAGTTTTGCTAAAAAAAAGTCAAGTAAAGCCGGGCCTTATTTTATTGTGTCGATAATCGAGCGCGCCGCGCGATGTGGAACCGCTAAATAATCCGCAACCCATAAGATTAATGAAACGTAGGTTTCATGAAACGACTGTTTAATTATTAAACTCTATGTACCAAGAAAATATAGTAATATATTGTTAACTACAATAATTTTTGTTATCTTGATATTTAAAACTCCAGTTACAATTATTACTACACACCACAATGCTCTCATTTGTGCCATTTCTTATTTAATTAAAATGTGACACTCACTAATGTTTTACAGCAACTAAAGGGGGAAACGAAGTCGTAAGCTTGCGGCGAGCCTTAGCATCAACGACGTGACAACTGCACGTAAACGTCGTCGGGTCTAAACCGGGCTGATTTATTTTATTGTGCCGATTAATGAGTGCGCCGCGAGTTAGCGCTAATAAATGGCAGGCGGAGGGCCCTGGCGCTAAATATCTCGTTTAAATTGCCTGATAGTTGTGAGAATGAGTTTAGAAGTCGTGTCATTAGAAAGAAGTTAAAAGACGTACGCAGAAGTACCTAATTTGTTTATTTTCCCGACTGTTTTTACACAGATTATGGAAAAAGTACAACGCGTAGACTGAGAAAGCTATAGAATGGGATATGTAGTCTCTTTCTCACAGGAATGAAAATAATAGAAGTTCTTAAACTTTCGCGATCTAATACATGTTAATTAGAATTTAAACGGGTCTAATTCGTGCACAAACTAACAATTACATAATTTATATGATACATCGAGGTATGTCAAAATTAATTACATATTTTGATAATTATTACTTTCATCTCATAATATGGCCAGGCTTTACCGGGGTCTATATTTTCATTCCGTTTATTCAAACCGTGCGAAGCCATAACTAAAACTAAAACATAGAGGCTTAACCACATGTCAGATGTATCGTCGAGACCAAAAAAAAACATTATTTCTTATGTATATAACTATATTTAGGTTTACCTACTCACCATAGATATTTTTATACTCGAATAACAGAATCCACACCCAAGGGGGAATAAATCGGGGCGATCTTCCGTCCCATTGGACACTGCCGGGTCGATAGGCCCCTATAACATCCAGCCGATATTACCATATGAATGATACAGACTAAAAAACCCCCAGGTGGCGTCCCAGCCGGAAATAGGTTCTAGCGCCGCGCCGTCAGAGTCCGGGTAAGAGGACGTAACTTCGCACGTTTCGGGATATGATAAAATATTAAGCTTTATATTATGTACAAAGTTACATATTGTAACATAACCCGAAATATATTATGTAGAATAGAATAGAATAAAATAGAAAATACTCTATTGCACACCAGTGACAGTTATAAAATACACAAGGTATTACAGAAGCAGCTTTATCTTCATCTATAGTACAATGAGCGGACTTATCGCTAAGAGCGATTTCTTCCAGTCAACCTTTGGACTTTGGTATGTATGTACATACATATAGATATTTATTGCATACATACATATATACATACATAATCGCTTCTTCCACTTTATAGAGTCCCTTGATACATAGTCGCCGGATTTAGCATTACAAGCAGTATATTCTAGGTAGAAGCTACGTATATTATTTTGACTGCTATATAATACAAGTAAGAGCCTTGTCGCTACGCCATAACTGAACTACCGATTACTTCGACACTAGAATGTATACCAAGTTTAGTCTTTGCGGCGCGGCGTGAAGAGGTAACAAACACGCTCAAACGCTCTCAAGTAATTATGATTCAAAAATAACCGAATGCAACTTAATTATACCAAAATAATTATGTTTATCTAACTGCCTATCACTTCAACCAACCCTAAATAAACGGACGGGCATGCGGAGCACGTCTAACCCGGATCTGTGCGACGGCGCTGATTTCACTCTTTTTGCTCTACCAATGATAGATAGAGCCACAGATATATAACCATTAGATACCGTAACCTGTACGACATGAATACCCAAAACTTGAGCTGTGCCTAAAACTTACAGGCTGAATATATTGGCAGATTATATATAGCAACGTATTTTCGAGTAGTAAATACTAATGGATTAAATCTCTAATAATTTATTTTCCCTATTTCCAATCTGTCATTTGGGTGAAAATCGAAGACGAGTCGAAGATGGGTTAAAATTTTTAATTTCAAATTAATTCAGTCATTCGAAATTTACCAAAACCATCTTAAAAGATCATCAAACCTTTTATCTCTCCCCGCTGACAACTGTATTCGTCTAATCAATCAATTAAATGTAAATTGTACCTACCAAATTTACGGACGCGCTTGGTTTTGTACGATTTTACAAACTTCTATATTACATTATTTCTATATCTGTGGATAGAGTCGATTCTTTTATTAGGAGGTGGTAGACTCTTTTAACGGATTCCTTTTGTGGTGGTATCGAGACCTGTTTTATTTTCGAGATTTGCAGGATTGAGTTCCATTGTGGAAAGTCTGACTTGAAAATAGTTTCGTTTATTGAATTTAAGTTCGGCTTGGAGCGAGTATTGGGATTGGATAGCGTATTTTAAAAGTATATCTTTTGGTTTAGGTACTATGAGATCTTCTTTAATACCATTGCAGACACACACATATAGGTGTAGTGTTATGTAGGTATATTAGTTTTGGATCAGCGACAGGAGTTTCAGAATAATTAGATTTTGTCGTTTGAAGATTAAGTTCTCGAACAAATTAACTTACTCCAAGACCAACAACAACAACTTTCCCTCTTCTTAACATTTTTAACAGTTGTTCAACGTAAATTATTTCGATGCGACAATTATTCACATATATGGGTTAATCCCGCAGATTACTTCAAGAAAATTTCCCAATGTACTCCACAAAAAATGTAACAATTTTTTTTTATAAATTCAGTTTCATTCTACTCTACAAAATATTATAAAAATAACCTAATTAACAAACGTCAAAAACAAATCCAAAAAAAATATAATAACACAAAATATTATGAAAGTAAAAAGCTTTCGTCAACAAATAATCATAACTAATATTTATATCACACAATCCAAGAATTTAAATCCCTATAAAAAAAAATAACATGATACTACTACTATGTCATGTCTATGTGTAAAAGATAATCCTTACCACCGTCCCGTTTTATATCTCCCAATATAAACATATAAAATTAATGTATTCAAGAACACTAAACTACCTTAAAAATGCGATAATACTACAAAACAGTGTCCGGTAATCCTCTTTTACGTTTAACCACCGTTTAGTGGTCGTAAGTTGCTAGTAGTTGCCGTGAAGTTGCCCTGAAGTTGCTCTCACTTGCCACCCACAGATGCATAAATAATAATAGATTAGTCATTGGCTGAGATCAAGAGGGCCTGTACAAGTAATACGCGTTGGTTTAATAATGCAAGTACGCCATTATTCGTAGAGTAGGGAAAATGTAGAGACAGTTTTTATAAGTTTTTATGAAACCGTAACTCATATCCACCAAGCCGGTTCGGGCTCCCGTGGTGTATTATGGCGTAATCCGTCTCACGAAAGTGAGGGGAGGCCTTTGCCCAGCAGTGGGGCGGTACAGGCTGAATTATTTATTTATTTATTTAACTCATAAAAGAAAATAATGATAGTATCTAGTATGATATACTGGAATACGTTCAAAATTATTGTTTGGAGTGTAAAAGTCTTTAATTGATATTGTATATTTTATTCGTACGTTTTTCTTAGTAGGATAACTTATTAAGTAACTTAGACTAGGATAAACAAATAGATTTTCTATTTTCACCACCTTAGGATTTTTACCACCATTGCTATTTTATGTACGATTACTATTTTATTCTGTGCTACTACATTCTACACCAGTACAAGCATACAGTATACCAATATAGTATACCATACAAGTCACGTAAAAAAAATATATGCACTCTCTACCTTACCCTACTCTACCAAAACACTACTAAGCCGATGGAACGCAAATAGGGCGGTTAATGTGTTTACTAGTTTCTGATTTAAAATGCTGCTTGAGTAAACAGACTAATGGCACTGCATGGGGCAATGCCTCGAGTGACGTTGAAACAAGGTTGGAGTGTCAATTATTTTGAAGATGCATAACTTTGTGTGGGGTACTAATTTTTTACAAGTGATCTCGGATTTTGTATGTCATTAGCCGTGAATTCTTTCAAGGTAGTATTTTCTTGTTTGAAAAGAAAGTTTCCGATTGGAGCTGAGTGGTTATAATATGCCACCGCGTCGCTTAAATACAGTTTTTGTCTAATTTTGATGTATTTATGAGGATTTTTGTCCGTCATTAAGTACTGTACTTAAAGTACAATTAGGTATCCTTAGTTTCTAAATCGATAAAATTTTTATTTTATATTTTATGCTAGTATTTGACCACTATCTCATCTGGTCGTAAGTGGCGATGTGGTCGAAGGGGGTTAACTTGGTAGCACCTTATCGGTTCTCAAGGATTGCTACAGGAAAGCCCCTATTTTTTGCCTATTTTAAGCCCCGGCTTGCGACAAATTGTCTACATGATCCATAGATACTAAACCTAATGTAGTTACCGGTTTTGTAAATTTATAGAAGCACTAACGGCCTTACCACAAAATACTAAAACAGAGATGAAAACTAATGTTTCTTAAATGTCGTTCCACAAAATCGACGTCTTTCATTCGAGTTTTCTTACTCAAACCTGACATTCCTAATTATTTTACTTGTGAATTGATAATGAGTTAGAAAAAGCGTCGTCGTTTTGTGGCGAAAATATTTAGACTCATCTAGGGTAAGTCCAGGATAGTTGCCATACTTTTTGAAAACGCTTTATATTTCCCATTTTAATCATTGGATCTGAATGATTGTCACACATGTTAATAGATTGGTCTTTCGACTACCACTTCGAAGGAAAAAGAAAACATCACTGTTGATATTTACTAATCTATATCGATTTTCCCAGACCTCTATTTTTGAAAGTATAGATGCCCTATGGCGGATAGTTGCTCTATGCGTCAAAACCAGTAATGCGATACATGCCTCATTGATAAAAAAACACTTTTTCAGTTTGAAATTAGGTATTCGTGATGGGAATTAAAATCTAAACACAGACAATGTTCGTAAAAAGTGTATTTTCTTTATAATCATATTAGGGTATAGATGCCTCACGAAAGAAGTTTCCTTCCTGAGGCATCTATACCCTAATGTAGTTACATCGGTTGAAAATAATGGGAATTATTTGTTTTGTAATGGTTAAACATAGGCGAAAATAAATCGAGGCGTCTATCCTTTTCGTAGAGGATAGACGCCTTTTATATTCAGGAATGTGTATTCAATAAATATTCTAAAAAAACTGATTTTAGTGTTAGTATACAGTCCACTGTAACATTTGGATACAAAATATAAATTATTTTGTCACCATTTAAAAAGTTCCAGCTCCTCAAAAATGCTGTAGAAAAAGAATTAGCAATTTTTTCGTCGCACCAAATCTTTCTTTGAGTATAGATGGAATGCACGACGGGTCAGGGGTTACCTTGCGGGGGGTACCGGGTAGGTGCGGGGATGTCTCTCGCTTGGCAATATCAACGACAGCAAAAACAAGCCGGCAAATCATAGTTTGTGAATTTGAGGCATCTATCCGAACCGGGCATCTATCCTGGAATTACCCTATTCATTATTCAACTCTGGTTTAAATGTTATGTGATAAGACCGTAATAGAGAAATTATAAAAAAATATAATATAGTATTTATCTATATTACTATTGAATGAAAAACTAACTAAATAAGATGATCTATTGAGACACTATAAGGAATTTTAGTCGGTTATTCATTCATATGTTAATGCGTCGCGTGCGACCACGGGTTCCAAGGCGGAAGTCGGGCTCTAAGGAGTGATTTCTGGCTTGGATTTCTATGGGAGCATTTGGGGTGTAAAACCTTTGAAAATGCTATTCCAGTGGTATTGATGGTGTTTGGAAATCGTATGAGTTGCTGTATATATGCTGTAAGGGTGTGGTTCCATTTGGTCGCACGGAACCGATAATGACGCGGGCTGGAGACACGAAGCAGCGCTGAGGTGGCTAGGGCGTGGTAAGTGGGTTTCCAATCATACCAGCTTAGTAGTAATGAAATGTAGGTATGCAATGAAATATTTTCGGCGCTTAAGACTATTTTGACCTATTGTAGTGATCGTCATCATAGCTGAAATAGGGAAGGAGTACGGCATAATCATCATTAATTCAAATTCAGTTCATTCAATCTTACGCCACGGAAGTCGTTGATGTTATGAGGTTTGTTCCGGTTGGCTGCCAGCAGTTCTTCTTGCTCTAGTAAACGTCGATTATGAGCGAAAGAGGAGGATAGAGCTACTAAAAATGGGCTCACTTGGCGACCAGACCACTTAAGAGCTCTGATGCCGTATGAACATCCTGAACGTAATTAAACCTCACAATTTAAACCTTATAGATAAAAGTGACCCCACACTAGGATTGCTCCTGTATCGTGGGTAACGCTTACAGACATATAATGTCACATGCATATCACACCCAGACCAGTAATAAATATTTGTGGATCGCACAAATATTTGTTCCATGCGGCAATCGACCCCGCGACATCAAGCGCAGTAGTCTAATTGCTCAGCTACTACGCCAAACGTGCCGTCAATATAAACCTCAGGTTAGACACTACGTCGTATTTAACCAAGCCGCAAAATCCAGTATACGTACCATCGGTCACCGCAAATCTGCATCGAACTGTACATAAGACAATCACTTACTCTAAGTAATTGGTAAGCAACGTTTGGTCATCCAATCAAAGGCTTGCGGTCTCGGCGACCAGCGGCGAATCCACTTTAGACCGTCTATCTAATAGTATTAAGGTTGAGGATTGGTTCGAGGGGCAGTAAGATGGCCATTGGAAATTTCGGAATGGGTATCAAACGCCAGGGGCACGGGTGTAGGATAGTGTAGACAGTAAATGCGAGGAATATTAGTACGTCTCTAAGACTAAACATTGAACACTATCAAAAATGAAAATGTCAAAGGCCACGCGACATGGGCCAGTTCTTGTATTAAATTCTAGTCCACTATGATTCGCTCCACATGCGTTGGCTTCAGGATTGGTATCTTAAAACCATATTAGATAGCATGTCAAACATGTCAAATCATTTATTGTAAATAAACAATAAAACACTTAAATCTCATTAACAAATATAATCATAAAAGAAAAGAAAATATCATTAATTGATTATGGTTTGAGTTTGAAAAAGGACGTCTCACTTTCCAGCACTGATTCAAGATTTGATTTGTCCAACTTGTTGATCCAAGATTGTGTGTAAAGTATTGTCATTAGGACTATCAGCTGTTGTAAGACAATGTTGGGACTACTGCTCCAGGACTGTCACTGTCACTGTCACTGTGACTTCAATAGGGAAATAATCTTCTAATTTTGAAATAAAAAACTATCCTACTTCCTCCGTTTGACTGTGGCCCGATTCCTAACTGGATAATTGAATCAGGAAGGATGACCTAGTTCTAAGGAAGGACCCTGGAGCGACGTGTCCGCCGTGGTGTTAATGCTCGGTTCAGAAACCAAATTAAACTCAGCATTCAGATGATAGATATGCCATTTAAAGCCAGACAGTTGACCACCAAGCAGTTTAGTTTGCAAGCTACGAAAGTGACAATTTTAAGACTAGCTACGAATGTATCTGGAAATAACAATGACCATTGTCTCATTACACCGATAATCAAGATGCAATAATCAAAAACCTACAGACAGAGGTCTTTAACTAACCTGTTACTTAGTTAAATGAAAAAAAAAACATTTGAAAGACAGTGGCAATGTGAGATACAGAAACGAATAGAATATTAGAGTTACCTACAAAAGCAGTGCAGTGCCGTACTGAGAGTGGGCTATTAAATATTCCGTATGACACTGCAATTGCTAATGGCATACGCAGTATTACGCAGTGTTTCTCATAATGCAAACAACATTCGCGAATTATTTACCTTAAGAAGAACAATCCTCTTTAACTTATTGCCTAAAATGATATTGCACAGTTTTTATTGACTGTTCAAGAACAAACAGAAAGGAGTTTTCCAATCATATTAGAATCAAAGCATAATAGTATCAAATTTGCATGAAGTAAGTGGTGTCTACCTCTAGGATGAGGTGGTAAGGTCAGCAAAAACCGTGAATAAATAACAGTTAAAAATAAATAATTACATGAAATTGTTCTCAATTAATTGTTTGTATTACTCTTGTAAAAATGTGTATGCATACTCAGCAGAGAGAATAATTCATTTTATTTATTATATTATAATGATATAATATACTAGTAGATACGGTCTCGCGTTGCTGTGGCTAAGGTTTTTGTTACTGCGACTATAAATTGATATGTAAGCTATCCTAGCTTTCAAGTTAGATCAAAGTGCACACGGTGTGCAAATTTGATAAAAATCGGTTAAGTACCTAATTTAGGAGTCCATCGCGGACAAAGAACGTGACCCGTAATTTATATTATTAAGATATTTATCGATCACTACTAACATGACATTTATTGTTCAGTAGTTCAAACAAACGCGTTCAAACATTCTGGTCATACAAATGAAATTCACCTAGCCCATTCATAAAACAGCTCTTTAAAACTCCAATAAAAATGCCTAGATACCGTACGCTGCAGAGAATAAAACGTGTTTTAAACTGATCACTACAACCATGACAGTTCAAACGAATACCAACCGTGTACGATGAAAAGCTCAGCGTTTAAGCGAAAACCTTGTAAAAGCGAACGTCAGTTACACAAATACGGGAGTTGAGTGCCTCCTTACAAATAAAAATCTATTGTGTGCTCAGATGGCCGGGATGTGTGAACGGATATTTGGCGTGGATGCGGCAAGAATATTGCACAGGAGAAACTTGATGTTTTAGATGCTGGTTGATTCGTGACTCAGAAAATTACCAGAAACGTTGGGAAATTAAAGTACTACACCTGAAAAATTGAGCTTAAAATTTAATTGGCATTTAGGTACTTATATAAAACTCATAAACCCATTTTATGTAATTGCCAGCGTGGTTCTCATATTTTTTTTTCTCAGTACCCAATTGTGTGCCAATCCAATGACGTAAGCTTACGTCATTAGCCTATAATATGTCTTCCTAATCATTATTACATAATACATAATATTAATATTATGATATTATACAGACCAAACGACTTACTAGGAGTGGACGAGCAAAACCTATTTTAATTGAATAAAAATGTAAACTAAGCTTTGTTATTCACTTTTTTATATTAACTTTACTACTACCCATTTAGTTCATTAAAAGTACTATATTCAGGCAAAAGTATTACTAAACATTATGCCATTTAGTTCAACAAATATCACCACATCCCTTTTTCCCAACTCTACGCCCCGCTCTAGTTTTAAGGCTAGTCGAATCTATTGTCAAGAGTCCAACTCTGTCGGAACAAACAAAATCTGAATATAATTGAGGTCTCAATACTGTGCTCCACTAATGTTTGAATAATTGAATTGTGGGCACTGGCCCACAATTCGGGGACGGTGACATTGACCTTTAATTTAGTTTTGTGGATCAAATTCAAGTATCTTGTTCAAGTTGTATTTATTATAGAGATCGACTACTAAATAGTTATTATAAGAACGAAGAATCGTCTTGTAGAGATTTTAATAACTTTCAAAAGTAAGAAACTTAATTATACTTTACCAAAGCGCTTATAATTTGTAAATAAATTACTAAGTATATACTTGTTTAACTTTAATAGTGAATAAATAAATAAAAAAAAATACAACTATTTCTAGGTAATTTATTTTTATTTTATTTAATACCGCCCTTATAACCTATCCATACAATAAGCAATAAAATTAAGCATCACATAAATCCCATAGATATTTTTATCACCAATGAAACATGTAAAGATATCCAACAAAAATACAGTCTAATTCACAAAACTCTTTACTTCCTCAAGGCTTTTAAATTATTGCACCTATTGTTATGGGAAATTAGTGAACAAAATGGTAATTTAAATAAACAATACATTGCTAAAATGTATAACTAATATAAACAAATGTCATTTTCTACTAACACTGGTACAAACAGTAATAAAGTGCACGCATATCTACCATTACCACGATGCCGTATTGTAAACAAACAATAAAATTGATATTTAATTGTGGGAATATTTTGATTGACCCTAATAAGGTAGCATGACGTATTGCCGTTCATTTATATAGTTTTTATAATTGACCGCTTTTAGAACATTAGTAGGATTCACATAAATAGCGGAATACATTTGTTTTTCTACCCTCTATAAAATATATTATATTATAGTAAGCAATAAAAGTTATTACTAAATTAGTACTAACAGTCCGCGGCAGAGAGCGCTCGCGATTGATTGGACTGCGTGAACGATTATGTTTATTCATTGTACTATTTTTGTAGTAAGGACGTGGTGCATTGGCCTATTTATTAGTTCACTTTTAGTTATCACGAAATTAAAACTGCTTCGTAAATAAAATACCCTATTCGCAAAACGTATATTGCACCTCTCTAAAAAAGGACTCATTCGCGAGTGTTGGCTTTATTTTAGCAACGGCTTATTCGTATTACGACCTACTGATAGTAAGATTCATTCTTGAAATGACTATTTCATAAACTATTATTCTGGCATTGAAAATAATTTATTTTTTAACTTATATCAAGACCATATAGCCAGAAGCGAATAATTCCCACGTCCTCTAGGCCCTTGGCGTAACAAAACATTATTAAATAAGGCAGTAACACAACAGTAAACACGTGTACGAGCACTAAACGTCATCGGCAAGCACTAAAATATGGTATAAAGGGTGAGGTCGAGCTGCTGTTTTGTTGTAGAGATGGGAAGCGGTCTTGGTCTTTCTTTTAGTAAGACTCCATTTTAAACAAAAATAAATGTACACAAGGCCTAATGATCAAAAAACAAGTGCCTGTTCAATATTAAACCGGTACTAAAATGTCATAGACAAGCACTAAAATATATTTTTATTGCAAGATTAGGTTGCACTTCCATTAAATTACTATAGTATGTTATTACTTTAATTATCCTGTTTTTGCAGTTTATTTTTTCATTCCTGGATATCAAACAAAAAAGTTTTGCGTTTTGAAATTAAGTATGTTTGATTTTTTTTCCATTACATAGTTCTGGGATAATTTTAGCTAATAGTCTTTCTGTGAGTGTGGAATTTCAAGACTGATCTCACGTTACTATTAACTTACCTACATCGTAACGTCTCTAGTGCTCAGCAATTCTTGAACATTGATAGCATAGTTACGCGTTTATTTACAACACAAATAACTTTCATTTCTTGTAAACAGCGCGATGCCTTAACCTCTTTGTTGTGTTCATTATTTATTAAATTTTGGCTTTATCTGTACTGTACCTTTCGGAGAAATAATGATGCGTCATCGGATGTAATGTTTATTTTATTACGGATGAAGCTTTTACTCAGACTAAGTAGTATGCAGTTTTTGGGGAAACAAATTTCAATGTGCATTTTTAATACGATTGCAACTTGATTTAGTAGCTATGCCCTGCAGTTTCTCCTGCAGTTAATTTTTACGAGTTAAAACGTAGGTGCCTACCCTTTTTTCTATTCCAGGACCTATAGCACCTATAAAGGTCTGTACCGAATTTCATCAAGCCCCGTTCAGCCGTTGCGGCGTGAAGAGAGGGCAAGCATACATACACACACACACCCTCGCACACCCTAACTTTGGCACCGAGTAAAATTTAATAATTATCGTATCAAAATACAGACATCAGTCATCATTAGTGATATCATCATAACAGTCAGACATCATTAATGCTGGTGGTAGCTATGAGAAACACACACATATACACAGTGGATGGTTTTCTCTCAACTTGTTTTTATATAACTAGCTGACACGGCCACGCGTTGCTGTGGCTAAGGTTTTTGTTATTGCGACTATAAATTGAGATGTTTCAAGTTAGATCAAACTGCACGCGCTGTGCAAATTTGATTAAAATCGGTCAAGTAGTTTAGGAGTCCATTGAGGACAAACAGTGACACGAGATTTATATATATTAAGATTATTAAGATTAAGATTACGGGGGTGCACTGTGCGACGTGCGTGCATGTCTGTAGAATCGTAACTCTCAAACAATTGAACTAGGTACTATTTATTTTAGTTTTGTTAGAAAAGTGACTTGATCAAAACTGTTCTTAGCTACAAGAAACCCTGTTCAGAGCCGAATGAATATTTTGTGTCGAGTGTTTATAAAATTGTAAATTTTCCTTAAGTATAACGTTATCCTGAAGCAATACCCACTGCGTCAGTGTTACCTTAGTTCCTTGATGCGTCAACAGACAATTCTCCCCATCGCCACTACAGTGATTGATCCATTATTGATAAGAAATGCTCTCATTCCGTTTGTAATTGATCGACGCGTTGATACGCCTGGCGTTAATGTTGTTTTTTGTTGACGCCTTATTTTTTGGGAACTTAATAGGGTTCGACTAGTCGATGCAACTGGGATCACCTGATTTGATTTACTAGTAAAGAAAGAGTTTATATTGCATACTCCCACAGTAATGGGGAAAAATAGTTACAGATAAAAATAAATAGTACCCACAATATAAATAATAGCTAGTAAAATATTTAATAAGTCGTTACACGTGGATTGATGTTTTGCAATAATAATTAACTTTTTTTGTGAAGCTTGTCTACTGAGAAATAATTATCATTTTCGTTTCATGGTTTCCATTCTTAGAACAATCTATTCCCAGTAATTTCCCAAGATTAAAGCGTCGTTTTACCAAGAATTTCGTTCCGCTTATTTTAGCGAATAGCATTTTGTAAATGCTGGCTAAAGTTATGTCCTTGCCACTTAACTGATTGCCTGTTACTAAAGCTAGAGTTCACCAATATTCAAACCGTTGTTAAATTAAAGTTAACTTGAAATATACTGACCTCAATATCTTTGTGATTATGTCCAAAATCACTTTCCTTACTTTTTAAAATCACTTTCCTAGGTGGCGAGAAAATAAGTTCTTACAGTTTTGGCATTACATTCACATTTACTAGACACAAACGGATCTGATTCGCGCAGATTATATCAAAATATCATTTTGGGAAACATTGATGTTTATAGACATTGACCGTGGTTGGGAGAAGACTGGAGAATGCGGGTATCACCAACCGAAAGCGGCAGACATTATTTCCAACTACCCGCGTTTCGAATAAGACCCATTGTTGTCTTGTAATATAAAATCTATTAATAAGTAACCTACCCTTGTTATTCCGTCATCTGACCTAAAATTTGATCATTTTGATCTAATTGATCTTTTGTCCAACTGGATATGAGTTGGAATTTACCCGAATTTATTACAAGATACAGTCAGAATAATATATACTTACCTAGTTTATTCATATAATTTATAGAACAATACACAACCCAACTCTCCTACAAAATATATAGATGAGAAACCTTGCATCAGACGAGCAATGCCATTAATAAATTATCAGTTAAACATCTGAATATTCGGCCGTGACTCGTCACATTTTGTGCCTATCACAATGATACATTATGTATTGCACCTTTACGGTCTTACCAGAATAGATTAGACCAGAGTTAAACACATGTTCTTAAAATTTCATTCGACAAAATGGACGTCTATCCCTTGAGTTTTCTTACTAAATCTTAGCATTAAAATAAATAGGAATGCCAGGATTAAGTAAGAAAATAATGTGAATGACAGACGTCGATTTTGAGGAGCAAAATTTTACAAACAACTGCTTAAATCCATCTTACCACATAAATTTAGACCAGGGGTCCTGTGATTCCCAATTATTTTACTTGTGAATTTGTAATTAAGTTAGAAAAAGCGAGGATTAGACGTCGATTTGTGGAGAAAATTTTAGACTCATATTATGTTGTTAAAATCTCTTGTGGTAAGACCTTACCTATGTTGATTTCATCGCTTTGATTTCCGCAAAGAAACGCCTGGTCCTTACAACTTTCTTCGTGTAATCTTCTCTTTCAACTCTTCTTTCTCTTTCTTAGCATAAAAAGGTTTGTTTGTGTTTGTAAGAGTTCATCTTCGGGACTATTGATCCGATTCTGAAAATTCTTTCATTTATAGGAAGCTCCAGGTATGATAGCGGTTTCTTTCAGTGCTATACGTTTTAGTTCAGGTAACTACGTGGGTGCAACCAGGTGTAGCTAGTGAGAAAAAATTTAGAAATAAATATTAAATATAGGTAAAACGCGCAATTATGAGATCTTCGTTTGTATAAAAATAAAATGAGGCAGACAATAAATTGCAGCGAAAATCTGTAACTTTGAATTTCATATACCAGCTATACTTATATTTACCTACACTACAAGGATTACAACTGAGTCCCACGCAGGCATAGCCGCGTCATACCACTGAATACAATAAAATGGCGGTTCTATTGCCACATTTACTTACCAATCGGTAATCTCGTAACAAAATATAAACATTCTAGTCCACCGAATTACGTATTCACAACCACTAAAACACAAACTTTAGTTGCATTGTCCACGGGTGGTGGCTATGTTAATACATAACTTCTAACTACCAATATTGCAGTCAAAGAAACATAGAGCCGACGCCAATAACAAAGTAGAATTTCAATTTGCAATGTTCCGCACAAAAACTGGCAACAAAACATCGATGGCCCATATTTGGGACTCGACCGCAAACAAAGTGACAATAAAATATGTCGCCCTGTACTTAGGTATTCACAGTACGTAATCTTTCACAGTCAAATAATAATATTGTTGATAAACTTTTTGTAATCAGTGTGCCAAGTGTGAGTTTTACCAATTTCGGAACGAGCTCGATCCGGTTAGCGTAAACTTGAAATTGTACGGAATAAGCGCAGTGCCATCTAGTGACTGACTGACTGACACTAGATGACGCTGCTCTTATTCCATACAATTTCAAGTTTACGCTAACCGGATCGAGCACGTAAAGCAATTGTCAAAACTCACACTAGGCACACTGTTCTCGAATAAATTTACATCTATACCCAAATTAATCACAAACATTAGTCTAGCTTCCATTCATCAATAATGATGATGAGATTTACAAAGTGGCATAAAAAACCAACTTAAATTACCAATATTCAAAAAACGTCCCACACACAGCTAGACAAACCTCCTGGCACATTACTTTGTAAATCATAACAATCCATCACAGAGTTAACGATTGGAACATCGACATGAAGAAGACTTTACCTTTACCTGAATGAAGCTAGGTCTCTGTCTCTTCTGTATATTGCAGCATGCACATAGAAGCAAATTTATCGGAAACCACGGAACGGGCAATAGTCGCATGCAGAAATTCATTCGATTGGGGAGTTACTACGGTTTTTGAGCAACTATCGTAGTTCTTGGAAATGTATAGGGGAGGCCTATGTCCGGCAGTGGACTTCTTCAGGCTGTGATGATGATGATGATGATGATTGTAGTTCTATTTTTCAGTGACACACACTTATTGTTAGATGAGAAGAATTCAAAACATCGGAGCTTCGGAGTGCATGTTATGCAGTCGTACCGGTCATAGTATACCTACTTTGAATTTATAATAATTTTGTATAGGTATGCTATGAAATGAGCTATCTAAAATGAGGAATTGTCAGCCCAAGCAAATAACTCTAATATAGGTAATACACGTGCGTTCAGTAGGGAACATAACATTAGTGACAAAATAAGAGTCTACCTAATATCCATGTTTTGAGGCAGGCAGTAATCTTTTGGTCTAGCTAGGTGCTTCAGAAATAAAGCGCAGTTTTGTAAACTACTTGATCTTTATAATTACTGTTGCTCGTAAAATAGTGCAATATAACGCGTGACATTTACCCAAAATCTCAATAAATAACATTTGCACTTGATAGAGTTGTGAAAATGTATAAGTAGTACCTACCTTAACAATTCAGGACCAACTTACACAATTATCGCCATTGTTTTTATGAGTATAAGGTTTCCATTTGACTAAAATACTGGTCGTTTGTATTTCACACATCAAACATTCTAGATATACCAGGGACCGGTGAAAATAATTAATTTGCACCAAATCCATTATAGCTAAGTGCTTTTGAAACTGTTGGCATAACAATAACTTACTTTTAAAATAATATTGTTATATTTTATGAATTTATTTCGTATTTACTGGTTTATTTTTGATTGGGAGTATTTTTTTGTAAGATTGTTATAAAAAACTGTTCTCTACCAAAGCCATATCGCGGCACATAGGTACCAAAAATAATTAAATGTATATATCCCTACATTACTTAAATTTTAAGCTAGGTACTAAAATATAGTGACAGCTGTATTGTAATCGATGCAAAAATACAAAGACAGGCAGGATATCTACAAATAATCTATCGGATATTATGTTATATATTATTTAAATAAAGTACCTACTTATTTTCCATTTCATGTATGATGGTGCTACCCCATTCCATATAATTTTCATAAGTGCATTGAACACATTTTCTCAGTTCTCGGAAGCCTCAACCATTCAATCCCAAAAATCGTAAAAATGGACGTAGTAATTTATTTTCCCTACGATGTGTGATCATTTGGGTCGACGAATTACAAATGATTTTTGGGTACCGTTTTTGCGAACTAGCCGGTTCAGTACCTACTAAGAGGAAGCCCGTCTTATTGAGCCACTACCCAAGACATCTTGAAAGGCCAGTCCATACCCCTAGAATTCTCTCGTTCATAATAGAAAAGGTCCGAGCAAATAAGACACCACTTCCACGATTAAAGTGCAGGGGTTCTATTGACTGAAACTGTGGCACACCATGTGAAGAACTAGCCTCAGGCTGGTTAGTGAGGACGGTCATTGGGCGGGACGGGGTTATGTAAGATGAAGCATACATTAACACTACAGCTGTTATTTCACTTAATGTCAGAAGGGGCGAGTTGGTGGATGTCACCCAGATGTCACCAGTTGATTTTTGCCAAGGAGGTAAACTAATTTTTGCCTGGTTTCGGGTAAACTCTGCCACTAGGGTCACTGCACTAGGGTCAGGGTCATAAGCCTTTGAATATTGAGTTTTTTTTGTTTTCCTTCATTAATTACGTTTGAGATATAATACGAATATCGATAACGGCGTTTCCTTGGCGTTGGTTTATTATCTTGGCATAAAATACGGCTAATAAGTTTTTTCAGATCCAATTTGATACTATATTAACGAACCTGGTTCAATCTCGCATGCAGCCGTCCATAGAAATCTCGTGTCTGTGGTTATCGCGATCTTTCTTTGAGCCACGGGCCCCGGGCGTCTGGTGCGGATTCCACCAACCTTTATGGGGTGCAATTTATAAGCTTATACCGATTCCGGAAGTCGCCTGTCTCACTGCAATGCTTCTGTGTGAAGTTATCTCCGTGTAGCCAAAGCATACAGTGCTACTTTTATTAAGTGCATTAGAAGGCGACATCGGAGTTTTAGGAGTGTCTGGGAATCTAGATAAAATCAACGGTTTGAACCCTTCGTGTGTCTCGATTATGTGGGACCTGAATGTATGTCAATCGAAGAGTTACGAGTCAGTTAAACTAATCGCAATACCTATTGCAATTTTTGGGTTGTTTTTTCACAGTTTTGTAGTGATATCCTAGAATATTTTAGTTCCTATGTACAATTAAATATGTTTGATAAACAGAACAGACACATACGCTCGACAGATTAGAAGACGCTCTTACGTATCAGGGTCGATCAAAAAGGAAAGTAAAAAGAAATGCCAATAGAAGAAAATGAAAGAGCATAATAGTAATAATGTCATGTAAAATTATAAAAAAATAATCTAATACTATAACAACATAGCAATAACGACTGATGCCATCATCAATACGGAAGTTGCCAACAGGTTTCCACCGCTGATGACTCCGAACCTCCTGGCCTGGTGTATCAGCTCCAGGATGGAGTCCAAAGTCTCCTCTCCACTGGGCAGGATCTGTTCTGCTGGTAGGAGGAAGCCGTATTGTCCTTCGTCGCGGAGCTCATAGCAATATACTAGGGGTACGTGGAGATGTTCCTTTACCCATTCGTCACTGCCTCCCGTAGCCATATCTGGATAGAAGTTATAAAACAAACGTTACAATGGTACAAATGATGTTTTTTCCCAACGCCCACCCCTGATTCTGCCCCCAGTGGTGGTCGTAGGGCAAAAGTAGCCATGAATAAACCCAGTGCTTCATCTATCTATCTACTAAATTACATTAAAATCTGTTGAGCTATTTTGGCGTGATTGAGCGACAAACAGCCAAACAAAGGAATTAAAAAGTATCATGTTACTTACAAAGGGCTTCCGCGATGTTGCCAGTGAGGTACTGAGTGCCATATCTCACGGACAAAGCTCCCATGGCACGTCTACCCACGTTTAGCTATAACAATATCTATTACTTACTTTAAATATTATATCCCATCATAATGCATTTAGATAAGTTATGGTAGGTGGTTAAAGAGTAAAAGTTATGACAATGCTCGTAGTTTACGGAATCGGTCTAGAAGTTTACGAATTCAATTTTACAAACAAAATAGACACTTTCTGTTAATAAGATTAGATGGCATTGTAGTCAATGGCGTAGCCAATAAAGCTAAAAATAACTATGTTATTGTGATATAAACACTTACAGCTTCATGATAATTGGCCAGTGGTTCAGTGGTGTTGCCAAAGGGTAATAGCAGGTACTGGCCGTAAGAATGTATCGATAGGTATATATCGATCCTGTCTCCAAGATTCCTGATGAAACTTGACAGATGCCTTGTCTCTGGCTCCGAGAAAGGGCCTGATCCCGCGTAGATGTCAGTGGCTGGATTTGTACTCGCACCAAATTCTGCGAAAAAACAGCGATGTGAACAGCTGAAAATTGAGATATTTCAAAGTCTTTTGTGATTTTTTTATCTACGTCGGCTTTCGCAGGGAAATTCGGCCATTTGAACCTGGAACTGATTGAAGGCCAGATTATTGTGGTCGGTCAGGAAGGATAATGGAATTTCTCACTGTTCAGAAACGCAAGGCGTTTTGAGGCAATTACAACTCATAGAGGCGCTTTGTAATATGTCATTGTTAAGGGAAGAGGTGAAGCTTACCAGAAATTAATTAACACTCCTCGTCACCTAGTTTAAACATAGTAATTGTTTCTAGCAGAGTACATGACAGAGCAGTATATTGAAAAAAAACCATGTAAAGAAAAACTTACCCATCCAATTGCTGTTCCAGTTTCTGTTAAGATCGACGCCAAAATTGTCACCAATAGGACGCCTGTTTTTGCGCCAAAACCTAAACTGAAATCGATACATGGAATCAATGAACGTATTGTTGCTTACGATCATATAAAAAATACTATTGTTTACCTAGGTACATAATATAATTATATACGTAAGGTGGAACAAGTTGAATTAATGTTTTACCTCATCATGACTCCAAATATATCCATCAGGGTTGGTCACGGGGAAGATGTACCAGTCATACTCCGCTGCATACTTTTGAACAACTGGGTCTTCACTTGTGATGAGCTCATTCATCATATAACACGTGGTAGCTGGAGAGATCCATTCCCTCGAATGGATGCCGGCTTCAAGGAAGACTACTCTCCTTCCAGGTCCGTGGGATATCCGAAGACCTTTAATGGGGCGACCTTCGAAAGATTCTCCTGCTACAACACTGGTGACCGTATCAGGGTAAGCTTCTGCAAGATCGTCCATCCACGCGTTGATTTGGTCATTGGTGTAATAGGTGTTCCATGTCATGGATTTGTGATTGCCTCTTGTATATGTCGTTACTTTTTCTTTGTCAATAGCTCTGTTCAAAGTTAAACATCGTTTAAAATGACACGTATAGAATGCCATTTTTAGCGGTACTCGTAAATGTTTAAACGTATTTATTTGCATACTTTATCTTATAATTAATATAGTAGATTATACTTACTCTTGAACATTGGACATAGAAACTTCAAACCGAATACCGTTACCGTTGAGCAGTGATTCTAAATTTTCTTTATTTCCAGGGCTGGACAAAATGTTGACAAACTCTGTAACTCGTGCAGGATCCGTCCAGAAATCATATCGTTGGTCACTTTCTTGCAGATTTTGGAGCACTTTAATTTGTTCTTTGCTATTTGGAAGTATTTTATATAAAGTGTAGTTGTCAAATCGGAACTTTGCATTAACCACGCACAGTACAAGTAAAAACGACAGATGCTTCAACATTTTTGCCAAATTATTATTGACATAAAACGCACGCCTTTTTTATGAGACTCTAGCGATGTGGTAATTACTAATTATACGGGACAAAATATTGTATATCAACAATCTACAGTTGCACCGTATCTGATAATGATAAGATAAGATTAATTTAATATTTATGGTGAAAAACTGCAGACGTTCAAAGTGAAACGTGTGAAATAGGTAAATCTGATAACATCGGCTTTATTGCTGCTGTTGTACAAAGGTGCTACGAAGATGATCCGTAAGACTACAAGAAGACACTCTCTTTAATCTATACTAATATTATAAAGAGGAAAGATTTGATTGTTTGTTTGTGTGTTTGCATTAAATAGGCTCCGAAACTACTGAACCGATTTGAAAAATGATTTCACTGTTGAGAAAAACTGGTGAAACCGCAAGGCGCTTCTAGCCATGTAGAAATTGCTTCTAGTTAAATACTTAGAATTTTGAAAAAGAGAAAAAAAGTCATTAAATTAGGTACCAAATAAAGTCTAATTTTAATGTAAATTAATTAAAACAATAAGTTTCATTTTCATCTCAGTACTAACAGAACACATCATGCTTAGTATTTAACAAAAATCAAAAACAAATTACCGAAATACCTATCTACATACGTCTCTAAAATGAAAAAAAAAAATCTACAATGTTAGCACCATTGCAATGAGTGCTATAGCAACAAGCAAGACGGAAGTCGACAAAGTATTCCCAGCACTGATAGCTCCAAATCTTCTCGCCTGGTAGACTATATCAAGAAGGGAGTCCCACGTCTCTTCGCCAGTTGGCAGGATCTGGTCAGCGGGCAAGAGAAACCCGAAGGTGCCTCTATCACGGAGCTCATAGCAGTAGACTATAGGAACTTGGATGTGGTCTTTGACCCAATCTATACTGCCTCCTGTAGCTTCGTCTGAGAAATTCAGAAAAGTAAAAATAATAAAGCGATAAAAAAAATTAAATGCATAACTTGGCAGTTACATTTTGAGAAGTTGGGAGAATTTGGAAATATTGAAGTACTCACATATGGCTTCAGCAATGTTTCCGGTTACATACTGTGTTCCATATCTTACAGAGAGAGCACCCATGGCACGTCTGCCTATGTTAAGCTGAAACAAGGTTTTGAGATCAAAAGTCTTTTCGCTCTGAGCAAGCTCGTCCTGCCACCCATGCATGAATCCATGCATGAACGATGGTTTTGGTCAATAAATAAACAGATATTATTATCTTCATTTATTAAAACATAAAAAAATTACATAGAATACATAATATTAGACGTCGCCCCGGCTACTACCGGCTACGGTAGCAATACATATCGCAATTCGTAAACGCGCCGCTGCATTATTTTTCTACTTACTCGCGGCTGTATCGCTAACTAACAGCTCGCTACTGTATCGCTATTAACGAGCGGCTGCATCGGGCGACGTCGGGTAAATGAAGAGTGGGAGAACCGCGTCACTACAGCGCACTACAGGTAGCGATGCATCGTGGCCTTTTTGCGACACCCTAAATGTTTTTAGAATCTACCTACTTACTCGGTAGGTAGGTACTGCAAGTTGGTCAAAATGAGCCCAAACACCTTCCATTTACTGTTAGCCACTGATAAGTACGGATGTCTACTTTTCGTTTCTACCATTACATCAGCTCGCAGTCACCATCATGTTGTCTTGTCCATGGAGCTTGGCGACATTTGAACAACGGAAACTGGGTTAAGGTCTGAGAAAAGTAGTGTACCGCAGTCATTAAGTACTTACTGTTTCATGATAATTGGCTGCAGGTATGGAACTGTTACCAAAAGGTATCAGCAGCAACTGGCCAAAGGAGTGGAATGATAGATAAATATCAATCCTGTCTCCGATAGAGCTGATGAAGTTTGAGAATTCCCTCGTTTCAGGCTCAGAGAAGGGTCCAATGCCGGCGTAAGTATCAGACGCTGGATTCGAGCTGGCTCCAACAACTGCAAGAACAGAAAAGATGAATTATGTAATACGGATTATAGTTTTTAGTGCGGGACTGAGGTTTCGATCCCGGTGTAGTTGGGTTCCAAAGAATTGCAAAGCGTAATGGTCTTGATAAAAACTGAAAGTGTCCGTGTCTTACCAATAAAATTGTACTATACCATAAGTAAGGCTTATTAATAGATTTTGATAGAGTTTTGTATAAAAGGTTATTTTACATCTTGGCTAAAGCTGCGAGTGTCAATAAAAGAGTGGCATGGTACCATTTAGATTATCACACTTATAACATACTTAATTAAAAAAAAAATTACCTAGCCAGTTATTATTCCAGTTTCTGTTGAGATCTACGCCGAAGTTATCACCAATTATAGGACGTCTGTTTTTTCTCCACATTCTGAACTGAAATAACAAAAATAATAAAAAAATAATTACATAATCCTTTCCACTGCTGATGCTTCTAAACGAACCATGCGGCATCTGCTGTCATGCAATAGGTTCCGTCTTCAGGTTGCACTGTTCCGACCAATTAAGGAAAACGTATATTTATTCTTTAAAAAACTTTGTGGCACTAGCTGCCACTCTCAAGTAGAAATTCTGTCACCAAACCCCAGGGTGCTCCAGCAGCCTTTGAGAGCCAGCTCCATTAAATAGGATGAGCGAGAAAGTTTACATCAAATACTAACCTATATAATATAAAGACTAAAAAAACGACTGCATACTGGCCAAAAATACTTATTGCTTCATTTTGGACCAAAACGATGAAGGTACGAAAGTACTATGCAAATAACAAATTACATTGTACTACGTACCTGATCATGACTCCAAATATATCCATCAGGATTAGTCACAGGAAATATGTACCAGTCATACTCCTGGACATATCGATCATCACTGGTTAACAGCTGATTAGTGAGATAGCACACGGTGGCCGGGGAGATCCACTCTCTTGAATGGATACCACCTTCGAGGAAGATTACTCTCTTTCCTTGGCCATGAGAGATTTTGAGACCTCTGATTGGGCGACCTTCGAAAGAGGTTCCTCCTACAAGCATAGTGACGGTGTCGGGGTAAGTAGCTGCCAAGTCGTCGATCCAAGAGTTAATCTCGTCATTGGTATAGTAACCGTCCCAAGTCATGCTTCTGATATTGCCTCTTGTGTATGTGTTCTTTTTTTCTTTTTCTATGGCCCTGTAAGTTGAAAATGTTTGTTCAAAACAATGACAGTTTTAAAGACTAGTGACACACTCTCTGGTAAAGCTCTTTCTCTCTCCTCTCTCTCTCTCTCCCCTCTCTCTCTCTCTCTCTCTCTCTCTCGCTCTCTCTCTCTGCGAAGTGGCATACCTCAGAGCATACATAATTCATAGTTACTGCAGTAAAACTAACTGCAAGTTAGAGCGTCTCTTCTATAGTTCTCCTTTGAAACTGTCATTGTCACAAAATTTATTTATATAAAAACAAAAAACTCCTCTAAAAATAGAAATGAGTAAATACTCACTCTTGGATATTGGACATTGAAATTTCAAATTTAATTGAAATTCCATTTAGAAAATTCTCCAAATCCCCCTTGTTTTCAGGACTCGATAAAATGTTGACGAAATCCGCTGTCGGGACAGGGTCGTTCCAAAAGTCGTAACGCAAATCACTGTTTTGTAAATTTTGGAGCAATTTTATTTGATCAACACTATTTGGAAGAATTTTGTATAAAGTGTAGTTGTCAAATCTGAATTTTGCATTCACTACACACAGTGCAAATAAAAATGTGAGTAACCTCAACATTGTCAATTCTTAAACTATGTTATTATTACTTTTTAATATGCTACTTTGAATAAATAACTGGACTACGCGTGTTCTTTGAAGTGTTTCTGGTAACATTATAAATAATTATTCTTAGCTAATATCTTAGCTATAAAAATAATATTTATGGTGACATGGTTAAACCATTGATAATGGCTATAAAATGTATAGTAGGTACCGATAAATGATAAGAGTAGATTAATACTGGACATTTAAAAAGATCACTGATTAGATTAACCCTTAATAACCTAAAGTTTCAATTTTGATACCAATCTTTTAAACCGAATGTTCACATTACTATTAGTTTTTTTTTATAGATTGGCTGTACGTATTTTACTGTTGTATAATATTCTTTCCAACGAAATTTAAAAAAATCAAATGTCATTATTGTTTTATTTTATCTATGACATATTACTTGCGCGGCAAAGTGAACAAGTAAACACATTTTACTAAAAGTTTTGTTGAATATACAAATTTGATATATTTTCTTTATCTGAAGAATATAAATACTTTTGAGGTAAGTGAATGTATTATTTTCGCTATGATATAATTATTTTTTGCGAGTGCATGTTTTACTTGAAGAAACTAGTGCTATTTTTATGAGTATCAATTTTGATACTTCAGGCATTCCGCCCTACATAAAACCTACCTACTGATTCTTTAGCTATAAAAACTTTTTGAACTTCCGATTCATTATTTTTCTGCATAGCTTGGTGTTGGGATTACTTTTATTTTTATTTTATTATAGAAATTTATCAAAAATGCGACCAGAAGAGATTGAGAGCATATTGAAGCGATTACAAAATGGTGCAATTTCGGAAGACGATTCCACTGACAATGAAGATGACATAGACTATTATTATTCGAGCCAAAGAGATCGTCTGATGGAGCTAGAAGATGAAGAGGATGTAGGTAATTTTCCCACTGACCCAAACTTGGATGCAGATCCACCTGCAGCAAACGTAGATAGGGTAAGTCCAGGATAGTTGCCATACTTTTTGAAAACGCTTTATATTTTCCATTTTAATTAATAGATCTGAACGTTTGTCACACATGTTAATAGATTGGTCTTTCGACTACCACTTTGAAGGAAAAAGAAAACATCAGTGTTGATATTTACTAATCTATATCGATTTTCCCAGACCTCTATTTTTGAAAGTATAGATGCCCTATGGCGGATAGTTGCTCTATGCGCCAAAACCACTTATGGGATACATGCCTCATTGATAAAAAAACACTTGTTCAGTTTGAAATTATGTATTCGTGATGGGAAGTAAAATCTAAACACAGACATTAATTAAAAATGTTCGTAAAAAGTGTATTTTCTTTATAATCATATTAGGGTATAGATGCCTCACGAAAGAAGTTTCCTTCCTGAGGCATCTATACCCTAATGTAGTTACATCATTTGAAAATAATGGGAATTATTTGTTTTTATGCTTAAACATGGGCTAAAATAAATCGAGGCGTCTATCCTTTTCGTAGAGGATAGACACCTTTTATATTCAGGAATGTGTATTCAATAAATATTCTAAAAAAAACTGATTTTAGTGTTAGTATACAGTCCACTGTAACATTTGGATACCAAATATAAATTATTTTGTCACCATTTAAAAAGTTCCAGCTCCTCAAAAATGCTGTAGAAAAATAATTAGCAATTTTTTCGTCGCACCAAATCTTTCTTTGAGTATAGATGGAATGCACGACGGGTCAGGGGTTACCTGGCGGGGGGTACCGGGTAGGTGCGGGGATGTCTCTCGTTTGGCAATATCAACGACAGCAAAAACAAGCCGGGAAATCATAGTTTTTGAATTTGAGGCATCTATCCGAGCCGGGCATCTATCCTGGAATTACCCTACCGACATGCAACATAATTTAGAGACTGTTGAACGAAGCCCAACTCCTTCAACCAGCAGCCAGAACAACCTGCAAACTGCACCTTTCAACTCTAGAAACTTAGTGTGGAGAGTAAAGAATATGGACATAGTCCAAAATGCTTTCCAGTTTGCTGGAAACACTGAGTATTCACAAGAAATTATAGACTTAGACACTCCTTTTCAGTTTTTTTCTTATTTTTTCGGTGAAGAAATTTTGAGATTTCTAGTGGACGAGTCAAATAAATATGCCTTCCAAAAGAATCCCAACTTTACAGAACCTGTAACTGTCTTAGAATTACGTAAATTTATTGGAATTCTTATTTTGACTAGTGTATATCATTATCCTAGTGTCAGGTCATATACATAGGTATATCTGATTTCTTTATGGCGTTAATGCCTGAAGTATCAAGATTGATACCTGTTTTTTTTTCTAAATAAATATGTAAAATAAATATTGTGTTTTTTTAGCTATTTTTCCCTTCATCTAGACCCTCAAGCAAACACATAATATTAAAAATAAATCACTTTCGTAAATCAGTCTACTAAGGGTTAATTTGGTAAGGTCGGGATTATCTTTCAACAGTAGTTAAACAGGTCCCTAATAGATTTCTTGAAAAATGTGTATTGTATATTATTATTATTATTATTCTAAAGGTTTGATAAATTGTGGGTGGTGCATCTATTAGTAAAACTATATTCTATTACTACTTCTAACGATAATCTATTTAGAAGATTCTTTTGTTTTGCCAAGATGGTTTTTCATAGTAATGCTCGAACAGTTAGGCGGTTGGGACAGGGCAAAATAATATTCAACGAGCTACCTAGTAGCTTCTATCTATTCAGCTCTTGTTTAAATATTTTGTGGTAAGACCTATAGTACCTACTTAATTATTAATGTCACATACGATACGCTCTCCGCCAGGTATCTACTCCAAGCCTCAGTGATTCCCGGATATTGTCCAACAATATAGAAAATACCGGGAAAACTTTAATGGACGTGGACAATTAATTAATTAAAACCGCAGCCGCGCTCGCTCTATAGTTTAATGGTGCACTTTAATGCACTCCGCTTAATATTTCCTTTTGTCAATGTGAAAGTTGAAATAATAATGATGAAATGTAATACTTTTAAGAGCGACGCGCCGGTGGCCTAGTGATAACACGTGCGCTTCAAAAACCAACGGCACTCAATAATTCATAGCTTTGTCATATCTATGTCATTGCTTTAAAACTGCAAAGGGAAAATATCAAGAGAAAGCCATGTCGGAGAACCATTTTTGAGATTCTCCGACATGAGGACATATTATTCCAACCGGGACTAGGACAGTGTGGTGGGTTGTGGCCCATCCTCTCTTCAGAGAGGAACTCAGCCAGTGAAAACGTTAAGTTGAATTTATTGTGATGATTATACATAATAATATACGTTTGGTACGGACTCACCTTGGATGTTTTTACCCGATTACCTACAGATATTTAAGAAATATGAAGAAGTAAAGTCACAGGTATATTTCAACTCTCCGATTTAATAATCAACAATGAAGGGCTAAGCCAAGTAAGCCACCATTGCGACCACCATCATCACAGCTGATGCTCTAACTCCTTCTCCACCATTCATGTAGCCAAATCTCTTGCCCTGATGGATGAGTTCTAGCACCGAATCCCAGGTCTCTTCACCAGTTGGCACGATCTGTTCTGGGGGTAGGAGGAAGTGGTATTCTCCCTTGTCGCGAAGCTCGTAGCAGTAGACCAGGGGGACGTCGAGGTGGTCTTTCACCCAGTCTATGCTGGTGCCAGTAGCGTGATCTGTGTATGTTCGAAGTACCTGGTTATTTTTCATAAAGAAGAAATACACATACTTAATTGACAACACACAGCATTATGAAACTTGATTACTAAAAAGAAAAGGTTACTAAAATTGACACAGAGGTCTCTACGGAGGTAAATTACACAAAATGTTTTTTTGACACAGCCTCAGTGGAAAAACAGCTGAGCAAGCAAAATAACTACCTATATTATTATCTAGGTGAGTGATTCGTTATTTGGTTGTATTCACTTAAGCAGGCTATTTTCAATGCAGCTTTTCTTTTTTGAAGAGTTTTTAAACTGCGTCATTTTCATTCACTTTTCTATTCTATGATATGGAATATCTCAAAGAGGAAAAAGATGATTTTGTTGGATCAATAACCTAACAAGAGAAACACTTACAAATAGCTTCAGCTATGTTTCCAGTAACATACTCTGTGCCATATCTCACGGTCAGAGCTCCCATGGCTCGCCTTCCAATATTTATCTAAAACACCAGACAAATATACGGAGACTTAACATTATAAAATAGTTAGGCTCTAGATGAAAACGTGGAGTTACAAGACAGCACTAAACATAAGCTTGACGAAGCATACTGAGAAAGTGAGAATGCTCATACTTAATTTTTTTGGTATTGGTCGTTTATAATATTACCTAAATGTAAATATTTAGAACCGGCGAAAAAGAGACAAACAACACTTTGGGCAGCATGGGAAATTGGGAAGTCAAATAAACTCACTGCGTCATAGTAATTTGCCAAAGGCTCAGTTGTGTTTCCATATGGCAACAGCAGCAGCTGGCCAGCAGAATGGAAAGACAGGTACAGTTCGATTTTATCTCCAACAGTTCTGATGAATTCAGACAGAGATCTGGTTTCCGGTTCAGAAAACGGCCCAATACCGGCATAGGTGTTTGTGGATGGGTCTGTGCTGGCGCCAATAACTACAAAATAAAGTGTAATTGTGCAAATTGTGGGTAGTCGAAGTTTTAGTTTTCCAATTTACCACAAAAGATTTTAAACAGAGTTGAACCGATGTGTCTAAATGTTTTCTCCACAAATTGACGTCTAACCCTCGGTTTTTCTAACTCAGTAACAAATTCACAAGTAAAATAATAGGAATGCCAGGATTGAGTAAGAAAACGCTAGTGATAGACGTAGATTTTATGGAACGAAATTTTAGAAACGTTTGTTTAACTATGGTCTAAACTTTTGTGGTAAGACGGTTAACGTTCTCACAGGTGTCTTACCCAGCCAGTTTTGATTCCAGTTTCGATTTAGATCGATTCCAAATTCATCTCCAACAGGTCGCCTATTTTTGCGCCAAAGCCTGAACTGTAATAAAAAAGATTATTAAGGAATTATAACCCCCTCTCGACCACATAGAACAATACAATGAAACGATTAAAGTTACCTCTTCGTGTGTCCAAACATAGCCATCAGGGTTGGTCACAGGGAAGATGTACCAATCGAATTCTTCCGCAGCAGCTTTTGTCTCCTCATCATCAGAAGTGAGGAGTTCATTGGTCATGTAAATAACAGTAGCTGGAGATATCCACTCTCGAGAATGAATACCAGCTTCGATGAAAATAGCTCTTCTACCATCACCATGTGATATTTTGACGCCTTTTATTTCACGACCTTCGTAAGATATGCCGCCTACTAAGACAGTGACTATATCAGGGTATGTGGCAGCTAAGTCTTCGATCCAGGCGTTGATTTGATCATTGGTGTGGTAGGCGTCAAGTGCAAAACTCTTGAGGTCACCACGAGTATAGGGCTTGACTGTTTGCTTATCGATGACTCTGAAATTAACAAGATCAGAGGCTTGACAGTCAAATTCAACAGGTGTTTTACGTACACCATAGTAATTATTAATCAATTGATACTTACTCTTGGATATTAGAAATGGTAACCCCAAACGCGATTCCATTACTGCTGAAATACTCTTCCAAATAGCTCTTATCAACAGGACTTGACAGAATACTTATGGATTCAGCACTTGGTACAGGATCACTCCAGAAATCGAAACGAGAATCACTATCATGCAGATTTTGAAGAATTTGTATTTGATCCAAACTCGTAGGATTTGTTTTGTAAAGTGTGTAATTATCGAATCTGAACTTTTCACCAGACACTATGTTCACAAGCATAATAATATGGATTAATATTTTAATAATCATTATGTTTTCTTTCAAAGTACTGTATCGCTTTACTGCGTATACTGAAGTAATAAAAACTATTTGAAGTTTATATACAGCAATTGATAGGACCGATAATGACTTGTAAAGTTATGTTATATCAGTTTTATGGTGGTATTTAGATCGTGTTTCAAAACAAATTCGAAAAGGGGGAACCTAATACTGAATTACACCAAACTTTGTTATAAAGTTAAAAGCATAATACTCAATTATAAGTAAGTATTAAGTGTTTGTATCAATTAGGCTGCTTTCACACGAAAATATAAATCTCTCTTTAAAATTATTATAATTTCAATAGGTAGGTACCTACTACCTCCTTAAAAAAGCTTTTCTTATTAAGTAGGTATTTTATTTATGCTGAGTTTTGCAATAGACGTTTAATGTCTCCACAAAGAAAGCAATATCTGGAAGTGACTCCGAAAATATGCCCGTAAAATATGAGCCATAAAATTTTACCAACTTCCATATTATTATTATCTTTATTGCAAGCTTTATTGATAGTCTTTATATTAGTTTTCCTGTTTATCTTTTCAATTTCATCGTTAAATTTTGCACTATATTGTTAGTTATCAATGAGGGCAGTTCTAAAGATATTGAAAGAAAGATAAATGTTATTACCATAAATACAACAAAAGTGTTTTACACATTTTTCCTTAGCATTATTATCGTCAGGAATATTATTTTCACTACGTTCACCCACGTTGTACCTACTATGCACAGTACATGCTCCTAGTTATACCCATCTTTCAAAAATCATTATGACGTTATCAATACAACTAATTAAAAATACAGGTACAAATTACAATAACAATATTTGATAAGATGTCTTTTTTAATAAAACCTGCCAAACTGTTTAAATAACGTTAATGAATCTAGCTTCTCTCAGAATGGCCATCAGAGAGTCGTAGGTTTCCTCACAAGATGGCAGCACCTGTGAGACGGGCAAAGTATAGCCCCAAGCCCCTTGGTCTCTCAGGTAGTAGGTAGCTGCGATAGGTGGATTGAACCGGTATTTCACCCAATCTGTGATGTGACCAGTCGCGCCATCTATAAGCCAAAATATAGAGTTACAAGTGGTGGTCATTTTAGGAACTAAATACTGTAAACTACATAATATTATTGCACCGGAAAGGCATGGTTCTTACCGAGAACGTCTTTAGATGTACCAACAAGGTATTGAGTATTGTATTTGACGGCCAAAGAGCCCATTGCTCTTCTGCCAATTATAACCTGAAAATGTATGAAATTTTGAACATAATATGCTACGTATAATATTTTGCAGTACCGACACACTCCCCGATTTTAGTTTATGTTTAAAAAATACACAAACTGAAAATCATAATCATGGTATTGAAGCAATTGCATAAAAAAGTAAAGTAAAGAAGAAAATCCCTATGTTTGGCAAAAAACACGATAATATGGAAACGAAAATCACTATCGCAATAGGTAAAAACGTTTAAACTATAATTACCATTTCATCATAGTTGTACATAGGATCAGTGGTATGAGCGAAGGGAATCACCAGTCTCTGCCCAAATGATCTGAACGAGAGGAATCCGGTGAGCCTTCTGCCAATACCATCGATGTATCTAGATAGTGATCTGGTTTCTGGTTCAGTGAAAGGTCCAAAGCCAATATAGTTGTTTGCTGAAGGTGTAAAGCTTCCCCCGCTAACTAAAACAATAGAAAATAATAGAGATTCAGCGCAAGAGCGCTTCAAAAATGTTGGTAGCTTCACGTACAAAAATTTACGTATAGCTAGATGTTATTAGAAATAAAATGGATGGTTTATGAAATCGTATTTTAATTATTCTGTTCGTTACCAGTTTTTAGCAATATTTCGTGATGCAAAAGCAATCGAAATAATATGGGTTAAAAACGTCTAAGCCATACCTCCCCATTGCGAATTCCAGTTTTTGGTCAAATCTACGCCAACAGCTCCTGACGTGGTTGGTCTTCTGTTCTTTACCCAAAGTCTGACCTGGAACCCCAATCGCCGTGAGCATTTTTAATTATAAAACAAAGACATAGTACGCATGACGTACTGTTTACCGGCATTCTTTTGTTTTTTATTCTCAATGCTATGCTCACAAATTTATTCATAATTAAGATCAAGAATTAAGATCAAGAATATTAATTGGAAGCTTACTATACATATATTATACAACAAATTGCATATCATTTTGAACGAGATACTCACAGAGTCCTGAGTAAATTCATGACCATCGGGATTGAGAACCGGAAATATGTGCCATTCAAACTCTTCCGAAGCTTTCAGTGCTTCAGGATCTTCACCTTTCACCAGCTGATCGACAATGTAGGTGAGAATAGTTGGTGACAACCAATCGGCTGCAACTTGGCCGGCTTCGATGAGGAAAATGCGGTTGCTACGTCCTCGGGCTATTCTGATTCCGGTGATGTTTCTACCTGAAATTAGATAATATCATGATTTTTACACATAATATTATATTGCTCACAATCGTCAATATTTTTCTATTTGTAATCAGTACATTTTTTGGTAACTGTTAAAACCTTTTTTACATGCTGAGTATACATAGTCAGTTCCAAAATTATTAACTTCATTTCCTTATTGCTTATATTGTTTATTGAACACCTATAATTGAATATGTTTTATCATAATAAATTAATACATCATTTGTAGGCTGCCTTACCTCCTATTTGTAGTTACTAGAATAGTTTGAGAACCTCTTTGCCTAAAATTATAATATTCATACTACCGCCACTTTAAACCATTATGATTTTACTTTGAAACTATGGTCCTTGTCGTTCCTAACTACCTGAATACCGAAACTCCCACGAGATCAGGAATTTCAGGATCGATACTTGTAATCAGAGGGGTATTACACAAAACGTTAAATTTACCTTCATGAGAGGTTCCAGCTCTTATCAAGGATACAATATCGCTATGAGTTTCAGCTAGATATTCAAACCAGGCGTTGATATCTTCTAAGATCTGATAGTTGGTCCAGAACAGTTGTCTGCTTGCATCGCGTTTTCTTCTGTTCAAATAAAGCTGGGAATCTAATGCTCTGAAATATTAAATAATAACAAAAATAATAATAATATGCTTAAAATAATGCTGAACGTACTATGTAGATATGCAGCACTTTTAAACGTCACCTATTTAATTATCCCAAAGGTACACATTGATAACTATAAAATTATAAAAACATGCAAGAAACCAAGAAAGCAAATTATTTGTTGATTTAGTCTAAATTAACCCCAAACTAAAAGAACAAATTCATTGAAACTCAGCTCCAAAACTCATCATCACTAGCACAATATTACTGATATAAAATGTAATATGTAAATGAGAACTTACTCTTGAATGTTTCCTAACATTAGTTCCGAGAAAATGCTTCTTTTGGATAGGGAATGCTCAAATTCTTCTCTCTTTTCAGGCGGTGACACAACACTCACATATTCACCAGCTTTACTTGGTGGCACCCAGAAATCTAAATCATCGTCCGATTCATGTAAATCTTTTAGAAATTTCACTTGGTCTTCACTTTCTGGGTGAACTTTGTACAACGCATAGTTATCATATTTCACTTTCTCTGAAACTACAGCGCCAATTATACTAAATAATAATACTTTGAGTAACATTTTATTTTTTTGTTACTTTACCTACGTTTTCAGACTCAACTGGAACAGTTTTGTTTGTAGCCTTAATGCTATCATTCGTTATATTATAATTTATCAGTTTATTATTACTGTCTGTATCGTCTTTAAAGAGATAGGGGTTAAGGTGATTATTCGTTGATTTGTTTGAAATTTAAAGTTGATTATTTGTTAATCTTATCGAAGTGTGTCACTGATTGATTATTTCGTTTAGATAAAATTAGATTGATTAGGATTTGTAAATTACGTGCCTAAAATTCAAAGGGAGGTCACAAACTTTATTAATATTAGCACTACCTACATTATAGCTAATACCTTTCATATTTCCTTAGTTCTAAATATCTTATTTATATTTTTGTTTTACCAGTTAGGTACGTCTGTGATATTATCGAACAAACTGTGACTCGTAACAAACCCTTCGTATGATGGTACATCAATTTCTTTAACTACTTCAGTTTTCATTACTGTCTTCATAAACAGAACTAGGTACCTTTTACATTTGTTTAGGTCACTCCACTTATAGTTGTATCCTAAATCCATGGGTGACTCATTTCGCATCCTCCTCAGTTATGTCATTTACCAGTTGACACCAAAGTGATGCTTCACTGCGTATACCCTTTCAAACACTAATTGCAGAATTCAGGCATCCCCGTAAATCTTTCAACGTTCATCAGCAATGACTGGTGTCATGACAATTTGGTAGCGAAACCATGTTTGCGAGATTGATTGGTTCATGAAATCTTGACAAAATTAGAGTTTAGATTTTGGTCTGCCATTTTTTTGTATTACAAATTATAAATACTGAATAGATCTTTATTGCGAAATAGATGCGAAAATGTAGCCTGCCTAGTGCCTACCCAAACGGGAAAAGAGAGTACGACTAGAGACTGTACGTATGCGTATTTGTATGAAGCGGATTACGCGAAATAACACAAAACTAATTACCATTTATTAGACAAAAATATTGTTTTAACCGTAATATTTTTTCTAGGTACTAGCAACATTTACTTCGATCCATAAGGAGCTATTGATGGCTATCAAAAATCACATCTAATCTCAGCCCTCCGCAACATCTTGACTTGGACTTGTTTTTCTAAAAACTATTTTTAGGTCAGTTATGTAGTAGTGTAAATTATTAACTAGCTAAAAACGGGTCTAATTCGCGCACAAACAAATATCAAAATATATAATTTTGACATACCTCAACGTTTATAGCGTAAATTATTGTTAGAAAATTAGTCTTGAGAGAACGTGATACTACCGCAGACTGAAAAATACACAATTATTGTAAGCCCGTCTCCACACTTGCGACATAAAGAGCGTTCCACACGGGCGACCGTGTCGCGTGGTCATCGCTAATTGTGATTAATGGTGGTTCGGCGGTAGCGCAGTCGTTTGTCTTGCGCGTCGCATCACGACAGACAGTTACTGTTTACTCTGTGACATCAGGGTGGTGCAAACGAGCAAATTAATTAGATTTTTCATTAAAATTTTAGCTTTTATATCATTTCGTTCCATGTTTCCTACATCATAAGTAACTTAGAATTTTAAAGTACGATAATACCTATTGCAAATTAATTCGATTTTTCGAATCGAATAACTAATTTTTGCTGATAGCATTTCGTTTCAAGTTGCTTACCTACCTCATTAGGAGCTTTGAATTTCAAAGTATGATAATATACCTAGTTGATGATTTAGTTAAAAAGTTTATGACGTCACCTACCAATCTGCCATACTAAATGTCAAGCTTAATGATGTTAGTTGTAGGTAGGCAATGATTTATTAATGAAATTACATTACGCCATTAAAATCAAATCGTCAAGTCGCCCGTTTGCACACACCCAACCGCAATGAAGCTAAATCCACCGCGTAAACCGCGCAATTATAGCAAACCGCGCGATCCAACGGTTAAAACTAAAATAATGCGTTCGAAACACGAAATAAATGTTTCCAATGCCTAAAGCATTTGGTGCGTTCCAAAACGTGCGTTCGAAACACGAAATAAATGTTTCAAAAGCATTTGTGTTCCAAAACGTTAGATATGGCATCGCCGTAATACTTTGCGGCTTTGCGGGTAGATGGACAACACTTGAGCGTTTAAACGGGAGACATTATCAGTACCTAATGGTTCATTAGTTTGTTTTTTAGTGTACATATAATGAAAACATTTATATGTGATTTTTCTTTAGAAATAAATATATTTTTCAAACCAAGCGAAAATACGGATGTGGTACACATCAAAATAAGCCCATACACAATCATAATAATTATGTTACTGAGGAATACATAGGTACTTACTTACTTACCTGTCGCCTCTACTGTACTTTACTTTGATATTGTAAAATGAATCGGTTCGGACTACACTTTACTTGTTCATACCCTGACATGGTCATATTATTATGTTCACTTACAATATCTTGAAGACCTCGATGTACAAACATAATTATTTTGTTGCATGTTGCAATAAACTATTGAGTAGGTATTGATAGCGTATTATGTAGTGCCACCTGGTGATGATGATGATGATGGAGGCATTATGTAGGTACACACACATCATCCAACCCACATCCGCTCACTAGTCCTCAATAAAATTCCTCATCTCACTTTCTTATTTAAAATATATGTGTAGGTATCTGTAGATGTATCTGTGTGTAGCAGTGTCTCACCAATATCGACCAAACAACACCTAAAAATAAAACCCTTTACACGCGTCCCGACTTTTAGCCGAATAAATCTGTAACGCAAGACAATGGCTCTAAAAAACGCAAGTGTAAATTACGCGGAACATTTATCACGGACGTCTCCCGGCACAATAATATGGTTGACTTCATCTTTGAACATCCTTTGTTCCTTGCAGTCGGCGTGCGCGATTTTTTCAGCTGGTACAAGTATCAAGAGGATCGGCGTAGATAAAGTTAGAACAAAAGGATCAGACCTGGACCAGATATGCTCAAAATGGGGATTGATGATGATCTATAATCCCGGAGGATGAGCAGCAGCGTCCTCTTATGGTGACGGTGAGCATGCTGCAATCTCCAAGCTGCATGCCAAGCGTGGGGATTATGGCATTCTTCGTGGTACTGTAACTATTTTACAAAAGACATAAAATTGGAACTGAAAATTGAAACTCTATTTGAAGTATTTTCTTGAGTCAAAGAATTACTTTTAATTTCAATTCTTTCAGGCTTATCCAGTGTCATTTACCACTTACACCATACCTGGCCGTATATCACCGAGTGTCGTTACGGGCAGGAGGTGAGGCGATATATCAAGGCGCGACGTCTACGCAGTCCACTGCAGCGGCTAATGCCAACAGTAATAAATGAGATCACTGCTCTGATTGGCAACATACATTGTGGAACTGTAATTTACACTTTTTGATCCAAAATCTACATTGATTTTCGTCTATCAAACTGAATCCAAGTACAATTGAAGTGACGGAATGTATCTGATAGCGGATATTATACAAGGCCTAAACATTTATCTATCTTTTTTTTAAAAACCATTAGGCAATGCAGTTTCAGTAACCGATTCACCCACCGAGGACCAACTAAAAAGTTCCGGAATGAAACTAAATTCCAAATAATAAAAACACAGGAAAACGAGGAAATAAAATAATCACAAATGTGACAAGTTTGAACTTCAAACTTTTCATCATCAAAGTACATTGCGGCTTTGTACACATCCTTACATGTAACTAACACCAAAATTAGTTTATAACTGAAGTAGTCGGTTATATAATATAACTAACACAGAAACTTATATAAAACTGAAGTTCGTTAGGTATAGAACACAACTAAATAGAGCGCCCTACTATGCCCTGCTTCCGAAGTGGATGCACTACACCGGCCTGAGAAGGGTACTCTAGCTTTGGCAAGATTTCTGCTGTATCTTTAAAATCTCCAGTTTATTCCACGAAGTGGACTGAAGTGATTATTAAACTTAACGAGGCTCGCGCTTGCTTTATTCTGTGAGAGACGGGGGTTTGTTCGGGGTTGCACTTTATTATTGTATCTATTTTAGCGTCTAATTGGAATTAAGCATTGAATAACATTAACCCAGTTGCCGGTCACATCAGATAGTGCAGTACAGAGGAAATAATACTTCAGTGTCTTGAGTATGAGTTTTTACTAGCTCGACATAGTACGCGTCAACTAGATCTTTGTATGAAGATTTGCGTTCATAAACGCGCCATTAGGGGCGCCGTACAGGATGTTCATACAAAAGCGCTAGTTGACGCCTGCTACGTCAACCTAGTAAAAACTCAGTACTGTTCCACCCTGCTGTTATAAAATGGTGTGACGGTGAGTCTGTCTCCAATCTGTGATGTTACCAACCACGTTAATGAAGGTGGTGAAAGAGCAAATTACTTACATCTATTACTAATAACACGCTGTAACTCGTTAGTTCCGCGAGCTCTTCCTCATTGTGCGTTCTATGGGAGAAGTGTATGTTCAGCATTTGACGTTTTCCAGCTGAATATGACAGTAGGTAACGGTAACAAACTTTTACCGGAATACTTAGAACCTTGGCAACAGATAATAATTGGTGCTCGAGTGTGGTAGATAACCAGGCGAACATATTAAGCGATTATTGGTATTTTGCTCCTTCTTCAGTTTCCACGCCACAGGAGTAAGTTTGTACCCAGCTGACCACCCAAATGAGGCTTTAATATAGAAAACCATCCTTAAAAGTGTTGGTGGTAAAGAATAATTACTTTGTCCGCTTGGCTAGCTACGATATTCAAGTAGAAAATCTGTCGCCAAGCCTGTGTCAATGTTTCGGCAACAGTTCTCGAAAGTCAATCCCATTCTACAAAGAGCATTTGTATTACCTTGGATCATAATGGTCGGAATTAGACAGGCGGGCATGTTGTTACTTATTAGTTGAATAATAAGGTTTACAACACCGCAGTAATTGTAATCTGGCAATGCTACATTCGCTCGATGCAGCTCAATCCAATGGACGGTGATCAGACTGCGTCGCTGGCACGGGGCCAGTGGTTGCTTTAATTAGGCATGAGTACTTCGTTACATTGATTTTTAGGGTTGAGTCCCAAAGGTTTGGTTTCAAAAGCAAATGAAACCTATGTTTATGCAACCACTCGGTAAGTAGAACGACAAAACATTCGCCTATTCTTTGAACTGCACGAGTGTTCAAGAATTAATTCCACTTGGGCTCCAAGCCATGTGAGTTATCTTCCATTAGTTAGCTAAAGCACTTGAAAGTCTACTGAAGTATTTAAAAATCCATTCAGTAATTTAGGGCATTTTCATAGGCAGCGTCAAGAAACATACAATCACGAAAACAGAGTCCTACTTCAGGCAGAGTAAAAACCAAGTTTGCGCAACCGAACTACTTTAATCCCGAACATCTTTGAACATAATGTCTTGGATCAAAGTGCAATGTTTACTTTGAGCCGCGCTGGCTAGGTTCCAAAACTGGTACAGTTAATTGGGACACTGGGACAGTCTTGAGATTTAGGTGTAGACTTGAACAAATGTTAGAAGACTGCAAAACTTCTTTCTATATTGTCTTGTTTATCCGCATCATAATGTCGTCATCATCAGTAGTTTCTACTGTTTTTCGGTTATTGTTTATGTGAATATTTTATATTTCATGATTATATTGATGGTATATAGAAATGTATTTTTGAAGTGATGTTGGATTGGATCTTTTATATAGACTACTGCCGGCTATTTGCATAGTCATTTTCATGATAGATAGATCTGTAAACTGTTTATTCATAAACATTCAGATGAAGTACGTATACTTAAAAGATAATACTTTGTAAATAATGTAGATTGACCTAAGCCTTGTTCAGTGTCATTGTCCTCATTAGAGCAATAAGCTTCTAATGACGAAAGCTGATTACCTAAATGGCATCAAAATTAAGACACGAACCACAGCCCAATCAACAGAAGTAAGCATTAACCGATTAATTTTAATACAAAAGAAGATGCAACGCCCTAAGCCTAATTGTCAACAGTCACCATTCTTAATCAAACCTAAGCCTTGTAGTATTACGACACAAAATCATCTAGCAAAACCGATGCTCATTTTCAACCTTAGTTTCTTATCGTCCAGTGAACGCTGACCCATCTCTTCAGTGAATGTAAATGAGTCGTCTTAGAATCGAATGGGTCAATAAGGCTGGTCGACGGTGGCAAAATAAATGACAGTTAGTCACGTGATCTGACAATTTGTCGTGACGGCTAAACGATTATTCGGATCATTAGTCATATTACCACCTCTGATAACATCATTTTCCGTCTTTCACTAGTGAATTTATGGGCTACCGGTGAATTGCTTCGTGAATTTGAACGTGGGATGAAATGAGCCGACGCATTTGTGATATTAAAAAGGTGTTCCCGCATGCAGACTAGCGGCGATACCCAGTCATAGCTCATTCGTGACATATGGCAACAAATTGGGAGCGTCACTCAGGAAAAAACCGTTTCCCTGCATGACGCTCTAAATAAAATGCAAGAAACTAATCAAAACGCACTATAATAAACCACACCACATTGCACAAACACACCAATACGTCCAAAAAAGTGCTTCTTTGGCAATTTTTCTGATTCAGTTCATCCTTCATCCTATTATGTTCCCATCTCTTCTGGTGGGGAGTGAGTAATGAAACCAGCCCGCTAATGGTTTCTTCGCAGGTGGGTAGTATCTGCCAAGGAGGCAGGGCAAAGCCGTATCGGCCTCCGTCGCGGAGTTCGAAGGTAGCGACGACCCTGGTGACAAGATCTTTTCAATTGTTGTTTTTTTATCGAATGGGGCAGTAACGGGCTTTGATGACCAAAGTTGATCAAGATTAATAATTTATACAAGATTACTCGCAGATTACTAAATAGTTCCTTCGCCTAGGGCCTCTGACATGGCTTACCATCTAGCGGTAATCCGTTTGATTCGAAAGCTCAGCCTCGTGGTAGTTTTAGTGTGGCCCTTTGGAAATAATAAGTTCCAACGACTACCTCTGGGGGTGGTTGGGCCAAAAGATATTATTCTGTTGCAACGACCACCACTGGAGTCAGAATCACGGATGGATGTTGGTATAATCCTATATAGTCTTATATAGACACGGTTGTAATCGATGGTCAGCAGTCGTTTAATTTCTACAGATGCTTTTGGGTGGTCTGACAAATCAGACACCAGATTAGAAGGTCCAAATAGGACGAGGCTCTCAATTCAACAGTATATTTTTTTATTCAATAAACTGTGTGCAAATTTCCTTTCAGGCCAAATACTTTCATTTAATTTTCGCACTAGGGAGACTATATAAAAGTCTATCAGACGGTGGCATTTAGTATTACTTACGGTGTTTTAAAAGTATTCTTCACCCAATCTGAGCTGATTCCTGAAGTCATGTATCCTGAAATAAAAACATTATTATAAACATGACACGGTATTTTTTCTATAAAAATATGACCATAAAGACTCAGGAATTCGGTGTAAGTTAAACCTTCTCACCAACAGTTTCATAAGCAGTTCCAACAGTGTATAGAGTCCCAAATTTAGATTTTATCTGCTTAGCTGCTAACTCCCCCATCAGTTTCTGTAATAAGCATTCATACTATAGAAATTAAAACAAATTAAGACATAGTATTTAATACCAGCCAAATAAAATAAAATGTTGAAGTTTGAAGACACGGTTTACTGGTGGAATATTTGGCGAATTTACTCTTACCACTTCTTTGAAGTTCTCCAAGTGTTTCTTCGAATGTGCGTATGGAAGTATCATGTATTGTCCATAAGAGTGGAACCCGATGTAAAACTCCAAGTTTTCAGAGTTGACTTTGACAAAGTTAGCCATGGCTATAGACTCTTTTTCCGAAAATGCTACAGGACCACAGTATATGTCAGATTTGGCCTCAAAACTTATTCCTTCAGCTGTAAAACAATTTTTAAATCCATACAATGATAATGACGAGTGCAAATTTCTGAGAACTCACAATTCGTTTCTGCATGGTTGAGAAAATTGACAATTGTTATTATGTACGAGTATTTGTCTAACTAACTTCCAAACCCATATCCAAAGTTACGATTTATGTCGATACCAATGCCGTCTGCTTCAGCTTCAGCGTGACGATTTTTTCTCCACATACGGTCCTGTTGAAACAGTCAGGTGGTCAAGTTAGCAAATTATGAAGATAAGTCAAAGTCAGAGTCAAATCATTAATTGTAAATAGGCAATCAAATCGTACTTTTACAAGTCAAACACATAAATCGAATTAACAAATTAAATAAAGAATACAAAATATAATTATTTGATTATGGTTTGAGTTTGAAAAAGGGTGTTTCCCTTTCAACCACTGGGCCAGGATTGAATCTCGGACAGGAAAAAGAAACTCCGTTGACTCTACCAGTGCTTCGGAATACGCCCGTTAGAGAAGACAACACCAAGATACTGTACTCTAATGTTTTTAATGATATTTTTTAACACTCGTTTGTACACACGTAAAGAAAACAATTATTATTAGGAGGCACCTTAGTATGTGTATATTCGTATCCATCTGGGTTCAGAACTGGTACAATGAACCATTCGTACATGTAGGCAATCCTTTTAAGATTCAGATCGTCGGAGTAAGGTGCGTGGACTATCACATTGATGAGGTAGGTGACAAAAGCTGGTGCTATCCATTCCCTGGCGTGGATGCCACCCTCGATGAACACCTTTGGTTTATAAGGGCGTCTGTTCTTCCATCTGAAAGTTATCATCAATATCATCATACACGACATTATCGGAGAGATTATCTTCATCGGTGTTGGTCAGCAACGCGTCTAGATGGAGGAAAGCTCCAAAATCAAACTCTGATTGACGTCTCTAGTAGGTCTGGTTACTTGTGACGATAGCACAGTTAGGGCCCTATCAGAAGTTTGTGGGTATAGTAAAAGTCTTTTGTAAACTCTTCTGTAAAAGTCTTCAAAGTTCTAACAAGTAGGGGCTGCAACTGTAGTTTATGCTTATATATCCTATATATTATATTTTATATGATAATATATAATTATAATATGTGTCTGCCCTTAATATCTTCACTGCAATTCAAATTATATATATATTTTAAACCAGAGCCAAAGATTCTGATTGGTTAGATGAATCTAACGGTGTATGCAACACTGTAATAATTATAGTATGCCTAGATACGAAGTCCTAGTGAATTTTGTTATTGACTTCGAAAAAGTACCAACTTCTTTTCAGATCCATCAAAATTGATTATGACCCCCATTATGTCTCTGTTCTCAAACGTCTTTCCAATGATCTGAAGCTTCATCACATTAGGATAGACACCAGCTAGGTCCCGCAACCAGTTGTAAATGTCATCGAGCCTGAAGTAGTTCTGCCAATCGAAGGAGTCTGTCCGTCTTCTGATGTATGACTTAACTGTTTGCAGGTCGAATGCCCTTAAAAGTAAAATATTAGACATGAAATTATTGGTAAGTAGGATTTTTATTGGCAGAGCAAAAATAAACTTCAAAATCTCTATCGGTACTTCGTTTTACTGTGTAGTAGGCATTAGAATGCTATTTAAATTTGGAATGTTGTGCTTCTAGCCTAGGAAAATATAATTCTTTTATATAATATTATGTATAGGTATGTTATGTACAATGCCTACTATTTACACCGGACCAGCTCTAAAAACATTGCCGTTTCAATAGTACAAGAGAAAAATACATACTGTTGAACATCTTGCATGATCGTTGTAAGGTACAGGCCATATGCTGAGGAATCCCGCAGGAAAGCTGGTTGGTCCACAGGGCTTATCATGAAGTCGATTGGCTTATTCAGCAGACCAGGCTCTCTCCAGAAATTAACGTCGTATTTGAAGGTCAGATTTCGGAAGTAATTCAAGTGATCATCGCTTACCGGAACACTTCGATATAGGGTGTAATTACTGTACTTTTTACTAAAACTTTGGTGAAGATACAAGAGTAATACCAATAAAGATAAAGTGTGTTTTACCATTTTACAAAATTTTGTATGCATGTAATTTAAACATCGATTTATTTCGAGACCATGCTGATTTTGGGATTTTTCCTTACGTCAAATAAGTAGGAAATAAATACAATATCAATAAGTCATGCCATGTTCTTGCATCATGTGCAATTGTGCATAGATCATACATCATGTCACTTATACAATGTGTCACAAACTGTGATATCACGCAAAGAAGCGCGTACACCAGAGCTAGTGCCACGTTATCTTAACTATTCTGTGGCTCCCATCAAAGAGAAAACAAACTGGGAGTTTTTAAAAGATAGGTCGGTATCCTATTTTAATCCAAATAGATCCATGAGACCATGGTAAACTACCATGCATGAGATCACACTTGCCCTTAGCGACGCCTAAGTACCTTTCCAATCATGCTTCCTTCTTATGATATTTTAAATTCGATCAAGCTTCTCATGAAGGTAATAATTTTCTTACACCACAATTCCAAAATATAACTTATAGGTATATTAAGATACAATAATTCATTATCTAACTAGTATGTAACAACAGTAGCAGCTGCGACCACTTGACAACCTCGTAAGACTAAACTAAGCCATCGCTTGGCTGCCAACCAACTTGCGGTGTCTTGAGTCTGTAATGGCCAGCCGGCCAGCAAGATTCACTACCATCTACTTAAGATTACGTCAGCTTGTCAAACGGCAAAGAGCTTCTAAAGCCAGTTGTAGACACACAGCTCGAACTCACTAACTACAGGCAAAGTATGAGCTGTTCAAGTAAACAGCAAATGAGAACGAAACACGAGGGTCGAGGAGATGCGAGAGCAGTCGGCATTTCGAGAAGCCGAGAGCAGTCAATGTATATGTCTTGCAGACGTGCCCTCTACCCTAGTTCGTGTATGTGCGACTTCACTGACCATATCAAAAGAAACACCCAAGTAACATATCATTTTAATAAGAACCCTAAAAAGGCAACCAGACACATTAACGTCAAATGCCCTGATCCCACTTCTGATGAGCCGTTGCTGAACACGTTCGCTCTGACTCGTCTGGGGCTCGCGGTCATGATCTCCAAGAGGCCGGTGAGGGCCTCCGCGCAAGTCGGCAGGATCTGGCTCGGAGGCAGGCCATAGCCGTAAGCGCCGTTGTCGCGGAGCAGAAATGTGAAGACATACCTGAAGAATACGATGATTTGCGACTATACCAGAAAATGCATTTAGTATGTAGGTAGGTATTAGTAAGTAAATTCGATATGTATTATTTATTTAGTAGCAAACATGACATGCGTTGTTGTGGCGACTATAAATTGAGATGTAAGCTATCCTATCTTTCAATATCAAACTGCACACGGTGTGCAAATTTGATTAAAATCGGTTAAGTAGTTTAGGAGTCCATCGCGGACAAACAAGTTGACACGTAATTTACATATATATTAAGATTAAGATGATATCGACATAACAAATTTGCAATATCTGTGGTAGTGTGACTTTCACGCCCTAATGGCTTTGGATTTATTTAATTGGATATTGCCCAGCAGAATCCAATATAAGGCTACTCCGTACAGGACTATACTACAATTTATAGACAGTTTCAATAATATGACCTGTTCCCATCTCACACAAAAGACCGAAAATCTCAAACTAATATCAAAGAAAAAGATTTCGGGAAAAATGAAAACTATTTTCTTATCCTATTACCAACCCTTAGGCCCATTATGGTCCCGCTCCTCGGGAATCAATTTACATAAAAGCTTAGCCCTCTAAACTAAACTTCTAATCATGGACGTAACAAAACACTTACTTCACATCATGTACTTTTTTCACCCAACTGGCACTGCTCCCTGAAATCTTTGTACCTACATCAAACAAAATAAGTACATTATTACACAAAGACATACTCGTATAATAAAAGCGTGTATGATCTTTCTAAATTCAACTTAAACGTCCAAGAAATAGATGTGAAAGTCGAACTTGCCGAGAGTGTCGTAAGTGGTGCCAACGCTGTATTTGACGCCATACATGTTATACATTTTCAATATTGCTTGTTTGCCGTAATTTTCCTGCGAACAAACACTTGTTTGAACATCATATTGGAGTGCGCAAAATGATGCAGTTTGAATTATTTGTAAGAGAAGAGTAAGGTTTCTGTAATCTGAGCACTTTGCAATCTAATCAAAACGTATACTCAGACCTACACTAACTTTGATATTGTTTAGGATTTTCATGGTTTCAAGCGATAGAGGAAACTTATACCATTACATTTACTTTAAGCAATTATGAGAATTGATTTATTAAATGCCATTCAGGGATACTACTGCAGCTAATTTTTGCCTTCCAATGCCGCTCATAACGCACCGTAGCGTACTTAATATATACGGTGGCATACCTACCTTCTACTATTAGTGCTTCCATAGCATTTTTAGTCAATAAAACTCACCATTTCCGCATAATTTCCCACGTGCAATATTCTGTCTGCGTAAGGTATTATAAGTTTTTGGCCATACGCGTGAAACGAGAAAAAAAATGTGAGATTATTCGCAATGCTCGACACAAAATTGGCGAAAGCCAAAGATTCGGGCTCGGAAAACGGTGAGGGGCCACAGTACTTATCGTCTGCTGTATCATTACTCGATCCGTGTTCTGAAAATAATAGCAAAACATATGTTTTACACTAATGAGTAAGTAATAAAGGGCTGTGTACCTACCTAGATTGTTGCATCGAAATTTTAGACGTTGGGTAAGGAAGTATCGTCATCCATCAACCAACACTGACTTTGTTTGATATCTAAATTCATGTACTTAGTGTATATTATGCAATATGCGTAAGAGCAATATGAAAATATTGCTCTTACGCTATTTATGCTTATCATTATCTTCTTTTCTATCGAATATAAGGAAAAACGGGTAATTAATTCGGGTAGATCTCGTTGCATAGATTTCGAATATGTAACTAACTCAATTCTCCAAAAAATTTCGGTTGCGTTGTTTATAACATACAAGAATATGGTGCAAAAATAACGCTTACTGCCAAAACTGTATTCAAAGTTACGGTTCAAATCAACGCCGAAAGTGTTCGATGCCTCATGGAGCCTCCGGTTCTTCTTCCACAAACGATCCTGTAAATTGAAGAAGTATCTGTAGGAAATAATATTATTTAATCGATGATAATTGTGTGTTTTACTTTTTGAAGTGTTCCTTCTCCTAGTTGGATAGCTGACCAACCATGAAGTTCATTCCACTAAAAGTGTTTCCGTCTTCTCTTTGATACAGAAAAATGTGGTGTTTGACATACTCGTAATTATGCCATTACTCACTGTTTTATGACTATATTCGTAACCATCAGGATTGGCTACCGGCACCAGATACCACAGATAGCTATTCGCCACTTCTTTCAATCGGGGATCTTCTGTATGGTTACTATAAAGCAGGGCATTTATAAGATAAGTGACGAATTCTGTCGATATCCACTCATGCCCATGCATTCCAGCTTCGACCACCACCTTTCCCTTTGTTACCGGTGAGCTGGTGAGGAAACTGACTGCGTAGATTGAGCGATTTTCCACGGATTTGCCGATGGTCCTTAAATTGATCACTTTAGGGAATTTCAAGACAATATCTTCGAGCCACAAATAGATGTCTTCCAGAGTATGGTACTTCTCCCAAGAATACGTTTCAGTTCTATATCGCAGATAGCGGATAACGGACTGGGCGTCGAATGCTCTGAAAAATTTACAGTTAATATTTTGTAGTTACAGTTAATAGTAGCCTCTATGGCTATAGCCTCTAAGTTCAAAGCTTATGAGCCTCTGACGTGGCTTAAAGGCTGATATCAATCAACAACAACCAAGATTGGCAACTTAACGTGCCTTCCTGAGCATGGAGCAATGAAAATATGCACGAGAATGGTCGATTCCGATGTTCTGAATTTCGAAGTACACAAAACGTCGAACGGCCAATTCGAAATACTGAAGAAGACTTACTCCTGAACATTTTCAAGTAAAAGTTCAGACTGAATTCCAAAATGTGCTATCCTTTCCTTTAACAGCGCTAGGTCCTTTGGGGGTACTAAAAATTGCACTTCCGAATACAACTTGTTTGGTTCCTTCCAAAACACTATGTTCATATATTTCTGGGACTCCAGATTCCGTAGAAACTTCAAGTGTTCTACCTCCGTAGGTACTGCCCGATACAGTGAGAAGTTATCGTATCGTTTTCCTTGACACAGCCGGATGTTGGTTACGAATATTACTACAGCAAGGAATTGGGTGTTCATTTTCAAATTTTGGTCGTTTTATTCATGTACAGTATAATATTATGTTGTTTGAAGAATTATTTGCAAATTGTGTTTTATTCTTGAGTTTTCTTCTTTCCATAGATCATACACTCATTCCATAGATCATACAGATACTTTTTTCTGAGTGGCATCGTAGAGGAAATAAATACTACGAGTGCTGCAGGACAGCTATGTACTATCAGTACCGGTCACTGCACACAAAATGCACCCTTACAATGGTTAAGCTAAATTCATTGTCATGGTAGGAGTGGCATTAGTATTTATTTCTTCTATGATGACATTCACACAGAGGTCAGTGAGCAAAACTCCCAGAGAAAAAGTTTATTATCATCCAACGTAGAGGAAATAAATACTACGTAAGATCATCCTAGGCAAAACTCACTGTTAAATTCTTAAATAGCAAAAAGTGAATCGATATTCTTATGTAACTTGCCCTCAGATTCTACGTCTATGAACTTGCCCAACTATAAACAGGCCAGTTAGAACATATTGAATAACGTAAGTAGGTACAATTACTATACCGATAACTGATAAAAAACAAATCACAGAATTCATGAATGAATAAAGTATACTGATGGTGTGTGGGCTTATTGAAATCAAGTTGCAGAATTAGTAGGTACATTCAAAAAATGCAATATAATAACATTTGCTGGAAAATCATTTTGTTCAACAATAAATAATTTACTATAATGTCAAATTTTTGCCTATAACTTTGCAGTTTTCATTAAGTTCAAGTTAAGTTACAAACAGCAGAAAACAAAATTCCTCAGATGTACTCGTATTATTTAATTAACTGGAAGATACGATCTCCCAACTGACGGAAACTAGGAAGCGACGAAGACGCTCATTAAAAGTTTACTTTAATGACAAAGAAACCATGGTATTAATACTGAGGCTGAAAAGGATTACATATAATATTCTTTTATTATGCTGAATTCGTTGGTGGATAGTTTTTCTGATAAGTTTGCTAGGTTTTTAGTGACGAGCTTTTTTTTAAATTGATTACCTATAGGTAAACAAATTTTATTTTTTTGTTACCTCATTGTACTATATTTACTCTCATCATAATATTTTAATATAAGCTCAATATTCACAATGATTAGAACATAGAATCTACAAGTGGTACTTAAGTATTATGTAAGTATTTTATGAACAGAAAAAGCGAAAATAATTGTATCCCAGAACAGTGAAGAGTTGCTGTGGAATCATTTTCTATATACAGCTGAAAGCATGCAACGCTTCTTATAATACATTATTAATATAGAACAATAACTACACCTCATTAATTAATACCCCCAACACCTGCCGCTTAATAAAAAAAAACATAGTCATCAAATTATGACGGTTTATTAGATTTTTCATGGTGTTATATGGTAGAAAAAAGGGGAATTTATTTCTCGACGATAAATCCCGCGTTTCGGGAAATTCGGATACACGCCCTGCCACTTAGGGAAAGGGCAAATGAAGGGTTTTATTTAAACTACCCTTGACATGTGGGGATGCTTGGCTTTATGAAGAAACTCTTAACTGTTGTTTATACCTAATACCTAGTGTATAATAATTATTAAGCTTAAGATTAATTATTTATTATGTAAACGTCTGAATGCTAAAGTATTTAAATTTTATTAAAATTGGTCTAGTCGCGTGGTTTGGATGTTTGTTACTCAGACACGCTAAAACAGTTGAATAGATTTTGATGAAAAGTAGGCAGATGGATATAGGTTACTTAACTATACGTTACTTTTATCTAAGGAATAGCGAGTGAAACCACGGGGCGCAGATAGTAACCAATAAGAATATTCACTAATAAGAATATCAATTGTCTAGATAACAAACAAACAGACAGTACAATAAAAATTATATAATAATAAGGAAATATATTCAAGCGAGGGAAAGATGATATATCTCCATACTTGAAGATCCGTCGGAACTTGTTCCGCTAATGCAGAAATTCACTATTGTTGGAAAGATTTCTTTTGACACGTGTTCTGGCTATGGTTGGTTGGTTATTTCGTCTTTTCCTTTCCACGAATACCCATAAACACCTATAAATACCCTAGCTAGATGATAGTTGACATGTTTTGCTAAAAGGAAAGCATGTTGGTTCGGTTTCTTCGTATGAATCATATTGTTAGATAGTTTACAACTTTCGCTATAACATAAAATTTCAGCATGAAAATAATATTATTGAGCATAAATTATGTGGGTTGTGATAATTAATGAAATTTTACCGTTAACTTTTTTTTTATATGTTTATGAATACATAATTACTAATTAGATTATGTTTATCATGGTAGGAATTACAAATAAATATAGTTGTTAATAATAAAAATAAGAAAACATTAAAGTTCACCCAAATAATAGTTTTGTAAGCAAGAATAATATGTAACAAGCGCGTTAGATTAAACTGAATTAATAACAATACTCAATATCTCAAACTAATAACACAGTAAAAGTTTCTTAGGGTGTGCTTAGATGTAGGTAATCACCGAAAACAATGGCGGTGTACGCGATGTGATGAACAAGCCTAATATGTCATGTCAGCCGCGCCCCTAAACTAACACTGTGACGTTGTTTGCTAGGCGGGGTATTCCCCACGGAACTTATTCCAATTCATAAACTCGAATGTTGTTTGTTTTTTTTTTACTTGTGTCGTGGGTACCGTTTACAGACATCACATACACATAACAGCCAGACCAGAAACCAATATCTGTGGATCGCACAAATATTTGTTCCGGGCGGGAATCGAACCCGCGACACCAATCGCCGCAGTCCGAATGCTCAGCTACTACGCCAAACGTGTCGTAAAAAATATATTATTCAAATTAGTGTATTTCCTAATTTATGCTACTTAAATACGTGGAAGAGTATATATAGTACCTACTGATTTTTTTTATACTTCATAGACTAGCATATTATTATGACCAGTATCTCACCTGGTCTAAAATTACGATGTTGTCGATAGTGGTAAACATGCTTAGCCTAGATTGGCTCTCAAGGATCGCTACCAGAACACCCCGATAGGGGTGTGGCAAAAGTTGATTCTGTAAATTAGAGTTCAGTAGAACTACTGAGTAACAAGTATTGATACGACGTAATGGCATAGGAAAAATACTAACTACTTAAATTTTATTTTCTTTTCTAAACACCATGTCAGGAAAGAGTGGGTGGGAGATAACTTTACACCGAATCTCTCATTATATTTATGCAGGTATGTACCAAATTATGAGATAATAAGTTATATGATAAATAAGTATAGAGACTGTATAAATGTTTAACAACTATTAAGCCAACGGACATTACAAATTATTGAAAAAAAATTACTTCATCCTCCAACAACAAAGTCGAGATGGGAATAACCCTCCTAACAACATTCGCTTCGTCATAGTAAAATAATTTTACTTAGCGTGTTGTTAAAAGGACAAGTTTAATGGGAGGCACCTTATACTCTTGAAAATCATGTATTTCATTATTCATTAAAATCAGGTTTTTGTATCAGTACGTACGAAAGAAAATGGTTGGACTACCTTGGGAATAGTTTTAGTGAGATAAAATGGTGTTGGATTTAGGTCTTAGGCCCTAATACTTACCAGCTAACAGATTAAAAAAAACCGACCAAGTGAGAGTCGGACTCGCGCACAAAAGGTTCCGTACCATAATCCATAAAATCAGCAAAAAAAACACATTTGTTTGTATGGGAGCCCCCTAAAATATTCATCATATTCTGTTTTTTAGTATGTGTTGTTGTAGCGGCAACAGAAATAGGTACCTACATCGTCTGTGAATAATTAAATTTCAAATGTGTTGTGTGTACCTCATGAACTGCTATCATAGTGCATGAGGCCTGGTGACAGACGAGCAGACAGACAGACAGACGACGGACGGACAGCGGAGTCTTAGTCCCGTTTTACCCTTTGGGTACGGAATCCTAAAAAGATATTTTTCTTTTATCTCATTTGGTATCACTAATATATTTTTAATGGTTTATCTTGATATTACATGCTGTAAATTTCTACTGCCTATTCCCCTAGTCGTAGAAGGAACCTTTCAAAATGTATATAATTGTTTTATTCCTAATAGGCTACCATTAGACCACTATCTCTCGTGCTTTAAGTGACGATGGGATCAGTGACGGTAAACAATAAACATGCTAGACCTAGACAAGAATGAGACTGATTCACAAAGATTCCTGTTAGATTATTAGTACGGTTGCTTTTTGATGACAGATTTTTAAAATTCTACGAGTGTCCTACGCCCAAAATGTTTCTCTTTCTCAGAAGTTCAAGCTAATTTTTATAGTTGATTTGAAAAACTCGCCCGAAATCAATGTTAATCTTATTTGTGTTTTAATTTGTATACACAATCCAGCACCACAACAATTTAAATGGCAGTTAGTTTGATATTCTCTAAACATAATACTTTGTTCATATTTTTAATCAATTATAAAAAAAACTTCAGTGAAAGGGAGTGATATTGACAAACCGATCAATCTCTCTTTATTAATTTAAAAAGGCGATTCATTCGATCAATTAGTCACACTGAAAAGCGCCTGAAAGTGTTCAGATTGAAGGGAAGTTATGATGACGCATTACAGGATTAACTGAAATAAAAAGGGGATTGTTTTCATAAAGTTATCCCGTATTTCCCGTATTCGTATATGAAATATTTCCGTTTTGACATCGCAATTGTATTTATGAAATAAATATTGTGTCGATATTGAGAGTTGGTTATCTCGACCGCAATAAACTCGCCCATGTCGAGTTGCCACTTTTAATTTTAGGAGTAGCGAACTCGACCGCACCTGTAAAGTACATTCATTCGAAAAAGTGATATCAATCAAATGATTATAACATCATATAAATGAATCTAATAACTACACCTGTAACATTATCATGGCAATTCTTGTGTGAATGACAATGAATGGGGCTAAATTCTACCCAATATTGCAAGAATATCAAATCATATATTATGTATTAAGAATTGACATGAGAATTCTTAATATATATGATTTGATCATAATACTGGATCCATGAGACATTACCGCTGGATAAGGGAAGCACAAGACCGGTCATCGTGGAAGTCATTGGGGGAGGCCTATGCCCAGCAGTGGGCGTCTCTCGGCTGTTAAAGAAGAAGAAGAAGACTGAATCCATTGTTTCAAATCAAGATGAGTTGATGTCAAAATTAGCGTTCTAAGACCTTCCCTTAAACAATATTGTCCAATATTGAAGCAAGAAATAACACAACTTTCTTATTAATTGGGGCAATAAAGGAACTTCTCAGTCAACAATTTCTTAAGCAAAGATATTTCTGAAATTACTGAAAGTCAGAAACAATCTTTTTGTTACATAAAGTAATTTCTCTAAGATTATTAATTGCAATATTTTACAAAAACAAAGTTACGATGTCTTCGCACCTTGTTAGTGCCACGGACTGGTGCATTCGAAAGGTAGCCATTTTCTGAATTTACTGTAAATATTTTTTTATAAGTTGTTTAACTATTGGCAATTGCAAGCAAGAGACTATTATCGAGTACCTTATTATAATTTTTACCTGCGTACTGTTATAGGGCTTAGGGGATGAGCCTTTTTAAAAAAAGAAATAAAAATACTTAATTGAATTTAGTAAGACAACCGTCTGGTTTGGATGTTGGATGAAGACTAAAGTGAGTGGATGGGTGTCTGAAATACTAAGAAAGGGAAAGTGATGATTAGGTGGAATTAGGGATGAGTCTGCCATAAAGGGTGCAGGCGGAGTATATAACACCTCCCAGGGGTGGACTAAACTTCGGGGTTGAAATTTCGAAGTTTAGGAAAGTTATATATTTATTCTAATGCTGGGGGATGGAATGTCCTTTGGGCTGTGGTCTTGTTTACTGACCTTGACGGGGATGACAGGTTTGGGAGTATTGGTCAATTCTACAGGGGGGTCAACTGGAACTGGTCGGGAAAGCTTAGGAAAGCGATAGGTGAGACGGTTGTGCGATTTAATACACAAAAACAATTTGTAAATGAAAAAAATAAAAATGGTACAAGTAATCAAGATTAAAATAATTGAGTAATGAGTCTCGTATTTAATAATTTGATGTTGGTCTAGTATTTTACCGGTTTCTTCTGACAGAGATTTGAGTTTGGACTTTGTTTCAAGTGTGAAGATATCTAAATCGATGTTTTGTAATTTTATACGAGGGTCATAACTCATTTCCGTTTTAAACTTATCTAGGGTACAACACGAATCATTAATTATATTAAAGTCGGAACGGTACACAGTAGCGTTGATGTTATAGTTATTATATTTCGGTATTAATTTGGTACTTTTACAGTATGCAAAACAGTTGTTTGGTATGTTTACAATTCCTGTCCCGATAATATTTAATTCTAAGCTTTTCTGACTGGGACATTCGATATACAATTTATTGTTCTGCGATTGTACATAAATCCAGTTATTGTTGGAAAGTGGTTTCCATATATCTAGATGTCCATAAATGAAGTCAGTTTGACACTGCGGTGGTAGAACACTTATTACGTTTGAAATAAGTTCACTTTCACAACTGGGATTCGCGCTGGTTGGGTACACGGTCATGACGTCACAGATAAACTCGCGAGGGTTTATCACTCTGCATTCATTCAGTGATTCAAGATTGCAATATTCCAATTTGTCCTTGGTCAAAGCGATGTACTTACTGCTAGGTACTATGAAAATAAATGAGTTCGGTTTTACATTGTTATGCGGGGTAGGCAGAGCTATACTATGGTATAAACTATATTTCTTAGAGGATATCAGAGGTATTCTTAAAACAAAAATAATCTTATTGTCTAAACTATAACAAATTACATTAGATATGTTCATTAACATATGAATTTGACTTAACTCTAAGGCAATAGGTAAGTTAAGGTCAGCCGGTAAGTACCTATAGTTATCAGCGAGTTCCTGATATAATTGCGTGGGAGTTAAAACAGCTGGGTGAAGAATGTTTTGGCTGCTAAACATAACTGCATTAACTATGTCTTCTAATTGAAATGATAAGGCGAGCACAGTGGCTTCCAAACTGTTAAAGATTGAGTTAATATTTGCTTTTGTTTTTAAATCATCATAGGCTTGTGAGACATTTTTCAATTTTGATGATAGGTTTTCGATGCCTTCAGTAAGTTTAGCTTCATTCATATTTATTGTATGTAATGTTTTGTTGAATTTGGACAAGGTAGAGGCTGTAACCAAAATGTTTTCTCTTATCAGGGAAGCGAGCCTTTTTTCATTATTTTGCAGACTTCGTATGGCGCTATCATACTTGACAGCGTCATCCTCGTCTAGGGTTCCAAATATTGCTTTGGATAGAGTGCCAACACCGCCTATCCAGGCACTGCGTTTAAACCTATTGATGCCGGTAAGGTGAGCGATGGATGAATATGCGGAAGTAATATCTTTGTACCTGACCGCCAGTGGTTCTAACACGTTATGACACTCTAGCTGACTAGTGGTTTCAATTTGAATCTGGTTACATAAGAAACGTATTGTACTAAGTATTGAGTTAATGTTTTGAATATGAGGTTCGATGTGTGATACATCTAACGGAGTAACTACGTCTAGATGACCAATATTTATTTTCAGTTCGCCAATTGGATCAAAATATATGCCGGAGCTCGAGTTGATTGGTTGGACATACTCATGGTGACCTTGAACCAGTACGCTGTAATGAAAAGAAATGTCGGAGTTACGGACACTTAAATATCAGACTTACCTAAGGTTATTTAAAACTACGAGTACTTATGTAATCTAATCGCTTAATGAGCGTTAATTATTAAAACTAAATTAAGTGTATAAAAATAAAATATTCTAAGTGGGAGATGCGTTACGATCTTCCACGTGCTTAACTTCATCGTAATGATGCTTCACATGGCGTCTATTAATTAGTAAGGATAGGGTATGATTACCATGTATTTTAACGACTTTGTATGGGCCTTTCCATAAAGGCGACAAGGCTTTGCGCATCCTTAGGTGATTCTTTAACATGACGTAATCACCTGTCTTATATTCAACAGGACGAGTCCTTGAGTCGTAGTACCTTTTGGAAGCTTCTTTAGATTTATGAATGTATTCTAGAGCTTTATCGCGTGCGTGTTTCATGCGATGTTGCAGAAGTTTGACATATTCAGGATATGTGGTATCGGAGTTGTCATTGTATACCGAGTCTGGTATGTGTGGCTTATGCCCGAACAATAGTTCGTATGGAGAGTAGTGTGTAGTTGAATGTACGGCAGAGTTATATGCCAACATAGAGGTGTAGACATATTGGGGCCAATTGTCCTGATCTTCGTTAGTGTAAGATTTTAAATATTCCTTGAGAGTGGAATGAGACCTTTCTAATGCACCTTGAGTCTGCGGATGGTAGGGTGATGACCATAGTTGTTTGATCTTCAGGAATTGGCATGTCCTTTTAAAGAGATCCGCGGTAAAATTAGTACCTTGGTCAGTTAGTATATGTTTAGGAATTCCGAATAGGGATATAAAATGAAGAAGGCAATCACTTGCCTCTGCCGCTGTGTTACTGCGAAGAGGATATGCTAGCGAAAACTTTGTTAAGTCGTCTTGCATAGTCAGAATGTACTTGAGATTGGCTGTGCCGGATTCGGGCAGAGGACCTACAATGTCGAGGGCTAATCTTTCGAATGGAGATGTGGAAGTAGATGTTATAACCATAGGTGCCCTATTTATTTTACGCAATGCTTTATTGGATTGGCATGATGGGCATGCCTTAACATAGTTCTCTACGTCACTACGCATATTCTTCCAGGAGAATCTCTCCTTGATGCGATTTAACATTCTCGAGGATCCTAAATGTCCTGCAATTGGGATATCATGATTCTCTTTCAAGATTTTGGGTATTTCGCTAGGCGAAGGGAATATAATATTATTATGGTAAATGTGGATTTTTATATTGGTGCCATCGAATAAATATGTCAGCATGTTGTAAATTTTTGTGAAAGAATGTCTGTCAAAAGGATTTCTAAAATCCGTTATGCTGATTGCATTTACCGTGGGATAAGACATGATTATTTCGTCACGGGCATACTTTAGGCACTTGAATATGTCGGGGTATGAGTGGTCATCGAAGTGGTGCACCTTTGTGAATAGGAAAAGGTAAGTTTTGTCTCCGATTGTGAGAGGTAAAAACGTATGTAGATTTCTTTCTAATTTCAGGAATTCGTCGCGTTCAGTACTTGGACAGTTAGCAAGAATTTCTTGAACGTAGGGCATGGATTCATCCATGTCTATAGAGGTAGGTATTATTATTAGTTTTTGTACTCCTTTCAGTAAATCTTCGTTGTGTTCTGTAATTTGAGTATTGTACGACCTTACAGGTGATTTTAAGAATTTGTTATAGGTTTCGTCGGGTAAAGGTAAGGTTTCAGGTATTGGAGAAGTTCCGGGTCCACGATCAGCAGATGTGGATGCAGGTAAGTTGTTAGGGTTCTGCCAACTGGTTGAAGGTTGAGGATCTGGTTCTGTTTCAGGTTGTGGATCAGTCAGCGTGGAAACGAGGTCACCAGGGATAGGAGGAGATACGAATATAGGAGGATCTACAGCAGTATCAGGATTTACAGCAGTAGGAGGAGACAGGGGACTGAAGTCAAGGTCGAAACCATCTACTGGGCTAAAGTCTGTTCTCAAGATTTCATCAAGGCTTTCTTGAGGAATCTCTGCAAGAGGTTGCAGGGGAGTGTCATCAACAGGGTTTGGATTTAAATTATTTTTATTTTCAGGAAAGATCGGATTTACAGGGTATCTAGAAAGAGCGTCTGCTGCGCAGTTTAATTTACCCTTACGATAAATTATTTCGTATTCATACTCTTCAAGCTTTAGTCGCCAACGTTGGAGTTTGCTGCTGGGGTCCTTGTGGTTAAATAACCATTTTAAAGGTCTATGATCGGTTACTATTCGGAACTTATTTCCGTAGAGATAGGGACGAAAGGTTTTACACCCGTATAGGATGGCTAGTAACTCCTTTTCTGTCGTACTATAGTTGGATTCACTCTTATTGAGAGTGCGTGACGCAAAAGCCACAGGTTGGTCTTTACCAATCTGTCCTTGGGAAAGGACAGCTCCCACGGCGTAATTCGAGGCGTCGCAGGTTAGTATAAAGGGTTTGGTAAAATCGGGGTAAATTAGTAGGGGCGCAGTCGTTAATTTACGTTTCAGTGTATCGAAGGCAAGCTGTTCTTGATTTTCCCATTTAAAGGTTGCTTCCTTTTTCAGAAGATTGGTGAGGGTCTTGGCAGTTTTTGAAAATTCAGGTATGAAACGGCGGTAATAAGAAACCAGGCCAAGAAATGATTTGATATCTCTAGCAGATTTTGGCTCTGGATATTCAGTAACGGCTTTGATTTTGTCGGGATTAGGCTTTACGCCTTGCTCTGTAATGACATGACCCAAATAACACACTTCTCGTCGCAGGAATTCGCATTTATCTGGTTGTAGTTTTAGATTAAAGTCTCGGATTCTTTGGAAGATTGATGTGAGGTTTACAATATGGGACTGGAGGTCATACGCGTAACAGACTATATCGTCAAGATATACGAAGCATCGCATGCCTTGGAGCCCGGATAAGGCTGAATTCATCAGTCTTTGAAAGGTAGAAGGGGCGTTTTTTAGCCCAAATGGCATTCTCAGGAATTGGAAGTGTCCTTCTGGGACGGTAAAGGCTGTTTTAGTTTTATCCGCTTCATTTAACCGGATCTGATGAAACCCGGATGCCAGATCTAAAGTCGAAAAGTATTTGCTACAACCGAGCTGATCCAGGATTTCTGTGATCTGAGGTATGGGATAAGTGTCACCAATCGTGACATCGTTGAGTTTTCTGTAGTCTATTACGACTCGCCATTTTTGTGTATTAGACGCGTCGAGTTTTTTGGGGACGACCCATATCGGTGACGACCATGGGGAGTCGGATGGCTCTATAATATTTTGTTCTAGCATTTTGTCAACTTGTTTCCGGACTTCGGCCTTGTGAACTTCTGGGAATCGGTAAGTTTTTGTGTGGATCGGTGTTTCGGTTGTCGTTTTTATGTCGTGTTTTAGAGCGTTTGTACAGGATAGTTTTTCACCGGGAAGATGGAAAATATCGGAAAATTCCGAACAAAGTTGCATGAGAGCATCCTTTTCTTCACCATTGAGGTGAGAGACACGCAATTGTTTTAGCACCTCTTCGGTGCGTGAGACGCAGTCAGTTGTAGGACTTATATGGTTTACAGAAATGGAAGGGCGTTCTTGGAACTCTAAAGAATCAATAGGGGTAAGTTTCAGGTTAAGATTTGATTTCAGTGTAACGGGTTCTTCAGAGGTGTTTACTACGGATATATTAATTCTGTTATTTTCTTTTACACGGACAACGCTATTCGCGAATAAAAGTGTTTTGGAGAATTTCTGATCGAGGATCATTCCTACTTTTACTTCTGGGTTACGGACAGAGCATTCGATGATTGTTTCTGTTCTTGCAGGGATCAAGTACGCAGGATCATGAAAGCGCAGTTTCAGAGACGATTTACCGAGGCAAAGTAAGTTATTAGTATAGTCAATGTTGCAGCTATGTGCGTTGAGCATGTCGGAGCCTATGATTCCATCATAAGGTAAGTGTATCTTATCAATTACGTGGAATTGGTGAGATATGTTAGATTTAGGCAATTGTATTTTCAGTTGAAAGTGGCCTCGGGTTTGGATAGATTCTTCTGACGAATCAATGCCTTTTAGTTGAATTTTCTCCCTTACTAACTTTGGATGTTTTTCCATACAGGAATGTTTCAACAGACTTACTGAAGATCCCGAGTCTACGAGTAAGGACAGAGGAATGTCGGACACAGAGGACTCGACGAGTACATGAGGCAATAACATAATCGCAGGATTATTTGTGATCTCAAACACATTGGATTCAGTGGATTTTGGCAGGGTAATGCCCTGCGAGGATACAGTGGATTTTGGCAGTTCATCATGTAGCGATGACTGCAAGGATTTAGAAGGGTCCATAAGTTGAGCTCCATGTGGCGGAGTCAGTTTAGGTCGAGACATAGGAGTTAGGGTGCCGATTTTTAAATCTCGAGGTCCCGTACGACACCGGGACGAGACGGCTACTCGTTTTTTGGTTCGGCATCGACAGTGTCGTAACCTTCCTCTGATTCAGCTGGAAACTGATCTTCGAGGGCATCGGAAACAAAATGAACACGCTGAGGTGTTCTTGATGGGTTTTGTTCAACCCTGAATCGGTTGTTGTTATATTGTCGTTTACGGCATTGTTCCAGGGTATGACCTGGTGCTTTGCAGTATCTGCAGATGGGAGTAGAAGGGTTGTTACTCGTATTATTGGTCGGTTGGTTGGAGAAGTTCGGCCTAGATTGGTTAGAGGTCGATGGATATTGTTGATTTTGATCACGGCGTGCAGGTTGGAGATTAGATCGCGGGAAGTTTGTTTTTTCCGGGCGTGAACCAGGTAAGTTTTGTTTGTATAGATACTGTTGTATCTTCTCCTCCGAAATGGCTATGTTGATAGCTTCGTTAAGAGTTTTGGGCGACTTACATCTAACGATGTTTGATATGCGGGTTATTAACCCCATCTGGAAATGGTGGAGGGCTAGTTCCTCCATGGCTGCTGTGCGTCCTATCATTTCTCTACTTTTATGGCCATGTGAAATTGATATTTCTGTGAGTAATCGAGAGAGACATGTTTCAATTCTTAAAGCGTACTGGCTCACCGGTTCATTGTTTTGTTGTTTGCATTCCTGAAGGTCGGTGAGCAAATGGGCATAGTGCTTTCTCTCACTGAACTGTGTCTTAAGAAATTCTTTGAGTTGTAACCAATTCGCAAATTCTTTAACCGAACAAGCGGTTTGAGCCTTGCCCTGCAGTTGACATAGAATGTACTTGAATAGGATATCTTTTTGAGGTTCCGTGGCTAACTCATAGGCATTGCTGCAATTTACCAGAAAGGAACTAAGCGCTTCTCTAGATCCATCAAATGGTTTTATGAATTTGAGTAATGTGGAAAGGTCTAGCTCTACTTTAATGGTTGCAGTGTTTTTCTTTTTCGTGACTGACCTTGTAGTCGGACCCGGAATACAAAAATTATCGTCTTCCGTATCCGTAACGGTGACTTCGGGTCTTTCCGGTTTCGGACTTGTGGATCTACTTTCGGACATTTTGAGATGTTATAGCCAACAGTACAATGGAAGTAAGAGTAAATAGTACACAAAGTAAATCACAATTCACACACAATCAATAAAAATTAGATCAGTAAAATAAATTCGTAAAATGACAATATTAAAAGTTTGAGAAACGCGATGACCAAGAACCACTCACTTGAATACGGACAGAGTAATAACAAGCGTTATCATTTCTTCGAAGCTCTCGCACGGTGGGTGAGATGTAGTCGCGCAGGATGCAGATAAGAGTCGTGCGGCGGATCGTCGCCGCGTCGCGTCGAATGAGCTTGCCTGTCGTCGGATGGTCGATAGCGGTCACAGCATTAACTTATGCGTGACAGTGGGTATGACTCGCTGCCTCCGGAAAATGGCTGCGGCTGGCTGCAGCACAAGCAGTGTGCAGCGGTAGGCCTTTCACAGAACTTGGTTCTGGGTAAACGGGCTGGTTGGTTTGATGCACTTCACTTTTTGGATGAATTAGTAGCGCACAACGAAACTTGCTTTTTCACACACAACAGACACGTTATAATTATATACGGCACTCACACGGAATTCGCGTATGTATTTGGAAGGATGGAGACGGTACCGGGGATTTCAATTTTTTAAAATCCCACCGCTGCCACCAAATGTTATAGGGCTTAGGGGATGAGCCTTTTTAAAAAAAGAAATAAAAATACTTAATTGAATTTAGTAAGACAACCGTCTGGTTTGGATGTTGGATGAAGACTAAAGTGAGTGGATGGGTGTCTGAAATACTAAGAAAGGGAAAGTGATGATTAGGTGGAATTAGGGATGAGTCTGCCATAAAGGGTGCAGGCGGAGTATATAACAGTACGAATCACTCGTTATTAACGATTGAATATACTAAATGTGCACTTATGTAATTTTCAGTCGTATTTCTAGATTCAGTACATACAATTTTATCTAGCATCAAAACTATGTTAGGTACTAGGTACGGAATTTCTATTGATATTTCTTATCAATTCAAAGGTATCATGAAGAAACAACAAATTTTATCAATCTTTAATCCACGTAGATATTTCTTATCACGGATTATTACAAAATTGTGGTAGATTATACTATCATCGATTACTATTATTTAGCTCAGTCTGTGTTTTTGATAGTTTCAGATAAAAAGGCTGGTGAATGGTGAAGGCCAGACTAGCGAGTGGTTTATCTAACGCCTCTCCTATTTCTAATTATTGCAATACATCTCAAACATTCATCCTTGTGAAATAAAAGTAGGTACCTACATTAATATCAAAATATAGTATAATATTCCGATACCAATACTTATGGTAATACTTACTATTGACTAGTTCGGTAGTTCATCTCGCGTAACCCCGTCCCTATTTAACATGATAAGGGGCCGTTCGGTAGAAGTTCTGCGAGTCGCGGCTGACTGGAACCCGCGATTGTTCACGAAAACTTGGCTCTGTTTTGTATGAACGTTGCCTTTGTATTCTTAGGTATAATTTCAGCAACTACTTTAAATAACAATACCATGGTTTACAAGAAGGTTTTGGAAGAGGTCACTCAATGCGGAACATTTTATTTTTATATTTTATACTTTATTTGACCATACTGTCTCATCTGGTCTTAGAGACGATGTGGTCGAAGATGATACACAGGCTCAGTTTCCTGGCTCTCAAGCAACGCTGCCGGAATATCCCGATAGCTGGCTCTCAAGCACTTAAAGAATATCCCGACAGGCATTTGGTTATACACTGAACATCTCATAGCAGTTATTAACCTATGTCAGTGGATCTTGGATGGTGTGATAAACTTTCATACCAGAGAACGCACCACTAAACTAAGAACGATCGAATAAAGGGCAAAAGAAGACAATACTAAGAAGGAATAACTTAGAGGCATATAACATAACGTCAAAATAACATAACGCGATGAAACTTTACGTCTATCGTCACAAGCCAAGCCTAGACCTGTCCCTCATACAAAACGCCTATTCTGGGCAAGGCATTCAAAAACGCAATTATTACCTACAAAAGTACTGACTCCACCCAATTCCACAACGGTCCAACCACCAGCGAAAACCACTCCAACGTCGCCTTTAAACCGAAGATAATGTCGAAAATAAGGAACAGATTTGCCTGAAAAAGAATTGGCATATTTCCCGTTCCGCTTTTGGATTCTAATAATGACAGTAATAAATCATATGGATCGTTAACGCTCCCCCAGTGCCGGGTTCGATTCCTGGCCGAAATGGCATCATCTGTCAATGGATGGTGACTTGACATGACTCGCTAATGGAGTATAGTGGTGTTCTGGGACAATCGTACGTGCATTTGTTTGAGTATATAACTTGATATAATGGGTTGATAGCTCGCCTTGCCTTACAGTGAGCCCTGCGAGAGGTATAGTGCGCTTACTTTAGGGGCCGTACAAAGAATTATAGGTTACCGTGACGATTAAGTAGCAGTTTTTTTTTAATAATTATTCCTGTACCTACTAAATAGCCCTTCCCCAACCCCCCTCCGGTTCCAATACATTCTTTGGCACTCTAATGTTCATCGCGTAGGCATTTTTTAGTAAAAACGTTATTCGGTCATTTGTATTTCGAACTAAAATTATGCACTCCAAAATTCTAATCTATCCAAAAGACTCTTTCCCAAATTGTCGCTTACGCAAAATATATAATGATCCTTTACTTTAACCATATTTGGATCACTATAAGCCTTTAGTTGAAAGTCTTGAAATACAATAACACCACATAATTTTAAAAACGAAGAATAAAGCAAATAAAAAGGATACTCCAATTTCCTTAAACACTTTTACAGAAATGAATGAAATATCATTTTCATGTATCTTCTTTATGACAGATAAACAGACATTAGTAAAACTATTAATGAAATAATAAACTAAACTCAAAAGCTTTTAAAATACACAAGCAAATAGAAAACAGCCGTTACGGATTTCATATATCTTCAGCTTTATATCTGGCGATATTATGCGTAGCCAGGTATCGATAGAATTTTCAGTTAGCTAGTCATTATTTGTACTGGTATAGTGGTAAATATTTGTATTATTAATTATTTCCTGTCAGACCTTCATTTTAATGTAGAACAAATCGTCGGTGGCCAGCAATAAGTCAAAATGAGTTAATGATGTCAAAGTGTTTTAAAGCCGGTATCTACCTTATGGATAGACAAACAGAGCTATTTTTTAAGTTTTCTAGATAATACAACAATGTCAGAAGTACATAACTAGTTCTCAAGTAAAAAAATCAGCCTATAAAAGTTAACTAACGGTACTTGAGTAATTTATGAACATCGTTTTACTAACGTGTGATATCAATATCGTCGGTGGCCAGCAAGAAGTCATTAATTGCAAAAATCTAGTTCGTAGATAATTGCGTTTTAAAGTTTTTTCGTACTTATAATCGGCATGGCTCATCAACGCTTATAGTTACAACAATGGTTTGTAGAAAGAAATTATTGACGTTTTTACTCTGCACCTGAATAGTGAATGTTCAATAAATTATTTAAATCTTTTCAACGTTACTAAGATAGATAATAAAAAGTAAGTTAGTTAATTATAGCATCACCAAAAATAAAAACTTGGGTAAGTCAGATAACGAATAATGTATGCAAAAAGTAACTAAGTGACCTTGATGAAAAATGCTGTTCTGGTAATATTGATATCACACGTTAGTAAAACGATGGTCATAAATTACTCAAGTACCGTTAGTTAACTTTTATAGGCTGATTTTTTTACTTGAGAACTAGTTATGTACTTCTGACATTGTTGTATTATCTAGAAAACTTAAAAAATAGCTCTTTTTGTCTATGCATAAGGTAGATAACGGGCTTTAAAACACTTTGACATCATTAACTCATTTTGGCTAAAAATGTCAGTTAGTGACTTCTTGCTGGCCACCGACGATATTACCAGAACAGCATTTTTCATCAAGGTCACTTAGTTACTTTTTGCATTCATTATTCGTTATCCCTCTTACCCAAGTTTTTATTTTTGGTTATGCTATAATTAACTAACTTACTTTTTATTATCTATATTAGTAACGTTGAAGATATTTAAATAATTTATTGAACATTCAGGTGCAGAGTAAAAACGTCAATAATTTCTTTCTACAAACCATTGTTGTAACTATAAGCGTTGATGAGCCATGCCGATTATAAGTACGAAAAAAGTTTAAAACGCGATTATCTACGAACTAGATTTTTGCAATTAATGACTTCTCGCTGGCCACCGACGAAATAGGTCGTACCTAATTAAAAATAAGTGAAAACGTCATTTTATTTCAAATACAACGTTGGTAAAGGATAAACTGTTATAATTTATCAGAATTACTGCCGGTTTCTGAAACGTCAGCCAACTTTGACTACAGATTAATTATATTGCTATCCTTTTCATTTGTTTAGTGTCAGATAGAGACAACGATAGTTTTAATCTACTGTCAAAGCCAATGAGCGTTCCAGAAACTGGCCGTAAGTGACTTCGCCGACATTTTATTTCACTTCAAAAAAAAATAATTATAAATTCCATCACACCCACGACACGACTAAAATCGTAACCTCTAAAAGCCCCTAACTAAACGTCATCTCAGATGTCATCGTCTGCGGACAGCTGACGAAACGCCACGTCGTTTCCCCATCAATTATCCACGTGTTAGTTTTGTTGCTCCGGCGGTAGCGGCTTCCGGTGTCAGAATAGGAAGGTGTAAAGAAGACTTTTTATTTTGTTTTGGGTGGTGTATTTTGTGTGATTTAAAAGCTCGCATCCTTATCTCAGTTTACTGTTGTATTAACATGTAGTTTGTTTTGTAGCGCTAGCAAACTATAGCAGACTATAACTGAATGGTGGAACAAGCAAGACTTTTTCTTCATAATAATCTGTGGTCCTGCCCGTAACCTGACAAAGGCGCTGGTTGTCTTAGTTTAACTGACATTTTGAGTGATCAACCACCACCGTTGTCTAGCGACGTCCCCAGAAGCGCAAACTGGGATAGATGTAGCTATATTATATGGGACAGCTTCCATGATTTGCCGGGCACGTTGATTCGTCTGTCCCGTTTGTTATGAATTGAACCACGTTTAGGCGTGGTACACATTAGTCGTTTTGAAGCGCACGCTTTGGTATCGCGCGTTTTAAGGCTAAAGAGATTCTTCGAAGGTGTACATACCTACACGCAAGCGCGCGCTTCTGATCAAGCGCGCGATCAGAAGCGCGTGCTTGCTTCCTCTTTATTCTTAAAACGCGCGTTACCAAAGCATGCGCTGCAAAACGCCTAATGTGTACCAGGCCTTAATGCCCTAGGGCGGCAGACAAACAATGACGTCAAAGGGTTCTACTACGATTGAAGTCGGTCGGCCGACTTGCATCGCAGAGCTCAAAATGGTGAATTTATTAAACACAGCCCATCACAGGTTGTGCTTGTCACTTGGATCAAAGTGTCAAAAAATACATCAAAATATGTGCCTTTAATTTAAAAAAAATCCCCCCGGAAGTTTGTCTGAACATTGTGGGATAGGAATAATTTACAGAAGCCTTAATCCCCAGAATACCCTAAAAAGTAAAAAACTTCAACAAAATCAAAAACGTTGTTCGTAACTATCTCCACAAACACGATCTTGCTAAATAGTTCCAAATTTAATAAGCGTTGGTCATTCTAACTATTTGCCAACACCGCTGGAGCGGATTCAGTGGGAAGTTTACGAATCTAAATTGTTTGTGGTCGAAGAAACTCGTCTTGATTCCGATTATAAACGGTGTTCAAGAATGCTAATAGTTATTGAATTGGTTTGATGAGTTTAATTGATTATAAACACAATAAAAGTGGTTTCTTTCATTGTTAAATCGCAAAAACGGAAACTTTGAAGTAATGTAACGTTTTCGACAAAAAATAATCTATTTATTATGTTATATTTTATTAAAAAACATTTAGTTTTTTAAACACTTGTTTCTCTGACTGTACAAATATACAATAGTGAGTGGTCAAGTTACCTATTAAATAGGAATATTGAAATAAAAGGTGGTAACTATTTTATTGCGGTCGAATTAACAAACAACTCAAATAAATAATTATGTAGGTACTACGAAATACCCACCACTTCAAATAATAAGTCTATTAGCCGGAGTTTTTGAAAATGATGCGATTGCATTTAATTAGTCGGTACCTATGTACTTAGATACCTGTTATTATAATTTTCAATAAAAAAAAATATTATGTATACGAAGTGTCTCAATTATTAAAGACAGAATACCCTACAAATAACAATAAAAAATGTTAAACTCAGGTAAGTTTTATATTAAAACTATTAATTTTATACCCAAACACTGCACAAAAAATCCATTGAGCCGCTAACGATGAACACTAATTTACTCAACTAATTAACAGTGAGATCCAAAGAATTCCGTACAAAAAAATTTTGGTGGAAGTCACAACTTTCCCGTAATTACGACGAAGCGCCATTTTATAGGTCCCCAAACGTAAGAAGAATGCGAGAAAAAAGTTTTAAATCTCTCTATTCCTTCTTGTTTGCACGTGTTTAAAGGATTCAGTGATGAGAGACGCGACAAGCTGAGCGAGTCGCGAGAAATTAGAGTGCATTGCTATTGCATGAAGCTCAATCATTTATTATCGTGTAGGTATATCTACTTTTTATTTTGATTACTAATTATAATTATAATGTTAATCATCATCATCATAATAATCAGCCCTTATCGATCCACTGCTGGGCATAGGCCTCTCCTTATCACACCACTCATTCCGGTCCTGCGCCGGATCTTACAATAACCATGTATTTTTTTTTATAATATTCATGGATCTCGCAATAGCCACATTATTATTGTAATATTTTAGATATAATATTAAATAATGTAGATAAGTCCTACATGTTATTATTGTATTCAGTAAATATATTTTTTACGACTTTTTTTTAATAAGGGTGTTAGACGGATGACTGAAAATTAGAAAATACTTCAATTATACTTACGTAAGTCGGTGATGTCATTTAAATAGGTAAAGCAAGTCATCGTAGCAAAATTTTAAATCGCTACATTTTGTACTGAGCATCAACCCTAACGAGTGTTGACGTGAAAAATGTAATGGGCGGGTTGTGTCAATAAGTTACGAGTAGATTTCAAACGGACAATCTTCAGCACCGCGGCGAAGGAACGTGTGATTAATTTATGTTCAGTTCACACCTCCTGTTTAGCTGTAATGGCCACAAAAATAGCTCACTCGATCGTTACGTTAGTACAATATTTTGCGTTGGAATATGCCAACTCTAAGTTACATTTCTAAAAGATTTTGGTAAATATGTTTTTCAAAATAGCTGCGATCGATTATGCACCGACACGCATCTAGTTGCTATATATGTTTCGCTGTCGTGTCTTCAACTCGTATAATATTTTTCCTGTGGTTATGCTTCGATATAGAAAAATATATTATTATCAACTTTATTATCGTTTTCCGTTTTATTAACCGACCTAACCCTATTCCTGCTGTCTATCTTGTCCATCCAAATGTTGTAGAGATCGCTTTAAATCCTAAAACCGCCCATTGTACCTTTTTTAAGTTAGACCTTTCTGTGTTCTGTGCATTTTGGTGTCAATAAAGAGTAATTTATCTATTTATCTACCTATCTATCTGCCGTCCTAAAAATATCTAGTTAGAATAAAATTTCAGAAAAAAAAAACAAAGGAATTTTCTCAATGTTTAAAAATTAGAATGACAAAAATATGGAACGCATCATTTCAATTAAAACCACAGTCCGTCATAATAAAACGATGGAACGCCACAAACGAGATCCGGTAACGTCAAAAACGTTCAAAACAACTCTTTGGGTGCCATCTCACTAATTATTACAAATAACCTTCTTTTAACCAGAAATAGCTTCGAAATCTATTCGGGCATAAAATTTTAAAGGCATAATAAACGACGGAGACAGTTGTTTATGAGCATTATAACGCTTTATGACGTGAATGGCGATCTTTAGCTATTTAAAATGACATTAACGTCCAGTTTGTAAAGAACTCTCGGGGTTGTTAGGAACGTCCGGGTGCAGGGTTCAATTTAGAGTAGCCGTTAAGGTAATTAAAAATTAAGGCTCACAATTCATTGCGCTTAGAACAGCTAACTTTAACGATACCATTATTAATATTTTTTGAAACGGGCCAAGATCTAGAATTGTAATATTCCCTGTATATTATTTTCGTTTCATCTTGCTACTTTAAAATATTATAATAGCTGAAATTTTCTAAGACATGTTTGTTAGACTTTACGGATATGATAAATATAGGCGATAATAATCTTTGTTAAAATAGTTGATTTTTTTCTCTTTCTATACTTTTAATAATGACCTTCTATGACTTTGACATTTTGGCTACTACCTCACCCGGTTTCAAGTGTCATGTGGTCATAGGTGGTAATCGCATGCTAGTGTTTCCGTAGATTGAAAACATGGGAGGGGAGGTAGATCTTAAGTTTATTAGGCATGACCAACTTAAGGTAAAAAATAGCATTTATTTCGATTAAACTTGGCATGTGACCTAATAGCACTCAATGTATGGACCTGAAAATGTATGTCCAAATTACACTAACCCGTAGGCACTTGATTAGGGCACTGTGAGTAGACAAAAGCCTACGAACACACGTCACGCAAACTTTTTCAGATCACCCCCGTGTAGATGACGTCACATGTAAACGGTTTAATTTTACGCAACGTTAGAAAAGAAAACAATAAAAATGATCATTATAAAAAAATATTATCATATAAATTGAATGCGGACTAGAACTATGCTAGAACTGACAGCGAAATGATGGGAGATGTTTTATTCAATTTAATTTCGTTTTGGGTGTACGCTGACATGATGTAGTACTAAATAATAATGTTATTGTGGGGCATCTTTGCAGTTTTACTGTCCATATGGAAGACTAGCTGCGCCCCGCGGTTTCACCCGCGTTTGGATAAAATACGATATATCTTTATGAATTGTAGCCTATGTGCTATTCTGGTATGTAAGCTATATTATTGTGAAGTTTCATCAAAATCCATTTAGTAGTTTCTGCGTGAAAGAGTAACAAACATTTATCTATCCATACTTACAAACTTTCGCGTTTATAATATTAAATAGTAGGATTTGTTTTGTATTGTTTATTTTTTTTTAAGTAGTTCCACGCTAGGATTTCTCCTGTGTCGTGAGTAGGTGCCGTTTATAGACGTATACTTAATTTCACATACACATAATACACAGACCGGGTATTTGTTCCGGGCGGGAATCGAACCCGCGACATTAAGCGCAGCAGTCCGAGTGCTCAGCCACTACGTCAAACGTGTCAACACTATGTGTAGGACTATCCAAAAAAATAAAAAAATACAATAACAACAATAGGTACATCATACCTAAATATGAACTATGTTTAGTTTTAGTTTTCATTTTGTTTTTATATTACCGAATGATTTGTTGAAATAAATGTGTTATGAAGTTAGTTATAACATAAAATTATAACTAATAAAAAAATACCAAATTGAAATGCAGTCAGATCAGACGTGAGCAATTTGGTTACCAACAAATGTCAAAACTTTTTGGTTTAGAATATTGTCAGCTCTATTCCTTTTTTGTTCTGTTATGATAATGGACATAGTTATGCAAACTAGAACCAACCCTCAAAAAGTAACTTTTGAGATAATTAGGTTTTTGTTTCAATAGTGTGAAGAAACAAATAGGAGAAGAAATGGGTGAAAAAAAATATACAACGTTAGGCGTAGAGTTGATGACAACATATTAAAATAAAATAGTTTGAAGTTTTCTCTGTTTTAATATTTGTTTAAGATCAAAAACCTGCTGGTTCCTTATTGCAAAATAGCCTTTTAACGAATTGGTTCTTTTTTGCAATAAAGAACCAAGCAGTTAGGTAAGCAGATTAATTGAAATAACTTTAAAATACCATCATGTTTTAGTTATATTTGTATTATTACTTCTTTATACATATAAGTTATACAAACTAAAATCATACTATTCGCAATTTTACTTAAAGTAAGACACTATTGACCCGGGTACGTCGTTAAACTGCGACCAGTCTCACCGGAAGATGGGCAGCAGCGTTTTCTTATATTTATGGTGAGCATTCTGCGATCCCCAAGCCGCATGCTAAGCGTTGGGGGGATTATGGCACCCCCCCCCCCCCCCCCCCTCAAATGACAGACAAACAAAACCCACGGCCCCTAGTCCCCGGCAGTTCCTCTATCCCTGGCTTAGGTAGCAGACCCGGTAACGGTGGAGCAAGGGGTGCTAAGAATCCCCAGCAGATGCCCCGCTACCACCCCAAACGGACTCTGGCCCTGGTAACACACAACATCCACACGCTCAGGACTGACGAGAAAATTGTCGAGCTGGAGGAAGAATTGAGCAAGATGCGATGGGATATCGTGGGGCTATCAGAAATCCGACTAGAGGGACAGGATACGGTAACCCTGGATTTCGGCAACATGCTCTTCTTCCGGGAAAGAGAACGAAAATCCCAGGGGATGTTGAGTTTCTCGTCCATAGGTCCCTCATAAACAACGTAGTGAAGGTCGATTGTGTGTCAAGCAGGGTAGCGTACCTTATACTCAGAATCACCGATCGGTATTCGCTGAAGGTCATACAGGTATACGCGCCGACATCGACACACCCTGACGATGAAGTAGAGGCATTGTATGAGGAGATATCAGAAGCCAGACATGTATCCGAATCATACTTCACAGTTGTTATGGGGGATTTCAACGCGAAGGTGGGCTCACGGAATGTTGACGAGTTGAGAGTGGGGTTATACGGATATGGACAGCGGAACCAGAGGGGCCAGCGACTGGTTGACTTCATGGAGAAGGAGGGACTCTATTTGATGAACTCCTTCTTCCAGAAGCAACCATCCAGGAAGTGGACGTGGATGAGCCCCGATGGTTCAACCAGAAATGAGATCGACTTCATCATGACGACCAAGAAGCGAATATTCAATGATGTCTCCGTGATCGCCAAGGTCAAAGACCGATAGCGATCACCGTATTGTTAGAGGCACATTGAATATCGATGTCAAGCTTGAGAGGTCACGTCTAGTGGAAGTCCACGCTCCGTCCTGGCCCTGCCCAAATCCAGAACCCCGAACACTTTCAATTAGAACTGCATAATCGCTTCCAGCGCCTAGCCGAATGCGAAACTGTAGACGAGATAAACAGTGGGCTGGTGGAAACTGTCCAACCAGTGGGTTCAAAGCACTTTAAGGGCCAAGCCGGAATAAACCTCAAAAGCTCTCGGACAGATCATTTTAATTAATGGCAAATCGGACTGAGATGATACTGCAATCTTTAGCTGATATGTCAGAATACGGCAAACTTAATAGACGAATCTCGAAATCCTTGCGACACGGCCTGCGTTCCTACCATACAACACGTATTAAGAACGCAATCGAGCGGAACCAGGGCTCGAAAGTGTTCGCGAGAAATTCGTCTATTGGGCAAAGCCACATGACAAAGCTGAAGATCGAGAACGGTAGTATCATCTCGTCGAAGCCGGAGATTCTGAGGGAGCTGGAGAGGTTTTACGGACAGTTGTACACCTCGACACGAGAACCCACTGTCAGTTTAGCTCATGACACCAGAGCCAAACCACAGTGAGACGGACCATGTGCCTAGACACTATTTGGTACGTAGATAAATATTATTAATTAAGCACTTCAAAGCCTACATACACTAGGCTGTGAGGTTAAAAAACCATAATAAAAAAAATATATATTACAAACAAACAAGCTTTTTGGTTCGTTAGCTTACTAGTGATTTTACAAAATGTAATAACCATATGGAACTAAGCATCTTGGTTATTATAAAAGCTATTTATTTGAAATGCAAATTAGAACCAACCACATCATGGTTCCCTATAACAAACAAAAGCAAACAATTTTATTTTTTCAACAAGAACCATGTGACTTGGTTCTTGTTTGCGTAATTAAAAATGCGAAGATATACCTACAGGTACCATGTGCCATGGGTCCGTTTAACTTTTCAAAAGTGACTCAATCAAAGGTTGGTACCCTAGGCGGTATTCATTATTTTTGTTTAGGCTTGGTATTTTGGCTTGGATCTTTTTTGAGTCTGTTAAAAATACGATTGGGTGTCTAACTAAATAACTAACTCAATAATAATTTCACTCAAGGTGTGGGTTGGTTCTTGTTTGCATAACTATGTCCTTTGTGGTTGCAGTGTGACATTTTGATTTCAGTCACGCGTTAGATGGCCATGGGGTGCCATAATTTATTATTATTTACCTTTCATGCACTTTCGTCATCTGTTGACGGAGGGGTGGTTTATTTTTAACGGAGTAAAGATTTTGGACTCTCCTATAGAGCGATAAACCCTTGCCATGAAATGCTTTTTTTTTTGAGTTTTCTAAAATAGAATCGAATCGAAATAAACCTCAACCAAGCAGTAGCCATAATAAGGCTGATAATGATAATCAGAAAACTTATTCATATTTATGATTTTGTCTGAAAAACTAGGTACTCTTGCAATAAATCAACTTTACGTAATTTTTTTATAACTATTATTTTTGTTCCTAATAAAGTAGAAAACAAACAGGTAACAGTCGCAGGCAAGCAACCGGTGGATGCAAGAGGCAAATTGTTGTTCGCTGTGGCGGTCTAAGGGGGAGGCCTATGTTCAGCAGTGGACGTCTTCAGGCTGATGATGATGATGAATATAGAAGAAGTAAAGCTCAAATTCAAAACACCATAACAACCAGCAACCACTTTATTCCACCTCACTGCAACAGCGCCAACAATCCAACGCTAATAACCAAAGAAATAACCGAAGCCAGAACGGTTCCACTGCCCGAGTAATATCTCAACTGCCTGGTAGTTCTGTCCATCTCGACCAGACAGGCCATGATCTCCTCGTTGTTGGGTATGATCTGCTCAGGGGGCAGGAGGAACCCGGTCTGACCCAGGTCTCGGAGCTCGAAGAGGAACGTGATGGGAATTTCAGCGACGCCTTTAACCCAGTCAAAGCTGGAGCCACTGACTTCATCTGGAAATAATAGGCTGATCAAACTATCAACAAGCAAGTCGCTCAGCGTATAATAAGAGCCACAGTTGTATTAAAATGTTTTTGTCACTTACTATCAGGTCAATGAAGTCACTGACTAGCAAGCACTACGCTTGCTACCTCGTGACATTGGCGGTTGGATATCTGGCAAGTTTGTGGTATCCTATAAACACCATTGGCCACTTACAGCGACATGATGTGCTATAGAAATGTACGTGAAAGACACCACAACAGTACATGTCTACGAGATAGTAAGCATCGTGACGTGGCGTACGGCAATGCCGTTTATAGGAGTCCATAGCCTAACGCATTAATGAAGCGGTAGCAAAGATAACCGAAATATTTTAGTAGCTACTTGCAAGTAATTGTTAACATATTTTTAATATGTTCTGCTACTTCTAGGACAATATATTTTATTATGATTGACTGATAATTATTGTACCTTATCTTACTGTACGAAATTTGACGTAGATACCTACATAGAATTTCCTTAGAAGTGCCAACGCGATAAACTGTTCCGTGAGTGGCTTCCAGCTGAGACGCTCCGCGGATGGCAATTTCGTACTGTGAAAAAAAAACAGTCAAAATTACCCCGTCTCTCAATTTAGTTTTTTGTACCGGTAGTCCAAAATTTCTTTTCTTACGATTCACTAACCAAGTCAGCATAGTTAGGGACTTCCAGCACTTCCATACCAGAAACATGGCTGAAAGGGATGAGGATCATCTGAGAGTAGGAGTGGAAAGCGAAGTAGTAGAGGAAGTTGCCTTGATTCTTCAAATTCAGCACGTAGCTGGACAGGGCTTGAGCTTCGCGTTCTGATGATGCGACGGGTCCAGCGTAGGTTTGATCGCAAGGGTTCGATGAGGCTCCAACAGCTATAAGTATTAATAAGGATAATTAATATATTAATACCTTCAATAAATCAAAGAGATAAATATGGAAGGTCTCATCATAAAAATCGTTCAGTATTAACATCGTTCTATTCAAGAAACCTATTTGACAGTAATGTTTCGAAGAAGGAATAAATAAAGTTCTAATTATAATTAAAATTATAAGTGGGTATGTTAAAACAGTTTTTGTAGGATATAATTATGTTGAAAACTGATGTACTTAACGAGGAATATTTTTTTTATTTCTTCCGAACTCAAATATTGTTTCTGAATAACGTCTGAATATGCATACTTCGTCGTGATTATCACATTAATTAGGTATGTTTAGAGTCCGTTATCTAACACTAAATAAAATTCTTTTTTCATATATTTTTTGTTTAAACTTACTCATCCAAAGATAGTCAAAGTTTCTATTTAAGTCGATGCCGTTGCCCAAATCAGCGTTATTGCATGTGACAAAGTTGGCAGGATTTCTGTTTTTTCTCCACATACGATCCTAAAAAAAGGGTAACGTTATACCTATAAGTTTCATAACACATTAAACAGAAGATAAAGAAAAATTAAGGAGATAAAGATATTTTGATATAACATATTGGTTTCAGGTAAAGTAAGGCTAAGATCGCAAAAATCATTACTATTATTGAATTCATAAAGTATAAGTAACAATTTAGAAAAAAATTTGACTATACTTACTTAAAACTATGGATTGAAAAATGTTTTACACCGTTCAGAAAATATGCAAAACAAATACTTACCCCATCATAAGTGTAAGCATACCCATCAGGATTCGTTACTGGGAGAATGTGCCAAACGAAGGCTTCTGCCATTAATCTAACATCTGGGTCATCACTGGTGAGGAACTCTTTGATGATCCATGTAACTGTAGCTGGTGATATCCACTCCCTAGCATGGATACCACCTTCAATCATACCAATCAGAGGATTGTCTCCCCTTTCACCAGCTTTGAAGTCGATGATGACTGCTTTGAGGAGGCGGCCTTCGTGAGTGGTTCCAATGTTGACGGTGCTGACGACGCCAGGGTAGAGGGTGACCAACTCGTCGAGCCAAGCGTGGATAACAGATAGGTTTTGGTATTGATTCCACGAGAAGCTGCCGAGAGTGGCGCTACGGTCGATATTGGCTGGAGACAGCTGTGCGTTAATAAGTCTGGAAGAAGTTTGAAATGGAACGTTAACGTTTTAAATTAGGGCGGTTTATTTGAGTATGTTCTTTTTTTATTTGTTTTACTTACTCTTGAACATTAGCGACTGATAAATTGGCATCTAATCCTGCAGTTGAGGCATACTTCACGAACTCGTCTTCCTGTACTGGAGAGACCATGATCCTTGCATCAGCTCCCACCGAGAGCACATCACTCCAGAAGTCATATTCCTTCCTCAAGTCACTCAACATCTGCACTTGGTTCTCTGACGTTGGTATCACATTGTACACTTTGTAACCTTCGTAACTTTTTGAAGCCGAAGTTAGAACTATTAGACCTAACAAACTAAAGAGCACTTTAACGAACATCTTGACTAACGTTCTTATTTTCAAAGGAACGTTAGTGAAATGATCGGATACTGTTTTATTTGTGTTAACTCAGATTATCTCAGTCATAAAGATATTTAAATCGGTTTAGGCCCATTATGACAATACTCGGATAAACAGGCGGATAGTTAATACATCGATACGTTTATCTGTCCAATAATGTTTAACTACCAAATATAGTAAACTTTTCAATACTCTATCACCGTTCCGATAATTTGTCATAATTGTAGAGTTTAAAAAAATTATCATCTAGATTTAATTACGTTGGAACAAGATTGTGGAGATTCACAGACGTTAAAGTCATGCCACTAATATCCTTTCCACCCTATCTTTGACCCTATCAGATTCTTTAACTGAGGATTGAAAATGTGACTCTCATCATAAAACTTATTGAGTAAATCGATTATATAGTTTAATCTATGTTTATTATTCGATTAAGGATGTAAATTATGGCTGAAATATTTACTTATGCTATTTCAAAGTCATGACATGACTTGTGACAAGACTGTCCCGATAAGGTTAATTTATTTATTTTATAAAAAGCATTTTAAAATGAAATTGTAATCACGATTTCATACACAGATAAAATCCAGGAAATACTTCAAGAAAGGTATCATCAAATACTTTCCAATAAAATTTACAACCTACTTAATTAAACATTATTTATTTATTTACTATACCTTTGGTATGCCCAAAATTATACAATAAAAACATCAACGTTTGTCGTTATGAACATTGTCTTACAACGTTGCAAATGCACCTAATGCAATGCAAATTATTACTGTATTTTTGAAGTGGCATCCATCTCTATGATCTACAAATAAACATAGGTAAAGATTACCGCCATATTATTATTCAAAATTTTCACATTGCAAATAAAACTCCCAGAACTGTTAATAGTACACTCAGTCCAAATCTGCTTGCAGAGCTGTGACTATAATATCTCAGGGATCTGGTAACTCTGTCCATTTCAACCAACCCAGCCATGATCTCTTCGTTGTTAGGGATGATTTGCTCTCTAGGCAAGAGGAAGCCGAACTGACCGAGGTCGCGAAGTTCAAAGAGGTATACGATAGGGACGCCAGCACCACCTTTCACCCAGTCAAAGCTACCACCACTGGTTGGATCTGTGAAAGGTATATTTTGGATTTGTATGATTTTAAAATAAGGTAGCCAAGTGTCAGCCCTGGTGTCAGAGTCCATCAAGGCACCGTCTCTACGACTCAAACTTGGCTTGACTATGACTATAAATGAATAACATCTGAGATAAGCACCTTATCGAACTCTGTGTGCTGTGGGTTTCAAAGGAAACAGGTCCATCAGCCACCACATAAGCACGCTAGTAGACTAGCAATGTAGTTTGCGATATAATTTTATTTACCTAAATCATATAAAGCCTTTAAAGTGGATACGAAAATCACTCACATAAAATGTCTAAAGAAGTTCCAACTCGATAATGAGTTCCATGTTTTTCTTCCAGCTTGTCCATTCCTCTAATAGCGATTTCAAACTGCGAAAATTATATAAGGAAAATGAACGAATAGGTCAACTCATCACGCGGACATAGTTTAGAGCGGGATCAGTTGGCATAAGAGCCACAGAAATAAGGGTAACGAAATAAACAAAAACGTTTTCACAAATTTGTTCTGCTGACTACGGCAAAGCGAGGGCAAAGCATTCCATTCCTTTGCGGTTTTATTCTGGGCTAATTGCTGTGGTCTCTATCCAACCTTGACAGCGTAATTGGACAGAGGTGACCGCACCTTCTGTTCCTAACGGAGTGTTGCGATTAAAACAGACTAAGACGAGGAAGAGATGTTTCTTACCATATCCGCATAGTTCGGAGTTTGCGTCACATCAGCCCCTCCTAAATGGCTGAACGGCACCAGGACCATCTGTGAGTAGGAGTGGAATGCGAAGTAGTACAGCAGGTTGCCTTGAGACTGCAGCAAGGTGACGTAGTTGGCCATAGCAAGTGACTCTGGCTCGGAGAACGGAGTGGGACCGGCGAAAGTTTCAGCGCAGGGGTTTTGTGATGCTCCGACAGCTAGAAAGAGTTGATCACATACATAAATTGTATGCTATAGTGGATAGCTATTAGGCTGGTTCTTTAGTTAATGCCCAGCCTTAGTCACTAGAAACAGTGCCCTTCAAATAAGAACACTGTTTGAAGTAAACGATGAATATCTGGCAAAGGTCCAAACTTCTCCAGGCACATTGATGCAGAAGAGACCTATCACTAAAAAAATGTTGACCCCTAATTAGGATTCCCTGTATTTAGGTACTAAGGAACAACGGAACAACGAGAACTAATCCACAAAATATACCCAGGGTCAGAGCAGAGCATATACTTTTGGCATAATAATAACCCTTATTGGTAATGTACCTACACTCAAAAAGGTACCTACTGGTTTAGTTTCAAGGACAACAATTGTGCAACGCGTGATAAAACCATTAGGTTATAATGCACAAACATTTTGATAATATCGAACAAGTTAATGCAGCTGATGTGTTTAGTTAACGATTAGTGTATAAATTTATTCGATATCTTATCAAACTAGTACATTTTACATTACTATCTAATCTGTAACATTTTTTGATAGATAATGTTTAAGTTGATTAGACTGTGCAATAAAATACCTGTAGTACACGCTCACCACGCTCAGCTCCCGATGCGTCTAATGGGAATGTATTCTAGCGTCACGGGGAGCTATTGGATTTAGAACATTAGGGTCAAAATATACTTACTCATCCACAAAAATCCAAAGTTCCTATTGAGGTCGATCCCGTTGCTCATGTCGGAGTTCAAATTACCACATGAAGTGTAGTTGGCGGTGTTTCTGTTCTTTCTCCACATTCTATTCTGTAAACGATCATTAGGTACATTTTTATAAGATTTTTGATGGAAACTCCACGTAGTGAGTTCTGATATTTGGTATTTCAACGCGATAACCACAGATTATAGGATACCAGTGTGATAATTTTAATATTTCAATTTGTTATTTCAAGCAGTCTGCTTAGATATGCTAATATTGTTCGGTTTTCAAAAAATGCGTATAAAAGTTTTCGAAAAGTCTGGCTGAAAACATAATATTGTAGCATCTTGAAATCTTTGGAAGAATATCATGTAGGTCCAAGCAATGCTGTAGGTAGACAACAGTAACTGTTGCATGGTGTGATGGATCTGTAATCTAATCTTAAATGGAGCAGACAAAGTTTTATTTTGATGCAGTAAGAGAAGAAAAAAAACCTGAGTGTTAAAAATATATCCATTTTTTTAAGCATTGTTTCAACCCTTCATTAATCGTTACTTATACTTACATTAGTGAATGTATATAAATAGCCATCAGGGTTTACTACAGGGAAAATGTGCCACACAATATTCTCAGCTAAAGTTCTGACGTCAGGGTCATTACTCCTCAGGAGCTCATTGATTATCCACGTCACAGTAGCAGGAGAGATCCATTCTCTAGCATGAATTCCACCTTCTATCATAGCAATTACTGGACTCTCTTGTTTTCTGAAGTCAATTTTGACTCCTTTGATCTCTCGACCTTCTACGGAATTTCCCATGGTAACAACGGTAACAACGTCAGGGTATTCTTCGGCAGTGGCATCCAGCCACGCGTTGATTTCGTCCAGGGTCTGGTAGTAGTCCCAGGAGTATTGAGAAATGCTTCGGCCAATATTGGATGGGCGATGCAGCTGGTCATCTATAAGCCTGGATATGGTTTTGAATGTCTATCATGTTTAAAGTGATATTTCAGTCACTAAGCTTATTAAATAAAAGTGTGATGAGAGTAGCCCAGTGTCAGCCAAAATGTTGTACTGCAAATTATAGACAGGTAACGCTTGAAAGACCTCGTTTCCTTACTCTGATAAAGAAAAAAGGGATGTGTGGGGATGGTTCAAGTTGACCACTAGATCCTTGTTTGAGCTATGAAATCTAAAATCTAGACTTCCAGTAAGAGATGTGAACTCAGAAAAAGAAACAAAAATGATTTTTACTTTAGTTAATTTGATTTATAGTATTTATTTTATTACTCCTGGCGACCCGTTGTGATGTGAAAATTAACTGTATATTATGGTATGGTGTGATTCTGTTTTGTATCTCAGCGGAATAACAATTTATTATGTTCAATGACACTTACTTTTGTACGTCTTGAATAACAACATCGCTGGATACCCCAGCGCTGGCTAAGTAATTTTCGAACTCCTTCTGCGCTTCTGGACCAACCATGATCCTGACATCAGCACCAACCCTGACAATATCACTCCAGAAGTACCATCTTCCATCTTCTTGCAGGTCACCCAGGACTTGAGCATCTTGCTCTGTTTGAGGAACTATTTTGTATACTTTATGATTTCTATACTCCCTGTATTCTGCATTAACTGCTATTATGAAAGCAACGAATATGATAGCTGCTTTCAACTTCATCATGTCCGATTGCTAGCTAGTCGCATTAACAAATATTATATTATGTGTAAAATTAATTACTGGCTTAGATAGTAGGATTAGTTGATAACATAATTTTTTTATCATTCAGCGATGATTGGTGAATATTAGTGGGTCATATTGACGTATTTTCGTGTAAGACGAAAATATTAAGGTGAATTTTAGACACCCAATCTAGAAGAACTTTAATTTAGAAGCTAACTAACACCTTGAACATACGCTTAAATGAACTAAGCTAAATATCTTGTTCAACGTTTTGGACAAAAACTGAACAATGAATCAGTGAACTTGACAACAAATGAATATATTCAAAACTAATTTATAAGCGCTTGCCACCATTAACGTACCTTCTACTCTCGAACCTGTCGGGATAGTGCGTGATGATGGCAAGCGTCCCGATGGCCTCACTTTGATCCCCTGGGAGCGGGGAAGGGCTCACGTGTGGGACGCTACATGCGTCGACACGTTGGCCCCTTCTCGCCTCAGCGGATCTGTCTTGAAGGCCGGAGCCGCAGCGGAAGCCGCAGAAGAGGCCAAGCGGCGCAAGTACGTGACACTTTCAAGTGACTACATATTTGTGCCGCTTGGCTTCGAAACTTTTTGTCCATGGGGTCCCAGTTCCAAAAATATTTTCAAAAATATGTTTCCTCGGCTGGTCGACGCCGCTGGTGACAAGAGGGCTGGCTCTTATCTCGCACAGAGAATAGCCATTGCTATTCAGCGAGGTAATGCAGCCAGTGTTCTTGGTACCATGCCACATGGACACCCTCTTTTGTTAGATTTGTAAGGTTTAGTTTAAGCTAGTTTTAGTTTATTTTATTTTATTTATATTTAATAAGGAAATGTTAATAAATTTTATAACATAACTATTTTGTATACTTGTTTTTTTTATTGAATTGTATTTTGCTTGCAAACTAAGTTACCTATATAACTGTATTTGTATTTTTTTAGTGGGTAACTAACTACCTTATTCCTAGTCTAAACATTTATTTTATCGAAGGAAAGAAAAAAATGATTGTAATTTTTAAAAAAATATATTGCGGTTGTTTAATTATAGAAAAGGCCAACCAAGGCCCCAAACAAAACCACAGTCAAAGAATAAACAGCACCAGTAGCAGAACTTTCATAATAGCCTAAAACTTTGGCAGTTCTGTCCATTTCCACGAAAGCGTCCATGAACTCTAACCCCGTTGGCACGATTTGGTTAGGTAGTAGGAGGAAGCCGAATTCGCCAAGATCACGAAGTTCGAAGAGGTAGACGATAGGCACTTGGGCTTCGTACTTCACCCAATCAAAACTGGTGCCACTCATAGGATCTGAAACAAAATAAGGTGGAATTTTCATCTGTTCTAATGCTATTAGCCAAGCATATAGGGGCCCATCTCGCCTGATGGTAGGTGGCAACGCGATCCACGGTGGAGTATGCTTGTCAGTCATTCTAATCAGTCTTAACTTAAAAACTCTTAGATTATCTATTATTAATTTTCAGTTATTAGGAAACAAAGACGCTGGTAAAGTTCCATTCCGTTGCAAAATTATACGTGACGCTTCACTGATCCTCGTCACCCTGAAAAATTAGTTCTTCAGTCACAACGGTCAGTAATTTTACTATAATCAGTACTTATCTAGTATTTTTATACTAATGCTCGGCAAAATATATGGCACAGTAAGCAATATATTATTACTAAAAAGCACTGATAAATACTTACACATAACTTCAGCTGATACTCCAACTCTATAAACTGTACCGAACCTTTTGGCTAAGGAATCTGACCCTCTGATGGCAATTTCATACTGGAAAATAAAATAACAAATTATAATTATTATTATTCAACCTCAAAAAACACATTACACAATCATAACAACACTACCCTCAAGTAACACTAACTCCACTAGCAGATAAACTTTGACACCCCATTCCACCCTTTTAAGGGTGGGCACATTATTGGAATAAAAATTACTTCTATTACAACCTTAACACGTTAAATATATTTTAGTTTTTTTTTTTTGGCGGGAATCCGATAAAATACTTATAATAAAATACTTGACACTGGCTATATGCACAAACCGTGCGAAGCCATAACCAAAACAAAAAAAATGTATATATTTTATGTACCAAATTACTAGCCTGAGCATAATAATTCATCTACCTATCCCGTTCTAAGCCCCTTGTTAGCTTTTTCCAAACGATAAGTCTATCGTTGCCTCTAATTGCACTAAAAAAATAACTAAGACACCAATACACCACACCTATCGGTTGTATCAAATATAACTAGGCGTTCAGAAACCGCGTAAAAGACCAACTTCCTACTGCTCTTCGACACTTACCATATCAGCATAGTTGGCCGGCCGTCCCTCATCACCACCACTGCTCAAATGGCTAAACGGTACAATGATGAGCTGAGTGTAAGAGTGAAAGGCGATATAGTACATGAGCTCTCCTCTATTCTTCAAGCTCAGCACGTACTGGACGATCGCTTGCGTCTCCGCTTCGGATCCAGCAGTTGGGCCAGCGAAGGTGTTAGAACATGAGTCATTTGATGCTCCAACAGCTGGAATGAAAAGGGGTTTTGTTCTGGAACAGATTTATTGAGCTAAGATTTTATAGAATACGTTTTATTTTTTTCTTTTCTTCTTTGGCCATTGGCTTTCTTTCATTCATTGGTACTTTTCGCACATTGTGCCAGTTGGTACTGCAAGATCAGTCAAAGGCCTGGTACACAGGCATTTTGAAGCGCACGCTTTGGTAACGCGCGCTTCTGACGCTATCAGAAGCGCGCTCTTGCGTGTTACATCTTCGAACGACCTCTTTATTCTTAAAACGCGCATTACTAAAGCGTGCGTTTCAAAACGCCTAATGTGTACCAGGCCTTAAAGTCACTGAGGCGTTTCACTGGATATCTTGCGTTTCTATCAGCTCGATGTATCTGTATAGTATCGACATTACAATTTGTGAAAATTATCAATGCAAACCAGAGTATAAATATTTCAGCGCCATGTTATGTGAAAGTGAGAGGAGGCATTTGCCCAGCAGTGGAACAGTTACAGGCTGAATTATTATTAATCATTATACATACACATCCACACAAAGTTAAAATTTCTGTTCAGATCTACGCCATTGCTCATGTCATTATCCACTCCATCAGCACATTCTTGGGAACTGGCGGTGTTCCGGTTCTTCCTCCACATACGATTCTGGAAACATCAATTTATAACATGTCATCACATAAAAATTCTGGTTTGGTTTAGGATTCCGTACCCAAAGTTTAAAACGGGACCCTATTTACTAAGGCTCTGCTGTCCGTCCTTCCGTCCGTCAATCTTTCACTAGGCTGTATCTCATGAACCGTAAAAGTTAGACTGTTGAAATTTTCACAGATGGTGTATTTCTGTTGCCGCTATAACAACAAATACTAAAAAACAGATTAACATAGTTGTTTAAGGGTGCTGCCATACAACAAACATGTATTTTTTTTTTACCGTTTTTATAGACAGTGATACGGAACCCTTCGTATGCGAGTCCGACTCGCACTTGGACGGTTTTTACATACTATATTACGACACATAAAGGATAATTTACAATTCTTAAGATATTACGATGAAGATATTTTAGGGTGTCCCAAGGAATCCAATATAATATAGTTTGGATTTAATATATAATACAGATCATGTAGGTCTCCATTTCAAATCACAAATATTTGTGAATAACTTAGATAGTGATGAAATTACTCATTCAATAAATACGTACAGTGGTAAATGTATAGACATATCCATCCGGATTGACCACGGGGAAAATATGCCACTCGAAGTTTTCAGCCAGGCTTCTAATATCCGGATCGGTGCTGGTTAAAAACTCTTTTATAATCCAAGTTACTGTAGCCGCTGAGATCCATTCTCTAGCGTGGAGCGTCCCTTCCAACATACCAACTAAAGTATGTTCTCTCTCAGGCTTGTAGTTAATGATTACTCCTTTGATTTCTCTGTTATTAACTGATTGTCCCATAACAACGGTAGAGACGATATCGGGATAGGTTTTGGCTAGCTCATCAAGCCAGGAGTAGATCTCGTCAAGGTTATGATACTGATTCCAGTTGAAGGAAAGGAATGATTCAGAGGTTCTTATGTTTGAAGGTTTTAATTGGTCGTCGATTGTCCTGGAAATGTAAGAGTTATGTGAAAACAACGGAAATCTTCAGCAACTAACAGTAGATGATATGAAACTAATATCGTCTTACCACAAAATATTTAAACGAGAGTTGAACTTATGTGTCTAAATATTTTCTCGACAAACTGACGTTTAACTCTAGCTTTTTCTAACTCAATAACAAATTCACAAGTAAAACAATTAAGAATGCCAGGATCGAGTAAAAAACGCAAGTGATAGATGTCGATTTTGTGGAACCAAATTTTAAAAACATCTATTTAACTCTGGTCTAAACTTTTGTGATAAGACGGATTGAATTTGGGCTAATTTGGATTTTATAGAACTAAATTATTTTGTAATAACTATTAAGTTTATATGGACAAATTTTTATCTTACCTTTGCAAGTCTTCAATTACTTCTATCACCTCAATATTTGCTTTGACGAACAAATATAAAAACGTAGCTTGCTTTTCAGGTGCAACCATTATTCTGACTTCATGGTTAACATCATACTGGTCCTCCCAGAATTCACCAAGAGCACTGTTTTGTACATCTTCAAGTATTTGTAATTCAGCTTCAGATTGAGGGATTACTTTATACACTTTATAGCCCGCATAGTTCTTTTTTACAGCCAATGAAGCTGTAATTGCAATTGAAATTAAAAATACTGCTTTAAAACTCATTTTAACGTGTCTCAAACTTCATGCTATACTATAAAGTTCATTTATTTTTGATTGTAATTGCTTATCGTTTAGGTATATGCCATTATCATCTTGATTATGGACTTCGTATAAGTTATCGTTATAATTTATCAGATATGGATTCATTTTATTAGATGTCTGCAAAGGGACATCGGTCTACGAATTTTGAATAATGCACCGAAAAACAGAATTGAATCATTTCTGATTGAAAACAGGTCTCTTGAAGTTAGCTTACCTAAAGTAGAAATTCAACGTGGTACTACAGTTCAAGATTTCTTTAACGCACTAACCCTTGGGCAGTCTGAAGCCAGAGACGCGCGCAACTTCATTCGATAACCAAACAGTTGTTTTTTTGTAAAATTTTTGTGGATTACACTAATATTTGTTCCAGGCAGGAATCAAACCCGCGACACCAAGTGCAGCAGCTGCTGCTGCAGTCCATTTGCTTAGGCACTACTCCAAAGTGCTGTCAAAAAATTGAATGAGAGTCGATATTCAACATAGAAAGAGATGAATATCGAGATGGATAGACAGGTAGGTTCTATTTACTAGAGAATTACAGTCCTAGTTTTAAGTAGGCACCTCTACATAGTGAAACCCCATTCAGAGACCAGTATTTCACAGATAGTACATTTAAGAAACCTTGACGGTTTCAAAGATTTTCCGTTTTCGAATACACATCAATATCTTAGTGACGTTACAATCCGAACTACACGTTTTATCGAAGGAAAGACACGATTCTGTACAATTTATCTATCTGGTCACTGCGAACCTTATCGCGATAGATTTAGTGTTGATTTTGGACCGTGGAGGATGGAGATTTTCAAAATGCAAGGATCGCGTTTGCTTGATGTAGCCGTCTTCCTGGCCCATTGCTCGTGGAACAACTGCTTGTTAGGGCTTGTACACAGAGGTTTCCAACTGGAATTACTGTAAACTCTGGGACTGGGACTGGGACCGTTACGTTATTTTCTTTGATTCTTTTTTTGTTAATAAAAACGTAGCCCCATACTAGGATTGCTCCTGTATCGTGGGTACCGCTTACAGACATATAATTTCACATGCACATCACACCCAGACCAGAAACAAATATTTGTGGATCGCACAAATATTTGTCCCAGGCGGGAATCGAACCCGCAACCCCTAGCGCAGCAGTCCGATTGCTCAGCCACTACGCCAAACGAGCCGACAATTTTGTTTGAAACGTTACTTTGTAAAATGGAAAGACGTTTGGGCCCAGTGGATATTTTTGTGGGGTGAAATGACACTGGAAAATATTTTTCGCGATGTTTATATCGAGTTGATTCCCGCCCAGTAACTATGTCGCGCAGTAAGACATTTCTTTTATGAATCGTGCGATATTCAAGGTACATACCTACTAGGTGAAGATACACAATACAGAGTGATCATAAGATGCACTCTAGTCCCCGTAGTCCTATTAAAATTACGCAAAATAAAACGATATAGGTAGTACGTAACCGAAATGAGAGCATCATTAGATTTGTAACTTACGGCATCTCTACCCTGATTTATCGACCTAAATGCAACTAAGTATAAGTAAATAACGGAATTTCAAATAGCAATTTTCTAGCCCTAAACCATAATGTAAAGCCCCTTACACACTTGCCGCTCCCTGGGTGGGTCACCGCACCACAATTATATTTATCGCCGTGCACTGGCATGTTGTCCGTCAACGCATAAATCAGCGCACGTACGACGTCTCGATACGTCGCGTCGCGTCGCGTCGTCGTACGACCGCGCGATCGTTGCGCCCTATGGGAATGCACTTTTAGATTTGTTAGATAGGCCTGGACAAGAAGTACTATCTGAGAATCGGTACGGTTTTGAGACGGTATTGTACGATACATATAAACTATAGCGTCTTACCATAAAAGCTTAGACTAGAGTTCAACAGATGTTTCTAAAATTTCGTTCCACCAAATCGATATGTCATTGTATCACTCGCGTTTTCTTACTCAATCCTGGCATTCCTTATTATTCTACTTGTGAATTTGTTATTGAGCTAGAAAAAGCGAGGATTAGACGTCGATTAGTGGAGGAAATATTTAGAACCACCTGTAAGACTGTTAAAGACTACGTCTTTTGTAATTTTTTCTTTACCTGGTTCAGACAAACTTCTGGCGGAGTTAAATCTATGTACTTTTACTTCACTGTTTTGAACGTACTGTTAGTTAGTGTGATTCTCTGTTCTAAAGTTGCATGTAGTCGCAAATATTTTATTTCTATCTTCTTTACTATAAAGAACCAAAATATGTATAATAAACTAGAAGCACCTCGCGGTTGCACCCGCGTTAACTAGGTACTATCCCGCGGGAACTATTAATTTTTACGGGATAAAAGGTAGCCTATGTCACCCGGGGATACCATAGCTTCCCAACAGTGAAAGAATTTTTCAAATCGGTTCAGTAGTTTCGGAGCCTATTCATTACAACCAAACAAACAAAGTTTTCCCCTTTATAATATTAGTGTAGATAAACATCTCAAAACCAATCCAAACAAATTAATTAAGTAACCAGTTGACGCCGCTCCGAACCTGAGCAAAATTATCAGAGATTATCAATATCAGTACAGTGCGCAGCTTGTATGGTGTAGCGAGAGCACGCAATACGGTGGGATGCGATAGCGAAACTTGCGTGGTGGTGTATACAGGATTACAGCGATTTGAAAATACTTTATTAAATATTGTACCTCTAATAAAATTAGTTTTACTAGCTCGACATAGTACGCGTCGACTAGCGCTTTTGTATGAATATTCTGTACACCGGCGCGTTTATGAACGAAAAATCTTCATTATTATAACTGTAGTTTAGACCTGGGGGCTTACCATGACGTCTTATTGCGATCCAATTGAGGACCTAAACAGAATCGTTTCACTACTTATTAGAACCTTGACGTCTTGTTGTGACATCTTGATGATCCATTTATGTTGATTTTAAATCTAAAGTAATTAACGCCTACCTAAATGTTATCGAAAGCCATGTACTTATCACTATTATTTAAAAGTGAGACGATTCTGTTTAGGTCCTCGATTTGATCGCAATAAGACGTCATGGTAAGCGCCCAAATCTAGAGTGGAATAAGGTGTAACTTTACACTAAACTGTAGTTTACCAATGGTTTAAGAGTTATAAGACCTCCTTTGTAACCCAACCGCTAGTATCCTACAAAACGCGCCGGCGATTGATCGCGATATAACGAAAGGACAATGGTGCCATTATTCGACTGATTCACAATGAACCGAGCTCTGATTAAGCTGCACTGAACTGGTAACCGTAAATTATTTTGGAGCTAAAGGAATCAGGGGAACTAGCTGCTGCTTAGCTCAGAAGCTGGCAAAGTTATGCCTGTGTTGTTTTAAATAAATAATAACATAGGAGTCAACAACGAAATTTGCCACAGTTTTAATTAGACAACTACTCGTATCTAATAATGTAGCCCTAGTGGTTCTTTTTACAGTTTATATGCTGTAGTATTTCTTATAAAATTAGACCTAACACTAACATTCTAGTGTTTTAAAAAAATGAAGAGTTTCAATTTGAAATCACGTCAAAAAAACAAGGTCCTAATCGGTTAAATAAAAAAACCTATCGAATCAATGTAGTCTGTTCCAAAATCTCACTTTATCGGCTTTTGATAAAAAATATATTTTTTTCAACTAAATAAACCTCTACTCCGAATAATACTGAAAAGTTTAGTAAACAAACTCTACATTATTGATTTAGTCCTAAAACAACCTAACTGGGCAGACGTCTAAAAATAGGTCCAAACCTTGTCAAAATCTTAGCACCTTCAAGGAAAACATCCAACCATCTCATGAAATCCTTACAGAAAAATGAAAGAGGTCCATTTCTTGAATTGCCGTAGCTTATTTACATTAATTTAAACCTGGGTCTAGGATTACTCACGGGGTTATGGTTTTTATATCTCGGATTATAATTAAAACCCGTATTTTGTAAAGCTCGATGTGCGAGGGGCTACCATTGAGATGCGAAGGCTCCTGTTGTCACTAATGGATGTAAGTGAGAATCAGATGTAAGTGAAAAGTTTTAACGGAAACAAGTGAGAGAACTTCTTCTGAGGGTCATACTTATGCTCAAAACTGAGAGACGGAGAAAATGATTGAGTATTGTTTTAAGTATTGAGTAATATACATATTTTATTGGGAATTGGAACAGTAATAAAGAAAGACAAAACTCGAATTAAATCATATTCAAGTGAATTACATTTGTCATTAACTTAGTGGTTTGTACAAACTGCAGTCCTAATTATATTATGGTCATGGAAAGTGGATTTTCTACTCGAACTCACACACAATCCATTCTACTTAAAAACCGTTAGTAACCCACCAGATGTGTCAAACCTTTGAGGATATTACGGACGGCTTGGCTCCTTTTTATGACATCATTGTTGGCTGTAAACGTCATTACCAAGACTCTTGGCAGTGTGATGCAGTACTGAAAGTAACGAAAAATACATCTATTATCTCCACTCCAGCTAGTATTGTACAGAATGGTCTGCGCCTTAAGTCAATTAAAATTCAGGAGCACTGCTAATATTGCAGGTGCAGGGAACCTAGATACTGGCCACTCCATAGGTAATAGTATAGTAAGTATCGTGAGGTCACAACTTAAAAAAAATAATATCAAATTAAACGGCGATAAACCAAGTTTTTTTTTGTTTTAGTTATGGCATAGACGGCTGAGAGTTATGGCATCGCACGTTTGTGCATTTAGCCAGTGGCAAAGTATTATATTTAAGTATTTATTATTTTCACAATAGGAAAGTCATAGCATTAAAGCAATCCTCGTGGTCAAGTAGCAAGTAGATTATTTACATAGTCAAGATTCAGTAAGAGAATTGCTTCCCATCTATAAATCGAGGGCTCCGGTACTGACTACATCACTATACCCCATAACTGAGCCTCTTGGCTTGCGGCAGAAAATTTAAAGAGAGCGAAAAAATTGAAAATCAAACGAACTTACCAAGTGAAGTTCGATGACAATTATGTGAACAGCTTCATTCGATGCGATTTACTAGTTTACATATTGTAGTAGCGCCACCTAGCGTCAGCCCTGCACGGATTTTTAGAGTTCCCATTTTTTTTTTTTTTTTTTTTTTTTTTTTTTTGTATTGGCAACTCAGGATACTCAACTGGTATCACTCACAGCTGTCGTCTACCCCCACTCTATTTATTTTCCTAAACGGTCTGTTACGAATATAAATTCATTTAGTTCGGCTCGTTTGGCGTAGTGGCTGAGCAATCGGACTGCTGCGCTAGGGGTTGCGGGTTCGATTCCCGCCTGGGACAAATATTTGTGCGATCCACAAATATTTGTTTCTGGTCTGGGTGTGATGTGCATGTGAAATTATATGTCTGTAAGCGGTACCCACGATACAGGAGCAATCCTAGTGTGGGGCTACGTTATTTTAAAAAAAAAAAAAAAAAAAAAAAAAAAAAAAAAGAGCTATGATTTCACATTTTATTTTATAGGGTAGGGTTTATTGTATTTTAGGGAGGGTATGCGTAAATCGCATCGAATGAAGCTGTTCACATAATTGTCATCGAACTTCACTTGGTAAGTTCGTTTGATTTTCAATTATGTTTCACAGCTTCATTCTTAGCGATTTACTAGTTTACATATTGTAGATGTTTAGAGTACATAAAATGTGAAAATGAAATAACATTTGTGGTAAGTACCAATGTTTCTATTTTAATTCTGTAAGGTTAAATAACAATCTTATTATAACATATAATTATATTTTAATGTTTAGCTTATAAATCACTTATTTAATTTATGTTGCAGGTTACAATTTGGAAGATAGTACTGTTGTGGCAAAACAGTTTGGATCTTTTATAACCTGTCTGTCATAAAACTTAGCGAAAACTGAAGAGGAATCAGTCCAGCCTGCAGTTTTTCTGATGAGATCAATATTGACTCCAAGTCTGTTGGCTGTGGACGTGGCTGCATGACGAGTGCTATGGGCACTAAAAATTGAAGTATCAACTCCGCTATTGTGAAGTGTGTCTTTAATCCATTTACTTAGTGTTTGCGAAGATATTTTAGAGTGTGGTTTCTTGTAACTAATAAATAAAGAATCATTAGTGCGCAGTGTTTGTGTTTTATTTATGTAGGTTTCCAAACATCTTGCTGGACATACTTCGGGTCTGTCATCAAAGCGGGGTAATCTCAATACTGGCTGTATAGAATTAGGTCTTGATGTTTTTATTAATTCTGGAATCATAATTACTATGTCTTTGGATGGTTGTATTTTGACGTCTTTTAATTTTATTAATGCCAAAGTTTGAACGCGATGTGCAGTCACTAAAGCCAACAGAGTTGCAATCTTTTTGGAAAGAGTTTCTAAGTTGAGCTCCATGTTTGGCCATTGCTGGGCTAAATAGTCTAAAACAGTACTTGGATCCCAAGTCAAACTGTATTTTGGGTTGGTAGGTCTCAACCTAAAAACTCCTTTCATAAAGCGTTTGACCCTATCGTCATCTAAGTTATTTAGTAACAATGACAATGCAGACTTGTACGAGTTTATGGTACCATATTTAGCACCTTTATTAAAAATTTCAGTAAGGAAATGTAAAACTATTGGAACCGAAGCTGATGTATGGTTATAATTGTGCATATTACAATAATCTAGCCACGCTTTTACACAACCGTTATATTGCTTATATGTTGAATCAGATAATGATGACAGCATGATTTCTACTGTGTTAGGAGATAAGCATTTCTTCAGTAAAGCTTGCCTGAAAGTTTCGCGGCAATTAACTTCAGAGTTCGGTGCAGATTGTGGTTCATCCTGAAAGGAGAAGTCAGCAATTTTTTATCTGGACCAAAATACAAGAGCTTTGAATCTAATAGTTTATAAAATAACGGAAACCAAGGTTGTGACGGCCAATATGGTACCACAACTATGCCGTCTGCTTTCTCTTTGATTATTTTTTGCATAACTTTTGCGATTAAGGAAAAAGGGGGAAATGCGTAAAAGAACTTGTTTTTCCAAGAAATTGTAAATGCATCGACTGCCCAGGCTTCAGGATCATTTTTCCAAGTTACATAAATAGAGCATTTAGCATTGCATCTACTAGCAAAAAGGTCAATTTCAGGTTGTCCAAAATAATATGTAATTTTGTTGTATGCATCATCGTTTAATTGCCATTCGGTGTCTTGAAAACTTTTTCGAGATAATCGATCTGCTTGAAAATTGTCTTTTGTATTTATGTAAGATGCAAATACAGATAATTTACGCATTTCACACCATTGCCAGATTTCTCTCGAAATAATATTTAAGTGTTCATATTGAATGCTGCCCATTCTATTTATACATGAAATGGCAGTTACATTATCGATTCTTAGCAGAATATTAGCATTATACATATCCTTTGCAAGACACTTGAGACCAAGAAAAGCGGCTTTTAATTCTAACTCATTTATATGCAGAGTTTTTTCATATTCCTTCCAATAACCAGAACATTCATCTGTGTTTGAATATGCTCCCCAACCAGTCTTAGAAGCGTCTGAGAATATTTCTAAATTAAATTCATCAAGACCGAGAGGGCTACACCTATAATCAACGTTATTTAACCACCAATTCATGTCAGGTTTTAACCACTCTGGGATTTTTATTGTTTGCTCATAGCTTGGGTTATGAAGTAAGCAAGAGTATTTAAACTGTTCGAAATGTTTGGTATAAAGCCATGAATACTGGATTGCTGGACAAGCAGATACTAGCAACCCGACAAACCGAGCAAAATCTCGAAGCTTACATTTATGTGTCGACAATGCTGTCGAGATTTTTTCTTTAATTTTTGTCTTTTTTGTGTCGGGTAGTTTTAATGACATACTTTTTGAGTCAAAAATAAAACCTAAAAATTTGCATTGAGTTTTAGGTATGAAACTGCTTTTTTCAGTGTTAATCAAGAACCCGAGTTTTACAAACATGGCTACAGTTAGGTTAACGTTGTTTTGGCAATCAAGAAACGATTTTCCAACGCAGAAAATGTCATCGAGATATACCACTGAAATCAAGTGATGTGTTTTCCTTAAGAATTCCATCACAGGTTTTAGTAGTTTTGTAAAAACAAATGGTGCAGTGCATAAACCGAATGGCAAGCAGTTAAACTCGTATAGAACGTTATCATACTCAAAACGCAGGTACTTTCTTTGTGATATATGTACCGGAAGTAAAAAATAAGCATCCTTTAGGTCTATTGATGCCATGTAGCAATTTTCGGTAACGAATTTCGACGCCGTTCTATAATCTTCCATTTTAAAATGATTTGTCTCAACGAACTTGTTTAGACATTTTAAATTCAAGATAAACCTCTTACTGCCGTTCGGTTTTGGCACTAAGAACACAGATGATATGAATTCCCCAGTTTCATGATTACAGTGAGATATCGCGTTGATATCTAATAAGTTATTAATGCAACTTTCAAAGTCTTTTTGCTCTAGAGCAGTTTTAGGATACACAGTAGGTTTATCAGTTCGATATGGAGTAGATTTAAACGGAATAATATATCCATCTATCCATGACAGAATCTTTACATCGTCAGTAATTTCAGCCCACTTATGCGAGAAATATTGGAGTCTGCCAGCATAGCGTACCTGGTGATCAATTATCTCCGGTGTGCTGGCTGCATCCTCGTTGGCAACGACCGGTCGGCGGGCCGTCGCGCACTGCTGCTCTGCTGCTGCTGCTGCCGTTGCGCAGGGTTGGCTTTGCGACCGTCGTTTGTTTTGTTGTCCGTCTTGCGGTGTTGAGGCACGTAGTTTAAACGGGCCTTATTTGCGTTTGTTACAGCCACATTTGGTCGCTGAAATTTGGGCTTTGGGGTGTTCTTTAAAGCATCCCCAGATTGCTGAATAGTTTTTGCAGCTTTTAGTTTGTCTGTAATGTTATCTCCAAATAAGAGCTTGTCTCTTGTTGTTTCAAGGAGAGCTTCCTTTAATTTTGTGTTAATGGAAGATATTACAAAGCCACGTCTAGTTCTTGTCTCAATGTAGTGACTGTCGCAAAGAATTCGGCAGGCATCGCTGAGCGGTTTCAAAATTTTTTGCTTAGATGTCTCATTGGAAATAACCATCTCCATAACAGTTGCCAAGGCAGACAAAGCCGTACCAATCTGTTTTTGTTTGTTTGCCAGCGATGAGTCCCTTTTTACTAATGGCTCAGGTAGGGCGGCCTTGACTTCCGGGTTGAGAGCAGCAGCCAGTAAAAAATCACAATTGCTAGGGACTAAATAGTCTTTACAAAGGTTCTCCTTAACATCTTTTGCTAAGCCCTTAGCAAGGATATCTTGCCACCTGCGAGCAACGTCTTTGTGAATAGACGGGCCCATAGGAGTCTCTACTTTGGGGGCGTCGCCAAGCAATTGAAGAATGTCTTCATCCAAATCCAACTCGTCTGCAGTTTCTGCACACGTTGTCTTGCCATTCGATGTGCCAGGTTGAGATTCCGATGGTGGTGATGTTGTCGTCAGCGGTGCTATTGCAGCGGGCTGCGGTGAAGCACATGGCGAAACGAGTTGCGGCGAAGGTGGGCACGGTGAACCCGGATGTGGCGACACATCGTACTGGGCAGTCTCCAGTATCTGTGTCTCGCCGTATATAGACTCCTCATAGGAGATGTCAAGCGGCAACTCTGCGTCAAACATAGTTCTTATTAGAACATGTTAAAATATATGTGACAGTATCAGCCCAAGTATAGCAGTACGCATCACTTTATTATTTGTGACAGAGGTAACCTAGGTATGGTATCCTCGCATCACTAGAAGCAATATTGATCGATTTCGGTGACAGTAGGAGCCCAATTTTTAGCAGTACGCATCACTTTCGATCAAATAATGGAAAAACCGATACATTTTTAAAAAAAATTTCAACTTACGGCTACAATTTTCATCCGATGAAGATTTATTGGTCTTTTTTGCCAGCCGATCTTGAAGTTTTTTAATTTTCCGACGAATTTCGTCTTCATCTTCATATTTCCTTTTCTTTCCCATCTTACTTCTTGATGTGTTCAGGAGACGTGCGAAGGCTTGAGCACGGAAACGCAGAATGAATTTATATTCGTAACAGACCGTTTAGGAAAATAAATAGAGTGGGGGTAGACGACAGCTGTGAGTGATACCAGTTGAGTATCCTGAGTTGCCAATACAAAAAAAAAAAAAAAAAAAAAAAAAAAATGGGAACTCTAAAAATCCGTGCAGGGCTGACGCTAGGTGGCGCTACTACAATATGTAAACTAGTAAATCGCTAAGAATGAAGCTGTGAAACATAATGGATCATTTATACCAGTAATAGGACGATGGCATTCACCCTCAATTAAATTGAGACTGAGTTGAACACCTAGTTACTGAAAACGACCTGAATAATTATAATGTCAATTTTAATTAGAAATGTGCTGAACTTTTCGTAAATTAAATTGAGTCTTAATTTTTGAATAGCTAATTGGCAAATGAGCTCACCTTATAGAATAGAATAGAATAGAAACTCGTTATTCTGAACCAAAGAAACGCAGTACAGAAAAACAAAAGACACGATATTATGGTAGAACAATACTAGGTAGTATCTTACAGACAACCTTTGGCATATAGATAAGGCATGTTTGTAAAACTAACCGTTAGTTTGTAAAAATACTTTTATACTACAATGTATATTTTCTAACACATACTTACTGTTGATGCATGGATGTGTATGTTGTGTGTTATGTGCTAGATGTTTACCATGAATTTAAACTGTTCATAGATTTGTATTTTTTTTTGTTTTATTTATGGCTTCGCACGGTTTGTGCATATAGCCAGTGTCAAGTATTTTATTTTAAGTATTTCTTAATTTCACATTAAGAAAGTCACAGCAATGTTATAGCAATCGTGGTCAAGTAGTCAAGTCAATTATTTACATCGTCAGTCACGATTCAGTAAAGGTAGTGGATGCTTTACTGAAACTTCCTGGGAGTTTTGGAAAAAATGCGAAATGACACGTTTTTTGAGTCTATATCTTTCGCCTACACTCGGGCACGTTAACGAACACTTAATGGTTAATATTCCACCAATATTACACATTAACACTCGAAGAAACACAAGTTTGAGCTAATAATACAAAACCAACAACGTCTCACTATCGGATTCCCGCCAAAACTCCTAGATTTGTATTATCATAATCAATAAAACTTTACCTAAGAAAATAATACTGCTCCTAATTTTCTAATCTTTTTAGAGTATCATGATGGTATGATAGTATGATGGTAACTATGGTGGTATGATTTTAAAGATGATGGTATGCTGGTAAATATGTATTAGTGCCCCCTGGCTAATAACCACCCTTAAGAATAAAACCTGTTAAAACCTCCCGTTCAAAGTATCAGTAAGGGCGAATCAGCCCCATTGTAGCCTTAGCCATGCTTAGCATGTTCGAAACCTTCAACCATATCGTCAGTAGGTGTCTACTGACGCGATGGAACAGAACGGGTTGCAGCGCTGAAGACCAGTACTCACTGATTTGTACTCTAATCATCTAACAGATATGACATTTAGAAGAAAAGAGACAAGTGTATACAAATAGACAAAGGAGTAAGTAGGATAGTACGATGTTGTTTTGTCTTTGTCGGCATATGCACTAATTTATTACTGTGCTGCAAAAGCAAACCAATCTTGGCATTTTAGAATGTCGCACGAATGATTGGAGCACCAACTAAATACGTGTATTAAATTTATCCGATTTATAGGAGTACCAGCAATCTTGACATTTAAGAATGTCGCACGAATGATTGGAGCACCAACTAAATACGTGTATTAAATTTATCCGATTTCTAGTGGTTGTAGCCAAGTGTGTCCCTGTCGGGTATACGCTTTTGTGAAGTCCATTTCTGATACTAGGTTCATGGATTTGTAGGTATGACTGACAGGCGCGTATCTCAAAATATGCGAACACTACCTATAATGTCTATAAAAAAACACAAAACCCCAAATTAAACTCTGTCAACCTTCAGTTCACTACATCTGTTGCGGTTGAATCTCCGAAAATGGTTCTGTCAGAATGGTCAATATACCTATCCGGAACCCCTTTTCATCGTGCATCATATTTCTCTCTGACGTCACATACCTATCAAAACTACCCCGAACAATGGGGTGGATTTTTTTCTCGTGCATTGCTTTGTATACAGTCGGCAGTTCATTCGCGGTTCTCTATAAATGGTAAAAATACATTAGTACAACAGTATGGGCAGTGAGCCAGTGTTTATAAATAGGTTTTTAGGGTTTCGTGCCCAAAGGGTAAAACGGGACCCTATTACTAAGGCTTCGCTGTCCATCCGTCCGTCTGTCTGTATATACGTCTGCCCCCAGGCTGTGTCTCATGAACCGTGGCAGTTAGACAGATGATGTATTTCTGTTGAAGCTATAACAAAAAATACTGAAAAATTTAATAAAATAAATATTATTTAGGGGGCTCCCGTACAAACGTGGTTTTTGCCGTTATTATAGATACCTAATGGTACGTTGAGGAACCTTTTGTGCGCGAGTCCGACTCGCACTTGGCTAGTTTTTTTAATGTGTTGTGTTAGCTCACTGTGTTATTTAGCATGAGTATACAAGTCATGCAAATCAATTTTGACTGTTTCTATTCGCTTATCTGTTAAGGTGCCACGCGACCCCGATAACACAAAATCAAAACATTTACAATATTAATATGGTTATAGCCGACAGGGTGAACACTCGCAGTAAAAAACACCAACTTGACCAGTAAATTTAAACGCGTATATATTTTCCACAATGTAGGGTAGCCGAACAAAATTACTATAGGCAGCGCGCGACGTGCGCTTGAGGTGATTCGACTACGACTGCCCTGCGGCCGGTTTCCCCGCGCCTCCGTACACACCCCGCGCGCTCCCTTTGACAAATCGAAAACACATAATAAGATGCAATAAGTAGATACAGGTATATATTGAATACTACTAGCGATGCATCGCTAACACGCCCCACCCTAGTGCTGTATCAGCAGCACTCATTTTCCATAGGTATACGAGCGACGCGTGCAGGTGACCTGATAAGAACGCCAGATTTAGTTTTAATTTGAATCGTACGTACTCGGCCATCTTTGCCAGGCCAAACCTCTTGTACTAAGCCTCTCGGCCACAGGTTGCGGGGACCGTCTGGATCTACTACGAGTACGAGGTCCCCCACTTGCAGTTTCCTCTGCTCATCCTGCCATTTAGTGCGCGGTAACATGTCTGGTAGTATTTCTTTTACCCATCTGCGCCAGTACATGTCCGCCAATCTTTGCGAGGTTCGCCATTGTTTCCGTAGGTACAGGTCTGAGTCATCGTACATTCCGATGATAGGCAAGCTGGACGTTGACCCTACGAGAAAATGGTTTGGAGTCAACGTCTCAGGGCTGGTCGGGGACACTGAAACGTGGGTCAAAGGTCGGCTGTTGACGATATTTTCCACTTCAGCCAGGAGCGTATTCAAGGTCTCGTCTTTAGGTGCCCGTTCGTTCAGCACAACTTTCAGGCTAGTTTTCACGCTTCTTATGAGCCTTTCCCAGGCCCCACCCCAGTGTGGACTCGCGGGTGGGATGAATGTCCATTTAGTGCCATAGTTTAAGGCTTCCTTTTCCAGGTACTCTTCGTCTAGAGCTTGAATTGACCTTTTAAGTTCTGTGTCAGCGCCCTTTAGGTTTGTCCCATTGTCTGAGAAGATGAATTTAGGCCAGGTACGTCTCGCGGCCATTCTTCTTATCGCCATGATCAATGCGTCCGAGGTAAGTGAAGCCACAACTTCTAAGTGGATGGCGCGCACAGTCATGCAAGTGAAAAGAACTCCATATCTCTTTTCTCGGCGTCTACCGACTGTGACCTCCATAGGGCCGAATAAATCTATGCCGCAGTAGGTGAAAGGTCGTTGGTGATGAGCCATTCTGGCGGCAGGTAAATCTCCCATCCTAGGTACTTCCGGTTTGCTTTTCCTTATTCTGCACAACATGCACTGAGACGTAATTGTTTTGGTTACAGGTCTCAGTCTTGTGATCCAGTATTTTTGTTTCACTTCGTTCACTACCGTTTCTTGGTTTCCGTGGGCAAAATAGTGATGGTAGTACTTCACGATTAATCTGGCAACGTGACTTCGTCCGTCTAATATTATAGGGTTTTTTGTTTCAGGTAGTACTCCAGGAGCAGCACTGATACGGCCGTCTACGCGCAGGACTCCTTGTTCATCCAGGTAAGGCGATAAGGTAAGTAATTTACTAGTTTTTGATACACATCTATTGTATTTAATTTCAGTTATCTCTTTCTCAAATGACTGTGATTGTGATTGTTTCAGTAACAACACTTCAGCTCTTTCCATGGTGTCGTCGAAAGGGTTAGTAAGCTTCTTACATTTGTTTATAAATTTCAGGACCACAGAAGTAGATCGAAGTAAGCGAAGCCACGACGAAAATCGAGTAACATCAGGTACGGGTAAGCTCACATCTTTGTTTATCTTCTGTGCGATATTAATGTATTCCGTGTCTAATTGTGATTGTTTTATTTCAGGTTGAAGAAGCAAGAAGTCACGGGGCCACTCATCCTCTACGCAGTGAAGAAAACCTGGACCATGCATCCATTCTCTCCCCAATACTGAGCAGTCATATGATTCCCGAGTTGCGACGTCGGCGATGTTGAGCTTCGTAGGTACGTATCTCCACTCGTCTATTTCGCCGAGTCGATGTGCGACGTACTGTTTATAATTACGCGCCGTATTTCTTATCCAGGTGAGTACCGTGCTAGAATCGCACCAAAATATTTTTCTTTCTGGCTTCATCTTGTGTTCATTTATTATCGTTTCCGCCAGTCTAGCGGCCATCACGGCAGCCTGAAGTTCCAAGCGCGGTACTGAGACAGGTTTGACGGGGGCGACGCGGCATCGGCTAGTTATAAATGCTACGCGCACACAACCGTTGTCAACCCAGCGCCAATACCCGACGATAGACATCGCTTTAGTGCTAGCGTCGCAAAAGATATGTAGCTGTAGGCATGCATAGCTTTTCTGCAGCGGAGCTCCTTGTTGCATCTCCTGCGTCGGCCGACTGGGGACCGGTTTTCTCTCCGTCTCGCTCGCATTCACACTTGTTGTCGCGCTCGGATAGTGCCTAGGTAGGCTCACGTGTCTTATCGATTGTAGTAATGATATCCATTTGACCCATTTATCAAATATTATGTCAGGCACATGATCGTCCCAGCTGATTTTATGTTTCCATGTTTCTTGTAATATTATTTTACCGTTTATAGTATACGGTGACAGGAAGCCGAAGACATCAAATATAGACATAATCACTTTTAGCATCTCCCTTTTGGTGGGTCTCCGAGTTCCGTTGATTAGGCTTTCAGGAATTTTCTTGAACGATACGTCGAATCTGAGCGTATCATCGCTCGGATTCCATATTAATCCGAGGGTTCGTTCGCCATCGTATTGTTGACCGATTTTGAACTTTACAGCCGCATCTCCCAGCGTTTCTTTAGGTAGACTATTCAGCACTTGTTTACTGTTGCTAGTCCAGTTCCGTATTTCGAAGCCGCCTTTCTTGTGGATGGACATGACGTCATGGACTAGTCTTATTGCGGTTTCTTCATCAGGTAGGCTGTCTATATAGTCATCCATGTAATGTTGTGTGTATATAGCGGCGGCGGCAGCGGGCATCGTTGTTTCGTATAACCGAGCGTTTTTGTTTTTGACATATTGGGCTATAAATGGACTGCAGTTGGCACCGAAGATCAGTGACGTCATAACGCAAGTATTCAAGGGCCCCTCGGGTTCATCTCTGTATAGAAATCGAAAGGCGTTTCGGTCTTCTGATCTTATTTTGACTCTGAGGAACATATCTTTTATGTCGCCGGTCACTGCTACAGGGTTTTCTCTGAACCGTAACATAATGCCAAGCAGTGACGTCAGTAGGTCAGGTCCTTTCAGTAAATAATCGTTCAGACTCAAACCGTTCGTTTCTGAGGCAGCGTCGAATACTAGTCTTAATTTCTTCTTATTTGGATTGTCGACGCCGAAGTGTGGTAAGTACCAAGTCTTTGATGTAGAGCCTGCTGAGCTGCTAAGTTTTTCAGCGTAATCGTTTTCGAATAAGTGGTTTATGCGTTCTTTATATCGCTGTGCATATTCTTTATTTTTCTTCATTTTCTGTTCAACTCCTTTGAGTCTAGATAAGGCAGTTGAATATGAATCTGGCATTAAACTTTTCTCGTCCTTCCAGGGTAGGCCGACATGCCATCGACCATCAATTAATGTAGAAGTTCTTTCTAGGATACTTTCAGCACGTAGATCTTCCGAGTTCTGCCTTGGCTTGGCAGATATGCCCATAGACTCGATGGTGAACGACCTTCGCACTTCCTCCTGGATTTCACGCAGGATACTTTCAGGTTCTCTGGCGTCTCCATCATCATAATAGGTGACGAACAACGTCGAGTGATGTTCAGGACCAGGTAAGTAAGCAGGTACCCTTCCATGCAGGCACCAACCCAGAGGAGTCCGGGTGGCACAGGGTTCATTGGGTCGACCCATCTTCGTTTCCAAAGGTAAGAGCAGGTGGTAATTGTCTTGGCCAATTAAAACTTGTGGTTTTAGTTGTTCTGTACATAGCCTACGGCTAATATTACGTAAGTGGTTATAGTTTTTCACATTTATAGTCGTTAAGTTTTGTTTAGGTAAGTTAAGTACATCAACAATGCGCGCACTGATTGTAAACAGTTTGTTATCAGCACCGGACAACGACAGGTTCCTCAGCTGAGCGTCGCACACTAGTTCAGTATTGTCCCATGCGCCACGCACACGCAAGCATTCCCGGCGGCCGCTCAGCCCCACCCGTGCAGCGAGCGGCGCGCTTATCAGCGACACTGTCGACCCATCGTCAAGTAGAGCGGTCGCACTTTCGATACCGTTAGGGCCGTGAATGTTTATTGGAATCACTTTTAATAGCACGGAACTGTTAATGTTTATATGATTCACTGTTTCACTGCCTACTGTTTTCACTGGAACGGGTTCACTAGTGTCCTTTCGCGGTTCGTAATGCAGTAAACGGTGATGAGATTGTCCGCAATTGTTTACATCACAGCTAGCAGCGGGGCATGTTTCTCTGCTATGATGCGCTATTAGACACTTATAACAGATACCGAATCGCTTTGCGTGCGCCCATCTGTCCTTACGGAGCGATTTTTTAAACTTTTTGCACTCCGGTAGCTTGTGAACATGAATACGACAGTAACGGCACTTTTCATCACTTTCATCGTCTAACTTTGGCACTGTTTGTATATTGTTCACTTTATCGTATTGTTTACGCTTGAAAATATCACATTTATGTTCGATTAATGTTGCACTGCACGTAGATATTTTCACAGCTTCTTCGGTGAGGAAATCGGATAGTATATCCAGCCTCGGCTTAGGTGTGTCGGCGATGATAAGCGGGTAACTATAATCCGCCCATTTGGCCAGCAGAGTAGTAGGTAGCTTGGATAATACGTTAGTAGCTATCTCCATTCCTTGTAGGTACTCTTCACGGCCGAGGGCACGTACCGCCGCCACGTAGTTCTTCACCTTGATGGAAAAGGGAACGATCTCTTTGTAGTAGTCTGGTGATACACTGCTCATTTTCTTTATGTCTGTCATAATGCGGGATAGGATGACGTCAGCGTTCCCGAATTGTAACGCTAACGTAGACATCACGACTGCAGGCGAGGTACCACTGATGAGTAACGATGCTACAGCTTCCTGTGCGGGACCTCGTAGACATTTTCTTAGGCGCCACAGGTTCTCTTTTTCAGAGAAAGTGCACACTTCAGTGGATTCCTGGTATGCTTGTTTAAACTGTAGCCATTCCATCGGGTTCCCGCCGAAGATAGGAAGTTCTTTCGGCGTGCTGAGACGACTGAGCAGGTGAGTGTTCTGTTGCATAGTCGAGGAGGTGACCATGTCTTTGAGCGCACTGACCAATTGGGTAACTGGTATGTCTTTGTCGGTGTGACCCGACTTATGCGGCTTGCCTTTGTCGTTACCAATCATAGTGCCATGCTGCATATTATTCAGCTCCTGTTGGCTGCGCTCCACCCACTTCGCGATATCACTACCGCGACTGGGCTCCGATATTTCTGATGGTGGACTGTATTCTTCATCTAGGTCGGCTAGGTCCGCCGCTAGTTGTTTATCTATAAGCTCCATTGCAATTTGTGCCTTCGCCTTAGCTGCTTCTAGTTCCAGTTTCTTTATCTGGGCTTGTTTAGTTGACGACGATGAAGGTTTCTTGGACTTGGCGGTATGACGTGAAGTTTGTGAAGTCGGTTTAGTTACCAATCGTTCCGATTTCACTACACTACCAGCGCAAGATTTTGACAACTTTGTTCCATCATCATCAGCTGCTTTTGGTACAGGTGTAGGCGTAGGTGGTGGCATTTCTTGTGCTCTGGCAACCGCTTGTTGCTTGAGCTTTTCGTTTTCCAGTAACTTGCTGGTCGTGCTGCGGGTGTTTACCATGGTTTTCTTCGGCGGCGGAGTGGTGAACATGAAAGTATTCGGCTCGAGGACCACTTTATAGCCGACAGGGTGAACACTCGCAGTAAAAAACACCAACTTGACCAGTAAATTTAAACGCGTATATATTTTCCACAATGTAGGGTAGCCGAACAAAATTACTATAGGCAGCGCGCGACGTGCGCTTGAGGTGATTCGACTACGACTGCCCTGCGGCCGGTTTCCCCGCGCCTCCGTACACACCCCGCGCGCTCCCTTTGACAAATCGAAAACACATAATAAGATGCAATAAGTAGATACAGGTATATATTGAATACTACTAGCGATGCATCGCTAACAATGGTAATAAAAACTAATCCGAAAAAGAAATAATGGAAATATAATACAATAAAAATGTGTAATTTCTGTCATTTGTCAACTTTAACTAATATATTTTAAAACTTAATAGTCCATACTGTTTATAGATCTAACCAAACGAACAAATACGGGCATAACTAACAGTGAGCGACGGCACGACTCGTATCCTATATGGTTAGCCGTTTCAGCAAATGTTTTTAGAATGTATATTAGGGTGGGCCGAATTTTTTTTTTTCGGATTCTTGTAACGTAATAGTTGCAAAAGGGTGCTAAATAGGATAGAAATGACGTATGCAAAATATTATCTGTCTCTCTTATTGGCAACTGCCTCCGGATTCACTTTGAAAAATCGGAAAAATAAGTTTTTAGATGTGACTTCAAGAACCAAGAGTTATGGATTGTGTTCATAATATTTGCATCAGTGTCACATTATTTGATAGCTTATATGGTTTCATTACATAAACAAACCAATAAACGAGTAGACTAATTAGTTTTTGGTATAAGATGAGAAGGCACCGATTGCACTTCTCACAAAAAAATCTCGGTTCAATCATGCCGCGGCTTATTAGGTAGGAGGTCGTACTTATTAAAAATGAAGCGCAAGCCAAACACAACTAAATGTTCTTTATGTTATGAAACATGCATAGGTAATTTAAAAACAATATTGCTTACTTATGCAGACGTTCATATAAAGTATAAAGACTGGACAAGGCGACAGTTAAAATTAGGAAAAGGTACTCGAAAAGAACACATATTTCAACAGATCGCTATCAGTATGATGCTTGAAAGTTAAAGATAATGGTCGGGGGTACCCTTTTCTATCGTTTAACAAACAAGAGTCATACAAATCGTAAAAGCATATCACGGCAAGTGCAAATAAATGCCATCAAAAATTATTATCATTTCTAAATTTATTTCCGTACATTACCGGTGGGACATCGGGTCTTTAAACGTTTAAAAGCAATCGGAAACCACCTATAAAGTAGACTAAGTAAACTATTCGTAACACACAGGTGATTTAGTTCCAACTAATAACCATAGTGTTACCAGATTAAACACCTCAAGAGTTCAGTACCGATCAATCGTATCAGTATAGATTTCTTCGGCGATTTTCTTTGATTTACTTGATAATTTAGCCAACAAATTGTCAGTATTCCCCAGGCAAGATGTCTCATACCAAACGGCCAAAGTGACCTACTTGGTTTCATTGTATTTTGTATGTTTCGATGAAAACTCCACCTAAAAACTAAAGATTTTAGCAACTTACGATGTAAAAAATTACCTTCCGACTTGGTTTGCTACCGAAGCTCATCCCACTTGTAAGGATGGAGCACGACACCTGTGGACGCTGGTATATTGTGCTTCTAAGTATCTGCCAGTCTAACTCAAAGCCCACATCAATGTAGTAATTCAAAGAAATAGTTATTTCGCTTACCTCGAGAACTAGACCCGCGAAATCACATTCGTGAGCAGCGTGTTGTATTTTAAAGGCTTGAGCCAATAAGTAGTCAAATGTCCAACTCTTAAACATCCAGAGCTTATCCTGTATGCAATTTATAACGTTACCCTCATCAATTTGTCACCTACATGTCACGGAATCTCCAGCTCTCGAGAGTGCAAAAGACGCGGAGTTACAGAATGTTTGATGTACATAAATGAGAGCGAGAACTGCTTCTGCTACGCCTACCTTGCCACACAAAAGAAGTTGAAATGGTTGTCAAGACTGTGACTGAAACAGCGTGTTCTTTGTGCGATAAATCTGCAAACCAGGGTTAATAACGACTCCGATAGTCTCGCAAGGCGATGCGAAATTTTTGAAGTAAAAATCTGCAATTATTTCGCTATTCGTGTTAGGTATTATCTCGATGGGTAATGATTTATAATAATATTTTTAATTATTATAAACACAACTTACAGAGGTACTCTTATTACTGCAAAATAATTGAAATTACACTTGAATCTGCACTCCTAGGAGTATAATTACAAAAAGCTCTTTTTGAAAATATCATGATTTTTCAAACTCAATCCGGAGGCTGAAGATAAGGTTCTATAGTGATAGTTTTTTCAGAACATACTACTCTTATAGCGTAACACCTTTTTACAACTATTACGAATCTATATAAGACATTTTTTTTTTCTTCATACATCAGTGGCCCACCCTAATGTATATAGGTACATAGTAGATATATACGGAGTCATAAACATCATGGGCCATATTTTTGTTAGTAGCTTTGTTTGCCGCTAACTAATGACGAAGAGGAGGAATGTTGACTTCACCCATTTTTTATTAGAGTTTGATTGCAATCTTTTCAGTCGTTTGATTTCGTTTAAAATTATGATAAGTTTAGTTGGATGCTCGGGGCTAAATTTATTAGTAACTTCTTGCTTGAACTGTGTCTTGATTGCCACTAAACCTTCCAAATCCATAGAAATAGATCAAGGCAACAAACTAAACTCAACTGCATTCCATGTGAATTCTAGGGTGGCTCCTTTTCTGTTAAAAACATTTCTAAACCTGATATAAACGGAATCAGCTTACCTTTATAAAACACTAATACAATAGCTTTGTCAAAGAATACTAGCTATTATAATGACTTTGTTTTCCACGAAACAGATCATAAACAGATTATGCTCAACCATAAAATATACAATGAAAGTGTATAAATATTATAAAACCGCGATACTGTATCGGGATATGTTTAATATTTTGCCTTTTCGCCGCGCTGTGTACGAGCTGTCCGTTGTTAGTGATGTCTAGAATTTCATCGATATCGATTATTTTACTGGCCTTTTATACCTAGCTGCCACTCGCGTTTTTGAGCGGGTAGCTCCCGTTTTCTTACAGGGATAGCAAGGATCATATTATACCTTCGTATTAATGAAAGAATTTTCTAAATCGGATAAGCAGTTCAGGAGATTCACTCCAGCAAAGAAACAAATTACGGACAAACGTTCATTATGACTGTAACAGTAGAAGTGTTGACATTATAGCAATGAGTATTATCCTGAACTTTGGGCGAAAACATCACTCAACTGTCAGCATAAAAAGTTTTTATTATTAATCATAATTGAAAAAGAGTTGTACCTAAACATTACTTTTTATTACAAAGCTACTTAGAATTATTGTCTGCACCAACAATAATAAAATAAAAGTAAATAACATGTGCAAAAATATATAATAATGCAGGGTAAAATCGAAAAACTTGTTGCTATTAAGTTGCTATTTAAGCAAAAGTCAAAGTCAAAGCAGTAACGTTGGAAACGGGATAATGTTGCTTTTGAATACATTAGTTGTCGACACTTGGAGTAGTTTTCACCACTAGCAGGCGATAAGAAGCCACACGGCGAAACAAAAGCGCTATCGACGCGAGTTTCAACAATATCCTGCCGCGCGTAAATCACGCGTCGCGGCCGCCATATTGTTTATCCGCAGTGTTCCGAATGGCGTTCTTTTTTCAAAACGCTGATTTCGTCGATAACTTAGCGGATGAGTTATGACCGCACTATTCGAGATTAGATTTATATTTTTAAAGTACCTAGGTACTATACAAGTTTTGAACCATACGCAATTTATGTTTGATCAAAACATTACTTTAATGTATTTTATTATCCCGTCCCGTTGTTATGAATGTAATATTTGATCATACTCGGTTATTTATGATTATTAGATGTCTGCCTACTAAATAGATGGATAAAAATGGGATAGTTAAATAACTATTTGTTTATTCTCTCTTGTCTATTCTTAAAATTAACCCAGAATAAAATAATTCATGATAATATGAATTTAATTCTCAAAACTAAGTACAAAACTGTATCAAAAATGGCTTCTATGCCAATATTGTAACCTGTATAATAATTATTATGTACCTACCTACCTACGATTTTATTCATTTTAACAAATCGTTAAGTAATATAAAATAAAATTAAGACTAAAAACTAAATAAACCTAATCTAACCTACCTATTAATAATTTAAATTTAAATAATTAAGTTCTGTAACACAAAACTTCATTACATAATTATCGCTTGTATTTCTAACTATGGTATAATTTGTAATTATTTCGTTTACAGAATTTTTAGGTTATAAAAGCAAATTACTTGTTTCATCTCTGATTTGAATAGTTATTTTTGTTTTAATATTCCAAGTACATTCAGACGAGCAACTTTTAATCTACCCTTCAACAACAAAACACATTATTCGTCAGTCGCGATAATCAGTGACTTGTGCTTGCATTTTAAAAATGCATGTAAAATAAGTAAATTATTAAACGCAGAGTGATATCGTAAACATATTTTTTTATATAATTGAAAAGTTTCAAACTCGATCCGGCTCATTCTAAAATTATCAGCCTGTATAAAAATTGCCCTAGCAACTTTTTGTGGCCGTAAATTTAGCCAAAAGTGGCAGGTCTGCCTGTAAACAAAAGTTGAAAAGGTCAGGCGCGAGCCGGCCGTTATTATTTATTTACAATTTATTGCCTACAATCACCACAGCAACGCGTGTTTATTCAGCTATTTGATTAATGGAAAAATATTGGTGAAAATCATTTCGAGAGTTCCAACAAATTGATTTAACTCTTTACTTATGGGCTGGTTGTTTTTGTCTGATACTGCGTTATGTCAGTCGTTATGGCTATTTGTTTTACTATCAGTTTAACGACTAATTTTAACATACATTACGGTTTCTAGAACGCTAGTTGGCATTGACAGTAGATTAAAACTATCGTTGTCTCTATCTAACACTAAACAAATGACAAGGATGGCAATAGAATTAATCTGTTGTCAACGTTGACTGACGTTTCAGAAACTGGGGGTTAAACATTGTAACATAGTTACCTACGTTTACACTCTATCCAAGTACCTATGTAAGTTGGTGAAGTCACGGGCTTATACCATCACAATGATATTGTTGTTGTTGTCGTTTGTCGAATGACATCGGTCTTACCACGAATAATTAGACGAGAGTTAAACAGATGTTTCTAAAATATCATTCCACAAAATCGGCGTCTACCACTCCCGTTTACTTACCCAATCTTGACTTTCCTAATTACTTTACTTGTGGATTTGTTATTGAGCTAGAAAAAGCTAGGACGTCGGTTTGTGAAGAAAATATTTGGACTCATCTGTTCAACTCTGGTTTAAATCTTTTGTGGTAAAACTGCACATGTCTGACAATAAGCCATCGCCCTTAGAAAATCACATTACTCCCGTGCACCTGAACGAACATCTATGGGAATGGACAGGCGAAGGCACTATGTTTCGTTTGTGAAGGGTGCCTTATAAAGTGTTCCTCGGTACAAGAACAGTACAACCTGTAAAGCCAGGTATCCACTAGCCTAGCCGTTTCTGTCGACGACTCATGTTGGGGATGCTTATTGAAACTTAACAATTTTTTTTATGAAATGCCATTTATCATCGGTTTTCGTACGGTCAAGAGTGCACAATTCAATTATCAAGGTTTCTTTCATGGTCGTAGTTGTCTGAAAAACACTTCTGTTATTTTAATTCAATCTACGAAAAAAAGTCAGCTTACGCTTGACCGTAGCCGACGTCTTTTTACTATAAATCTTGATATACCTGCTGAATTTTGAAAAACTTTAATATATATTATCTTAGAGTTTTCAGGGGTATTGGCACAACTCGTCCTTCAGTAACAAACTGACCATTTCAGTGACACAACTCTTGAAACCCGGGACACCTCTTCCCGTCACCTCGCCACTCCGTCCTGAAAGCCTAGTACAGACGCAAAATAATCTAATTTCTCCCGAGCTTAGCCGCGATGCACTTAGCGTATAGTGGACGCTTTTTTTAGCTCTCGCAAGTGGGCGCTTGTCTTTATTTCTTTACTATATACATTTTTTTATTTACTTAAATTGACGTGTTTTTCGATGTAATTTTATTCATGTAGTAAATAAAGCTGGTGGCCTAATAGATAGATAGATAAACTCTTTGAAACACTACAGAGTAGAGAAAATTTAAGGCTAGAACAAACAAATAACAATTTTATTATTGGTGTCAAAATGATGTGTCTTATCGTTCGTAGCGATTTAATCCAGACGACCATGCATGGAGAAGAATGACGTGAAGTATTATGGATGGTTTCAGTGTAATTCCAAAAATTGTAAATTAAAAATGTTTTTTTAGCATCACTAGATATCTGTAATGTCTGGTGTTCTTCCTCTTATATGTCTGTGGGTGGGAACCATAGCAGTGATCGGGGAACCAGGTTGTGATGATATTGTGATGATGAACAACAACAACAAAATATGTAAGTTTATTTCATTCAGACGTGAACAACAAACTCAAATTTTGATTACTTCTAGTTGCGTCCCGCGGTTTCACCCACGTTGGTTATAAGCCCACAAAAACGAAGATATAAAATATAATAGGTTCTATTCCAGGACCATACCAAATTTAATAAAAATCCATTAATCCGAAGGCGTGAAGAGAAGACACAACCACAAACACAGACCCAAACTTTTGCATTTGTATATTAATAGGAAATAGTAGGAATCGGTCGACACCACTGACCTCTAGACCAAACACGTACACTCGCGCACATAAATAAGTTCGCGAAGATTTAACACCCTGTTACACAGATACGTATCAGAGAATGTATTGCTAGCGCGAGAGTACTAACGTTCGACATAAACTCAACGTATGTACGCGTATTGGCATATAGCCGTTATTTACGCGAGTGTACTTTCGTTTGTTTGGCCTATTACGTATTCACACTGTTTGGGCATGGATGAAAATCGATTTGGTTTTGGTGAGATTTAATGCATCTCTCTCTGACATAAAGCCTTTTCTAGTAGTGGAAAAGAAACAGTCGAGAGTAGACGATGTAAGAATAATTAGTATAATAATAATCTGTTCTACAATATTTTTTTTTTTACAAAATAATCTCAATAATATTGTATATTATTAACCCCCGGTTTCTAGAACGTTTGTTGGCGTTGACAGTAGATTAAAACTATCGTTGCCTCTATCTGACACTAAGCAAATGACAAGGATGGCAATAGAATTAATCTGTTGTCAACGCTGACTGACGTTTCAGAAACTGGGGGTTAGAGATTTATAAGTCGTAATTATTTTTTTATCCATGAAAGGACTAGGTAGGTACCATCTTAAAAATGTAGTCGATTTGATCGTGATGATTATTTAGTTCGACTTTTGCGAATAAAAACTCATACACATATAAAAAAACTGACCGATACCTTTCCACAAACTTACACTATACCATTTCAAACCTACCCACAAACCGTTGAAAACTGCCTCACATTTTTAAAAATGGAATCTGCAACGGGCCCGCGCGATTTGAAATTGGAAGCCATAAAAGGCGGGAACCGACCGGATGTCGGACTGGGGCTCCATCAGATCCGTATCACGACAGACTCCCGCCAACGGATTCATTTCCGGTAGATGGTTGCATTTTGAATTTCAGAATTCTATTCCTGCTTGAAGTGGGTCAGGCGCGATGTGATTTTTAGATATCGATTTTTATAGTTTCGAATGCTGACGGAAAGTTACTGCCCTTTTCAAAAGTAGGTAATATATTGCAAAAAAAAAACAAGATCGACGAAAAAAAGAGCAGAAGAACAGATAATTCATTAATTTTTGATTCCAGAAGTGGAATAATGAAGAAATTATCGCTCAATTAGATGCATTTTTGGGTTCCATGCCTTCGCGTGGCTTTGAAAGCAACTATAACGGAAATTTTTCTGGGTATCCCAGCAGTGGTCCCTCATAGCCAATTCCATAGGTAATAATATAATTAAGAAAGACTAATAAAAAAAAACTACTATCGAATTTGCAAATACTTCACTTTTGACGCAAACAAATTTGATGATCTTCTCATAATCCTCGATGCTGGAACCGGAAATACTAAAGCGTAAAAATGTGTTCTCCTAATTTAATGCAAACTTGAAAATAACTTCCCTTCTGCCTATTTAAACTTTACACCCATATTAAATACCTGTCTCGAGTAGTTCCAAAATACTTCGACACGGAAACTTTTAGTACCCTCGAGCAAAATCCATCATCTTGTATCGCCTTCAAAATCTGCCTTTACACAACACGACACGATATTATAAGCTAATTTATTCTTATCTACTTTTTAATTTTATTGGCTAAAACTAAAAAAATACCTACTAGTGTGTTAAGACAAATTCTATGAAAAAAATACTATAAAACACAAGAAACTTTTTTTCAACTGGCTTAAACTCGTATATGGCAGTATTTTAATTAATTTGAGTAGGTCAAAAAGTTTGCTCTACTGCTAAAATGGTCAGTGGAGACTGAGAAAATAAATCCCCATCTACCCACTAAGAATTATCTGGGACGATGGGAACGTATCTAATATTTAATGATTTTATGTCGTATCGTATGTAACTGTATACATTTATATAACGCGATCATATCGTACCGTGTAAGTGCGACCGAAGCCTCCCAAAGGCCGTAAAAGGCGAACGTAAAATGTTACGTTGATGAACACGGTTTACGTTTACGTTGCGCTCGCGTTACGTTAAGCTACGTTTTATGAACGTTTAAGACTAGAGACGCAGTTTAGGTGTGTTGTAGTTAATATTTTGGCAATTCGACACGAGTTATGACGTTATTATTAAAGTTTTTAGTACCTACTTTTGGAAGTAGAATATCTTGTGAAGTTATAATGTAAGTTAGTCCACTAACAGTGCAAATGCTAACTTAATTAAGTAGTTAACCAAAAAAAATATTTTTATACGATACGGGGACTTTAGGGAAGACAACCTATTTTTTTAATTCTCCCCTTTAAATTGCTTTAAATGTCGTGCCAACTTGAAAAATAATTTATATTTAATGTATCATAATCACTTTTATTAATAAATTGGTGAATTACCACAGAGTACGTAGATCTACATTGACTATTTTTTTTATAAGAAAACAACAATCCGTAACTAAATTTCTACATCCATATAAGAAACCACTGGTAGTTAACTGACATGAAATTAGGTAAAAAAAAATTTTGAAAGAATAAACAAAATACTAACGAAGAAACTAATAGGTTATAAAATAGCCGAGCGAACACAATTTTGCTAGTAATTACCAAAAACTTGGCCCATTATTAATTCTATCAACCAGACGTTCCCTGTGCTCATTCCCTAGGGACGAGAGTGACCACAACTTTGTGTAAAGTTTCCAATCAGTTTAATTAGCGATGCCTAGAGAGTTCAGTGCGAGAAATAACTTGGAGAACGAACTAAGTGAATTAAGTGACGTCTAAGTTACTTCGGCTTAGTTGTGGCTGGAATCCTGGAGCCGATACTGTAAGAAAGAACTTCTTCTTTCGAGGAGTTTCATCCATTGTGCCTGGAGATAAGCTGGTTTGGTTTTGGTTGAAATGTTGTGATAATAGGATTGGCCAGCTATGTGCAATTGTTTGTTTGTTGATGGCATTGCTAGGTTCTGATGTCAGAGTGTGTGAGCTGCTCAAGGGTGTCTGACTGCTATTAATTAGTAACAAACAGGATGTATAGCAATAACGTGTCCTCCGAAAACTATACCTAAATATGTATATTAATGTAATATCTTTTATTTTTTGTTATACTTACTTTATAAGCTTAACACATAATAATTTTGAATTCTGCACCTGTAAATCGGAATCTACCTAAGTAAATTGTCGATACTTACTTTTTTCTATGACTGTACTATATTGGTGCGAGCGAGTTGGATCGGAAGGTGCCAACTCACGAGCACTCGCGAGTTCGACGCTCGTGAGTTGACGAATAACTTGAAAAAAATAAGTTAAATGTGTTGAAAACTCCAGGCACACATAATATCTTCATATAATGTATGTCTTTATAATTATGAATGGACGTGAATAGCTTTACCAAATTATTTCAGCTGTCGACTGTAGACAAATTGGAATCCAATTAGAGAATTCCCAATGTTCGTCGCAGCACACGCTGCCTTTAAACGATTAAATTCTGAACTAACGATTCTAAGTTGTTACGAGCGGTGCTAACTCCATATAATTTCCCTTGAGTGAGAAGGTTTTGTACCCACTGCGCGACAATGACGCGTAACAATGTAGCGCAACATTGTGCACTAACGCTTTCCTATCTCAAAGTTATATCAATCATTTCTCGGAATGAAACAATACAATATTCCGAACCGAAACAAAGTGAGAAGTTCATGTACCCACTACGCGACAATGACGCGTAACAATGTAGCGCAACATTGTGCACTAGTTAACGCTTTCCTATCTCAAAGTTATATCAAATCATTGCTCGCAATAAGATAATAGAATATGTGAGAGCGTAAAACCGTCAAAGTAAGACTTTACCATACTAGTTGATAGAATCAGGCGTTACTTTGCGGAAACCCATATTCAAAACAATTAAGTAAAAATATTTGTGTAGTTTTACTTAATTACTTTACCATACCTACAAGTACCCTATAAAAGGACACTCACTCGCTCTATTTTTAAATTAGAGCAAGATGGCAGATTGGGAGTTTGTTTGACATTTGAGCGTGTTTGGCTGCCTATTGAGTACAAACGTAGTATACTAGTACCCAACTTATAAGGCGCGTCGTGAATCTTCGTTCGCTCAGAAAAGAAAGTATGGTACGAAGATTAACGAAAGAATGCTTAAAACTTACAATCAACCTAAAATCACTATTATAAGGTTCATAATACACTGCAGCTGTTAGTTCCATCTCACTCATGCCACGCGGCGATCGCTAAGATGGCGGCGGCTGCCGACCAATAGCGGTCAATAGCATTTCCCGTGCTTTGAAAATTTATCTTCTGCGCAGGTACATCGGTAAGCCATATCAGTTGGGTACTACCAACGCTGAAGAGGTTATCGCATTGCATACAGTTTCGCTTGCCTTTTGTCTGATTCAGCCGTTTGTATGGAGTGCCCACCTTGTGATCTTACCTTAGATGACACGGTGAGGACGAAAAGTTTCTCTCAACTGTCAATTGTTTTTAGCCTATTTTCCTTAGTTCCTAAGTGAATAATGAAGTGTAAGTACGAGTAGTAAGTACACCACCTCTCAACAACAGACATTTATGAAATACCCCCCACAATCACAAGCATTTTATTGCGCCATCGTCGAAACTCTCAAGCCATTCAAAACACTCTCAGGCATATTTTTATTTTCAGTTTTCATTTCTGTTTATTTTTCACTTCGTAACCGAGGCTGTCTTTTTCATTGTCTGACAGCTGTTTTACGGAAAGTATCGCGGCTTCGTTTAAACACCTTTTGAACCTATTTACGATTTCTCTGTTCAGTTGTTGTTCAAAAAGTTTGCATAGTAATTATCCAATCTGTAAATAATTGTTTATAACTTGAGTATTACCGTGGTGAAACGAAAATGATATCGGGTACTTTTCGCGACACTTTTGCCTCATGAAAGCGGAAGATGCGATAGAGTGTGTCAGAATCGTAGCATGTAGAAAGGTGTAGTCTCTGCCTTCCCCAACGGAAAATGACGTAACTGTATGAACAGTCATACAGTAGGTATTAATGTTAGGGATGTATTAGGGATACTCCATGACCTTAAATGTGTACGTACATACATCTGTATGAATGTACATATTTAAGGTCATGGAGTATCGCAGAACTTCACACTACTACTTTTTTTTAATACCTACTTTATAGTCTAGCTTTTGACCCCTGGTCTTAAGTGACGATAGGTCGAAAGTGGTAAAGATCCTGAGCCTGGAACGGGACTGACTCTCATGGACAGTTGCTGGAACACCCCGAAAAGGGCGACATATTAATTTAAATCGAATGGAAATAATGTTACAGTCTAAGTTATTAGATTAATTTATATTTTTTAACCATTTGTTTGATATCACTTTTTCGACTGACTGTACTTTACACGTGCGGTCGAGTTTGCTACTACTAAAATTAAAAGTGGCAACTTGACATGGGCGAGTTTATTGCGGTCGAGATTACAACCAACTCATATTTTCTACTGGGTGGTAGATTAACACAAATAATTGTTTAGTTCGTTCTGACGCCCGTGAATTCACCCCTTACTATGATACGTTATGACAACGTTAAGCGTAATAATAATTAATAACGTGTAGGTACTTAACGATTTATAGGTGAGGCAGTGAATTCATACTACAACATGAATTTGTTATTCAGTTGTTCAATTTTGGCTCTATGTTGAACGTTGCTTTTACTACAAGCTAGTTGTGGTCGTAACGAAGTTGGTTACAGTTATTTTAATGTAAATATTTTGGACTGTGTTTTGATAAATGAAAACAGCAGAGACAGTAAAAAAATATTTGACAGGAGAACGTAATTTGTCTGGTTTCAAACATCTCACATTAATATTACGCCTCAACAAAACTTGTCTAGAATTCAAATATATTTAAGGCACATAGATTTAAAAGCGGTAAACTATGCAGCGTTCCTCGTGGTTGCTGAAATTTAATTTGGCAACACGTTAGACTTACCTGTCTTTTGTGTTATTGTTTTATATGCGTTTCTTTGTACATTTGAAAACCGTATTTCAGTCCTATTTTTAACATAGACTGTACCAATGTTTGCGCAGCGCTCGTTTGGTATAGCTTGACTGAATGAAGGTTAAGTAACTACCCTTTTAAACGACAATAGAGGCAATATTATCCAGATTAGTTATCCAGATGAAACTTTATCCGCCTTACCACAAAAGTTTAGACCAGAGTTAAACAGATGTTTCTAAAATTTATTTCGACAAAATCTACGTCTATCACTCGCATTGTCTTACTCAATCCTGGCATTCCTAATAATTTAACTTATAAATGTGTTATTAAGATAGAAAAAGTTACACAACTTGATGATACTCATAAAAACGTGTTAATTTTATGTTTTGAATTTGAGTTGGAAGCGAATGTGTAATCCTTTGAGGCCGGGCTTTCGTCTATTTTGTGCATTTTGTAGAACGTTTGTCATGTTCTTGGATTATGGAAATACACACACATATATTATGAAACATTTTAAAGAAAAGTTGCAAAACGAAATGTTGCTTCAACATAAAACTTCCGTGCGTCTGTTAAATGATAACCAGACGGCGCGCTCCAAAGACGAGAGGGCTTAAATATTCATAAACTAACATGTGGAAAAATCTTGTACTTACCTTCGTTTCGAGGAATACGTTTCTGTTATTTATGAAGGCAGCCGTGTGAGTGATATTTTATTAGCTGCTGTCCATTCTTATAACGTCTGACTTTCCAAGAAAACCCATTTACACACTTTTAGGTTTTAGACGCGATCAAAATGGGTAGAAAATACAATAAAAAAAAATTCCTAAAACAGTTAAATAGTAACGAGTATTGAAAAAATTACAACTGAATCGAGAATATATTTTTTAGGTAAGTTAAAATACATATACAACTTTTTTTAGCTTTAGTTTAACATTTTGAATATGTATTTCCGTAAAGTAAAATTTTAATCCAACTTTGCGGCGTTTCGAGTTGACATTATAATATGTGCCTAGCAATGTAATTTCTAAAGAGACTAAATAATATTATTATATATAAATATATCATAGCAATTGAGCTTATCTCACGATAAAGACGGGATGTACATTTAACGAATATAATACCTATTATTAATTATCGACTCAAATCTATAAAAAGATTGTTGCATAAAAAAACTTACAACACTGCATTTTCGGCAGGTCACAAAATGGCATGTAGCCCAAAAATGAAACCTCGTTTGTGGTGAAATTGGAAAGTAACAGTACTTAGAACTAAATACAAATTGTAGGTAGGTAATAGCAGAATATTAAAATCTAGAAAATGTAGCGTAAAATCTGCTTTTATGCTGAACAAGTCCGCTTTCAGTCAAAGGAACACTCTGGATATTAACACTATGAAATGCTATCATTGCGCATCTTGTTAAAGTAAAGTGATAAAATAAAACTTTGTAGCTTGTTTTATTTGAATGTTGAAAAGAGATTTAATTAAAAAACTTTCAACTTTAAATATACAAATGGAAATAATATGGTCACAATGCTTTTATTTTTACCTCCGCTCGATTATAGATTACCAATCGCTCGAATATTAAAAAAATTGTAGGTAAATAATATTATTACGTATCATACGTGTTGTATTATTTACTACGTATCTATCAAAAGCACGAGAACTTTCGTCACAGTTGAGTCTTGAGAAACAATAATTTAGGTACTCTTACCTACGTGTAATAATAATAAAAAAAAAAACTTTTATCCATCTTATCACAAAAGTTTAGACCAGAGTTAAACAAATGTATCTAAAATTTAGTTCCACAAAATCACGTTTTCTTACTTAATCCTAGCATTCCTAACTAGGTATTTCACTTATGAATTTGTTATTGATATAGAATAAGGGAGGATTTGACGTCAATTTGAGGAGAAAATATTTAGACTCATCTGTTCAATTCTACTTTTAAATCTTTGGTAGTAAGACGGTCACTTTTTGTGTCTGCACATCGTTTTTTTTTCAAATTTTATACGATATACAGGAGTTAGAGATCATCAAACTTTTAAATAGGTTTACAAAGCCATCAGCATAAATATAATATGCTACAGTCTTTGAGGCACATTATAGTATATTGATATTAAAAAGTGACTATAATTTTTAAAGGGATACAACGGTATATTCACTTTGAGATGAAACCATCATTTCTATTTGCAATTCACATTATTCTGGGTAAACCTCTAATCTTTCCATTTCGGTAATGCTTTTACCATTAGGTATTATAGTACACTAGACAAACAAGTAGGTAGCAATATTACTTTGTCACAATATGAAAGTTTTTTCGTTTCAGCTATTCCGTTGGGAGCTTAATGACAAATTATTGTGAAAGAGTTATAAAGTGTGATTATATTTTTGCATCGTTTCCTTTTAAGAATATTAGATAGGTAGGTATTTAGTTTCTACTTTTGTTTTTAGAGTTTTTGATGCAGTATTACTATAATCTATCTACCTATATATTTATGTACCTACATAATTATGGTTAAACGTTTTTAGGGTTCCGTACCTAAAGAGTAAAACGGGACCCTATTACTAAGACTCTGCTGTCCGTCCGTCCGTCCGTCTGTCTGTCTTTCTGTCCGTCTGTCACCAGGCTATATCTCATGAACCGTGATAGTTAGGCGATTAAAAATTCACAGATGATGTATTTCTGTTGCCGCTATAAACAATAAATAGGCTAAAAAACACAATAACATTAATATTGAAGAGGGTTCCCATACAACAAACGTGATTTTTTTGCTCGTTGTTATCGATTATGGTACGGAACCTTCCCTAAGCAAATCCGACTTGAACTTGGACAATTTTTTAATGAATCACAAGAATAAGAGGTCTTTCTTAATATGACGATAAGTCCTATGCTTGTCAATAACTGATGTAACTATTTAACTGATGCACGCAAAATAACGTACTCTTATCTCGTCAGATTCACATGTAATGTCAAATAATGTAAAAAAATAATACATACAAAAAAAATAAATAAATATGTAACCATAATTTTTTTCAAAGCTTTCTTATTTTATATGTAGGATTAGCAACTTTACAGTGTACATTGCACTGGTATAGAGTAGACAATTAATATAATTGAGTTATAGTTAGTTCGTGATACCTCTGGGCTAGATAGGAAGATAGATAAATGGTTATAGATAATTTCTATTTCATATTGAAACGTTACAATCTGTATGTGTTCACGCTGCAAGTGTAAAAGTAGTTTCATAACAATGCTTAGTGTAATTCTATTGTTATGTTTATTTTTTATTTATTCAAATATTTAGCACTATCGTTCATAGTCATTTGTACTTCAAACTAAAATTACGCACTCATTATTTGGTGGTTATAATATAATATTAATAATTCAGCCTGTAACTGTCCCACTGCTGGGCAAAGGCCTCCCCTCACTATCGTGAGGAGGGTTAGGCCATAATCCACCACGGGGGCCTAGTCCGGGTTGGTGGATAACATGCCTCCGAATTAATTCTCGGGCATGTTGGTTTCCTCACGATGTTTTCCTTCACCGAAAAGCGAGTGATAATTACGTACATATGTTTAACAAGAAACACATTGGTACGTGCCCGCACTGGGATTTGAACTCGCCACCTCCGTTTTCGAAGGCGGACGTTCGCCCACTAGGCTACCACCGCTGTTTTTTGAATTTTTTTTTTTTTAAAAAATTTTTTGAACAGAATTTGGTGGTTGGTCCTACCTAATTCTATTTTGGGGTCTCTAATTATTGAAAACTCAAATAAAACTCAGCGAGTGCTGCCCACCTAGACCACGTTTATGTAAGTAACTGGTAATAGCATATTGACTGGCTAAAAACGGGTCAATACCACAAACGAATAACACCAAAATATATAATTTGTCATTATTTTCATATTAGTTTGTGCGCTATGTTTCCGAGATGAGAAAGTTTAAGAACTTCCTGTTGTAGTACATATGAATTTTAATCTAGTCCTGTCCTGATGACCTGCAGTGGGCTGTCTCTCAAAGACAACGGTAGATTAATAATGATTATTATAATCAGACCGAATAAACACGGCGAGGTCACATATTTATTATTTTTTCAGAATAAATATTGACGCACATACACGTATAATATTATATAGTGTGTATTTCGATTAAAATCTTTATGGCTTTGTTTTAAAACTTCTTGTAAATAAAAAATGTTGTAACGCCTCTATAAGTTTAAACAAGGGTTTCTCAAACTTGGTGTCTCAGTATAACTCCAGGTCATCACCAATACACAACATAATAAGTTAAACATACGAGTAACTTGTGTTACTTCTTAACTGCGGCAGCGATAGAAACCCATTTTTAGGAGAAAAGTGGGAAGATCATTTGTTGAATTTGTACAGTACAATGTTATTACACCTCATTGCCGACTTTAGTACCCTTGCTTTTAATTATTGACGTATAAAAACCCCTCCGACCACGATGGTGGGAGAGATGATACGTAATGACTTTGAATAATTCAATGATAGCAATTGCCGATTTGAAATTAAACTTAATGATGTGAGACAGAGGCGGTCTATAATATACCCAACAATAGACGAATACGGGTTGAATAACTTAATTGCATTCATAAAAAGTTCAAAAACCACTGCCTCAAGCCATACAAAAATCCAATAACGAAATAAACATGTCAAACACAAATTCACACTTACAAAAAACACATCTCTTCTTTTGAATAAAGGCCTCGACACACCTACTCACAAAATTAACATGTCAACATTTTATTAATAGACAATATAATTAAACTATCATCTATAAAGATGTTGCCTTCGCGATAGCCAGCCATAAATTATTATGTAGGCGTGATTTGTGGATGAAAATGATAGGTCGGCTACGTGGCGGGTAGAAAGCGGCTACTGTGTGGCGAGCGTTTAGAGCTAGACGAGTAAATGAGCGGTCGCAGCTCAAATAAGAACTTAGGCGGACATTACACGTTCAATTCGTCTACAGGGCTTACGGCAATGAAAACTATAAATAAATAGGTACCTACGTCAAATCCGAAATGACTGTGTTCTAAACATAATTTTCGTTTTTCCTTTACAAACCCGCTCCAATAATATTCCATTTATTTATTTATCTCTTATTTTATTACTTTTTATTATAACTTCTTTTATTTTGTTATCATATAGCTATAACTATAGTTATAATTCTATCGATGTTCAGTTCTAGAAAAACTACTAACGAAGGGTAGTCTCGCAACTCGACTGCCGATGCACCGCGCATATAGAAAATCGAAGCTCAAGCTGAGTGTGAAAGCAAGCGCCGCGCGCGACACAACGTATATCGGTCGATTCTTGTGGGAAACGAATGCTCCTGCGCTTTCGCGTATGCTACATACTATATACAAAGCCAGTCAAACCTACATATATTTTAAATTGCCGGCTGGTGACCGATCGCAGGTGGAGGCTCATCGAGTGATTGCAGCAGTCCAAGGTAAGTGAGTGCATTGTATTCGTTGCGGCCTACGTCGAGTTTTTGAACATCGCTTTTTTTGTAAACGTATTGTCCTAGTGTAACGGAAAGCCACTCTTGTTTTGGCTTGGTCTTGGTGCGGATGCTACATCCTTACTGTTATATTTTATTGCATCACAATTGGATATAGAGCCTGACCTCTGATTCTTTGTGTCTTTGAAATCTAGAACTACAAGGACCATGGTCCCACAAGCACCTAGACTGGGACCATATTCCTACGGTTCATAAGCTTGCCCTGTGGAGGATTCAAACCCTCAAACGTCTGCTTCAAAGCTGGCTTATTATAATAATGTATAATATTATTAATAACTGGCGCCGCGGAAACCCTTTTTTTAACGTCATTTACACACAAAATAAACGAAAAACAGAAATACATTAAAAACATGATAATATTCGATACAAAAATAATAATCCGAAACAATGTCGCTAAATATCTTTAATCCGCGAATAGATTACAGGAAACGTATTTTGAAAGTCAATTTGTCTTGATTTACCGAAAACGGTTAAGTCATAGGCGAACGCGGGTAATAATTATGTTAAGTTACCTTTTTTATATCGGATGATGAGTAGGTTATTCGACTGATAGTGACCACCACGTCTGCTTTTAATACTTTGAACCTTCAAAGTGCACCTGAACATTATTTTGAAAAGGTTTTCAAGAAACAATTTCCTCCTGAGTAAAAATAATTATGGTTTGCTTTTTTTGTGATTTTTTTTATTTTGTTTACAAATTGAATGTAATACAATTCACACATAGATATAAAATAAAAACCAGACATTCAGTGTTCATCCTAAAAACAGTGAACACAGCGTTTTCGGCCATATTGACAAATTAACACAAATCCTCTGCAATAATCTGACCCGCCCGTCAAAAATACACTAAATTTAGTCCCTAAACTCGCTTCCTCTCCCAACTCACCCCTAAAAACTGCGTGATAATTTTATTTCCGCGCAGAATCTACGATTATTCAAGGATTTACAGACACTGCCGGCGCTGGGCTTAATTTGGAAATATGTATGGTTTAATTGCCCTCAACAGAGGTCCGTGAGGTCGTAAAATACAGTGAGGTCTTTATAAAGCTTCGTGTTATCCGCTTAGCGATGATAAAGTATTGTTTATTAAGGATTAATGGGACACCATGTTGTGGTACGGGCTAGGTTGTTGTGGATGACATATTAATTTCTGTTTTGAGAATCCTATCGTTAAAAATTGTCATAAGTACTGTAAATGCTTTCATTAGCGAGGTAATGCAGCCAGTGTTCTTGGTACCATGCCACATGGACACCCTCTTTTGTTAGATTTGTAAGGTTTAGTTTAAGCTAGTTTTAGTTTATTTTATTTATATTTAATAAGGAAATGTTAATAAAATATTTCATTATGCATTTATAAAAAAAAAAACTTATTTTTTACATCACAAACAGACACTTAAATTTCATTGTATAGATAGCAATGAATTTGTTTGTTACCAAAAAGGTTGATAAACCCATAAAAGTCGTAAAACTCACCTACAATTTGGATTCACACCACATTATATTTTAAAATATTAATTAAACGCCATAGATTACGTGATTTATGACCCAAAGTATTAATTCTGAATAATATAATGCTTTAACGACGCCATTATAATGAAGAATTCGGGTATATTCATAAACATTTTGTTAATTTAAAATGTATGGGTGAGTTATTTTGTCGCGTTCGGTTTCAAACGTATTGTGTTTTTATATTAGTTCACTTTGGTGACAACCATTTGAAGCATAAGCGGTACCAGTGGTGATGGCTTTGTGGGAGAACGTCCGCCTTCTAACCAAACGGTCGCGAGTTCAAATCGTAGTGCAGGCACGTGTCAATATTGCTTTCATAATTATCTCGCTTTTCGGTGAAGGAAAACATCGTGAGGAAACCAACATGCCCGAGAATTCTTTCGGAGGCATGTTATCCACCAACCCGGACTAGGCCCCCGTGGTGGATTATGGCCTAACCCTCCTCACGATAGTGACGGGAGGCCTTTGCCCAGCAGTGGGACAGTTACAGGCTGAATTATTATTTATTAATATTATTATAATTATCTCATATAGGTACTGCGGTGCCCACGCCTACTAAATCTCAAAATAAGTTATTGGGAATATTTTACTTCTAAATCCGAATAATACAAACTTTTAAAAGCGGGTCAGCTTTTACTACCGATCTTGACCCTAACCCACAATTAAAAGAAACGCTCATAAAAATGGACGTAAAACTTGGATTGTTCATTCTCGTTAACCTAACCACACATCAAAATGGTCAGGCTCTAAGGAACTACTCAGTGCTGCCATAACATATTCCTCTATTTTAAGAGACACACTAAAAGTTTTCCAACAAAGCTGAATATAATATTTATTAGCCTAGGATAAGTAGGTACTTAGAACAATGCGTGATTTCTGATGAAAAATAAAAAAAATACATTTTGTAGACGTCCTATACAAACTTTACCAATACTGTTATATATCTGCAAAATGTCACTCGTATATATGAAGTGATTATTGTATGCAGTGTTTTATTTGTACGTATATACAAAAAAAATTGCTCTGAATGCACTAGACTCGACTCGCACCTAACCAGTTTTCTACGACAGTCTGGCAACACTGTGACGTTATCATAAAACAATAAATTAAATGACATAACGTCAAGCAATCAATGTCACAGGAATAAAAACCCTGGGCATGTTTTAATAACAGTAAAGTTTATGGATCGTTCGGAATTTATAGTTACGGCCTTTTTAATTTGAGTCGTTAAATTGACGTTCAATACAAAAGACGTAACTAACAAGGAAATATTGCTAGTTACGTCTTTATGTTTTGGGACGTCAGAGTAGAATAAATTATTCGCCGTCATTGTTACAGATCAATGGAAAGCTTTTGATTTGCTTTCTACATTCGGTGGTGTGTCTTGAGGTGTATTAGGTTCAAGCTGTCATAATCATCATCAGCCTGAAGACGTCCACTACTGGACAATTGGACATAGGCCTCCCCTTTAGATCGCCACACCGAACGACAATTTGCCAGTTGCATCCACCGGTTGCCTGCGACTCTTTTGTTGTCGTCGGCCTGTCGGATGTCGTAGTTTACTTCGGTGTGATTCTAATAAATTGGTTGCTGAATTAGCCAGGTAGGTAGTAAGTATAGTTTAGTTTGTACTACCTACCCCACGTCACTTTATGCCAGAGTAATGTACTTACTATGTCATACTATGTCAGTTACTATGTCATAACCATAATGGTTATGACATAGTAACATTTCTTTTTAAATTTGTTACAACTACATTGTTTAAAACAAAATTATGCCTATTTATTCTTTAAGGCAACACTCAATGACTTCCATAACCTATATTGTATCGACAAAGACATTGAAGGTTTCGTTAGCAGACTGCCACATTATTGTTACATTGTCCAATGAAGCTCCCTAGAATAGGCTGGGATGAACATTTCACTAAAATTAGCAGACTTGGTACGCAGAACAATGGTTGAAACATTGGCACGAAGTATTGGCATTAAATAACGAACAATACAACAAACACAAAATAAAGTATGTGAAACCAAATAATGCAGGAAAAACTACCCTCTGTCGTAATTCAAAAGAAATTCAAAGTTCTCTCGAGCGCTAATTTGCTCGGGCGGAAACTGTTTTCAAAAAACAAAGACATGAAAAAATTCATTTCTTAATTAATTCCGTCGTACGCAACACTCTTTCCTGCGTTTAAAAAAGATATTTCCAGTTAATTAAAATCGCCATTGGGTTGAGTCCAGCTTTGAGCGGGTAGCAAGATTTTATCAGCTATATAGTATAATAGTCATAGCAAGATTTTATTAGCTATATAGTATATAGTCATAGTCATTGTATAGTATATAGTATAGTCATAATTATAGTCAGCTATATCCCATTCCTACACAGATATTTATGAAACTCCAATTTTGTTTATAATTATTAATTCATTAGGTACCTACATTGAAAGCGGATAGCAAGCTTTCTTTGAAGAAATTGTCAATTTAATTAAAGAGTATAGGCAACACAATCTTAATTATTATCTACATAGAAAAGTAGGTAGACACTTCTAAAAGCAAAATTTGATATATTATGAGTTCATAACTAAATGATCCACAGTCCCACAGTTTGTGGATCATTTAGTATCTATTCCAATGGGAAACTCCGCAATTGTTAAACTTATAGAATAATATCTAATATCACGATATGAACGAACAGCTAAGTTAACACTAATCATGTAGGTACTTAGCAAACTTTTAAACTATGTCCAAATCCATCCAAAAATCTAAGTACCTACACTGAGTGTAGGAATCAACAAAACCGCTCAAACTAGCAACCAGCCTCCCAAGCGAACAATGTAGGAAAGGGCCGTATATATGCACTATATTGAATTCCTGCAAAATTCCTAACACATGCCGGAACGTGATAAGCTTCATATCGTGGTGGGAAGTGCAAAGTATGTCCGATATCGAGGACATTATTTTGCCTTTTGTATTGAAACTCACTTGATAACCTGTTATACGATTTGTTCCGCTTTAATCCCATCCAAAATATCATGTGCTACACAATTTGTGCACACTATCATGTATACTATTTGGTTCCGTGCCTAGAACCGAAATATTAATAGAGTCGATAGCTTGTTAGACGATGCCATTTTCTTGTACATACATGAGCAATCATGTATATGCAATAAATGAAACCACATAAAAGTAAATTTTTGCTTCAATAATTATTATCGTATGCGATCGGCAAGAAATTTTCATCGTCTGAATGGGTCTAATTACTAACAAATAGTTTGAACCAAATTAAGCTGTTTCAATATCTATTTGCGTTGCAATTTTCACATACTAAATACATTTACTTAGTTGCATTTAAATTTTGGAGGCAAAGTATCTTCTGGTAAATGTTTAAGCCGTCCCTCATTATTAAATGTTCAGTAGCTTTACCACTTTGCCTGTGAATAGTTATTCATTTTCACAACAGTATAGTCCACTTGACTATCTCATTCCTAACTCTTCAAGAATCAGCGATTGTAGGCAGTCGGGTCTAGGATATATTATACTTTACTAGCAGACACGGCCACGCGTTGCTGTTTGAGCTAAGGTTTTTGTTATTGCGACTATTTTAGATGACGTAAGCTATCCTATCTTTTAAGTTAGACCAAACTATACACGGTGTGCAAATTTGAGTAGTTTAGTAGTCCATCGCGGACAAACATCGTGACAAGTAATTTATTAAGATTGGAGTATCAGCAACTAACAATACATGCCAAGTAATTCCAACTTAGAACATTATATTATAGCATCCGAATCGAACGTCATGCACAAATTCGAGCGAAATGGTTATTACATACTATCCATGTATTGAGCATCTATTGTCCGCAATACTCAAGCAATTTCACACTAAATTAATATCGAACGATGCCCGAGGCGACTGGCCGATATAGCAGCGGTTTAGGTTGGGAGGTGCTGGGAGATCTATTTACTCTAGAGATCAGTAGCAACCTTATTTATGTTTCGATCACCAAAAGTTGCGCTAACTAAAATTACACAATTTGTCAATTATGAACATTCATTTTAGAATTATTATTTGGGCCATCCATAGCTTTAAGAAAGCTTTTCCAATAGTTCGTTGTAAATGTTTGTGAAATATTGACTCATAAGTCATAATAGTTGAGCGATATTAACGCAGTGGTCAGAAAAGACTTAGGCTAAGAAAGATCTTAACCTTAGATCAGAAAGTAACCAGGTTTTCCCACTCCTCCCAAACTATGGGTTTCAATAGGTACACATTACCGTAAACTACGCTTGCAATATCTTATACCTAAATAAATACCTAATCTACGGGATGGTATTAAATTATTTCGGTCATATCGTAAACCTGGTACGATCCTGTACGATACGATATTTTATTTTTATTATGTTTAGTTACCCACTGGGTCAGATAAACGCCACGATTTTATGTAAGTTTGTGGCGTACTTGAGGTTTCATGCCATGGTGGATGTTTTACAAGATAAATAAGCAGTAACCTACTGACTGACAATCAAAGAAGGCACGTTATAATTAATCATTTAATCAATAATGTTATATTATAGTAAATAGGGGGTTTTAAGTTGAAATCAAGAACAAAAGTGAGAGGTAAAAACAATACGATTAAATAAAATACTAAAATAGTAGCAGTAAAGTTGTTTTGTATAAGAAACTGAATTATTAGAATGGTTAAGCTCAAAAGCTTTATTGGTTCAACATTTTCAACCAACAGTAAAACCTAACACAACGCAAATCCGTTGAAAGGTTTGATTTTGATTCACACAGTTAAGCGCGTATATATTATGTAGTTTCTCCCGTCCAGTGCGTACCATTTATTTTTTCATGTCCCACAACTGTGGTCGTAACAGCAACTAATTGCTTTCGGAAACGCTTTTATGTGATCGTATTTCACCTGAAAAATGATTTATCCTCTTTAGTCCGGGAATTCTTTGTCGCATTTTTGTAACAATATTACAAAGCAGCCAGACGTAAAATCTGAGTTTTATTAAAGACGGAAAACGGGCGGTTTTTTAAGCTCAGTGGGTAAGAAAATTGTGAATTTTAAAAGGTGCCGCGATCATTCGTGGGTTCAAAATGAGCTGTTGACGCTCGCTAAGCCGGTAAGAGGTAAACGGAAAGAAAAGATTTGGTAGACAACACAAAAATAGATTAAATAATAAAATAAAAAAGTAATTGAATAACAACTAATATGTACCTACCAAATACAACAATAACATGAAAATGATTACAAATTAAACGTCTCAAAGTTTTCATCTAATAGTGCGTCAAAAAATCAACCTCATACTATTTTAAATTCTGGAAACATGATCGAACGTATTCTTGAACACTCGCTACATTGTTAGATGTGTGATTCATGACCGATGAGGAGATTCTAAACTTCACTGTGTGATACTGAGTAATTAGAATGGAAAAGGATAGAAAACACTCGTGCATTGTACAACAACAACAGTTCGTGAATTTAGCCACTGTCAAGTATTATACCTAATATTTAAGTACTAGCTGCGCCCCGCGGTTTCACCCGCGTTTGGATAATATACGATATATCTTTATGAATTGTAGCCTAGGTGTTTTTCTGATGTATAAGCTATATTATTGTAAAGTTTCATTAAAATCCATTCAGTAGTTTTTACGTGAAAGAGTAACAAACATCCATCCATCCATCCATACTTACAAACTTTCGCGTTTATAATTCTAGTAGGATGTCTTATTTTCACAATAGGAAATTCATGGCATTAAAGCAATCGTGGTGGTCAAGTAGTCAAGTCAAAGTCATGATTGAGTAAAGTGGTGGAATGCAAAGTGACTCACTTTTGGGTTTATATCATTTGCCCACACACGCTCGTAACCGAACACGCGATGACTAATATTCCACCGATATTACACATAACGCCTCGAAAAAACATAAGTTTGGGAAAAGATAGAAAACCAACAACAACTCACTATCGGATTACCGCCAAAACTCCAAATAGGTAGATAGTTTATAGGTTATTTCAAGTGGCGTTACAAGCCACGTACACTGCGGTGCAAGCAACATCGGTTAATCCACGCGCCGTCATCGCGCCGTGAAACTATCTGGAACCTAGCCAGCTCCATTAGTGTACACTGTAGTGTGTATTGTTTTGATGCAATTTAATTTTTGGGCTGAAGACATGTGGCTTAAGTGATTTTTAAGGGCAGGGCTCAGAAATGTTGCAAGTAAACGACAGCCTAAGCTGAAGATGATTGTCATCTTCACTTAAGACTCGTTGTGATCGTGGTAAAAGATGCTAGTAGAAACATACAAACAAGTTATTTTTTTTCGGAGTTATTTTATGTCTGTTTAAAAATACTAGATTTTTTTAAATTGTCTATGTTAGGCATTTACTTTGGTGACGCGTACACTGATGCTTATTACTTATAGCTGCATTTAATGTGTATAATGTTGAATAATCAAATAAGTTGTGTGTATTTACCCCGACCAATAAATGATGATCTCCAGACAAAATAACGTCTTCGATTCTACAGCCGTAACCCTGAACCTCCTAAAAACAAAAGGCGAGAGAGCACAGACAAGATGGATGTTTCAAGAGGTCGGACTTTTGACATAGAACCTCACTCGGCGACCGGAAGCGCGGGAAATGGCGTCGGCTTCCGGTCGGCGGGGAGTAAAATTCAGAAGAGCGGTAATTTTTGCGGCCTGACTTTGTCTGTGCTGTGATTCAGCAGATTTAAACAACCTTTTTAACCAACATTGAGGTTGTTTTGTGGGAAACTGAATATGTGATGTTGTTATTTTTTTTGGCTTCAACTTTTTTTTTTTGTTGCCATGAGTAAGGTTGAGTATGATCACTAAAATTCACTATCGCGCGAGTGTGAGTCAATGAACAAACACAAAAAACGAACACTCCCATGAAGCTTTTTAATCCACCTTTAATAATTAAATACTCTATTACGTTTAACTTGACTAAACACAAAATAAACCGCAAAACTAAAACATAAAATAAACTTAGGATCTTCACTACTCTTACCTACATACATAATACAACGGCGCGACTGCGCTCGCTAAATCCTGAAGTAAAAATGAAACAAGGTTTGCGAGAACACTAAGTCACCGGAAATAGCTGAAAACGGCGGCGTTTCCGGCACTTACACGGCACCGGCTCGAATTAACAGGTACGCTGGTGTATAATAAATTATTTTCTTGCGGTTCCACGCCGTTGCTCTGGAATTTTAAATGGATTCGTAATTTTTGGGTTCATTAAATGAGTTTTAGAGCAGATGCCAGTTAAGTAGATATGTTTGTGGAACTTGAATTCATTAATACATACGGTAATGCCGTAATGCTGATGCCAGAGATAACATCTTTCATTGGCACACTTACCTCTGCCTTTTGTAGAGCTTCTATGAAGATAGAATTAAATTTTTTTTACAAACGTCTGTGAAGAACGATGAAATACAAACATTTACTAATTAAAATTGGCTAAAAGTGTATGTTTGTTGGTTTGTTGCTCTTTCATGAAGCAACGGTGAGATGGAATGACGTGATATTTTAGCATAGAGATTGATTAGTAAGCTGGCGAGTGACAAACTCTATCTATTATCCCTTTTAAGGTTCACTGTACAGTTACTGTGGGATATTATCAAATGCAGGCAAACCACGGAGAGTAATGTAAATACATGTATAATATAATTCATGTCTTATATTTACAAATGCGAAAAAAAACTCTATTTGTGTAGGTATAGGTTTGTTTTAATTACCTTTTCAAAGTTAAACGGCTAAACCGATATGAACACAATTTGGTATAGAGATGGATTGGACCTTGAAGACAGGCATAGACAAAGGATACTTTTTATCACCATATAATGCAGTTTACTCAGGCGAAGTCGCGGGCAAAGGCTAGTAATTGTAATAAAAATGCTGCAACTTATATCCTTATACAAACTGTCAAATCCAGCACAATTTTTATATGTAGATTAGCTGCTCAGTCTTTTGAAGTAGTACATTGTACGAATGACAAAATACCGGCAACGCTCAATAAAAATATGCTAACCCGATTCAGCGTATTTTTCACGAAAATAACAATGCAGGGTTCAAATCTCTCTCAGGGGTGTGAAATCGAAATTACAGTACATTTCCACCCTCGCTATGTCGATTTAAAAAATATGTCCGGAAGTAATTTCGTGTTTGGGGGTTCTGAAATTTATCGTGCGCTTTGAGACGTGATTCTGAAGCTAAATTGGTTAGAAATCATGTTTCTGCCGACTGTTTGTATCTGTGGGTGCATGATAGCATGTTATTGTTGATTTGGATTATATTCGCCGACTAGACTTGTAATTGCTCGAGTCCGCCCAGCGAGTCCATCTCGAAGCGAGCTCATCAAGAAACCCAAGACGGTTAAAAAGTAACAGAAAAAGGATAACAAATTGCATTGCATCAATTGCTATACGTCGATTTGTGGAGAAAATATTGTGACTCAACTTTAAATCTTTTGTGGTATGACGGTTCTAGTTCTAGCTTACCTATACCAAAACATACTCCTAAATTCATTTTCCACCAAATCTTCAAATCTCCTCTAACCGCATTTTGACACGTTCCCGGCGTGCACTTTGAAATTACCTGCTCATGTAGTTCCTTTGTGGACATGGTGCCACAGGGTACTGAACATTGGTGCAGACCAATTTAAATTAGTGGTTTAATTAAAATGTGTGTACATTTGAGAATAATCCCTTAAATTGGAGGACTATACAATACCTACATACTGTCACGTCGTTTTTCCGTTGGTGTAGGCTGAGACTACGTCTTTCCACATGCTGCGATCCTGATACGCCTCTTTTTCAGGTGGTGGTGAGTGGTTTTCTTACAGTGATGTAAAGATCTTTTCAGCAACATTTGAGGTAATCGTTCATATTTATACGAGAGGACGGTATAGGACACCAATTTGAAATACTAATTCAAAATCTTTAATATTTTCTGCAATAGTGTAACTATTATTACACAATTTGATATATTTTTCATTGAAAATCAATGTCTTCAAATTGGGCTTTTGTTTGTAGAATGTGCACGATTCAAACATAAATCCAGTTGCAAGCAAATCACATCGCCGTACAAATGTTTCAGGATGACAACATATGCGTTTTAGTATGTACAATAATTTTATCTACCAGTAAGGGCTATGCCAAGAAAACCATACTCACTATTGGTAATGACATCCCCGTAAAGTTTCTTGGTGATGTCTTCTCTATTGGGCGTATTTCGAAGCACATCCTTGTTCAAAATCAAACCATAATCAATTACTGTTTAATTGAGAATTAGCTGTTTGACTTGTAAAAGTGCGACTTTATTGCCTATTTACAATAAATGCTTTGACTTTGGTGTACAGTGAACAAATAAAATTGCTGTAGTATATCCATACCATTTTCATTTCCTTCTCTACGCAGCGTTGTAGTATACCTATTTGCATGAAATGAGGAATATGAACAGTAAAAACGAGTAGGTAAATACGTTTCAAAAAATTTCATTCTCCTTGTCTGTGTGAAAATCTAGCTATATTCTAGCAGCGGGAACGAAGCAAAAGTAACGATCGATAACAAGTTATATGTAAGATTCTTCTAAAATGAATGTATTCTGAATCCAGTAGTAAAGTCAGTTAACATTCATATACCTACTATGAGATTATAGAAGTATTAGATTTTTAGAATCCCAAGCATTGTTGTCAACAAGTTTATTAGTAGCTTGACAAAATTTTTGAGTGATTCGAAAAACGCCCATACTGTATATGTTTCGTAGTACAATACCATGCACCAATATCTTTGGGGACATTACCAACATTTTTATTAGGCCGTTAGTGGAAAATTGCGGGTCTTGCGTAATATATCACCAATACGTACACATTAATAGCTCTGGCTTTTTTCAGAGCGGCTTGAATGGGGTTGTGTCTCAATTCAAAAGGTTTTATGGTCACATTAAATTAAATCTTAGTGAAAGAGTGGTGGTATATTTTAAAAATCACCAATCACTCACCCTATTTGAACGAAATTTAATCAGACAATAATAATATAGGATTTATCAGGTAATACGTAATATCTAACAGTATTCACTACCACAAAAACTAAATATCTACTCAAATCCTGTTTTCAATATTCAAAATAGAGTGCTCTAAACATTCACCGTTTTCTCAAAATGTTCACCGCAAACGTAACTGGAAGCACTAAGTAAAAACATTCTGACAGTGACTCAGGTTGGACAAGTTTCGAAAATGGGCTAAAAAAAATATATCTTTTTAGGCTATCATTACACTGGTATCTCAGCTACATACTTAGATAGTAAAAAGTAAACATAGTACGTACTTAGCCTAGAATGGGACATTATAATATAATATTTATTTATTTTTCATATTTTTATCTATAACTGCTTGGGTTTTTGTTCCTTAACAAATATAAGTACACAAACACAAAATAAAAACTTGAACTAAGTAATTCATTAGTTAATTGAATACAACGAGCAAAGCAAAATTAATATTAAAATTATATTAAATTAAAAAATCGTAAACATGTCAAAATCAAATCTGGATTACCGTCAAGTAATCAACCTACTCAGTAAACAAATTATTAATGATAATGTTGTTATTACTCATATTTATACACACATAACACACTCCATTTCATTTACGCCATCACTCCACCTCCTCCACTTCTAATCTCTCTACTTGTTTTTGCATGTGACCGCGAAAGTTACCAAAATGATACTGAATGTTACTGTATACAATACAGTTTATGCTATTATTATGTTTTGAGTACATGTTTAGAAGTTCATGCGTATCCGCCAAAAAACACAAATTATGTGAACTCACAAAAAAATTATTCAACTTTGGTCTAAGAAAAGGTTAAAGCTTGGTTACTGTATGTTTCTCCACAATGCTAGAGCCAAATGGAAATCCTAAACCTTTTTCGAAACAGCGGCGCTTTGAATGTAGCTTCTGCGGCCCCTACTATGATGTTCATCGCTTATTGAATGGAGTTCTAGACGTTTTTTCCTAAGGATACAATATTATGCATGATTTTTTTCTCGTTCTTTGGTATAGTGGTAAGGCGCTTCTACAAAAGTCCGCTTGGAGTTGTACCTTTGTCAAGTTTTCGTCCATCGAGCAGTATTTTGAGGTATTTTGAAGGGACATTGTTTTCAGCAAAATTACCGGGCAGAACTAAAGTTTCCGTATGAAGAGTCCAATACAATGCCGTGCATGATTTGAAATAATAACAATAAAATAACAGTTACAATGCTACCAGGCATTGTAACTGTTATATGGGCACTAACTATATTATTATGTTAAACCAATGTGTTAGTCTCGTTACTCTGTCGCTAATGCCAGTTTCCTGCGGATCCAGTCGCATCCATGTACTTCTATACTGATTTGTATGTTGATCGATCTCCTTAGGCTGAAGACAATTTTTTATTTCTAGAGTATTTTTTCCCTGGTAAGGGTTCGGGCCAGACCATTCGGCCATTTTTCTGTTGTGCCTATGCTAAGCAATGCTCTGTTTGCTCATTCCCGTGTTGAATGCAGTAGTGTCCAGCTGATAGAATGATGTGGTCTGTGAGATGCATATGTCGAGTGCTACTTGAATGGGAAATGTCTGGGCAAACTGTAAGCGTTGCAAATAAGGCGAGCTGTGCTAGACGCCATACATAGGCTAGCGATATCTTCATTAAATATCTATTAGGTCGTTTTAGATGCATGGTGGAAAATTACTATTATTATTATTAGAATTAAGTAAAACAAAAGAAACTCGCATATCTTTTTTTTTTTTTCTTTTTAAGCGTTAAAAAACGGAGGTGTTGTTCAAATCGACGCGGTTTTTTATGTATGACCAGTATGACAACACATATTTTTTTACAGAATAGCCCAATTTCGATAATTCCTTTTTTCATCCTTGAGCACTGGTGATGTGAGGTTAATTTGTTTTAGTAAACTATAACGATCCCTTAACCCAAGTTGAGCCACTGTGGTCAATTAAGACCTAAGCCTTTTCATGAAAGTCAGATAAGGCCCGTGCACAACACTGAATAATTGTGATGATAAATATAATTAAATCCTGAAACTATGCTCATATTTTCTACTGGCTTTAAAGAATCAACAAACCACTGCACAAACAGCTATTGTAGACCGCCACCGCGGCTGCGTCAGTTTAATCGTACCTCAACGCTTTTAATGAGTTGCCAAAGTAAAGCAACGTTTCGTCCAGTCAGCGTTATACCCCTAAAATTAAGTAGCCGTCATAAAATTCAACAATTTTATAACTCATCCAAAAGCGATGACTGCGCAGTCAGCCCAAAACGTAAGTATTCTAAACTCTCGGCAGAAGCAACTTCATAAAAGCGAAATATGTCGAGCATCATCACTCAAAAGTTTGAAGTATTCTCGACAGGAATGTTAAAGGTCTAAATATAAAATTTGTATGGGACACTTCTTTGAAGGCATTGATAAATTGCCTACGTTACATTGATAGATAGAAACGCCATAAAGTTCGGATTGTAACAAAAAGTATTCTATGACCCCTATATTTTTAATGTATAACCTAAGGTGATACATTTACCACTCTTACTGCCTATTATACCATGATGATATAATATAATAATAATAATAATTCAGCCTGTAACTGTCCCACTGCTGGGCAAAGGCCTCCCCTCACTATCGTGAGGAGGGTTAGGCCATAATCCACCATGGTGATAATATAGGACATGATTATTTTTCAGAACCGTGAAAAGGACTGAATAATCGACCGAAAAAGAAACACCTAATAATAGAGTGTCTGGCTACATTCTGTTACTTACCGAACATTGTATATGTATGTATATAGTTTAACTATGTTGTATTCATTTAATTATTCTAGGTAAATATATTTTTAATCAGTAAGAAAATACAAGTGACCCGTCTGTACATGCTAATCTTTGCCCAAGCCTTGACGCCCAAAGCTGTTTCTTCCACGGAAAATGGAAAAAGTTTGATTGTGAAGAATCTTTTTTGTCACTCCATGATTTGGACGTTTTTATTTCCGAAAGCACCTACGCATTTTTACGGACGTCTTTTGTCGAATAATTCTGGAAGTTTCTTTGAGTGAACGGTTACTTTTACTTTTGTATTGAGGTGTTTTATTTTTCCTTGTCCCAAATAAGTTTTTGATTTGCGAAAGTTTTCAGTGTTTCGGTAATTGGCCTGTTATTTAAACTTTTTCGAGTTGCGGAAGATAGTATAGGCAGGAAATATCATGGAAAACTTCGAAACTGTACCTGTTTCTAAAACTTGTGTCGATACATTTGAAATTATACGTCGTTCAGTGCCACTCTAATTACAATAACCAATTGCATGCAAACACAAAGGTTGGACTCAAAATAGTGTCCATTTAGTTCATTAAGCACCGCTTGCGCTAGTCAAATTAGCACAAACAACAGCGTCCGACGACCGACACTCAAAACAAATTAGCGAGCGCCGCCCGCCTATCAGTGACCGCCCTCCCAATCACGCCAGACATGCTCCACTTTGTACCGATTTGTATTTGTGTTTAGCTCCATTTTATTTCTTTCTTTCTTTCCTGACGTGTTTATCTGATGTTGAGTAACATACCTACTGACATTCATTTTGTTGATCAGCGTAAGACGTTTACTCTGAATCTTATAATGTATTAATGATAATGCCATTTGTCTCTATATCATTATGATATTGTAGCCGAAAACGGATGACCTAATTTGTGAGTAAGCACTGTGTACATTATTTTGCCATAGTATCCCACACACTTCTATCTAGCTTTATCTACTATGTGCATAAAACGTAAAAATTCTTTAATTAATGGTATAATATACACTTATACAGATCTTTACTGCTAAAACGCTATTGATTTGTAATCAATAAATCATACCCAAAATTAAAATTTTCCTACTGAAGCCCTCAATTTATCACGTTCCCTCGATGCTAATTTACAGAGGAGCGGAGATTTTTCATTTCATTACTAAAATAAATTTTCAGCCAAATGGGCCTCCGTAATTGCAGTGGGGCTAGTAAATCAGTTACAATTCTCTTTGTTATATTTATGGGTGCTCTCAGCTGGCGCGGGATGAGTCTCGGGAAATATTGAGATAGCTATTCGTTGCTCAGCATTATATGGTGAAATGTGTGAGCGTACGATGACTGCGATAGCGTAAAAAAACCATTTAATATAAAAATACTAAAATAGGATAAAACAAAAAAAAAACAATGACAAAATGAGCGCCGCTGCTGAAAAACGCCTGGTAATTATGTACTTAATAACCTTGTTCAGTATTAAATTACTGATCTCAAAATATTTGTTGTCATACCTACATGTCCTGCCAAAATATTGAATTTTAACAGAATTACAAAATGTAGGTAATACATAAAAAATATATTTTTCCAAACAGCGATACTGGACGTGTTACTTTGTGTTAATGTCTTCTACGTAGGTATATATGCAATTACATTTAACTTATGAGAGTGTAAAGGCATAACATTTCGCTTTGCGGTTCCGCCCTCAGATTTCCTCTCATCCCTTGAGAAATCTGGATTTTCCAGAGATAACAAGTAGCACCTGCCCGAATTGGGATTGAGCTTGTATTCTCAGCAAAGAAAAACTTCTCATATTGTTTTGTGTGACGACTCACGGCACAGAGGAAGAGTTTTTAATATTATCCCCCGGCCAAACGACGTGTTACCTCTATGTTACCGGCTGAAGGAACCGTCCTAACGGGTAACAGAGTTTCGGGACAACCTAATCGAGTAAGTATCCGCGTTGCAGGCACAAAAGGCTTTGGTTCCAATCTGCGCCCAGCTTTGACACACACACAGTTCTAATTGGAGACCAAGGTAGGAGCTGGCATGTAGGGTGAACGTGCGAATGGTCCGAATATTTTTGACGAGAAAACGGGTCATTGTGATACTTTGTCTGTGATCAAAGGCTTTTGTGTCACATGTCTCTCGTTTGGAGTATAGCGTCGACTTGTTTCTCTATTTTGTTTTCTGTTGAATCTTTTGAATTTGGGCTCACTATGTACATTGGGTTCACTGTCACTTAAGTGATATACGAGAATTTCGTGGAAACCACATTTTTGTTTTGACATCTACAGATAGATAAATTGTTTGATCTATTTTTACTTATTGATTGCTCATTCTAGTAAGATATAATAAACGGTTTTCAACGCTTTACTCAGAACTGAATTCCGATGATTAAAAAGGTCACGTGCCTTTTTAGGCAGTATATTATTTTGTGTAGGTTTTTACAAGAAATTTCTATAAAATGTGTTAAAGTGGACAGAATTTTGGGTACGTGTTCCATTATTTTATTAAACTGCAATATTAATCTGATAAAAGATCCAAATTAAAAAAAATACAAAATACAAGAAAGCGTGCTAAAACAAAAACAAAGCAAGAATATTCGGTTGCAAACTTCGAAGCAACGTAGTGAGAACAGAGTGAGAAAGTGACAGAGTCCACCAGCCCTTTTTCATAGAACAAATGAATAACCATTAGCAAGGAACACGTATGAAAGTGGGTTTTTAAAGAATTCTCATTGCGAGGTCCAGGGGCAACTCCTCGGGGACTTGAAGGGTTGCGAACAAAGAAGGGTGGAGAGAAAGCATTTGCAAATGAACTTGGGCAGATAATATTCAAACCCCGTGGTTTAGATGAGCAAGCGGATAAAAATGATTTACTAAACTGTTTGTGTTGGTGCTTGTCTCATTTCGCTTAGATGTCAGCCGAGATTACAATAATTATTGTAAGCCTTTATTGTCAGGGTTAGAAGAATGCTACTTATTTATCGGAACCGGTTGTAATTTCAACCTACTTTTCTCTGACACAATAATAACGCTCAATATTTTGTAAAATGAGAAATTAATAATCGATCCAATCCAAATTTTGCTATCTGGGATTGATATCACAATCCATTTTTAGGGTCAAAAGTGCCAATAACCGATCCGTGGGTTGGTTTATTAAGGCACGCAGATTGGAAATCGATCGAACGATAGGCAGCAATCCAAGATCGATTTCAATCTTGGATAGGAGATACAATATTAATTTCGGCTGTTAGTCGTACACCTGACAGTAAGCATCACGCCTGCCCATAAAAACTGCAGTATCATTTAGGACTTTGCATTGGTTTTGAAAATCTCGCTAGAAACAACTGGTTCATGGTTTAAACACGTTACTTTAACTCGTTTTAAGTGGTTTCTCTGAAAAGGTCACCACTTGTTCAGTATCATGTAAGAAGATAGACTGTCAAAAGAAGTAGATTGTCCGAAGAGAAAAAAATCTCATCTAGCAAAAGTATCTCAGAGGAGCAAAAGCAAATCGCTAAATATTATGTATATAAGTATAATTATTCTGTCTTAAAATAATCACTCCTCTAAACTTATATAATATAAGTAATTAATTATACGCACAAAGTAAAATCAACGTATCTAGAGCTACAAATAAAATACACATCTCTACCCTCCTACAGTTTGGAGTGGTCATACAGATTCTTTAATGAGAGATCACGTATCAAAGCTCCCCTAGTTTTAATCAAAATTATCAATCGTTTTAATTAAACCGCGATATTTGAAGAGCCCTCTGTTGTTTTATCCAGACTACTTGCGGTCGGCGGTTTTGTTCTCCTATTAACACGTTCAACGCCATGACGGTCAATGGTGGGCGACACTCGACTTTAGCACTGGGCCAACCGAAAAACATGGAAACGGCCAAAAAACGTCATTGTGTTTTATTGGTTTAATGAATAGATTATACGTAAAAATACAAGTTTAATTCAACACAGGCTACGTAGTATTGTTTTTCAAAGAGTTACTGACCGTCGCCCAGCATTGTCCGTCATGGCCCCTGTGGAGAGAAAACCGAAAAAACGTTGCAGGAGGCCGCGCGGTCCCCGCGTCGCCCACCCGCCCGCGCCTCACTCGTGCGCAGGGACGATTTTGGTTGCCTTTTTAACGGGTATTGATTAGGTTTATTTGAATGTTTTAATAAAAACCCACAACATATTGATAACACTATTGAACGATAACCTATTTCAACAGGTAGCCCTTTTAAAACCCACCAATTCGGGTTACGTATTGAAATGGTAACCATTATGATTTATTGTTTAGGGTATTAATTATATTATTATAGTGACTAAACTAGTGATTGTTCTGTAGCTTAGCTTGTGCTTGCTTAGCTGTAGCAATAGGTTTCGAAAAAGGTACTAATAGGTAGATCGTTAGAGCCATAATTATTATTATCATACAGAGAGCATGGTACTATACGTAGTTACATAATATTATTATATAGATACAGTTTTAGTATAATCTGTAGCACGTATTTTTAGCAAAAGATTGATTTGTTTTATTGGTTAATTGATTGAGTTCGAGTTCGAGTGCGAGTTCGAGAACGAGAACGAGAGCGAGAGCGAGAGCGAGAGCGAGAGCGAGAGCGAGAGCGAGAGCGAGAGCGAGAGCGAGAGCGAGAGCGAGAGCGAGAGCGAGAGCGAGAGCGAGAACGAGAACGAGAACGAGAACGAGAACGAGAACGAGAACGAGAACGAGAACGAGAACGAGAACGAGAACGAGAATGAGATCGAGCCCATATTTCATATGGGTTATAGCCCATAACCCACCACGGGGTCCGGATTGGTGGATCACATATCTGCGTAATAATTCTCGGACATGTGGAATTCCCTCACGATGGGAATGTAAGAAAATCGCCCTTTAGTTAACATTAATATTATTATATCCGACAGTTAAGTTTCACTTGACTGTTACTCAACTTACCCGGTAACTTGAGTTTCCGTGATATTGTCCACGACGTAACCAACAACACTTAACCAATGAAACCAAACTTCAATACATTATCCGCATCTTGTTAAACTTCGCGCGTTACTTCATAGTTACTTCGCATGAACTTCACGTACAGTTGCTAGCCAAAATATGGCACGTTGTAATCTAACGCCTCAGGGCAATGACGATGATAATGACGAGCGCAGCGCAGTGCTATACAAGTCTTTGGCACTCTAATTATTACATGGGTAGGCGCTTACGACTAGACAAAATACCTGCTCATCATATAAAAACAAGACCAGATGAATGAATTGAATGAAGACTTTGAAACTATTTTTTATCTATTAATCGAAGTATTATTATAATCACATACATTGATCCTGGCTTCTAAATGAGATTTTCTGTATCTAAAGTAATCGTAAATTACAAGGAATATGATCACAGATTACCCTTTCACAAAACACCTGTAGCTTTCATTAATATTTTTTCTTCGTGTTATATCAACCTGCAGCAGTCACCTTATCATATTTTTTACAACGAGGAACGGACGGACGAGGACCTTCACCTGATGGAAAGTGCCACGATATCCTATAACAGTTGCAGTGTCACCATAAACAAGTTTGCCAAATCATTGCACGGCACTGTACTTCCCTCGTTACCCAGAGACATTAGTTACTTCACCATACAAGCAGCGAATAAGCCTGACAGTGAATAAGGAAAATAAATACTGTGTCATTATTTGGCCTGCAGTGTAATAAGGGTGTCTATATAATACAGGACATAAAACATTAATTGACAACACAAACCTATAAACTGAAAGCGCTCAAAACTTTGTATACCATATTGCAAACTTGAACTGTACCCTGTAAACGAGATTTCAAATGTAACGGCCAGTGCCCTTCATAAATTTGGATTTGGTCAGCTTCTACACCGTTATGTAACACATTCATAAAACATATTAACTAGCTAAAAACGGGTCTAATTCGCGCACAAACAAATATCAAAATATATAATTTTGACATACCTCGACGTTTCGACCGAGTTACATCGGCCGTGGTCACGAGAAGACTTCTCGTGACGAGTGAAAATACTTGATAACAACCTCGCCGCCTTATCTGATGGTAGGTGAAGAATAATAATTTACCACAATTAAATTTGATACGAGCCAAGATGTGATACGCTTACCTACAAGATGTCCGGTTCGCTATCACTTTGTAGACTCGATAAGAAAAACTCATACAGACGCTAAGCGCTCCACTCATATTCTATACACTGGTATATTAAAGTATTCCAAGTTACAAATTTTCGAGACGTTTAATACGCATGTTTTAAATTTTTCCGTTGCGATTGTTCCTGAAAACATGGAACGTTAGTTGCAGACTGTAATTCCGTTACACATCGGTGTGAGAAGCGTCCACCATGACGCGGACGTGTGTCCCATTTCATTAAGCTAGTTCTGTTTACAGCTGTATGAATAAACTATACAGAGGGCACAGTTATTATTAATGAGTTGTTTACAGAAAGGGCTGGAATCGAGAACGCGAATTGCTTGAGAGCTATTTCAATATTGTAAACATTGTACCTACTCGTACCTATTTCAAAATGTATGTTTATAGTGCAATTGAGGTGAAATATTGCGCAAATGGTAGTCTACAAATTATTAAAATAATAGGTTTAGGTTAGGTTTATATATTTGCTGTATCGTGACCTTAGTACGGAGACCTTAGTGCGTTGTTTCAGATGAGACACCAACAAACATGTTGGCCAAACATTTCATAGACAAACATCGTTTGTGACCGCATCCTAATCCATTAACAAGTTTCTTGCTTAACTTACCCTAATTTAACATTTAATTCGCTGCTTAGACAACCCTAACACATAGTCACATACTAGCAAAATTGTGGAGATTAAACTGCGACTCTGTATTTGAGATTGGAAAATATAAAGGATGTGTTCTTAGCTGTGGCACTTGTTTGAGATAGGATTGCCAGAATTAAGAGTAGCGGTAATTTGTCAGCGAAGTCAAAACAAGCGGAAAATTTAATTTTCTTAATCGTCGGAATTTGTTTAGGAGATCGAGTCGGTCCCAGTTGAATTATTTTCGAGGGGATTATAAATTTTGTCTTTCGCAATTATGTCTTGATGCGCTTGGAGTTATTATTCTGGTTTGTTGAGAAATTGGGGGATAAAGGAAAATGAGTCCCGACTCCAAGTCACTGAGAAGTTCCGTTGTCTCACTTCCGTCTCAATCATCAAATCATCACGGGGTGTTCCAGCTGTGGTCCTTTCCACTCAAAGTCTTTAACATCTTTGTCCGTATCGTCACTTAAGACCTGTAAGATAGTGGGCCAATGCCAGTCTAAAAACGCAAACAAAATGCCAACTCAATCTCACAAAAGAAACTGGCTCAGAATTGACTCAAGATTCGATCCAAACCAACATCTATTAACATAAAAATATCTAAAAGCATCACCGCTGAAACATATTTTTTGTCATATAAATTGTGACGAAAATGAACCTTATAGCCTGGACCATACAAGCCATACAAGTTTCTCCATATTATGCACTGTCTCAGGGTCCCACAGTCATGAGGGGAGAGTTGACGTATGTCCATGATCTTTATGAGGTCTTTAGCTCAGCAGGCAGAAGGGAAAACTAAATGGAATACAGTTATTACTCCAGCCCTCAGGCAGAAATATCAGTTATAAGTAAGTATTATAGAGGCTTATGAAAATGGCCGTTTATCTAGCTGCAATATTTGGCTGTCTGTTTTATTCATGTTTTCCTAAAAAATATATAGGATAAGGTTAAGTTGCACCATGTAGATATTTTGACATTTCGTTAAAACTTTATAGGTAGTTATTAATATTATTATAAACTAGAAAAAGGCGGATTGTAATCAAACATGATATTATCATCATCCAAGTACACAAAAATATATGCTGCTTTATTTCATGATAGGAACTTAGTGCTGAATATAGCTCCTGTGCCTTCCGGTCCAAGTCAACTTAACTAATATAAAAACGAATTCCGAAACATATAATACATTTTGCAACCAAACAAAAATAAGCCACGATATGCTGGCCCTGGCATCTGTGTCTATTTTTGATACTTTTACGCCCGAAAACTGAACAGAATTTGATGAAATTCAGTATATCAACAATGAACATTATAAATATCAATATGAGCTACGAGCCACGCTGCAGGACTTTAATAGATATTTACATGCACAAAGTTTAGTATGACTTTCCCAAACTGTCGGACTCGGAAAACATTCACAAACGCCGCCACCACTTGTTGTATGATTTACGCCAAGTGTTTCGCGAACATGCGACGTGCGATAAATCAGGCGAGCGCGAACTTGAGACGCGCATTGTCGTAAATAAAGAAATCTGTCTTTGATTTGCGAACAATAACACGAATTTCAATGTGACAAAATTTCTACTGTCGCCGTATGCAGTCATATTGTTGTTTGCTATCTTCGTTATGTTCGAAGATAGGGGTTTTTTTAGATTCGTGTTCCTTATAGATTAGCGTTGATTGACTAAGATAACCACTAACTACCTGTTATGGTGATTCAGACGTCTGGGTCATTAGAAACTTTTCGCACGTGCGAATCGACGAAAATACTAGTCCAAAATTTAGTCCAAATATAGGGAAAAATAATAAATATTTACCATAAACGCTTTGGTTTCCAGCAATTGACTCGCAAAGGCCAAACTAGGCTCAAAAAGTCTCAGTCAAATGGCGACACGGCGCTAGATAGTACACTTGGTTTCTATGTGTTATTCTTCTAAGGTATTATCCAAATTTCTTTTTGCGTTTTTTACCCCAAACATCTCATCCCATTTTCCTCAGCCAACCTCAAATCTAATAAATCATTGCCCCAGTCAGTCAATTTGACGCCACCTCGGTATTCCCATCCCACATAAAGCTATGGAGTCACCTTGGGCCTCGAACGCGTTAACGCGTCGAGAGAAGTGCACGCTATGGCATCCACGGTGTCTTTGTCATTTATCATCTCCGCACCCTATATAGCGGTGAAGGGTGTTACATTCTGTGGAAATTGGAATCGTAACCATTGTATTTTTGGGTTATATTGTTCTATTTGTTGTTATTTGAGCCCGCAGTCTTGCAGTATGGATGTCTTGGTGAAACGCGTTGCGTGTTTCTGGCTATGTACCTATTTCATGTTGATCTAGAATGCGTTTGATCCGATTTCTATACATTTGATTAATTATTTTGAATATCAATTGGGCTTTTTAGAATTGTCAGATTTGAGCTGGTCTATTTATGATTCCGATGCTATTTTGAGAACTGATTAAATCTGCATCTAAACCATCGGGGTTTCAGAAACTTTTTAAACCCTCTTTCGCGGTCTAATATTCGACAAAAGCATAATTACCTAAGGTTGTCTAAGGTTCAAAATGCATCGCCAAACCCACTGAGGTAAAGTACCTAAGGCTTCAGACTTCAGGAGTCTGCAGCCGTTAAGCCTTTAGGCTAGCCAGTCGAGACAGTCTAAATCCTTCGCCAAGGCACTTGCAACACCTACATCTGGCAACATTATTGTTATATATAATATCGATCTTATGAAAATAGACTGCGTGACCTCTTCTTATTTCACGTTTCATTTTCCGAATGAGATTGTACTGTGGTTTTAACGGGATAAACCCCGCATAATATAACACAAAACCTTTAAAAAAAGTTGAAAACTTACACGTATATTTTTATAGGTACCTACCTATTCTTTATTGTAGGTGCCTATTCTTTATTACACAATATTATTTTTTTTAATTTTATACCAATTTTTATTAAATATAAATGAAATAAAATAAACTAAAACTAGCTTAAACTAAACCTTACAAATCTAACAAAAGAGGGTGTCCATGTGGCATGGTACCAACAAAAGAGGGTGTCCAACTGTCCATGTGGCATGGTACCAAGAACACTGGCTGCATTACCTCGCTGAATAGCAATAACAAAAGAGGGTGTCCATGTGGCATGGTACCAAGAACACTGGCTGCATTACCTCGCTGAATAGCAATATTATTTATATACACACTTCATGTGATATGGTAAGATGGTATATAAGTGATGGATGGATGAGATAAGAAAGATAATAATTATGGCATAAGATACTGCATAAAACTTACAAAAAAATATTGATTTTACAAACTTTTAAAATGAGTAAGTGCATTAAACTATTTTCGGTTCACACTAACAACTCTAGTTGTACTTTGATAAACAATACCTGCCAATTTTTTCTAAAGAAAACACAATAACATTATGTGGTTCACCTATAATATAATACAGTAAGGCCGCTGCTTCATCCAAAATGAAACGCAAGAAGTTACAAATTCAAGCTAATATTTACCTAAGTAAAATCCATGGAAATTATTACTTTGCCCACCTGCTAGCTTATGACAAGCGAGCTAAGCGCGATATATAGAGGTCTGCCCACACCGACGCCGCTTAAGGGCATAATACCGAATTATTATGCCCGGCATAATGGAGACGCAACTAGTATTGAGTTTTTTTTTACTCAAGAATAATAATATTATTAGGAATTTTATTGGCTTGTAAATGGAGGCTATAGCAGGATGTTAAAATATTTGATAATTGTAAGAAAATAAAAAACATTATTAATTTACTTTTTCATTAGGTATGGAATGATTTCTTGGAGCGCATTGGCATGCATCGTGTATTTGCCTGGTAAATCTTTTTAAATTATTATAATTAAGTATACTGTAATCTCGACTGCATCAATGTTGCATCGCGACTGTATCGCTACTGAAAGTAGCCGTGGGCGGAATATTCAAAATGCATGCGTTATGAAGGCAATGTACGGCAATTTGCCAATATAACGAACTAGGAGGGTTCAATTGCGGTAACAGAGTTAGGGCAACACAGTGCATTAATTAAAACGAGATGTAAATGTATTTTTTAAAGTACCTATCTAGTTTATTTATTGTGAAACAATACTTCTTGGTCTGCGCTTTTTGAATGGTTTAAGCTATTTAAACATAAAAAAATGACCTATGAAATATTTTACACTGATTCTCCGAGCTCAAAAATCATATTTAGTTATTTAATTAATCCCTTAGTTGAAAAAACGTCCCATGCATCCTTGCGGCGTATTTTTAAAGACACAGCGTATTTTTTAAGATATAGGCATGCAAATAATAAACAAATATCATTTAATTAACAAATACATTACAGACTACTATTACAGACTGACGCAAAATCAATCGCGGTACAGCTTCCCCAGACCGTTCAAGCTACAATGTTGGTATAAACAACGCAGGCCAAACTGTCGGTCGCATCGAATATTCATGCGCCAAACACGGGCCCGCAGCGGTGGCAACTCGGCCCGATAACTTGGTTTGGGCGTCTTGCTCGACCGAATTAAACGTCGTGAGGGGAATTTGACAGGGTTAAGAGGGGTGACTGTAGTAGATTCGATAATGCTCTGAGATTTAGGAAGTTTTAGGGGGTTGCACTTGGAAGTTTTTATGCAAAACTCTGTCTAGTAGTTCGAATAGCGTTTTTATAATATCGGAGTATAATAGATATTGTTAGAATCTTATCAAAAATTATAATGATGGTTATAAAAATCCTGTAACGGGGCCAAAACCAAACTAAAGAAAGTACGTATAAAAATTCTAGAGTTCAATTTTGTTTGTGTTCGGTGCAATGTCTCAAAATACTTTAAAAAATTTGTAGGTATAACACTATATTCTGTAAAATTTTTACAGCGAGGCATATTGGATTTAAAAGATTTTATGTGATTATTTTTTTATTTGAAAGTTAACGAGACTACTTGCAATATATTATTATTAGTGTTTTTTAATTGTGTACCTACTTATTGAACGCGGATCTCAAACAACTCATCCCTACTCGATTCTATGTCACAATTGCTACGCTCGTGACGCAAAACATCGGTAATGAATGATTCGTTTTGGTCCCTTGTTAAACAAACTACTATTTCTACACCCATTACCTACTATACCTACGTAAATAGAGAGATCTAAAAGAACAACTGAAAAGCTAACTCCGAAACCCGTACCTAGATTGTATAAATTTCTCAAAGGTTCAAACTGTATGAAAAGTAGTCAACTATCAAACAGTGCTACAGGTCGTTCTTAAACTTTCGCGAACTGAATACATGTTAATTAGTATTTAAACGGGTCTAATTCGCGCACAAACGAATATCAAAATATATAATTTTGTCAATTATGTCAAAATTATATATTTTGATATTCGTTTGTGCGCGAATTAGACCCGTTTAAATACTAATTAACAGTGCTACAGGTTAACACAACCTGCTTTAATAGTCGCAATGCATCCTTCGAGCAATATAACACGTTTTTAACTCAACGCATGTCGCATAGTTAGGCCAGGTACACATTAGACGTTTTGAAGCGCACTCTTTGGTAACGCGCGTTTTAAGAATAAAGAGGTTGTTGAAGACACACGCATTTTGTAGTATGCTGTGTTCACTCGAAGAAGGACGGACACACAGTAGGTACTGTCATCATTATATGCCCTGTTTTTCCCTGAGTATGTATATTCAGTTATCAGTGAACCTAATCTATGTATAATAAAAGAAAGTCGTGTTAGTTACACTTTTTATAACTCAAGAACGGCTGAAATGATTAGGCTGAAAATCGGTAGTAAGGTAGCTGAGAACCAGGAGAAGGATTAGTAAGGTACCTGAGAACCAGGAGAAGGATAATTATAAGATACTATTTATCCCGTTACCACGGAGAACATTTTTAGCCTGGGAAAAATATATATCTGATAAAATCGGGTTTACCAGTTGACAGCTGTCACTAAGTTTAACAGCTGGGGCAGGGAGAGAGACAGTGAGAGAGGAAGAGAGATAGAGTGCGAGGGAAAGAGATAGATATAGAAGGAGAGAAAGCTTTTTCCCTCTGGCTGGAAAAGAAATAAAAAAGTTAGAGATAACTCACTGCACAATAACAACTCCACGGTTTATTCACAAAGCGTTCTAACAACTAGCTAGCGTAGATTTTCACGCGTTTCCTTAGTCACAGAGGGCGGTTTCACCCTTTGTGAAGTTACCATTTGGAAAAAGCAGTTTTTGTTAGAAGTGATTTGTTTTCTGCATAGGGACTCGGGACTTAAAAGGTGTATTGGTTTCGACAGGCCTTTTAATCTTTTTTTTTGTTACTGAGTTTTTTTGAAAAGCCATGTGAGTTAAGTTCTCTTCCCTTCCATTTGGTTGTTAATTGTTGAAGATTTTGACTCCTACCAACTACGTCAACAAGTATTCTCCCCCCTTCTGATCACGTGACGGCACGTTTGGCGTAGTGGCTGAGCTCTCGGACTGCTGCGCTTGGTGTCGCGGGTTCGATTCCCGCCCGGAACAAATTTTTGTGCGATTCACAAATATTTGTTTCTGGTCTGGATGTGATGTGTATGTGAAATTATAATTGTCCGTAAGCGGTACCCACGATACAGGAGCAATACTAGTGTGGGGCTACGTAGAAAAAAAAAATATACCAATATTTCAGGATTCGGCCTAAAGATGCCGAAAACTGGATACAAAACCTGGATTACTATGGCTATCATTACCCGCTTGGTTTATGTCAAACCACAACTTTCCACCCGGCAGTTGCAAATACTAATTATAATTATTATAATATGAACGATTCCGCAAATCGCGTTCCATAGATAGACGATTTTCAAATCCGTTATAGACTTTATTTTTTCATGCGCCCTTCAAAATATCCGTGCGAACCAAACCAGGTGCTAACGCGAATATCTTCGTAAAAGGGTAACATACGGACATACAAAAATATAAGCTTAGGTAAGTTTGTAAAGTGTACATTCCTATCGAACATAGGCAAATCTAAAGAAGATGAGTGACGAAAATAAAAGCTAGGAAATCCGAAACTTTGACCGATAACCAAATTATTATTGTTTTCACACACTTTCATACTCGGAAGATATACCTGTATTGCATGCAAATATTTTGCCCTGCGTGAAGCATCAGGTTCGTATTATACGCATCGAAGAATAAAAAAATACACGCACACGTCGATACGATAGTGGTCACAACAATGTCCTAGTTGTATCATCACTGGGTCAATGAAATGGCCACGCACATTTATTGGTGCCTGGTTCAATAGTCCGAGTCCCATAACATTACTATCTACAAAGTGCCCCAACTATCCGCCCGCGAACAAGTACGCCCAACATTATGTTCCCCAGTTTCGAATCCGCACTTCAGTCACCGACACTTTAGTATCCCTTTTACTTTGAAGATTCTCTTTTGCGAAGTATTACAAGTTTAGGAAGAAAAAGTATTTTATTTTTCCCAGTAAAATATTTCCATTGGAACTCCTTTTAAAATGTTAAAGAATGTTCTCCGGATAAGATAAAAGTTGAGTTTTTCAACAATTACACAACTTTAAATCTTCTTAAAAGGTACTTTACTTACTTACTTTGTAGGTAGGTACTTAAATGTTTAATGCACACATTATTAAATGAACTTAGGTAGCTATACTAAAGATTAGAAAATACTTAGATTTTACGTGTATAACGAAGCCCAGTATTGATATCTCATCAGGCTCTGTATTATTTTGTTCCTAAAACTGGTAACACTACATCCTCTACAAATCTGACTTATTCGCTACTATTATACTATTTGTTGCCAGCTGCAGCCTGCTCTTCAGCCTCTTGCTGCAACTCTTCAAGACGTTGCAGCACTTTCTGTCTCCTCTTTTCCAATGGCGTTTTGTACCACCAAGCCTCGGCGGCTTGCTCCTAGTGAAGAAAAGCAAAATACATCCGTCAGTCTTCATTCGTCAAGACTCATTGGACAAGTCTATGGACGCCCTAACAAATTCTAACACCAGAAGCCTTTTAGGAGTCGAGATCTACATTTTGACTCCTTTCTAGGATTTCCCGTCTAAGGAATTAGAAACCAAGAAGACCGTGCTTCTACAAAAACTCAGACTCAGACCAATCCGGGAATAAAATACGCAATCTCAGGCTTCACAGTCGGTTTAACACCCACTTAGCCCACGCAGGCTTACTGAAAGTATTTTAGCCATGCCTATAGCCCTAGGGTGGCTTAATACTCTGACACCCAAAAACCTTGGAACCCCTTGAAACCTCCACTCCTGAAACCTTTACGGTCTTACCACAAAATTTTAGACCAGAGTTAAACAGAGGTTTGTAAAATTTCGTAGTCAATCCTGGCATACCGAATTATTTTACTTACTTACGAATTACTTTACTTTACGAATTATTTGGGTAGAAAATATTTAGACTCATCTGTTCAACTCTGGTTTAAATATTTTGTGGTAAGACCGCTTTTAGTAAGTATCTACAATGCACGTACATTCTCGCCGTAAACGGGCTCTCTAGAACTCAGCTGGACTGCGACTTCCTGAGCTGTCAGCGCACGTACTTTGAGCTGAAGACGCCTCTTTGTTGTCAACACGGATTCTAAGCAGGCCAGCAGTGTACCTTTAGTCATTTTTAGATTAGATTTCATATAATATGTAGGTAGTTGGTAATGCAAGCTGATCCACATAAGTCCAGACGCTGAAGAGCTTAGTTGTAAACATTGCTTTTCTATCATTAAATCAGTTTGAAATCGCCCATTTTGTTGTATTGTTATTGGAACCGAATAGGAATGCAAAATTTTAATAACTGATTATCTACTTTCATAACCTTACCAATAGTGTATGAATCAGAAACCCTCGATAGACAGGATACTTCCAACCTCGGAGTCAAAGCCCCAGCTTTGTGGAGTCTAGATCTCCACAGCAAAGAAATGCTGCCGTAATCAGGTCTTGGTATTTGAACACATTTCTGGTAACACTGGAATAGCAATTTCTGCTCGGCTTCCCAAGGAGTTCGGCTTGTACCGATGAATATGACTCGATCTTCATTGCATATTCCTGTAAAAGACATGAACCTCGATACAAAATGTAATGGAATATAAAAATAACCCGCTGAAATAAATATCTTTAAAGACGTTTGACGACCTTCTACTATTATACGAGTATACTACTACTATTACATAATATATTATAATATACTAATATATAATTCCATCTATTATTATTTTCAGCAGAAATCTAACCTTTTATAATTTTGACCAAATCCTTTTTTAACCTCTTCGGGTCAGTTTTATCAGTCTTCGGAATTTTCTTCACGAATGGTTTGTCCGCTTCGTCCATCCATATTACCGATGGTTGCAGAAGTCTCGACACCTTCATCACCAGGTGGATAAGCATGATCAACCCCGTCTTGCCCGGGTATTTGCCCACAATATTTGCAGGGGTCAGATCGAACAACATTGCACCTAGTTCAGTGCATACAGCGTGGACTAACATCTTTTTACCACTCCCTGGTGGGCCTAAAATGACAATCATAATTACTCACCCATAAATTAAGTTATGTTTAATTAATAATCGTCATTCTTCATTTACAAAATAATTAAAGTCTTATGGTTAAAGTTCAACTAAAGGGACAAAGTAAATATTAGAGTTATAATGAGCAGTTACCAGAATTTTAAAAATGTGATGCATACCAGATAATAGAACAGATCTAACTAAAGGAGAGCTGTTTCTCACATGCTCCGATCCCATTGGAAGAATACAAAACTCCTTCACCAGTTGTCTTATGTCTCCTAAGCAAGGTTCCGCTTCTCGACCTTCATTTCTAAATTCAGAACCCACATAACACTTCTCTCCAACAAAATCATCTATGTTCACAAGCGGGTACGGTTTGATAATACCATTAGACACAAGTTCTTCAAAAAGTGATTCAGTTGTTCTATCTGGTGTAAGATCTTTTTCTTTCTTCTTTTTATTTTTCTTGCCTCCTCGTCTTCCCTGATAGAAAGTGTTTTTGATTAAAATTTTACACATTAATTATTTATCAGCAACAACTAAGTAGGCACCTAAAACTTTGTATACCTTTTTCGGGGGCTTTTTTGACTTTTTCCCTTTAAAAGCTCGATCTTTATCAAAGGCTGCCTGCAAGAGTTCTAGTTCGCTTCTCATTATCTCGTCCACAATGTTCCTAATTTCCTGTTCTAGATTAACCATCTTGTCTCTTTCTATCATGTCTTTGTAGTATCTTTCGTGAAGATTATCGGGATCATCTTTAAACTTCCAGATATCTTCGAACCTGAAATCCAATAAAATTTAAAAATCTCTGGTTTGCTAAGCGAACTTTCTTCTAACTATAATTTAATTTCATACTCTTCATTAGAATTCACAATATCATCCAAAAACACAGATGGGGTGCATTTGTATGTAGTTAAATCTTCCGTCTCATCTTTCTCTTTTTTGTTTTCTTCTGGCTTGCTGCTCTTTTTGTCTTTGCTGTCTTTACTCCTTTTAGATTCTTTGGAAGATCCAGTAGGGGAAGATTTACTGAGCTCACTGTCTGCTCCTGTTCCTATAAAATATAATTAATGAGGTTAGTACATGCTTTTATAATCAAATTTCTTTGTCAATGACAAAAAAAAACTCCATATTACTATGACGTAAATTATCTTTTCATCCTGTTTAAGAATTATTAATTTTCTCACCTTGCCTGCTATACATTGCTCTGCTGCCTCCCGCTTCTTCTGAAGGAATCTCGGGAAACTTTCCAGTCCTTTCAAAATATTCACTTATCCACCTTCTCAGCTCGTCTCCTATTTGCTCGTTGATTCTCATTTCATTCTGAGCTCTTAGCTGTTCCTCTAAGGTAACTAAAGCTTTTTGGTATTCCTCTTCTCTTTCTTTTTGGAGCTTGCGACGATAATCTTTTACCTACGTAACACAGGCAGAGAACTAAAATAAAGGATTTATAGTAACGTTTTTATAAACAGCGTCATTATTACAAACAGTTCTGAATTATAGACATACGTAAAGCTCAGAATGAAGTTTTTTAACTCAGATTCGTAATCTAATGTTCGTCTTACCAATTCAGCTTTTTTCAATTCTTCAGATTCCTTGTAAGGAGGAAGAACCATGCCAATCAGAAGTTGTTCCGCCAATTTCCTTTTCTTCGTTCCTCTTCTAGCAATAAACCCTCTCCACACCTTTTGGATAGCAGTAGCTGCAGCTGGTGACATTTCACCTTTTTGGTCTCTTCCTTTCTCTTTTAGTAAACGAATTTCTTTCATAAATTGCCCTCTGTAATTATAAATGGCAAACTAAACCTGTTGCGATTGAAGATGCGATTTGATTATCCAGTATTCATACCTTAACCTTCCTTGTCGAGCTCGTTCATGACTTTGTATAATCAGCACTGCTTGCTGCTCTGTCAGAACTATTGCCTTAGGCTTCACAGGTTCATATCCCAGCTTTCTTAAGGTCTCTATGACAAAATTTCTTCGGCTTTCAATCTCTTCTTCGCGTTCTCTAAGAAAATATTGTGGAACGCAAGGCTCTGCTTCAAACGGTGTTACTTGGAGCTTCTTGAGAGCCTAAAACATTACATTATTATGTTCATGACAGATGTACCCTACTATCTATGTTACTAGATATATTTATATTAAAAATGAATGCCCATTACCCCTGGTTACCGCATCACGCATGAACATAGATAAATATATAGGGAGAGGGAGATAGAGAGAGGGAAAGAGATAGAAATAGAGGGAGAGAGACAGTGGCTGACAGGGCAATGTCTGTCGAGTGCTCTAGTCTTTTACAATAAAATAAAGAAATCATTATAATAGTAGGTACAAACGGTATGATAGATCAGTGAAAAGGCATTTATTATATTTTTGGCTTTTGTATAAAACGAAAGCACTTGTATACTACCTCATCATCGTCGAAGGTATGGTCAGACAGGTGTAACTCCACCAGTTCATGTTTGATTTCCAAAAGTCTCCCAAGGCACGCTTCTAGCAACCTTTTCACTATTATGCGCTTTTGCGGCTGCAGCATTTGATCGTATACTACGTCTAGCCTGAAAAAAAATATGACGAGATTTCCTGGTTTCCTGGTTTCGTAATAATTCGTAAACACCATTAAAACGTTTCTAACAATAATGGAACCGTTTTGATTGGACCTATACCATCATCGGACTACCAGACATTGACGTGCTAGATATTGCACCATTATCATCATTTACCATTTGTACCATTGCAAATAATCGGAACTGCTTGTCAGAGTATATTCCCTGTAGCCTACGGAAAGTCGCGAGTGTATAATAAGTATAGGTATAATGTCACTTTGTCTACAAGTGTACGTAGGTACCGTCATCGACCGCACCTTTAGACACCAAAATGTTTGCTTGTTAGTACACCCGTACTAACAAGGCATAGAAAAAATATAGGTAACCTAAAGGAGACGAAGATGATTAAGATGATGGAATTTACCTTGTCAACAGCACCGTATATCTCACTCTCAGTTCTAACAGCAGAGGTTGCAATGTAGTTCGTTCAGCGGTACCCGCCTCGAAGAGAGCTTCGTCTTCTTGAGTCGCTTCTCCAATGAGCTCTGAGGTCTCCACCAACAAGTCATTGTATGTTTTGTTGGCCATATCTGGTGCTTGTTATGAGGCACTTCTTCGCTTTTATATAGTATTCAATGGTGTGAGGAAATTTTGCTTTCTTCACGCCATAGCACCATCCGCTGCTAATCCAGCGCTTGGATTTTTAATTCTGGAACAGTAGCAAATCTGTTATCAAACTAAAACTTTGTGACAGTTTAAAAGTTAAAGTCTTCTAAAGCAGCATTGAATAAACAATATTTGCACAAAACACTATGTACAAAAAGCTATTAATTCCCAGTCGGGTATCCCGCACTCGCAGCTCACCGACTATCATTTAAACGTATTCGGATTTATCGAACAAACACGGTCGCTGTAGCGACGGTTGCTATCAACAGGGTCACGGTTCGCTTCACGTTTTTACTAAATTATCTGTCCGAAATTTATTGGGCCGAAAATCCGTTAAAGCGGCATCGTTTTTGTGTTGCGACTTGCTGTTGCCGGTGGCTTTGGTTGCGCAGATTTTTGTTAAACAAATAACGCATCTCAATCACAACACACTCGACTTCAAAATAGGTATGACTTGGCAATTATAGGTTTTTTAAGATTTCCCTTTCGCATACTGATTTTTAGCTGAATCACGCACAGAACAAGGAAACTCCATTGACATTATCAGTGTTTTGGAAATTAGCGCACCTAGAAACTCTTCTTCGACTAAGTTTTAAACTTTAGCTTTTAGAAAAAACTAACAGAAAAACAGACACGATAGATTACCTAATAGAATTTGGTGGCTTTTTTATGAAAAAAAAAACCATTAAGTTAGTCATCTTTTACTTGCCTACTTAGTTCTTTCAGTTTGATGAAAAGAAAAACAATGTATTAGACATTCCAATAAAGACTTTCCATTTGTCTTCATTTCAGTTTTTTGTTAATAAATATATTGAACCTCTACGAAGAAGCATCTCTTTCACGATTAAGGCTTCACATATGCAAGTCTTATTTGCTTAAGTGGAAACTTTTCCTCCAGGAAATTGCTACAAACATGCCGGGGGCGCGGTGCGATAACTGCCACTTAGCCGCCTACGAAGTTATGCTGTGCTTTGTTAACGGTTAACTTCATTGGTGACACGCCATATTATGCAGTTTTATAAAGTTGGTGAACGTTTAGCAACAATACAGGCCCCAGGACTAAACATCTAATATATGGATGACCGAACTAAGCTCAGTTTTTTTTATTTTTACAATTGTTTTTTGGAAATTATATTTAAGTACGAATTACTAATAAAATGATGAAATATGAATAATATTTTTCGATCTTACCGATATAATGATACAAAAATATGAACTAGTTATTTAAAGAATTAAAAAAAAAAAACACGAATAAATGACATTTTCTAAAAATGATTCCTAGCTAGATCGATTTATCGCCCCCGAAACCCGCTATATACTGAATTTCATGAAATTCGTGAAAAGATATAAGATATATTTAGTTCCAAGTAAGCCTTGTAAGTTGAATCTGTTACTTTAGAATCCATTAATTGAAATTTAGGTATCTACCTAATTTAATCAAAAAATACGCAGACTCTATAACAAATTTACTTTTTTGGTGGATTATGTGCTTTTGTTTTTACCATTAGGTTACGGAACCCTAAAATCGATGTACCTAGAACGTTTATTTCATGGATCAATAAACTGATAGAACATGAGTTGAGTGCGTTCTCATATCACATCTAGTGTAATATGATTTAACATCGTTCGTGTAAATTACGGATTGAACTTGCACTGTGGCAATTTATTGTTAGGGTGAATGTCGATAGTTTTTAGTTTAAACTATCTGTTACCCGCGGTTTCTTACGCTTGGATTATCTATCCGCTATAGGTTCTAAAATAGCAGAACGTAACTAGTTCTTATATAAAAGTAGACTATGTACCCTGTAACGTCCGCTATCTGCCTGTAAAAGTTGCGATAAAAATTGGCTCGACCATTTTGAAATAAGCCAGAACAAACAGACAGACAGACAAACAAAATTATGAAAGTATTGTTTTTTCTTAAGTACCGTTAATAAACTTTCAATGCTCTGTTATTTTGTCATTACGAACTATAAGATATAGTCATGTACTATAAGATATAGATATAAGATATACCGACTTTAAAGATAACCTATCCACCTACATACGCCTTTACGTCCCAACCTATCATTACCTCGGCAAGCAGGCAATCAGTCAGAATGAAGCAATTATCTGTTTTTTACTCCTAGACATGATTGAGCCATAAACCTGATCGAAGGCCTGCGAAATAACACACTTGTAATCGGGTAGCCGAGATACTTTGTTATAGAAGATACCTTGGCGTTTGGAAAGCTTCAGAGCTGTAGACAATTTTATTCGCCAGACTAGACAAGATCGGTCTCACCATCTAATATTGAAACCAGATTTGAACAGATGAGTCTAAATATGTTCTCCACAAATCGAGGTCAATAACAAATTCGCAAGTAAAGTAATTAGGAATGCCTGGATTGAGTAAGAATACGCGAGTGATAGACGTCGATTTTGTCGAACAAAATTTTAGAAACATCTGTTTAACTTACTGGGGTCCATGGCAAGGGTCTTATTTGCCCACAGATTAAATAAATATGAAAATATCATTTAAAGACCAAGACATTAGTTATGTAGAACGTGGTTTTAAGAAGGCTGGTGAATGCGATTATCACCGTCATAAGCGGCGCGTGTTGTATATATTTGATGAATAATGGCTACACAACACACAAAAAAAAAATACTGGTAGGTACCAGGTACCCGTACCTACCTGTGTTTTTTTCAAAATAGGTAACTAATTATTTTAATACTCAGACATATGAAATTAATAATCGAAGGCCAAGTGGGCCGAGTGGCATACGCCTTTCAACTACTCATGTTTGATCACTCTATTTATATCGTTAACTTTTTCTAGAACATCAAAAATCTTTCATTGACATACAATCTATCTTCTATCAATATTTGATACATGCATTCGTTTATCAAACTTTACCTATAACCAGAGAATCAACGTTTTCACACGGAGTCGCGTGCGGCAACAATGCCAACATAGGCCGAAGCCATTACAATAAGGTTGTAAGCCATTACAATAAGGTTGTAAGCCATTACAATAAGGTTGTAAGCCATTACAATAAGGCTGTAGGTAGGCCATTACAGGAAGATAGCCGTTCATAATAAAGCCATTACGGGAATAAATGCTAACGACTGTATTTACAACACGTCTACGTTCGTCATTAGGGTAACCATTTAGCAGACGGACTGGTAAATACAGGATAGGGGAAATGGCATTTTTGCAAGCTTTCTGTCGTGTTTTTGGCTGAAAAATTGTGACATTGTTAGTTAAGATGGCAGAATAATACATTCAAGTTTGGACATCAGCTATTTTTCTAGCGAGTCTAACTTCACTTTCATGAAGAGACCAGACACTACAACGGGACCTGGATTTAGATAGGTGTATGAATGTCAGTCCCCTCACGATCTTTTCCTTCGCCAAAAAGCAAGTGATAATACATACTTATGTTTTAATTACGACCAGTTCCTGTCAGTTGTGTCACGCAAATGTTTGCTGCGAATCGAACTCGCTACCTCACGAGTCTCTATCATCGTGCGTCTGCATAGGCCTTCCAATACGCCTGGACGTTTGCGACTATCCAGTACATTTTATGCTCTAAGCGTTGATATCGGCTACGTGGCGCGACCGGCGCCATTGTTTTAACGTAATGAGCCAACGTTAATAGCTCATTCTAGACTTTTTGCGCTCATGTCGGCACCTAAACGACGGTTTGATAGGCAGGCATACCCTTTTCACGTGATGAGAAAACGATTATGTTTAAGGGAAATGTACGAGTAGACCGTGGTAAGGTACAGAGAAGCCTAAGAAGTCAGTTTGAAATAGGAGTCGTTACCGTACCCATACATATCAGTTTTTTTTTTATTAATTCAGCCTGTAACTGTCCCACTGCTTGGTAAAGGCCTCCTCTCACTGTCGTGAGTAGAATTAGGCCATAATCCACCACGGGGGCCCGATCCGGATTGGCGGTTAACATACCTCAGAAATAATTCTCGGGCATGTTGGTTTCCTCGCGATGTTTGTCTTCACCGAAAAGCGAGTGATAATTTCGTACATGTTTAACAAGAAACACATTGGTACTTGCCCGCACTGGGATTTGAACTCGCCACCCCCGCTTTGGAAGGCTAACGTTCGCCCACTAGGCTATCACCGCTATTTTTCACTAGGTATAGTATAATTTAATACTACTTGTGGTGTGATAGTGGTCAAAACTTCAGAGCGCAACGAGTTCATCAAAAACATCAAATCCAAGCTAATAAAAGTTTCAACAGCCTATAATGATCATAGATAATTATTGACTGAGCCGTTATTGAGCTGGTTTGTACTGATTACCGAAACATAATTCTCACGTTTCCCTGATTACGGTCTTGTATACCAATTGCCTTTGATTGATGATATAAAACGGTATTAATAAAAAACGTTGCGCAAGAAGCTTATAAAGTGCCAAAACAGGTTAGAACTGAGGATCTGAGAACCATGTATATAGTAAAACTAAGCCCAAACGGTCCCCTAAAACATAATTTACAGGCGTTAGCAAGCGCATTGAACAATATTGTTCGTATCCCCACAATTTGTTTTCAAGGTAAAACAGTTAGTCGTCAAACAACCGACTAGAATACCGCATTAAATTCATGCTTTAATTTTGGGGATCTTAGAAGATTCGTTATTCTTCTAAGTTCCTAACTATTTAAAGCCAAAATTTTAACAAAAACCGTTCAGCCATATTAGAATTCTACTGCAAAAGTCATACATTTATGTAAACGGTACACACAATTTAGCGTTTATATATATATACGTTAAAGGAATTCAGATTATGTGACACGACTTAATTCCTTTATCGAAGCCTTTTCAAACTACTCGTACCTATTTAAATTACCATCATTGCACAAAAATTCCCATAAATTTTTACCACCAAGAGAAAAAGTATTCATCATAAACCAAAGCAGCCTTCAACTTTACCCTTCCAAGATGGCGTCGAATGATCATTGGGGTACAATGGAAGTCAGTACAGTAGCTTTTAAATAGACCTTATATAAACAGTGGGTACCTACTTGTATGTCCTAACAAAAATATTTGTCATATCCATTGTTTTATGTAACAGTCGTAGGCATAATACATTTAATTGGTCGCCAAATATATTGTTTAATAATTTATTAAATGCACTTAATGCACATAATACGAATAATACGAATAGGATCATTCAGCACAATCACATACAATATCAGTGTCATCATAGCTTTTTCATGCGATTACATTCTGACAGAGATTCCTGTTTGGTTTCCAAAATTTCAGCGAGACCTTACGTACTGTATTTCACGTAGAGTTGCAAAAAGATCACGTACACTGCGCTCGCGCACGCCGCTAGTGGATAATGTCTTCATTTGAGATAATTCCCTCGGATCGTCGGTTCGACTCGGCTCGCCGCTTTTTACATCCCGCTAGGAGCCGGGTGGGTGATCTGTAGGGTTGGACAATAAATACTACTGAATTCTGAAATTATCAATTGTTTTGTTACTTAATCTGAGGATGTACATACAATATACATTCCATCTAAATCTTTATATAAATAAATTACGCGTCACGTTGTTTGTCCGCGATGGACTCCTAAACTACTTAGCCGATTTTAATCAAATTTGCACACCGTGCGCGGTTTGATCTAACTTGAAAGATAGGATAGCTTACATCTCAATTTATAGTCGCAATAACAGAAACCTTAGCCACAGCAACGCGTGGCCTTGTCTGCTAGTATGAGTATAAAGAGTAGTAACTTAGCTATTGATGAAAATGTATGTAGGTAGTAAACGACGCGATGGTATTCCCTGAGTAAACTCCATTCTTAGGCCACCAGGCTATGTTGGAAATCTGTTTACTAATATCGATTAAAAACCGTGTACCAGCTCGCGAGTCACAGACCGGAATAAAAAAAAACATGTGTGTGCACACACATGTTTCCATTTTTTTGTCTGTTCTTGTCAACGCTTATTATCATCGAACTTCCAAAGTAGATCCTGAAAAGTCTTTCCTAAAATACACTATCTAAAATCCAATCAATTTGTACGCTGACGCTACACAAATCATTATGCACTCAGCTTCTTTTTTGCAAATGGGAAACAGTGCTGTGAAATAACTCGATGCCGATGTTTTTACTACCTACTGTTCATTTAAAAAGAAATAACCACCAACGTTTAATCATTATAATTTTGTGCAAACACGTTGTTAAAGGTTGTGGTCCTGTCGGCAGAATAATAAGCGGCCATAAGATTAAGATCAAAAATAAATAAATTGTTGGTTAGACCAAAGACCAGTTGACATTTTAATTTTGTGTGATTTCTGGAGTTTGGAATATCTTGTTGTAGGTATCTCATTTTGTCTGGATTTATTTCCGGTACAAGTCGACTGAAGTGCTACATAGCATAGTTGGTTGTGTGGTCGGCTACGCTACGCCTAAGGCCATGAGGTCAAAGCCAGCCACGCTGTAATGAGCATCGGAGAAAATCTCTAAAAACCTTGGTGGTAGACAGAGTTCAGGTTAGCTACTCTCAACTATCCTTAATCAGAAAATCTATCGCCATACCTTTTTTGAAGTATTCCATCATCATTTTTTATCTTCACCATTTGGCATCATTATCATCACCACTATTAGCCGGAAGAAGTTAATTACTTAACAAGCATCTCCTCATAGCATGCCGCAACGAGCGGTGCCAGCTGTTCCCTTCCAGTATCTCCCTGCGACTCCCTCCAGGTCCTCAGTTTTGGTAGGCTACTGTCCCACCTAATATCCTCCACTCCATGGTCACCTCTCAAGAACCTTCCTAATGTTATGTGGGCCGTACCCACAGACATAATAAAATAAGAGGAAGCAGGCCGAACATTATTGATAATATTATATAGTGAAGCCAGTAAAAACGACGTTCAAGCAAGGCCGAACTAACTGATAAAACAACTAATTATAAAGAAAATTCCTACTGAATCCGACTTAATATTATGTTTCCAAGTAAGAATAATAATGAGATATCAAAATATCGCCAGAGTTACTCATCAATAAGGCACCGTCTTTACAACGCCTTCCTATCTGTAATGTTTGATCAGCCGCTTCTTCCTATAATTATGTCTGTGTAAATATTGAACAATACAAAGCTGTGAAACAACGTGTATTTTCCCTCTCTCATACTAATACAGTACAATCCTCGAATAACTTAAAACGATAACCCAATATTAATTATTCAAACGTTCTGGCGTGTAACCACTGTCCTGTACAAGACACGGGCTCTCGCGGGAAATTACACTGGCTGCAGTCTCCCACCGCGCAGGTAGCGTGTCCGTCTGACTGTCTGGTAGCTGAGTTTTTGTGTAAAGTTACTGTTCACTTCGTTTCGTAGTTATGGACCTAATTTTATGGCAATATAGAGATGCTTTTTGAATAAACAAGAAGCCTTTTTGTTGCACTCTTACTAGACTAGGGTTTATTTTGATGCAATCAAATTGTAATTCCGAGTTCAGTTTTAAATTAGAAAATTTGAAAAAATGTTAGCGCGAAATTATTTCGTATTCCTAGTTTCTGCTCTTCTACTGAGTTGTAATTTTGTGTACCTGTCAAATTTTGATGATTATACCGTTTTATTATGGTACTATGGGTGACCTGATCGAATCTCTTAAATCAAATTGCTATTCGAATCTGAAGGTAAACAACGGAATGCTTCAGTGACAGTATTGTTTAATTTATATTAGGTATAATAAAAAACAGGTATTTCTTAAAGCTTGCCTGAAACATTATTTTTCTACAAAAACTCTTGCCGTGATTACAAAAGTAAATAATTCCACTGAGAATACACACCAACTTTGTTTAATTAACTTCAGGAAATTCGTACACGATCCAACATTTTCGTTACGACAAACCTCCACTTTCATTCTGGTCTTAAGGACCTGTAGGCAGCGAGCTTCCGTAAAATGGGCGGTTTTTTGTCAAAAAGTTAAGCCGTAATTACAAATATTTATAAGCCAGAAAAAATACAGTGTATAGCCAAGTGTTTCAGTTAGCTAATAAATCAATAATATTGGACTAAAGTTGTCTAGTATCTTGAGAAAAAAATTCACGAGAAAAGACCCGAAAAAAATCTTTCGTCACATAATGCTCAACATTTTCAGCGACAACTATCATATTTTTTGGAACCATAAAAAAGGCAATTTTATTTTCCAATGAAATTTGAATTTTCCAATGAACTGAATCGATTCCGTTCTTCTAAATTAATAAAAACGACGAGAATATGATCAATTTGAGCGCGTACTAGGCGACTCAGTACCCGCTACGGCGTTTCAGAGAGAGGACGTATGTCGCTGTTCCTCAAAATTTTCGCGTCGAATTTACTGTTTGTTTTCCAAAAAAATAATGCAAACAGAATCTCTACATGGTATACAACTGGTTTATTTACTTAGTTGCCGTAAATGACTTCCTTCGACGATTACTAAACTTTTATTATAACCTATAATACTTTGTATTTATTCTCCATTGTGTGTAAAGAATAATGGCTAATATGACTATTCTTGCACCACCTGTAACTGAAATTAGCAGCAAAAACGCGTTTTTAGATTGTTCACTTAAATAAAACTGGGATTTCTTATGATAGTTTGGAGTTAATCAAAGGAGCAGATTATGATTGTATATTAAAATGAAGATGTAGTGAACTTCCGTTTTCCATAATGGCGGATCTGGCGGATGCATATTCTGACGTTTTATTTTTAGCACACTTCCAGTAATCTTTCTGCTCAGAGTTTTTTCAATGTTTTTGCTTCGCACGATTTGTGCATTTAGTCATTGTCAAATATTATACTGTAAATTCGAAAGTAACTCTGTTTCTCTGTTTGTCTGTTTATTTGTATGTTTGTTTGTTTGTTACTTTTTATGGCTAAACGGCTGGACCGATTTCGATGAAATTAGGTATAGAGAGACAACAAAAATGAAAATGAAATTTGGTAGGTATATGGGAGAAGGAAAGATGAGGACCTGGGGAGATGGGGAGATGGAGAGCAGCAGCTGGAGAGATGAGGAGATGGGAGATCGGAGATTGATGAGGGATGGGAGATGAAATATTGGGAGTTGGGGAAAAAGCGATGAGGAAATAGGAAGATAGAGATGTTTTAGAGATATTGACAGAGACGTGACGTGCCCGATTGATTTACAATAGCATACAAAGTTCACGCATATTGTGTTCTTACTAGCTGGATTCGATTTAAATGCAGACGAAGTCGCGGGTAACAGCTATTATTCCATATTTTCACAACCTCGTGGTAAAGTAAATTTACAGTCATAGCCACGATTCAGTAAACTTTACCGAAACTAGCTTTTACGCGCGACTTCATCCGTATATGAAAAAGCAACTGTTTAGAAAATAAATATTGAAGTCTTTGTATCTCTATCCCTATCCCTGTCCCTTTCCTTTTCCCTATCCTTAGTCTTAACCTTTACATTTTATCAAGAGCCTAAAATAATGAAGTGTCAGATCACCTACTTGAGAAATTATGAATTGCCCATATAAATTTTCAACTCCTATTTATTTGGATTCTAAGATCCCTATTTTTTCTGGCGAAAAATAGCCTATACCCATCTCATAGGTCCAATCTTGATCAAGATCGATTCAGCCGTTTAGACGTGAAAGGATGGCAAAAACTAAAAAAAAAAACAACAAACACACACACAGTTTCGCATTTATATGATCTTAGTACGGATGCCTGACACTGGCTAAATGCACAAATCTTTTACTCCGTCATTTTCATTGTAAAAATATATATCAAAAAGAAAATTATGGAAGTGGACTAAAGAGGATGTATCAAATGGACTTGACAAACGCGCATACCAGAAAGGACCAACACTAAATAAATTTAATACAACTTATTTAGGTGTGACTCCAATAATTCGTGCGGCATTCTAAATTTGATAGGATTATAGTCAAGGAGGTAATTTTATGTAATGCTGGCGGTAATGTTGGTGCTTGGTGCGTACGCCAACAAAGTAAAACATTTAATTAATACATTATTTACCTACTATAGATTGTGTTTATTTTTCATTGTAACAAACTACTTATATACATACACCAAAACACACAAAACAAATCATACACAAAAAGTTTCCCGGCAGCAGGTTTCGAAACTTCGAAACTACGTCTTTAGGAACCGCTCGGCCAATCTGACATGTCATTACAGTGTCGAAATAATTGAATGCTTCAGACTAAAGCCTACGTAGTAACTATCTAGTAATCTGTGCTAAGGCCACGTGATGCCGTTAGTAAGAGTATAATAATTATGAATTAGCGTTTTCGACTTGCCGTGAGCGCGGAGCCAGCGTGGCGCGCGGCCCGGCCAGGTAACTTTCATCTTCTAAAATACATGAATCGCTCCTATATTAGCGCCTTAACACAATGTCTCCCGTATTTAAGGCCAGGAGACAGTAAAGGGAGCACAGCTCGAAAACCTTAAGTACCCGCTCGAGCCTCGGGTGGTACTTATTAAACATTTTAAAACCCCAGCATTACGATCTTTACAAAATTGCGCGCCATAGCCTAGAAGATACACTCACTAGCCAATCCAACATTTCACCGAGTAGAAGCTACGACTGAGGGAACTCGCTAGGCTGTGTGTTCGAAAACGTTTGAGAGAAGTCGCTCCCAGCAGAGTGTAAATTGAATGTAACAAGGAAGCCACATGTGAAATGAAGATAAAGATTCGGAATGTTTCGGTAGATTAGGCATTTTAAGTCGTGAGATTTTCTCGACATTTCTTAGAACTTTATTTGGTTATATACGAGTATGATTATAACCTAAATATTACATACTTCTCAAAAGAAAACTAGAAATGTAACCAATGCTATTTCGAATAATAACATGTAACGATCAAGATATCTGACGTCCTAAATTCCATTATGTGTGTGAGAATTTTATCACACCAATTGTTTGTCTAATTAATTCTTCTCAAAACAATACTGAAAGCTTTTTTCTTCTTAGTTAAGAGCATAGCTCTTGTCGGTGGAGTAACCGCCAGCGTTCTCTATCTTCAGCTAAAGATTTTACTTCCCTATACGACGTGACATTTGTCTTTTATTTTTTTCTGATCTGTGAATGTCCTTCTAGGTCTACCTCTTCCTATCTTACCTGAAAGCTAGTCATCACAATTTCCGCAAAGTTCACCAACCAGTCTAAAAACTGACCACCGGCAAATCTCTGTCAAAGCAGTTTCTTAAACATTTTTTTCCCATTTCTTCCCGGCCCAAGGTGCCTTGTCAAAGGTGTGCTCATTTCTCAACACCTCGCATTGAAAGCATTCAAAAGGACTGCCTGGTTCTCTCAAAGGATCTAAAAGAGCAATGTTGCGTCTGTTTATTTTAGATGTACACGATATTTTTAATTAGAATTTTGTGAGATTGCAATCTTTTTTTTAGCGAGGTGCTAAAGGCTTAAGCTTAATGAGAAAAGGTTGTCTTTCTTATTAAAAGTATGGTGTCGTAGTCGTAAACACTTTGTTTTGATAAAAAAAATACATGTTACTTACGGACATTTTGATTCACACTACACAGGTATATTCAGAATAAGTAAAAATTATACTTTATTAATAATACAATTTGGTCGAATATCGCACGCATTTGTACGCTATCTTAGAGCACGTCTCCTAAAATCCAACCCAATGCAAAATATGCTTACACAGTTGAAGCGAAAATTATGGCTAGAACTTAAAAACAAAACACGGTACATTCTTCCGATTTTATTGATCGAGAATATCGCTTCTGTCTCTGGAGCGCTCGAAATAAGCAAACGATAATAACAATGCACAGTGCACACATACCACACGCAATCGTTCATTTCACTCACAACTGACAAACGAAAGCAAATTACAAAACAAACCTTTTAATAAAACGCGAAACTTCGACCTATCTCATTAATCAACATGACATTTAAACAATCAAGCTCGCACAGTGGTCCGAGCGCGCGTCACTTTGGACAAGAGCATAGCTCGAATGTTCCCTCTACACGAGCTGCAGACTACGCATCCGTCACCTTTTCACTGCATGATTTTTCTAACAGCTTTTTTTACGTTGGTCACCTCTAATACGTAACAAAACAAGACCTTATACTTTAATACTGTTACAACCTAAGTTAAATTTTAAATTAGTACTATCAAATGATTTGTTGTCACTTTTAAACCTTATTCAAACGAAAGGGATGCCAGTAATTTTAGAACTATCAAATTAACTTTATTTTTATTGCCAAATAGGCAAGCATTTAACTACAGTCTCACTGATGATAGTCACGACGCAACCGACGACGATGAAGCATGCTTGCTTAGAAAATATATAATTTTACTCTAGACTTGAAAACTTGCAGATTATAGTCATCAGAAAATACTCTGGTGTTCCATTCTTTCGTTGTTTTAATTACCATTAGCATACATCGAGTTGACATCATTATCATACTGAGCGTACTGCACAAACCTTAAGTTACAATCAGAAAGCAACTGAGCCAAAGATCTGATACAACGTACAAAAGTGCCTAAGAGAAAAGGGCTTCTCACATAACCAACTAAAAATATTTTACCGTTAGCGTTCAAATCTAGTTGCGCCACTAATCTACACTAATATTATAAAGAGGAAAACTTTGTTTGTTTCGTTGTAATGAATAGGCTCCGAAACTACTGAACCGATTTTAAATATTATTTCACTGTTGGGAAGCTATGCTATCCCCTGGTGACATAGGCTACCTTTTATCCCGTAAAAATTAATGGTTCCCGCGGGATAGTAGTTAACGCGGGTGAAACCGCGAGGTGCTTCTAGTCGCCAATACGCAGCAAGTGTGCGGTGGGCATTATTGGCATAACGGATACTCGTGTTCCGGGAAAAAATTGCCACCCGAATTTCCGAATAACATTTATCGGCATTCACCGCAAGTCAATTACCGGGGAATGGAAAACAATTACACAACTGTCCGTTTCGTCGCGGTCGGTCAAATAAAAGCGGAGTAGTGACGTCATCGAGTATTATTTAGTGTTCTATCAGCAAAGATTTTGGACAGTGGAGCTTTCACATTTTATCATAGAACATTATAAATGTGTGTTTATTTCTTATTCATTTTATTTATGTTTATAAAACACTGCAAAAAATATTATAATTATTATGAATAATCACCCAAGATTTAATCGGCGCAGCCTTATATTGAAAAGTAAAGAAAATTTCAACCATTTCCAATCATGTAGGCATCTACTAATAGACACCACCATTGCAGCCGCGTTGGTGTGTTTGCACCTTTAAGATAAAAAATATTTAATTATCCCTATCTCTCCAAAAGCCATATAAATTACAAGTTCGCAAACAACGCTGCGCTCCAAACCTACCCCAGAGCAGCCAAAGAAATCTGACCCTCGTTCAAAACCATCTTACAGTAAAGGGGGAAATTTTCTAAATTATACCCTTCATGACACCCCATTACCTTTATCTAGGGGTGCGAAATCCCGATCGATGATGGCTGCAGATTCTATTCATAATATTATGATGCAAATTTTCTCCGACACTTATCTCTAATGGGTATACCACGATACCTTTAGTTTGTTAGCATACTAACATAAGCGACGTTAATCGATTCCATCGGTCGAAAAGTTAGGCCAGTAATTTGTAATCGATCCACTCGATTGCGTAATATTTTAATCGAGTCATCCACGATCGATTGGTACTTAATCAAGCGTGTGAACTAACAAGTGAAGCGGAATATAGGCTAGTTGAAAATATTTTTTTCAGGTACTTTTTCTTATATTAATCGATGAGTCAAGTCATGTTATGGTAGAAGATGTGAATAAATGATGAAAAGGTAAAATTTCGATTATCATGGTGAATACCATTTCGACTATCATGTGAGAATAACAGAATCATAATAGGTTTAAAAATAAAGGAGGCCATAAACTATAGGTATAATTTATCAATGCTAGAATCTTACAGTTTCACACAGTTTTTACACGACTGCCGAAGAAGGATTATGGTCTTTTGTGTGTTGTATTATCTGTGGCGTTAATATTTTTATAGCACCGTGCGACCTAAACCCGCACTTAGGTCACGCTTTGCGCTGTTCAAAGTAGCACATTTTTAAACGGCCTGATATTCACTAACTTCACACCGTTGAAGAATATAGCCATCGTTGCGAGCATAGTACTGAACCAAAGCTAATCAGTCATACATTTTTACACCACTCACAAACTCATAGTAAGCAAGAGAAGATACGTATGACTTGTAACGTGTGGGACCGAAACGCCAATGTCTTTAGCGCCATATTTCTGCATGTTTTCATTTTGGTCTTCGTCGGACCATATTACGTGAAAACACTATACCTAAGCTAGCGATATTAACCGTACACTGTACATTTTATTCAATTTCTAATACGATTATATAATTATTGAAACATAAGAATACTTACTTGATTTAGAAATGTTGCGTTTTTTGTTGTTTACATAAAATGTAACCGACACATGAACTATTTTCACTGAATACACACACTTTCAATTATTATACACCATATTATATAATATAGTCTCATAGTGAATACATTTATGCACAAACCAGATCAATCACAGATTCCTATATTAAGTAGGTATTCACGTTACGAAAAAGATTCGGTTACAAAATGAAGCCATACACTACTGATATTTTTTCACTGTTTTTTAGTTGAAACCTGTTTGACTATTATTTAAACTGAACAATATTAAATCTGAAACAATATCACATTAAGCAATCCACGAACAATAAATATGCATCCAAAAATGCTAATAACCGTGTAAATTGTGTTTTCCCGTTCTCTACTGGTGGAATGCCAACCTACCCGCATTAAAATTTGTGTGTTTATTACTAAGAGTCAAATGAACATCTTTTCATTGCATTCATTAGAATATTATTTTTAAATAAATTTAATGGTTGGCGGGTTTATGTCGCACGTGCTATAAAATAGTATACGATACTCGCTGCACAAGTAAGTATATTAAATACACGGCGGTTAGCACCCTCGCTTCGCTCGGGCGCTAACTTCACGCCGCCGTGTATTAATATACTACTTAGACAGCTTGTATCGTAATGTACTAATCTGTGTAGCTAAGTATTTATAAAGCCATACTATTATTCCAACCCCGTCAACCCATCAACTATCGATTTTTCCCTACACCTTCCCCAATATTCTCCACCCTCATTAATCCGCGCATTCTACACATGTAATGCTTTCATTAGCGCAAAGGGGTGACTTAACTAACTTACCACTATATTGGACCCCTTATGAAATCCTATATTATTAAAGAGCTATAGTAAATCTTTTGGGAAGATTATCTCCCTATTCGGGTTCATTTTGACAACTTACGATACCTACATTATTTTAGTAATCAGAATTCAGCGCTATGTAACTAGAAGGACCGCAAGATTTAGGGGCAAATACCTGTTTGTTTTTGTAATATTACTAGCTGACCCGACAGACGTTGTCCTGTCATTGTCTCTATGAGCCAAAATGAGTGACAGTATTCAACTATACAACCCGATTTTTATAAGATATTTTTTCCCAGTTTCAATTATTTTCCCGTGATAACGGGATCAATAGTATCCTATAATTTCTTCTGGTTCTCAGCTACCTTCCTACCTAATTTTCAGCCAAATCGGTTCAGCCGTTCTAGAGTTATAAGAAGTGTAACTAACACAACTTTCTTTTATGAAATAGATACTTAGATGTAAGATGTACTATGAGGATTCGTACTTGTTCAGTATGTATTAGTTCAGTCTCATGAAGTAGCGATATTCAATTAATACCTTATTTAGTAACGTTGTAAGATATATTTTGGATTGGTTTAGTTTTCAGAACAAGAGTGATTTTCTTTTTCTTTTTGTTGAGTTTAGTGACTGGGCTAGTAAGATTTATTAAGAAAAGTTTAGATAACTTATCTAAGTGAAATTGCATATATCTACCTACTTATTTAGTTTTAGAAGTTCTTAAACTTTCGCGAACAGGAAACATATTAACTAGCTAAAAACGGGTCTAATTCGCACACAAACAAATATCAAAATATATAATTTTGACATAGTACCTCGACGTTTCGACCGAGTTACATCGGCCGTGGTCACGAGAAGACTCTAGTTAATTTGTTTAGTTCTGTCTGTATGTATACTCTTCACTGGTTTTTCTCATTGGTATCTTCAAAAATTTATATTTTGAATACTCAAAGACGACAGTACCTACAGCCCAAAAAGGTATGAAAATAGATTATCTGCTCACATCATTGAATATTAATATGAAGTCGTAGGTAAATAAACAGTATTTAGAATATTTTGATGAACATTCCGTTCTGGAATATCTACCGTCACGCCCTACAAGAGTAATCTGAATCAGGCATTCCCTTTATTTGGTACCCACCGCGTATTTGCAACCAAAATAATTGTTTATATAACTTAAGAGCAGTATGGACTCGTATAAATTGAGATTACAGTCATAATGGCACACGGGCTAGGGTAGAATAATTCGCGGGTTTCCCTGAATTATACTGCTTTACTATATGTTACTTAATTGGTTTCGATAAGTAATATTATTTAGTTTCAATGTATTGTAATAGATTCGTTTTAGAAGCTAATAACGTTTTACTGGCTTTAGATATTGTCATAACAGCTAATACACCATGTTGTTATAGCTCAATAAATTTACACAATGATAGTAAAAATGCCTTTTACAATCATGCAATGGTATCCGCTTGTAGCTTAGTTATTCCATAAGTTATCCAGCAAGATTTCATATTGTCGGCGTGCATAAGTGTGAGTAACCCCCGGTTTCTAGAACGTTTGTTGGCTTTGACAGTAGGTTAAAGCTGTCGTTGCCTCTATCTCACTATAAGCAAATTACAAGGATGGCAATATAATTAATCTGTAGTCAAAGTTGACTGACGTTTCAGAAACTGGGGGTAAGTCAAGTAAACTCAAAAATGTATGAAGTTTGCCTACTGTTTCCGTGTTGTGATATTGTCCCCTACCCTTTGAATATTAACTATGGATCCCTTCTATTTAGTGGCCCCTAAATTATTCCAGTCTCTGCATATTGACCGTCGGAATACCAAATGCATTGAAGTCCAGCTTCGGGAGAGCTCACTTACTGCCTTCTTATAAGCAAATGTCAACAAGGTGAAAAGGTTGGCGGGGGTCAGGATAAATTGGTTGATCTATTATGAACGGTGGAGCAAGATTTCAGGTTGTTGACAATACGGCATGTATTATGGTGTCTGAATTCATGTGGTTACATGATTATGGCGGTATTGGGTTAATAAAACAGTGTGTGTATGCAAGGGAGGTTGATTTATAATGTAGTGAGCACCTCGCTTGGTGACTCTTTTAGAGTAATTCTCGATTCAGCTAGGTAGGACCTACATCTTGTCTCTTTCCTTATGTATGAAATATTTGGACTTGGACGATTTGTAGAGCCCTTGATTTATGAGTTGCTTCCAATATTTACGTCACTAGTGCCCAACATTTAGTAAAAATACTGTAGCATCATAGTACTTCTCTTAGTTCTCACTTTTTTTAAGTTTTTTTTTAATATTTTTATAATTTTCTACTAACGGCATATACAATTATACATGCCAAAATCTTCAGCGACTTATTTCGAAAGGAATATTAAAAAGTTCATATTCAAGCTGGTCTAGGGCGAATAATTTATGAATGTCACGTTTTCTTGAATATTGTGGTTCGTGGGTATGTTTTTAGCGATGTACCTTGACTATGCTTATGGTTTTAAGTGAAGGATGGACTGCGTATAACTAAAAAAGATACAAACTCGGAGCCGAGATCAGATAATACTATAATTTATCAGCAAGCCCGCTCACGTCATTCATCCCGGTTTTGTAGCCAAAATGATTAGGAGTAGTCAGAAACTTTCAAAGTATTTTTGATAATATCGTCGAGATAAAAACTCAAATTAATCATCGAAGCAGGTACCAATTTCACAAATATTCAACCCCTATGCATCAATCACAAGAGTTTGGTTCGTGGTTACCCCTAGACGACTTCGCAACCGAACAACATACTTACAAATTAATTCATACAAATTTCCCGGAACTCAATTACCGGCATGCAAGTTACCTGCACAGTGCCCTTTCTCCCACACTGATGGGGGTACGACGGGTAAGCTCGCAGCATGGCTAGGGCGAGAATAATGTGACATAATCGAGTTGAGCTTACGTTCCCGTCAATGGTACCTGATTGAGTTCTGTAACGATGTTACTCTGAGTCTGATGAACTTTGCCTTTAGGAACGTGTTGGGGCATAAGAGGGAAGCGGTTGCAAAGCACGGATAACCGTATTACCTACGAAATTCACCGATGACCGAAACCTGGGGTTCAGCTAGAGTTGCAATAATGTGATGTAAACGTGTTAAGCTTACGTTCTCCACAATTTGCCCGAAATCTGATAAACATTGATTTTAAGTACAAACTAGGTAATAGAAAAGAAATGACCCTAAATACTAGAAAATCTTGTAACTTATTAAATAAGTCTCCTTGTAGATCGACCGGTGATTGGTTATTGGATATCGATGTATCAGACGGAGGATTGCGGACATCTTGAAACGTAATACGTGTTTAGTTACCTACCTTAGTTTCCTAAAAATGAAAACTATCGCATTTCGTAAGCGACTAGAGGCTGTTAGTTGGACCAGCTATCCACCTTTGATAGCTCAAGCGATGTCGCCTGGAAAGTACGAACAAAGGTGAATGAATTAGTGGTGACATTGTAGATCAAAATATTTTTTTTATAGAATGAGGCGTCACTTTGCCTGTAGATGGTTTCTCTGATGGTAAACCTTATTCGACTTACCACAAAAGAATTAAACAAAAGTTAAACAGATCTGTCTTAATATTTTCTACACAAATTGACACCTACCCCTCGTTTTTTTTTAACTCAATAACAAATTCACAAGTAAAATTATTAGGAATGCCAGGATGGAGCAAGACAACGCGAGTGATAGACGTCGATTTTGTTGAACGAAATTTTAGAAATATCTGTTTATCGGTTTAAACTTTTGTGGTGAGACGGTATATGGCCATGTAAGCCTTAAATTGTGGTAAATCGTGACAGCTAAACTTCATGATAGGTTCAAATCATAAATAAACAGGCAAATATAACAACATACACACACAATTCATAGAGCCAACAACAAAAACTCTACACGCCGCGACACTATTCCCCGAGCTTCTTTGGCTATAAAAATACAATGCCCGTTAGAAAATAAAAATAAACACGGCCCGAACAAACTGGGAGGCGTCAAGCCAGGCTTTCGACACAGAGGGATGTAGTATATTTCTAGTCAGTACCTAAGATTGCACTTTTGGTTAACGTCGCGTGTAGTACAAAATTGGTCATGCATAATAATAACTTGAACACTGCCAAAAATAGCGCAGCATACATTGCACAAAACCAGTCAATAACTCTTTTATATATATTAATATGTATTAAATAAGGCTGAGCAACGATTTTATGGGGTTTTTTCTAGTCTGGAATTATTTATTACCGATGTAGCTTAGTTATCTCTTAATACAATTTCAATATTTAATTGTACCTACTATTTAATTGCATTTAATCTCAAGGGAATCCAGCTTTCACTTCGAAATTTGGATTAAAATCATTTTGGGCTCTAGGTTCGTCACACATTTGATTATAGTTATTTTGTTCTTTGTATTGCAAGTTATCTCCACTCGTAGATTTCCGAGTTGTCGTCTCAAAAGAAAAGAAACCAACACATTGTAATCTTCATCACTGTATTCAATGTACATCGCGGTTCCGGTGAGATTTCGCGCTATAAAAATAAAATAAAATGTCCCCCAGCATATTGCATTAGCTGTTTTAGCGGTACGCAGTTGGTTTGCGTTTTGTCGAGCATCGGAATTGACCTGTTTTGGATTCGGCGGGTTGGTCCTTCGGGATATGCGTTGACTTTTAATTCCTCCTAGTCCTCGCTGATTTTTTTTTATGGCGATTTTTTTTTCTTTTATACCATAGACCTTTTTGTTGGGCATAGTGCTATATTAATTATTATATTGATCAAGGTTTGTCTTACTGTTCCCTAATAATTATTATTCAAAATCTATAACTAAAAGTGTGTGAACCAACAAGTATGTGAACTACTTTAAACAATATTATAAATATCTATAGAAAATGTATAGATTTTTATTCTTTTATTTTCCAACCCAACCCTTCCAATACCGTCTTTGTTTACTTTGATGAACAACTGATAATTTTTTATATGCACATATTTGTTATAACACAGATTTTCTAAAAAGCTTTTGTGCACAAATTAATGAATTAGTGTATAAAATGCCAAAATAAGAAATAATAAAAAGTGCAGACAATGAAATTTTGAACAAAAACTCGCTTTGAACGAAATAAATCGAATTGAGATCGTGCGATATTTGCGAAATCATATTTTACTTTTTATGGTTTATTATTTATATCTAGAAATATGGTTTTATGGGACTTGAATGTGCTTTGATGTGGCCAGGGTTTGATGTTCCCATACATAAAATAGCGAAGCTTTTAAATTGCATTATGAGTGCAATGCAATAATAACTATTATTTTGAACACTATACAAATAACGACTAAGACAGAACATTTAGCAATGATGCTGAAGAATGGACGGGCTTATCGCTATAAGCAAATTCTTACAGGCAACTTTTGGATGGACAGGAATAACAGAGTGATGAATATTATTATAATAGGTTACTTTCCAAATAAAATGAAATAAAAATGTTCCAAGTATTTAGATTTAAATTTATTTTCAAAATAAACTTCGAACTAGAGAAATACATTCAGGTAGACTTAAGTACGAACATGTAGATATAGCTACGTAATTTTTTTATGGGTGTTCTATATGGTGCCCAGATATTAAAATGAGATTATTAGATTTTGTTTCATTTGTTCTTTATGTAATAACCATGGCTATTAAACACTGCATTGAAGGTAAAAAAATAACCACCGTAAAATATTTTTAGTTTATAATGGAAAATAAATGCTGATATTTCATAAACCAATCTGGCAACACAGCGCTTCGATCCGAATTTACGCTATAAACGAATTTTGTGTCAAACACGTTTCAGTTTTTTGATATTCACATGCATTTAAATACTGCTTGTCCTCATACGTTTCACATCGGTTTAAAATATAGCTTGTTGGGTAATAACTTTGCTTTTGTTTATATCACCGTGATACTAAAAATTTCGATATATAAATAAGCCATAAATATTCGTTTTATTGATAGTTAGCTGCACCCCGTTGCTTCTTCCACGTTTTTGCAGTTTTCCCGCGGGAGTTACGCTTTTTTTTCGGGATAAAACATATGGCATTAGATGATTGGGGAGACCTCGATTCAGGAGCAGGAACAAATTGATTAAAAAGAAAAAATAGCCTATGTCACGCGGTTATAGTGAAGCTTTCGATCAGTGGAAGAATTTTCAGAATCGGTTCATTTTTACCTTTAGATTATCTTTTGACTCTCAGAATTCCCGTTTTCCCGCCGGAACTACGAGAATGACATGACAATGACATGACATTATTCTAGAAACATAATTTTCCCGGGATAATGTCACGAGTCATGTCATAGTGGTATTATAATTTCTCTACCTACCTATCGACAGGCAACCAAAACATTCGCGAAATTCATGAGATTTTAACACCATTAATTATTCTTACCCCCAAGGAAACAATGGCGCTACCTTATCCATTCACAAATTAAATTATTACACCAATACATTATTAAACAAAGGAAGTGTTTCGTGCGTACGTACCGATTCTGTTTGGAATTGATGGCCGTGGTTGGATCGCCATTTGTCGAGTTAGCTCACGAGGTAACGGCTTTCCGAGACGTTGATTCGGCGATAGTAGTCCTGATGGTGGTTTCGGCTGATTTTTGATTATTTCATAGCCGGTTTCTGAACCCTAGTTAACTCCAAGGCGCAGCAAGGTACTTAATAGTACCATCATCATCATCATTATCATCATCATTAGTCTGAAGACGTCCACTGCTGAACATAGGCCTCCCCCTTAGACCGCCACACCGAACGACAATTTGCCACTTGCATCCACCGGTTACCTGCGACTCTTTTGACGTCGTCCGATCATCTAGTGGGAGGCCTGCCTACACTGCGTCTTCCAGTCCGTGGTCGCCACTCTAGAAACTTTCGTCCCCATCGGTTGTCAGTTCTACGAGCGATCTATGATAATGAGCGAGTAGTTCTATGACATAGAAATAGTACAATACGATACATAGTATAAAATGTTACATACATATTACAAAGGATGTGCTCGGTGCGTATACGGAACCAATTCCACTTTATAATTGATCGCCGCGGTCGATTCGCCATTTGTATTGGACTGTTTGTGTCTCTTGTGCTAAAGATACGTTCTACTTGGACCGTTGCATACATTTTACATAAATGAAATATTGATGGTTGCAGTTGTTTGCGGTTGATAGATTAGTGGGTTGATGGTTGCAGGTTCGAGTTTTCTCAGGAACCGATAACTTCCTATTGATGAATAAAAAAATTCTTTAAATATTGATTTTTAGATTCATAAAGAAACTAGAGTAGCTGCAGTCATTGGGAGCATATTAAAGAAGCAAGTGTATTTCAAATAATTAAACGATATCATGAATTTTGCGACGTGTTTTTCGCATAATACTAAGTGGAGTGCACGACATAGAAAAACAACATACTGAGGTTTTTGAAGTAATTTTCACCATAAACGTCACTCGTTGGAGAAAAGCACCAAGGTCCAAGTGGAGCGACCCTACGGAACCGCGTCTGGAGTGTGGAGCCGACCGCAGCGCGGGTCGAAATTAATTGCGGAACTCCAATACTGGCGCTAAGATATTGTCAAACGTATTAGTTTTTAACGAGATCAATAATTCGGAGGTAGTAATTTATATTAGAATCCTAAATTTATTTGGAATAGAAATAGAGGTAAGGGAGAATGCACTTTTCTAAAAGCGGGAGCAATACTTTTCTAGGAAGCAAAGCGGCTTGCACAATGCACATGTCTGAGGATAATTATCTTTCAAGCGTTGATTCAAGACTGAATCTCAGACAGGAACAGGAGACTCCATAACTAAATCAGTGCTTTGGAAATACGCTCGTTATACATAATTATGGCCGATTCCTTCTCACGAAAATGACGCAAATCCAGTGATCAGTAGTGGGCGAATAGATTGTGATAGTGATTAGTAAAACCCCGTTGAATTAAAACCCCATACTGCCAACTTCCATACTAATAATTATAAATTCGAAAGAGCGTTTGTTTTTAAACCCATAAGCCAATTTTGATGAGTTTCAATATAAAGATATAATATTAGACATTGGAAAAGGGCATAGTTTAAATATGTATTATCGCGAATATACCCGAGAGGGCGCGGTCGCGGACAAACACTATCTGCATAATATATTATTATTTAAATTACCCGTCACGTTGTTTGTCTGCGATGGACTCCTAAGCTACTTAACCGATTTTAATCAAATTTGCACACCATGTGCAGTTTGATCTAACTTGAAAGATAGGATAGCTTACATCTCAATTTGTAGTCGCAATAACAAAAACTTTAGCCACAGCAACGCGTGGCCGTGTCAGCTAGTTAGATGATATAAAAAAACTTGATCCATTACGCACGTATTTATTTGATTCTACATTACTACACACTCTAAAGCGATCTGCTAACAACCTCAGCGCTGCGATGCCGAAATAATACTAAGAGCACCGACGAATGCTCTCCATGTAATCAGCTTAAGTTTGCGGTAATGACACTCGCGTAATTTGAATTCGTTTAATTTAGACCAAGAACAGCTGGATTACGTACACGTACAGTCAACGATAAAAGACACTCGAAATATCAAATTTTCAATCAACAGTCAAGTGTTGACTGAAAAGTCATTTTGTTCTAGAATTATTATTACTTACTTACTACATTTCGTTTAATTTGATTACGTATATAATTTTCAATCTACAGGATTCGTATTGTAGAATTACTACGACGAGCCGAATAACGTACCTACATTCGGCTACCTATGTACCAGAATCTCTGTAATTAAATGAAAAATTACACTCTAGAATTATTATTTTTAATTCTAGAATTACTCACTGATCGTTCGATTTATCACCTGAGGGCTTACCATTCGATACAATCGTTACACTTTAAATGATAGTAATACAATGGTTTTCGATATCATTTAGGTAGGAAATTCCTTTAGATTTAAAACCAACCTAAATTGAGCGTCAAGATGTCCTAACAAGACGTCAAGGTACGAATAAGTAATAAAACGATTCTGTTTAGGTCCTCAATTTGATCGCAACAAGACGTCATGGTAAGCCCCAGATTACTGTTTGAAGCTGGAATCCAAGATAATACACGTATAAAACAAAATAATTGCATCGCTAAAGTAAAGTTATAATATAAGCAGCCTCATTACTAAACGAAAATATCTTCGATAAAACATTTGTCTGGATAGCTCACGGTCCGTTCTCCAACGCCACTCGCTCCCTACCTGATTTAGTCAGCTGTAAGATGCAGCTGTAAGATCCCATGAGTCTTAAGTGATCTCCAACTAGAGAGAAACTTACCATTTGCAAGTCTTAAATTTGTGAGGTAATGTGATTTGAGATCGTTGAGTGGAAAGTGTTTATTTAAGATGGTTTATTTAACTGGGGGATTAGGCATGGTGTGTGCGCTTAGCGAGCAAAGAGAGTATCTAATTACTTATGAGTACTTAGTACTAAGAGTTTATCAAGTAGAAAATATACGTCTTACCACAGAATTTCAGACTAGGGTTAAACAGAGGTCGATGTCGATCGCCGTCTATCACTAGCGTTTTCTTACTAAATCCTGGCATTCCTAATTATTTTACTTGTAAATTTGTTATTGAGATAGAAAAAGCGAGGGTTAGTGAGAGTTGGGAAAATATTTAGACTCAACAGTTCAACTCTGGTTTAAATCTTATGTGGTAAAACTGAATGTCTTTAGACCACTACAGAGCGTTCTGGTAGCGATCCGTGAGAGTCAATCCTATTCTAGGCTGAGCATTGTTATGCTTACCACCTTCGATCTCATCGTCACCATAATGCTGGCCTATAAAGTACGTATAATAGATAGGTTATTGCTTATCGTTAAACAATAAACAGAGGAAGCGAAATAATTAATAAAAATGCTGTCAAATAAAGTCTTTGACCGATGCCGGAGCACAGTCTAGGGTATTAATAGGTATTCTGTGGCACAGTAGAGCAAACAAAAATTAAACCGGCCGAGTGCGAGTCGGACTCGCGCACGATGGGTTCCGTACCGTTTTCTATAAAACGGCAGAAAAACATGCCTGTTGTATAGGAGATATTAATTGTTTGTCTTGTAGTATTCGTTGTTATAGCGGCATCAGAAAAACATCATCTGTGAAAATGTCAACCGTTTCTATCATGGTTCATGAAATACAGCCTGGTGACAGACGGAGAGACAGACAGACGGACGGACAGCGAAGTCTTAATAATACGGTCTCGGTTTCCTCTTTGGGTAGGGAACCCTTAAAATTACTACAAATTTTATAGCAGCATAGTTTTGCAGCCAAAGAGCTACACCTCCACAGAATTATTATAAAACTTAAAAACTCGAATGGCGAACTCCAAGTTTGTTCCTTAAAAATATACTGCAGAAACTGCATAAATGTTTTATAACCGAGTCCATTCCGAAGTTGGTTTCAATATTGATCCTAACGACACCTGCCGGCTCTAGACAATGGCTAAAGTTTTTATTATTTATTTTAAAGTTTTTTTTTAAAGTTGGTGCAACTTTTCCCATACCATTTGGATACTATGGGTGGGCTAGTGCAATTCGGCCATGGATTATTTTCGTTTGCAGTGTACGAAGAATTTTTAAAAATCTTTTCACTATGGTTTTTTACATTTTGAGGAATTTCGTAACTGCTATGCTAAAATGTTGGCTGCAGATTTCGCTGCGGCTTTCTTTCAACTTTATGTCTATACCAAGAATATTTGATAGTATCCACAACGAGACGAGCGTTTTTGATAATTAATACGAGCATGAGAAAACTAACGCGTAATTTTTCGTCTTTGATTAGGTATCAGGCACTGTATAAATGCCGATTATATCACCAGATGATATCGTCAGAGGGTAGACATAAGACTAATCTTCACACTTTTAATTTAAGACAAGTGATGTAAATTGAATCACTGCTCCTAAAGGTTCTATATTATAATATTAAGCCTTGGAGAACCTTAAGGGGTCACAAAGTGGGCTTGACTTAAAACTTTGCGGGCCGTCATAATTTCAGTAAAAGCCTCTGTCGAAGCGGACCGATAGATCCTTGGTGACGTTCGATGGTGATGCTAGAAGGAAGTGGGTGGATGTGCCAATAGAATCATCATTTTTGGTCACACCTGTGGTATTTATTATAACTAGCATACACAAAGAATACAAACGTAGTTACGCATAGTATTATAAAGCGACGTCTTCCACAGTTTTAGCCATAAATACGGCACGGTACTGACTTAGGGGATGGCAACACTGGCCGCATGAAAATGGGGTTACCATACATTGTTGGGGCTTGGCGGGGTATCAGCTGTTCGTCTGGTTGCCTTCAGATAAATATACTATATACGTAGCTTTAGTATACATAGTTTTAAAACCGTCATCTACATTATGAGTAATTATTAGTGTATTAAAAAATGGAGGAAGGAAAGGAGGCCTTTACTCACGTGTGGGCGGAATAAGGCTGACGATAATGATGATAATGATGATGTTGTTGTTTGTTTATCATAAGAGGTTGTGGTAGGCTCTCGTGTCTGAGTTTATAAGGCCGCCCAAGGGCCTTTGACATGACTTCAATCAATCGATCAATTCGATCAATCGATAACAACGGGGGGCTGACGGCTCAACTTGCTCTCAGAAGCACAAAGTAATAAAAACCCGTATACATAACTAATTAAGTCATTGGCTGAGGATCGAATTTGGATGATGAAAAATGTTGAACTAAAAAAAACTCCCGTTAAGCCGCTGGTTTTTCTGGAATGGATCCTTAGAGCGGCGGTAGAGTGAGGTCATTCAAGAGTTTCTTGGCCTTCGAAGATTTTGGTTTTTCCGGTTACCACCTCCATGTTTCCTGGATCCTCCTGGAACCTTCTACAGACAATCAGGGCTTGAGTCCGCTGTCCTGCCGCCTCGTCGCCATTACCGCGCGTTAATTTGTCACTCACTGACGGTTATATTTACTGTGATTTTAGAATAATGCCCCTTTCAAGTTTGATGGCTTTCATATTATTATTATTATTGCCCTTTTATTTAAAATGTTTTGGACCTTTTAGGGCAGTTGCTTGGGACTTTTTGTTTAGGTATAAAAGGGAATTAAGAAGTTTGCTCTTACTCAGTTATGCCTAAAGGCCTAATTGGATTTTAATGAAATCTTGTTCGTAAAAATATTATAGATTTCCAGACTGTAAGTAAGTATGAAGGATTAAAAATATTGGTAAAATAAATCCGATTAGGTCTTTACATGTAAAAAAGGAGTGAAATGGGATTTTGTCTATATTTCTATTTAATCTTAAGTGCCTTTTTATTTATGTACCGCTTTGTCTATTTAAAACATCATAATGATTTCTTTCCGTTGTGGGTTGACCCTGCGTTTACAGCAAAGTTATACCTAACTAGAATATCACAATCTGTGTTAAAATATAATTTTGTGCTCAAAATAAATTTAAAAGGAGTACCAATACTTCAGCATTACAAAATCATGCCTAGGCAAGTTAGTACTTAACCAAATTATCTAAATACATACAATTATCATATTCCATTAGAAACTCTACTCCGCTTTCTAACTTGCAAAGATGGCTAAAGCTTATTCCACACCATCATTACTTATACAACAATAGAATAACACTCATATTCCCCAAAATACACATGAAAGTGTATAAAATATAAACCAAATACACTTTGGATTCAGCTTTTGAACGACAAAGGGGTGAAAATTGGTCTCCTCGCTTCGCAGAACGGCGCTATTTGTCTTTAGCATTGGAAAATACGCCGGGGAATGTGTTTGTCATTGTTTGTGAAGGGAATCATGCAGTACGCTTTTGAATATTTTGTCACTTATGGATGTTCGGGAATGTGTTCCGACGTACCTTGACTAGGTATGTATTAAAAAATACGTGACGCGATACGTACCTACGTAACGCGGCGTACGGCGTGACGCTCTTACCCCCAGTTTCTGAAACGTCAGTCAACGTTGACAACAGATTAATTCTATTGCCATCCTTGTCATTTGTTTAGTGTTAGATAGAGACAACGATACTTTTAATCTACTGTCAAAGCCAACTAGCGTTCTAGAAACCGGGGGTTAAGGTGGCCGATGGCGTTAATGGAAGAGACCGATGCCGTCGCTCCCGCTTGTTAACGAATGATAGAAGTCTCAGATTAATCATCTAACAGATATGACATTGAGTTCAAGATACGGGGAAGAAAAGAGACAAGTGTATACAAATAGACAAAGAGTAAGTAGGATAATACGATGATGTTTTGTCTTTGTCGGCGTATGCACTAATTTTTTGCTGTGCTGCAGAAGCAAACCATACTTGACATTTTAGAATGTCGCACAAATGATTGGAGCTACACCTAAATAACGTGTATTAAATGTATCCGATTTATATGTTGTAGCCAAGGTGTGTCTCTTTCGGGTATACGCTTTTGTCAGGTCCCTCACTGATACTAGGTCCATGATAACAGTCGTTGAACCACATCGGAGGTCCTGGGGTCTTATACAGTATACACTCTGACAGCAGATGCCCGTGCTACCTCTTTCGTTAAACTAACAAGTAACCTGTATGAACGAAGCGTGGCTATGTTTGTAGAATATCTTCAGGTTTATTTTAGCAATTTCTCTGCAGCGCACCTGAGTCCTAAGCTCCTTTGTTGTGGTATAAGCCGCTTACACTCCATTATTTAAGGATTTATTTTCGCATTCTATTTCTGAGAAATGCATCGAAGATTTTCCAATTTTGTCTTAGACTTTATTGATTTTTTACTATAAAGTTCAAAGCTATTTGCCATTTGTTAATACGTTCCATGTAAACATAGATACTTATTAGCTCGACGTGCCTATGTGGTTCGATTAATTTATTTATCGAAATACATCGAGCTAATTTTGTTTTCATGTACCAGGAGATCATGAAATAGCCAACACCTGGCCCAAACTTCCAAAAATACTTCATTGGGGGCAATACGGATGGCTGCATTGTTACCGCCCCCGGGGGCGAGAAGTTCTAACCGAACTGTTTACGGTGAACAACAACATTTGGAATTTGTAACCCGGCGGGATGGCACATATTTGCCTGGGTTTGTTTTGGCTATGTACTTGTACGTACATAATATATAAATATATTTGTAATTCTAAAGAAGATCTCATATATGAATATACAACTTTGCCCCAATGTCAAGTCTTCCATCTGCAATCAAATGCGTCATCATTATCCGTGCGTGATAAAACAATATCTTGGATCCAGACTTACTTACAGCCGAAATTAATATTGTATCTCCTATCCAAGATTGAAATCGGTTTTGGATTGCTGCCTATCGTTCGATCGATTTCCAATCTGCGTGCCTTTATAAACCGATCCACGGATCGGTTATTGCCACGTTTGACCCTAAAAATTGATTGTGATATCAATCCCAAATAGCAAAATTTGGATTGGATTGGTTATTAATTTCGGCCTTAGTAAGTAATGGCAGAGTGGATTGGAAACGACTATAGTAGTTACTTTTTTGGCTACGTCAGATAACCTGGGAAGGTGTTCTCAACATTGCGTTACAACCGATATAGATCGATTGCTCTTCACATCCATCTTATTCGCCAACTATCTACGTTATATACTATTATTTTTTGTGGAGGACATCATAATTGTGTGTATTTGCCAATGTTATTCGCCTATACCGATAATCCGAAAAAAAAAACTCTAAGCTACGGACATCAAGAAAGATTGCGAAGCATACGAGTAGAAGTGCAAAATAAATACTGACGAGAAACGCGTGACTTCGCCAAACATAGTAAGGGAATAACCGGCGAAAAACGATGAGTTTTATTGCAAACTCTAATTCAAGTTAGCGTTGTAACAGTGTTGCCCCCAAGTGCAGTATTGTTTGGCATTGTGGGGCGAAACAGCTAGGGGCTGTAATTTTACAAAGGAGGGCTTTTATAACGAAGGTAGTTGCGCACTTGAAACACTGAGATTCGTCGTTTTGGTGAGCAAAACGCCAGGTGGAAGTCCAGACCAAACCAAAATCCCATGACACTAATTCAATTATTGTCTTTGTTTCCTTTTGTAATAATTTGACGTAGGTAATTCAAATGATACCCATCTCACACTTGGTAGCGGGTTAGGTTAGTTTTAGTTTTTATTTTGTGTATGTGTTAAATAATATGTTTTCGTTTGTTGAATAAATTCTCTACAGTATCTGTTTTAGAGGAACTGGCCCCACTAGCCATATAACCCATTGAGACACCTATATATTTTGTAACAGCTTATTTTGTGAATTCGCACGCCCAATCTAGTACGACTAGTTGGCTAGGTGGTCTACGTTTTGGTCTAATCAGTGCGCGACCACCCTATGCCACCAAACGGTTGTTTCTATGTAGTTACAACTTTGTATGTGGAGAAAATAAACGTGCTCTTGTTTACAAAAGACGCTACAACAGTGTAGGATAAATTTGAGAACAGATGAGAAGGTAAATTGAACTTCTCGTCACTTTGTAGCTAATAAACTTTATCTTGTGAGTAGTAAAGATGCAAGGAAGGAAGTCTAAAGTATGGTAACCCTAAGTGTATTGAAAGCTGTAGGCACTTACTAACTAAAAAAAAACATTAGAAAATAAAAGTACCTAATCATTAAAGATATCTTATACCTATGTTTTTCATTCTTTTTTCCTGTATGTGTAATCATCACTGCGTATTTTTTTATTGTTACAAATAATCTATAGTTGCCAATCACTTTCATGAAGATGACTAGGCCATAATTCACCAAGGGGCGCAGTCCGGATCGACCATCATATCTCCGTAATCATACAGACACGCAAGAATCCACACGATTAGGTACTCAATAAAAAAAAGAAACAAAAAGGATTACAACCTTTTGAAGAATAATAATATGTGTAAATTAAACCCCCGTGTACCAACTACTTTGAAATCAACTAAACTATGCAAGCAGTAACTCTAGGGGCGTACTTATCGACTATGGTTACAAGTAACACCCAAATCCGTATCAAATATCAAAAGCGCCTACATAATACCTCGTAGCAATCCCCGTTCCGATTTGCCTACACCAGACCCCTTGCCTCTCCATCTTTTAAGGCAAATCAATCCGGAACCCGGTCCTTTGTGAATTCGTCTTTTACTATTTTCGGATTAACCACAGTGTATGTGAACTTCAGTTGTTATTTAATATTTTGGCTTTTAGTTTAGTGACTCTTTTATTTTGGAAGTCAAAATGTAAGAGTGAAACTTTCTATACTGAAACAATATAATAACAAAATAACTATTATTAGCTATCTTCTATTGGATATGTCTTCATTTTCCTGTGTTGATTTTGAGTATAACCCATGAAAGATGACTTTAGCTTATTTGTTCAAAATTCATTTTAATGATGTATAAATTTGACTACAGTATAAAAAACAGCTGCATAAAAATAAGAAAAAAAAATCACATAAAAACGCAAACAACAAGAAACTAAACTTAAACCTGGACTTATTTTACTCAAAGTTTTTGAAAAATTATAAATGAGTCTATTATTGTCTTCAGTAGTACCTATTGTGTCCATAATTTTATTAATCAAAATTACATCACCTTCAAAGTTTTCGCGTCCAACTACCATTATGCTAGAAGGTGTTCAAAAAGCGCGTTAGAGCAGCCCTAACGACCTTCTTTTGAAGCACCCCACTGTTCGCGCCTCTAATCTGCTGGCTGACAACCCTGCTAGTTAGGGTTGCGTGTGTAGGGTTACCTGGCAGTGCCAACTAGGAATGCTCTGATTTTTGAAAACTTCGTTTTTGCAGACACCTCAGAATGGAAGTCTTTCATTTTAACCGCCTCCGTGGAGTTTGCCTCGTGTTGAGACGTAGCGTGAGGTACTGGGTTCGAGTCCTGGATAGTATTGACTAACAGTAATTAATTATTTAAATCGGACCGGAACCAGTGTCTTGGTTCAAGTTGGTTTCGATCACTATAACTTAAAAGTTTTCATACGAGACTGCGGCCAAACGCTTCTATATTCAGCAATGAAACAACCTCTGCAATTTCATCAAAGCCTTTCTGCCCTTTTTCACAGAGGCCGCCTTTTTGTGCCACCGCCATAATTTTTAAAACCTACTTAAACTTTAAACTTATCTTCCCCAAAATCATTGGTACCCTTTTGCCCTTCCCTGCAGTCGTAAGTTACCCGAACCGGAAGGTCTGCACCTGGTTTAGCATAATTTTCGCATTTCTATGCCCGTTCGATACACATAGAGCTGTTTTTCCGGTCTCCGTACAGATATGGCATATCACGTCGCTAATGTTAGACGTGTGGTCTCATGTGGCGTGTTGGCAGATTTTTTTGTTTATTACTTCAGAGCGAAAACCTAGCTTACCCTACCTTGCCTTGCCTTAGCAGGCGCCTGGGGGTAGGGCAAAATAATGCTCCTAGTAATTAGTCATAGCTCTAACGAGACATAACAATATCCACCCTCAATTATAAAATCTATCATACAAGCATGGTTATTACCAGCTTATCGTTCCGAGGTGAAAAAACATATCATGTGTTACGCTCATCCCTATGTGCGACGAACTCGTAATTTGTGTTATAAAATATGACAGATAACGTGAAAAAAATGCACTTAGCTATGTATCGTCATGTTATAGTGGAAAATACTTTAAAAAACATTAACAGAATTATCATAATAATATGGTTAACCAACAAAGGAAATATCTAACGGTAAATGCAAAATCATCGGCAAATGAATCACGCATTCCAGTAGAATCAACGCCACAAATTATACTAAACAGTGTTTGCATCAGTGCATGCTTTTATTGTTCTAAATATACAATAATTTGCGCTATTGTGTGTCTGTACAAACATAGATAACAGTCCCGAGTAATGTCGCACGGGGGAGTCTGTTTGTATTCGTAGGCATCTCGAAAAGTGCCTTCCATCACGAGAGGCATGCCCGAGATGTTTTAGTCGATTGTTTCGATTGTTCAAACATCTCGATGGGTTTCTAATGATTGACAGCACGTTTGGCGTAGTGGCTGAGCAATTGGATTGCTGCGCTTGGTGTCGCGGGTTCGTGCCCCGCCCGGAACAAATGTTTGTTTCTGGTCTGGGTGTTAGGTATATTATGTATGTGAAATTATATGTATGTAAGCGGTTCTCATGATACAGGAGCAATCCGAGTGTGGGGCTACGTTATCAATAAAAGAACAAAAAAAAAAATTTCTCTTGCAGTCGAATTGAAATGAATTCGAGATGTTTTTAGACATCCGAGAGGTACTTAACACTTTCGGTCGATGCCACTGAATACGATTATTTTTAGTTGATACATTACATTACATTTTTAGTTTTACTCGGGCTAAGACTTAGTTAGTGAACTGAAACAGTCCAAACAACATCGATGGATTGAATCGAGAAGCGAGATAGATAATAATTATAAAGATTCTATTGTAATTTTGTACCAATGCGATTCTTTCCATCTCGGTTTAGCCCATCACTGGCTCGGCACGGTTTGTTCTTCGCCATTGTGGATATGACTTGCCGTTATTTTAATGGCATTTTACTTAAAGTTTGAATTACCAACAATAATTTATTATTATGATTATATTTTGTTAAGTGCACTCAAGCCCCAAGCGACTGACTATAGCAACTCGCCGACAAGCATGCTTCAAACAAACGTTTATTAATCTTTGGTAATAAATAAATGTAATATGATGTTTTGATTTATCTTTTAATGATATGAATAATGAAACAAGTGCGAGTTGGACTGGCGCACGAAGGATTCCATAGCATTAATAACAACGGTAAAATAATCCAGTTTGTTGTATGGTAGCCCACTTAAATATTTATATTATACTGTTTTTTACTATATTTGTTGTTATAGCGGCAACAGATATACATCACCTGCGAAAATGTCAACTGTATAATTATAACAGTTCATGAGATTCAGCCAGTGACAGACGGACGGACAGCGGAGCCTTAGTAATAGGGTCCCGTTTTACCCTTTGTTTAAGGAACCCTAAAAATCGTGTGTGAGTGTGTGTGTTATTCTATTTAGTAGAATCGTAATAGGCTGGTATAAAGAAATTTAAGAGAATATGAAACCCGCAAAATGAGCTGAAAATACCGTGTTTTCTCCCGTCTTATTAGATTTATTTTCTGTAGAGAGAACAGGTGCAAGCCCGCAAACGTAGGTGCAGAACAAACGGTGGTGTGTAAGAGCTGACGTAAAAGTTTATTTTAAACTAGATGACCCGACAGACGTTGTCCTGGCATTGTCTCTATGGAAAAAAGCTTCCACTGCTCATATCTCTCTCCCTCTATATCTATCTCTTTCCCTCGCACTCTATCTCTCTTCCTCTCTCTCTCTGTCTCTCTCCCTACGCCAGCTGTCAAACTGAGTGACAGCTGTCAACTGTACAACCCGATTTTATCAGATAGATTTTCCCAAGATTATTTTTTTCCCCCGTGGTAACGGGATAAATAGTATCCTATATCCTACTCCTGGTTGTCAGCTACCTTCCTACCAATTTTCAGCCAAATCGGTTCAGCCGTTCTAGAGTTACAAAAAGTGTAACTAACACGAATTTCTTTTATTAATATAGAAGATTTGTTGGAGGTAGGTAATATGTAGGTACGTAATTTACACTCGCTCTTCGGTGAAGGAAAACATCGCGAGGAAACCTACATGCCCGAGAATTATTTCGGAGGCATGTTATCCACCAATCCAGACGGGGCCCCCGTGGTGGATTAAGGCCTAATCCTCCTCACGAAAGTTAGGGGAGGCCTTTGCCTAGCAGTGGGACAGTTACAGGCTGAATTATATATACGCCAACTTAGACAAAACATCATCGTACTATCCTACTTACTCCTTTGTCTATTTGTATACACTTGTCTCTTTTCTTCCCCGAATCTTGAGATAAATGTCATATCTATTGGATGAATAATCTGAGACGTAGGGTAACAGGTGACTGCTGAAGCTGACTTCTCTGACTACCAATAGTTTTCCCCGAGTTTTGGCGGGAATCCGATAGTGAGACGTTAGGGGGCGTCCATAAATTACGTGAGGTGTTTAAGGGGGGGAGGGGGTCGAGTCAAATCTCATCTAATCTTACGTTGGAGAGAGGGGGGGTCTCGGCAAATATCACGCAATTTTTTTTCTAATTGAAACAAAAAAAAATTATACTATTTTGGTCCATTTAATCCAGATTGTACATGCTTAAGATTTAATCTTAAGCGTAATCGTAATACGATTAAGATCATGTACTAATTCGTTCGAAAGAAAATAATTTCATTCATACTTCGACGTTATACATTTACTGACTGTCAAACCAGCAAATTTGTTTTATTCTTTTTACAATAACAATCCAACGCGTTTACGTAAGAAACTCACATTTTGAAAAATCTCACGTGAGATTGGGGGATGGGGGAGGGGGTTGAATAAAATCTCACGACATCTCACCAGGGGGGGAGGGAGAGGCAGAAAATTAAAAAAAACACCTCACGTAATTTATGGACGCCCCCTTATTGGTTTTGTATTATTTTCTCAAACTTGTGTTTCTTCGACCGTTTATGTGTAATATTGGTGGAATATTAATCATTAATTGTTCGTTAACGTGCACGAGTGTGGGCGAATGATATAAACTCAAAAACGTGTCATTTCGCATTTTTTCAAAACTCCCAGGAAGTTTCAGTAAAGCATCCACCACTTTACTGAACCGTGACTTTGACGATGTAAATATTTGACTTGACTACTTGACCACGATTGCTATAGGTATATCGCTGTGACTTTCTTAATGTGAAATTAAGAAATACTTATTATAACAAAATACTTGACACTGGCTATATGCACAAACCGAGCCAAGCAAAAGCAAAAGTGCGAAGCCATTAATAAAACAAACAAAAAATTGTTTTCCCCGCATATAAGTTAAATAACTGTTTGTAGAAGTAACTTCCCTCCTACACTACCCAATCGAACAATAAGTAGGTACGTGCGTATTACAGAAACCAACAAATCGTGTCCGGTTACGGCAGACTCATATAACTCACGTGACCGCTGGACGGGCTTATACAATAGGTTTTACAATAATGGTGCTTGAAGTTTGCAGAGCTGTGAACACAGCTTTTCGTCAAGGGATTTAAGTTTCTGAGTACACTAGAAAATAGTCAGCTTTTATAGAGATAACGATTCAAATTTTAATTGAAAAATAAACCTGGTGAAACAATAGCCTCTGCTCCTGGCCGCTAGACTAGGATAGAGCTTTTATAGAAATGTCTGGTAGGCAGTATTAAATTGTCCTAGATTGAACGTACGTGGGAAATATAAACGTTATTTTAACGCAACCCCTAATAATTAGACCAATACTTTTGTAGGTACCGGGACCAATGGCATGGATCATGTCTTTATCTTCTTTTCATACTTTATAAGTGACGGTGTGAACTTTGCCATATTATGCCTTGTCAAAATATAATGCCCTGGAGTAATTGAAACCATTAGCACGATTTTTACCATGTGCCCCGGTAGTTACAGGCCACAGTCACCGCGGCAGATGGGAACAAGTCGAATCAGTCATCTGTCTGACCTCAATTGATCACTGATGATGATACCCTTATCACCGTACATTCATTGATTCACATAACATTGATAAGGTTTCCTAAAAACACATCCAATTATGAATAGAAATGAGACGCCAAAAACCAAACAGTCGAGTTGAGAACCTCCTCTTTTTTTAAGTCGGCTTAAAACAGAAACAAGGGCAATTGAGAACTGGCAAGGACGTGTTCACAATAAGCGATATACTTACTCGTACTCGTACTTAAAAACTACTTCCCAACTCCTGAATTACTTTGCGAGTTTACGACATTCCTTTTGTTTAACGGGGGTGTACACTGTCTAACTTTTGTGCGTATGTTAACTGGGAGAAACAAGTTGTACGTAACCTTTTATTGAAACACATGTTTGTCAACGTTTTTAAAACATGTTTTCGCTACTGCAATCTGTTAAAATGAACCCAAAATAAATCTACGTGAGTTAGTGACAATTTCCGCTGTCGATCTTTAGTCTCAAGCTTCCGATCAGTTTGCTGTCATCATGCTATGTAATTCGAAATTGAAGCCGCATAAAAATCTTCAACTCAATTGAACACAGAAAACAGGATCAAAGTTAACCAGTAAGTATTAACTTAAGCACACATTCATAAACGTAAACTGCGGGTCTGACCCCATCGTCAATAAATAATATGGAATAATATTTAACCATGATTATGAACCAGCTTCAACCACATCAAAACTAAAACCAGGTCAGTGTTTAAATGCTAGCTTACCAAGTCAGCACAAAGAGTATGCATTCCAAAGAGTACTATTCCAAAGAGTACTATTCCAAAAAGTACTATTCCAAAGAGTACTATTCCAAAGAGTACTATTCTAAAGAGTACTATTCCAAAGAGTACTATTCCAAAGAGTATACTGTAGCGATTCGCATCGCGGTGCGAACTGCCCCCGTCACCAATAACACATGACATGAAACCAATGTACCACCGCCTTTACTTCTAAATGCAAATGAGAGCCGACACACGCGCGCAAGTTTATAAAGTGATGTCTTGTAAATTAGCGGAACAATGCCAAATACGCGAAGTTTCGCGAAAGGAAACAGTTATACTGGTAGGTACATAATTTATATACATCAACGAGTTCTCTGTCGAGGAAGTCTTTAGCGACCAACTTGCGATTGAGTAATGAATAAATCTATCTAACTAAAGCAATAAAAGACGAAGAGTCTGTACATTGAAGATTATAATGAAAAACAAAATGTTCTAAGAGAAAATAAACAACTGAACAAGGATTTGAAATTATTACATGCACCCATTGTACTTTCGACTAAGCTGAATCTCCATTCTATATATAAGAACATACCTTATGAATTTTATAACTGATGTACAAAAAAGTAGTTTCTAATCTATTAAAACATTCGTTCTACAGTGAAAGTTTTAATAGATTAGAAAATACTTTTTATACGTTTTTTTTTTCTTAATTTGATTCGTTGTTACGATATTCCGTTGTAACGTATTTCGATGTGGCGCTATATTATTCGATCTTTTACATCGCGATGTCGCAGATAGGTGTCGCCCACGTGACGATTTTGTCTCGGAATGCCATAGATGAATATGTGCCGTCTATCATAGACTGATAGTTGAAGCGTATCTTCCCACCCCAATGATTGGTGTTAGTCTCCCCTGTTACGGGCAACATCTTCATCATCATCACAGTCCATATCTGCCCACTGCATGGGTCTCACCTCACTACTAGAATTAGGCCATAAACCACCATGGAGGCTAATTCTGCGATGGATAACATGTCATTCTTCTGATACCTATAACTCTGGGATATGCGTCACCGGACGTCGTTTCGCTTCACCTGAAACGCGTGATAATCGCGTACATGTTATTTTTTTGCTTCAAACTTCAGTATGACAGCCCTTCTACACTTCAGTATCATCGCCTCGGAAGACAGTGTACCTACTCTTGTAAATCAACAGGAACAATGCAGAGTACCGCCAAGTTTCCGAACTCAACTTACAATGCTTAGAGCGTACTCAACAAACTCGAGGCAATATCACAAATGGCACTTATCACTTTGTACGGTGTTCCGACAGAAGTTCCGAAGTTTGAATATGACGATGAAGCAGTCTGTCGTCGAAGAGGACCTTTGCAATGGAGGCGAAATAAAGAAGGTCCGGTCAAACACGAGTCGTAGGTAATTTGTCGATACAGTAAAAGTACAAATGTATACACGACCCAGTAGTCGGTGGTGATCGCTTGAAGGGATTTCTTACAACAATTTTGACAACTTTGGGATGGGCCGAAAAAGATGTGTAAATATAGTACGGTCGGTGGTAATCATAAATTACCCGACTACGGCAAACCTAACGGGACGATTGTGATTTTGCTTAGGTAAATATATTTTTTTCGTACCCAGTATACGTTATAGACCATACTTAATATGTAGGTTTTATGTAAAATATAATTAATACAACATACAGCCAAACTGGAGAACCTCATGTTTTCGGTTCAAGTCGGGTAAAACATACCTATCAAGAGTGGTTAGGTATACAATGACAGAGCTCATTGAAGTAATTTCATTGCGTGTATCGTTTACACGCAAATTGAGTGCTATTCAGTTAAAAGGTATTGATTTTCGCTAAAAGCCTTTCTGTTTGATTAAAATAATGTTAACCAATATAATTATGCAAATGCGAACAGAACCTGTTTGGTGTAATCTTTACTACATATATAGCTAAATAACAGCATTTTACTAAATACTTAAAATAATGGGTAAATATACCTACGGTACTTATGTGAAGAAGAACGTGATGTTTAGGGTTCCGTGCCCAAAGGGTAAAACGGGACCGTATAGCTAAGGCTTCGCTGTTCGTCCGTCCATCTGTCTGTTTGTCTGTCTGTCTGTCCGTCTGTCACCAGGCTGTATCTCATGAACCGTGATAGTTAGACAGTTGAAATTTACACTGATTTCAATGTATATTCCTATTGTCGTTATAACAACAAATACTAAAAAATATAATAAAATAAATATTAATGGGCTCCCGTACACAAAACGTGATTTTTCATACAATATAATGGTACGGAACTGTTCGTGCGGTTTTCCAGCAGTGGGATGTAATTTGCTAACAAAAGAAATACCAATAAAAATAAAGCGGTCGTCTATGATGTCAAAATAAATGACAAAATATAAGCGAAAACTATCTAACCACATAAATACCCGTTATTTTATATTTGTCTGTTTGTCTGAAAGTTTATTTCGAATAGGAGCCAAACAGCTAAAGGAAAGTCATCATTAATTAAACAAGATAAATGAAGCCGAAAATAAATAAGATAGGATAATACACAAATCTTATATAAACAAACATTTTATGAACATAACACAATAACAACTGAAATGCAGTTAGCTATAAAAATTAGCGAAGCCAGAGTTTTGAAATTAACAGCGAAATTTAATTTAAGAGCGCTTTGGCTGATGTAACAGGTTTAGTGCTGAGTTTTCAGAGAACATTTTATATTAGCAACTTCCTCTTACATTTTTAAATCGGAGGTACTTTTCAAATGTAATTATGGACAATAGAATAAGAAACAATATCAAACGAAATTACCCAATTATTAGTATTTACCCAATAATAATTACCCAATTAATAATATGGCAGCGTCTCCATTCATTCTGCTGGCATTGCCGAGTTGAATACATTTCATTAAATATTTACAGTAAGTATCAATTATTATTCATCCTAGAAATAGAGCTTACTGCAAAAACGTATAGTAACAAATTCGTAGCTTTGTAGCAACCCTACTACGCCGTAGCCCACTCTTTGCCTACGGCGTAGCACTTTCGTAGCATCGAAAATCAAAAATCATGGAGTACTACCGTTTAATACCGGTCGATATTAAAATAGTATTTTTACCTTAGTCGAAGAGAACGGTTAGATTAGCATATTTATTGGGTACCCAGTGCCTCCCCAGGTATTAATGTTGCCAAGTTGCAGCATAATTTTACCACGAAAATGGAGAAAAAACTGACAGCTCATAATATGAAAACAGGATACTGGTTTTTTACTCAGGGGAGAATATTATAATTATCTACTATGGCTGTTGTTATAATTTCCCCTTATATTTTGTTCTCCACGGATTGAAAGTGATGATGCAATTAATAAAATTAGAGAAATAACAAGAATAAAAATCCTCCCCATAAAAAAAATCAACTAATAAATATATGAATACGAAACTCTGTTTGTGTATGTATGTAAGTGTTTGTGCCCACTTAGACATATCGAAAATACAACCGTTGACTCTTTGATTTTCAAGAAATAGTAGGTATATTTTCAATAAGATAATATTTGTTTTTATTTGTCAATAAAATAAAATAACAAGTAGGGTATTTTTATGTCAGCAACTGGCAACACAGAAACGCTAGTGAGGTGACAACCTCCGGGTATAATGCGATTTCGACTCGACTCTGTTATTAACCGGCCAATTTGCCCCGAAGTTGTTTATGACGTTTCGCGAGCGGTTCTTAATCGGTTGTGGACAAATGACGCCAACGGAGATTGGAAACGCCGTTACGGTTTTTGTGATGAATTTCAGTGCTATGGCTTGATACTGAACAGAGTACGCATCGATTAGAACAACCATAAATAAATTTTATTTTTATTGAGAAATTATCATATATTATAATCATGTATCATGTGCACCGATGCATATGCAATACAGGCTATATTATTAACGTCAATGCTGACGTTAACGTCAACAACGACAACGACGCCGATTCCGATGCTAACGTTGACCCCAAATCCAATGCTGATGATTACCCTTACGCCGATAACGATGCAGGCACAGACGTCAAAATTGACATATCTATACAAATAAGTAACATTAGTGTATATTTGTAATATCAAAGTAACAGTTTTTTAACATGAAAAAAACACAATTTGTAGGTAATAAGGTTTGTGTCTGTATGTTTGTTTGTTCCGGGTTATCTCCGAAACAGCAACACCGACTGTGACGGGACTTTCACTGGCAAATAGCTGGTATTACAAAGTGTTACTTAAGTTAATTTTATTTTATATCTAGCTGTGTCCCGCAGTTCCACTTGCAAGTAACGATACCTGTGGAATAGTCAAGGCGGGTGAAACCGCGAGGCTCAGCTGGTTTCTGTGGAAAAAAAACAACTATCAAGCCGTTTTCGAATCTTCTAGATCTTCATCGTTATGCAAATAATTATGGGAAGTTATTATACGAATTACGTTCCCATAAATATTAATAAATATTTATTTAAAATTTACAGGTAACTAAAATCAGAACAATTTCGCCATTATTCAAATTTTGCATCAATATTTATAAGCAAGGGTTAACACAATGATTTTATTGGAGGGTAAAGTTAAATAGGGGTATCAGTAGGGGGTAGGGGGTGTCAAGTCAATAATTGCGTTCTGATAATTTATTAATAGTGAAACATCGTATTGCTTTTAGCAGGTAGGTACTCTGGGGTTACTATATTTATAGCTATAGTTGGGCAAGGGATAAACAGAGCTGTGGATCGAGCAGTAAATTGTTTCTTACCTATCAATGACGATAGGTCTGGAAATACTTTACAGATGCTTCGGGCTTACAAGTTGTACTCCAAAGCTTCTGTAAAGTGGAGTGTTTTTTAAGTATATTATTCTATATTTAGATTTTGTTACTTACAACAACATGGTGGTAATAGTAGCGAGTGAGATGGCAATACAATACCTATAAGAAAATATTTTATTGTTCTCTAAGTAACATAAAGTTTATTAGGCATTCATTTTCTGCATAAAATCTTTTAATGGTAAGAAAACAAGTTAGTACCTATAAATAAAATAAAATAAACTAAAAGTAGCTAAATCTAAACCTTACAAATCTAACTAACGTGGATGTCCATGTGGCATCGTACCAAGAACACTGGCTGCATTACTGTTACACAACAAAAAGACAGTTAATTAAGTGCCTGATATTAATATTGCTTTTATAAATTAACAAAAATGGTATCTAGTTGTTTTTCATTCAGCCCACTAATCAAATCTTACGCTGTTAAAAGCAGTTGTACTCCATAGAGACAAGTACATAAAATGCTATCTTGAACTTCTTCGCTACCGCTAATTATGGCTGCAACGACGAAAACTCAATCACAGCTTCTTACCATCAAAGACCAGCCGTCCACCATAGCATTAAATCAAGAACCGAAAAATTAAACCCATTCCCAAAACACCCTTACAAAAGCACCCCTGCTATAGAACAAATGCGATCATTACGGGCACAGGGGGGGTGACAAGTGCTCCTATTGTGTACAACCCTATCCCTAGGGAATCTAGGGGTGGTATGCGAGGGGTATTCGGACGGACCTGAATGAACGTTTAGGATATTATATATTAGATTAAATTTGATGGTTCAGTGCTTGACTGGAATGTTTTAAGTTTTGACTTTTTATATATTTAATATTCGTTAGTTTCCAGCTATTTCGTATGGGTTCCCAAATTAAAAAGTTTGTTATATTTTGATCTAGGATGACATCTTTCTCCATGCCAAATTTTATTGAAATATGGTCAGCCGCTGTGGCGACAAACATGCAAACACGGGACAGACGGACACTGCCTTGCCACCAAGTTGTTTATGGTATTATTTAGTTGGTATACAATATACGTCGTGAAGCATTGCATTTGAACAGACATTGACGGACAATCAACTGAGTAATCGTCAGTACAGAAATAGACACATAATTCTCATACATAACACAGTTAATGCTATTTTAGTACTAAAGTTTATGTCTTTGTATTGGAATAACTACTTAATCTGATTTTTATGAAAGATACTTCGGTTATAGCATAGCAAGGAATTTGTATCAGAAATCAACCACAAACATTATAGTGACCGCGCTAGTTAAGTAACGTAAATAAAACCACTACGTATCTATCTATCTTATCAGTTTAACCTAAGCTGATATTCCTAATCATAATATTAAATAATATCTGATTGGTCCCTCAACTATGTTTGTGCACAGTTTGTTAGCAGCGAATGCTGCAGAATACGGTATCGACAATGCTTAATTATCGTTGTGTAGGTATTGTTTTATGTTCTGAACTGTCTGTCTGTACAAAAAAAAACACAAAAACAATAAATGACATCTAGAAAATATCAAAATCGATTCAGAAATTCACAAAAATACGGTTGATACTGGGAACCTCTATTTTAAACACGGTTAGCAAAGTGGTAGGTACCTACATAATGTATTAATTTGTACATACTATTACATACTCGTACCTTGAAGGATAGAATTTGACTAGGTACTATATCACTAGGTGTTAAAGGACCACGCGGTCAAAGACGGTAACTGTATACTAAGCCTAGAATGTAATTTGCGGTAAACATCTGTAGTCTATCGATTGTATCGATAGTTTTTTTACTATAGATACTATCCAAAATTATTTTACCATCGATCTACTATTTTTCATCAATTTTGCCTACTTAATACCAGTTGCAACTTTACCTACCTAATTACCGACTTCAATAAAGGAGTTTATCAATTCAAAACGTATGTCTCGTATTAGGTATACCTATCTAAATTATTATCAAAACTAACCTTGAAATTAGACAAAGTTGGAACATTTAGGCACACAAAATTAAAGCATTATAAGTATTGATAGTATCTATAGAAACATTACATAGTTTTTGCCAAAATATCGATAACAATCGAAAATCAAAACTATCGATGTTTAATGTACACTACTAGAGCGGAACTGTCTCGCAAGGGCTGCTACAGGCGGCTACCAACACTCCTTCCTGTTGAGGGCAGATGTTCAAACCACCCTAGAACTAAACCAAGCATCGCCGGGAAACAAACTGTAGCTCCACTAATGAAGCCAACTTACATGTGGAACTGTTTGCTGGCTGTATTGGGCTGACTGAATGTTAATAGCACACTGCATCGCTAGGGAATAGGAAATGAGAACCAATCAGAATATATTTTATTTGTGATTAAAGAGATTGAGTTTGGTATTTTCATCCTTCAGTAGTCTATTGGAGTGATATTGGCTGAGGTACCAGGTTTGATCTTTGACTAATGACTTATTATCAGTAGTTTAAGACGGCTATTGGTTTCGGTTGTTATAGATTGTAAGCAGTTGTTAAGCCAATTTAGAAGACTTGGGTGGCCTCACAAACTGTGACATCAGAGGCTGTTATTACCTTACACAAAAAAAAAATGCGAAGATAACAATTTTGTCTTTACATGAAGATTTTATTAAATTCCACGTCTGGCCCATTTGAGTTAATAATCTGAGTAACATTTATATAATGTTCTGCAGGAACCTAGTCTACTTACAAAAGCCCCTGAACTTCTAGAATGGCTTAAACATTAAATTTCAGTCATATATTTGACTTTACGATGGACTTTCAAACTGAAATACACTTTACGTATTACAAAGTAGTATATATACATTCCGCTTTACTGCTTTCGGGAATTTGAATAACGATATTGATGAGTTCTGTGTTTTATATGAAGTTTTTGATAAGAGAGATACTGAATATTATGAGACAGTCATCGGAGTAAAGTGAGGAAGATTATTTTGTATGTTTTATTGCAATAAAACTTGTCACAATCACATTTGCACTAGTTCCAACAATACTATAGAATTACTTTGTTTGACAAACTTAATATTTTTTTTATGTTTGGCATTATCATACCACAAACATGACAGACGTGACAGACCTTGACGTGACAGACCTTGGTCCTTTGATTATAAAAAGGGCATTTCAAAATTACAGAATAATAACCTGTGTACATCTTTAAGTACTGTTCAGTCGTTCTCAAGACTGTTTGCTAATTCATAATGGTCTCCGACAATACAGGACTAGTGCGGGGGACTCCTGGAAATTTGTTTTACCTAATTTATATTGGTCAATAAAAATACTTGAACTTTCTTTTTTACTAAGTGATGCGGTATTACCAAATAAATAACAGTTTATATGTATAAATAATAGATTATTGTTGCCATTGAAACATTACTAAAATTAAGCTGACACGTCTTCCTTCAGACGCGAAACTTTGAGCGACGCGAGACGATTAACACTGTTGAGATACAGCTACAGTGTGGTGTAGTTCAAAGGAGTATAATACAAATATAATCTTAAATACTATTATATCGTAAAGAGTAGAGCTATTTCATAAAATATCATGCCCATAAATGGACAATGCAGACGAACGGAGTCGCGGTAAAAAACTATTTAAATTCAACTATAATTATTACACTGTAAAAGTATTATTTATTCAACACAAAAATAATTATAATCCGCCTTCAATTATCTGGGTGTTTGTGGGATCATAGTACTCGTGGTTCCTAGAATAGAAAAACTTTATTGTTCACAACTGTGTCGGTTTACAAGATGTTAAGGTAATCACTATGATTAGTATCAACCGCGTGCCCTTTCGGACGTAGGTACAATAGTATTTGTTATGAAAGAATAACAATTTTAATTACATAAAACTTTACAGAAATAACACATATTAATTAACATACACAAGCTGTTATCTTATTCTTTTAACGTTTAACTAATAAACTTTTCTTAACTCAAAAAATTCGGTTCAATTGTAAAAACTATTCACTAATAACCATTTCTGATTCGCTAGATAGTCTAGATACAGCGAGTCCTAATTGGCGGGCAGGATGTGTGTAGATCGTGGTAAAGACGTAGAAAAAGAATATTAAATTAGTAAAGTAATATATTAAAACAGTGAATCGCTTGTATCTTACGTCTTGGACCACACTTTGCGTACCTCATGTTGATCCGATGCAAACTTTGGTAGCGGTGTCTCCTTAATTATTGGCGCAATGTCCCCATAGCTTAAAATGAATATAGACAGTTAGGTAGTGTTATGCTTTTAAATACTTATTTTAACTCGTAGTATGTCTTGCTAGAAAACAGTTAAAAACCTATTGCGTCTAGAAATACGACGGAGAATACACGAATCCATAAAATGGCTCGCAGAACTGTGTCTTCCCGACAACCAGGCATGTAGAGACATAGAAACGAATAATGGTTACCTACCACATTCATTAAAAGGTTGTTGAGTTAAAAGTGATGATTTCATAGTGTTCAGATCTTGGCTAAGACTAAAAAATTCACAACAATCTCACCTGGTATTAAGTGACGATGTAGTCGAAAAAGGTTCGGATTGTCCAGCCTAGAACACACTCTATCTACCTATAACTGGCTATCAAAGACCGATAACTTAGCGAGTACTATAGTAACGTTACCACCGGTGTTTTACGTTCCTTCATCGAAACCTCAGGCTAATGTGTTACCGTTAAGAACTTGACTATCAAAGACGAAACCGGCTGAGCGATTACAACAGAATCTGTTATGAAGCTTATCAACTGTCCCCAGTTCCACTGTGGCTGGATCCACCCCTTCAGGGCCAGTAGAAGGGTGCAAAGTTTCCCCACCGGCTGTCGCCGTGATATGACAACTAAGCGGAAGTTTGTTGCAGTGTTGCCTTTAATGCTGTTATTTGAACCGAAGCGAATGGGAGCTATTTTGGAACTTTCTTGCATTTAATGAAGGGCGTTTGTCAAGTTTGAGTGAGTTGTTTAATGTTGCTATTAGTAAATGTCTTTGTGACGGGAATTGATGCTGTTTGAGCTTATTAAGTTCGTTTGTTCTTTTGCTTAGTAGGCAATTTGAATAATCCTCGGCCGTGAATTTATGTTCCTACGGCAATAAGAGTTCTAGGTGAATTTATTTGGAAGGAAAACTTAGCTACGTTATCAATTGATTAGCTTAGGCCAGCGCACGTGTGTGTATTTGTGTAACTTTCTTTTAATTCTATGTAACATAGTTTTTTTTCTCTAATGGATTTTAATAGAATACTAGCCGCGCCCCGCGGTTTCACCCGCGTTTGGATAATATACGATATGTCTTTATGAATTGTAGCCTATGTGTTATTCTGATATGTAAGCTATATTATTGTGAAGTTTCATCAAGATCCATTCAGTAGTTTTTGCGTGAAAGAGTAACAAACATCCATCCATCCATCCATCCATACTTACAAACTTTCGCGTTTATAATATTAGTAGAATATTATTAAGTTTATCCACGCGAGTTACAATGAGGCGTACAGCTTTTAGTGGTAAAATAGTAATATATTAAGTATACGTAAAATAATATTATGTTATCAGAAAACAAAGACATATAGGTAATAGACGTGCAACTTAGGAATGATTTATCAATCCACATAAGTTCATGCCGAGATTTTTATATCCACTAGCAATTATCGTAGATTACAGGGTAGATCTTGTATCGGAACATAATAAAGTAATGTTAAGAATTCAACCTATTGCAGTAATAACATATGCAAAAGAAAAAAAAATGCGCCGCCCCTAAATCACTGCCTAACACCCGCTGATCGGAGACACCTCTATAACTCAGGCCCTAGACACTTGGTGACAGTATCTGTCAGGGTCCCGAAGGGCGCGATTGAACGATAAATTCTAAAAGGATTGATTTCTAAGACTGCAAGAACGTGTGCCAGAATCGTAGAGCAGGTTCAGGTTTCAGGTTAGGAATTATTCACTGGAAAAATGACTTTTCTGACGCCAAAAGCAGTGGTCTTTGGTATCAAACAAACTTATTTAAAATTGGAAAAGGTCATGCTGCTTATAATTATTATTATTATGCTGTTTTGTTGTAATATTTAAATATTAGCGCCTTCTCTAGTGTTAATTGTTTACTCTGTTTCTTACGTCAATGTCAATGTCCTACTGTCAGGTGTCAGTCATCATGACTGATTGCTTGTTTTGACGGATGTGTAATACTATTACTTTTTGCCTGACCATTGAGCTCGCAATAAATACGCCGTACATCACAAAAGAAAATCTGGTTTTATTCACGAAATCTAACAGGTTATGGGCTCAGAAATTATTTATAATCACGCTAAAGGCCATAGTGAATAATCTGTGAAAATATTTCCGAGTTATTTTCAAGTTTGCGAAAAATCAATCGCGCATGTGCGCGTGCACTCAGGCGCCCCGGCATTCCAGCATCTTTTTTTCAGCTTTTCAGCAATTCTAACGATGACTATCACAAATAGCAATGTACACGGAATGCAGATTGAGAAGTTGGTGGGACGATCCAACTTTGCAACTTGGAAGTTTGCTATCCAAACATACTTGGAGCATGAGGAACTCTGGGAATGTGTAACCGGCGTTGAAACCGACAAGAAGAAGATTCTAAAAGCTAAGTCAAAACTTATTTTACTATGTGATTCATCAGTTTATGTACACATAGAGGAGGCCAAAACCGCACAAGAAGTGTGGAATAACCTAACAAAAGCATTTGATGACTCAGGGCTAACTAGGAAAGTTGGTTTATTGCGAGACCTGATAACGACAAACCTCGACGGGTGTCAAAACATCGAGGAGTATGTATCAAAGATAATGAGCACTGCACACAAACTCAGAAACATCAATTTCAAAGTAGATGATGAGTGGTTAGGTACACTATTATTGGCCGGCCTGCCCGATATCTATAAACCGATGATAATGGCTTTGGAAAGTTCCGGTGTAGCGGTCTCAGCTGATTTGTTTAAGACAAAGTTGTTGCAAGAAGTCAAAACAGACACAGTGGCATTATATACAAATAATAAGAAAGATCAGAAACAAAAGACTAAAGGACCTAGATGTTATGCATGCAATAAACATGGCCATATTGCAAAGCACTGTAAATCTAAAAGAGCAGGTAATAAATCACAAGATAATGCAAATTTCATTGCCGTGCTTTCAGCTACTCAACAGAATCACGATGGCTGGTTCATCGACTCGGGCGCCTCCATGCACATGACAAAGCACAGGGAGTGGCTATACGATGAAACATGTCCTCCGGTGAGCAGTATTCGAGTAGCAAATGACAAAGTCCTTCCGGTGCAGAGTTCAGGAAGTGTCGACATACAAATTTCCAATGGAGGGAAACTGAAGGTAACAAATGTACTGTATGTTCCTGAACTAGCTACAAATCTTTTGTCCGTGAGCCAGATGATTAGTAAAGGATGCCATGTCAAGTTTGATAGCCACGGTTGTAAGATAATCAACGCGCAGAATAAAGAAGTGGCTACAGCCAAACTCAGTAATAATATGTACAGGCTAAACACTACAAGCAGTGTTGCATACATATCAGAAATAAATGAAAATGATTCTTATTTATGGCACCAAAGAATGGGCCATCTGAACTTCTCAGATCTAAAGAAACTACCTGGATGTGCTGAAGGTATAGCACTGAGTGACAAGGTTGACAAAATGATATGTGTATCATGCCTTGAAGGGAAACAGACCAGACAGAAGTTCCCGAGTGAAGGATCGAGAGCCGATGGACTACTGCAGACAGTACACTCTGATATATGTGGCCCCATGGAAGTAAAGTCAATTGGAGGGGCAAGGTACTTTGTCACCTTCATCGATGATTTTTCAAGGAAAGTATACATCTATTTCATGAAAAATAAGTCTGATATGATTGAAAAATTTAAAGAGTTCAAAAGTAATGTAGAAAATCAGTTAAATGCAAAGATTAAAATTTTCCGGTCAGATAATGGAACTGAATATACAAGTAAAAATTTTTCAAACATTCTGAAAGACTCAGGTATTTTACATCAAACCACAAACCCATATACTCCAGAGCAAAATGGGTTGGCGGAGCGTGCTAATCGCACTTTAGTTGAAAAGGCTCGATGTATGCTAATAAATGCAAAGTTACAGAAGCAGTACTGGGCAGAAGCTGTGTCAACTGCAGCTTATCTTATGAATCGCTCACCGACACGCACACTGAACTTTTCAACTCCAGAGGAAATGTGGTCCGGAAAGAAGCCTGATGTAAGTCACTTAAGAATCTTTGGTTGTGAAGTAATGGTGCATGTTCCCAAAGAAAAATCAAAGAAATGGGACTCAAAAGCACATAAAATGATTTTTATTGGCTATTGTGAAAATACAAAAGGGTATAAAGTCATAGACCCTAAAACTAGAACAGCCACTAGAAGTAGAGATGTTGTCTTTCTTGAGAGTTCAGTAAAAAGAAACTTTGCAACAGTACCTATATCAGAAATAATATCAGACTATGAAATTGATTCAAAATCAGAGGAAGTTGTTCAGGAACAACTTAGTTCAGAAAATGAAAGAGTCAGACACTCCAGTTCTAATGATTCTGATGAATCATTTTATTCAGAAAATGGTTCACCTTCTAAAAGGTCAGAGGAACCACATCCAAATGTCACAACGAGGTCAAGGAAAATTAATATGAAGAATGAGGACTCATATTTTTGTTCATATGTGAATACAGTTTTGATTCCAGAGACATATAATGAAGCAGTAAATTCACCAGAGGCCAGTGAATGGAAACAGTCAATTGAGGAAGAGCTGAAAGCGCATGAGAAGAACAAAACATGGGAGCTGGTGGAGAAACCATCTGAAACAAAAATAATTGGATGTAAATGGGTATTTCGCACCAAGGAACAGAAATCAGGTACTCTTTACAAAGCCAGACTATGTGCAAAAGGCTGTGCTCAGAAAAAAGGCATTGATTACAATGAGACATTCTCTCCCACAGTAAGGTATGATTCAATTCGTATGGTTCTCTCAGAAGTAGCTCAACATAACTTAAAAATGGTCCAATTTGACATAAAAACTGCATTTTTGTATGGCGATATTCAGGAAAACATCTACATGAAACCACCAGAAGGTCTGAAAGTTCCTGAGACCAATGTCTGTAAACTGAACAGATCGCTTTATGGGCTGAAACAATCCCCACGATGCTGGAATCACAAATTTGACTCTACACTGAAACAATATGGTTTTGTCAACAGCCATGCAGACCGATGTGTGTACACAGCTTGGATAAATGAGAAGAAGACATATTTGTTATTGTTTGTCGATGATGGACTTTTAATTTCAGATGATGTTACCATTTTGAACAGGATCATCAAAAGTCTCAAAGAGGACTTTGAGATAAAATTATGTGAACCACATAATTTTGTAGGAGTACAAATAGAAAGAGTAGATGGGAATCTATTCATTCATCAACAAAAATATATTGAACAGGTACTTGTAAAATTTGATTTGTGTAATGCTAATTCAAGTCAAATTCCAGTTGACCCACACACGAAGTTGGAGAGGGCTGAGCAGCCGGAGGATAAAAATATTCCATACCGGGAAGCTGTTGGCTCTCTGATGCACCTGGCCATCGTCAGTCGGCCAGATATCATGTATGGAGTCAGCTTGGTCAGTCGCTACCTCAACTGCTATGACCATACTCACTATGCCGTTGTTAAGAAGATCCTGAAGTACTTGAAAGAAACCAAGGACTACGGGCTCAAGTATACAAGCACACTGCAGAATCCTGTGGTTGGATACAGTGATGCGGACTATGCCAACGACACAAGTACGAGACGCTCAATGACAGGGTACGTGTTCATGAAGAATGGTGCAGCTGTGACGTGGGCCAGTCAGAGACAGGCAAGTGTTGCCTTGTCCACCACAGAGGCGGAGTTTATGGCTGCCTGTGCTGCGACCAAGGAAGCTATGTGGATTCAACAGTTACTGAAAGACATTGGTGAATATAATCAGAACTCTATTTGTTTGAATATTGATAATCAAAGTGCAATTTGTGTAATTAAAAATGTAGATTATCATAAAAGATGTAAACATATTGAAGTAAGATATAATTTTATTAAGGAAAAGTATGTAAACAAACAAATTGATTTAAATTATATCTGTACTAATGAACAAAATGCTGATATTTTTACAAAAGCTCTGTCTAAAGAAAGATTTCAATATTTGAGAGCAAAGCTTGGTGTATGTAAAATAGAAAGATAAGTTTTATATACTTTGCTATGTATATTTTACAGCTTACTAGTAATGTGAAACTATCTCATAAAGATCTGATTTGCTTAAGTAGAAATAAGCTTATGTTTCTCATTATGTTTAGTACTACTACTAGTTATGTACTGTTACTATGTTTTGTAAGTTTATGTAATTTCGTTAGTGCAGTTAGTAGTAGAATGAGTTGTTAAAATTTTTGTAAGTTGTTTAGTCTTAAAAATTAGGTCAGAGACGTTGACTTGTATACATACCTTGCTATGTTTAGTTCTATATTGTTTGTATGTATAGGCAGGTATGTACCCTAAGTAAAAATTAAGTAATGTTAGCTAGAAGGCTTAAATTTGGTCAGAGTGTTGTAATATTTAAATATTAGCGCCTTCTCTAGTGTTAATTGTTTACTCTGTTTCTTACGTCAATGTCAATGTCCTACTGTCAGGTGTCAGTCATCATGACTGATTGCTTGTTTTGACGGATGTGTAATACTATTACTTTTTGCCTGACCATTGAGCTCGCAATAAATACGCCGTACATCACAAAAGAAAATCTGGTTTTATTCACGAAATCTAACATGTTTATATTATGGTATGATAAGAGGGAGTTTTGGCAGGAATCCGATAGGGAGACGTTGTTGGTTTTGTATGACTTTTTCAAACTTGTGTTTCTTCTAGTGTTAAAGTGTTGGTGGAATATTAGTCAAAGTGTTCGTTAACATGCAAGAGTGTGGGCGAATAATATAAACTAAAAAAAATTGTGATTTCGCATTTTTTCCATAACTCCCAGGGAGTTTCAGTACATCCACCACTTTACTGAATCATGACTTTGACTATGTAAATAATTGACTTGACTACTTGACCACGAGGATTGCTTTAATGCTATGACTTTCTTATTGTGAAAATAAGAAATATAGACCTACTTACAAAATATTAATACTTGACACTAGCTAAATGCACAAAAACCGTGCGAAGCCATACCTAAAAACTTGTCCGTACCTATTATTAGTCTTTATTTGCGCTCCTCTAGCTAGCTACCACCCACTACCCTTCAAGTAAAAAATGTGTCACCAACCCTGGTGATCGTTGAGAGGCGGTCCCATTCTAGGCCGATCATATTTACCACCTTCGACACACTTACAGCATTAAAAATTAAATGTATTGTTATGTTAATATTTCACCTTAGTTAACAATAAAAAAATAAAAAATGTATTAGTAAAATGACCACTTTTATAATAATATGTTTAATGTTTATTTAGTTTGTATTATGCTACTATTTTTACTTTAAACTACCAAAGACAGCATCCTGTTCAGAACAGTCCCAGTGCTGCCGCTGACTTGGCATTTAATATTTATGATAGTAATAATCGTGAGTGGACCGCTTTTACTGAAATTCAGCGCGCATTCTGTTTCAGCTGTTGTGAATGCTACAATGCTACTATCATGCACTGTGCAGTGTTTTTTGGTCAGCATGGTGTAGTTTGGCCTTCTTCGAGATATTTTTTCAAGAAAAAAATAATTTTCTGGAAACATAAAAAATACGTCTACGATAAGTTCGTGTTACCGTTATTATTCTACAGGCCATTTCGTACAATGAAATTACCAAGCTACGATTTCCAAATTAGCACACCGGTATAAGATCAAATTATTCTACCACGCGTATCATTTACGGAGATAATAGATTTTTAATAATTCATATACGGCATCTAAGTTAACGCGCCATATATTTTGCCAAACATGCGACGCGTTAACTTAGTGTATAGTGACTTACGTAAAACCAACATCCCTAGGTAAAATAAAATATGAACAGCGAGCCATTTTTCACGCCACGTTCTTGGTCCGCGGAGTTTAAAGTTCAACTCTTTACCCGTCCCGTGGGGTCAGCCAATTCTTACGGTAGCTTAGTGGCAGCGACGGGCGGGAAATTTGTACTGGTCATATTGTTCTTGCCCCTTTTTAAAGGAGTTTTATTGAAAAGTTACTCGTAAGGTAGCGTTAGAAACCTCGTTATTAACGGTAATCAATCCCATCCAAATTTTGCTATCTGGGATTGATATCACAATCCATTTTTAGGGTAAACGTGCCAATAACCGATCCGTGGATAGGTTTATGAAGACACGCAGATTGGAAATCGATCGAAAGATAGGCAGCAATCCAAGATCGATTTCAATCTTGGATAGGAGATAAAATATTAATTTCGGTTGTTAGACTATATGAGGTTTATCGCTGCCATTATCCGTTTTTGTGGACCTAGAAAGCCCTTGTTATCAATTTAAAATGATATAACGTTTTACATGGACCAAACCTATCCAGAAACCTATAAAAACCAGCTATGAGGAATATAATTTCATGGTGGGTTAACTATTCGCCGATAATACGAGATATTTTTGTACAATGAAATAACTCTATTTCATATTACGTGCGTTTACCTTGGGACAGTTACTTGACCCATTCGAAAGATAGACATCATCCTTGGTGGAGCGTGTAAATAGCCCCACCGCGGCGTACTCGCGTACTGTTATGAAGAATCTAATTCGTGAAAATTATGGAGAAACATGTGGCTTTCGTCTGCAAAGGAAACTGATAGTCATGTGCCCACTCACCAAATCGACGCTCCGGGCACCCCAGCAGCTCCAGGAGGCGAATTACAGCAGATCAGCGACGGAAAGGCGACGGTCACAAGAAACAGCACAGGCGGAGATAATTATATGCACGACAATAGTTTGTATGAATTTTCACATTGAATTATTAGATTGAGCGGACATTCGGCTAATCCGATAATATGCACACTGACATTTATTTGTCTAATTTATTTTTCTTTGGCCGAAAAGAAGCGTTCGACCTCCTTGGTGGGTCGCCACTGCTACCGCACTCCATAGAGGCCACCACCAAGGAACCCAAAGACATCTCAAAGGGAGTAGGCATCAGCTCCCTCCAGACAGGCACCATGCTACTCCATAGATTATTACCTATTAGAGTTAAGCAGGTACCACGGTATGCCGCGTCACCAATCCTATTAATTAATACTTTTCTGAACTATGCGTAATAATTAATAACAATTAATAATAACTAATACTTTGACTTTTGTCTCTCATTATTCTACTAAAATACTTTCACAATTTACTGTATTTTTTATTTCTTCTGTCAATTTAACTAAAACTCACAGTTATAGTGTGTTGAAACGAGAAACAAAAGCCTTACACTGCTGTTTGCACTGGATCAAGCAACTGGAAGAGTGGTAACGAACCACATAATACATTTTTTCTCCTGACACTGGAACGATAGTCGGATAATCCGCATCCCGTTTAATTTATCGGAAAATTGCGTTTCAGTACAACTGTAGTAAGTAGTTTTATTGGAAATCGCTATTGTCATTGCTATTCGTTATAATGTGATAGAGTTGCTTTATGCATTATTAGTCACGAAGGTCGACTATAGCTGGATGGTACTTTGTAGAACTCTTGAAGGACAGTAGCTGGATGAGCTGGTGGAATTCCAACACAGCATGAAGACTAGTAGACCTAAAAAGAGATGAGAGCTGAATCTTCGTGCTCTTCAAAAGCTTAAAATCGCCATATCTAGAAATAATGCTTGCTAAAATATTTATCTCTTTTAGTTTGACGACACGTTAGTGGTTTGTGGCTGAGAACTCAGACTTGGTGTCACGAGTTCGATTCCCGCATGCAGAAAATATTTGTGTGATCCACTGATATTTGTTTCTGTTCTGGGTGTGATGTGTATGTGAAATTATAAGTTTGTAAACGGTACCCACGATACAAGAAAAATCCTAGTGTTATAATCTTAGTCCACTTATCTTTCTATAAAAAAAAAGAAAGATAAGTGTCGTCGGATGTCGACATTGATGGTCCTTTGCTCACAATTTTAATAATAAATTGTACTGAACGGTTTCATCCCAGAAATTCATGGTTTGATTGTACTAAGGCCTCCTAAATTCCTTCTTTTAGTTCTGCTGCTTCGTTCCTCTTGTCGATTTTTTTCTGCTTAGTATCTGTTGTTTCTTCTTCTGTTCTTCCATGTTCTTATTCTGTTTTGTTCTTATTTTGTAACATCATTTAATAGAGTACCTATAAATTGTGGTTAGCTTTTTCTCTCGTGTCGCATTAATAGGTGTATGGTAGAGGTCGCTTTAAGCGACAATACCGCCTATTGTAACAATTTCTAAGTTTGTCCTTCCCATGTTCTTTACATTTTGGTCAAAAAAGAGTTATCTATCTATCTAAATTAATAAGGCCACATTATTTTCTTAGTGCTACCTACTGTAACTATTTATATTTTTTCGTAGGTAAGTTCCTAGGTAAGGAGACTTTTATATGAAATAGACTTACCTAACTTATTTTTTCTTGCCGTCACGTAATTAATAGGGTGGGCCGAATTTTTTTTTTTTGGATTCTTGTAACGTAATAGTTGCAAAAGGGTGCTAAATAGGGTAGAAATGACGTATGCAAAATATTATCTGTCTCTCTTATTGGCAACTGCCTCCGGATTCACTTTGAAAAATCAGAAAATTAAGTTTTTAGATGTGGCTTCAAGAACCAAGAGTTATGGATTGTGTTCATAATATTTGCATCAGTGTGACATTATTTGATAGCTAATATGTTCTTATTACATAAACAAACCAATAAACGAGTCGACTAGTTAGTTTTTGGTATAAGATGAGAAGGCACCGATTACACTTTTCACAAAAAAAATTGGTTCAATCATTCCGCGGCTTATTATGTAGGAGGTCGTACTTATTAAAAATGAAGCGCAAGGCGAACATAACTAAATGTAATTTATGTTATGAAACATGCGTAGGTAATTAAAAACAATATTGCTTACTTATGCAGACGTTCATATAAAGTATAAAGACTGGACAAGGCGACAGTCGAAATTAGGAAAAGGTACTCGAAAAGAACACATATTTCAACAAATTGCTATCATTATGATGCTTGAAAGTTAAAGATAATGGTTGGGGGTACCCTTTTCTATTGTTTAAGAAACAAGAGTCATACAAATCGTAAAAGCATATCACGGCAAGTTGAAATAAATGCCATCAAAAATTATTATCATTTCTAAATTTATTTCCGTACATTACCGGTGGGACACCGGGTCCTTAAACGTTTAAAAGCAATCGGAAACCACCTATAAAGTAGACTAAGTAAACTATTCGTAATACACAGGTGATTTAGTTCTAACTAATAACCATAGTTTTACCAGATTAACACCTCAAAAGTTCAGTACCGATCAATCGTATCAGTATAGATTTCTTCGGCGATTTTCCTTGATTTCCTTGATAATTTAGCCAACAAATTGTCAGTATTCCCCAGGCAAGATGTCTCATACATAAAGTGACCTACTTGGTTTCATTGTATTTTGTATGTTTCAACGGAAACTTCACCTAAAAACTAAAGATTTTAGCAACTTACGATGTTAAAAATTACCCTCCGACTTGGTTTGCTACCGAAGCTCACCCCACTTGTAAGGATGGAGCACGACACCTGTGGATGCTGATATATTGTGCTTCTAGGTATCTGCCAGTCTACCTCAAAGCCCACATCAATGTAGTAATTCAAAGAAATAGTTATTTCGCTCACCTCGAGACCTAGACCCGCGAAATCACATTCGTGAGCAGGGCGTTGTATTTTAAAGGCTCGAGCCAATAAGTAGTCAGATGTCCAACTCTTTAAACATCCAGAGCTTATCATGTATACAATTTATAACGTTACCCTCATCAATTTGTCACCTACATGTCACGGAACCTCCAGCTCTCGAGACTGCAAAAGACGCGGACTTACAGAATGTTTGATGCACATAAATGAGAGCGAGAACTGCTTCTGCTACGCCTACCTTGCCACACACAAGAAGTTCAAATAGCTGTCAAGACTGTTACTGAAACAGCGTGTTCTTTGTGCCATAAATCTGCAAACCAGGGTTAATAACGACTCCGATAGTCTCGCAAGGCGATGCGAAAATTTTAAAGTAAAAATCTGCAAAAATTTCGCTATTCGTGTTAGGTATTATCTCGATGGCTAATGATTTATAATATTCTTTTTAATTATTATAAACACAACTTACAGAGGTACTCTTATTAGTGCAAAATAATTGAAATTAAACTTGAATCTGCACTCCTAGGAATATAATTACATAAAGCTCTTTTTGAAAATATCATGATTTTTCAAACTCAATCCGGAGGCTGAAGATAAGGTTCTATAGTGATAGTTTTTTCAGAACATACTACTCTTATAGCGTAACACCTTTTTATAACTATTACGAATCTATATCAGACATTTTTTTTTTCTTCATACATCAGTGGCCCACCCTAGTAATTAATCGCCTTCTCGGAAACTGAAACAAATTGAAAATGCCGATGGAAAAGCAAAAGCATAAAGTTAATTAGATATTAATTGACGTGTCGATACTTCCGAAATTATATTAATTGTTTTATGGCAGAAATGCTGGAATTTGACATGTTTGCTATGTTTTGATTATGTTTAATTAGGTGCCTTTGAAATTAGTAGGTATGATTGGAACCAACCATACAATAATAATTATTCTTCAATGAAGTATTTACCAGAATGTTACCAGACTAAAAATTACCAATCCACCAGCCCGTAAATAGTCTAGTAAAGTAATTCTAAGAAATGGTACTCAATGGCTTTCAGTTAATCTGTAAAATCGTAACCAAAGACCGTATAGGTACTCAGTTTAAATATCACCTCAGAACTAAATGACATTATCAATAACCGTCTCATTCAAATCCATCACTCTTTAACAACATTAAAAACACACTTCAACAAAATAAAAACCAATGAACAATGTATTCTAACGGTTACTAAATAAGGTTTAGAGACATTTTTATCCGGTGCACAATCAATTGGGATAAGTGAAACTCATTTGTCATTGGCAATGATTGAATTCAGCTTTCAGCTACGGTTCTGATTTATTGCCCTTTTCTTTGATTGGATGAGCTATGGAGAGGTGAGGACAGTTGAACTGAAAGTTTACTTTCATATACATAAGTAAGACATAGTACTTGTACATAATGTTTGAGTGTGTATTGAGCCAATGTTAAGTTTCAACTTTTTCATCATACAACCTTTCATCACTGCTAATAACGCATCACATCTCACTTGCGTAAGGCGAATTAGGCCAGAATCCACCGGCCCAGTCCGGATTGTTGGATCACATACCTCCAAAATTCTCTGCATGAGCGTTTCGACACAATGTTTTCCTACATCGAAAAACGAGTTGTATTTACTTAAATAATCCGTTTTACGCTCTTGTAGCTGTAGTAGTAAAAATGTTAAAGCTTAAAGTTCAAATAGAAAAAATAAAACCCTTATTCAAGACCAAGACGTTGCGGTTCTCGTAAACATGAAAGAACTTATGAGTGGCACACCCTAGGGAAATAAGGTGCGACCTGCTATTTGCGTGTTCACTGCAAGACGGCGGGGTTCAAATAGGCTTGTATTGTATTTATATAATACAGTGGACTGAGGTGATTACTTGGTTAGTGACAAGTCACATGAACGTATTTCTCTAGCTCAAAGCTTGAAACTCCAATGTACGCTATATCGAAACCAGGAATTCAAAAGTACGCGAGTTCGATGTACACTATATCGAAAGTATGCATACGTGATTTCGATGTATCTAGGCTATATCGAAAGTACGCAAGGTTGATGTACGCTATATCGAAAGTACGCAAGTTCGATGTATGCTATATCGAGAGTACGCGCGTTCGATGTATGCCGAAAATACCTACAGGATGACGATGTGTTTGAAGTTAGGTCTCGACCATCATCTCTCAATAGAATTAATGGTAATAAAGATTAGGCATTAGCCATTTCCCAGCCGCAATGCATCAACCGAACCTTTCCCACGCATAATCAAAATGCTAATATCTCATTGTAACACGGCATTTATAGGTATTCCCCAATAATGGGTTACATTAAAATGCGCACGTATAATTGAATTTGCTTTGCATAATACCGGAATGCCGGAACAGAATGGCGTATATTAATATTCGTGCCCGCGCCGAGCGATATGCAAAACTACACGGCGATAAAATCATTGTTTGTTATTCTTCTAGCGAGTGCTCGTGGGCAAAGTTAGGTTGTCAAATGGGGTATCTTGTGATGTCCTCTGGTGTCAGTGCTTATCAGGCCGCCCTAGGCGCCTGACGTGACCTAACGACTGCTGATGTCGATCTAAATCAAACTAAGCACAGAGCGATCAAAATTCTAAATGATGTTTTTTTTAATGATGATTCGTAAATGTATGTTTATTAGGTACGAGTATATCGACGCTTGAAAGGCAAAACTTACTAAGCGCCATAGAGCAAATTTTACAGGAGAGTGATTTAAAGTTCTAAATTTTAGAAAAAAAATCGTATATTCTCACGTAATTGTTGGATTTAAAAGATTTTAACAGACATAATAATATTTTTTTAATAGCTATCCACCATATTAATAGCAGTCACCTAACACTGATATAGATAGTAGTTTATGTCGCTTAGATAAAATTTACCTTATTTCATAAACAGGTAAAATTATCTAAGTTACCACTGAAAGGTTTGCAGTAACAAGTAAAAGTAAACAACGTCACACAGTTTGGAATTTCGATACATTTCGATTCTAACACGATGTTATCGTTTATAATAAATCAGGTCAATTTATCTTAATATTATGAAATGTGATTTTTATGTGAAGAAAATATATCTTAGTCAAAGAAATTACTCTAAACCCCCCTCCGGAACTGATAATTATTTAACCAAAGTATTCAAAATTATATTAACATGCGGAAATAAATGGCATAATTATCTTTTTATTGTATTAAAAACCTTTATTAATCATTAAAAACTGAATTCAAACGTAAAATCCCTCGACAAAAAATATTTAAAAATTAAATAAATACAAACAGGTAGTGTATTTTGGCTCTATTTTTATTTGACAAACGCGTCACGTCTCCAGACTCGGGTATTTTATATTACTCCTATGTTAGATGTACTACAAAGATGAGCAGAAAGTATTTCAACAAACTGCATGTAGACCTATCAGTGGATATTACCACTCCTATATCGTTAGATGTACCTACTACAAAGATGGACAGAGAGCATTTCAACAAACTGCTTAATGTAGACCTATCAGCTGATATTAATTTCATAGACTAATTGCCAGGAAATCCGCGAGTTGAAACTCTTGATGAGCCTCTGGCGTTGGAAGAGGTGGTTAATGCCATCAAGGCCCAACATGATAAAAGGGCGGTTGGTATTGACAATATCCCTGAAAAGCTGCAGAAGTACGGCGGAGAAGGGCTGCACGAGGCGATATGGCACGTCATCTTTAATCTTTTGACGTGGGATATAAAAAGCAAATCCCTTCGGATTTTAAGACGTCACGTATTTATTCTCTTTATAAAAACAAAGGAGATCGAGTAGACTGTAACTCGTACAGGGGCATATCGCTACTCTGAACCGCTGGATTTTTTTTGCCAGAGTGCTTCTCATCCGGCTCCCTCAAATGTTCGAGGCTCTTCTACTCGAGACCCAATTTGAATTTCGTCCTAGTAAAGGTACCTGCATAGCAATGTTCTCGTTATGAAAAATCCAGAAAAAATCAGAGAACAAGAACAACCACCTCTTCTTCCGTTTGTTGACCTGGAAAAGGCCTTTGACAGCGCACATCGAGAGACACTGTGGGTAGTCTTGGCAAAACTAGGATGTACGGATAAGTTCCTCACAATGCTAAGGCTTTTTCTTTACATGATGTAGGACATGAGGTGCTGTGTGGCTGTGAATGGTGAGCAATCGGAATAGTTCACAGTAACTTGTGGGGCTAACCAAGGTTGTGTGCTGGCGCCTACATACGCGTCAGATCGTGTATCCCTAAATGTGCAACTAGGCGGTGAAGTTGTGAAGTAGGTAGAGAAGTTTAAAAATCTAGGGAGTACAAAAATAGCCACAGATTGATGCGGAGATCAACAGCAGAATTGGTGCTTCATCAGTTATTTTCGGAAAACTTCGGGTCAGGGTATTCCGATCCCATGACATTAAACTTAGCACCAAAGTCAAAGTGTACATGGCTATTTGTTCTACCAAATTCTTTGTATACCTCTGAGGCGTGGTGCTTATACCGCCGTCAGATACGCACGCTCGATCGATTCAATATCAAGGGCCTCCGCGACATTTTGAACATCAAATGATCGAATTATGTCAGAAATACAGAGGTGCTACAACGAGCTACTATATCTGTGGAATGGAGGCCTAGGTACCTGATGTGTCCACCATCTGCGATGGTATAGGCAGGCACGAATCTTGGATGCCCAATGAGAGAGTGGTTGAAACGCATTTTCTTTTCTGAGCTCCAGGATGGCAAGTGGAAATGCGGTGGGCAGTTCCTCAGGTACAAGGACGTTCAGAAAAGACATGTGAACAAATGCAATATTGAACCCTCTCATTGGGAATCACTAGCAGAGAACTGTCTTGAGTGGCGGTGGTGAAGCGTAATGTTTACGCATTTGAAAACGAGAGAAGGTGTGAACTAGACGAGATACGAGACCAGCTGCTAACAAAGAGACCGCACTCACACCTGCAATTTAATTACGTGAACGGTGCTCTAACACGTGCCCATTGTGCTCGTGTATTTACCGCTAAAATAGCGATTATAAGTCATATGAGAGCTATAAACATCGAGAAAACAGAAACAGTAACATAAGTCGCCGTTACTGAAAGCGGCATGATGACTATTATTATTATATTGTCACCAAGCTTTCCTTCAATCTATATATATAAAAGCAAGAACTGACTGACTGACTGACTGACTGACTGACTGACTGATCGATCAACGCACAGCCGAAACCACTAGGTCTAGAACCATGAAATTTTGCACAAATATTCCTTATGTGACGTAGGCGAGCAATAAGGAAGGATTTTTGAAAATTCAACCCATAAAGGGGTGAAAAGGGGTTACAAAGGTTGTATGGAGCAACGTGTTTTCTTGGTCCGATCAACTTCAAACTTGACATATATATTCTTTGAAACATTTAATTAAACATGTTATTCATCGTTTTCTAATATTCAACCCCTAAAGGAATAAAAAGGGGTTGCAAAATATTTTCATCAGATTTAGTTCATAATTGAAATTTTGCACAAGTATTCCTTAGGTGACGAAGGTATGCACTAAAAAAGGATTTTTGAAAATTCAACCCCTAAAGGGGTGCAAACAAGTTGTAAAGTTTTTGTGTAACAACGTGTTTTCTTTGTCTGATCAGCTTCAAACTTGGCATTTATATTATTAAGATTTAATTAAACACGTGTTTCATCATTTTTTAATATTCAACCCCTAAAATAATAAAAGGGGTTGCAGAATATTTTTCATCAGATTTAGTTCAAAACTGAAATTTTGTACACATTCGTAGATGACACTAGGAGACGTAGGTGTGCACTAAGAACCTGACTATATATTTTTTTAATTTAACCCCTAAGTGGGTGAAAAGGGGTTGCAAAGTTTGGATGGAACAACGTGTTTTATTGGTTTGATCAATTTCAAACGTAGTATCTATGTTCTTTAAAAGGTAGGAAGTGGTAGATTTTGGTAGAAAATGATAAATTAAAGGTAGAAAATGGTCGATTTTTGGTAGGAAATGGTAGATTTTTGGTAATAATGGTAGATTTTGAAAGGAATGGTAGCTTTTGGTAGATATATTAGTGAATTTGAAATTAAAATGGTAGATTATGGTAAAATGGTAGATTACGGTTAAAATGGTAGATTTAATTTAGGAAATGGTAGTTTTTTTAGGAAATGGAAGAATCTGGTAGAAAATAGTACATTTAGAAAGAAAATAATACATTTACAAAAAAAATTTAGATTGTGGTAGAAAAATTTAAACTTTAGTAGAAAATGGTAGCTTTTGGTAGAACATGGTATTTTCGTAGAAAATGGTAGATTTTGGTAGGAAATGGTAGATTTTTGTATGAAATGTTAGGTTTTGGTATAAAATGCCAGGTTTTTGTATAAAATGGTAATTTTGATAGAAGATGGTGGATGTCGTACGAGAATGTTGGATATCGCATATGCGGATATATCGCGGATGTCGATGTCGAACTCGAGGTCATGGTCTATTTTTAGTTATTTGGAATTATGGTAAAGTATATAGTCTGCGCGGATGAAGTCGCGGGCAACAGCTAGTTTTATATATTTTTTTATTATTGGGTCTCCTGACGCGATCACAACGTCACATTTTGATCAAATCAAAATAGGGCCAACGAACATTATTTGTTATTTTTTTTTACTTTTTAAACGATTATTTTGTGTCGAGGCTTTCTATTGTTTTTATTTAATTGAACTTATTTTATGTAATAATACATTTAGTTCCTATTTCAGTTATTAGATCAAAATATATTAGTAACCATCTACCATACACGTCATACTAATTGCGACCATTCTTATGAGCCCAAACGGAGACGATTTGGGACGAACGTCCTTACTAAGCGACGCCCGGCGGCTGAATTTCATTCTGCCGATGCCCGGCGCGCGATATTTGCACATAGTCATGCGACGTATTTTGAACTCGCGCAGTTCCTAAGCGACGAGAAATTATATCTTTTGCACGAGTAATATTATCGAGGCGCCATACTTTACCACCTAAATAAGCTGAGTAAAATTATCTAACCGACATTATTATTAGAAAAAGTTCTCAAGTAAAAATATCCAAGTATGAAATAGCAATATTATGTTAAACAAGTAAAAGTATCTAAGCTTCAATATTTTTCCACTTTGTGTCAGGTAAAATGATACAAAAGACACTGTTACCAAATAATATTATCAGGTTATAATGTATAACCATACAAATCACAATTACTTTGGGTGGGTACAATACACTAAGTGGTTTCAAAGGGAAATCTCAAAACAAGTAAAAATATATAAATGCAAACAAATGAAAAAGTAAATACATGAAAAACCGACTAAGTTCATATTTCCAATTATTAAAATGGCATAAGTGCTAAATATTATTAAATGCTCTTTTTTTCAGTCGGTTAGTAAGCACAAGTTAGGCGATTTGATCGAAATCACACACTATCTAAGCGACAAAAAACTAGTCGTAGAGCGATGAAATCTAGACTAAACGACGCAGAAAAATCTAACGATTCGAATGGTATATTTAACTCATTTCACGTATTTCTGTCGCTTAGGAAGTTTTGCCTTTCAAGCGTCGATATTATTCTAGAAGCACCTCGCGGTTTCACCGGCGCTAACTACTATCCCGCGGGACCCGTTAATTTTTACGGGATAAAAGTAGCCTATGTCACCCGGGGATAGTGTAGCTTCCCAACAGTGAAAGAATTTTTCACGTCGTTTCAGCATTTTCGGTGCCTATTCAATGCAAACAAACACACAATCAAATCTTTCCTCTTTATAATATTAAGTAGTTTAGATTTCGGAAGTAATCATTGAATACTTTCTTTTTAATTAAGGTCAATTTATTACCGCATTTTCCGTCAAGGTACATAAAAGAACAAGTCAATTTTACTCACTCCGATCGCAACAAAGGCGACCCCTACCGAATTGCAAGCACATTAAAATATTCAGAAAGCAAATGACGTCATAAAGTAGCAACAATGAGTCCACAGTACGGACGCAGAATAGCTATAAGTATTGATGTTCTACAATAACATGCCCCAACCTAACCTAACCACTCACATTTTATTTTATTTATTTATTTAGTGAGGGGAGGCCTTTGCCCAGCAGTGGGACAGATACAGGCTGAATTATTATTATTATTATTTAATCTGGACTGAGTCCCGGTGGTGGATTATGGACTAATCCTCTTCATGAAAATGAGGGGAGACCTTTTTCCAGCAGTGGGACAGTACAGGCTGAATTCATTATTATTTTTATTATTTATTTAGAAACAACCATATCATTACATAACACGCAACCACAACATGCATTATAGTGATGTCAGGTAATGGGAAAGTTTAAACTAGGTATAAAAAGGCATTGACATGTCATTGTAAGATCAATAAAATAAATTAAAATTGAGAAAATAGCAATTTGCGATCATGCAAAATTAGCTTCCGAGTGCGTTTGAAGTTAGGGAGTGATTTCGGGAAGCGTTTGCACCCCCAGCTATGAGTGGTGGTGGGGCCGTTTATGATGAGCCAGCTTATTGGATGGGCATATCATGTTATCGTAGACGATCTTTACTGGTTCACTGCGAGAGTACCTCTTAAAAATAACATCAAATATTTATGTACTGCCCCCTTCGCTGGGGATGTTAGCGTAATCGAGGGTTGTAAAAAATTAACAACTTCGATTTAATAACGAAATGCAAAGCCGAAATGGGTAAATCGATGAAACATGACATCGGTTTTTGATGTTTCGAAGAGTTGGCATCATGTCAAATTGATGCAACAATTGGAGGGTTAATTCCACTCTGTTCGAGTGAATTAACCTGGACGTACTGGGTGAAGCAATGAGCAAGATTCACTTAGTTTATGCGCAACTACTCTTTTACTACGAATAACACACACACACACCCTTACTTCGACATGATACTGCAACCATATAAGAAGTCTAGGACCATAATTATGTCCGTAATTGTATGCTAAGGGCATGATTGCTGTCCAAGAAGTGAGTGTAGTAGGTACCTACATAATATTTTGTTTGTTTTAGTTGTGGCTTAGTTTAGGTATGGTTTAGTTTTAAGTCAATCATGTGTCTGTGAAAGTTGAGACCAGTAAGGAGTTACAGTATTACCCAACTGATTTGGCTTACCGAAGTACCTGCGCAGAAGATGAATTTTCAAAGCGCGGGAAATGCTATTAACCTCTATTGGTCGGCAGCCGCCGCCATCTTAGCGAGCTTAGAGTGAGATGGAACTAACAGCTGCAGTGTATTATGAACCTTATAATAGTGAGCTTAGGTTGATTGTAAGTTTTAAGCATTCTTTCGTTAATCTTCGGACCATACTTTCTTTTCTGCGCGAACGAAGATTCACGACGCGCCTTATAAGTTGGGTACTAGTATACCTACGTGCTCACGTTTTGGTGGATCTCCGACTTGCAACGGACACCTTTTCGCTAACCTTGACATTCAGCATTGCAACTGTCAGTTTCTCAAATAAATAATGAAATTGTACCAAAGCTACATTCCTTTCAGCACAATTCCAAACCATTCATATTCAAAGCAGATCGGCCGATGAAATCTTTCTCTTACAATATTTTTACAATGATTGCTTTGCAGTAGACAAGAGAACGCCAAGACACGGCTAAATGGAGTCTCCAAAGATACCGCAAAAAATCTATTCGATTAGGTACTTGTATTTTTTGGTTATGTTTGACCTCATTTTGGACTAGTAGTAATTTTAAAAGTAATCAGTGATTTCTTTATTTTACAGTTTTTACCACAAAATAAGACAATGATAATTTTATAGTTCTTATTCGAATTGTATCTGTTCGGAGTTATATACCTACTTCTAGCTTAGCTTTTCCGATTCTGAACGAATAATTTAGCGAGTCACTTCTTTCATAATCACCTAGAAATTGTATTTCGAAGAAAATACAATAAATGACGTGTCTAGCAGATTTTATGGTCTCTAAACTTGCGCCATGATTGATGACGTATTTGCGAAAGCGCCCGTGATTGGCTGATTTGATTTTCGAAAAGGCGTTCGTTTTTAAATTGAGTGTCGGTGTAATGAACATTTTGATTTGTGAATTGGGGCCTCATTAGTTTTTGTGTTCGAATTTCAAATATAAAAGATTTTTGGGGAACGAAACTGAGATTGACATTAATTTAGTTCAAATTAATCTCTATTCTTATTATTTGCTCTAGTTTTAAGCTCACATATAAACTTTCTTAGACAATGATATGCATAGATCCTGATGCTCTAACTAATTTTCCATAATGTCTATACTTTCAACAACTACAGCCATTGTCAAAACACTTATCCTTGTATTGTAATATAACATAGTGTTATACGTAACAAAATAGTTGCAAATTCCGGAAAACAACTTCCTACCACGCGTGAAATGTAGGATCTATAATTTGCTTCATTGTAATTTAATGGCAAATTAGAAGAGACGCGAACAACATCAAATCAGTCTGATCAAGCCACAGTCAGGATACCGTCAACTTTCAAACCTTTTCCTCGAAAAAAAGGTAAAACAGAATTCTCTCCACCCATCAAATCTCGGAAACCAACCTCGGAAACGTTCCGAGGACTTCCAAGGAATCGAGTTAAGTAAACGGTGGGCATGCGTTAAAAGCATTAAACTTTTTGTTGTGGCCTCGAAGACTCGCAGCCAGTCAAATTGGGCGTGAACTGCGTAAAGGAATGGCGAGGAGGTAGGAAGAGTTTTCTGTGGATGTGGCATGGAACAACACGCTTACATAAGGTAAGAGATTACAAATAAGTAATATTATGTAGCTGTAATAAACATAATATATACATACCTAAGTGAAATACAGCATGTACATTGTTATCGTTAATTTTATTTTAGGTCAATCATGTTTTACCTTTTCACGAAAGTACCGTGGTCAGCAGTGTCAGAATCATGACTAGGATCATGGTCTTACAAACATCCAATAGTACTGGTGTTCAGATCAATAATTAATTTCCGTGTAGGTATGCGGGTACTAACCCCGCAATTGAACTCTCGTTTTAGCCTTCTCATCACAACTGACACCACAAAATTATGTGTAAAGAAGTGAAGATAAGTGGTGCCGCATGTTATCCACACAGAGCGAAGTTACCACATCCACCATTATTCCTAAATCCCACCCAAAACCCGCCAATGTGGAAAATAATAAAAGAGATTCGGCGTACATAAGTTGTGTAACCTTCAAAGATGTCTGAGCGTTTCTTCGTAGGTAGACACTCCACATTATTTACTTCTGCTTTCACACCCAGTGGAGTAAATAAATAATCGGGTTAATGTGGTTTGTGTAGTAGGCAGAGATAAATTTGCAATCTATTTGTTATAATGGACGAAGGATATCACAGAACGATGATCCAGAGAGGCGAAAAGACCAGCAGGTAGACCACCAGCCAGATAGATCGACGATATCGTCAAAGACCAGGGCAGAATGTGGATGAGATCGTTCGAGGACAGGAAAGAGTGGTGTGGTAAGGAAGAGGCATATGTCCAGCAGTGGCTTGATAAGGGCTGATGTGGTGATGATGATGATTGGTTCTAATATCTGAAACCAATAAAAGTTACGATACAATACCAATAGTACCAACAGTACTTACCAATGTGATTCGAAATGTATTATAGAATGGCCTTCAAATATCTATTTTTTTCGAAATACAACAAACAACAAAAACATTATAATTGGTATAGATTTTAAAAAATCTGAGCATTTGAAATTCGTTTACTTACCGACACTTAAACCTAACTCACTATTGGCATTTCCGTGCACAACAACATTATTCTTATCCGCAAACAACAATAAAGTACCAAGAACAAAGCTGCCCCATTCCTAACTTAACCGAGCATCGAATAAATTTAACTTGATCGCGACTTAACGCACCTGAAGTTAACTTTAACTTACGGCTCTGACTGTGAGATATTTACGAGCTGAATGTAATTAAATTCTAGAGCAGTTTTCTTGGAAAAGCAAATGGACATTTCGCGTGGCGTAGATCCTTTTGAATGGTAATTACTAGGCAAGTTAAGGGTAGAGGACATTCACCAAGATGGGAAAACCAAAGGGGGGCAAAGACTAAAGGGGTTGGACCACAAGGAGCGCAACGACCACGGGGACCACCCGCACGATGGTCCGACAACATCTGCAAGCTAGATTGTATGAGACGGTGTAGTCTCGTTGTCCCCAAACTCTCAGTTGTCCCTGTCTTACCATCTGAGACAACCGCACGTCAAAATTTCACGTGTTGTTGTCCCCACGCCGTACCGTATACACTATACAACTCTTCAGTTAAAAACCAATGCTGTAATTAGTTACAACTAAAAAGTACCAGGCGCACATAACTCCATAGGATATGCCCCTAAAAGAAATAAAGTCAGAAATCTCTTCAATATCTATAAAGTAGGTACCTACTGCAGATGCTTCGACGTACAGACTACCCAGGGCCTGAAGAAATAGCGTGAGGCATCGAGGCGTGTTCAGACAGTGCCTTATAACTTATTTTTAGAGTATCATCAAGGAGGTTGACAGGTTATTCGATCAACATCGATTTGCGATACGAATAGTTCCGACTCCTTACTGCCCGTCGGCGTCTCCATCGTTGGCGATGGCACACCAATTTAGATCTGGTGGAAACACACGGTAAGAGATTGCTACCGGGAACTGTGGCATAAAATGTTCTTACTCAATGCTACTGTTGGAGCCGTGCCTCACCAGGTTTTCTAAACTGGTCAGACCCCGAAAAAGTTATAAGTACAAAAGATTTTTAATTTTAGGAGTTGTTAGCAAGCGGATGCTGGTGCACTGATTTGTCGATTTATTGTCATGTTCCACTGGTGGATTTCAGTGGAGAGAAAGGTGTTCGCGGATCCACTGTGGAGCCACGCGGTGGATCCAAGTGGAAAGAGGGTGTTTCCTTCACTAGAAGCTCCTTTTATTCTGAAAACACGTTCATGAAAATACTACCCTGAGCAATCATAGCTTCAATACTGAATTGGAACTCAGTACTGATTATGAAATTGGTAGTTAATTCGTAGCTCGTTACGATAAGGACTATGGAACCCAGTGGAACTGCCAGCTCACATCATAATTGCTTTTAGCTGAGCATCTTACCCAATTACCCATCCCACAAAGATAGCGTGACGTCCCCAATACCACCCCGTATAATATATACAGGCTGCTGTTTGATTTGACAAATTGCATCCTTTGTCGGCCTCGAGCTGTCGATAACCCCGCACTATTTGTACAACGGGACCCGCTAAACGGTTTGATTCTTCCTGACGACTTGACGGAACCCTGTTTTTGTTGGTTTTTGGAAGAGGCTTTTTTCATCTGGAACGTTTTTGTAGGTTTGTCAATGGGACAGAAGGTTTGTGAGCCTTTACATTTTGGTACAAGGACTTTGGGTTTGAATGAGTAAAGGAGTAGATATTAGGGTCTTCAAATAAAATATTAAGTTATTTGTTCACTGGTAGAGCCGCAATGTTTCTAGTTTTCTTGTTAGAGACTGGGTAATAAGTATGTAACTATTTCGGTGCTTTTTTTTTTTCAACCCTTCTCTCACCAATATCCGCTGATCAGATCAGAGTCAGATCAGAGTCACATTTCATATCCGGAAAAATTTGTCGAGCATGTAAATTTCCTTACGAAGTTTTTTTCGCCGAAAGGCGAGTAATAATTACGTGGGTATGTTTTTAACAAGAAACACATTGGTACGTGCCCGCACTGGGATTTTAACTCGCCACCCTTTGTTTGGAAGGCGGTCGTTCACCCACTACGCTATCACCCACCGTAAAAAGTACATAATACCGTTCCTATCTACAATTGAATTGGAAACTATAACCTGTTCGTTCAGCTTCTGAGGCCGACTGTACATACATTTTTACAAGGAACTGGTGCATTACTAAATTGAATAACAAAGCCGTTAAGCAGCAGATAATTATTACCAACACAAGCCACTGCAAACTATTATCAAACAACGAGACGGCGGAAGGCTGTATCGCTCTTCCTTATTTCCCTGAGGAAAACCTTAGGATTTATCGCGTCAAAGCGACTGGTGGCATCGCGTCAAAGGAGATCGAGATAAATAATAAGAAATCTAGCTTTACTGGAATAAAAATGTTCTTTACACTTTTAAACTATCAAAGAGTTTTATAGTTGTAGGAGCATATTTTAGTTTTAGGTAGTTAATTTAGTTGTAGGATGATAGATTATCCCGGAGTGATTAGGGCATAGGATATACCCAGGGATAATGACGAGTTCCTCCGGGAAAATTCCGTAAGTGAAATCGTTGGATGAACCTCAAGTAGTTGTACCTCGACTTTTTGTAGCCACACAGTCACACACAGTGTCGGGATGCAGCATTAACAGTCAGGATGCGCGGGCGCCACAGTTCCCCCGCTCTTTTTAGGGTTCCGTACCCGAAGGGTACAACGGGACCCTATTACTATGACGGCTGTAGGTACCATGTAAACCGTGATAGACATCTGAAATTTTCACAGATGGTGTATTTCTGTTGTCGCTATAACAACAAATAAGTACAAAAAAAAACCGAATCAAATAAATACATAAGGGGGCTTCCCATACAACAAACAGGTTTTTTTTTATTTTAAAGATAATGGTAGAGAACCCTTCGTGTGCTAGTCCGACTTGCTCTTGGCCGGTTTTTTTTTAATCAGAAGTCGCCCGAAAGATTCTCTCGTTAGTAGAGATATAGTCGCGCGTTTGTATCAATGAAGTCGCGTGTTTACGAATACCTAGCTCTTTTGCTTAGACGAAATTTATTTTATATAGAGTGTTTATTTATGTTAACAACATTATCGTTAGAGGTATAAAAGATTTGCAATAACTTCTAAATCTATCAACTTTCTAAACTTTGACTTAAACTGGCAAACCTCCACTACATTATTAATAAGGCCCGTTATTAATTCAGTTCAACTTAATTAAGGCCAAGATTGTAGGCCTAACATACTCGTAAGTCAGTCCATTAAGTATATAGACTTGGTAATTTGTTGCCTCCCGCCCTTGTCAAGGCTGGCAAATTAATTGATGGGTGAATGCGGCCTTAACTTCTAATTTGGGCTTTAATTGAGACGAGAGTACTATGTGATGACTAGATTACATAATTGTGTCGCTGTTCGTTATTTCTGTACATATTCATGTTAACATGTGCCCTTTTTTACTCGAGTGATGTGTTTTTTTTTATTCGCGAGGTACCTTAGCCGACGACATCAAAAGAGTTGCAGGCAACCGGTGGATGCAAGTGGTAAATTGTCGTTCGGTACGGCAATCTAAGGGAGAGGCTTATATTCGCAGTGGACGTCTTCAGGCTGATGATGATGATGATGATGATGAGTGAGTAGGTACCGTCTGAGGTACATTTATTATACTCCGTCATTACTACGTACCTACTTTCAGTTCAATTCCATAGAAATAGTAGTTTGGGTTGTAACTCATATCAAAATAACTAAAGAAATATTTGTCATTGAAGTAAACAAAATAGTTAAGACTATTAAAAAGCCGTTTTTACTTTAAAAAAAAAATGTATACCTACCGCCCAGAAGGAGTATCTGATTAAATAAACCTAAGTTAAATTTCCGCCAGAAGATCCCTACGATTAAACAATTTGCTTACGCATAAAACAACTATATTCACAGTAATCAACTGAGCTAAATTAATAACTTGATCAATTAATATCGTAGACGGCGCGGCGCTAGGGCCGCACCTGCGTGCTCGCAACTGTGCCGCGCGTCTGTGAGGATTTCCCCTAGAGTATTATTAGTGCGTTCTTGTTGATGACAGCATATTTGCACCCAATAAAATGTTGAATTAGCATTGCAAATATTGCAATGCAATTCAAGTTTACAATGCCTTGTGTTATTGCGGAGTCGATAGGGTTAGAGAACGTATTGATATCTAATAAATATATAAGTTTTACAGTTCAATTTGAAATGGCCGTCGGCGTGTTGGTTACGCTTCCACTTGGTATTGAGTTATTTATCAGTTAGGTTACCTTCATACAAATAATAGTTAGGAATGCAATTCCAAATAAAAAAAATCTTAGTTAATACTATAAATTTCAATTGTGATATCTACATCAATGTCCAAAATCAAAGCGTCATTTTACACGAATACCGTTAATAGGTTCCTTTATGTAAATCCTGATACACCCCATTTATTCTTGTTGAGGCTTCCTCAGCTATACACATAATACGTACTTAGATTAGATTAGACGTACTAGCCACATACGAGTAAATATTTTTTAATTACGTCACATTTGATATGCGTATATTCATTCAGCACTTTGCAATAGTATCAAATACGATATCACTAATGTGACACTTCGTAACAACAGAAATTGCGGGTAGTTTGAAACTGGCCAAACTTATAATAATTGGCGCCCGGTCAAAACGGCACTTATTGAATTTAGTATGACGCAATTTGTACTTATTAACACAGTTGTACTATACGACCTCTGAAGTTGGTTTTATATTTACAGCTGTTTGCTATTACTTGCTTAGCGTGGGCTAGTACAGTCGGTGATACAAGTATCAGTGTGCCTAGTGTGAGTCTTGACAATTTCTTTACGTGCTCGGTCTGGTTAGCGTAAACTTGAAATTGTATGGAATAAGAGCAGCGCCATCTAGTGTCAGTCAGTTACACCCGGTTTCTGAAACGTCAGTCAACTTTGACTACAGATTAATTATATTGCCATCCTTGTCATTTGTTTATTGTCAGATAGAGACAACGATAGTTTTAATCTACTGTCAAAGCCAAAAAACGTTCCAGAAACTGGGGGCAAGCCACTAATAACTATATCTAATGGAGTGTTTGGAGTGAGAAGAGTGTTCAAGTTTAAGTTTTGAATGTTATTGCTTAGACCCATTTTTGATAGGCATAAAGTTGAATATGTGTAAACATCCAAAATGTATAAGAGTGAGGTAAGAAGCAAAATCTTTTCCAACCATTGATCAATCTCGAGCGTGGTATACATTTCATGGTATCAAACTTGATCAAGCCACTCAGATTGATCTTTCAAAACACCGGGGATAAGTAGATGGCTTAGCTTATTCTCCGAAGCGAAGTACGTATGGGTTTACAAAGTCACTGTTATAGCAATAGAATAGAATAGGAATGAATACATTTTATTGTCATAACCGTATCAACAGTTTTCCCATTTCTGGCGTACAGTATTTTTTCATTCTTATTACTAACTAGAAGCGCCTCGCGGTTTCACCCGCGTTAACTACTATCCCGCGGGGACCATTAATTTTTACGGGATAAAAGGTAGCCTATGTCACCCGGGGATAGCATAGCTTTCCAACAGTGAAAGAATTTTTCAAATCGGTTCAGTAGTTTCAGAGCCTATTCATTACAACCAAACAAACAAAGTTTTCCTCTTTATAATATTAGTGTAGATTAATTAGCTTAACGTTTCTGGCTTCACTGTACGCGTCGGCTATCTGTGTAGGTAACTACACTATAATAATTAGTATTTACGCCTTTTTCATAGAATCTTCTTGCCTGTAATGTTGTGTGCAGTTTGGTAAGAATAAATGTTTTTCTTTATGTCTTGCTTTCTTTCTTTATTTATTTCTCTTTTCTTATGTAAAGCATAGCATTTGATTGGAGTAAATGTGATGATGTAGCCGAAATTGGTAACACGCTAAGCTAACAATGGAACCGCTCTCAGACCAGGTAAATAGGCATTTTCGAGTCACTTCAGGGCTAAAATTACAAAAAGTGGACGAAATACAACAGCAGAGGTACCTTAATTAAAAACGGCGATGATTTTTGTACACCCGACTTACGCCCCTTAAAATAACTGAAACAAACCCCTACATTATTCAATTACCCCTACACTCCTTCCCTTACAATTGCCATCACAAAAACTCTGACATAAAGAGTTTGTTCTTATCTCGTTTGTTTACCATTCTATGTTTACGGGCGCTCGTAAAGTTAATACCTACCTTTTGTCCCTACCCTCGTAGGAATATAAAAATGCTTGTAAAAATACCTTAAACTGGGGATAGGTGATATTGTAGGTTTTTGAAATGGACAACGTAAAGAAAAAGGTTGGGTTGGGATAAAGTGTCCTTAATTAACACTCATAGGTACTAAATGCATGCTGTTCGCTCAGAGAAATTACTATGTATTACCTACTATCTTCATATATATAAATTACGTTGTTTGTCCGCGATGGACTCCTAAACTACTGAACCGATTTTAATCAAATTTGCACACCGTGTGCTGTTTGGGCTAACTTAAAAGATAGGATAGCTTACATCTCAATTTATGATCGTAATAACAAAAACTTTATCCACAGCAACGCGTGGCCGTGTCTGCTAGTACGTTATAAATATTTAGATCAATAGATTAGTAACTAATGTATAATATTTAGATTATATAGAAATATTTAGATTATTACCTAAGCCAAAATCAAAGTCAAAGAATTTATTGTAAATAGGCAATTAAATCGCACTTTTACAAGTCAAACAGCTAATTCTCGTTAACAGAGCGAATCATAAAAACATAAAGTACTATGATAAATTAAATTAAACAGATAAACTATAAATCGTAATATATAAAATATAAATTACGTGTCACGTTGTTTGTCCGCAATGGACTCCTAAACTACATAAACTTAACCGATTTTAATCGAATTTGCACACCGTGTGCAATTTTATCTAACTTGAAAAAACGGGTAGCTTACATCTCAATTTATAGTCGCACTAACAAAAACCTTAGCCACAGCAACGTGTGGCCGCGTCTGCCAGTACAATTATAAATATCTATAATAAAATTATACTATATTAATTAATCGATGCCATGCTGTTATCATAAGGCCATCAGTCCGATAAGGTTTAGATACTGTTAAGTCTCTAGAGTACCTACATCACAATAATCTAGAATTTTTAGAGCAAATTAGATTTTTAAACGTAAAAATTATATAGATTCTCCATTTGACGTCACTTTTTGACATTTCCCTTGTTAGCTCGTATCTCATAAACGTCTGATCAGATTTGTATGATACTTTCTTATTTGAAAAGTCGAAATGGCATTGAAGCTCGTGAATTAGTTTCTCATCCATCCGGTATCTTACTTTTAGATACATTTTATTTAAGTAAGGAATTCTATTGCTACTTACTTATAATTTCTTATAACTTCGTACGTGATAAAATGAATGTTATAAAGTACATATTCATAAGGAATAATGCGCCACTCGTGTGAACATATTTAATTTAATGATTTTCCTTATTCGTGGAAAAGGGATATTCCCTATGCTACAGATTTTTTGAATACCCTACACCATGTACAGAGCATGTCCATTGTAATGGCACATCGAGAACCACAACTTTTATCATAATTATTGAGGATCTCAGTTTGTCACGCACGACAAAATTTGACAGTTGTAGATGTAATGATTAGCTTAGCTACTCTGATGAATACAGTAGATAATATTTGATTGGTTTAACTTATTTATTCACAATCAAGGTTTCAATTGAAATTGCAAATTCAAATTACTCTGCACATAATTGGAATTAGGTTAGCATTGGAGTGTAGGATTTCGTACTTATATTATACGAAGCCTGTTAATAGGGAACACTCGAAACATAATAATATCTATGCTTTATCAGGCTTCATACAAACCCAAAAACAGAGGGTTCAACTTACATTATGATGAGACCGACCCGATTCCGGTTTCGATTGAGTTTTGATGTTTCGTACTGAGTCTGAGTACGAAATATCGTATAAAACTACATATTTTATTTTAAAAAATAATTTGGCCGAGTACATTTCTTTGTCTAAAGATGACGCATTGTATCATTATTTCATATTGACCGTAGTATGTACAACAAAGAAAGCATTACAAAACGGAAGATCTTAGCCAAAGTCTACTGCACTCAATGTGTCATTATTGGTGCAAGGAACTGTACACATATTTCTACGTATTTATTTAATGGTATAAAAGGCTCTCTCAGTTCCATTAACAAATAAAGATTTTACAGAGAGCTCAGACAGCGGACGTGCAAGTGATAATGAAGACTTTAATCTTGCTTGCGACGCTGTTGGTAGCAGTAGGCTTAGTACATGGACAAGGGTTTCCTACAGGTAAGAATAGTTATATTTCATCTCAACTGCATGCATTCCCATACCTAATAACATACATATTATTATATTATTTTTTTAGTTTTTATTTGTATAACGAGCTTCGGACTAGCTCATTACGTTTCTCGGTTGCGTTTAGGCGGTTCTTTTATTACTAGGTATATAGGTTCGCGTTTGACCAGTATCTGATTGGAAATCGAAGCTGCGGTCTCCGATGAAATTTTAATGACATTAAATAAAAATTAATCTATTCATAAGAACTTTCGGTACAATATTTGCAAGATAGCAGTCAATTCCCGCCAAAAAACTGCCAGAAATGGCGAACAAATGTCAGTATCATAGATTTACTACCTCTTAAGGCCAGTGTAAATAACTTTGGTTTTTCAATAAATGATTAAAAAAAGTATACAAACGATGGTGCACACTTACCTACAAGGTAACCTAAGTATATTCACTAGTGACTTGACGACTCCCAGGTGTAACTATCGGCAAGCACGGACTCCGGCAAGGAATTCCACTCCTCGGATGGATGTTTGTTGTGATTCAGTAGAGCAGGCTGCGAACATGTCAAGATAGCAGCTTCGCGGCGTAGCAACCAAAGTGATACGTATTTTTTTATGGAATTTGTACTAAATAGTATTTTTTTTTTAGCAAACTGCCCTCCCGGCGAGCACTCGGTACTGTACTGCCCCCAGAAGGCCGAGCCGTCATGTGACAACCCTACTGTACACAATCGAGCAGACGGGGTAGGCGCCTGTGGCATCCCTGATTGCTTCTGCAACACCCCTAAAGTACGCGACTTGAAAACTGGAAAATGCGTAAACTTAGCTGGCTGTTCATAAAATTTAATTGTTGATTAAAGGAAACTTATAGGAGTTAAACTATAGACTTATTTCTTAATAGCTGCGACCCATGGATTTACCCGTAATATGCTGTAGATGATGATATTATGTCCAAACTGCCTAGGAAGTTTTAGGCATTTTGTTGAATCGCGACATAGACTTCGGTCTACCAGGCTGACTGTGACTCTATTTGTACCTATACAAAAAGTTGCCCAAAATTAAAAAAAAAGTGATGCCATCTCTTTCGCTCTATGACGAAGACGAACAATGGTAACTTCTCGACTTCACACAGTCAGAGCAATCCATTCAAAGAGTATCTACGTCATAACGTCTCCAATCCATTTTCCTCTTCCTCACCGGTAAAAGGAATGAACTGAACGGGATTCCAGTGAATCCCCTATGACAAAAGTCGGCTTAGTTCTCGTATATGTGGCTTGGTGCACTCTCTTCATGCATCATTGAATACTTTGAGAGCACAGGAAAGAGACATTTAATGCACTCATAATAGTGCTATTTGCTTTTGTACCTACTAGTGATGCGGTAGGCTCAGTTCAAAGTCAAGGGGTTTTAGAGTTCCGTGCCTAAAGGGTAAAACGGGGCCCTATTACGAAGACTCCGCTGTCCGCTCGTCTGTCAGTCTCTCTGTCTGTCACCATACTGTATCTTATGAACCGTGATAGTTACACCCGGTTTCTGAAACGTCAGCCAACTTTGACTACAGATCAATATATTGCCATCCTTGTCATTTGTTTAGTGTCAGATAGAGACAACGATAGTTTTAATCTCCTGTCAACGCCAACAAACGTTCCAGAAACTGGGGGTTAGACATTTGAAATTTTCTCTGATGATGTATTTCTGATGCCGCTATAACAACAAGTACTAAAAACAAAATACAACAAATAAGTAAGTCCCATACAACAAACGTGATTTTTTATAGATAATGGTGCTGAATCGATCGTGTGTGAGTCAGACGCACTTGGCCGTTTTTTTAACTCACCTGAAGTCATTAGTGCGGTGCCGAAAATTAAACACAATCGCTGGATTGGGACTCAAAGATGTGACCTAATTAGACTGTCCATATTACAATAAAGTTAATGAATGAAAACAAAACTTCAGTTATTTGTTCCATACAATTTGTCTATAATCCAGTCTAACTAGAAATCCAACAATTAGTCCTAATTCGTTTGAAAGTTCCGAAACTTACCCCACAGTTAGCTGTAGCCGACAAACAACATACCTTGTACTTAGTCTATATTATAGTCAAACAGAACCATCCAGCCTGTCTGTAGGTAGATTTAATTACTGTCTAGACTAGACAATGCTTCCCTGTGAGGCATTAGGTCAATAATAATTAGACATGCAAGTGCACACAGGACTTGTGCTGCGCTTTAGAAGTGCCTGACCAAACGTTTCTTGTGGTTACTATGCCCCCTCTGCAGTACCATAGATAACTTTACCTATCCTATTATTTATTATGTGATTTTGTGTATGTTGTAACCGTCCGTATACATACATCCACCATCTTTAATCACTACGCTAAATATGAAAGTATTGGTGTTTTTTTGTTGTTTTTTACACCCAAATAGCTGGACGGATTTTAATAAATTTTAATGCAAAATAGGTTAAGGTTTATAGGTTAAGGGATCTAGTACCTTTTATTACAAAAACGTGTGCCTAAAAGAGTGAAAAGGGAAGCCCCGTAAACACAAAGTTAATTACTACGATAAACATGCCTTAGGTACCTCCGAATCTGCTTATAGCCAACATACCCTATGGAGTATGGAGTCAATCGCAGTACAGACCTTTGAAATGCTTTTGGGTGGAATATAACCTGAACTTTTCACCTATATTTTTCTTACACTATAGCGTCGAAAAACAGATGGCACAGTTCTAAAATTAACACAAGACATTCGCAAGAGATAAAGAGGAAAGGTACTACGCGAATTCTCCTTAATCCATCAAAATTCTCACAGAGGCGTGAGCACTCCGAATCAATTACACTAAGAAACGGTTAGGGGTAATCAAAAGCAACCCCTTGCCGGCACTCATTAGCGAATAACTCAGACGGTTAGAGAATTATTATCATCAGGTTGGTTTTATGTCTAGCGCAAGCCACAGACGATGGTCGTGTTTTAACGTCAAGTCGAGCGACGTCTCTCGAATGACAATAGAGGCATGTTTGCGTAGTGACTGAGCTATCGGACTGCTACGCTTGGGTGTTGCGGGTTCGATTCCCGCCCGGAACAATTATTTGTGCGATCCACAGAAATTGTTTGTTTCTGGTCTGGGTGTGATGTGTATGTGAAATTATAATAATATGTCGGTAAGCGGTACCCACGATACAGGAGCAATCCTAGTGTAGAGATACGTAAAAATAAACTATTATAATATTGTGACAGCGAGCTGATCTGCTGAATGATTGATGGTAGAGTGAAGAACCCTTCTGAGACTAACATAAATTTTGTGCTGTTTAGCCAAAAACGACTCGTCTATGAGTCCCATCGAAACTAGTAATTTCTGTAATTTTTGTTCATTTCTATCCTTGAAAGCTTGCCCCTATTTTAGCTCTATCGAGTCGTTTTTCTCCCATATCGTCCCATAGACCTAGTACAATTTCAGTCTAGGCCAGATATTATGTAAAATGAATATCTTAGATGCTTTACTTTAGCTTCAAGAGCCGTTGCGTTCACCTGTTTTAAAGGTGTATCAGCCCTCTAAGAGTTTACGCCTTGCATCCTCCATATCCTCCGGGAAATTACAGATTCGCCCAATTAGGAGCGGCACAGATAAATTCCTAACACTCGGATATATTTTTTAATTATATCCTGTAACTGCTAGCTATTTGAATTTAATTTCCGTTATCACTCATTTGAGGCTCTGGAGGCTTATTGCGGGCTTCGGAAACGTTTGATTACTTTGACAAGGGAATGTTGGTAGAAATTCAAAAATGTAACCTTGTTATGTATTTTTTCTCAAGCATGTATTTTCTTTTTCAGATTAATATAAGATTTTATTAGTGATAGCAAACGCAAGAATGTATCATTGCGTGCTCTATCAAAACTCTCAGGAAGTTTGCATTAAAATCAGGAAGTTTTACTAAATCGTGACGTCGACCGTGACTTGACTTGACTATGACTTTACACCTGACAGACTGGAGCAAGTTATAATAGACTCGTTTCATGTTCGGGTGCCTAGTGTGAGTTTTGACAATTTCTTTACGCGCAGCGCCATCTAGTGACTAACTGACTGACACTATATGGCGCTGCTCTTATTCCATACAATTTCAAGTTTACGCTAACCAGACCGAGCACGTAAAGAAATTGTCAAAACTCACACTGGGCACAATCGTGGGTGAATACTTGAATAGTCCTATGGATATCTAAACATTTCTTAGCAGAATAGTCTAGGGATATGTACAATTTCAGAGGCATTGTATGTATAAGCATCCCTTACTTACGTTTGAATTTAATTTAATTTTCCATGTCATCACTCATTTCAGTATCTCGGGAAACACGCAGGATTGGCTTAACGGCTTCTCGCATTGGTTTTATTAGCCTTTTGGAAGGCATTTGAAGCGTTTACGGCCCGTTTTAAGACTGGTTTAATAGGCAATATTATTTTTGCTACATACATTCATGAGACGTGAATTGTTGAATACGTACCGCCTATGTGTTTTACGATGGTAACGTGTTCATGGTCTGATCGCGTGCATCGCCTGGCTACCTTTGTATTGCCTCACCATCCATTCACCACTCCATCGAAGACTCCTGAACCACCCGCAACCGCCTAGTGCGGAAATAACATTGAGGTTTCTTTATTTTATCTCAACTAATTCTAATCTCACCAAGCTTCCCAGTTTTATCACCTCCACGTAACTCGAAACACCCCAAATGGAGTCTCCATAAACCAGAGCTAAGTGAAAGTCTACAGACCTCAGACAAAGCTTGTTCCGCGTAAAACCAATTCGGGCCACATCCGTGAAGTGAGAAACACACTTACGCTCTCAGAGCCCCGGAAGGTGTTCGGAATTTCGTTTGAGAACTGTATTTTGGCACTGTTGTTAATGTAGAATGTTGGGGAAGTTATGGCTTTGTATCTAGACAATGTTATTAAACAGGTTGCAGTGGGAATTCAGCTAAAGATCGCAATGTTTGCACATCAAACAATGAGGTAATCATAGTTTGTTTTTTTTTATAAAGGTCATAATTTTTATAAGAGAAATAATCAAATTATTACAGAGTTATGACTTATGAGGCGAGCAAAGTTACCCATCTTATGATATGCCTAACGCCTGCCTATAAAGTCAATGCAATGTCACTTTGATTTACAACCTACACATTTCAACATAATTTAACAATGGAAACCAGCTTTAAAATTGTGATGCTAGATTCGACGTAAACCCGATTAATTCCTAAGCAATGTAGTAACTGTTTGTTCTATGACAGTGAGTGAATCTTTACATCATCCTTAACTTTCCCAGCCCACCTAAATATTAGTAAGTAAACTGCATCTACATGCAAATATTACCCCAATAGCTAGCAGTATGTTGGTACTAACTGCCAATAAACTCAGTTGAGAGTTACCAACACTCAAAAGTCACGAGTAGGTACGGAAATAACCGGACAGTGAAGTAAGCAGTGAACCGCAAAACACAAATAATATCCGCCACTACACAGCAGTGAGGGGAAATAACGTATTTTATGCACAGGTCTACATGGAAACCTACTAAACCGAGTATACTTCGCATAAAGAGCCGCCGTACTGCTTTTAGTCGTTACGACACGATTTTATGTCGCATAAACGTAATAGTAGTTTTATAGTGAGATCCACACTTTTATAAAAAAACGGTATGGACCGAAAAGTTTGTACTCGTAAATTAAACAATTGTTAATAACGATAATACTTCTTTCGATACTTAATTGCCCTGCCAGACGAGTAATTACTTTAGAGACCGTGTCTGCTGAATATGTCTGAAACTGGTATTTCAGCGCGTGAAACGATACACAAAACGATATTGTTGAAATTAATATTTTTCTTCAGTTCTTTTGTTTTTTATGCACCATTGTGTAAATAAAAGTCCGACATTGTAAAGGCCTCCCGACACAGCACTTGGCTGCCGGACACCGGCATTGCACCCTCGTAGGATATCTTATGGTAATATATTTTGCGCGTTCGTGCCTCTACGGTTTCTCGCCAAATATTATTTTGTTTACGCTCTTTTATGTATTAAATTATGTTTTCATAAATAGCATTTAGGATAAACGCTGGGAGCGGCCGATGGCGTTTATAAGAGACCGCAGCCATAGATATTACGTTCTTCCGCTTCATTAATCAGACATTAATGAGCCAAATATTAATAAAAAATCAAAAACACGAACCTAATATAATAAACAATCGAAATTGCAATTATTAGCATACAGTTCCTTAGCTCTGGCGGCTAAGTTATCCATGATAATGCCTTGTAAGAATCTTTCCTCCCCATTGAGGTATATAATTCCTCAATGTTCCTCCCCTTATGTTTTTCTTGGGATTGCACACGGGATCGTTAATTTTACTAGCTCTCCCCCTGCACTGTCATCGCCGTCCCCGCTTGTCGTAGGCGATATCGATTAAGGTGGATTTACATTGAGTCAGTTACTGACTCCAGTACTGATGCCGTGTACTGTTCACACTGTTTACTTATACCAGTAGCGTCTTGAATTTGAACTTAGGCACTGGCTCAATGTAAACAAGCTATTATAAATGACGGAATTGTGCTTAATCCTTCATGAAATATCTTTATCTATAAAAACTGTTATATCAATGGAAGTACGTGGCTTCACCCAATTAGATTATATACGGACTGACATAATAACATTATCTTATTCATTATCAACTGGAATGAAATCGATAGTGTCTGTCTGTCTGTTTGTAATTACTTTTAAGCCATCGAAGTACTTAGTCCAATGATCACAATCGGCAGTATCCCTAGTACGGAACAATTTTATTATCCTGTGTTTTATTCAATTCCTAAGAAAACTTTTAAACTCACTAGATATATATTTGTTTAACATACATAATAATATATATTCAGTCTCGCCCTTTTTCCTTTGGTATAGGCAGAGTAGCATCTTTCCACATGCTACGATCCTGACACACCTTTCGCTTCTTCAACTTTCAGGAGTCTCTTGATACTTCATCGACGGTTAATTCCACTAGTCATCATCACCATCAGCCTATACTAGTCCACTGCTGGATATAGGCCTCCCCTAATGAGCGCCATAGCGCCCTGTCTTTAGCTTGACGCATCCAGCATCTGCCTGCAGTCTTTCGCAGATCGTCATCCCACCTGGCCGGAGGGCGTCCTACACTACGTTTGCCGAGTCGCGGTCTCCACTCAAGAACACGTTTACCCCAGCGGTTATCGGTTCTTCGCGAGATATGGCCGGCCCACTGCCACTTCAGCTTGCTAATTCTTTGAGCTACGTCGATAACTTTGGTTCTCTGTCGGATATATTCGATAACCCTGTCCTTCAGAGAGACTCCAAGCATAGCTCTTTCCATAGCTCGTTGAGCGACTTTACACTGGTGGACCAGCCTTACCGTAATTCCACTAGTAAAAACTGAATAATGAAAAAGATGATGATGTTGAGAAAATCCGATGGCAACGCTACTACTTTAATCGATAATAGTATCAACTATATCAGTAAGTACCAACTGAAATAAAGCCATTCATTATTTATCTACACTGCACAGAGTGATTAACGATAATCGATAGAGAAAAGATTTTTATAACAGCGAAGAAATGTTGCGGCTGATTTTATTTGGACTTATAAGTGTTATAGTCCTTAGTACTAATGGCAGGCAAATAGAAGATACTAGAAAGGTCCATTTGGAAGGGCTTGGTAATGTAATTGGTGTAAAATATTGGGATGGTGAATTTTACGAGTTCTTTGGTATTCCGTACGCTACAGCGCCTAAAGGACGAGACCGGTTCAAGGTAAGTGGTGGAAACTTAGACAGCATCCGTGGCTGAGTAGTTGTTGAAAATTTTGTAAAGCGAGTTGTGGATTTGGTTCCCGCAAAGGGGAAATATTTTTGTGAACCACAGGTAATTTGCTCAGAGCCAAGAGATTTGTGAGACCATGGACTTTGTAGTTGTTAATGTCATATTTTAAAAACTATCACATAGCGAAAATTTCACTACAATCCGTTATGTTCTTTTTACGATGCGAAAAAACATTACAATCCCAAAACATAATATATAATACAGTACAATACATAATTTATATATATTTTTCTTCGGTTGCCAGCTTAATTTAAGTGTCCTGAATATGTCTTTTTAAATATTATCTTCTTAAATGTAAAAACCTGTCGTCCTTTACTGCTGTATTAGAAAACAGAACATAATATTGATGCAAATAATAAAGACACTAGTAACCTTAAGTAAGTATTAATTGCTTATTTTATTTTTCAGGCACCCCTTCCTATAAGCCCATGGAAAACTGACATGAAAGCCGACAAACTGGTCATGTGCCAACAAATCATGTCCTCAGAAAAGGAAGACGAAGAAGACCTGCTTTACGGACAAGAAGAGTGTCTCATCGCAACTTTAGCTGTACCAAAAATTGCCAGCGACACCAATCTAGTGCCAGTCATAATCTATATACATAGTGGTGCGTACGTTGGTGGTAGCGGCAACATGGCCAAATACTACCACCTGGCTAGACAAGACGTCCTGGTTGTCAATTTGAATTATAGATTAGGAGCGATTGGCTTCGCCTGTCTTGGAACAGAAGATATTCCTGGCAACGCAGCTCTGAAAGATATAGTGGCTGGAGTCAAGTTCATCAAGGAGCATATTAAAAGTTTCGGTGGTGATCCGGATAATATCACACTTGCAGGCTACAGTGTAGGTGCGACGCTGGCTGAAATAGTTGCACTGTCTAAAGAAACTAGAGGCATGTTTGACAAGTTATTTCTAGACAGTGGTTCGGCTTTAGCTCCTTACGCTGTAAACAGAGAACCTATAGAAACAGCGAAGAATATTGCTATTTCCATTGGATACAAAGACACCGGCAGTATTGAAGATTTGAATGAGTTTCTTCTGGAAGCTGATACCGAAGATCTCTTATCTGTTAGCAAGAATTTCTTTTTGAAGAACAGCACCTTCGGTTTTGCACCATGCATTGAAAATCCGGCTAATCCCGGAGCAGTTCTGACGGAATCGCCACTTGATACGCTAAAGAAAGGAAACTACGGTGACTTTTCACTCATGACGGGCTTCGCAAATATGGAAGGTATAGCTCGAACTAGCCATTTCGAAAAGTGGTTGAGTTCGATCAATACAAATTTTGCTGATTTCCTGCCAGCAGACTTAGTTTTCAAAAACGATAAAGAGAGAGACGAATTCGTTAAAGTACTAAAGCAGGATTATTACAATGGGAAGCCATTGACTCTCGATAGTGTACAAGGGTACATTGATTATTTTGGTGACTCTATGTGCAAGTACTCGATCATGAAGTCGGCTAAACTGCACGCTAAGCATTTGAAAAGATCCATATACATGTATGAGTTTTCTTACGTTGGTAAACTGAATACTAAGCATTTGTACATGGATAGAATAAGAGGAGCCAGCCACAAAGATGCTTCTTCTTATATCTTGGATTTCTACGACTGGACTAGAAACTACACTGACATGGACATGAGAGATCTTATGACTACCATTGTGGGCGATTATCTTAAATTTGAGTAAGTATTGCTTGATTTGTCAGTCACGTCGTCAACTTTCCTACAAATTAGAAGTTTTTTTAGTTATTTTTGTTAGCTACATTTTGATATTACGAGTACTTAAGTAAATATACTGAAGCGAAGTATTCATTTAACACTACAAAGTACTTCATTTTAAAATTTGCCCGAAATGAATACCATTCTAGGTTATGGTGTTAGTTTAATTTTAGTTAATCTTTATTAAATCGCTATTTTTCAACTTTTCAGAAATCCGACTGCTTACGAAAGTTCTCTCATCACCATCAAATGGCTAAAGTATAAAAACAATGACCCAAACTACTTGGACATGGGCGACAAATTCGAAATGAAAAAAGATCTGTTCGCAAAAGGATTCCAGCTTTGGGATGCAGCTTATGAGAAATATTACTGGACACCTACAGTTGTAAATCCTGAAACATACAAAGGAAAGCCAAAAAATAACATGAAATCTGCACCTGGAAACAAACCTGCAGTAAAGGAATCAGCAGATAAACTTCCAGCTCAAGACCCTGCCGCTGAGAAAACTGCACCAGCTACCAATGCTCAAGAACCAGCTGTTAAGAATGCTCCAGCAGCTGATACAATATCTGCTCCAGCTGACCCTAATGCTAAGGATAACACAGAGTCTAAAACTAAAGACTCTCAATCTAAGAGTACAGAACCAAAACCTGCAGAGATTATTCAAAAGCCTATAGTTATGGAATCTACGAAAGGTGATAAATAAAAGTCAAAAATAAACCAATCAGCTTATGTTTTACTTCATCCAAATACTATGTAAAACTAATTTTTGTCCTATCTATCACACAAAGTAAAATACTTCTTATCTGTTTACTAAATGATGCAATACAATTTTACCTTTTACGTATAACTCTAAAAAAATGTTTATTTCCAGAACAATAATTGGGTAACACAAAATTGAAAAAACTTGGCTCACTTATTCTCTCTTCATTTTGATTCGGTATATTATAATAATTATTATACGAGTACCTACTTTTATCGTATCTTATCTACTACTTACGTAATTATTTTTATCGTAACAGTGATAGTAACTGGTAATGCATCAACCGAACTAAAACAAAACTCGATGACACTAAAGTTTACAGCTTTTGGTTTCGTTCATCGTTACAAAACCGTGAAACATTTTTGGTTGAAATTCTAATATTATTCAAGTCGAAACTGCATTTTTTGCTGTTCAACATAGAGTAGATAGACTCTGACAACGCTTGGGGTGAAAAAATATTTCCAATACTTATTGCAATAAATTCGAGAGGAAATCACAAATTCAGTTCTTGTTTAGAGGTGTCAGTCTCAGGGTGGCACTTGGTACAAGTTATAAGTTTGCGAATGTTGTAGCGAGACAATGAGAAAAGTATAGTAGGTACTTGAAAACAAAAAAGGATAATGAAAAAAGTGCAAGAAAATACCCGAACACCGTTTTAATAAAAACAATCCTAATGATTCTATCCTCACAGACGATAGGATCGATGAATTTTTTTAGACACCTTTGACAAAAATAACTGTACAAAAATTTCAACATCATCAGGCGATTCAGTATAATTTATTAAGCCTATCATAATATTCTAATGGAGGACACTTGGACATTGGCAATAGGTGAATAGGAGCTTTAATTTACTACGACCGCTTCCATATTAAATAAGAGATTTCATGAATTGTGTGTGTTGTCTATAGTATTAAAAATATAAAAAATCCCATACGTGAAACTTTATTTTATAAAAAAGCCTTGATAAGAGACACTAATCGATACGAAACGATAATCATCGACTACCCTATTCACTGCCGTATTTCATTGCTAGAATGATAGATGGCGCTGTTCTTAATAATTAATTCGCCTTGAACTCTTGAGTCTTCGTTAACTTACACCACAGTCGCGAAAGCATTTGCATAGGGGTTAAGCATCCACCAAACCTTTACATTTTTTTACCACGGTTTTGAAGAGAACCTGTCACTCTCAGACGTTTCAAAATGATATCAAGATGTCATCCGCACCTCGTTGAAATGATTTTGTAATAACGAGTATCCAGTAAAAAACATTTTTTTTTAAATAGATATTACCTACCTATATAGTCGTTCGTTAGATACCTACATCCTACTGTTGTCTGTTTTCGTTTGCATAACTCTAATACTGAGATATATAATATTGAACGATCTAACCAAGCAACCCAATCATCGACCATGACGTTGGCCCATGTCGAGATCGCTGCCATAAAACAACACGGACTCATTGCATAAACGGTGCGAAGCCAATACACAAAAAAGAAATGGAGGTTGATGTAACATTTTTGTGTTTATAATTTGATTTTGTGATGTCGTTGATGAAGGCATTAATGTACAATTCGTTTAATAGGATAATTTAATTATTGGACTAAACGTTCTAGTTTCCAACGCCTAATACAGTTAAATTTAATAAAGTGCCACTCAATTACAGGTACACCACGTTGAGCGGAATTCTCGGCGCGCCGCTGCCTGCCACGTTGTCATCCGACGACATTCGGTATCCGATATTGACGTAGCGCCGTCTCCAGGCATGCCCCGAATGCCTTCAGACGTGCGTGGGATACAGGGTGTTGCGATTTGTAAGGGAATTTGTATTGCGGAAAATGTTGATGGTAAAATTCTGTTGTAAAATGATTAAATATTTTATTATGCTAAAAGGCCCTAGCTGGTATGTGAAGCAGGTAGGAAAATATTTTGTGTATTGTTCTAGAAAACTATATTTTAATAGCCGTTATAGATACACTTTATTTTGTGTGGGTTCACAAGATTATAAATATTGAGTAATATTAAAAAAAATAAGTACAAGCATATTATTTTGCATATTTTCTTTATGATAAAGTTAAGTTTAAATCACGTTTTCTCCCGTTCAACTCAACCAAACTCAAACTATACAACTGTGTACATTTTTGTCCGTTGTCGGCTATCATTTAACCACTATCTCACGTTTGGTCTCTGGTCTGTATATTTTTCTGGTCTTTCAATAATACGCAAGCATTCTGTATAAAGCCACCGCTGATCGTCGCATTCCAACGACGTAGGCTCTATGCAAAGCAAAGCCGTCATGATGATATTGGGAACTCAGATAGGAGTATAGAAATGTTGTGGGATGATTGAACAACAAACACCTATACTAATATTATAAATGCTTAAGTGGGGAGTAACGAATTGGCGTGATTTTATATAAAACCGTTTGTAGCATGTAAAACCAGATTCTTTGTAAAAAATAAATGGTAACTCCTATTTTTACAATATTTAAAGCATTAAATTACTCTGAATACTTTCCCCGGCATAAATCTAAAATCTTTCATCTGCTACTCACCCTCTAAAACTCCGGATGACTGTGCAATTACCAATATCTAACCGAGTATCATCAGCTCTATATAAATCCTTACCAAGAACCTTTACACAATAACCAAAATTAACATTCAATAAAACTCCCAACGCAATTGTCAGGTTTTCTGATAGCGACAAAGGATAGCTTGTGCTTAGGTTTATTTGCCAATCGAGAACTTTTTCACAATAAGCTCGATATACATTTTGTGCAACTTCGGCACGAAGGCGCCCCATTACCTTATTGTGACACAGTTAACTTAAGCTAGCACTTATATTTATATGGAGTTGATAGGTTCGACTTTGTGGAAAAATCCTATTCCAGACCTATAAATCAGTTTTTGTTATTAAAACACCCCTTGGCACCTTTGATCCGGACCTCCCCTTGCATTGGCGGGTTATTCTGCACTTCTTTACTATTGTTGATATTTTAATTTTTCTTTTATTATGACGTTTCAACCACTGCGCACTGTTTTGTTTGTAATATCGATAAAAATATTAATTTTATTATTTCTATCTTCGATGAATAATTGTGTGTGATGTTATATATGCAGCTTTAAAAAAAATGTGGTCACAGAATTATTATCCAGTCACGCAAAGCTTTGCCTAAAACATCTCTCGGTATTGACAAATAAATCAGTGTAAACTTTTTAACCAAAATAGAAAATAATTAAAGAAATTCAGCCTTAAGGGTATCTGTGAAAATCATCTCTATTCTCCTTTTGTTCTCTCCGAAATTTTCCAAGACACTCGGCGACACCGGAAACAATTAAGAGCTTGTTCAGAATACACCCCCTGTTCTCCCGACGGAGGGTGCGTTGTGTTCTTTTCAATCCGCTACCCTCTACCCGTGGTACAGGGTCGGACGAAGGCAGGGGGCAAAAGGGGGCCCCTCTAACGAAGTAGCCCCCCCCAGTCAGTTTCCCAGACTTTCTTTTTTTAATAATCTCTGATTGTGGATTAAATGTAGTAAAATATCGTCATAACTCCCTCATCTACATTAGCATTTGAACTTGTTTTCAAATTGGCAATTAAATTGATTGTTATAAAATTATAGTCGTTCAGCTTCCCAGTTCAGTACACACACTTACTGTTAACTCTTTACTGTGAAATATCTACAGATATTTTATCATGAACAGTGCTTTTTATACTTTGAATTCGAAAATTACACACTACTGCGTGGATGCGCTGTGATATAATTAGAAGTATTTACCTTTCGCGAATCAATTTATATTTACCGGAAAAAAACGGGACCTAATTATCGCACAGATTTAAATGGAACATCATTTAGGTCCGTATTAATAAATGAACCACAATAGCGCTACCAAGTGCGCTACCAGCTAATCCACACTCAAAATGCAATCTGCATCTTGAGATCGTTGCGAGATAAATGGATATTGAGATGTAGCACTGGCTACTAGATACTGTCTTGTATGTGTCAATTGTGTCATAATCGGATAGCACTTAACCGCTGAGTGTCATTTATTAATTTGCCAGAGATCATGTAAGTTTCTGTTCCTAATCTACAACTTAAGATGTATTTATTAAATAGAACAAAATAGCAAGTGTACACTGAAGATAGCTCTCAGAGCTAAGTTTGATTTATTAATACGGACCTTAGACAAACCTCGACGTTTCGATGAAGTTATAATAAACGAGGTCACTGAGAGAGCCGAGTAAATAAATACACTCATATTATGCGTTTGAATAAGTGAATAATATATTAGCCCCAAACTTTTATCCTGCTCCCGGCCCAGCCCACTGCCCCTGTGTAATCTCAGCCACAATGTTGGGACATCGAGGTAAACATTGTTTAATGTTGTTTAAAAAAAGTATTGCCAAGATAAGAGCAAGTTAATGGCTTTAATTTGAAACCTCGAAAAGTTTGATACTGTTTCGGCCGTCTGCTGAGGGTGCGAGCTGATAAGTAATTTAATAGAAAAGTCAAAGATTTACGGCGCAGCGTAAGATTTAGTACAGTCTAATGTAGGCTACCAAGGCTCCGTGGGGGATGAGCCGATGGCGAAGCGTGATGTGTTCCCATGATAAGCAAAGTATTTGAGAAAAAATAAGAAAGAAACAACAAAACGAGACTAAAAACAATGTTTCAAAAATAACAAAAAATGTGGATACTTACTGCAATTACGGTTAAAACTGCAAAAAAACCCGTTCAACACGCTAAAAACAGTACTGTATGTCACTATTTTCTCTCCACATATTTACAAAACTCTGTTACAATTTGTAACTACATTTAAACAACTCAATAGCGGCCGCTCGAAACTCCATTATTGAGCTCTATACGCCCTAAAATTACCACCACAATACTGGGTAAAATTAAATAACGCTTGTTCAGCACAAAAGGGACTGATTGAGGGCTACGTTACAGTGCTATAGACAGTAAGGACGGTTGAAACATTATTTTTTGTATGTGACAAGGGTTCGACTTCTGGTATTAAAACTTTGTCAGGAGCCTCTGGCTCAACGCTATCAGTGGATTTAACAGAGAAAAACAGATGAATGTGCCTTACGAAGCTCAGAGAGATGGAAATCCAAACATAACTTATGTAAGTAATTGGGTGAAAAGTGCATACGGTAGTGCATGCAGGTATACGGTTTTTAAAAAATGGAACGAACTTCTCACAAAAGTGACTGTTAATCATTGTTTTGTGCAGTGAATAGAGTAATGCCAATTTAAGCTTTGTAGAGTTCCCAACATAAATAAATAAAGCATCACGAATAGTTACGGTCACACATAAATCTAACGAATCAAGAACTACACGCTCCGACAAAGACCCAGATCGAGCACACACAAATACCTTTCCTACGCCGGGAAGAAGCCGCAACTTCACGCTACGCACGCCTGCCAAGAGGCCGTCTTCAAAGCGCCCTTACTGCACAAACCTTGTATATTGCGGCCAAGAGACCGATGGCACTTAAAAACCTTTCAATTATACAACTGTCAAACACAATATATGGTGGGAAGTACAATGAAGAGTGAAAAAGCTCTGATCCAATATGTTTTAGGATGTACCATTAGGAGTACCTATAGGAATTTTATTGGAATAGGAGTGGAAAAACGAGCTTCGATAAAATATTATATAAGGAATTTAAGGAACCTATTTTATTTTTGTTATTATGAGATTTTTGGGTCAGCTTTCATTTTTTAATCCGATTACCTAAAATAATCTAAGCAACATGTACATAACAATACATTACCATGAGTGTTGTACTCGTATTGGGTTCTACGAAGTATCTTCGCCATTTTCAGCCTTTCCAGCGAATACTACAGCTTACATCTAAACTCGGGGGAAATTAACTTGTCCCCATGTTCCCTTCATGTAAAATTTTAACTTATTAATACTTGGCTCACTTTAATGAAATTGGATATTAACTCATAGGACGAAGCCTTAATTATTTCGAATTAAAAACATAATTTTGAAATGAAAGCAACGAAGTAATTAATGCGACATGTTGATGACGATCATAATCAAATTATAATTAAATTAATTTTAAATCTTTAATTAATTTTAATCAAATTAATTTTATGAGGAAACCAAAGGAGTTTCCACGTTCTTAATTTTTAAATAAAATATTATTATGTATATTTTTAATTAATACAGCAACAAAATATGGTTTTTAAATTGAGTTTTCATGACTGACACAACATTATAAAATGTATATTCTTTGCAATAATAATTGATTTGGGGTAATCTCAAATACCTATTTTTATCGGTAGCATTTATACGGTAGATTAATAAACTTTATTTTAACATTATCCATACACTACTTCCTGTCCTCTGTTTTTGTCTTCCAAACCCCAGTTTCTGGAACGTTTGTTGGCTTTGACAGTCGATTTAAACTATCGTTGTCTCTATCTGACGATAAGCAAATAACAAGGACGGCAATAGAATTAATCTGTTGTCAAAGTTGGGTGACGTTTCAGAAACTGGGGGAAAGTGTCTTTTGGCTTTTCATGTTCGACGCAGGTTCTCTGCCATAATTAAACGACTTACTAATCGTAATCATACTACTTATACAGCTAAAACTGATTTTTAATACTAAAAAACCTGGTTTTTCACATGCAAGGCACCGGAAGCACACCTTTGATGCCTTTAAAGACTGCTTTTCATTAAGGCACTGGATTTTTTATTAAAACGTTAATTTGTAAAGGGCGCGGAGTGGCGTGCGTGCATTCCCTGCTTTAGAAGACAACCAGGCGTGATTTGTTTTTCAATGGAAGCTTTTTAGCCTGTTTTCTCATTATTTTTACTTTAGTTACAGACAAGTCTAAATTATTATGAGCGGTTTTAATGTGAAAGTAGTTTTGTGTGTGCGCGAATTATTTTAATTTAGGACGCTGCAAACAAAGTCTTGGCTGTACCACTTTTTACTGTGTTGTGTTTAGACTTTTTAATGTCTTGTACTGTCATAGACGGTCAAAGTTTTAAATAATGTATATATATAATGTCTAATCTTATATCTTTAAATGAGCAATTCTTGTATATATGTATATAATTGGAATCTCGGAATCGGCTCCAACGATTTTCATGAAATTCAGTATATAGGGGGTTTCGTGGGCGATAAATCGATCTAGCTAGGAATCATTTTTAGAAAATGTCATTTTATTCGTGTTTTTTATGATTTTTTTTCTTTAAATAACCAGTTCATATTTTTTTATTATTCTATCGGTAAGATCGAAAAATATTATTCATATTTCATCATTTTATTAGTAATTCGTACTTAAATATAATTTCCAAATAACACAATCAAAAAAAAAAAAAATAATCCCGAGCAAAGCTCGGTCATCCAGATATTTAACAAATAATGGACAAGCGGTGGTAGCCTAGTGGGCGAACGTTCGCCTGCCAAAACGGAGGTGGCTAGTTCAAATCTCAGTGCGGGCACGTACCAATTTGTTTCTTGTTAAACATATTATGTAGGTAAGTAAATATCACTCGTTTTTCGGTGAACGAAAACATCGTGAGGAAACCAACATGCCCGAGAATTACTTCGGAGGCATGTTATCCACCAATCCAGATTAGGACCCCGTGGTGGATTTTAACCTAACCCTCCCCACAAAATTGAGAAGAGGCCTTTGCCTAGCAGTGGGACAGCTGTTATTAGCTGAATTAATATAAGTATTAACTATTATTATGGGTCAAATTACTTGCACTTTTAATTATTCCTATTTTAAAAGTAACTTAGAAAAACTGCCCTTACATGATTATTATGATGAGGACGCTGATCAACTTAGCCCACCAAAACTCGTCCCTACTAAAACTGTTATGTTACTGCACTATATTATAAAGTACCTTCCACCTGCCTATGCTGACCTCTGCAGGATCTTTCTGATGCGCCAACCACACGAAGAGCAGGAGGTTTCGTCGCATTTAAAAATATAATAGCTACCATCAATATGCAGCAGGGCGCAGGATAATCGTCGGTTTTCAATTAAAATCCTTATATTCGACGTGCGCCTGAATATTTATTAGTAATCTGATGGTCGGTGTATACGGAGTAGTTGAAACAAGGACAGGTGATTGGCAGCAAAGACTTTGGTTGATAACATCCAACCAACCAACTAACCAACCCGCCTACAACCAACACAAGCATCCTCCAACTCCAACGAGTTGCGCAGAACAGAAAGAAGTGACGTTTGGTGGCATAGTCAGTTGCAGGTTTTGTTGGAAAACCTTTTCTAAGTTCAAAACAACTCAAAACAGACTTCATCGAAAATCAATCAATGTTTCTGTGAGAATTCAACCATTTTTGTTGTACTATCCAATGCAGAGGTATCAACGCGAGGGGTCGGAAAGTTTCCAACCAGATGTCACCAGCCGACGTCTAGACGATCCCTGCAGTCTGCGAAACTTTTATTCCCTTTTTCAGCTCGCACTATTCCATACAAAATTGGACTTATCGGGTATTGTTTTCAGGACGTAGAATGGCGCAGCTGTTGTCGAGATTTGCATGGGTAAATTGGGTTTCAGGAGGCTTCCACAACCTTAAAAACAATAGTTCTGATTGGATTGATAGACGATGTAGAATGTCGTAGTCCAAAATATTATGGGCCTGTGAAAATCTACTCCATTGATTGTCATTTCTACCTCGAAATTACCACCGTCTTTATTTCCCGATTACTATAATTTTGGAGTTTTCAAGTCGAGAGTGAGTGTATAGGTATATCTAGAAAGGTAGAAAGCATGCTCCATCCTCGACCGCGTCGTCACTAACCATCAGGCAGGTGAGACTGCGGTCAAATGCTTAGGCATCTACTCGTATATAAATATTTTTTTTTGCGCAATTTCAAACGGAAAGGTTCCTGGTACCTGTTATAAAGTAATTAGAAAGCGGTATTTTCTATATTTATCTTTGAGTTTGTCAGCGGATAATGATAATGATATTACAAGACCAGACGCGTGTTAGTTGGATCAAAACCCACCACCCTCGACGATGATCCCCGGTTCTCCAGTTCACTTGTAATCGTGGTCAATGTAACTTAATGACAACTTAGAAATTTCCCAAAACAATACGTATTTTACGCAAACTAAGCCGGTTAGAAGTTACTTTTCATGCAAACTTCTCAACAACACTAGGCTTCCAGGTAACTCTCTCACAATTTCGGATATCCGTAAACAATCTGCAGCGACCCTACATCCGTAGAGATGTTCAATTAATTGCATTTCCGGCCTACGATCAGGCACGGCACCGGTACGGTAAGGTACTATGAATATTTATACCCGATTCACTAACGGTCTGAGCTCTGTTTGGGCTAATTGACAAGTCTACAAGTTAACCTACCTACAAGAGCTTGTTTGTTGTGTTAACACCTGTGCAGCTGCATTGTTTCAAAGGCTTTTACAAAGTAAATCCTGTTAGGTCCATCAAAATGTTATTGAAGTGAGGAGCTCGCACGGCATTAACGACTTCAGAGAGAGAGAAAATAAAAAAAAAAATTGCATAGAAATTTACCAGAAATTCACAGTTCGAAAAAGTTATCGTTTTTATAGGTATCTCTAGGATCTACAAGATCATCGTGAGATAAATTATAATTAATAATTATTTCAAAAACTCTAAATGAATAGATAGAAGGTAGAGCGTTTCACGCGGTTTCACTCCTTAGCAGGACATGATGTAGGTATGTATAAGAAAAATTTCAAGAAAATTTTGAGTTCATGAATTGAGATTTTCAGTGTAACAGAGCCCTAGTGAAATTTCTCCCGCGATTCTAAAGTTTTAGTTAAGTGCATGCTGACAAGATTTGGAGATCGGATGCAAGTTGTCAAGTTTGAGGATACGATTAAGGAAGTTCTCGCTTAGGAATATATTAACACAATATTAGCTAAGTTTTAGGACATTTGCATTTGTTCGGTAGGAGGTAGAGCTTACGCAGAAGCTGTCTCTGTGTGTTCCATATAGATATATCTAGGTGCAAGTGCTACGAAAATGTAGATAATTAAATACAATTTTAACCCAGATAAAATATATCTTAATTCCGTTATTGTGGATAGTGACGGAAGTTAGGCAAAGAAATAATACCAAAAACGTATTTTAATACGGGTGTACCTATACTTACTTTTAATTATTTATAAAAACTTAATAAGCCTTACTATTAATAGTGAGAATACCATACCTATGGCTCTTAAAAAAGATGTTTAGAGTGAATCAATGAACCTCAATTTTCATATTAGGTATATCTTTTCCTTTGCAACCACACATGCAAATACGGTCAACCTCCATTTTCCTTCGGCCCGTAAATCAGTTTCAAGTGAGTAATAAACCAATACCTGCCCACCAGTTTTTGCTCTAACAACCAATTTTTCTGAACGTCCGGTTTTGACGTCAAAATTTTAACGGTGACCCTTATAAATCAACAGCGGTGACTAGGGCGGCTTTTGCCACCGCAACGTTCACTTACGGCCGAAATTAATAATCAATCCAATCCAAATTTTGCTCTCTGGGTATGATATCACAATCCATTTTTAGGGTCTACATCAACAAAGTACCCATTATATTTTATGTAATTGTTAGTTTAGTAAGAAGTCCCACTTTGTAAGATCTATACTTAACTATTTGTAGTAAAAACGGTTACAAATAAAATAAACAACATAATAAAATTTATTTCATAAAATATAATTATTGTGTACCTACTTAGTGGAAACAAAAGTCTATACATACTTGGTTCTGTTTGAAGCAGTACCCCCTTATTTCGTATAGGTATACTTAACCGCTTTTAACATAATTTTTACTTGAGTTCTCCAGCTAAAACAGAACAACAATATTTTGTAAGTTGCTAATTATTTAATCAAATCAATGTTGTTTATAATTTCAACTTAAATATCTTCAAGTCCATTGTCTTATGTTTAAGCGAAGCATAAGTCTAGGTGTGCCATTATTTGGCCCGCAGTGTACTTCATTGACCGAGACCATGCTGACGTGGAAAGGGCTTCGTATTATGAGCCTTTTAAAGTGCAAAGTTCAATATCATAATGATGGTATAGTATGTAAACTCGATAATGTATTGGAGAACGGATAATCCGCTGAGCAACCAGATGTTAATTAATTGCGATAAGGCCCCTAAATAGAGTAAGGTAAGGTATTCTACATAGTCCCCATTATACGATTATTGTATAGTGACGTAACACGTTAAAATTGGACACACAAACATACTAGCTTACATCTTTACATGTAGAGCATGGACATAATGATTACCTATGGTATGTAAGCATTGACATACGAGTAAACTATATAAGAGTGTAGGTATATATCACTCACTCTCAAACTACCGCCTTACCACAAAAGATTTAAACCAGAGTTCAACAGATGAGTCTAAATATTTTCCCCACAAATCGACGTCTAACCCTCGCTTTTTCTAACTCAATAACAAATTCGGAAGTAAAATAATTATTAAGCAAAATAATGAGTAAGAAAACGTGAGTGATAGACGTCGATTTTGTCGACGGAATTTTAGAAACATCTGTTTAACTCTGGTCTAAATATTTGTGGTAAGAGTAAGTTTACTAATAAATAAATTTTAGTTTGGCTACGATCTCACCTGATGTTAAGTTACGATGCGGTCGATAATCAATGAGTAAAGCTTACCGAATGATAGTAAGTACCTACCTACGGATTAAGTACAATGATTATAATTCGCCCACTGCTAAGCAGAAGAACACGAGTCTCTACACACTGTTTAGTGTCTACTCCATCCATAGTCGTCTTCCTTCTTCTCACTAGGTAACACCCATTTCGACGTCCGTTAATATTAATTACAGCTACTACCTACTGTACCTACATACTTTTATTGTATAGTATACATAGCCTAGTTTCTACTTAAAAAAAAATTTCAATGTCTGAACATTGTTGCAACAAATTTACCAGGCACTTGCAATTGCCAAAATTTTAGGGCCCCTATTTTATTGACAGCAACAAATTCAGCATAGCCTCGTAAACTCTCATTAACGCTTCTCTTAACTGTTTCATTTCAACAAATTGTATTCTGTCGCCAATCTGAAGCAACGTGGAGATAGACACCTTGGTTGTATAATCATAAATTACGCGTCACGTTGTTTGTCCGCGATGGACTCCCAAACTACCTACTCCGATTTTAATTAAATTTGCACACCGTGTGCAGTTTGATCTAACTTGAAAGATAGGGCAGTTTACATCTCAATAATTTATAGTCGCAAGAATAAAAATCTTAGCCACAGCAACGCGTGGCCGTGTCTGCTAGTATTATAATGTAGAATACAGGTGCTAGTGTGAGTCGTTAATGGGAGTTTTGTCTACGAGTACTATTATGTCTATTATGTGTATCAAAATAAATAGAAATGCTTTCACGAGTTTTCATAATATACGATGTTATAATATAGTACTAAACATCTAATCTGTGTATAGTGTTTGCAAGTTTGCAATTTAGCGTCGCATCGCGTTGTCTTGTTTCAATTCCGCGACAGGCAATAGGAGTTTTAAAAGCAGTCGTAAAAATAAACAGAAACATTTAGTTACAATGTCTATAGGATCCCTTATTATTTGCTACTGAAGATTTTATCGCGGAACGTTCAGTTAATACAGCCCTTACCATGAAGCGCTATCAGTTTACGAAATTAATTTGTGTAGGTTTCACTGCTGGTAGTGTATTTTCCTCGATTCTGTCCAAGTGGGATAGCTATTTCCTATCTCTTTCGAGGGACGCCTCACTCTCTTAGAACTTCTAAATCGTAATTGTAGTTAGCGCGCAGAACGGCAACCTTAGCAGGCTTCTATAGGAAATTGAGTGAATGAATGCAATTTTTATACCGGATTTATTATTTTAATAATTGGAATAGAACCGTTCTTCTAGGTATTAAATGAAAATACTTTAAACCGTCTTTTGAGCTTGTAGTAGGGGAACATTTATAACGGACCAACGTTGCTAAGGTCCATTGCTTTAGCATTTCGATAGGTCTATACTTAAACCGAAAAACCAAGGGGTAAGATACAAGTAGAGAGAAAATCAATGCGTGATCATAAGTAAGATAAGATTTTTAAGTACCTCGCCTATTCAATTAATGTTAATAGAGCTACCTTAACGAAATTGCGAGTAGTCGCAGTGTCCTATAATGAGAATTCCAATGGAATTTGTATTAGAAATTCCTGAAAGCTCGCCAAAAGCTAAGGCTAAGGAATAACCGTTGGTTAGGGTTTTGAACCTGGGCCGGTGAATTCCTTTAGGTAAATTAAAATATAATTTACCTTTTATAGAAAGAGCTGTTTTCAACATATTATTATTGGTAACTATAAGATATCATAATATTCAAAGGTTCCTTGATAGCCAATATTGGTAGATATTTACAATGTTTGCCATCTTCGATTACATCGTAAAGTCGAAACAATGAAGTAGAAATATCTCATCTGTTCAAGTTTTAATATATATATTTAACATATATCCATATATTTAATATATGTAAAAATATATTTCTACTTCATTGTTTTGAATATGGATTTCCGCAAAGTAACGCCTGATTCTATCAACTATCGTAAAGTCGCCTAAGATAGTGGTCAATAGGTGTAAGTACGGCCTATATAACTGTAAGTATTAAGAAAAAATTACGCCCCTCTTCTGATCATAATAATTACAAAGGAAAATTATTTATACTAATATTATTCCTGGGGAAAGCCTTATAAATTTGACACGTTAACCCTTTAAACCTGGGAGGGCAACAAAAACTTCATCAGTAATTCAAAGGGCTCAGGTGGCAGACACTCGACAGGGTTAAGTCAAGAGCGTAACTTGGTTTTAGAAGGTAAAAGTTTTTTTTTCTTTCTCCTCATTCGAGGATATTGGCATCGCACTTCCAATGCATTTGCTAGAGTCAAGTAAGGTAAAAGTTCGTGGAACAGAAAACCTGCTTTAAAAACCAGTCACAAAACATTAGACCAGAGTTAAACAGAGGTTTCTAAAATTTCGTTCGACAAAATTGACGTCTATCACTTGCGTTTTCTTACTCTATCCTGGCATCCCTAATTATATTCAACTTGTAATTTTATTATTTTTTTTGAAACAGCGAAGATTAGCCATCGATTTGTGAAATATTTAGACTCATCTGTTCAAGTTAATTAGTATTTAAACGGGTCTAATTCACGCACAAACTAATATCAACACATACATAAATTTGTACATGCCTCGACGTTTCATCATCTGCTCAACTCAGGTCTAAATCTTTTGTGATAAGACGGTCAGTGTTCAATTAATTTCAGACCTTTATGACACTTAGGTTATTCATCATCTTTGCTTGCATCGCCTTTTGTGAAGAACTAAATTAACGGCTAACTGTCACAGAGAAGACTGGCTGTCTGCGAATCCAAGATCCTCAAAGCGAGGTGATAAAAAAATAAAGAATTTAAATACACAGCTCTATAGCTGTAATAAATCAATGTCCGTGGTCTAGATATTACATTCGCAGAAATGTACGCCGACATCAGCGTGTGTAGGTAGCATAAGTGACGCGGCCCATGGTTGGTGTGGTGCTGTAAGCAGCCGATGACGTTTAAGTATACTTCGAAATTAATATTGAAATCGATCTTGGATATCTGCCAATCATTCGATCGATTTCCAATGTGTGTGCCTTTACAAACCAATCCACGGATCGGTTATTGGCACGCTTGACCCTAAAAATGGATTGTGATATCAATCCAAGATAGCAAAATTTGGATTGGATTGATTATTAATTTCGGCCGTTAGTCTACAACTCTACAGTCTAATGGGCTTATTTGCCACAGTAAACTCACCGCTATGAGCTATAAGCTTGTACCAAACGCACAAATCAAATCCCAGATTCGTGCCGTGACAGAGGTCCGGGTGAATCGACACATTTTGACAGGTGTCCTCTATAAGAGAGGCAAAGGGGCGTGACAATGATGTGATAAGCCGCCCCAGCCTGCCCCCTGCCGAGTATTTTAGGCCGGCATTGCGGTAAATGGTAAGTGGGTAAATTTTGATGAATTAAGATATTGAGATTAGCGCTTTGTGTTTCAGCTTAGTATGATTAAATTGGATTATTTTACAGGGTAATTAGGAAATTCCCAATTCGTCGGCGGTATTATAAGTGTGTGTAAAATTAGGAAATGCATCTGTGGTTGTAAGTATGTGTGGGTATGTGTTACTGATATATATGCGCCTCTGCACTCGGTGCACACCTATGTACTCGTATAGCTAGCCTAGCGCGCGGCAAGCGTCGGCGGGCAGTAATAAACCAGTGTTCACACAAAGCAGTTGTTTCATTACGTCTCATACATTACATTGGCGACGAGGACGAAACCTACCCACGAAGAAAAAAAAAATCAAGAAAATGCCTTATATTGGAAATTTGCCTATTTTTGACCATAAGTCAAGCGAATGGGCGATATTCAAAGGGAAGTTATTGCAGTTCTTGAAGATAAATAGAGTAGAGGAAGAGAACAAGAGTGGAATTCTTCTAACATACCTAACGGATGAGACGTACCGCTTAGCACGTAACTTGGCGTTCCCTAAAGAGTTGGAGTCGCTGGGATTTGCAGACCTGGTTAAATTACTCGATGGCCATTTCAAGCCGAAGCAGTGCTCATTCGTGGACAAGGCGCATTTCCATGGAGCGAGTAGAAGTCCAGGCGAATCGTTAGGAGACTGGGCGGCGCGACTAAGAGGTCTTGCAAGTTATTGCGACTTTGGCACCGCTTTGGAAACGAACCTGAGGGATCGTTTCGTCCTCGGCCTGGGCTCAGGCCCAGAGCGCGACAAGTTGTTCGAACAGAACCCGTCCACGCTGACGTCGACGCGGGCTATTGAGTTGGCAGAGCAGGCGGCATGCGCTAAGCAGGCGAAGGTCATTATGTGTACCAGTGATGCAGCCACTATTAAAGAGGAACCGGTCTATCGTGCAAAGTTCCACAGTCAACCTGGCCGCAGCGGGGATACGCGACGACACGGCACGGGAGGCGCGGCTACTTCCGCAGACACGACTCGTTGTTCGGTTTGCGGTTTAAAAAATCATGCCAGTGATAAGTGTCGGTACAAGTTTTATAAATGCCTAAAGTGCGGTGAAAAAGGTCACTTGAAGAAAGTGTGTGTAAATGAAAGGAAGTCGTGCGTTTATTATGTCGATGCGGAAAAGGAACGCAAAACTGATCGGCCCAAGGACACATCTTGTTGTGAGGAATGCGAAAATTTTAATATAAGGTATGTGACTGATAAACCAATTCAAATTGACCTCAAATTAGGTAATCAGGATATAGTTATGGAACTTGATTCAGGCTCCGGTAGCTCTGTTATATCTGACATTTTGTACAAGGAGAAATTCATGAATTATCAGTTGCAAAGAAGTTTTGTCAAAATGTGTTTATACAATGGACATAAAATCTCTCCTCTGGGCTATTTTGAGGTGGAAGCAATTTTTAACAACTCGAGAAATGTTATAAAAATATTTGTTGTTCAAAATGGAGGGCCGCCCTTACTAGGCAGGGATTTCATGTCCGCATTCAATTTAATTATAACGACAGATATATACTCTTCAGATTGTGACACTGAATTGCATAGTTTACTGGAAAAGTTTTCGGATTTATGGTCAGATGAGTTGGGTGAGTTTAATAAATTTAAAGTTAGTTTACAGATAAAAGATAACTCCATGCCAAAATTTTTCAAACCACGTACTGTGCCCTTTGCCCTCAGAGATAAGGTCGAACATGAGCTAAGCCGGTTAGTAGGGTTAGGTATTTTAGTACCCGTCAATCATTCCCAGTATGCAACCCCCATAGTGCCCGTATTGAAAGATAATGGTCAAGTGAAAATAGCGGGTGATTTTTCTGTTACGTTGAATAAAGATCTCATTATTGATAAATACCCCCTGCCCCGAATTGAAGAGGTGTTTGCCAAAATTGGCGGGGGTGAGCAATACAGTAAAATTGATCTTAAAAATGCTTATAATCAATTTTGCTTGGATGAGTCATCTCAGGACCTAACGACGATTAACACGCACAAGGGGCTATTTAAATATACTAGGCTGGTATATGGTCTCGCTAACGCACCGGCAATTTTCCAAAAATCCATGGAGACACTTCTATCAGGGATAGATGGAGTCAGCATCTGGCTCGATGATATATGTATTACAGGTACGGATAAGAGGAACCATATGGAACGACTAGGTAAAGTTCTAGGTAGACTAAGCGATGCCGGGTTGCGCTTACAGAAGGACAAATGCGAGTTCTTTAAAAAAAGTGTTACGTATTTAGGTTACGTAATACAAATACAAATACAAATACAAAATTTATTTATTGACAAGGTAATTTTATACAGCTACATTTTAATCCATAAGCTCCCGAACTAGTGTTTAACTGTGTTTCAGGAGCTAGTGGCTTCTCCCATTTTATGCTTTATATAAAATTACGTCTTATAGAATAATATAAAACAAAACAAATATTATACCTATCTAGATTAAGAACAAAACTTTCTGAAAAGTAATTTTTAAATGTTTCTACCAGTAGTGTGGTCTTGCGTATATACATATGTAATGGTATTGTGTGTGTGTGTGTGAGGGTGTGTGTGTATGTGTGATGCGTGTTGTGTGTTGTGTATGTGTAAGTGATTTGTAATCTCTCTGTGTTAAACATGTGTGAGTGTATGTGTGATGTTACTGTGCTTATATTTGCGGTTTGATAGGATCCATCAGTTTCCCAATTAATTATGTTGTTATGAATAAAGGTTGGTTAGCATTCTCTCAATGCCTTCATAGTCAAATTGATTTAGCCATGCAAGGAGAATGTTCTGTATTTCCTTGTTCTTCAACCTTTTTATATTACCATCAGTCGTAGCTTTATTCAGCTTATTATAAAGATGAGGAACAACTACTCTAAACTGCTTCTGTGCGAACCTACTTTTAACCCATGGAACAGGGCACCTATCCACTCTTTTTGACGAGGCTGAAATAGTAGGTACTATTCTCCTATGGTAACGTCGTATGCTCTCATAAATAAATAATTTACGCACTGATAGAACGTTGGCCTTCTCATAAACAGCTGTTGTTGGGTGTCTATAAGGTAAATATAGAAGAACTTTCAAGACTGCACGCTGTGCACGTTCTACTGTGATAAGGTGAGTTTTAGCTGCGCTACCCCATGCACATATGCAATACCTAATGAGGCACTCACACAACGCCCTGTACGTTTGAATGAGAAGATTCATATCTGCCACTGTTCTGAGGGTTTTGAAAACGTATATAAGTTTTCTTACTCTAGATGCCAACGAACTAATGTGTGGGTTCCAAGTAAGTCTATTGTCAATTGTAACCCCAAGATATTTAATTGACTCAACACGGGACAATTTCGAGCAGTTACACAGGACAGCACGGGGAGAGATACGGTTACAGGGAAAGGTATGAATTTTCAAACTGTGGTTGGCACCTGGGCCTCCTGAAGTTGTTTGACTGTAGCACACATACCTCGTTTTGGCAGTGTTCAATGACAGAAGGCTGTTCTCTAGCCATTGTGTGATAACCGCTAGACTATTTTCAGCCAGCTCAGTGACTCTTTCCCAAGTTTTGTCGTGAAAAAGCAGTACCGTATCATCTGCGAACATCAGTAGATCCAATCTGGGCATTGTAATGGCACATAGTTCATTTATGTAGACAAGAAACAGTAATGGACCCAACGTACTACCCTGTGGCACCCCATAGGTACAGACTGCACTTTCACTCAAACGGTCATCGACCTTTACAATCTGTGTTCTCCCTGTCAGATAGTCAGTGAACCAGGCAAGAGCTAAACCTCTGATGCCAACATTCTCAAGCCTCGTCAATAAAATGGGAATGGAAACAGTATCAAAAGCTTTCTGGAGATCCAGAAAAACTCCCACACACTTGCTGCCACCATCCAGGTAAGAAGAGATTAAGGATGTCAGCATCAGGACGGCGTCCTCAGTTGATCTGCCTTCTCTAAAACCGTACTGGTTCTTGTTTAAAAGACTATTGCTCTCCAAGTACCGCATAACTCTCAATTTTACTAATTTTTCCAAGACTTTGGAAAGAGTCGAGAGAAGAGATATGGGTCTATAATTCGAGGGTTCGATTTTATCGCCAGCTTTAAAGATAGGACAAACGACTGCTTTTTTATAAACCGATGGAAAAGTACCCGTTTCGAAACTTAAATTGCAAACAAATGTGATGGGCTCTACGACAAATATAATAAACTTTTTAAGTATATTTGTTGTGATTTTGTCCCATCCAGGTGCACATTGTGATTTCAGTCCACAGATAACACTCTTCACTTCAAAAGAATCAGTGGGAAATAAAGACATGGATTTAATTGGTGAGTTTGATGATTTCGCATATGAGGCCAGTTCACTCTCTGTTACGTTCATCATTTGCAAAGTTCCATTAGCAAGATCTCCACCAATAGAAGTAAAGTATGTGTTAACAACATTGAGTGATTGTGTCGGGTTGCTAGCTATGTTTAGTAAATCATAAGAAGGCACCTTTGACTGATTAAACTCGCACACTTCCTTTACTATTTTCCACGTTTCTTTTATGTTTCCTTGATTTCTAAGTAGTTTTTCTTTATAATAATTGATTTTTAAGGTTTTAACAATTTTATTACATATATTTCTATATTTTACATATTTTTCCTTCACTTTATCATCATTTGGTTTAATTTTCATCTTCATATGAAGCCTGTCTCTTTTTCTTATAGATCTAACTACACCTCTTGTTATCCATGCCTTCAATGGTTGATTCCTTTTTGAAATTTTCCTGATCAGTGTATTGCTATTAATAATATTAAGGAGTTTAGTAGTTAATAACTCAGCAGCTAAATTAGAATCCTTTAAAGCAAATAAATCCTGCCATGACTCAGACTCTAGTAATTCATTAATTCCCTCATAATTTAATGTTACTTTATTATAAGTCACTATTTTTTTTATTATTTTGCTATTATGTATATAAAGTAAAATAGGGGAATGATCCGTTAGTTGCTGTTCGAAAACAATGGTTTTACATGCATTTATGGTTTTTACCATGAAGTGGTCAAGGCAGGTGGTGACTCTTGTAGGGCGGTTTATTCCTTGCCTAAGTCCATGCATAGTAATAAGTAAAGAAGGGTTAACGACGTGCCCGGATAAAGTGGACGCCATAACTTCCGCACCGGAGCCCACTAGCGTCACCGAAGTGAAGCGATTTTTGGGTATGGTTAATTATTACAGGAACTTTATACCGAACGCGTCATCTGTACTGAGTCCACTTCACGAGCTTTTACGTAGTGGTGCGTCATGGGAATGGGGCGAGCGGCAGAGGCGCAGCTTGGCCGCCGTGCGGCGCGAGCTGGCGTCCGAGCGCGTGCTCGCGCACTTCGAACCGTCGGCGCAGCTGGTGCTAGCGGTGGACGCGGGGCCCGCCGGCCTCGGCGCCGTACTATCACAGCGCGCCAGCGACGGCGCCGAGCGCCCGCTCGCGTATGCCTCTCGTTCGCTCACGGTTAGTGAACGAAACTACAGCCAAATACAAAAAGAAGCGACCGCTATTATATTCGGGGTGAGACGGTTTCACCAATATTTGTATGGCCGTGAAGATCCATTTATTTTAAAAACTGACCATAGGCCCCTAGTTTCGATTTTTAATAGTAAAACGGGTATACCGGTGACGACCGCACTGAGACTACAGAGGTACGCTATAATATTGTCCGCGTATAATTATACGGTACAGTACGTCACCAGTGGAAATAATCTAGTAGCTGATTATTTTTCCCGCGCCCCGTTAGAATGCAGTAAACCGACGGACACAACTGATAACGATATAGATGCTTACTACGTAATCAAATTCCTGGATGAAGCGACTCCGGCGACTACAACTAGCGAAATCGTCCTGATGACATTACGCGACGTGACACTGCAGACCGTTATTAGGTATGTACAGCGCGGTTGGCCGCGTAATGTGAGATGCAGATCGATATTGCCCTATTTTCAATGCAAATCTGATTTACAATTTGAAAAAGGCTGCCTATTCAGGGGGCATAGGGTCGTCATTCCGCTGGCGCTGAAGGAGAAAATGTTAAAGGAACTGCACGATTCCCATCTAGGTATAATTAAAACTAAGAGTAATGCGCGAAGTAGAATGTGGTGGCCGGGCATCGATGGCGACATCGAACGTTGGATTGGCTCGTGCGCAGCATGCGTCGCAGCGCGCGCGGCGCCGCCGAGGGACCCCCCCGCGCCATGGCCCGCCGCCGCGCAGCCTTGGCAGCGAGTGCACATTGACTATATGACTGTAGGGCAAAGGGTATACTTGGTGGTTATAGACTCGCATAGTAAATGGTTGGATTGTGTACACATGAATAACGGAACGTCAACGAGCGCGTTGATAACGAAATTAAAAGGCATTTTTTCTACGTTTGGCATACCGGTCGTACTTGTCTCTGATAATGACGTAAAAATAAACTCAGTCGAATTTAAAACATTTTGTTCTGCTAATGGTATAAAATACATGACGTCACCCGTATATCACCCACCTAGTAATGGCCAAGCCGAAAACTCTGTCCGGATATGTAAAAAAATGTTGAAATGTATTATTAGGGAGGATTTTCCGCTGTATAAAATACATGAACAATTGTTAGGCTACCTGTTTAATTATAGGAATACCGTGCATTGTACCACTGGGGAAACTCCGGCTAAGTTAATGTTTGGAAGGCACCTACGAACGCGGCTAGATATGATAATGCCATCGGAAATGAATCACGGGGATATACCGGATGTACCGGGTAAACGACATTTCCAAATGGGCGATACAGTATGGGCCAGGTGGTACAGTGCGCGTAGAGAAACATGGAAATTAGGTACAATTAAGGAAAAGATTGGTAATAAAATGTATAAAATATTAATTATCGACTTGGATGTTCCCTGTATTAGACATGTTGATCAGTTACTGAAATATACCGGTGGCAATAGCAGTCATATCAATGACACAAATAGTTGTGAAGTGCCACATCAGTTTCCTCCTTCATCGACGGCTCAAACTGCCGTTGCTGCCGATATCGTGGCATCGCCGCTGCCGGGACAGTGCATGTCGCCGGCGCCGACGACTAGTGAGGTAGTCGGAAGAACGATGGAAGTGGAAGCTGATGCAGCGCGACTGCCACCGATTCGTGATCATGCCGTAGATGTGGGAGAGGTGGAAGAATGGGGTGATTGTGAAAGTGAGGAGTGTGAGCGAGGGTCAGATGGCATCGACGCCACCGAGGCTCGTTCTCCACAATCGCCTGCGCCGATGCCACCGCCCCCGCTCACACCGGCGCGAACGACGCGCGAAAGGAAGAGAGTAGATTACAAAAAGTACTTTTAATAAATAATTGTATTTAAAATATTCATAACTTCCTGTCCTTGTCAATTATTATAAGGATTATTCTAATTGTGTAATGTTTTCTCAGGTGTCAAAATTAACTGTGGAGGAATGATATATATGCGCCTCTGCACTCGGTGCACACCTATGTACTCGTATAGCTAGCCTAGCGCGCGGCAAGCGTCGGCGGGCAGTAATAAACCAGTGTTCACACAAAGCAGTTGTTTCATTACGTCTCATACATTACAGTTACCATAATTATTATTACTTTAATCTTCTGTACTTCGGAGGTCAGTCGGTTGATATCGATTAATGGCAGCCTAGTCAGTGTTCGTTGAGCTCTCTGACTGACATAATATTACTCTGACACCAGAGGCAGCTCTAGAGAACTCATTCGACAAACAAACAAATCCTCGTATTGAGATCAAATGCTAGCGTACAAAGTATGAAGTAAATTGCTTCCTTACGTACCTATATTACTTGTTAATTATTATAGGTGCATACTCGTATAACATTATTTACATTGTAACAAGTATATTGGTACCTAGGTATATGTACCTACTTACTACCATTCCACATTATTATCTAAAGCGTTATTTAATTTTATATACTTAATCTATCGCAATCCATAATTTATTATTATCAATCAAGATTAATAATTGAAATATCGGAGCAGAACCATCTTTGTTCTAGCTACAAAAGTTGCAACGGTATGTACAAGTTTTTATAAAATTATTTAGTGAAAAATGAAGGTCCTAATTTTAGTGATTGCCTTAGTGGCTGGATTGACGTATTCTAAATTTGGTATGTACTATATAATAATTATACCTAATGTGTTTGATAAATACTGTGTACTATATAAATATTTTAATTTCAGAGTTTTATAGTGTTTACAAGTTGTTATTTTATGTATATATAATAATTATATACCTATACTTAGATAATATTATTATTATGTCCAAGAGTACGAGATACTTCACAACGAAAAAAAATGTCTTTATAGTTAAACAACTGCATAGGTATAAAAATTGTAGCCTACTATTTACAAATTGTATTTCTGATATATAGGTAGGTATATTTTATCCACATACAATAATACTACCGCAAAAAAAAACTGTGGATAACAGTTACTTTATAATTTTCCAGTAAGCAATGTCCGCCTTGTGGGCCATATAGCCTACATGATCAACGTGGTTCAAGAAGTGGTCACTGAGGTGGAGAGCAGGCAATGGTGTAACCTACGAGTACCAGAAATAACAAATGCTTTGAAGTGAGTGAGTTTTCTTTTTCATTAGTTACTAGAAAATGCTACATTTATCGCGATAAAACGTATCCCTTATCCTACCCAAGGATTCAAACTGTCCTCACAACGAGTATCATCAAGATCAGCGTAGCTGGTTACCTGGTTTAATTAGTCGTTAAAGGGGCTTATATTATGTGCCTATTCGGAGCTTTCGTGCAAAAGCTTGCACCAGCTTGCTTTTAAGTTTTAATACGATAATAGTTTATTATTATGGTAAACTCGAAAACTTTTCATTTGATTCTAAAAATTATTCCTCTAACAGAAAGGTAATACGTTATTCCTGAGGTGGCTAGGCTATGTTTCTCTCCGAAAAATATAGGGCTCCTGCAAGAAAACGGTAATTCTATAGATAAAACTGTAATCCCTGGTCCTGTAGTTTATGAGCCGCCTCAAAATGATTTTACAGTTACACCATTCACGATAGAAGCATTCCGAAATGTTGCAGAATTCATACAGAAACCAGCAAACTTATCTGAGTACCGAATACGCAAAATTGTTTATATGGCAAATATAATTTGGAACAAACTATCCTCATTCTATCACTTTCAGCGAAACCGTCTTCGATCGCCACTACGAAGGTACAGTGACCTACTCCAACGGCTTCCTGTCCTCCATGCAGCAGGTGGACATCCGCCAGGTGGGAGTCGACCAGATCTGGTCGTGGAACGCCACCGATGAGACTGGAGCTGTGCTGGTGCAAGCCACCCTGAGGATGCACGACGTAGCCCTCGGGTACGACGTTGACGCTCAGCTGGAGGATGGTCGACATCGGCACACTGTCACCGTCACGTATCCTTTGGTTCTGTTTCTGTTTACTGTGAGTTCTGTTTCTAAATACGAGTTCTGTTTCTGTTTCGTATCAGTTCTGTTTCTGTTTATTTTTGTTAAGTTTCTATATTACTTTAATGCGAGTTCTGTTTTTATTGTAGGTACGTCTAATGTTTCGTGATTGTAAGTTATATTCAGCCGTTCAGCCATTACGGATCTATTTGTTTGTTTGTTGAATGAGGTTGTATCGGATTTGTATGTCAAAATTTGTTAGCCCTACCATACACGGCTGCACGCCTCTGATGTGGCTTAACGACTGCTCTGAATCAATAATAACGAATCAACACGCCTTGCAAAGCACAGTGAGACACTATTAACTTTACACAATTTACGACTTTATGTTCATATTTTGCAAAATAAGCGTGTTTATTTTGTAATATGGATTCCAATGCATCTCTTTCAGATCAGGAAGAACGTTAACACTGAAGCTGTGGAAGTCGAAGTCACTTCCTCGGCCATTTCCTCGGCAGGCACAGTGAATACAATCAAGTTCCTGCCAGCCGATAATACTACGGATGTGTTCACAACCATGGTACTGCAGCCATACTTCGGTGAATAACATAGAGTTGAAAGTCCCTTTGACCTTTTTATGTCCTTGTTACAGTTCAACATAAGGCTCCCAGAAGACGGCATTCGGTTTTGGGGACCAGACGTGTTCGCGCCGATCCTCCTCGACGTTTACAATAAGGTTGAGTTTCCGAGGATATGTTACGATTGTCCTTGATCGTATTTTAATTATATACAAATTAAAAAGTGCTAGTTAAGAAAAATCCACGCGTTTTATGTCCGGTTACTGAACTTCTAGCACAGAATACCTAATGATACACGAGCCCCAAGTTAGCTTGGCCAACCGATAGGTGTAGAGATTAGGTACTGTCTTTGTCAGATAGAGGCAACGATAGACCTCCCAGTTAACTAGGGATTCAGAAATTGCATGTAAACAAAACAAAACGAATTGATACTATGATTCGTTTTGACAATTTAATATCCCAAACAACCATTTTCTTGGATTTATGATGAAAATTTAGGAGTGCAAGTAAGACAATGAAAGTAATACAAAAAGAAAAATCACCGTTTAGGTATATTAGTCTTATTTGACATTGTAAAATGCACTAGGTACCTACCTACTTAGTTGCTATCAAGATGTATTTAAAAAATTTATCCATTACCTCGCCAATCGATCAAAATCTAGATTATTGCTATCATAATATTATCAGGCAATTTATAGCAATGACTTTTGATCCAAACCAAGGACTCTCATAGTAGGTACTTAAACTACACTAAAATACTACTGTAACCTTCTGGTCACTACATTCTCAGACTGCTGTTTATCAGTGAGTCTTATATTGGTCACCCGAGAAGTCAAATTCGTTTGCTCTGCATCCAAAGGCAATGTAAATTTGTGAGATTGTAGAATAATAATTATATTTTTTTTTATCGAGTTTGTGAACAGTTATATTAAATATGCTCAAGTACTTGCTCGTTCTTACATTGACCATCGGAATTGTGTCAGGTCAAACATGGGGTAAGTACCTTGACCTTAGTTTTGATCACAATTATATACGTACGAGTAGGACGTACAAAAATAATAGAGTAATTTCTGAGGCATGTTATCTTCCAATCCGGACTAGGCCCCCGTGGTGGATTATGGCCTAATCCTCCTCACGAAAGTGAGGGGAGACCCTTGCTTAGCAGTGGGCGGATGTGGGTTCTTGATGATGATTTTGATATGATTTATTGTCTTTTTATTATTAGAGTACTAGCTGCGCCCGCGGTTTCACCCGCGTTTGGATAATATCTATGTCGTCAGTGGAAAGGCTACTTTGCTTAACCGCCAAAACGGTACTTTCGGGAAAATGGATTTAAAGTTTTTTTTTTTAGAAAAAAAATCATATCTCCCTTGTTTTTTAAGGAAATTAGAATATTTAAATGCAAAATATATTTATATTTTTTTCTTCATATTTACAATACATTCACATTATTGTAGCCCTTTTAGATCGCAAAATAGTAGTCGCTTAAGCAAAAGTATTCCGGTTTTGAAAAAAATCATCCAGGAAAAAAATGCTAACCTGCCGTTAATTCACAAACATAATTAATTTAAAATTGCTAATAAATGGCAATAAGCTTCTTACCAGACAGCAAAAATGCTTATGAAATTAAACATTTATGAGTCTTGTACAGAAAAAAATCTTATCGAATGTTTGATCGTTCCATGCCATAATGAAGAATAGCTTAGAAACGATAAGATTCATAAGTTTAATAAGACAACATGCTAACTTGTGCAAACTTATCGAAAATGCAATCAAACGTTACCTTACAGATATAGAATAACCAAACCTTTTATCGATCATACTACTTATCTGCTTACCTGCTGAATAAAAAATGTGCGTATTCGCCCTTATTAATAAAATTAGACAATTATTTATTATAATCATGACTCATCATCATCATCAGTTTGAAGACGTACACTGCTGAACATAGGCTTCCCTCTTAGGCCGCCATACCGAATGACAATTTTCCACTTGTACCCACCGGTTGCCTGCGACTCTTTTGATGTCGTCGGTACATCTAGTGGGAGCCCTATCTACGCTGCGTTTCCTAGTTCGTGGTCGCCACTCTAGAACCTCTTTCCCCGTCAGTTATCAGTTCTACGTGCAGTGTGGCCTGCCCATTACCACTTCAGCTTACAAACCCTGAGAGCTATGTCGTAAACTTTAGTTCTTTGCCGAATATCCTCGTTCCGGATTTTATCGTGCAGAGAAACTCCGAGCATAGCTCTTTCCATTGCCCACGCATATCCAAAAGGTCAGTAGTTATGGACTACGTCTCCGTTCCATATGCCATCATTGGTAATACACACTGGTTGAAGACCCTTGTCTTCAGGCACTGGGCAATTTTGGACGAGAAAATGTCACGTAACTTCCCGAACGCTGCCCAACCCAGTTGGATTCTTCAGGCGACGTCTTAGTTGAAGTTGGACCAACTTAACTGGAATATCTGCCCAAGGTAAGTATACCTACTGGTCAACGACTTCGAGAGTATCGTTTCCAACGATTACCGGTGTGGATACAACATGGCCTTTGGACATGACTTTCATCTTCTCCATGTTCATTTTAAGACCCACCTGTTGGGAAACGCTACTGAGGTCGCTGAGCATAGTATTGAGATCCTCCAGGACTCTGCCATGATGAATATATCATCCGCAAAACGAAGGTGAGTGATGTAGTTACTTGCCATTGATGTTGATGCTGAATCCGTTCCAGTCCGAAAGCTTGAAAACGTCCTCCAATGCGTTCGGGAACAATTTCGGAGAAATAACATCTCCCTATCTCACGACTTTCTGTAATGGGATAGGTTTCGTGTTCTTGTCCTGTAGTCGGATTGACATGGTGGCGTTTCTATACAAGCACTTTAGCAGTTTGATATACTTACCTATAGTCGATATGGCATCGCTGAAGGAACTATAATACTGCCCAGGTCTCGATTGAATCGAAGGCTTTTTCATAGTCCACAAACACCAAACATAATGGCCGATTATTACTCCTGTCTTCTGCATAATCTGGCGAAGCGTGTGTATGTGGTCTATGGTGTCAAAGCATTTCCGGAAACCGGCTTGTTCGGGAGGCTGGAAGTCATCAAACCTGCGTTTGATGCAGATGACATCACCACCACACTCCTTTGCCATGCTTCTGGCGTGATAAGTATCCTCGAGTATGATCGTATTAAAAAACTTCTGGAGGACTTAAAGTACCTATTGGTTTTCCACCCGCTCTCAGCAGTCTGTTGTGATTTCATCATCACCCGGCGCCTTGTTGTTCTTAAGCTGTTTGAGAGCTATTCTAATCTCGTACAGACTGATGTCTGTGATGTCGTCAGTATAGTGTCCGGTTAGTTTAACTCTGGTATCATGAGCTGGACTGACAGTAAGTTTAAATGTCGAGGTGTACAACTGTCCGTAAAATCTCTCAAGCTCCCTCAAAACCACTGGCTTCAACTACTGCCGTCCTCGGTCTTCAGCTTTGTCATGTGGCTTTGCCCAATAAAGGAATTCCTTGCGAACACTTTCAAGCCCTGGTTTCGCTAGATTACGTGCTGTATTATAGGAACGCAGGTCTTGTCGCAAGGATTTAGAGATTCGTCTATTGAGCTTGCCGTATTCTGACATATCAGCTGAAGATTGATTAATTTAATGGTTCTGTCAGAGAGCTTTTGAGACTTATTCCGGCGTGGGCTCTTAAATTGCTTTGAACCCACTGCTTGGACAGTTTTCACCAGTCTCTTGTTTATCTCGTCCACAGAATCGCACTCGGTTAGGCTCTGGAAGCGATTATAATAAATATTTTAGCAATCAAATTACCTCATTTAAACATCTAACCTTGTAATATTTTGTATGGGAAGCCATAAGAATAGGAAGGCCTCGTCAAAACATAAAGTTAGTAGGCTGGTAGATACTCTGTCAGTCATGTTGTCACGACTAACGTAATGAAAAAGTAAAATTTATAATAAAGGCAAATCGCTAAAGCGCCACCAGTTCTCAAATCTTATGCGAACAGTTATGCATAAACGCCTGACAGTTTGTAACAACAGAAATGAAAAATAGCTAACGAGTAGTTAAACAATAAAAATCAATAAGCTGATATTGCTAATATAATAATTTCATCCGAATTTAATAAAAGAAAATATGCTTATTATGCTGAAATGAGATAAATGTTAAAAGGTACAAGTTCTTATGCGACGTCACTTTAAAAAACATCGTAAATACGTCGCTTGAGACATTGAAGACTGGAATATTCCTCAAATTTTCCGCTTTTTAAAAATGCTTAACTGCCAAAAATTTGCTCAGAATGCCTTGAAAGTTATACAGATCGACGCAGAAAAAAAAATGCAATCCAACAATATATATAACTCAGTTTGGCCCATTTGGCGCTTAAGCACTTTCTCCTTTCCACTGACGATGTATCTTTATGAATTGTAAGCCTGTATTTGTATACTTAATTGTAATAATATGTTATTCTGATATGTAAGTTATATTATTGTGAAGTTTCATCAAAATCCTATGAGTAGTTTTTGCGTGAAAAGCAACAAACATACATAAGTACATACATACTCGCAAACTTTCGCGTTTTATTAGTAGGATTAGTAGGATAATGTATTAATATTAGCCGTTTATTTTGTTTGCTATAGCCACCAGAGCCCGTTTAAGGGATCATGTTACGTACTGGGAGGCCATGATGCAGGAGATGATAAACGAGGTGGAAAAAAGAGAGTGGTGTAATCTGAAACTGGAAGACATAACGCGGACAATCGAGTATGTTTTACCTTGGACAGCTATTTCATAGACAGTTATTAAGTTGTTAAGGATGCTTCGTTATCAAGCTGCTATGAAAATATTAGGTACCTACTACGTAGCTGACCCGACACACGTTGTCCTGTCATTGTCTCTATGAGTCAAAATGAGTGTCAGTAGTCAACTGTACAACCCGATTTTATCAGATATATTTTTCCCAGTTTCAATTTTTTTTTTCCCGTGATAACGAGATAAATAGTATCCTATACCCTTCTCCTGATTCTCAGCTACCTTCCTACCAATTTCCAGCCAAATCGGTTCAGCCGTTCTTGAGTTATAAAAAGTGTAACTAACACGACTTTCTTTTATTAATATAGTACTAAGATTCTGGGTAGGTAACCTACCTATCTACACTTAACAGTATGGTTACAGCAAGATAATCCTATCTAACGCTAGATATGAAAGGTAGACAATGACTTCGCACTTCCAGAAGGAATTTGGGCTCCCTTTGCATGCATTATCTACGTGTCCTATAAATCAACAAGTAAAGAAAATATTTTTCAACAAAATTTCCACATTCTATTTTCCAGTGACAATCTATTTAACATGCACATCAACGGGACAGTCAGCTATACTGAAGGCTTCGTGGTCTCCATCCAAAGGATCGACGTAGGAAATATCGAGTCGCTGATAACCTCGAGAACTATAGACGGCGAGCTGGTCCACTTCGGCACCGTCAGAGGACGACTGAACCTCAGAGATACTATGATTGGATACAACGTGTATGCCAATCTGTCTAGTCCTGCGGGAGAATACAGGAGCACAGGAACCTTTTTGCATTCGGTGGTGCAGTTTCAGTTAGATGTAAGTATGTAGTTGGTACCTTGATTTCGCAACGTAGAAATGGAGAGGGTAAGTAAGAACTGTCAAGCAATTCCAGCTGAGCTACCATGACGGGCTCTTATTGAGACGCGTATATACGAGTACTTTACCAGCTACGCTCCGAGGTTACGCCCGGGATAAAGAGTAGCCTTGTGCCTGTAAAATTTCATAAAAATCTGTTGAGCTGGTTTGGCGTGAAGCAATGAAACATCCAAACATCTAAACATACAAACTTCTAGCATATTATAATATTATGACTCGCCTATCTCATTTATAAAGATGCTAAATGCTAAGCCTTGAATGGGACTGGCCCTCAAGATTCTGCCGGAACACTTTGTATTGGGGTTTGATGATAGATTTTCTACTAGGAACTAGTTATCCAGGTTGGCACTAAATAGACATAGGTACGACCAAAGCCAAAATTATCATATGAGTCGTTTCTTGAGGCAAGAGATTACAGTACATATTATACCTAATAAGTATGCACTCAAACGCATCAATGAACGATAATGAAGATAAACTGCTGGTACCTACTAGGTACCTAATCATAAAAAATACGATTAGCATTGATTGACGTGTCTGAATGCGGCAGATTAACCATGATGTCAGTAAGATAAAAAGAAAATGTTTGATAATTATGTCCATTATCAAATTTTTAAACATTTCAGTCGACTCAGAAAACTACCTATAGCTTGAAAATGTTTGATATGTCCATAACAAAGTTTTTTAACATTTCAGTTGACTCAGAACCTGATGACTAAGGAGTTGTCTAATAGTCCGTCTGTGAGCAGCGTGGCTGGGGGTTCAGGGGTCAGGATGCAATACATGCCGTCAAGTAATATCACAGAAGCTTTAGGCAGACGTGTAAGTCAATCATCCATCAATTTTGCTCGTACACTTTCAAGGAGAAAAAGATTAAGATCGGTCTATTCTGGTCTTTATTTCATCGCCCTGGCTCCGTCTGGTTTTCATCGATGTCGAATAAAGTTATTTCTTTAAAAAAGGCTCAATATAAGGGTTTGTATATAAACCGTAAGAAACTAGATTTTCATCTGATGTAGAAGTTTCGGCTTCTGTTGTGGTGTCAGACGTAGTTACGACTTATTTAGATGAAGCATATAAATTCATTATTTTGAAGAGTCCAAGTGATAAAGCAAACGTAAATTTCGGCTGAAAACAACCGCTAAGTACCTACCAACCCTCATAAAAGCTGAACCTGGCCGAAAATGAAACTAGAACTTCGGCCAGTCATCATTCTTTTTTACCCCTAAGTGCCTCTTTCTTCAACATAAGTAGGTACAATAATAATTAGCAGCCAACATTTTTCTAATTCCATAATTAAATAGGTAAGGTAGAACTTGTTTCTGCCTTTTAGACGCTTCCACCTGCTAAGTAGGTACTTAAAATTTTGTGTGTCAATATTCTTAGGTTATAATTTTTTATTTTGTTTCAGTTTTCTTCCAGCACTTTTAATAGCGCTAGTAACTGGGCAAGCAATATCTTTGGACCTATTATTTTGGATCTCGCTACCACTACGTTCGGGTTTCCTGAAATCTGCTTTAATAATTGTTCTTAAAATTGTTTTGTCTAACTGGAATTTCATTTCTATATTAATTCAATATTATTAGTTAGGTAGGTATTACCTGTAGATAATATTATTCTTAACTATAGCTTAATAACGGGTCTAATTCGCGCACAAATTAATGGTGATTGATTGATGATGATTCAGGACCAAACCATTGGATCGAATTGCATGACCCGAAGATCCTTTCCACTGATCGTCATTTCTATCCTAGAATAAAATTGTTCGAGCGATTGAAATCAAGTATTACCGGTATTTCCATCGGGAAGATGGGTTTAGGTTGTCTGGTTCATGGAATCTGGTTATAAGCATAAGTATATAGCATAATCTACGGCACAATTTATGTACGAGTGGGACTTCGAATACTGTTAGCGTTGTATGCTGTGACGGTTATGTTTTGCAAGACAAAACGCGGGTAGTTGGAAACAAGACAGTCATGTCATGCCACTCCAGCAGTCCAGACCCGCATTCTCCAGCCAGTCTCTCGTGACCACGGTCGATGCAACTCGTCCGACACGTAGGTACGTTTTCAAGGCATGTAAAAATAATACAGTATTATTTTGATATTAGTTTGTGCGAGAATTAGACCTGTTATCCTTAGCTTAGTTATAAATATATTTTCTGTTCGCGAAAATTTAAGAAAATTCTACCTGTAGTATACTAACTACTTACTATACACCTAGTTACTTAACTAATAATACACTATTATATACCTGGTATACATATTTTACCTATTAATGGACTAAAAACAGTATTTTAGACAAGCAGAAATAGAAATCGGATACAAACGTTACCTTATCTTAGTTAGGTAGGTACCTATTATGTTGAAACCTTCCCAACGAAACTATAGTTCTTTAAATATACTTAGTAACCATAATCAATCTTCCTGCTAGCAAACTACCAAAGGGCTTAATTTTATTGTCTCAAATATCTACCTATACCTACCAACCTGTGAACCTACACTTGCGGTGTATACAGCACAAACTCTATATGCAAGTTGTGGTTTGGTTAAGTAATAAGTATACCTAGGTACTTACTACCTATAATATAGGCATGTGGTAAGTTATTATCTAAGTAGGTAGGGCCTACCTACCTTAAAAGTTTATGATTACTGCATCTTTGACTCTTTGAACAAGAGAAGAGAGCTTTGAATTGTATATTATGCTAGGTATTGCCTAGGTACTTAATATAGGTAACGTAGGCCTACCTACCTAAATATTTGAACCTGTTATTACCTGTATCCTCGATCACCACCTTTGCCGGTAGGTATAGATATAAATATAATAGGTAGGTAAGGTTGCAGGCGTTGCATGCTGTTTGCTTGACTGTCCACTGTCCAAAATATATTATAGAATAATTTGGTTTTATTTAAATAACTAGCGGCGCCCCGCGGTTTCACCCGCGTTACATTTACCTACAACACCTATAGATAGCTATTTGAAAGGTATGTGCATATTATTATTGTGTCATCATAGTTAGCATCCGGTACTGCGGCGACAGTCTGTACATTAGTTAGTTTCCGATATCGGTCGCTAAGTCATAACGTACCGAAAATGAAACGGTATGTAAGCCACATAATAATTATTAAAACTCTCGGATTAAACCGAGATCGTGGGACAAAGTTAAACGTACGTATTCTTACTACAACAATGTGAGTTAGTATATGTGTATGTATGTTTGTGAGTCACATAACAATAATTATGATATAATCTTATCTATGATATATGCCACCTCTATCGCTTTCCCTCTCCTTCTATCTCTATATCTTTCCTTCTCCTTCTATCTCTACATATTTCCCTCTCTACTCTCAATCTCTATTTTTCTCCCTTTCCCTCTTTGGATTTCTCTCCCTCTATTTCTATACACTTCCCTCACAATCTATCTCTTTCCCTCTTTCACTCTCTCCCTCTATCTCTCTCCCTCTCTCGCTCTCTCTCTCTATCTCTCTCTCTCTTCCTAGAATCTATATATTTCCCACTTACTCTATCTCTCCCCTCACTCTCTCACTCTCCCTTTATCTCCTTCCCTCTCCCTTTATCTCAATCTATACACTTCTCCCTCTATCTCTTTTTATCTCACTCTATCTCTCTCCCTCTCCCTCTATCTCTTTCTTTATCTTTCTTTATCGTGTATCCACTATTATCTATCCCCTTGCCAAATTGCATGACGATCCGTTCAGCCGTTTATTGTGGTCCGTAGGGGGTGCATCTAAAGAATACCTCATAATTTCAACCCCTTGCCTTGCCCCCTTTAGGGATGATTTTGCAAAAAAGCTGAAACCGGTATTTCTTTGTTTCTTACCAAAAGCCTAAATATAAATTTTCAGATTCCTAGCTTGAAGCATTATAAATCACCCATACAAACTTTCAACCCCTATTTCATCCCCTTAGAGATTATTTTTTGAGACAAAAGATAGCCTATGTCCGTCTCATAGGTCCAGTCTACCCCTATACTAAATTTCATCGAAAACGGTCCAGCCGTTTGAGCGTGAAGAGCTAACAAACATACACACATACACACACACACACACACACACTCACAAACTTTCGGCTTTATAATATTAGTAAGATAAGATAAGATAAGATTTAAAAAAATATTGATTTGTGGTGTCCAAATTATGGTATAGGGTAGTGGCACCAAAAGATGACTGACCCCCATTAGATGAACGATCGACCGAAAAATAGGAAAATATAAAATACTACGCTACATACGCATGTGCGATAATTTTTTCCGTATCTCGCAACATTTTTTCTACCTAGTGCCTTAAACAGATCGACAGTGACGGCTCAGATGAGCCCACGGTAAATCGTTACGTGAGTGGTGTCCACCAAAAGTTACGTTTCTATGAAAACCTACTAAGAACTAAGAAAGGTGACCTCCAATTTAAGCATTTAGTCAGATTAAATAAAAAAAATAATGATGGATCTGAGTTTTGTTGGTTCTAATGAAATCTTCATCTACTCAGCCTTGATATTGTTGATACTTATTAACATTATTACCCGTATTTTTCGAGATATTTACCGTTCAAGTAATGGTTCAAATTTAGTTTGCTTGATCCATTAAGTGACCGGTGGTCATCTTCTGGAGAAAAGGCATTTTTTTATAAGCATCGTAAATCCTAAACTTGACTCTATAGACAAAAACAAAATCACTCAAATTAATTTTGTTTAATGTATAAAGTTATTTACCAAAAGTTGAACACATGTTTTCAGTGTTAAATGCTATTTTAAGAGCTTTATCTTAGTATGAAATCCTTCAATATTCAGCTTTAGGTTCCATGCCCAAAATTTGAACTAAGAAATACACTAAAATTTTGTTCGTTCATTTTATGGTAAATTAGTATCCAAAACATGAACCATTTTAATTATTGTAGTTAAGATTTTAGGTCTTGTTTGGATGCTTGCTTGGTTGGGATAGGTTCAAGTTTCTTCGAGATTTCTTTTGAGAAGCCACCTACACTGCGAAAAATAAAAAATAATAATTACGGAGTACTCTCGAAGAAGCCTAAAAATGTTTTAGTTATTATTTACATTCTTCTAAATGAATAGTAATAATCATTTATGAACACTGCTACTATTGTATTCTTCAATTTCATTACAATTCATCCCATAATTACTCTCAAAATATTAGTTCAGCTATTGGGTACAAAATGTTCATAATTAAGGCACAGCGTTCAACTATTGGGATAAAACGCTATTTTTTACACATAATGATTTTTTATAAAATTCCTGGTAGATATAGAAAGTATTTTGATTCATTCGTTAATACTTGAGGATATACTGACTCTTATAAAAATACCAGGAAACGTCAATGTCACGAGATAACTGAGTAAAAGTGGTTCAAAGTTGACCAAAACGCTTAAACGTTCATTTATTGGTTCCACTACCCTACATCATTTTAAATTATTAAAAAAAATATTTTGCTATTTGTTTTCTTTCTTTCTTTTTTTTATTTTTATTTAGATTAACCATAATCAGAATTAATAATTCAGACTACATACATGGTAACACCTAATTAAACCTAACATACCGGGCGTAATTATTATTAAAGTACCTACTTGTATTGTTCAATGCTTTGAGAGCTCAATGGTACCACCCCCAACCAAAATAATGTGGTAGATAGATAGCTGGTAGGTACCTACCTACAAATTATAGCTCTTTGAATAAAACTACATTGTAAATAAACCTGAGTTTTCGCGGGAATCTGAAAAAATAACACGTGCCTGTGTATTATTTTTTCAAACTTGTGTTTCTTTGAGTGTTCATGTATATTATTGGTGGAACATTAATCATTATAAGTAATTGTTAACGTGCCCTAGTGTGGGTAAATGATATAAACCAAAAAAATGTGTCATTCCGCATTGTTCCAACAAAACTCATAAAGTTTCCAAAAAAGCTCCGCCACTTTACTGAATCATAACTTTGACCTTTTACTTAATACACTCTTTGACTTTGACTATGTAAATAATTGACTTGAATACTTGACCATGAGGATAGTTTAATGCTATGACTTTCCTATTGTAAAAACAAGACAAGCATACTTAAATAAAATTGTATGTAGGTATTTGTGACACTGGCAAAATGCACAAACCGTGCGAATCCAAAACCAAAACTAAATTAATATAATTATTCTGAACGAACCTTATAATGTCAAAATTAAATGATTTGTCAACGTCAAATGTCAGGTAAAATATTGTTCAATGAGTAATACCAGATTAGGCGATTGAAGTCTTTATTAATTATTTATAGATTGTCCAACCGTTGTATGACTGTGGTAGCTAGATACCTACTTTATTGCACCAAATTAAAATACTTACCTATCTACGTATCTTATAATTGGTTATACTTAATTTACTTTATTTGGTTTTTAATTAATTTAATTTGCATTTTAATTAATGACTTGACTGTCATGATACCTACCAGATTATATACACAATTTATCTGAAAATGTAGGTACCTACCTATTTGAGAATTTGAAAAAAAAGTGCTAGCAAATAATCTACTGGAGTTATTGGCAACATTGCAAACTAAAAGTCAAAACATCACAACATCTTCAAATCTTGTAAAACAAAAACAAAACTAAAAACACGCAACCGCCAACGCAAATAAATCTCATGCTCATTTTTCAGACTAAATTTTCATTGGAAGTATAATAATTATGACTGTTTTACTCTCTCTGTAATGTTAATTTCACGACAGTATGAGTGACGAAACCAACGAAGAGAGGCAAGACAACGAGTTGGCCGCTCTACAGGTCAGTTCCTAGCCTACATAAACCATTTATTTTGGATTATTTGTTTAATAAATAGCAGCCTGACTATAATAATACTGGTCTTAGAACATACAGAACGCTTAGACTATCTAAGCATAGGTGTGCAGGTACCTAAGTACCTTTTGTATTTTTTACCTTTGTAACTCGCGCCGGCCGCTGGATTATTCCCTAACAATTCCACAGTTGCCTAACAAAAATTACATTTTAATTGATCTTCTTTCCTCATTTTATGTACATACCTAAGCTTATCAGCAATCAACATATTATAATTATTTCCTTATTTTATTAGGTATATTTTTGGCACCTGGATTAATAAATGAAGCAATCTGAGATCTTACTTCAAAATAGGATATTTGAATACAAATAAGTAAAGCCTACTTTAATTATTATTAGGTGTGTAAGTGCCTAGTCTATGAGTGTTACTTGGAAAAATCAATGTATCGAGACAGTTTCTCCATCTGTTTCTATATTCCATGTACTTACTATTCCTATACTTCTCGTGTTGTTGATAAATGCCCAAATATCAAATGTCTATTACTTTTGCCTGTAGTAAGTAACTCTGACATTTGAATGTAAGTAAGTAAGTAAGTACATTTATCATCTAGTTTATTGATTGCACCTACTTACAAAAATTCCTCTGTAGAGGCACTCAATTAGCTACTTTCTATTGTTAATTATAGGCTATCTACGGGGATGCAGTAGAAGACAACCATAAGAACACAGCATGGAAAGTTTGGAGACCACTCGACCTGATTCTGAGGCTTATTCCACTACACAACTCTGATATACAAGGCATACATTGCTCAGTGAGATTGCATTTCAAATGTTGCCCTGATTATCCAGATAAGTGAGTTATATTTTTATTTTATTGTCTTAAATGGGACTACCGGATAAGTTATGTATGTACCTAATTTGTCATGTTTAGTGGAGCCATGCACAATATGTCAAGATATGTCATTGTGGTAGGCTGGTCATAATTGGATGGCTTATTGAGCCAATAAACCTAAAAGTCAAATTCAAAGCATTTATTGTAAATAGGCAATAAAATCACACCATACGTCAAACAGCTAATTCTCAAGAGAATCATAAAACATAAAGAATGATAAATTAGATTAAACAGTAATTGATTATTGTTTGAGTAAACACTACATTGCAGTTTCATCTGTAGGTATATGTCATAATATCCCGGGTGATATTTTTGTCAGACTCAATCCATTATGTGTCATTTACATGTCCGTAAGGATTGAGGAGCCACTTTTGAAAAATTAACAATTTCTAAATGGAATATCACGCAGTTTAAATGTAGGTGTGTCAATAAAATTTGTACCCTAAAGCAGATTTTAGTAGATTTTATGCATAAAAAGTTCTGTTACTGTAAAGGTGGCACCTCAATTCAGCAAATCAGGATTGAGGTGCCATTTTTCAAGTGAATAGAACTGGTTAAGTTATGGATGAATATTTCTGAAAACGCAATATCTTTACGGACGTGCTGTATATTGGTTGCCACCAAACTCTGGGGCTTGAACGGCTTCAATTTAAAAAGATATATAACATTCAAAGTGGCGCCAAAATCTATAAAAAATCGATTTTAATTTTTTTATTTTTCATTGATATAACTAGTCAATTTACAAAATAAACTTAATGGAAAAAATGTAGATAGTTGGCTGAAATTGTAGCCAGAGAATGAAGTAATAAAACCAAGTGGTTTTTTTGCTGCGACTAATTTTTTGTGGCTCCTCAATCCTTACGGTCTGGAAATAATATTTCGCTATAACTACGTGACAACAAAACGAAATCGAACGATGAATATCCCAAAAAATTGTAGATATGCGTACCTTAATATTCATATATAATTTAATCACGCTACGTATCCTATATTGGACAAAACACACAATTTTTTACTTTCTCATACAAATTTCACTGCGGTGACCATAATATTCAAGAAAAAATAGGACACTTAAAAAAAAAGTGTGTGCGTGTGTAACCTTTACGCGCGATTGAAGTAAAACTTTTTTGGCGTTGACCGAAGTAACGCTTACTATAGTCTGTGTAGTTTGCTATTTAAAAAGGTTACATTGACACTACGTTGACACGTCAATGTAACCTTTTTTAAATAGCAAACTACACAGACTATAGTAAGCGTTACTTCCGTCAGAAAAAATCTGAGTTACTCCCTAGTCGCGCTTAAAGAAGTTTTACTTCAATTATAATCAATAACAACGTGACATCATCATATTAATGTATTATGACATACCTATATGATATAAAATAACATAAATAAAAGTGGGTAGGTAGTAGGCACATTACGATACGAGCGGTCTAAGTAGAATACAACTACACGGCGTGACTTAACTTCTGGCGTGCATTTAATATACTTACTTACACCGCGAGTATCGTATAATACGTAGAACGTGTGACATAATCAGCCATCTATATAATTTATTTTAAAATAATCTTCTAAGTGATGTAATTAAAAGATGTTCATTTGACTTAGCAATAAGTACACAAACGTGGGTAGGTTAGCATTCCACCAGTAGACAACGTGACAACGCAATTTCACAACTACCCGTATCACATCTAGATTTGGTTTTTGATTATTAGTATTTTCGGATGCATAGATAATGGTTCGTGGTTGATTAATTTTATGTGACATTTTTTTAGTTTTAATACTGTACAGTTTAAATAATAATCAAACCGGTTACAACTAAAAAATAGTGAAAAATATCTTTGCATAGCGTTATGTTGTCGCGCTTTCGTTTTATGAACAAATCTTTATTGTAAAATGATTATACTTACCCTGATCTAGGAATCTGTGATTTATATCTGGTTTGTGCATTGTGCATTGTGCACACCTTCAGACTATAGTATTAGATAATAATATTATGGTGATATAGGATATATAATTGAAAGTGTGTTTATTCAGTGCAAATAGCCCATGTGTCGGTAAAAAAATATCTTAATGACAAAAATTCGCATCATTTCTATATGAAGTGTATTTTATCCTACTAATATTATAAACGCGAAAGTTTGTAATTATGGATGAATGTTTGTTACTCTTTCACGCAAAAACTACTGAATGGATTTTGATGAAACTTCACAATAATATAGCTTACATAATACCAGAATAACACATGGACTACAATTCATAAAGATATATCGTATATTATCCTAACGCGCGTGAAACCGCGGGGCGCAGCTAGTGATGCAATAATTATATAATCGGTCACCCCCTTAGGGGTTGAATTTTCAAAAATCCTTTCTTATTGCACGCCTACGACACATACAAAATATTTGTGAAAAATTTCATGGTTCTAGGCCCAGTGGTTTCAGCTGTGCGTTAGTCGATCAGTCAGTCAGTCAGTTTTGGTTTTTATACGAGTACCTATAATAAATAGATTTACAAATTTATTTTACGTGCGTAAATAGTACATGAGTTTTCACATCTCATGCTCAAAAACTGTGTCATATTATTATTATTTGCTCAGCTTAGCGGACCTAAACGTGGTTGTTAGGCCCTAGAGAGTGAGAGTAGTTTAATATATTTTGGAATGTGTGGAAGGAAATAGGGGAGACCTTTGCCCAGCAGTGGAACAATATAGATACAAAAAATGAAATTTTTTTATTTTCTGTTTTTATAATATGAAAATAAAAAATAATAATAAAAGTAGCTACACCTTCGGGAAAGAGGCGTAATAATATGATGTGTGCAATTGTGCATGTATGTTAAATGTGATGTCGTTACATAGGTACTTATGGTGCTTCATTCATTTAAAATTAAATTAATTACTATAAAGTATCAAAATTGATCCGTTATGCCATGAGGGCTACCAGTTCATCAATACACATTACACATGCGATAGTAGCACTGCTATTAATTTAATTTTCTACTATATTTTACCAAGCTGTATGTACCAAGCTGTAGGTACGTATAACCCTAACAACCACAGGAGAGAATTGCATACTATGACACCATGTTTTGCCGTTAGCGTTCCAGATAAGTAGGTACTTACCTACTTACCTTCTCCTCTTGTGTAACCCAGGCTAATGGTTTGTACAAGTGCTATATTTGCTGATAGGTAGGTATATAATATTAACATTAAATATAATAATATTAAATTACACACGCTCGGGTGTAGGCATAGGTAATAATATAATACACCAAAAAACTAATCAGTAGGAAGGTACATTCATGTTTTCACCCAAGTTTCATGTTGGGTTATAGTGTAAATTTAGATTAGGTATTACCTACCTAATTGAAACTACTTATGTATACCTCCCTATCTTATATCTTTAAATGAGCAATTCTTGTATATATATATATATATATATATATATTATATATAATTGGAATCTCGGAATCGGCTCCAACGATTTTCATGAAATTCAGTATATAGGGGGTTTCGGGGACGATAAATCGATCTAGCTAGGAATCATTTGTTTTTTTCCGTGTTTTTTTTTATGATTTTTTCTTTCAATAACCAGTTCATATTTTTTTATTATTCTATCGGTAAGATCGAAAAATATTATTCATATTTCATCATTTTATTAGTAATTCGTACATAAATAGAATTTCCTAAAAACACAATTTATAAAAAAAAAAAAGTAGGTACCGAGCAAAGCTCGGTCATCCAGATATTATATCGACGCTTGAAAGGCAAAACTTACTAAGCGCCATAGAGCAAATTTTACAGGAGAGTGATTTAAAGTTCAAAATTTTAGAAAAAAAATCGTATAATATTCTCTCGTAATTGTTGGATTTAAAAGATTTTAACAGACATAATAATATTTTTTTAATAGCTATCCACCATATTAATAGCAGTCACCTAACACTGATATAGATAGTAGTTTATGTCGCTTAGATAAAATTTACCTTATTTCATAAACAGGTAAAATTATCTAAGTTACCACTGAAAGGTTTGCAGTAACAAGTAAAAGTAAACAACGTCACACAGTTTGGAATTTCGATACAGGAATATGTATCTAACACGATGTTATCGTTTATAATAAATCAGGTCAATTTATCTTAATGTTATGAAATGTGATTTTTATCTGAAGAAAATATATCTTAGTCAAAGAAATTACTCTAAACCACCCTCGGGAACTGATAATTATTTAACCAAAGTATTCAAAATTATATTAATTACATAATTATCTTTTTATTGTATTAAAAACCTTTACTAATAATTAAAAACTGAATTCAAACGTAAAATCCCTCGACAAAAATATGATATGGCACGTCATCTTTAATCTTTTGACGTGGGATATAAAAAGCAAATCCCTTCGGATTTTAAGATGTCACGTATTTACTCTCTTTATAAAAACAAAGGAGATCGAGTAGACTGTAACTCGTACAGGGGCATATCGCTACTCTCAACCGCTGGATTTTTTTTGCCAGAGTGCTTCTCATCCGGCTCACTCAAATGTTCGAGGCTCTTCTACTCGAGACCCAATTTGAATTTCGTCCTAGTAAAGGTACCTGCATAGCAATGTTCTCGTTATGAAAAATCCAGGAAAAATCAGAGAACAACAACAACCACCTCTTCTTCCGTTTGTTGACCTGGAAAAGGCCTTTGACAGCGCACATCGAGAGGCACTGTGGGTAGTCTTGGCAAAACTAGGATGTACGGATAAGTTCCTCACAATGCTAAGGCTTTTTCTTTACATGATGTATGACATGAGGTGCTGTGTGGCTGTGAATGGTGAGCAATCGGAATAGTTCACAGTAACTTGTGGGGGCTAACCAAGGTTGTGTGCTGGCGCCTACTTACTCGTCAGATCGTGTATCCCTAAATGTGCAACTAAGCGGTGAAGTTGTGAAGTAGGTAGAGAAGTTTAAAAATCTAGGGAGAACAAAAATAGCCACAGATTGATGCGGAGATAAACAGCAGAATTGGTGCTTCATCAGTTATTTTCAGAAAACTTCGGGTCAGGGTATTCCGATCCCATGACATTAAACTTAGCACCAAAGTCAAAGTGTACATGGCTATTTGTTCTGCCAAATTTTTTGTATACCTCTGAGACGTGGTTCTTATACCGCCGTCAGATACGCACGCTCGATCGATTCAATCTCAAGGGCCTCCGCGACATTTTGAACATCAAATGATCAAATTATGTTAGGAATACAGAGGTGCTACAACGAGCTAATATATCTGTGGAATGGAGGCCTAGGTACCTGATGTGTCACCATCTGCGATGGTGTAGGTAGGCACGAATCTCGGATGCCCAATGAGAGAGTGGTTGAACCGCATTTTCTTTTCTGAGCTCCAGGATGGCAAGTGGAAATGCGGTGGGCAGTTCCTCAGGTACAAGGACGTTCAGAAAAGATATGTGAACAAATGCAATATTGAACCCTCTCATTGGGAATCACTAGCAGAGAACTGTCTTGAGTGGCGGTGGTGAAGCGTAATGTTTACGCATTTGAAAACGAGTGAACTAGACGAGATACGAGACCAGCTGCTCACAATGAGACCGCACTCACACCTGCAATTTAATTACTTGAACGGTGCTCTAACATGTGCCCATTGTGCTCGTGTATTTACCGCTAAAATAGGGATTATAAGTCATATGAGAGCTATAAACATCGAGAAAACAGAAACAGTAACATAAGTCGCCGTTACTGAAAGCGGCATGGATGACTATTATTATTATATTGTCACCAAGCTTTCCTTTAATTTTATATATTTTTTCATTATTTGGTCTCCTGACGCGATCACAACGTCACATTTTGATCAAATCAAAATAGGGCCAACGAACATTATTTTTTTTACTTTTTAAACGATTATTTTGTGTCGAGGCTATCTAGTGTTTTTATTTAATTTAACTTGTTTAAATGTAATAATACATTTAGTTCCTATTTCAATTATTAGATCAAAATATATTATTATTAACCATCTACCAAACACGTCATACTCATTGCGACCATTCTTATGAGCCCAAACGGAGACGATTTGAGACGAACGTCCTTACTAAGCGACGCCCGGCGGCTGAATTTCATCCTGCCGATGCGCGGCGCGCGATATTTGCGCATAGTCATGCGACGTATTTTGAACTCGCGCAGTTCCTAAGCGACGAGAAATTATATTTTTTGCACGAGTAATATTATCGAGGCGCCATACTTTACCACCTAAATAAGCTGAGTAAAATTATCTAACCGACATTATTATTAGAAAAAGTTCTCAAGTAAAAATATCCAAGTATGAAATAGCAATATAATGTTAAACAAGTAAAAGTATCTAAGCTTCAATATTTTTCCACTTTGTATCAGGTAAAATGATACAAAAGACACTGTTACCAAATAATATTATCAGGTTATAATGTATAACCATACAAATCACAATTTTTTTGGGTGGGTACAATACACTAAGTGGTTTCAAAGGGAAATCTCAAAACAAGTAAAAATATATAAATGCAAACAAATGAAAAAGTAAATACATGAAAAACCGACTAAGTTCATATTTCCAATTATTAAAATGGCATAAGTGCTAAATATCCTTAAATGCTCTTTTTTTCAGTCGGTTAGTAAGCACAAGTTAGGCGATTTGATGGAAATCACACACTATCTAAGCGACAAAAAACTCGTCGTAGAGCGATGAAATCTAGACTAAACGACGCAGAAAAATCTAACGATTCGAATGGTATATTTAACTCATTTCACGTATTTCTGTCGCTTAGGAAGTTTTGCCTTTCAAGCGTCGATATTATTAAACGAGCTGTTTACACGGGCTGACTGCACTAACAGTGCGGGGCCAACACAAAAAAGCGTAAGTAGTTCTTGGATTCCATATCCCTGGTTACATACTTAAATTATGGTCACCGCCTAAGAAAATTTGTATGAGAAAGTAAAAAATTGTGTCTTTTGTCCAATATAGGATACGTAGCGTGATTAAATTATATATGAATATTAAGGTACGCATATCTACAATTTTTTGGGATATTCATCGTTCGATTTCGTTTTGTTGTCACGTAGTTATAGCGAAATATTATTTCCAGACCGTAAGGATTGAGGAGCCACATAAAATTAGTCGCAGCAAAAAAACCACTTGGTTTTATTACTTCATTCTCTGGCTACAATTTCAGCCAACTATCTACATTTTTTCCATTAAGTTTATTTTGTAAATTGACTAGTTATATCAATGAAAAATAAAAAAATTAAAATCGATTTTTTATAGATTTTGGCGCCACTTTGAATGTTATATATCTTTTTAAATTGAAGCCGTTCAAGCCCCAGAGTTTGGTGGCAACCAATATACAGCACGTCCGTAAAGATATTGCGTTTTCAGAAATATTCATCCATAACTTAACCAGTTCTATTCACTTGAAAAATGGCACCTCAATCCTGATTTGCTGAATTGAGGTGCCACCTTTACAGTAACAGAACTTTTTATGCATAAAATCTACTAAAATCTGCTTTAGGGTACAAATTTTATTGACACACCTACATTTAAACTGCGTGATATTCCATTTAGAAATTGTTAATTTTTCAAAAGTGGCTCCTCAATCCTTACGGACATTCATTTACTGTCTTATTTATACTGAATAATTATGTGACGCTTGAGGCGTTAAAGTGTTTGCTTAAAAATTACTAAGTTAATGATTTCAGACCTCCGTCAATAGTCATTCATGAAATGCACGGACTATCTTCAGAGAATGCGGCTAAGCTGCTAACTGAACTGGAAACCTTAGCGCTGCAACTCTGCGGAGAAGTCATGATTTTCCAGCTGGCTAATCATGCTCAGGTAACAAATCCTATCCTACTAATATTAATTATCAATGCGATAGTTTGTGTGTATGTTTGCCTTTTCTTCATGCTATAACTAATAAATGGACTTTGATGAAATTTTGATACAGATACTGTAAGTCCTGGAACAGAAAACAGGAGAGGTTACTATCCCCTAAAAATTAATAGTTCCAGTGGCATAGCAGCAAATATAGATGAAACTGCTGGGTGCAGCTAGGATATTCAGTCCACATTCACTCGAGTTTTCTTGATTTTAGTTTCTCAATAGTTAATGTACCATAATAATATGTATATTGTATAATTTCCAGCAATTCCTTCATGACCACAACAAACCCACTCTCTCGTGCTATGAAGAAATGCTCAAACAGAAAAATGATATGGAAAAGCTGAAACTTCACGACATGGAAGTTAAAGAAAACGAAGAGGTATGTCAGTCCACACAGCTCCTTTAATGAAAAGAAAATAATTCTCTCTATTAACACTTCGAGTATAATGGTTCCAAATTGCAAACAATGTCAAGAGTATAATAGTACGTATAAGCAAATCTCAACCATGTTAAACAAGACATGAGCAACCAAAGACCCAAATGCCAAAACTATGGCGATCAACTTTTCTAAAATTGAATTATGGTAATTTATTTATGGTTATGTTTCAGAGACAAAAGATCAAAGTGGAGATACGAAAGAGGCAAGAAATGTTGCGTTTGGCGGGAAAGCAGCGGATGCACAGATCTAGCGCGAGCCAGGACAGTAGCGTGGAAGGTCAAGGAGATGCGCCGGAATTGCTTTAGTACGTATTATGTGCGTATTTATGTATACATCCATGTGTAGACGAGTACAGAGGTTTTATTTCACTAGCTATTTGGACAAGGATGTAGTAGTGCCGTGTACCGATAGACAAGCGTGTCTGTGTGCGTGTTGTGCAAGAGATTCCGAGCTTACGCACACTAAAACAATGTGCGTCACTACAACCACAGCCGAACATTTTTCGTGAAATAGAATATCTGTATTTTGTACCTGATGGTAAAAAGTAGTGATTATATAAGTTTTACTTCACAATACTGAAGCTATAGGTAGTAAAAGGTCGAAAGTAATTGTAAATTCCTAATGTTAATTTACTTTTCTTGTAGTTACGCGGACGATTTATCCCCAAGCAAGAAAGTGTCGCGGAATGGCGTAGAAGTGCCGTGCACTTGCGACTGCAAGGGGGTGCAAGTGCTCAGAGTCACACAGAAGAATAACAAGAAGGTTTACATTGGAAACTGTTTAGGTATGGAAGTTCTTAAAGTTTCGCGAACAGGAAACATATTAACTAGTTAAAAACGGGTGTAATTCGTGCACAAACAAATATCAAAATGTATAATTTTGACATACCTCGACGTTTCGGCCGAGTTACATCGACCGTGGTCACGAGAAGACTGCTTAGGTATGCTCAGCAGTGCACATGCGCCTAAGTCTGTCTTAATTGTTTGCTCCTTTGCATGCCTTTTAAGTTCTGATAAATTGGCGGGCACGTTAAGCCGTTGCTTCTGACGTGGCTTATCGACCGATAGCAGTCTTTAAGCCACGTCAGAAGCCCTTGGGCAGTCTGGCAAACTCTGATACTAGAGGCTAGCACAATCTCATACGACAAACAAACACCGATCTGATCTGATGATGGAGACGGAAGGTGGATTACAGAGCGCTCCAGTGACTAACATTAACCTACTGAGTATATCTGAAATAGAACTTATTCCCCTCAGGTCACTCAATAAACGGCGCAACAACTTACCTGTCGATTGACGAAGACACGGGCGAGCGACTCGTCGCTAAAAAGTGGATCATACCGCCTGCCAGCGACTTCCAGTCCCGCACCAAGCAGCTGGCGAGCCTCCAGCAAGACCTGAAGACCATGAGCCGACTCACCAGCCCGTACCTCGTCCCCTACATAGCCCTAGAGATCAGTAAAGAGACCAACAAGCAAACGTCGAGGCAGTGCGTGTACATATTCCGAAGTTTCGTTCTGGGCAGCTCGTTGAAATACATCAGGAACCGTTTGAATCTCATCGGTGATCCGTACGAGTCCTTGAGGCTGGTACGGCATGTCGGTTCAGGTGTGCTTAGTGCATTGAAAGTGTTGCACGGTGAAGATATAGTGCATGGGGATGTGAGGAGTGAAAATGTTTATTTGGATGACTGGGGGGGCGTGAAGTTAGTGGGGGCGTCTCTGGATACCAGGTTGAGTGAGATGGTGGACCCTGATAATTACAGTGACAGGTAAATGGAGAGTTTAATCAATTGATGATATTTAAAGAAATTAAACAATTAAAAGTATGTTTTAAGTAGTTTACCTGATTGATAGTAAGTGCCACGTCTGCCAATAACATTTGCAGTGCCTTCAGAACTTGGCATTGCTAAATCTTGTGTCGCTCGTTTGTCCGGTGACATTGCTCCTAAAGTCATACAAATGATGCCCAGCAATTAGCTGCGGTAATTCAATTCAACTTGGTTAAATTTTTCAAAACAGAAAAGTAATTATTCACATTACTTGTTTACTAGAGATGGTGGCCGATCGGCAACTTAAGCGCTTTAGAATACAATGACACCGGGTTCGATGCTCGGACGCACCAATGACTTTTCGTTTGAGCAAATATCCATCGCTCCGCGCTTCGGAGGGCGCTTTAAGTCATCGCTGCCGGGTCTCATATATTGCTAGCAGTCGTTAAGCCACGTCGGAGGCTCTCTGCTTGCCTGACGAGCTCTGACACATGCCTGATGTCCGTGATCTCCTCCTTGCCCCGTCCACAGGCAGACGGCGGCGCACGACGTGCTCAGCGCCGGCCAGCTGCTCCTGTCCGTGGCGGCGCCCGACCAGGCCTACCTGGAGATCCCGCCGGAGCTGCCCAGCTCGGCGAAAGACTTCTTCGCCAGGTCAGCTTGGACATGACGTCACGTCAGAACCTCTATCCAGAAAGTATTCGTTACTTTAACGTAAAGTTTTAACGGTTCGCATCGTTAACGTAACGATCAAGGTTACTTATTCGTATCGTTAACGTATCGAACCGTTCGCGTATGCATGTTGTCAATAGCAAGGGCACTGATAAAATTTCTTGTTTTTTTTAACGTTAACGTTACGAATACCTTCTCGATGGAGGTACGTGCTCGCCTTACAGTGGCAAACAAGGGGGCGATTTATAAATGGCATAACGAAATATAACGTTACATTCTCAGATGTCTATCCGAAGACGAAAATTTGCAATGGAGTGCGGCTCAGTTAGTCAATCACGTGTTCCTCATCAACGTACCCAGTAAAGCGGTCAACTGTCAACAGAAGGACAACGATGAAGGCTCCGAAGTACGTACAATAGTGGGGGGATTTCAGTGGGTTTGAGCCCCACCACTATCCCATCCTTATTTTTAAAAATAAGTATGTTTGTGGCGTCGTATACTCCTAATAGGTAGTTCGTTGATTGCCAGTCTGCCGCGCACATCGCCATCTTAATTGGTTGCATGTTGAACAGCCACAGATTGATTTATTTGCGGATGCATGGACGACAATAGATAGTATAGCAAACGTTAACTCGTTAATGGTATGTAGTATTCGAACGCTTTTTATTTTTTTAAGTATATCTCTTCGTCCATTTTATTGTTATTGTTAATGTAAATTTTATTATTCTTGAAAACTTAATTTTATTTCTATTTTTTTTTGGTTTTTAACTAAGTAGGTAACGAATGATAAATTGTAAAGCATTGGTCAACTGTAATGTTACTTTTTATATGAAAATAAATAATTAAATCAATGTTGGCGCTTCCTGTTCCCCCAGGACTAAGACGTCTGGATCGCAATTTTAGTCCTTGTTCCCCGAAGACGAAGACATGTTGATCGTCATTTTGACGCTTCGTTATTCCCCCAGGATGAACATTGAACACGTCTCGATCGCCCTTTTCTCGAGCGACTTTATGTTCCCCGAAGACGAATAATATTGATCGTCATTTTGACGTTTGTTCCCGCAGCATGAAGACGTATCGATAGCCATTTGAAAGTGTTCTCGTTCCCACAGGACGAAGACGTCCGAAGGGCCAGCCTGCCGGCGGCGCGCGGCCACTCGCGGCTGCACGCGGAGTTCGAAGTGCTCGCGTGGCTCGGCAGAGGCGCCTTCGGTGACGTTCTCAAGGTAATCATTATAGGCTTTCGGACTGAACATTACAATTATTATATGGGCGAAGTTGCAAGCCTATATTTTTTTTTTTTTGTAATGTTTCTGACAGGTGACTAGGTATTTACGAAGAGAGATGGTGAATGCCAACACGACCCCATCTCGCCCCACTCCAGGCGGATCGACGGCTCACGGGGGGGTTTTAGTGGGTTCAAGTCCCACACGCCCCCATCCACCACCCCCATGGCGGAAGGGATAGTACGAAGGCATTTCCCCCCCTAAAAAAAATCAAATTAAAAATAAGTCATTTACGAAGAAGGAAAATTAGCAAATTCGAAAAAAAACTGAAAGATTTATTGCAATTTTCATTTACAATCCATAGTTCACGACTTATAATAGGCTCTATTCGTAACTCGTGATTCGAGCGATGGATACCTATGCTTTCTTTGGTCATAATTTGCAATCACAACACGTCTGTCGGGTCACATCCATTCATATCCACATTAATTATTAACACAAAAAATTTAAACCAGAGTTGAACAGATGAGTCTAAATATTTTCACCACAAATCGACGTCTAGCCCTCGCTTTTCCCAACTCAATAACAAATTAACAATTAGAATAATTAGGCTTTAGTAAGAAAACGCGAGTGATACACGTCGATTTTGTTGAACGAAATTTTAAATATCTTCTGTTTATCTCTGGTCTAATCTTTTGTGGTAAGGCGGTATTTGTTTATACGTTTACACGGCTAAAGCGATCTCCAAGAAATTTAGTATAGAGATAGATTGGACCTTGCAAAAAGACATAGTTACCGCGATCAAGGCACAGCCGAAGTCGCGACCAACAGCCAGTCGACTCAATGAATAAAAGCAATAGAACATTCCAGGTGAAAAACAAACTCGACGGCGGCTTCTACGCTATCAAGCGGATCAAACTCAACCCGGAGTCTGTTCAGCTGAACAAGAAGATAACTAGGGAAGTGAAGCTGCTGTCCCGACTCAACCACGAGAACGTGGTGCGGTACTACAACGCTTGGATCGAGAGTACGCCGGACCAGGACGCGGAAAAGGACAGTTCTATGTGTCCGACTGAAAGTGCGACTGAGATGGATAGTTTGGAAGGTGTGTTTGTTTTTTTTTGTTTTGGTTTCGGACTATTTGTTCATTCAGCCAGTGTTAGTTAAGGTTAGTTTTTTATTTTTTGAGTTACAGTCAACGTCTCGATTTAGTTGTGGAGGATGCTATAAAGTGCCTGGAAGTTTTGGAGAGAATACGTCAAAATTAAATCTATCTCTGCTCTATAGAGAGAGGCCCCTATATACCAGAGAAATAGTGATCAAACTGTTGCCTAAGAATAAAAATAAAATTAAAAACAAAACAGAACTAAAACAAGAAAAGAAACAGAAATAAAATACTGCTCTATGGGAGAGATAGAGTTCAAATTGCAATATTCTAAACATTAGTGAAAAAGAGAAAGAATTATGAAATGAGCTACTAAAAGAAAAGAGAAAGAGATATATTTCACGACTTTCATGAGTTATCTATCTATCTAAAGACTGCGTGTTGCGAGTGTGTATAACATTATATTACTGTCCCTTCAGGGGTTGTTGCGAAACTGGGGCAAGGGGTCAAGGTAGAGTGGTCAATGTCTGAAGCCCCGGCCCAGAAGAACTCTGACACTGACAGCGAAGGTAGCGATGATGACGACGACGAACAAGACCCTTGGTTTAATATTAACAGGTAAGATTGTATCGAAGATGCAAATGCTATACAAAATTCAGTACGATTTCAATAGATTAAAGAACCAAATTTATACGCCACCTTCCGAGAGCCGACCATACTGTGAAATGGGGCGAATAGGACTCAAGGGGGTGAATAGAGACTATAGTTGGGAAAGGTCCACGGCCAAAATGTACCTGTAGGTACCTTGTGGCCCTGTGTTGAAAAGTGGCAATTGCACCCAAAATGTGATGCGTGGGGTCTTAGGGATATGCCAAAGGCTTTAAATCGCTTACATTCCTTGAGTCTTTAGTCACCCCGTTTTACGGTACGTAGATCCCGAGGTAGTCTCGTGGCGTTAAGAGTGACTACATTCCTAGCAAATATCTGCTTTCGCATAGAACTTCTTTCGTGAGACGGACTCTTCGAAAATTCTTGGGGTCCAGGATTCATGGTGTGATCGTGATGCGTTGATTCTCAGTCCGGAAGACGAGGAGTCCAGCGAGTGCATAGAATTCGAGCAGGACTCCGACAACCGCTCGCAGACCATACCCTCGGAGGACGCCGTGGATGCGCCGCGGCTTCGCACGGAGAAGCTGAACCAGGTGCTGTACATACAGATGGAGTTCTGCGAGAAACACACGCTTAGGTATAAAGCATTTTTTTTTTAATTTTGGCAGGTTAGATTAACATTAAGTCCTGTAACTTTTTTGTTTTGGCTTGTCGAGATTTTTGCATTCAGCCAGTTTCTTTTTTCAAATATCATTTCTATATATTAACTAAATGGCTAGACACATATTTATGATACAAACCCAAAAACGTGTCATTTGGCATTATTTCCAAAACTCCCAGGTGACAGTAAAGCACCTACCACACCACCTGACTACTCGACAGAAAGCGGCTTAACTTTTGAAAACATTAAATAAGTTAAAATAGTTATTGAAACTGGCCAAATGCACGAATCGTTCAATCCCAAGAAAAAAAATAAAAAAGCAACATTGAACAGGCAAGCCATAGACAACGGGCTGCACCTGGAGCAGTACCGGTGCTGGCGGCTGTTCCGGGAGATGGCGGCGGGGCTGGCGCACGTGCACCAGCGCGGGACCATCCACCGGGACCTCAAGCCGGTCAACGTGTTCCTGGACCGCGGAGACCACGTCAAGATCGGGGACTTCGGGCTCGCCACCAGGGCCTTCACTGGCTTGCCGGTCGATGGTAACACCTCGTCATCGAGAGAGAGGGGGGGGGGGGGGGTTGAAGAGTGGTGAGGTGGAGGCCATACATTCGTCTAGGAGGGCAAAAAAAACACCTCGTCATCACAAGAGAGAGAAAGAGGGAGAGGGATGAAGAGTGGTGAGATTGTGGTCATACGACGGCAAAAACTTAATAAAATCTTAATATACAGCATGATAATGTCGAAAGGCAAACGACACAAATCCCCACCTCCCCCATTCACCCCTCTCCCCGCCCCTCCAACTCCTCAAATCCCCACATCCCGCCGTCTATGCTAATGCATTGGGATAACGTGTGATTTCCAGTAGCAATAGCTGGCATGGCTTTTCCATATTCAGTACATGTGTACTCGATAACAGAATGTGACCTTAGATTCAATTAATGTTTCTTTGCATTCCAGATAAAACCAAACAGGAGGAGATAGGTGGTTCTTTGACCGGTCAGGTAAGTTAGAAACTAGATAGAAAATGAGGTTAGTGCTCGCTTGGCGTAGTGGCCGAGCAATCGGACTGCTGCGCTTGGGGTCGCGGGTTCGATTCCCGCCTGGAACAAATATTTGTGCGATCCACAAATATTTGTTTCTGGTCTGGGTGTGATGTGTATATGAAATTATGTCTGTAAGCGGTACCCACGATACAGGAGTAATCCTAGTGTCTGGATACATTAAAAAACAAAAAAATACATGTATTTAAAAAAACAACGTCGCAATTTCAAACTCAATCTGTAATTTCCCCAGGGGCCGTGTTATGATCTCTTAATCTCTGTTTATTTCTTATTATGACCTCCTAATAACAGGCTGGCAATTTCGCATAATAGATTTTTAATTTGACATAATGTAGGTCATAATACGAAAAAGAACAATCCAGTTTACGGCCGTAAACAGAATTGCCTGGAACTTGCCTGGTTTTTAAAAAGCTCGTATTACGCCCCCAGATCGGCACGGCGCTGTACGTGGCCCCGGAGCTGCTCCAGTCGGCCACCAAGGTGATCTACAACCAGAAGGTGGACCTGTACTCCCTCGGCATCATACTGTTCGAGATGTTCTGTCCGCTGGAGACGGGCATGGAGCGCCTGGCGGTGCTGACGCAGCTGCGGGCGCCGGCCGTCACGCTGCCCGCCAAGTTCCTCGTTCCGGAAAACGCGCAACAGATCCATGTTATCAGGTTGGTACTGCCGACCATTAGAAAAGTTAATAATATGGTTTTGGCGGGAATTTGATAGGGTGACGCTGTTGTTTTTTTTTTGTTTCGGATGTTAATGTGTAATATTGGTGGAATATTAATCATTGAGTGTTCGGTGACGTGCCCGAGTGTGGGCAAATGATTTATAAACCCAAAAAGCGTGTCACTTTGTATTTTTTCCAAAACTCCAGTTTCAATAAAGCATCCACCATTTTACTGAATAGTGACTTTGACTATGTAAATAATCGACTTGACCACGAGGGTTGCTTTAACGCTACGACTTTCCGATTGTGAAATTAAAAAATACTGATATATTAAAATACTCGACACTGGCTAAATGCACAAACCTTGCGAAGCCATAACTGAAACTAAAAAAAGTGGTCACGTTCGCGTCAGATGGCTGCTGGACCACTCGGCGAGCCAGCGGCCGACGTGCGCGGAGCTGCTGGCGAGCTCGGCGGTGCCGCGGCCGGTGGCGGCGGGCGCGCTGGGCGGGCTGCTGCGGCAGGCGCTGCAGGCCCGGGGCTCCGCCCCGCACCGCCGCCTGCTGGCCGCCTGCCTGCGCCCGCGCGCGGCGCCGGCCGAGGACTACACCTACCACGGGGGCGCGCGCTCCGCCGCCCCGCCCGGCCTGCCCGGGGTCAAGGACGCCGTCGTCGGGGTTAGTGCCTACCGCGCTCATCCAAATCTGATAAAAATCGCTTTTTGTTCTGTTCTTTGTTAAAAAAAAAACAAACCCACACTAGGATTGTAGGCGGTCTAAGGAGGCTTATGTTCAGCAGTGTACGTCTTCAGACTGATGATGATGATGACGCTAGGATGGTTTCTGTATCGTGGATACCGCTTACAGACATATAATTTAACATGCACATCACGCCCGGAACAGAAACAAATATATATAATTATGTGGATCGGGCGGGAATCTAACCCGCGACACCAGCGCAGCAGTCCGATTGCTTGGCCACTACGCCAATGTGCCGTCAAAATGTGGCGCTTTGAGCGATTGCACCGCCCGTTGGACCTATTATTGAGTTTGTCCGTTCAGTGTTCTATGTATTGTGGTGTCAATGGTTAATGTCTAGTACGAAATGAACGTAATATAAACTTCATAATATTTTTTTCAAATAATTCGCAGTTTTTCCAACAACAAACTTGTATATTTTCAGATATTTCGCAGCCACGGCGCCACAGAGTTCGCGCCGCCGCTGCTGACGCCTTGCGTCGAAGCGTGGGACCAACACCCGAACGCCGTCAAAGTGATGACCGCCTCGGGCACCGTGTGTCACCTGCCACACGACCTGAGATTGCCATTTGCACGGTAAAAAAAACTAAAAAAAAATATACAGCCGAATAGAGAACCTCCTTTATGAAAAACGGATGAAAAGTAGCTGATACCTGTTGCGATTTCTTTAGGAACTTTAATGTTATATTTTTTTTTCAAATAATAATATGTGCGTGGAGTATAAATATAGGTAAATATAATTATTATTAGTTGACATTGCTGAAATTGTGGTGGATGGTTAATTGATTGAAGTTTCTGTGACTTCATTCGCAAATCTACACCACAATGATATAATATGTACCTATGTTAGTTGGCTAATAATAAGTAATTACTTATTCGTAGTATAGCGGCAACAAAAATAAATCATGAGGCACAGCCTGGTGACAGATGGGTAGACAGACAGACAGACAGATAAAGAGACAAAAAGAAGGATAGACGGATGGACGGACAGAGCCTTAGTTATAGGATCCCGTTTTAACCTTAGGGGACTGAACCCTAAAAATAGAGTAATATGGTTAAATAATTCTTGCATCGTAATTCACAGTTGCCCTTTGAATGGCTCCCGATAATTACCATCACAGAAAGAATACTGTTTTAACAAGATCGCCTCCGAATATGTATTGTTTACAGACACACCGCATATTCGGACATCAAACACATGCGTCGCTACTGCGTGGACCGCGTGTACCGGGAGCGGCATGTCCCAGGGTTCCATCCGAGGGAAATGCTGGAAAGCGCATTTGATATAGTCACTCCTAAAACTGGTAGGTTCATCTATGTATACTAATATTATAAAGAGGAAAGATTCGATTGTTTGTTTGCATTGAATAGGCTCCGAAACCGCTGAACCGATTTGAATAATTCTTTCAATGTTGGGAAGCTATTATAAATGGTGTAACTATCATGACCGTGACTTCGCGTTATCATAATTATGAAATACCGACTTGCACCTCTCTCTCTCTCTCTCCCTCCCTCTCTCCCTTTCTCTCTCTCTTCCTCTCCCTTTCTCTCTCTCTCTCTTCCTCTCCCTCCCTCTCTCCCTCTCCCTCTCTCTCCCTCTCCCTTTCTCCCCCCCTCCCTCCCTCGCTTTCTCCTCTCCTACCTCCCCCCCCCTCTCCCTTTCTCTTCCTCTCTACATAGATTGGTATATTTGGTCCAGATTCCCTGTGGCCCGACGCGGAGCTCCTGGTGGCGGCGAGCCGCGCGGCGTCAGCATGCTCCCTGCAGGTGTCCCTCCAGCTGAACCACGCGGAGCTGCTGCGCACCCTGCTGGTGTCCTGCGGCGTGCCCCTGGACAAGCACCCGGACATCTACCCGGTGCTCGTGGACGTTAGCCTGGGTGAGTGTACTCCTTCAACCTCTGCCTAGTGCCGTGCCTAATGCAGTTTTTGGTACCCCCCCCCCCCCTTTTTAATAATTATTGCATTAAAAGTGTCACTTCACAGGTCGTTGCCACATTCTGATGATAGGCCTCCCCCTTTAATACTCGACGCTAGCTAAATGCACAAACCGTTTGAAGCCAAAAAAACATAAACATCGCATGTATGACCCAACATTCCCAGGTCGCATAACGAGTCTGCAGCTGCAGACCCACCTCACGTCGCTGTGCGTGACGCGGCGCGACATCGCCAACCTGCTGCGGCTCATGGAGGCCGACGTGCCGCCGCGGGACCTGCAGGAGCTGGTGGCGCCGCTCCTGAAGCACCACAAGGGGGCGAAGCCCGCCTCCCAAGCCGTCAGGGACCTGCAGGCCGTGTGCCGGAACGCTGAAGCGCTGGGGTGCGAGGTTGGTGTACGGCTTTAGAATAGCGACATCTAGCGGTTGGCCGTGTAACTAATAGTTGAAGGAGCTCGCCGCGCCGTCTTGCAAACGGCGTGGCGGACGTATCGACAAAGCGCCGGGTTGCAAAGTTTGTGTCAAAGCGACATCTGTCGGTCGATCCGTTAACTAATACTGGAAGGAGCTTGTACGTCGTTTCTATACTATCTAGCTAGGTACATATGAGCTACATAATCCTCCTGGTATTTTATTTCCAGTGTCCAATAACAGTAGCGCCGTTCCTCGCGTACAACGCCACGCAACACAGCGGCGTCTTCTGGCAGATGTCGGTCGTATACGACGGCCACAAGCCGAAAGAAAAGCATCGGTCCGGCCGCCTTATCGCTGCAGGCGGAAGGTGAGAAAACTGTACTAATATTATAAACGCCAGTCTGCGGGTTAACTAGACATATTTTGTAAAATAAATTGATAGATACTTTAGAGTTTGAAGGGTAGTGGGTTTAGTTCTTAACCTCTATAATAATATATTTATTAGTCAACGCAACACAGTAATGATTCATTTATTGTTCTAATGTGTCGTTACTGTATTACGCTGACGATGAAAATTGGTGGTGAAAAGTATACCAATTTGTGCATGTCTTTTTGTTGTTTTGTATCTTATTTCTGTATTAAGTTACTAGCTGGTGCCTCCAACTTCGTCTGCGCAGGAGTAGTATTTCGTGTAGCTATTTTAGCTAAAATGGCTTACACATAAGATGTAGATATATACTGTGGCGGGCTTTTTTGTAGGACTATTTAAGATAAACATTTCCATCATACATTACCATAATACCGTAAGAAACATCCATCCATCCATCCATACTTACAAACTTTCGCGTTTATAATATTAGTAGGATTATTGTACTTAGTATTTATATTTTTGTATTCCTATAATGTTGTGTGTTGTCACTAATAACGGTGTTTTCTTTCTTCATCTTGTTTTCCAGGTACGACGCTCTAGTGGAACAGTTTTGGAAAGTGGCTCGCGCAGAGAAAGACAAAGACAATTACGAACTCAAGACCAGCTCGTTCGGGTTCTCGTTGTCTTTGGAACGCATGGCCGCCATTTTGAAAAAGATGGAGATTGAATTGCCACTTGCTTCGGCGAGAATTGAAGAGGTGAGTGAATAGTTTGTTTAATGAATATTTGTTGAACACTTCAGACGCATATGAGAGGAAATGTACTGAACATTTCAGACATCTAGTAAAACCAGATAAAATGGGATTCAGACAGGGCTGAACAAAGATTGGCAAGACACCTATGCATACGTTCCTCATATTAATCATCTAACAGATATGACATTTTAACTCGGGGAAGAAAAGAGATGTATACAATTAGACAAAGGAGTAAGTAAGATAATACGATGATGTTTTGTCTTTGTCGGCGTATGCACTTATTTTTGGCTTTGCTACAGAAGCGAACCAATCTTGACATTATAGAATGACGCACGTATGATTGGAGCCTCACCTAAATAACGTGTATTTAATTTATCCAATTCATAGAGGTCGTAGCCAAGTGTCCAATTCTGTTACTAGGGCCCATATTAATAAATGACACTCAGCGGTTAAGTGCTATCCGATTATGACACAATTGACACATACAAGACAGTATCTAGTAGCCAGTGCTACATCTCAATATCCATTTATTAAATAGCAACGATTTCAAGATGTATATTACATTTTGAGTGTGGATCAGCTGATAGCGCACTTGGTAGCGTTATTGTGGTTCATTTATGAATACTGTCCTAGGTTCATGCCTAATCTTGATCATGCGACCCTTCTAGGGTATTAATATAAGTGTAATTGTGTGGTTTTACAGTCGACCCTAATCTACATCAGCATGTGGGGCGCGGAGGACGGCGGGCGCGAGGGCGGCGCCGCGGTGGCGCGCGCGGAGCTGGCGCGGGCGCTGTGGCGCGCGGGGCGGGCGGCGTGCGCGCTGCCCGCCCCCGCCGCCGCCCCCGCCGCCGCCCCCGGCGCGGACACGCACGAGCTGCGCCGGCCCTGCGTGCTGCTGACGCAGGACGGCGCCGCCATGCGCGTGGTGTGCGACGACACTAGGGGGTGAGTTCCCGCGGCCGCCCGGTAGGGGGCGACACAGACTGCGCGTGTCGGCGTAAGCGGATGCAGGGGCGGGTAGAATGGCTAGTAGGTTAAATAAATGGACTCCCCATCCGACCCGTGCTTGACCCGCACTCGATTAACATCATGTGTTATGTACTTAGGTTCTATCGTTGTTTATATTATCGGCAGGTGACGATGCACAGCATCGTAATGAGAGTGCGCAGTACTTCCCTTTAGTCTCCGCCAATCACAGCCCCGGATTCCGATGACGTACCGGATGTCAGTGGCGCCATTTTGTTAGTTGTCACCGAGGGCCGTAGGCGGCATTTTACTTGTCATAGCGTCGTAACTTTTCAGATGAACAACATCTATTTTATCAAAGTCGAAATATTTTCAGTGTTACTGTAAATTATTTCAATTATAACGATATTTAAAATTTAAAATGGTTATCGTGTCGCCTGTTCTATAAATTCATATCGATTATGAGCGACAATACGCGCGTTCCAACCATGTGGAACGTGCCCTAGGTGGTATTATCGGAGCACCGCCTTCGTGGCTGCTCAATTACGGCGCCTGGGCCGCCAGGCCGGCGCCGCACCACCGCACTATGAAAAATAGAGTGCATCTACCGGCACGACTCTGCGCTATACAGCGCATGTCGCTGTACTTGCATGGATAATGGATACGATTCTTAGGATGGCGAGGCAAAGCGGAAATGTCGGGGTGAGTCCAATATATTGATTTTTGAGACCCAGTGAAAGGAAAGAAAAATATTATCCTACCCCCATCACAAATTTTTTTCAACATACATCGGTTTCTTTACCGATTGCCAAGTCCGGTAACAGTATAAGCACTATGCGTGTATTGTAGTCCCGTGCCGACGCCGTCGCCGGGACTACATAGATTTACAACATTAACCTCCTTTTTCCACCACGCTTCGGTTGGACCGGTATACCTACCTGCCTTCAAGCTTTTAGGTCGAAGACACCTTAGAAGTACTCGAAGATACCTCCCCACATTCTGCCTGGTTGTACCGAGGCTCTTGAGTAGGGTACCAGGCTCAGGCACTTCCCTAGCCTTACTCGAAGATACCTACCCAGATCTTGCCCGGTTGTACCGCGGCTCTTGAGTACTAGGCTCAGGCACTTCCCTGGCCGTACTTGAAGATACCTGCCCGCATTCTGCCCGATTGTACGCGGTTTTTGGGTCTTAGCCTGGTAGGAACGTTATCTAGAAGACATTACCTAATTTGGCGGGTGCTGATCCTGAACACATTTCATGGATAGTCGATTCAAAATGCTGACCACGTTGACCTTGAGGTGAAAGGGGATGATGCGGTGCATCAATTACTATCGAAACGATAAACGTTTTTCATACCGTGATTAAATTACTTGTGAATTGAACACATGATGCCTCAGGCATTGACCTAGGCGTGAAGAGCGGTGAGTTGTGGGAACCGTACCAATATGGCCCGGCAAGAACCAATGCGAGGATCTCCTCCAGGCTCACAGATTCGACGTAATAACCAGTTTACGGAGGCTGCCTTCGAGCGTATCGTTGGCAGTGGCAAAGCGCCGTGGGCTCCGGGAGCCCTTCTCGGAATTATTACGAAAGTGCGACTGTCATATACCCTCGCACCAGTTTTAATGAGAACCCGGTATGAGCCTGCGTCTAAAATACTAGAACAGCGGTTATGAAAAACTGGTTCACCTATCTCATTATATGAAGGGCCGAATCCCATAAGAATAACAACTCTTTACTGCACTCCAAGACATACAAAGAAAAGTATAAGAATAAACACAGTCATGATAAGCAAAGGAAAACGGGTGGCTTCAAGAAGCAATTCAAGGAAAATAGAGGCTGCATTTAAACGTATCACGGACAGTGGTAGGTGCGGTGGGCTCCGTAGGGCCTTCTTGGAATAGTGCGAGAACGCAACTGCCGTTTACTGCCAGAACTGCTGATCATCTAACTACGTATCAACGGGAACACCTACTTAATCATTCCTGAGCTGTTCAATTTCAAATAACAATACTTGTGTTATAAAAACGCTCGACGTGCTTTGGGAACCTTGATCTAGCGACTAAAATCCAGGTTCTTCGGAAACAAGTTCCCGACAGGGAAGATCGACAGGTCAACAAGCTTATGATCATCCCAAGCGGCTGAATCAGTACATAATACGGAATTTTTAAGCAAATCATAAGAACATAATTAATTGTTCACATTTCTTCAAATTTCTAATGATTCTCCAGTAAAACAGTTCTCCAGTATACTTAACATTTCACCAAACGTACTGGCTGGTTTTGAAGCATCGTGCCCGGTAAGCGATCAGCAAGCGTCTAGCTTCCAGTTGGGGTCGTCTTGTGGCCCCTACATGCTTACCAGGTGAATACAACAGGTTGGGTCCCTAAACCATCCCAAGCGTCGATAGTAAAGATTATAATACTGTGAGTATTTTCAAAATGTCTTAATTCATATAAAATGTTATACCTACATAATTATGGACCTATTTGTATTAAATAGGATAAACGAGTTGTTTTTTGCGCGACCTTGGGATGCGTGTCTGACGAACAGCCTACTCTGAGCAGATAGCTTGTATAATCGTAATCGCTATTGCATGACACCAGTGCCTCAGGCACATTTAAATGTTGCCAGCTTCAACGGTAGTCGTACCGCACTCAATGTCCCGGTACAGACGGTTATATTAATATTATCCCACCACGGCTGCTGTCAATAAGAGCAGAGGGGGGAGGGCAAGTTAACCATCACATGGATGCCCAACGCGACCAGATGGTAGTGTAACCACAGAGACCCTAGGATCATCACAGCAGTGGTAACGCCTGCCAACATTCAACACAGATTGAATAACCCAGTAACAAAAGCTCAGCAGACATGGCATTGCAGACAGTAGCACGGGTGAGCAGCTGTGCACTGCCAGCATTGCCAATAAAATGTTGCACGTTTGGTCTACAATCTCATCGATTAATCTGTTTACTATCATAATAATTATTACTCACAAAAGTATGAAAAAGTAAGTCTGCAGGTCATAAATAAATATTGTCGAGACAGATCACGGAAACTATTCAGCATCTTCATTTGTCAATGGTAGCTCCAGTGGTATGTGTCCCAACAATGGGGCCGTGGGTCGGCCTGCGTATATAACCCCACATGAACCAGGCATAACAGATGTATACCTAGTATAGTAGTAACAAATAGTATAAATCTACAAAAACGCGTATGGGTTGCTACAACTCAGCGCATCCAAGCTAAACAACTAAGCCCGCAGGTATTGATTGATCACAACTCATAGCGTCGGCTTACCACCACCTCGAGTCCAAGGCATCCTCCTGGGCATCCTCCAGGGCGTCCACCTCCACCTACGTCTGAAGATATGGGTGAGTCACGAGAACTGCAGCGGCAGAAATTGGATCGATGTATAAACAACGTTGCTACTTATGTAACGCTCTTGCAATATGACTAACTAATATTGTACATTTGAACTATAATGTATAGTTTACGACTATTATAACGATTCCGAATCGCAGGGAGCGTATCCTCCGCGAATTTTTCCAACGTAAAATTAATCTATTGTCAAATCTGCAGGCTCCTTACACTTCTTGTAAACACAAAATTATGATCAGTATATAATGCCGTTTGTTTGGAGACAAAGCAAAATCAAAGTACACATCCTCATTCCAAAGTAAATACTAAATGCATGGCAGTCCTAAAGCAAGGATTTATGCGCGTGCTGGACAGAATTATAATCCCAAATAAGCTAGGGGATACAGGTAAACATGCCCAGATCCACGGCGAAACAAGACTTGTGCCTTGAAGAGAGGTTAGTTTTAAAATCAATGTGTTGAATAAATCAGTACTACTCGAGTAGGTACAGCGAACAACGAACATCTCGAATTCAGGGATGAAACCTCAAAGAACAACAGAGGAACTCGCTAATTATTATGTTGGATCCATATAGCTTAGAAGCCTGACTGCACCGTCATTTGCCGGCCTATGAAATATTTTCGAGGCTCTTTATGCTGTATTAGCCGTCGTATCTCGACCCGAACGATGATGAATGCTGCCACGTCGAGCAGCACTAAGTATGCCGATGCGTCACTACAAAATAAGGCCATGTTGTGCAGACATCTCGACTTGAAATGGTAATGTAATTTGTTCTATACCTTGGCTGAAATAGGTTCGAGTTGGTAGAAGTCACTATTGAAAGTGCCTATAGCGCCTTTTTAGTATCATCGGGGCGGCCACACAAGCAGCTACGCTAACTGCTGTGGCAGCCGAGTCGAATAACATCGAGGAATACAGAGGATTCCATCTCGTTACTTGCCTTAAACTCGATGCGCTGTTATTCTTTTGAAAACATTCCATTAAATACAGGTATAATCTTGGTTGGTAACATTGGTGTACAGAAAGGTTCACCGGTTAATCGCCTATTATGAGAAATACTCATTTAAGCTTGCAATAACAGTTTCGGATATTTATGTCAATAAAGAATCTGATTTTGGTTGTTACAGCTAGAGCCATATAATTTCAAATTTGAATACAGTTTGATTATAGGTATCTAATAAAATATCTTGTCTAATATTTAATGAAGCTCTCAAATACTATGTTTTACCTTTTTCGTGTGCGTTTAATGAATGGATACCATAATATAATTGCAGTTGCATTTCATGCCTTCATCCATCTCACATAGCGTCGTTTCAAGTCACCAGGAGATATAAACACGTCTCTCATTACGATGCTGTGCATCGTCACCTGCCGATAATATTGCAAGTTTTACATAAAAATAAAACTTGTATTATTGAGCAGTGACGATGCACAGCATCCCCTCAAGGGCTCCTGGTAAGAGACTTCTATGACAAGTAAAATGCCGCCTACGGCCCTCGGTGACAACTAACAAAATGGCGCCACTGACATCCGGTACGTCATCGGAATCCGGGGCTGTGATTGGCGGAGACTAAAGGGAAGTACTGCGCACTCTCATTACGATGCTGTGCATCGTCACTGCTCAATAATACAAGTTTTATTTTTATGTAAAACTTGCAATATTGTTGGTATATCTTTTTTCTTAGATTTTTATGTTACCATAGGACTTATCATATACTTTTACAAAAATAATTTCTAACTACATTTCTTCGCTAATAATATATAAGTATAATATATCTAAATAATTTTCTCAGATAATTGGCTTTGTAATATCATTATGTAAATACTTCTATGTATATGCTCGATATAATCATACGAGTAATTAGTTTGTTATTCTTAACACGTACGGCATCATATTTCATCTTAGGACATTCATTGTCTTTATAAGCGAAAAATGTTAAAGGTTGTGTAAACCAAACAGTGTATGTTCAGTGTATATATTTGTATAATGTTTATTTCAGAGTGCGAGAATACAAAGTTCCGTACATCGATGTCCTCGACTTTATAAAACAACAGCTGCATCCGGACACCAACAGAGCTGCAGAAGGTTAGAAATTAAAGTACGATAACATAGCTTATTTTTTTATATATATTTTTTCCAAAAATAGTGTGAAACCCATTATTTTTAATTTTTTAATGCGCCATCATTGGAGTTTTGAACTGTAAGATTCCACCTGGAACCATACATTTATTAATACATAACAAAAAAAATTATGTATGCATTTTTGCGTAAATGTACCAATATTCTACAGGTACAGGCAGATCCATAAGTTGGAACGAGTCCGAGAAGCCGAACGGTCCCATCGTGTCTGTCACATTTATAACGGCCAGCGACAAGATGACGAAGAATTCGAAGAGATCGTGCGAGAGTCAGGTGTGTTCAGGTGTCAGGTAATTAGCAACCGAAAATCGACGTATACAGTACTAGCTGATACCCGCAACTGCGTTCGCATTGTTATATAAAATGTAAACTGTTTAGAAAATCAATTGATGTCGCGGGTAACAGATAGGTAAAAATAGATCTGTCTGTTTCTCTCTCCCTTTGTAACTAACCTACCTACCTAAACAAGAAAATACACGTGATAAAATATATGGCCAAATGATCGTCTTAACCCTTCGTTGTGAAATAACAGTAACCTCGGTTCTTTTAGAGTTAGAGACTGCTTATAATGAAACACAATTAAAATTATATAATTAAATAAAGGAGAAGTATATAAGTAAGAAGTATATAATTATATAAAGGAGAAGTAAAAAGGAGTCTTATAGATATAAGAGAGAGATTAACCTGTGAATACCAAGGAAAACGAAAGGCGGCTTTCCTTTTGTGAAGAATGTAGCCCCCCCCCAAATGGGGAGGGAGGATAGGCCCCAGCCAACGCCCATCCTTGTGAGTGCCAACCTCAGAGTGCACTCCCCGGGAAAGAGGTAAAGGTAAGGACATTAGGTCTTGTTTTAACCATTCAGTCCAAATGTGATTGTACTTTTTTTTTCCTTTACTCAATCCCGGAATTCATTATTTATGTTTGTTGACCATTCACGGTTCTTTTCATGTTGGGTATTTTCCCAATTACTAGACTTCATCAAGAGATCAATGCTCATGACTACAACCAATCCACAATGCGTAAAGCAGAGCCAGAAGGTACACCCAGGGGTCCCACTGCTATGTAGCGCTTGTACATACGTGATGTTCCAGGAGTGCTGGGTGCCCAGCTGCGGAAATGATTGAGCCCACACATATTTCCCCAAGGAAATCCGATAATTGCATAAAAGCTGTTTTATAATTTGTAATTATCATTTGTAAATAATGCTCCGGTAATTGGCATGGATCAATCACATCCAGGCTGAAATAGTTTTCAGTAAATACAAAATCAGTTTTGTTGTAAATTAACGGAGAGAATAGGTAGGAAATGATTAAGAGGAGGAAAGCTAATAGGAGTCGGTACTCCCCTATCAATATTTGCGAAAGTTACTGACTAGCAATAATTTACTAAATGTGTTTGGTAATTGTGTTGTAATTTTGAATAAACAAGGGATGCACAGTTGGCCTAACTGAACATTTCCTCGCCGATTCGATGTATAGTGTGGGGAAATATTTGTGCCCTGCGTGTATAGTGTTAGTGCTTGCAGTAAGACGTAATCACTAGTAGTAACTTCATCGGAATAATTCCAAACATATAAGGGTTGTGAGGCCTCGGACTTAACAACGATTCCAAGCAGTCACTTACTAGTTATGAAAACACCTACAGTGTGTTAAATGAGCAAACTACTGCACATCAGTAATGAATATTCTAGGTTGTTGATTTTAATCTAAACTAGAGGAACCTGAAAATAAAACGTTACCAATAAAATAATAAATATAGTAATAATACAGAATAAAAATAGTAAATAAAAAATACATGATAATGATAGGCTTTAAATAAAATAATATGTAACCCACCCGCAGTCTTGTACCCATAATATAACTGAAGTAGCTAATAGTTTTGTTTAAGACCAAGGTCAAATATAGATCGTGGTTCAGTGCTGTAGAAATGTAGTAAATTATGTATAATAATATGTTGACATAGTCAATGAGTTGGTTTAGACTGTATATAAATGGTAAGATGATGTGTGTATGATAATTGTCGAAAGTAGAAATAAACCCCATATGCTTTTAAATAGTAATGATTACCGATGTGAATAATAGTTTGATCGTGAGTCGTAAATATATGTCGAAACGAACGATGGTAAGATAAATTCAGGCTGAAAATAACTGTATAAATGGTTTCGTAGAAATGGTAATCAGTGAAGTAAGTAAAGGTTTAGTTAGAGCTGTAAATAAAATGTCAAAACAATTGTGCATGCGAAATATCAACATAACGCACGTAAACGTAGAATCGTAGAAATAAACGTAAAGCCGTAGGTAATCGTAATTTATAGCCGTTCCGTAAAAGTGGTGTCGAAGTACATAACGTGTAGTTATGATCGTAAGTAAGATGATAGAATACGAACGTATGGTAAATTCAGTAGATAGTATGGTAGTATGGTAGTATTCAGAAGACGTATGGTAAATTCAGTAAATAGCCGCAAACATCAGAAGGGTAAAGCCTTCCAATATTACATGAGAGATAAAATAATAAACGCAAAATAAGTCAAAAGCTGAAAATAAACACGTACAATATAAGCATGTTAAATAGTAGAAATCAAAGTAAAATAGTTTCAAAATCGTGAGTAATGATAAAAGCCGTACCGCAGAAATAGTTTCGAAGTAAATAATGTTTCGTTATGGCCGTAAATAAAATGGTAGAATAACGTAAGTATGTAAAGTAAATACAGTAACACCAGAAGGGTAAAGCCTTCCGATATACCATAAGATGAAATAAAATGGCAGAATAACGAACGTAAAGTAAATTCAGTAGTTAAACGTAAATTGCCGCAAACATTGGTAGGGTAAACTCTCCCAATGTAACACATATTTAAATAAAATAACGAACACAACATAAAATCAAAAGATGAAAACAATGTTATCATTTAAATAAGTAGGTACCAGAAGTACAATGAGTGATTTATAAATTACTTTGCATAAACTGTGGAAACTTATCACTCACCATATCGACTGATGTGGCCAAATTGGATCTTTACACAGCAAAAGTTATAAAAGTATATAATGATTTCAGTAAAGTAATTTAGACAAATATATTATTATCATGATAAAAAAAAACAATATTATGATTCGATCCAATTAGGCGTGTTAATAAAAGTTCCACCAACCTCGCGAAGGCTTCTTTTACCTTAGGATTGCCATGTTAGGTTCACCTGAAATAGCCTAGCTTTCGGATGTGAATGAGTACTATTACTCCTCATTTACTTACTGAAATCGGTCGAAGATTTCATTAAATCTAAGTTGGAATGAGTTTATTTGAATAGACTGTATTAAGCACCGAAACCAATCGAAGGTTTCATCTTATTAGAGTACTGAACTAGATGGATCACAATAAATACAAAAACCGATCGAAGGTTTTGTTACTATCAATTAAACGATTAATATAACTGAAAGAAAGTGACTAGCTAATCGGAGACATGGCAACCCATAAGGATCTCCTCCGGCACCCATCAGTCATCAGTTCTCGTCACACATATTATTATTCAAATAAAAGTAGCATAATAAAATGCGCATGTTTAATGGAATTTTCAAAATATAACTTTACATGAACATTCTACTAAGCCAAATAAAGATGCCGGCACAAAAGAACAATGTACTAGGAAAACGCCCCAGCTTACTAGAAAAGTTACAACCGAAACATCTTTAAATAATAGATAATCGACTCACGACCTCGGCTTGAAGACCACTAGCACTTCACTATCACACCCTTAAACCGAATTAGCACACCGCTATCCCTATGCATATTATTACACCCCCCAACCCTTTCTACCACTATGTTGCGGATGCGTGTGCGTTACTCTACAATTATCGACCAACTATCTCGAGCAAAATCACGTCTCCTCTGACGACAGGTGCCCCCCTTCACCCCTGTAATTCCACTTGACTCTCATACAACGAGCCCTTGTTCCCAAAACTTGCGTACCCGCTAATAATTTGTTTAACTTAACTGAGGTAGGTACTATGGGTCGGTACACCTTTTCCTCTATCTTTCTCCCTCTCTAGCTCTCTTTCTATCTTTCTCCCTCTTTCGCTCTTTCTATCTCTTTCCTTCTCCATATATCTTTCCCTATCTTTCTATCGTTAATATCCCTCTCCACTCCAATCCCTCGCCTTCTCTCTCCCTGTCCATCTCATCCATTATATTTATTTCCCTCACCCTCTCCGTCTATATCTCTCCCTTTCCCTCCTTCGCTCACTCCCTCTCCCTCTATTTCTATATATTTCGCACTCAATCTGCCTTTCTCCCCCCCCTCTCTCTCCCCCCACTCTCCTCTCTTCCCTATTTCCCCCACTCTCCCCTCCTTCTACTCCCACGTTCCCCTCTTTCTCCCCAACTCCCCACTCTTTCTCCCCCCACTCTACTCAGTTTCTCCCCCACTCTACCTAGTTCCTTCCCCCACTCTATCCTCTTCCTCTCCCACTCTCCCCTCTTTCTCCCCACTCTACTCTTTCTCAACCCGCTCTCCCCCCTTTCTCAGCTCACTCTCCCATCTTTCTCCCCCACTCTCCCCTTTATCTCCCCCACTCTCCCCTCTTTCTCCTCCCACTCACCCCTCTTTCTCCCCCTCTCTCCCCTCTTTCTCCCCCACTCTCCCCTCTTTCTCCCCCCCACGCTTCCCTCTTGCTCTTCCCTCTCTCCCCTCTCTTTCTCCCCTCTTTCTCCCCCCACTCTCCCCTCTCTTTCTCCCCACTCTACCCTCTTTCTCCCCCCACTCTGCCCTCTTTCTCACCCCACCCTCCTCTCTTTCTCACCCTACTCTCCTCTCTTTCTCCCCCACTCTCCCCTCTTTCTCCCCGCTCTCCCCACTCTACCCTCTTCTCCTTCCACTCTACCATCTACTCCCACTCTCCCCCTTTCTCCCCCTCCCCTCACCCGCACTCTCCCCTCTCTCCTCCCATCGCACTCTTCCCCTTTAAATTACGATCCGTTCACCCATTTATTGTGGTCCGTTGGGGGTGCATCTAAAGAATACCTCATAATTTCAACCCCCTTGCTTTTCCCCATTAAGGGATAATTTAGCAAAAAAGCTGAAACCCGTATTTATTTATTTCTTACCAAAAGCCTAAAAAAGAATTTTCAGTTCCCTACATTGAAGAATTATGGATTCCCCATACAAACTTTCAACCCCTATTTCATCCCCTTCGAGATTGTTTTTTGAGACAAAAGATAGCCTATGTCCGTCTCATAGGTCCAACCTACCCCTATACAAAATTTCATCGAAATCGGTTCAGCCGTTCAGCCGTGAAAAGGTAACAAACTAACAGACAAACAGACAAACAAATTAACAGATAAACAGATTTACTTTCAGATTTATAAAGTTCATTTCTATTACGTGCCTGCATTTTTTTCGGATTGCTCTCACAAATATAATGATCACGTACTGACGTGACATTTGACGTAGATCAACACGCAGCTGACGTCGACGCTGGTGACGCTGGGGCTGCAGGCGGCGTTGGGCCGCGTCCGCGTGAGCGCCGTCGCCGTGGCGTGCGAGGCGGCCTGCGTGCGGACGCTAGCGGCCGCGCTGCAGGCGCCGCTGCGCGCCGACACGCTGCCGGCAGCAGCGCGCGCCGCGGCAGTGCAGTGAGTACAGCAGCACCGCGGCGCCGGCGGGGGCGGGGGCGTGCGAGGCGGCCTGCGTGCGCGCGCTAGCGGCCGCGCTGCAGGCGCCGCTGCGCGCCGACACGCTGCCGGCAGCAGCGCGCGCCGCGGCAGTGCAGTGAGTACAGCAGCACCGCGGCGCCGGCGGGGGCGGGGGCGTGCGAGGCGGCCTGCGTGCGCGCGCTAGCGGCCGCGCTGCAGGCGCCGCTGCGCGCCGACACGCTGCCGGCAGCAGCGCGCGCCGCGGCAGTGCAGTGAGTACAGCAGCACCGCGGCGCCGGCGGGGGCGGGGGCGTGCGAGGCGGCCTGCGTGCGCGCGCTAGCGGCCGCGCTGCAGGCGCCGCTGCGCGCCGACACGCTGCCGGCAGCAGCGCGCGCCGCGGCAGTGCAGTGAGTACAGCAGCACCGCGGCGCCGGCGGGGGCGGGGGCGTGCGAGGCGGCCTGCGTGCGCGCGCTAGCGGCCGCGCTGCAGGCGCCGCTGCGCGCCGACACGCTGCCGGCAGCAGCGCGCGCCGCGGCAGTGCAGTGAGTACAGCAGCACCGCGGCGCCGGCGGGGGCGGGGGCGTGCGAGGCGGCCTGCGTGCGCGCGCTAGCGGCCGCGCTGCAGGCGCCGCTGCGCGCCGACACGCTGCCGGCAGCAGCGCGCGCCGCGGCAGTGCAGTGAGTACAGCAGCACCGCGGCGCCGGCGGGGGCGGGGGCGTGCGAGGCGGCCTGCGTGCGCGCGCTAGCGGCCGCGCTGCAGGCGCCGCTGCGCGCCGACACGCTGCCGGCAGCAGCGCGCGCCGCGGCAGTGCAGTGAGTACAGCAGCACCGCGGCGCCGGCGGGGGCGGGGGCGTGCGAGGCGGCCTGCGTGCGCGCGCTAGCGGCCGCGCTGCAGGCGCCGCTGCGCGCCGACACGCTGCCGGCAGCAGCGCGCGCCGCGGCAGTGCAGTGAGTACAGCAGCACCGCGGCGCCGGCGGGGGCGGGGGCGTGCGAGGCGGCCTGCGTGCGCGCGCTAGCGGCCGCGCTGCAGGCGCCGCTGCGCGCCGACACGCTGCCGGCAGCAGCGCGCGCCGCGGCAGTGCAGTGAGTACAGCAGCACCGCGGCGCCGGCGGGGGCGGGGGCGGGGGCGTGCGAGGCGGCCTGCGTGCGCGCGCTAGCGGCCGCGCTGCAGGCGCCGCTGCGCGCCGACACGCTGCCGGCAGCAGCGCGCGCCGCGGCAGTGCAGTGAGTACAGCAGCACCGCGGCGCCGGCAGGGGCGGGGGCGTGCGAGGCGGCCTGCGTGCGCGCGCTAGCGGCCGCGCTGCAGGCGCCGCTGCGCGCCGACACGCTGCCGGCAGCAGCGCGCGCCGCGGCAGTGCAGTGAGTACAGCAGCACCGCGGCGCCGGCGGGGGCGGGGGCGTGCGAGGCGGCCTGCGTGCGCGCGCTAGCGGCCGCGCTGCAGGCGCCGCTGCGCGCCGACACGCTGCCGGCAGCGGGGGGCGGGGGGGGCGTTCGTGCTGACACGCTGCCGGCAGCGTGGGGCGGGGGCGTTCGTACTGACACGCTGCCGGCAGCGGGGGGCGGGGGCGTTCGTGCTGACACGCTGCTGTCGGTACCGCAGTGCAGCGGCGCACTATCTGAAACACCACAGTGCTTTATACAGTACAGCTGTAATAGCGGTACCCTGCTTACACCATCCGAAGTGCGAAGCAGATAATGGTCGTCGTCAACCCATATAAAATATTCGCCCACTGCTGAGCGTCTCTTTACCTAGCCTGAGGTAAAGAGGGACTCAGCCATGACCAACGGGAACCACGGGCACCTTGGCTGATTTGATGGATATATAAATAAATAAATAACATACCTTGGAAATAATTCTCGGGAATGCGGTTTCTTTGGCTATGATTTCCTTCACCAAAAAGCGAGTGATAATTACGTACAGTCATATTAAATCTTGCTCGCACTGGGTGTTGAACTCGCGGCTCTCTTACTGCCGGTTTCTGAAACGTCAGCCAACTTTGACCACAGATTAATTTAATTGCCATCCTTGTCATTGTTATGACACTAATAGAGACAACGATAGTTTTAATCTACTGTCAAAGCCAACAAACGTTCCAGAATCTGGGGGTGGATTGGCACCGACGGACGTTCGCCTACTAGACCATCACCGCTCACCGACATGAAATAATTGACTTTATCATCATGATTTTTTTCAGGTATCCCAAACGCCAGAACATCATCGAGGAGGCGATCAAAGAACTCGCCAACATCGTGAAGCAAAACGACTCGTGTCGGTCTGCGGACGAGACGCAACTGTACGCGCTTTACTCCATACCGGATTCATTGTGCAGGCTTATCACGTGACAATGAAGTTTTTAACGAAGTAATGGTAGCCTAGCGGTTACTGGTGCGCTTTAAGACTCCAACTGTACCGGGTTCGACCCTCGGCCCCGCATCAATGACTGAATCATAAGATAACTGCGGTTTTCCATCACTCTGTGCTTAGAAAGGCACGTCCAGCAGTCGCTCCCGGTTGTTATTGAATGAAACCAGTCGTTAAGCCATGTCAGAGACCCTTGGGCCGCCTAACCAACTGACACTAGAGGCTAGGACAAGCTCATACGACGAACAACAATGAAATTATGTAGAGAATTAACCGTAGACAGAGAAAGCTATAAGACTGCTGGTATCGGTAGTCTCATTCCCACACGAAGGAGAAAGGATTACTGTAATATAATACGTGAAAGACAAGTACAGCAACACTATTGGCATCCCTTATATACGTGTCGGTTTTTCCAAAGGACGCGGCTACTAAAGTTGCGTTTTCAACTTTGGTTTATGCGTGGAAATCGATTTGTTCAAAGTATTTTGTTATTATACATAGATAATACAATCATTAGATTAAAAAAATAATTGATAATACAATAATAATTGTTGGCCTTTTTTTGTACCAAAAGTGTAGAATAAATCGGTAATAATACCTAATATCTTCGTTATGTTAGCACTGATCAGTCTTCTATGTAATGTGGCCATTCAACTTTTATTCTTCTACTTTTTTTTTTTTTTCTTAAAAAAAATACGTAGCCGCAAACTAGGGTTGCTCCTGTATCGTGGGTACCGCTTACAGACATATAATTTCACATATAATCACACCCAGACCAGAAACAAATGTTTGTGCATCGCACAAATATTTGTCCCAGGCGGGAATCGAAATCGCAACCCCTAGCGCAGCAGTCCCATTGCTCAGCCACTACACCAAACGAGCCGTCACTTATTTTTCTTTCGATCAAATAACAATTTATTTGGTCAAAAATCTTGGTTACATGTTTCTTACATATTTATAGGAGCAACGAAACATCTGAGAATCAGAGAGCTCCTGTTGCCTGCTTGACTAGTAATCTAGTATTAACGTATCATAATCAGACTATTAAAATAATATGAGGAATGTTTATTGCTGTTTTCTATTTGTAATTAGATTTCTATGTTAATTTTTATACCGCAATAAAAAATGGACTACTAAATAAGAATCTAGTTAGGTGTTTATATAATTCTAAAATCTGACATTTCCGGATTTGACCAGTTTGTTCTTGGCTAAAGCTATAGGTATACGAGTATACTACAGACCGCTATGTACAAGCGCATTTACTTGGCAATTCTTAATTGTCTAATATTAAAAAAACAATAGTTACTAATAAAAAGTATTTTTTTTAGTATTGATACATAATATTATGCAATCTCATTATTATCTACTTATTGTTATTTTTAAATATTTTTAAGATTTCTTTTACATAAGGAAACGAAATATAATAATGCATTAATAGTAGGATGTATTGTATTTTTGTACAAACGTAGTAAATAAAACTGTTTTCTTATCTAACCTATTTGTTTATTTGTATGTAAATAGATTGTTACTTACCCAAAACATATTATAGTAGGTACCTACCTAATGCCTTCTCAAAAATATTAGGTACACTTGGTAAATTTATTTTACAAACAAACATATTTCCTTCAGTTGATTTGATACATTCGACAGGAAACAGTACTCGTAGTCATTCAATACAAAAAGAGTACAGCTAGGTATATAAGTATATGAAATTGATTATTCTTTAATCTAAAAGCTAAAAATATTATTCATTCATTATACCGGCCAAAACTAACGCCTTGACCTTTGATTTATGTTTGTATTGAATATTCGCTGCCGTCTGTATTGAATACTTACAGATTTTTAGCTAGCTATGCTCCCGCGGCTTCCCCTGCGTGGACAATAATAAAAAGAAGAAAATAGATTGTTTTATAGGTAAGACAATGTCGGTCATACCACAAAAGATTTATTATATATTAGATAGATTTATTACGTATATATTAGAATTACGTTTTGAGTTTTAATACGTGCATAGCACAGCTGTTTTGCGAGGACATTTTGTAAGTTGATATACGCTCTCCCTATTATCCTCTATTTAACCCTAGAATAAATAACTAAAGTTCTGTTTTCTTATCAAAGCTGTCATTAAATAGGCTTGCATTTCACCACTACCTCATCTGGTGGCAATGCGGTTGACGAAATATAATCTATATAATTATATACCGCAGAATACCTCTACTCTACGGGCTTAGATTTCCAGAATGTAAGTAAGTACGACGGCTTTAATCCGCACCGGCCTCCCGTAGCACATATTATGGCCTCATAATCCTCACGGCAGTGAGACTGACCCCTTAACGTATTGTTAGTCGTCACCTAAATTTCTTTCACTCCACTCAACGTCACTGTTTTGGTATCGTTAGTTGGCAAAAATTCGTCGACAATTTCACTGATTGAAAATGTTTATTCTGGAAAATAAACTAATCCACAATAAAAATTAACAACGTCATAGGCCTTAGTAAACAAACATGCCACTGCTGCTACGTGTATGCACTCGACGGGCGGACTGCGCCTGCTACAAGTGTTACCTATCTTCCAACTGTATAGGTACCTATGCTTACCGGCATTTTAATTTTAAATTTAATATTTATAACTGTGTTTCTCTGTAAGTGAATTTATAATTCTTAAGAGAAATAAAATTCTTAAACCAATAATCCTCTAACGAAGGAAACAAACCATCAGACAGCTCAAGGTACCTACTTCACGACGTACCCTGAGGATTCCTCCAAGCCATTTCTCTACGATCATCTGTAAATGGATTACCGAGGAACCTCGAAAGTTTAACTAACGATACCAAATATGAGGAATTTTTGGGAGAAGTTTCGAGGTCCCTCAGCAAAGGTCGAGTGAAAGAAATTTGGAGGTAACGATTAACGATACGGGGTGAAGGTCGACCCGTGCTTAGCAGTGGGTGGATAATAGGTCGTGATGATGAAACTAGAACACGGGTTAGAGCTACACTTCTTAGTTTGTTTCTCGAATAAAGTAGACGTCTAACTCCACGAATGTATCAGGCGTGCCAAGGCCACTAACATGACTTACCTGAAGCACGGAGCGATGGAACGGGAAATAAGACATTGGAACCCCGGTGTCGCTCGGATGGAAAGCGCTCAAACTATAAACACGACGGACAGACAAAAAAGCTAATTGGTAGTTAAGTAACTATGGATTTAAAATGCCCACATCCTCATTAGTATAATTATATTTTTTTCGTTTAGGCTAGGCGCTAGGAATTGTATAATAAATGTAGATATTATGTAATAAAAAAACTAGTTTTGAAACTACAACATGCATACAACATTTCCTAGTCTCGATGACCTACCCTAAGTTCATATTAGCATATTTTTTGCGTCTTTGAATTTTAAGTTTGTGCTTACTTCCTATATAATAATAAAAAACCGGTCAAGTCGGTACGAGTCGGACTCGCGCGCGAAGGATTCCGTACCATTAGGTATCTATAAAATGGCAAAAAAATCATGTTGTATGGAAGCCCCCTCAAATATGTATTTTTTGTTTTTTAATATTTTTAATATTGTTATTATAGCGGCAACAAAAATACATCATCTGTGAACATTTCAATCATCTAACTATCACGGTTCATGAGATACAGCCTTGTGACAGACGAACAGACAGACAGACAGACGGACGGACAGCGGAGCCTTAGTAATAGGGTCCCGTTTTACCCTGTGGCTACGGAACCCTAATCAGTGTACGTACAACCTCTAAAATGAGATTGATTGCTTTATTTTAGTTAGCCTGTTACATATTTTATACCCAATCTTAAATTTTATAGAGTTTCTGATGTGCATATGAGGTGATTTGCATATTTGGAAAGTTCCAATGACAATACAATAGTAGCCAGTAGGTACCTAACTACTTAGGTACAGAAATCTCGTGTCGCAATGTTTGTCCTCAATGGACTCCTAAACTACTTGACCGATTTTAATCAAATTTGCACAGCGCGTGCAGTTTGATCTAACTTGAAAGATAGGGTAGCTTACATCTCAATTTATAGTCGCAATAACAAAAACCTTAGCCACAGCAACGCGTGGCCGTGTCTGCTAGTTATTGTATGTATTATTATAAGTAATAATATTAATTATGTATTATTATGGCATGTGATCTGATCATGGAAAGTAGACAACAGAACGCCTCAGATTACTTACATACTTATATACAAAGTGTCATATCTATAATAATAATTATGCTTCTCAGCTAACAGTAGGTACCTATATAGATTGATAAATTATTTGTATGTGTTCGTTTTGATCAGCTTCTGTGTTATTTTACTACCCGCTATGCATTTTATTTAGTCGATTGTAAATGCTTATAATAACTTAGCTTTTGTATCTTATTGTCTTTCTTTACTAAACAAGTAGGCACCTACGTAAATAGCTATCATTATTAATACTTATATACTTACCTAATTAGTAAACGATATATTTGCAATCAGGCGGTTATCAAACGGGTCGACCGGTCAGTCATCCACTCGCGCCGAGGCTAGTGACTGTTTATCAAACAACAGTCTGTAATAACAATTAATAATCTTTAGTTAATGTTATATTTTTCCCTAATTAATAACGGTGAAATAATAAAAAAATATTGCGTGGTGTACTTATAATAATACTTATCTTCATAGTATACGTTACCTAGCAATTTTTGTCAAGTGTACCAATCTACAATTAAAATCAGTTTGTGTTTTATAAAAATACTCAATTATTTATTATTTTTCCGAAAGTTTTCAAAGGGAAAGTAATGGATCCTGAAAAACAACCGCTTTTGTACATCACGAGGCCCGACAATATGAGGCAGAGGAGATTCAGGTATTTTCTGTTATTTTATTAGATTTAAGTTATGTGGTTTTGTCCATCCAAAAGAAGGCTTCTATAAATCCCTATAAGACCGCCTATTGTACTGCGTGGTGTATGCCGAAGTCTTTATTGTGTATTTTTAATGTAACATTTGAATAAGCGTTTCCTATTTTATTATATTTTTTATCAAGGCCCGCAAAATAGTTATATAACATTCCGATGTTTGCATGACAACCGATCCCTTCCATAATAATTTTGGTTCCTTTCTGTCAGCATTGTAAAACATTAACAATAGAAGTTCGATACATTTGTAACATAATCCACACGGAACAGTCGCACTATGTAGTTTTGCCCCCTATACAAAAGGTAACTAAGCCACCTGCGCCCTCAAATCCCACGACTGGTCTCTTTCTGAACTGACTCTAGTAATTTTCATAACATTTCTGTCACTTCCAGACCTTTGACAACGCAAGAAGTCCTCCAGCACCGCTACGACCCGGCCTGGTACCGCGCCCGCTGTTTCTTCCTCATCATGTTCTGGTCTCTCATGGCGATTAGCCTCTCCATCATCACCAGTATCCTCCTCACAGCGCAGTGCCACTCAGTAGACAGCTTGGGCCGGGTGCCCACAGTGCCTCCTGTGCATCTGAGCTTGGCACCTCTGGTCTTAAGTGGACGTCAGGCTTATAATGCGGAGCAGTAGTAAACGTTGGAGGTCGGATTGGAATGTGGACTATAGTGTAGGTACGTGATTATTTTTAGGGGGGTAGGGGGAGGGGGAATGGCACCGCACTGTCCCCTCCACTACTGGGGTAACGGAGGGGAGTGTATGGGGCTCGGACCCACTAAAACCCCCCATGACTGCAATCTTCCGATGTGGGGCAAGCTATAGGATCGCGCTAGCATTCGCTATCTTGCCCCAGGCAATGTAGGTACCCACCTACTGCAACACTATTTGTATGTACCTACTGTGAGAACTATGAAATGAACCAAAGAATGATAGACTTCGCTGAATGGAAATAGTTGCGGTCGTCTACGATTATTATTTCGAGTTTAGAGAAAAAGCAAAGAACGCATCGCAGCGGCGAGTCAGTCGATTCGGGACAGTCTAAAAACATCTCGACGGATCGTGGAGCGAGATGTGTTGCGACTTGCGTATAAAGAGTCGATTGTAATTTTGTATCAAATACGATTACTTCGATAAGTCTTAACTAAACATGTCGGATTCGCCCATCGCTAGGCAAGGTGGTACTGTATATTATTTGTACCTAAGTATATTCCTGTAATATATACTTAATACAGAATAACATATAATTAATAATAATGTAATGTTATAATATTAAACAGGCATTCTTTTGCTTATATACCTACTTAGGTGGAATTTAGTAAAAAAAATATTTGTAAAATTAAAAAAATTAAACATTTTCTATAATAATAATTTGTGATAGTGATACCTAAGCCATATATAACTGTTTTCTGTGTAATCAATAAAATAATTTAAACGCCTACCTATAATATCTAAATGATTATGTTTTATACATTTCCTGCTTCAAAAAATAAGAGGCGTCTGTTCTTTTTATCTTTTCTAAACATGGGTTGTAACAAAAGACAAGTTGACAACTAAATATGATTCTGTTCAAAGTAATTCCTGATTCCACACACATCCCACTACTATATCCCAGATTCCCAGCACTGTCCTTTATTCGGTGCGACAACAGCCGCGGCTCGGAGCACGCACCACATTATTTATCACCACATTCACAGTTGGCATAAGTAGTTAAAGGGGTAAAGGTGGTGATACACGGTAATAGCGCCTGGACCGGAGGCTGGAGTTAAATATGGATTAAACTCGCGAAGTGTGCTGGTGACGTGTGGAATTGTGGATGCTGCTTTATAGGTACCTAGAAGCAAAAGGGCGTTAAGGCATAACTAATCCCATCAAAAACATTACATGTACAAAAATGCACAAGTCTCGCAACGCAGTTTATCTGCCGTAAAAAGTTGTGATATCGAATGTAAACCAAGTCGGTTAATTTAATACCTACCTACGTATTTATTTCTTTAGTAAATAGAGTGTCTTGGCGATTGTACATGGCAGCATAATCTACTAAGTAATCTAAATAATATAGTCTTCTAAAAGATTTGTATCTCTTTATCTGCGGTAGGTGTACCTGTCGTGGAAGGTTTTAAAAAGCGCTCAACTGTCGAATTTCTCGCAGCCATTTCTCATTTTTAACCCCTGTTACCCATTTGATTCAATTTCAATGAAGTCTAATTATGAGCTGTAAAAGTAACTTTGTAATCACATACAATTATATGGGAATACAAAGTTATTTATGCAGAATATATATCTAGAAAACGGGATGAAAATTATAGAATGTCAGAATTTTTCCCTGGTTTATAGGCTAAACAATAGCTATATTCAAAATTTGAAGCTTGTGGGACGGCTAGAAGTACCTTAGAATTTTGATGATCGGATGATCGGTCAGTCAGTCAGCGGGCAACAAAATTAAGCAACTTTGACTTGAAATAATTCTTAAACTACTGGTTCAAATTTAATGTAATTTGGATTACTATCTGTAAACGTGATGCCCTCTTGGTCACAAAAAATTTGGGCTTCTAGTTTTATCCATAACGAAGTTACAGGGGGTCGAAAATGGCCCGAATCGCTTCGAGAAAAGGATAGTACCTACGGCCGTGCCTTTTGTTTTGCTCGACTTGGCGGGGGCACTGCCGTGCCCCCAGATCTAGGTAGATTTCTACTTGACTTGAACTTGACTGCTTGATAGTTGGTTGACTTGAAGTAACGGTCCTATAAAGATAAAGATAGTGATCTAGTATTTACCTAAGTTAGTTATGCTTCGTATCGGTTCCTGTTTACGGACACCAACTGTTTCGGACGCCGTCTAGTTCTTATCCTGTGTGAAAGTGGTCATGGTTTGTTACTTACACCTTGATCACAAAAATTGTATCACTTGCAAACTTTACTTTTCAATTACCTATCGGAAGTTAGTAACCTTGTCCAAATAAAATGGCAAAAACTTGGTAATTCGTATTAATATATTTATTTATTTTATAGCACCGTGCGACCTAAACTCGCACTTAGGTCACGCTTTGCGCTGTTCAAAGTAGCACATTTTTAAACGGCCTGATGTTCACTAACTTCACACCGTTGAAAAATATAGCCATCGTTGCGAGCGTAGTACTGAACCAAAGCTAATCAGTCATACATTTTTACACCACTCACAAACTCATAGTAAGCAAGAGAAGATACGTATAACCTGTAACGTGTGTGTGGGACCGAAACGCCAATGTCTTTGGCGCCATATTTCTGCATGTTTTCATTTTGGTCTTCGTCGGACAATATTACGTGAAAACGCTATACCTAAGTTAGTGATATTAACCGTACACTGTAAATTTTATTCAATTTCTAATACGATTATATAATTATTGAAACATAAGAATACTTACTTGATTTAGAAATGTTGCGTTTTTTGTTGTTTACATAAAATGTAACTGACACAAGAACTATTTTCACTGAATACACACACTTTCAATTATTATACACCATATTATATAATATAGTCTCATAGTGAATACATTTATGCACAAACCAGATCAATCACAGATTCCTATATTAAGTAGGTATTCACGTTATGATAAAGATTCGGTTACAAAATGAAGCCCTACACTATTTATATTTTTCACTGTTTTTTAGTTGAAACCTGTTTGACTATTATTTAAACTGAACAATATTAAATCTGAAACAATATCACATTAAGCAGTCCACGAACAATAAATATGCATCCAAAAATGCTAATAACCGAAAAAACAAATCTAGAAGTGATACGGGTAGGTGTAAATTGTGTTTTCCCGTTCTCTGCTGGTGGAATGCCAACCTACCTGCATTAAAATTTGTGTGTTTATTACTAAGAGTCAAATGAACATCTTTTCATTGCATTAATTAGAACATTATTTTTAAATAAATTAAATGGATGGCGGGTTTATGTCGCACGTGCTATAAAATAGTATACGATACTCGCTGCACAAGTAAGTATATTAAATACACGGCGGTTAGCACCCTCGCTTCGCTCGGGCGCTAACTTCACGCCGCCGTGTATTAATATACTACTTAGACAGCTTGTATCGTAATGTACTATTATTTGTTTTATATGTTCCTCTTCCACATTAAAATTGACAAGGTTTGAAAGTGACGACGTTCCTGGAGCCAGAACGCCTGTGCTGTAATAGCAGTTCCTGAAAGACATCTAATGAAATACATGGAACCGACTCATCAGGTCATCTATGGGAGGTAGGTACTTACCATGCCAGCACAGTACTGACACAAGAAACAGAAAAACGTTCCATCAATAAGTTCAATTCAATCCGCTACCTCGCAGTTCTGGCCGACAGCCATCAAAACACTTCCCTACGAGTACATATTAAACTTGGCAGGGACATTCTTTTATCTCACCCCGCAGGGTAAAGCAAGATAGAAGGTCAGAAACATTACCATATCATAAACACACCATCTTTACGCCCGGTTCCTCTTCGAACCACCCTTCCTAGTCGAAAGGGGCAAAATAATATGGACTCATGTTGGAAGAACGGGGTAGTAAATTCCGCCCTCCCTCAAGGGTGCTGTGGCGTTATATTATCAACAACGGTCTACTATCCTTGAACAAAATGTTTGGTTAAATTTTCTTTGCAAAATCTTTGGATAAAATTAGAGGTTTATTCGATTGGGCCTTGGGGAGGAGGTTAGGCGGAATTAGGGTGGAGGAAGGATGAAATTGACCAGTTAGTTTTTATATCTGGTGGAATGCTTCATTTATTTGTTAATCGCGCCTAGTAAACTACATATACTTTTAAAGGAAGATATTTTTAACGGTTTTCATTAAAACATTGTTGGCAATTGGATCTTTTGTTATAGAAATGTGTCATTTCATATAGTTAATTATGTAAGGTAGGATCAATCACATGGTGTCAGGTGCCTGGCTTTAATTACATAGCAATTCAGTTAGGCGCATTGCTATGCTAAGGCGGTCGGTCCACCCTGTACCTAGCTACTTAATGGTTATCGATAGTTTTTTTTAATAACATTGTCATTATTGTTTTGAATCATAACATTACCTACATGAATACTTACTAGTTACTATTCGTATAGCATCGCGCATAAAATAAAAAACCCATTGTAATTCAGTTTCCACTGCTTGATAGTTGATAATTATTCGATTCCAAACTTTGCTAAGTACCTACCTACCTACTCTACTGGTTAGCATCTCGCACATTTTCAATAATAGATAGATGGGATAGATATTCAATAACTACTTGCCTATACCAACGATAATCACTCTCAATTGTCCAACCACTCTGCAAATTATCGCCAGCGCAGACATCAAGTCGAATGATTTATGCGCCCGCCTCTGTGGCCTCTTTGTTTACACCCCATTGTAGTGAGTTTGCGATTGGTTTGATAATTGACCATTAGTTTGAGTGAAATTTTAGTTGAAACGCATAATTATTTGCTTTGCGTAATTAATTATTATCTGTACTATGATAGTTTTCATACGTATTTAGAGACTCACATTATTGCTCTTGGGAGTTCCATACAACATTTCTCCCTCGGGATACCATGGATTACTTTGTGTTGAGATTGCGTGACATGTATTTATATAATTGTCAAGCAGTTAGTATGAAAATTAATGGACTAAATATATTAACTCAACGTTAGCAACGTAATCAAATGGTAGTGGCTATAAAGCGATAACAATAATAATTAAGGTGGGCTATCAATGCAGCAGAGCACCTACGAACGTTCTATAGACATCATAATAAGTAATATTGTGTAATTAAAACGAGCCCATATACCTGAGAGCTTTGGTCCATTAGGTTCACCATTAGCACGCAAAATTGTGGATAGAAATATTTGCTTTGTAAATCAAAGTACCTAGATATTTTTTTATATAGATAGAAATCTTTATTAAATACCATAAAGTATAAAACGCTGAACAGGCAAACTTAATAATGGGTACAATGAGCGGTCTTATCGTCTTGTAGGTATAATTTTTTTGTCTTCAATTGTGATTTACAACAAATTGTATGCGTGGATTGTAAAACATCTATAATGTAATGTTACCTTAAACGAGTACTTTACTGTTAAACAAAAATCCGGTTGATGCAAAATAAATGGTTTCCCTACAGTTTTGGTTCTTCCTGCGAACAAGAAATACGTATACCGGTTATTGTATAATTAAGGCAATAAATAAACCTTAACATTTCATTATCCTGCCAGCCCGTTCTTAACGGCCGTTTTGACGAAAAATTACATAAAAATAAAAATAAGAGAAACGTCAGAATAAGGGCCTACCTACCTATATATACTTACCTATAGGTACTTATTAAATTAATCAGATCTAGTTTTTTCTCAGAGAGAACATAATTAATTATTTATAGACCGTTGTTTTCTCAGTGAGAAGATAATTATGGACCTTATGCGAAAGCTTTAAAAACACGAAGCATCCGATGCCGTGAGTGAGTACTATTAACTAGATTTAAACGGGTCACAAACTAATATCAAAATATAATTAATAAAAAAATATGTCAAAATTATAAATTATTATTGTGATAATAATATGTGAGCGAATTAGACCCGTTTAAATCTAGTTAACATGTTTTCTCGAAACTTATGAATACTATAGTCAAATATATCGGTCATTATGTAAGTTTCAGTAAGGTATTTTCCTATTTATATACATATATATACAAATGCCTAGATAGTGTAGGTATTATAAACAAAACATGACCCACATCACAAGTCGTCCAAACCACAATCGATCATTGGTGTTATCACTTTAATCGAATAACAACGAAACAAAGCAATATAGGGCTATAACATAGGACTTATTAATCTCATTTATCACGGCAGACGGCCCACAAAGTTATTGTCCCTCAGATTTGGGACATACGCTGTTATGGCAGTAAGGAATCTCTATCTCTTAAGTACAATAATTACGTAAATAGGTAATGGATATACAGGAAAAATAAATATGAAATGACTGTGTTTGTTTTCTTTGCTTTTATTGTTGGCCAGTTTCAAGTAGGCATATTTTTTATATTATGGATGATATTTGAAAAGTCGAGTTGGAGTCGGTCAATACGTTATAAGGCAGTTAGTCAACATCACGATTCAGTAAAGTGGATTTTGGTCTGAAACTTCTTAGGCAATTGGGGCGAGTATACGAGATACCGTTTTATGTTTATATAATTTGATTCTAAACTCAATTAAATAAAGAAACACAAGTTTACGAAAATAACACGAAATCAAAAACGTATAATATTCGCTTATCAGGCAAATCTCACTTTTTTCTTCAAAAAATGGCAGTATGCAATGTATGAAGATCCCTTACTGGTTTCCTTTTGTACTGTATCAGTTTATTAAACGCTATTATTGGATTGGGATTTCTTGGTACGACAGATATTTTCATAAAAGAAGCATTGAAGGAGAATGAGACTTTGCAACTTTTCACGTTATTCCTTATTGTAGCTCTTACGGGGGATTATTTTCGAGAGGGTTTCTTTTATAGCATTATTTTTCCAGTTCTCTTTCATAAAAGTTTTCCCAAAATTGCAAAAAATAAGTGTTTTAAAAGGTTTTATAAGCGGTGAAAGCGAATTTGGCGAACCTCTGCCTGCCAAGCAGACGGTTACGAGTTCCAATCTAAGTACGGACAATGAGCAATGAGCATATAGGTACCACGGAGTTTCTATTAAAAATATGTTACGTAATTATCACTTTACGGTAAGTAGACCTATAAACACGCTATTATGCACTGCATAATTAATTAATTAACGCATTTCAGACAACTTGAATTAGGCAATAAATGGGTCACCATTAGAATATTACACCAACGGTACACTCCGCTGCGTTACTGACAACTCATGGCATAATTTTTAGGGCTTCTCCAGTTTCACAGGTAGCTGAGATTCTGGTCCAACTAGGTATATTCAATATTTGTAAAAGCTATTTAACCTATATTATTATGGTAGTCATCATTTACGGGAGAGGCATTGTCAATAAATGACAAAACTCCTTAAAAAATAGCGTATAAATCATATCTTGTTAAATACTTGGAAGCATACGAGTGAACTTGTAGTTTATATAAGTATTTATTCTAAGCTGGTACTTCAAAAACCTTCCATAAAGAGGGACCACGTGGCAAATCCTCGATCATATATCCGTATCTAAGTAAATCCACCCTTGCCGCATTTTACAAGTCTAGCATTGTGCTTAGGTACGCTCTAGATTCTTGGACCGGAGCCAACTGCTTCCGGTCGGTAGCGATATCAGAAGGGCCGGTTGACTGTAGTTTCTGTTCTTACTCTATTGGAGGCATTCGTTAAAATAACGTCTTTGGGAGATATTGAAAGTATACCTATAGAGATTACGATCTATAGGTATTCAATGAGAGTCGTAATGAAGATGGCGTTTTGAGCTGCCTACTCAATATGTCAAATTACTTAGTACCTACTCTCATCATCCATTTATATCACATTCATATTTTTCTCAAATGTTTTTCTACTGTAATATTCTTAACAGGCAAGCGTGCTTTAATTAGCAATCAAAATTAATGATGGCAATTAAAATCTAAAAAATCTAAACTTTCCTGATAATAAACCAGCAGTAAAATTCATGGAATAGCTAAAAATTGCTCAAATAAAAAAAATAGGAAAATTTACATAGGAAACGTACCCCCTATATAATTGCCACATATGAAAAACCTAGCAAGGAACCCCGAAATCCCTACTAGCAACTACCAGTACTACTTAAATAACAACTGGGTCACTGCACCCTCCTGACCGTAGCCACTGTAATCATTGGATTTTCACCGTTACTACCTACTTCAATTTCCGCCCATTATCACTATGGTTCTGCTTCCGGTTGTGAAGGTAACCACTTCCTGCTGAATCTTTTTCCTCACTGATTATTACCAACGAAAATAAATCTATTGATGAGCTTTTCAGACGTGGTTTCAGGCGCAGCTTAGCGTGACCTGTTTTGATTTCAGGCGTTACCCGTTTGTATATTATATACTACTAGCTGGTCCGACAGACGTCGTCCTGTAAAATGTAAGATAAGATTAATCATATAATTTTTCACTCTGATTTTTATTTTTTCTTATTACTAATTATTCTGCTATTCGTACCAAAGACGAATCAAACCAAGCAAAGATCATGAAAATCGGCCCAACCGTTCATGAGTTTATAAATGGTGTAACTAACATGACTTTGTTTATACCTATAATATTTTACATGCTTGAATTTACACGAAAAGTATCGAAATTAATTCAATCATTCAACGCGGCAATTTGATACCAATTTGTCTCAACCATAACGACAATATCGAGTGACGCCGCGTCAGTTTTCTCAAGTTTGACGCGAATTTATTGACGTTGATAAACGACGTCGGTCGTTCGCGTCAGCAACGTTGTTAAGATTTACGCAACTGATAAACAGATTTGCGGAAGTGTCAAGTTTATTTAAATCTTGCAAAAAAATTTGATATTTCAACAATGAATAATATAATTATGCAACTGTAGGAATATAGGTGCCGTTTCATTAATTTGCTCGACTGGTACTGCTAAAGTGGTGATACTGACCCAAACACACAGAGCCGGTTCCACCAGTAAGTATGGTGGCGGATGATTATAATTATATTAAGTGATTTCTTTATTGCAAAACTAACTGCGCCTCGCAGTGTTACCCTCTCTTTTGGAAAAAAATATGGTTGCTTATCTCCACACCAAATTTATCAAAATTGGTTCAGCCGTTTGAACGTAAATATGTAACAAACATAGAAACACTCACAAACTTTCACCTGCATAATATTAGTATGATAAGACCGACAACTAAGATAAGTTACCGTAATCCAAAGGAACCTGGCACACAGGTTAAAAAAACTTCCATCAAACATTTGCTGTACGCGGGAATCAAACCCGTCGCGTTTTATAGTCGCCTCTTTACTAACATCACCATGTCAATAGACACACTATCACACTACTTACTTACAACCCTATTATTATTTATAGATCTCATAACCCACAGGGTTCACAGACAAACACCCTTACAACGAAGGACCTTTATAATCTATGGATCTTGCCAAAATGATGGTGCAAAGATCCCCTTAAGCGGTGTACCTAATGGGGTGACTTGAGACAACCGACTTGGAGCGACCCTTATAACTTTGCTATAGAGTTGTGTGGTTGAGTGCTCGTTTTGTCAGGTTTGAAGTGAGGTAGAAAAATTGAGGTGTCTTTATTTCACTTTGTCATATTTATACAGTTTTTTTAGACAGTATTGTATAAAGAATTTTCAGTTAAATTTCTGTTTATCTCAAACGCTGGAGGGGCGTAACGGTGCGGCTATCTAGTTACTGACGGCTGACGGCACATTTGGCGTAGTGGCTGAGCAATCGGATTGCTGCGCTTGGTATCGCGTATACGAATCCCGCCCGGGAAAATATTTGCGCGATCCATAAATATTTGATTCTCGTCTGGGTGTTATATGCATGTGAACTTATGTCTGTAAGCGAGACCCACAATACAGGACAATCCTAGTGTGGAGCTACGTAAAAAATAGTTACTGTCCCAGTTACAAAAAGATTGGGGTTACATTTGAAGTAAAACCACTCCGATCACGACTACATATTCCCATTTGAAAGGGGTACATATTATACTGGCCCTTTTAAATAAAACCGCGAAAATGCCCCATTGACCGCCGCCGAGACGCCACAAAAGCTGAAGCTTGAAAGAGGCTTTCAGAGCAAACAGCTATCTTTCAGAGGATTGGAAGGCCGTTTTTCATTTAAATGTGGAGGACAGATGTGCATTACAATCTCGCCAGACAACGTTAAATAGCGACTACTTGACTTGATGCTATATTTTGGTGGTGCGAATGCTACTCAGATTAATCACTTAACAGACATGACATTTAACTCAAGATCCGGGGAAGAAGAGAGACAAGTGTATACAAATAGACAAAGGAGTAAGTAGGATAGTACAATGATGTTTTGTCTCTGTCAGCGTATGCACACATTTTTTGGAAAGTCCAAAATAACAACCTAAAGTAAAACAATAAATGTATATTTGACAGGAACACTATGTAGGGACAGCTAGCTCAGCTAGCGTCTAAAAGACGCATTTACGTTTTCATATTAGTCTGAAAAAAATATTAATTTTCAACAAGAAACTTTATATTTTACTATGAAATACACGCTAAACACCTTTTAACATGAATTGATATGGTTTCAAATCGTAAGCTTATTATGAATTTTCATGCCAACTGTCAAAATTAACTAAAACAGCGAACATGCTAGTTAATCTCATTCAGCATTACTGAAGCCTAAATGCTTCGTGCAAACTGCGCCCCTGTCCAAACAAACAAACACAATTAGCGCAGTCTGACTGTTTGCTATCAGCTGCGGCAAGCGGCCTTTCGGTTGTGTCATGAGGAACATTTAGCGATACTTCGTCAGACTTGTTTTACGATTTGTATTATTTTGAACGCTTTTCAATGTATGCTCTTCTTTCGTGTTGGTGTTTTGATAATTGTGCTTTGGGGTTGGTTTTGGTTGAAGGAAAGATCAGTGCTGGGCGTATTCAGAATCATAGGGATCAATTTATCAGAATTCTTCCCGGGAAGGTTCAAAGCAACTGAAAGTGATGTGATGTTATACTGACCGAGGTTATCTTAAATATGTTTATTAATCAAATGACTTAGCCTAATAACCAGCAGCCCATCTACCATCAAAGTCGAAAGTGGTTTGAGATAATTATTACCTACTGCAATTAATGATTAACCGCTTAAATCCACTGTAATTAAGAAAAAAACGGCTCTCATTTTCAAACCGAATCACGATAACCGTTTCTGGATAAATTAATTTGCTTACATCCTGGTCACGGCACCAAATATTGTTTTTCTTCTTGCCACAAAACTTTTAATGCTGCAATAAAATAGATTTCCACGGTTTGACTCATAAAGTTCGGTACTCTCTTAATTAGTTCCACTTCCTTATTTTACCAAGAGCGGGCGCAACTTTTCCATCAAAACCTCGGCATGGGTCGATAGGCACTGAGCTAGTAATTTGTATCTAATGAATAAGTTGAAAATAAATGGTTTCTAACAGAAGAGTACCTACTTTCCTTGTAAGACTATAATTTGTTTCTACAACATTAATAATTTTATTACACGTTTAGGATGACTGATAGAGATTACTTTGAACAGAATAGATGGGAACACTATTTTATTGGTTATTTATTTTACTACTATGCACTATGAAGCTAGTAAAATACTCCAATACTCTATGATTTATTTGATAAGTTTATTGTTTTTGTTTATTGAAGATGGGGGGGCTCATAATATTATGCTATACGTGAAATGCATGAGTACTGTGTGTAAGGTATTTATATCAGGTGAACTATAAAATCAAAAAGTATACTTGGTTTTTTCTTACAATATTGTTACTGGAGAGATCGGCAGGTAATGATCCCGTCTTGAAATAAGAAAGGCGGTGAAAAATCAGCGAGTCTGCCTGCGCAGCGCGCACCGACGAGCGCCTAGATGAAATTCAATTTATAATTTGCACCAATTAGAATAATATTTCATCTTGGCATGATAAACTAGCAAACTGAGAACGTAAATTGGCGCCTTTAGTATATCAACTACATAGTACCTAGGGACTAATTAAAAAACGTATTTCCAGGGAGTTCTTTCTACATGTTTTGTTGTGTATGTGCTGCGTGTAATCAGTTCGCTTCTGATCGCGTGTCTTCAAACAGAATGCTCTTCCTCGCGGATATGTACACAGAGAACCGGCTCCTTACTTCATTATTTAATTAAAAGCTTACCTATTGTTTCCTCTCTTTCTTTTTCTAATGTTTGAAATGAATCCGTATCAAAACAAACATAAAAATCACCTTACGAATTACGTTTTCAATCGACTCGGAACGAAGGAAACTCAATTTGTCGCCGAGACATAGCCCGAGATATAAATCGATGCCCCACCGTGATGGATGGTGGGACAGTATTGCCCACCCTCCTCTCTGCGAGTGTGAGGCGGAAATTGCAAATGGCAACGTTACGGGATCTGTGATGTGTGAATTGAACGGGTGGAAAAAAGATATCCTACACACCAGTAAAATACAAAAGGATGACCAAAGTAAAACAATAGACGGCCTTATTGCTAAAAGCAATAAATTCCAGGAAACTTTTGGATGGAGATGATCAAAAGAACACTATTTTATGGGTCAGTTAATGAATTAGCAAACTTATTTAGTTTTTAACAATTTGCTTATAATTTGTCTTTATTGGTTTAGGACAAAGCGAAAGATCAGTTCAATTTTCTTGGCATATTTGGACTTCGTCTATCAAACTTGTTTCTTACATACATAATTATTTATTTAGACACCAACCATAACATCATTACAGACAGACGTACCCGTGTTGACTACTATTCGGCTCTTCAAGTATTGATTTCGACTATTCATTAAAAATGCTATTTTCGATTCGTTAAAAAATGTCTTATATTTCCTGTCAATATCTCCTAATGTCCTATACGTCAATCATTTGCCGGTAGGATATAAATCGACGTCGGTTCCTTCCGTGACATCATAGTGACATACAGTATCTAAATCTATAGGCTACCGTTCCATTGTGACCGCCGGGGACAAAAAATAGGGTGACATTTTTGAGACGCGTGAGGTATAAATGGACGTTTTTTATTACGTAGCAGTGGAAGAAAACGGTGTTCTGTAATTTACACGCTTTTTATGTGAGACCAGTACAATCAGCGTCAAATAACGATTAACAAATGCAAACTTGTCCTTCTTTTTGTCTTTCTTCTTGTTGTAATCGCAGTCGAACCAGCTTATTAGGTCACCACGGAACGGAACGGTTCCAACAAGAGCAGTCTACCTCTGTACAGTATAGTTTTATCTGTCACTCGAAAGACTTGGCTACTGTAAAAGTACTGCGTATACACAATAGAAACGAATAATTAAAACACAAATAAATAAACGATTCAAAAATAACACTAACTGGTTGGCAGCATTGCCGCGTTGTGCGGCAATGCAATGTCATGGAGCAAAAGGCTCACATTACCAAAATGCTGGCTTTTATTTTGTAGCAGAAATGCAACTCCAGTTTTCACCACTAAAAATAATCTGAGGCTACTTTTTACCCTCCTGTGCGGAGCGTTAATTTATGAAATGTCAAGAGCCACTCCAAGCCCGCAGCAGACTCGAAAACACGGTTTGTTTTGTAGACAGACATAATTATGCAGTTAATTATGTAATAGGTGTATGTATTACTGCTTACTTCGTTGGTGAAACTTTTGAATATACCAAAAAAATGGTACTATTGAAAATATTTATGAAGATTGGTTTTTACCAGAAGATATAGGTATCTTAGTAACAATATAGTTTTATGGATAATACTTATATTCAGCCTATACTATCCCACTGTTGGGCCAAGAACTCCCCTCAATTTCGTGAGAAGGTGGGTAACATTTTTTTAATTATTCCCCACCATAATCACATTCTTATGCACTATATTATGACACCGTAGCAAAAATAAAATAAATTAGCAGCATATACTTATTTGAAAATACCGTTTTTAATATCATTCCAGACCGAAAATTGTACCGAAATATAATAAAACACAGATTTTTGATTAAAAATGGATTACATACTCGAATTCCCGCGCCATTTCGTTCCACTCGAGTAATTAACAGCGAGCATTGAAACCGCAACAAAGATCGCAACGCGATGAAATTACACTGAGTTACATGCAGTGCACTGCTTTTCACGTAAAATATTGTACATAATATTATACATACTATACAAACTAACCTACCGACCGCAAACACGATAATATTATATTGTCAGTAAATATATTGACAATAGGCACCGTTCATTTATGTTTGTGCTAAGTTTTAGAAGCCTATAAAATAACATAATTGAAAATAAATTTCGAGTCATTGCAGTTAATTATTTTTAGCGTAGCTTAAACTTGCGTCCATAACGGAATTGCATACGTTCATAACCAAAATTTTTCTATAATATTATGTAAATCAAAGTACTCATAGGATGTAGGTATAATAGTCATTGTAATCCCACTAATTATATTTCAAATAGACCAGTTTTACAGCCATCCTGACAAGAAATATTGTCGTAACCCCAAGATCTCATTTTGTATCTATATTATCTCGACCCGAAAAAGTATCATTCAAACCCTTCATCTCCATTTTCCGACAGATGGCCTACCCTCTGATCAAATTAAAATGAAAGAACCTTTGCATTCAATACCGAGTCCAATGAACCTAGTCTATAATATACTTAGTCATCAAATTACTTAATAGTACAAGGCACAGATAGAACAAGTGTTTGCTTTGGAGCCTTTCTAGTTAGACTTTTTAATTTTATTTGTGGGTAACTTAACAAACTTTGTAGCACCCGTATAAGCCCTCCCTTACCCTAGTTTTTTGGAAATTTTCCTATTGGTGTTGGTTAATTTTGAAAACGGGTAATGGAGTAATTTGGAATCGATGAAACTGACAAAAAGCTTCATAAGCATGTTACAAAAAATTACTAAAAGCTTTGTTTTCTTTTAGATACATTTATTTAGTTTTAAAATGTTTGCCTTTTATCCTTGACTTAGTGCGACGGTAATATATCTTCCATTTTAATGCATCAACGTAACCAACCCCTTTTCCTCATTTTAGGGTTGTGAAACGGACTGTATCCAAATAACCCGAGGTGCGCCCAGTAATCAGATTACGGCAATAACTCAGGGGTTGCTACCCTTGTGTCGTTCAATGACAAAAACGTGACCATAGAGTAGCTATTGTACTTGTACCAAAATGACGGTTGCTATCCAGTATAATTTTTAGGGTTCCATACCCAAAGGGTAAAACTAGAACCCTATTACTAAAGCTCCGCTGTCCGTCCGTCCGTCGGTCTCTCACCAGGCTGTATCTCATGAACCGTGATAGTTAGATAGTTGAAATTTTCAAAGATGATGACATATTTTTTTGCCCCATCAATAAGATATATTAAAAAGCAGAATAAAATAAAAATGTAAGAGGGCTCCCATACAACAAAAGTAATTTTTGACGTTTTTTTAGATAATGTGCGTCGTGCGCGAATCCGACTGCCGCTTTAACATGAAACCAGAATAAATTAATATTTTAATAGGGTTCCCATACAACAAACATGATTTTTTGCCGAATTTATACGGAACCCTTCGGTAGCGAGACCGACTCGCATTTGTTTTTCATGATTATATTAATACACTTTATAAAAATGCTACTATTTTATTGAACGCAGCATAGTGATGATTGACCCCAAAAAACCACATTCATTCAAAAAGCGACACCTACTCCTATATTATGAATATTTATTTAATCTCACACAATTTTATTTTAGTTTGTAGAAACTTTATAACATTACTAATATGTAAGCAGAGCCAGCAGTGGTAAAGTTCCCTCATTAATAAACTCCTACCAAGGGAGAAACTATAACCTGCACCTAGTCTTAAACTTTTTAATAAATAACCAACGAAATGTTATGCGCAATCTTGTTTCATTAACGCGTCTTTTTGACATCTTACTAAAATACTAACTATCCCCGCGGTTCACGCGCATGGACAATGATAAGATGTATCCTATATAATGTTTCAGGACTGAAGCATCGATAAGTACCTATACCAGAATGGACGGTAAATGCTCCAGTAATGAGGCGCGAATGAAACGTGATTTCACTTCACACGGTCATATTTCATCGGCAGCAGAAGACAACCGAAGTGTAGAAGTTTGGAAACATACATATCTAAATTTTGTCACCGTTGAGTGTTACGGCAGTGGTCCGTGAAAGCCAGTCCCTTTCTAGGTGCACAAAAGTTTAGACCAGAGATGAACAGATGTTTCTAAAAAAAATATGTTACATAATTGACGTATATCACTCGAGGTGTCTTATTCAATCCTATCATTTCTCAATAATTTTACGTGTGAATTTGTATTGAGTTAGAAAAAGCGAGAGTTAGACGTCGATTTGTGGAGAAAATATTTAAACACATCTGTTCAACTCTTGTTTAAATCTTTTATGGTAAGACCGAGCAAGTTTACCACCTCCGACCACATCGTCACTTATTAAGACTAGGTGAGATAGTAGTCATAGCCTATACGGCATACAAAAATGTTGTATAAAATTAACTTCTACATAACGTAACTCAATTAAAATTTCTCCAGAAGCGGGTTGTTTGGACGGGCGGATGTGACAGGAACGCCCTTGCGGCGAGTTTCCGCTTCCGGCGGCTGATCACCTCAGCAGACAAATAGGTCGACACACACAATAACAATATGATAATATGCTGTAAGTAAAAGCCAAGAGTAGGTTTATTAAAAAGTCAATCCTCAAACCTTTTTACTACGCTCATACTTTATTATTTTAATGCAATAATGACGAGATTGCTATTATGCAATTGGATGATGAAATGAGCTGGTTTTATTTCGATGGTAAGTGCCTGCCAATAACAATGCCACCAAAAGTTTGCATTGTAAAATGTATCGCGATCTCTAATTTCTCAAAAATATATAATTAATGTATACTTACATAGTACTTACCTAAGTTTACGTATCTACCTACCATTAGCCATTAGGATCTCGTATGTTTCCACGATCGCCTAGCTCTTTGTCTTCAGGCGTCGATCGCTCATGGCTCGGTTAATTTATAGACTTTGAATCTGGACAAAAGACGCTCTTTCAATTCAATTATTCGGCAAATGCGGGAAGTTTGTCCTCGTCGTCTCTTGCTAAGGTATGAATTTCTTAGGACTGTGATCTATAGATTTATAGATAAATATAAATTAAATTGTGTTGTCAAATATAATCAGAGAAATTCTCATATACTATTACCTACTATAGAAAAATATACCAATATTAAGTTGTGTTGTGAAATGAAAATCGAAGAGATTTTCACGATGTATTATTATGGAATCCTTGTTTATGTATAGCTAAATATGTAGTCATATTTTTGTACTGATGTCAACTTAACTTACCCTATTCTTGCTATTTAACTTGTCGGCGCCTATCAGGAATTATAACGAGGATTGTGGCCCCACAACATCTAGGACGCAGAGCAAAGATCAGTGTGGACCACAGAAATCTGTGGACCACAGAGATCTATGCCGAACAGGCTTACCATGACGTCTTATTGTGATTTAATTGAGGACCTAAACAAAGTCGTTTTACTACTTATTCGTACCATGACATCTTGTGATATCTTGACGCTCAATTTAGGTTGATTTTAAATGTTGGGATTTTAAATGTTCAAAAGGGATTGACGTCTACCTAAATGATATAGAAAGCCAAAGATTACTATTAGTTAAAGTAAAACGATTCTGTTTAGGTCATCAATTGGATCGCAATAAGACGTCGTGGTAAGCCCCCTGTACGGGAGTCGAACAAACTGCGCCATACCTCACTGACACAATTCTTTTTGGATTTTGAGTTGGTTTTAGTGTAGTTTTTTTAGTATCTTCTCTTAATTGTTATTTTTAAGAAAATAATTATGATGATTTACAGACAGATATTAGATGTAGAAATTCGCATATTATTTCAAAACCTGTAGGTAACTAATGTATAATCTGTGCGAGCGTGTCCAATATTAATCTATTGTGCGTGGTTTAGGTTTTCGCATACATTTTCTTTGTTCCTGTATATAAAAGGTTTTCTGTTGAGTGTGTTACATAGAATGAGGAACGAAATTGGTTTATAGACATTAGTGAAGATTCCTCTTATTTCACCTGTTTAGTTATATGAAAAATAAATTAAGTACTTTACTACTCAAATATGAAATCTATAGTTATATTATATATAAATATTGCAGAATATTATCTTTAGTTAAATACAATATATTAACTATACAGCTTCAATATTTATTTTGTAATAATATCTAAATATTTATAGGTACAAAACTTTAGTACCTACCTAGTAATCGTTGTTTTAGTTCCTATTTTAAATTTTAAAAAATATGACAATACTGAAAGATAAAAGGAAAACTGAGATCACAGAGAATTTTTAATTTAAAAGTTTGTATCTCGTTGTATTCGGTCGGTGTATTCGTATCTCGTAGCCGTAACTGTAGCACTCTCGTAGCGCTACGCGACCGCTACGTCGTAGCTCGTAGACCTTGATATTCTTTGAATCGTGAATTTGACTGGATTCATAAATTCAAAATTAAAAATACAGCTCTAGGTATCTCTTATTAAATCTTTTAAGCGTAAATGCTGAAAATGGTTTCTTCTTATCGCATTCAAGTGATATTAAATAGGATTCAACTTTATAACATTTTTATAAATGTTTTTTTTTCATGAAATCTATGAAACTCATGCAATCACGTCCTATGGGTCGAGCAAAACAAACCGAGCAATCATCGCTTCCTCTCCTCTGGTAACCGTTAAACGATGGGTACGTCACTTCTGTTAACTGCCGTTTAAAGTGTCGTTACGAAGGCTTAAAGCAGGCGTAACGACCAAATCATAATCACGAGTCACAAGTCGGCTCTAAAACATAAAGCTAAACAAAATTACCATTCCCTAACAAGATGTCTACTGAGGTGTTCTCTGTCGGGGGAGACAGGAAGTGAGGGTAATAAGATAATCACAGGAAGACAACATGCCGTCATTATAATTTGCCCGGGATGTATTTTTCCCGCAATGTATTTTTAAGGGAAGTCATGATATTGTAAGAGATTTTCTCGGTAAGACTGTTTTCGGTTACGTTTTTATAGGATGTGGTTTTTGAACGAGTCAGGCTGGATATTAGCGCAATATTTCCATTCACTTGCAAAATCCATCCATATATACCAAATGCGAAAAGTAACTCGGGTTGTTGGTGACTTTTTCACGGCCCAAGAGCTGGTCGGATTTCGATTCAGAACAACACAGTGTCAGCTCAGATCAGTGACTGCTCAGTTCTGCCTAGCACAGTTCAGCACAGCTCAGCTCACCTCAGCGTCAACTGAGTTTCAACAGCTCATCAGCTAGTTGGTCTGTGAGACAGTAAGTCAGTGAGTCAATGAGTGTGAGTCAGCTCAGGTCAGGGCAGCTCAGCACAGTACGACTCAGCACTGCTCAGCACAGCTAAGCAGAACTCAGAGTAGGCTAAGTCCTTTAGCCCATCAGTCCAACCGTCAGTCCTACCGTCACTCCAACCTTCAGTCAGACGGTCAGGCAGTCCGACCTTCAATCAATCCAAACGTCGGTCAAAATGGTTGCCTACACGACATTTCAGTATGTCTAACCGTCTACCAAAACCTCTAGACATTATTATGAGGTTATTTTGACTGAATTCCGCAAGTCATATTACGGATCAGTAGATACTTACCTACGTGTAGCGAACATATTTTCTGTAATATCCATAACAACTCACCCCTTCACCCACCCTCATAAATCATTGTCAGCAGCCGCGACGAACGATTGAGAATATATCTAAAAACAAACCCACTCGCGTCGATCCTTGGAGGCAATTCATCAAACTCTACGACGCCTGATAGCTGCTGTGTAGTCAGTACTATTTCCTTTCAGTGCTAGAGGAAAATATTGTTTAGACGTTATTGTTGAATAAAATATGATCCACACAATAATATTTGCCTTTGCATTTTTGTGAGTAAATCAACATGAATCGAGAGACGACCAACGACCGACGAGTCCGACGACCGACGACCGACAACTGTCGCCCGACGCCCGACGCCCTGCGACCGACGACCCACGACCCACGATCGACGACCGACGACAGACGACAGACGACAGACGACAGACGACAGACGACAGACGACAGACGACAGACGACAGACGACAGACGACAGACGACAGACGACAGACGACAGACGACAGACGACAGACGACAGACGACAGACGACAGACGACAGACGACAGACGACAGACGACAGACGACAGACGACAGACGACTGACGACTGACGACTGACGACTGACGACTGACGACAGACGACTGACGACTGACGGCTGACGGCTGACGACAGACGACTGACGACTGACGGCTGACGACTGACGACTGACGACTGACGACAGACGACGGACGACGGACGACAGATGGCTGACGATTACGAATGTGAATGCGATTGCGATGACGCTAATGATGATGTTGAACTATTGTGAGTACTAAGGTGATTGAATATTTCGAGTAATTTTAAGTTATAGGTTGTCCAGATAACCCTACAAAAACTTTTGTATTAATAGGTAAACGAATCATTTAAATTCCGACCACTGTCTTTAATAACTGCGAAATAGTAGTTAATTGTTACAGAGGTCTTTAACTTCCTACCCTTGAAAATTACATAGAAATCAGCAAGGCAAAAATAGGCACATCACAAAACTCACAATAAACCTACTGACAGTACATAAAGTCGAAGACACAAACTTTGTAGGTACAAAGCAAACTGATCCTACTCGAAAACAGAACTATAGCGTACTTATAATATGTTTATAGTGCGTGACGAATTATGCGACAAACTGTTTGCGACGCATGCCTCGCGATGTCTGTATACACATTAACAAAACGTGTTATACTTTTGTCACTGTCGAATAGTGCGAAGTTCTGCGCGCGCCCGCGCGGGGAGATAAAACGAACGCACCCCGCCCACGGTTATCTTCGCGGAATGTCCAATATAAACGGGAGCACAGTGCAAAAAACGCGCGAAATTTAGTTATTTTTTGGTAAAATAAGAAAGAGAAAATATTTGTCGTAGGAACATGCTGAACGTATTGAGCTTACGATACAAGAAAATAGGTTTAAGCTGGTAATTGCGCGTTTTATTTATTGTTGGAGTGGGGACACAAACGGTCTTACCACGACAGTTTAGACCAGAGTTAAACAGATGTTTCTCAAATTTCGTTCCACTAACTTGACGTCTATCACTCGTGGTTTCTATTCAATCGTGGCATTCCTAATCATTTTACTTGTAAATTTGTTATTTAGTTAGAAAAAGCGAGAGTTTGTGGGGAAAATATTTAGACTCATCTGTTCAACTCTGGTTTAAATATTTTGTGGTAAGACCGAATGGGTTTGGTTTGCTACAAAAATGTTGTTAATAATAATGCGTAAAATTATAAGTACCGGATTTTTGTCCGAAATTTGCCTAGAAAAGAAAAATACAAATCGGTAAAGTTTTTATTAATTGTAACACCACATAATGCAGTCAACATAAAATCCTTTTGCAAAATTTTTCTGCTTGCATTTTATATCGCTTCTTTCCACTTTCCACTTTCGCTCTTACTGCATATAGACGCAGGGTAGACTACAATAATACTCAGTCACTTACAGCTAATTAAGACTCCTTTTGTTACTCAACCAAACTTACAAACTACCAACGTATTATATCAAAGCTTTTATACTCGTAGGAAAATGTATTTTCCATTACAAACTTATTCCATTAAACTGATTTAGCAATTAAACGGAAGCGAGCCTTTTTGAACATCGCCTTCTCTGAACTCTTAATTACTTCCACTAAACAAACGAATATCATAATAAACCCGAGCCAACTGACTGCCAAATGAACAGAATACAACTTCATAATACTGAAAGCTGTAAATTCCTAAAGAACATTCCAAATTCAAACAAAAGACGCGCCGTTACACGTATCCAATTTATTTTCATGTACCCGCGGATCCCTAGCAAACGCCCGAGGCCGAAAGATGCCAAAACGAGGCCGAATTTTCGGGACATTCGCTAAATTGCCCTCACACGCGATACGAGTATTTGTTCTGAATTTCACACTTGAAAGATTTTATTGTTTGAATATAAATTGTTTTCTGTTCTAAATTTTTTACGTGGAGTTTAACATTCCTTATCATGTTAGGTACGTTTTGATTTTGTTAGGCTTTCCCAATTTTTTTTGTGTATGTGTGTGTAATGAGGGGGGCGAGACTTGGTGATGGTAAGTGCCATATATGCCTGCCCAAAAAATCGTTACAGTGCCATCTAGAACTTTGCATTGCACAATCTTGCGCGACACTGTACTATACACCCGTTGCTATTTCCTCAACCAAACTCTTACAGAAGAGGCACTACAATAAGTCAGCAAAATTTTCGACCATTTTTTCATTTCATTTTTCATTGATATAAATGTCTGCAAAATGCAAACTCGTAAACTAGGTAAAAGTGAGAGTTATACGCGTAGGTAATACTTAACTGCAATGTATAAAGCTACGCACGCTACATTTAAAGTGAGAAGTGGAAGCTACAAACTACAAATCAGCTAGTTGTGGCTATCTTACGACGAGCAGCAAACACTCGCGCACTGTGCCGTACCGAGCACGTGTAGGCATAGACAATGTTAGTGAGCGGAGCGATTTACGAATTGTTTTTGCATCGTCAATAAAACTTTTCGTAATAAAAATCCTTGGTCCTTCCCCAGGACTTAAATTATGTCCATATCTAATTTTATCATGATCTAATCAATCATTTAGCCGTGAAAAGGTTTCATACAGAATGGCGCAGGCACAGATATTTTCGCTGTTATAATTGAATGTTGTTGTATAAAACTGCAAGTTGTTCCCTTTGTCCTACAGGCGTCATACACAGTATATGTAAATCAAACACAGTATAATTTTTTTTTAGGTTATAAATTTTTAAAATCTTATCAAAACCTTCCAGAGACAACGTTTTCACCCGCGGATATTTTACCGTCTTACCGCATTTTCTCAGCAATTTCCCGGAATAAAACATAAACTATGTCACTCGGGAATAGCGCAACTTTATTAGTATATGGGGTGGAACATTAGAAATCTGAAAATAGGTATCTAAATATTAGATACCACCAGCATTTGCTAAAAACCAACCCTGGTAGAAAAACATCCCGCTCTCGGTGTCGCTTATCACCAAACTTTCTCCAAGGACCGCAAGACTGCGCCGAGCAGTGAAACCGCCACACCAATAAAACGGGTCTAGACTTTAGATACGTTTCTTACATATGTAACACGCGGTTCAGGAATACTAATCGAGATCCAGTTAGATCTAGATCTTACTGTGCTACTTAGTTTCCAGTGTTTGTCTGTGATTTAAAAACCTAAAGTTTTAAGTTTTCCTTGCATATTAGGTTTCAGAGTTTTAAGTTTTCACTGCATATGTTTTTACAGCATCCGCATCGTGGCGAAATAGGAATAGCTTTCTGCTATGTACACTGGGACAGTACGTTGACGATGCAAAGCGATGTTCAAGAACGATGTAGGACGCAACGAATACAATGCACTCACTTACCTTGGACTGCTGCAAGCACTCGATGAGCCTCCACCTGCGACCTGTTTCTGTAGGATTCACTGGCTTTGTATATAATTCGTAGCACGCGCGAAAAAGCTGGAAAATTCGTTTCCCACTAGAATCGACCGATTTACGATATGCCGCGCGCGGCGTTTTCTTTCACACTATGCTAGAACTCCATTTTTTATCGGTATTCAAAGTGTTACTACTAGTTTTTCTTGAATTGAACATCGATTAAATTATAACTATAATGTATACTATATGATAATGAATTTATTTTTCTATTTATTTAGTAACTATTAAATGTAGTATGTTGTAATTTATTTAGTAATTATAAGCGCTTGGTTAAAGTATAATTCACATTGCATGCTCAAAAAGCGTCATATTAGCTCAGCGGACCTAAACGAGATTGTTAGGCCCTAGTGAGTGAAATAAGTTTATTTTTTATTTGTACTCGCCATTATCAGCAGGCTAAAAATTCGACTTTTCAATGTTACATTTTGCAAATAAAAAGAAGGATATCTTAATGCAAAAATCATGCCAATATCACCCAGCATTTTAACACTCGACAAGTTTCTGAATATTTCGCCCTTCAGGGCTCAAGACGGAACTGAAACTCGCCTCCAAACTATAATCCTACCTACCCAAATACCCAGATCCTAACTACGTTTGGTGTGAGATGTGATAGACGCGTAATCTCACCCGAAAATTGGTTCGACCTATGCACAGATTTAAAGGAAATAGACGTGGCAATGCTGCAGTTTATCGTGCTGATAGTTCAGTTTCTTTCTGACTGGGGCCAAGGTTTCTAAAACTACAAAAATTCCAACAAACTAAACAAAAAGGATAGTTAAACACAGCAATAGCATTGGAGTATATTCGTGAGCGATAGATAGAGCAGTGACGTTAGCGTGTTAAGAACTTATTCGTCAGTAATAGTGGCATCTAATCTTTCTAAATTTATGGTTCAACTAGGACTGAAAGCTAATGTTGACTTAGGTTACTGCGAAAACCTGTAATGGATCTTATTTACCTTAAGATTACTCTGCGGCTCAACATGGACTTTTCGCACTCATTCGATTTCTGTGAAATCATTTGTCAGGGAACTGCCGGCGTAGCTACAAACTACTGATTTGGATGAAACATACATACCTACTTAATATGCATAAATTCCTTTTGAGTTGAAATCAACTCTGCAATTATTATTATCATGTTACATCAATGTAGAGATTAGAAAAGAAACTACAAGATGTACTTAACAAACACTTTATTATAACAATAATTATTATAAAAACAACATAATTATTTAATAACGATAGGTCGGCGCGCGGTCATTTGTTTGTAAGCCTACAAAACAATTAAACATTTAAATCGTAGTGTCAAAACTCCTACCAAAATTATCACTATACAACATTGATTCTAATGTTGGTCACAGCAAGATTCTAACTGTAGAAGAAATTAATATTAGGATACAGTTTTGACACCCAATACAGTATAATCTCAAATTAAATAATAATCATAGAATTTGGTTGAATAAAATCGTACTAAACAAATGAATTGAATTAAAAATACAGACAATAAAGTAGCGGATATTCATGGCAATATGGACATTTGAACAATTATTAATTTATAATTATTATATAAGCTACTATTTGTGGACACACATACTTTAGGCCAGTTACTAGAATTAGAAACGGTAGAGAATAAATAGTAATTGTATAAATAATAGAATAGAATACAGAATTACAAAAGTAGGATAATATTATTTGGAATTATATGGTTTTATTTGCTATAGTAATTAAGACAAAATGTCAGGTTGTCCGGGAAATTAACGTTACCGAAAACATTTTAGCTTTGACCAAAGTTAATTATGCTAATCATTAATCTCTGTCAGCAGCTACATTTTTCTATTGTTTTTGTCCGGAAACATAATTAACAACGAATATCACGTACAGGATAATAATCAAGGAAACGGTTGGAGAAAATAGAGGCATTTTATTTTTTGTGATTAGTGAAGAAAATAAACCTGTTTGTTTTTCTAATCGTACTTAGTTACAGTTCGGTTTTAAGGTCCTATAATTATTTTACCAAAAACTCTTTAATTAAGGAAAAACACGCTAAGAATTCATTAAAAATCCCCCTTATTCATAAACATTTATTAATTAATGTCAACTAGTGTTAGTTACGCAGTAAAAATTTTCAGTGCGCATTTTTAACACTAAATAACTTTTTTATGAATACAGGGAATATTATAATGTAATAATCTTTTAGAAGAAAAAAAATGGGAATTAACTTCAAATACGTAATAAATAATACAGACAAAAATAAATTTAGTATCAATAAAATACAACATTGTATGTACACCGTTTTTTAATTACAACTATTTATAATGGCATTACGTTAGGTACATAGAATACAAGAGGGAATCTAACACGAACGACAATTAGATAGAAATTTAACTTTCTTAGAACAACACTGCTCTCAATTTCTTAACCAGTTTCACACAAATGAGGAGACTCAATTAATTCATCGGATTGTTCCTCGATTGGTATACGTTGCAGGAACTTTTAATCTCCAATGTTGACATTGTGAATTTGATCTACCGCATTTTTTTAGATGTATGTACCGCTTTGTGAAAAAAGCGATTGACCGGGAAGCAGTAGTGTAGTGCAATGTTTTATTCCGGCTTTAAAGAACAGTGTGTGTGTATAGCGTCGGGCTTATCAAAGTAAATATTAATTAACAGTAAGTTAAACAGCTCATGAACCCCGTATCAGCAAACCTTATGTAATCCCGCAAACTTTAGCTGACTGCTTTGAATTACTCGTCTATTTCTAATTGGAAGTAAACATTCGAATTTGTCGTAAGTCGGCTGAATATAATTGCATTTAAGACCCAAAAACGTGTTAATTGTATTTCTTAATTGTTGAGGCGCATAAACAAACACGGCCTGATTAATCTAAGACAAGTTAAATGTATTTAAAAAGTTTTAACTAGTTCACGTTTTTCTTCGACGGAGTGTTTCGTTAAATCTTTTGAGACGGTGTTTGACAAATTTTAAAGACATTTTTAAATACATCTTCGGATTTTTTTTACGGGTTTATTTCAATTCATAGATTAGAGTTAAGGGAGAGGGGGAGGGGGGCACGTTTATAAAGGCTTCTATAGCTATTATAAATACTGATTGTTTACCTCAAAAGGCTCATCATAATGTATGAGAATTAAATAAATCGTTATTTTTCTCCATTACGATAACAAAATATTTTTACGAAGGGTTATGTAAGTAGAAGCGTGTACTAAAAGACTAGGATATAATAGAAAATCTACGATTTAGAGAAAGTGAAAAGCTTAGAAAATTCTAATAATAAATAAATTCGAAAATAACGATATTGGTCCAAATACAGGCAGAAATTGGTAAAATTCATAAATAGGACAATATAGGACAGTTTAAAAATTTTTACTCACTAATTGAAGGTAGGAGGAAAGAGGTTTATTTTTCTTTAAAAATTTGAAACTGGACAATGTTTTAGCTTTGCAAGCCAAAACTGTGTACTTACTTAAGTATATAAAACTGTCTTTGTTGTATCTACTATGTATTTTGAAGTATATTTAATATGTGTCAGTATTTAAAAGGATTGTCTTTATCTTACCTTTGTTTTTGTTAAACTTTTAGGATTATAGCATTTTGTACTTTTACGTACCTACCGGTGTGTAAATATATAACTGGTTTATTTTTGCTTTTATATCGACACATCGATTTATACGAGTAAATCCTGGTATCTTCAGAGATCTTTTTTCACCATCTTTATAAATATATTAACGGCAGAATAAAACACAAGCTTTCTAAAAATAAATGTCATATGCATGCTTAATATTACGGCAGTACACGATTTTTGTATTTTATATTTACGTCGCTGGTGTAAATTCTACCATTATTTGAACTGCATCTATTTTAAGCCTTACCTACGCTACATAAATATGCATTATGTCATATTTTTATTTACAAATACAACACTACTGACTATGATAATATATAACTAAGTAGTTCGACTTTATTGCTAGTATAATAATCATAAAAAATTAATTCACAAAGCCAGTTTACATGTCATATAAAATTGTTTGTTCATTGCATAAAACGCATTTTAATACTATAATATTTTCAACAATTTATATGAAACCTTGGGATCTTCTGGCCCACATGACCCTTGAAGGGTTTACCATACATAGATTTGCTCTAAATCCTGGATACTATATCTGGCTGGCATCGGGTACAAAATATAGTGTTTTTTTAGTATAGGTACGTATTAAAAACATATTTAATTTGTATTTCCGGTAGATAATAATGACTTTTATTTTAATTAACTAACTACCAAAAATGAGGATGCTCTGTCTGGATGTTGTTTATGAACAATACCAATTTTGAATTCAATTAAATTATGAGTTCAACACAACATTATAATGACGTCATTAACAAAGTATGTTCTAATGTATAGGTATCTAATGTACTATTGTATATTATTATTATATTGTAGCAATAAAGTCACACATAACAATTAATTATGAATAACTAGATTGAACACCGTGATTTCAAATTATATAACACCTTTTTTTTATTCCTATTTACACAAATGTTAGTTTTCTACCGATAACGCGCGATAACTAACAAACAACGGCTGTATAAATAACATGCTCTAGCTATATTTACAACGAAAATACAAAATGCTGTCGTTATTGTTGTTTTACCAACAAACAATGTGGTATGGACGTAAGTCACATACTCTCTCGTTTTAAGACCCAGCTGTTATTAAATTGTTTAGTCTTAAATTATAAACGCTCGCTAGCGACTCAGATTTTTATTTTATGTTGCAAAAAATACTTAGTTCTTCAAAATCGTTAGGGTTCGTTGTTTCTGGGAATATAATTATAATAGTGTTTCACATAATAATAAAAACGATTTACATCAATAGGTATATGTTTTAAAATTATATTTTTTATGTTTCACGCTCTATATTTTTCTCTACCATATAAATCTACGATATAGAAGCATATAATTTCGTTAAAATTTATATATTTTCTATACTTACCACAGCCTTTAAGGCTAAATTTAACATTTATTATCAGCGTTATGAGAAAAATCGAAATACGAGAATTTTAGAGGAAGAATGAAAAACATCGAAGGATGCCTACAATCTGTACATTTGAGCACATAATTATACTAGGCTTTACTTCTATAAAAACTACATTCTTAAAAACCATAAGTTGTTTTAACTGTCGTCACAAGTCTGTTTTACAAGTCTATCTCATTTTATTTGTATGTGTCGGTACACAATCTTTTGGTTTGCAATACACTTCAAAACAAACCAATTTTTTCAGTTCTACCTCTGTATACTATGATTATTTTCCTACTGTCTTGTCTATGATAGACTAAATAAATAAATCCAGTATCTACTTTGCAAAATATTTTACTTCTACGTAGTAATATCTGACCAAAATAACTGTTACATTTTTAATTCCATGTTTCTAATAATACTAAAATATGAATTCATAACTGTAAAGCTTATGGTTTTTAAGAAAGGGGAGTTAAGTTCTTAAAGTTCTGCCTCTTTCCTCCACTTAAACTTTTTACTTGACTGAAATATTCTTTTCAGGGTGTTATATAGGTACACTACCATTACATTCCATTTTTAAGGAACAATAATAATCAACCACTTTTTGGACCTACTTTGAAGTTTATTATTTTTATAGTAATTTTTTTTTCATACTTTTACTGATTATGAGCAGGTCTTAAATATGATAAGTTGAATACCTATCAAGAGGTTTTTAATTATCTGGGTAATCTTCAATATTGCATTGAAAATTTTATTCGATCGGTAACTAGATTTATCAAAAATTCGTTTCTACGCCATGAAGTACTGACACTATTGACAGACACATAAATAGATCTTCTCCATAAACATGACTCTCAAAAACCAGTCCAACACTAAACACAAAGCGAACAACAACTTAAACTATGTTTGGTGTTGGCGCTGTTCAAATTGCACTCTACACCCGCCATATTAAGCTAGCATATTAATATGCATATGAGGCTTCAGAACTTATTAATATTTTTGGAGACGCATTTCACGTTATCGTGGAACATTCATAACTCACGGAACCATTAAAATCCCTGGATGTAACCGTACGCTTCCAGGGTAGACATGGTGAGGTAGACCAGCCACAGCGAGAAGAAGAAACAGGAGGTGATGATCTTGGCTCGCCTGGGTCCTCCGAGCTCGCCTCCGATGCTCTTCCGCCTTCGCAGAATCAGCACAATAACTACTAACGCCGCTTCAGAGCAGTACATCGTCACGCTGAACGCGAGGCTGAAAGAAAAAGTTGCGTTTAGTTACTGAAATTCAGATTTTAGTAGCAGCCGCTCATGTAACATAGTCGTAATGAAAGTTTGAGTGTGTATCTGTGAGGGTACTACGTGTGTGTGTATTTTCTTCACAGATATAAACAGATTGTAGACAGATTATATCGACTCTAAATTCCTTTCACATATTCATTAAAACGGAAATTGGTTGTTACGTACCTACTGATAAAACATAATAAAATAAGGCTACGTATTTCTTTCGCCGCCATGTTTATTAATAGAGAGTTTTAGATTTATTTATTCAGCCTGAAAATCTCCGACAATCATTATTCCAACAAGACAAAAAGTCTCGTCTGAATACATTATTTAAAGCCGGCATAAGCCTATATAAATAGGAGAAAATTAATATCCCGTCTCTTGGAAATTCAATTATAATCTATTTTGAGAATTGTTTACATAAATTTATGTCATTGTACTGAATTCAAAAAGTTGCTTCATAATGTGAAGAAATAGAATATTAAATTAAACGTTCGTTAGCGTGCATGACTCATCATCATCATCATCATCATCATCATCAGCCTGTACTAGTCCACTGCTGGACATAGGCCTCCCCTAATGAGCGCCATAGCGCCCTGTCTTTAGCTTGACGCATCCAGCATCTGCCTGCAGTCTTTCGCAGGTCGTCATCCCACCTGGCCGGAGGGCGTCCTACACTACGTTTGCCGAGTCGCGGTCTCCACTCAAGAACACGTTTACCCCAGCGGTTATCGGTTCTTCGCGAGATATGGCCGGCCCACTGCCACTTCAGCTTGCTAATTCTTTGAGCTATGTCGGTAACTTTGGTTCTCTGTCGGATATATTCGTTACGAATTCTGTCCTTCAGAGAGACTCCAAGCATAGCTCTTTCCATAGCTCGCTGAGCGACTTTACACTGGTGGACCAGCCTTACCGTGAGTGTCCACGTCTCAGCTCCGTAGGTCATAACGGGTAGGACGCACTGATTGAAAACTTTAGTTTTCAAGCATTGTGGTATGGATGACGAGAAGACTCGACGTAGTTTCCCAAACGCTGCCCAGCCCAGTTGGATCCTCCTTTTGACCTCCTTCTCAAAATTGTTTCTACCTAACTGCAGAATTTGCCCAAGGTAAGTGTACTCGGAAACAATTTCGAGAGGGTGGCCATGTACGACGACCGGCCCCGGATCAATGAGGCCATTGATCATGACTTTGGTTTTATCCAAATTCATGCCGAGACCGATGCGTCGTGAGGCTGAAGCTAATCCGTCCAGCATTCGGTTCAGCTCCTCCAGCGACTCTGCCATTAAAACTATATCATCAGCAAATCTTAGGTGTGAGATGTAATCGCCGTTTATATTAATGCCCTTGCCTTTCCAGTCCAACGTCTTAAACATATCTTCCAACGCGCTCGTGAACAGTTTCGGGGATATAACATCCCCCTGTCTTACTCGCGGAGTTGGATGGGTTTAGACTGCTGGCCCTGTACTTGGACATTCATGGTGGCGGCTTCGTAGAGACATCTCAACACCTCGATATAGCGGCAGTCTACTTGGCATCGCTGTAAGGATTCCAGAACAGCCCAGATTTCGACAGAGTCAAAGGCCTTCTCGTAGTCCACAAAGGCCAAACACAGGGGCTGATTATACTCTTCGGACTTCTGTATAATCTGCCTCACTGTGTGTATGTGGTCTATGGTGCCATATCCTCCGCGAAACCCGGCCTGTTCCGGTGGCTGGAACTCGTCGAGTCTCCTAGCGAGACGGTTCGTGATGACTCGTGAGAACAGCTTATAGACGTGGCTCAGAAGCGAGATGGGTCTGTAGTTTTTAAGAAGGGTTTTATCTCCCTTCTTAAAAAAGAGCACCACCAAACTCCCGCTCCACGCCTTTGGAGTTCTCCCACTGTGAAGGACGGCGTTGAAGAGGTTCTGTAATTCCTGTATAACAGGAGCTCCTCCGGCTTTCAAGAGCTCTGATGTTATTCCGTCCTCACCGGGGGCTTTTCCATTTTTAAGCTGCCTCAGAGCTAACACGATCTCGTCTTGACTGATGTCTGGCAGTTCGTCGGTATAGTGGCGTGTCAGGGTGGCTCTGGAATCGTGGTCATCTCGTTGGGAACGAGGGGCATGTGCAGCGTATAATCGGCCGTAGAAATCCTCCACCTCGGTGCAGATCTCCGGCTTCGACAACACGGTCCTCCCATCGTGGGTTTTAAGCTTCGTCAGGTGGCTCCTACCTAGCTGCTGAGTGAATACTTTGGACCCTCGGTTTCGCTCTATTGCCTCTTCAATGAGGCGTGTGTTGGAGCTCCGAAGGTCGCGCCGTACCATCTTCGCAATTTGCTTGTTCAGGTCTGACCTGTCTGACGAAGTCGCGTGGGTGGTTTCCCGTCTTTTTGCCATCAGCCCGAGAGTCTCATCCGAGAGTTTGGATTTCTTGCCAGTACGCTGCTTTTGGCAGAATTTGATGCCCTCGTCCCTCAACGTTTTGACCAGATTGTGTAGATTCTCGTCAGCGTCATCAGTGGGTTCCAAGGCAACCAATCTATCCCCGAGAAGCTGCTGGAACTTCTCGGTGCCCGCCATGATTTGGATTAGGTTAGGTCGGAGCGTGGACTTCATGAGACGGTTTCTCTCGAGCTTTAAGTTTATATTCAGAGAGCCTCGGAGTAGCCGGTGATCAGATCCGGTATTGAACCTGTTGATCACTGAGACATCTCTGAATATATGTTTGCTATCCGTCATGATGAAGTCGATCTCATTTTTAGTCACAGTGTCGGGGCTTTGCCATGTCCACTTCCTTTGAGGTTGTTTCTTAAAGAACGAGTTCATTAAGAACAGGCCCTCTTTCTCAAGGAAGTTGACAAGCATTTGCCCCCTGTGATTCCTAACTCCATAGCCATGCGGGCCTATTCGGGATTCGTTGCCAGTCTGGGTTCCCACCTTGCCGTTAAAGTCCCCCATAACAACGTTGAAGTGAGCCTTAGTGGTGTTGTGTAAGGCTTTGGATATGTCTTCATACATATCCTCCACTTCATCATCCGAGTGTGCCGAGGTTGGTGCGTAGACCTGAATTACCTTCATGCTATACCGCTTGGATAGACGAAGGATCAGGTACGCTACCCTGTTCGACACACTGGAGATTTCTTCAACATTGTTAGCGAGGGCTTTATTAACGAGGAAACCTACGCCACCCTGGGATATTTGATTACCCTCGCGAAAGTAGAGAAGATGGCCCGAGTCTAGGGTTACGGTGTCCTCGCCCTCTCTACGGACTTCACATAACCCCAGAACATGCCATTTAATGTTCTCTAACTCCACTTCCAACTGCGCTAGATGATGGTCAAGCCTCAGAGTTCGTCCGTTAAACGTCGCCAGGGTCAATTTTTTGGGTGAATGGTAGCCTGATGTAGCCCGGGGATTCTTAGCACCCCCTGCCCCGCCGTTACTCTGGCCGCTACCATGACCAGGAATAGCGAGGCGGCCGGGAACTGGGGGCCATTTTTTGGCAGTGTTTATCATTGGGGGTTTATGCCCATAATCCCCACGCTGGGCATGCGGGTTGGGGATCGCAGTTTGGTGATGGTGTTGTTCTGCAGGGAACGCTGCTGCCCGCCCCCCGGTGTATGCCCCTTAGTCGCCTCTTACGACACCCACGGGAAGAGTTGGGGTAGTGCAATTCTAAGCCGGCACCACACGGCAAAGTGCATGACTACGGGCAATTAATGGTACAAAAATAAAATTTGTACGAAATGGGTGCAAATACCAAAAAACGTGTAGTTTTTTCGCGTTGTCTCTTACGGCCGAAATTAATAATCAATCCAATCCAAATTTTGCTATCTGGGATTGATATCACAATCCATTTTTGGGGTCAAACGTGCCAATAACCGATCCGTGGATTGGTTTATGAAGGCACGCAGATTGGAAATCGATCGAACGATAGATAGGCAGCAATCCAAGATAGATTTCTATCTTGGATAGGAGATACAATATTAATTTCGGCTGTAAAACTACCAGTTTCAGTAAACCAGTTTACTAAATCTGGACGTTGACTGAGATTAGATTACAGACTGGAACCACAGGCTGGACACTCCATATAAACGGCTGAATCGACAAAAGACGAGTCGTCAGCGTTCTACTGCGTGTGTACCTACTCAAAAAACTCCCGATCTACCATTTCGCTCTCATAGAGAAAGTCCCCCTTCTTTTAGCTATTAATATATTGCATTCTGTACTGGAAATCAACATTTTAATGCTCGACACTGTCTAAATTCCATCCTGCGAAGCCAATACTTAATTTAAAAAAGAAGTGTCACTCACTTTCCAGGGTCGACAAGGAACGGCTGTCCCTTGCTCCAGTGCACGATGGCGGCCACGGTCCACGCGACTCCGATCCCTAGGAACACGTTGACCGCATTGGAGCCGGTGACGTTTCCCACGGAAGCGTCCGCATACTTGTCTTGAATCGCTGCCACCTTGCTGGCGAATGTGTCTGCGTACAAATAGAACGTCGATAAGTCTATCGTTGCCTCTATCTGGCACTAAGCAAATGACAAAGACAGCAATACACTAATCGGTTGGTCAAAGTTCACTAAGTGTTCCGAAACCAGGTATTCGGGCGCTGTAGGTCCAAAATTGTCTTTCTTCTATTGCTTGTACATTACTGTACATCAACGTAGGTAATAAGGTTGTTAGTAGTCAAAATCTGACTATCACAACTTTATGGGTCCAATTTTATTAAGCTTTTTTATTTATCGACGATACTGTAAATTTTTTCTACATCAGAAAGACATCAACATAAAATATTATGGGCCATAAAACAGACACATTTGTTACCTTTAATAGGTAGGCAAAGACACCTGTCTTCTCCGAAATAAAATTGTAACTACGCGGAATTTGATACGGTCTGATTAGAAAAGTAGGTACGCTTTGCCGGATTTTCGAGCAGCAGAAGGTAATGTGATCATTACCGGCGTAATATAGGACTTAGATCAAAGGTACACAATCAAAGGCTCATCATAATCCAAATATTTCGTCGAAGGCATGGATCCATTTAAAATTATCTAAATCTTGTAGTGCCGTTCAAGTACATTGAACCGATTTACATTATTATTATGCAAAATAAAGTGGTACTATAAAAGTTTGCTTCGATTTCCAATCCACCATGTTAAGGTGTTTCTGTTGCGCTCACAGACGTATCTACCTCAAAATAAAGGTTACTTTACCAGGTATACTCGTGCCCAGAGCGACGAACACTATGGCAGTGACCGAGTCCTTGATGCCCAGTGTGCATCCGAAGTGGGATGCCACGTCACCGATGACAGCTGTCACTAGGCCGATGCAGATAATGGACACTACGAAGCAGACGTACCCACCGCCAATGTCTGTGTAAAAAGGAAGAAGAATTTCCGTATAGACTTCGAGGCAGTGATTACTGATCACACGCAGCGGGGCGTAGGTTCAAACCAGCTGAGCGCCAACAAATTAGTATGAGCTTCTGGTAACGGAAATAAGGCCTTACCCTCCCCTGACACAAAACTCAATAGTTCAAACAAAAATAAAACAAACTGAAATATCGATGATAAAGAAAAAGGAGCTGGTAAGTAAGTTGTCAAATGTTTACCTGTGGGTGGCACAAAAGCGAAGATTATTTTCCAGAAGAGGGTGACCACGTGAAGGATGTAGTCTGACCAAGAAGGTGGCTCGTCAGGGTCATCAGAACCTGAACAAACCATAAATTAATTACCTGTGGTGAGACTCCATATAAGAATATTTAGTGACAAACAAACCAGTTTTACTAAAAAAACTACAAATTTTTCACGAAATTTACATGAGGTCATCCTGGAGCCTCATAACTTTTTGGAGAAATATGATAAACACTAAAAAACAGACGACTTGAGAATCTCCTCCTTTGAAATCTGATAAAGCAAATGTCCACTACTTTGTTTGGTCCCCAAACATGGCTTGTAATTTTCTTTTGATGAGGAGCTGGTATTTTTCAGTGAACTTCTCTGTATCTGAGTCCATCATCACCTTCAGTAATGGTGACGACTATACAAATTCAATTCAAGTTAGTTGAAAACGTTGCATGTACTCGTATGTACACAATTACTACGTACTGAAACAATTGGCTCATGGAAAAATAACTCTGCACGTACGAGTACATGAAAAAATTACTTTACCATAGAATAGTTTAATCAAATTTTATATGAACTTCTGTCCCTGGCTGTACACGAAATGTGTTTCCGGTGGAAATGGGCAGTGGCGGTTTGCCAAAAATGTCAGTTACAGCGCCTGCTACTATCTGATTTCTTGGGGGTAGGTTGGCAGTCACCTGAGGCGACGTCTGGTCTGCGACTTTTGGATCCTGTAGGGTTCATATAGAATCCGGAACGTTGCCAAATAGAAGGTATGCTAGAGCCAAATCGCGACAAAGTTTATCTGAATGCTCATGATTTGTAAAAAAAATTGTTCGTAGAATCAGTGTGGCTTTGCGAAAATTCATATCATCAGCATATTCAAGGGATTATGTAGATTGATTCCGCCAAAAAGTTATACCTACTAATGAAAGATTTGCTGACGACTAAATTTGATTTACCACTAGTTTAGGTAGACGTAACACAGTAATAGGCATACCCAATAAATTAATCTAGCTCATGTTTCTGAAATAGCAAAAAGTAAAGACTTAATGTCTTACTTACGTTTTTCTTAAAAAACTGTTTTACCTGAGCTGGCCGTCAAAGCTTCTAAGAACTGCTCCTTCCACGAAGAAGTCCCTATGATTATTGACGCATTGGCCCTTTGCACTAGCTTGTCTACAGTGTTCTGTAACAAAAGACATTTGGTAAATTGAATACCTATCACATTTTAATATCATTAGTATTAATAGACCAGCCGATAGGGTTCGACGTAGCACTACAGAAGCACAGGCCGAACGTCATAAAGACCAAGTCAAAAGTATGTATCTATAACCGGTGAGAATGTATGATGGGGCTCGTGTAAGTGAAAGAAGCGAAAGAGATGTGTCACAATCGTAGCATGTGGAAAGATGTAGTCTCTACCTACCCCAACGGAAAAGGCGTGGCTGTATGTATGTAGGTAATTATCATTATAACAGTAACCGATACAGTGGTCTCACAGTGTTAGATTCAGTGTTCAGTATGTGTGTGTGTGTGTGTTGTTCAGTGTTCTGTGTGTGTTGGTTGTGTGTGTGTCAGTTTTTCTTTCATTTAACTTGTGTCTAATAATATGACTGTCATTTGGTTTGAGTGCAATTAAGGGTTGTTGGGTTGTTATATTATCGCATCTCGTCTCGTCTCGTCTCGTCTCGTCTAGTCTAGTCTAGTCTAGTCTAGTCTAGTCTAGTCTAGTCTAGTCTCGTCTAGTCTAGTCTAGTCTAGTCTAGTCTAGTCTAGTCTAGTCTAGTCTAGTCTAGTCTTGTCTCGTCTCGTCTCGTCTCGTCTCGTCTCGTCTCGTCTCGTCTCATCTTATCTGTTACCTTGAACTCCTTGCTCTCTTTTATCCGGAGCTGTGCTCGGGTGATGTCTCCTGCTTTAGGCAGGCCCATCATGGCGACCACGGCTTCCTCCTCAGGCAGAGTTGCCAAGTGCGTGGCTTCATCCCCGGTGTTAGTGTTATCGTCGTCTGCGAGGACAGAGGAAAGATTACGAGAGGGCTGTGTTTGTACTAATGAAAAATGACTCTAATATATGACCGCATAAAGTTTAAAATATAATTAATTACTTTATTATTTACACTAAAATGTTTTTTTGAGTTATTTGAACTCTTATGAATAGTCAAAATATAACTTTGAATTAAGGATCAAAGTGTCGGCACGAAGTTATAGTAATGAACATGTATATTACCTACTTTTGAAACATTTCGTTCGATTTTAATTGTTAATTCAAAACAGGTAGGTAGGTGTAATAGGTATACAAGTTATGTTTTGTGTAATTATATCCTAAAATTGTGTCAGAATTTGGTTTATTTTAATACCAACTAATTTTACTCGTTTAATGACTACAACAAAGAGAACTGATTTTAATTAAATAACTGCTATAAATCTGCCGGGCAAAACAATGCCCGTCAAAAACGAATTAACTGCGCATCGTTTTGGCATACATTGTTTTAATACTTTTCATACCTACCGTCAAAATTCATTGTGTAATAATCAGTAGGTTATTCCATTGTATTTCATCGTCTTCCAAAAAGGAAGTGTTAAAAATTAAAAATAACGATTAAAACTTTACGAGTGACTTGTGCCTAAATGAAATTAAACATAGCTACCTGACCTGAGTGTGAGGTTTGGCAAGTTTACGCGTTCGGCATAGTACGAGTTAGCATGCGCTTTGTATGAAGAACTTGTAAAGCCCCTACCGGCGCGTTTATGAACGAAAGACTTCATACAAAGCGCGCGTTGACGCGTACTATGTCGAACACATACAAACTCACACTAGGCTGAGTTACCACATCGCTAAATGAACCAAATTGAGATACAAAAAGTCACCCTAGAAGTTAACTGACTTATAATAATGAAAGTCACCATAATTAATGAGTACATCATTGAAATATGACCCTTTCAGTACAGTCACTCAGGTCCCTTTCTCAACTTAATAAAAAACACTAATCAAGGGCCCATCCATGAGTGATATTACTTCGTATGTAGGTATCTACCTGTTTCAAATGGGTCCACCTTCGTTCTCACACAAGTGTACGCTCGTATAGTATTGTTAGACAAACTGGCTCATACAGTATTCATCAAGTCCATTCGCTTGATGCATTGGCAAGTTGAGCGTGAAAAATTAAGCCCGACATCAGCCACAGTATACGAAACAGAATGTAAACTCTGTAGAAATATCCTCATATAATGACCTGCGGTCGCCTTTGAATTTCTGCCTTAAGTTAAAATCTTACGGTTTTACCACAAGAGATTTAAACCAGAGTTGAACAGGTGAGTCTAAATAATTTCTTTACAAATCGATTTCTAACCACGCTTTTTCTAAGTCAATAACAAATTCACAAGAAAGTCAGTTCACTTACAATAATTAGGAATGCTAAGTAGAAACATGGCAGTAATACATCCTTGGCTAATCGGTCTCCTGTAATACGATGGAGCATGTGTTACGGGCATGGTTTATCTACTACTTTTACTGTGACTAAAGTTTACGGACTAGCAACGGAGAGATTTAATGGCCCGCCCTTGGTAAGCGAGGGTGATCCATTGAGACCGCGAGAGCGCTCGGAAAATATGCTGCGTTCTAAAGGGTAGACCTAGAAACTTTTTCATGAAAGAGATGCATTGAAACACAAGTACGAATACAAAAAAACATCTACGTAATTTTAGGTTCGGACGGGCCGTGGAATTAATGCGACGCGTATCTCACATTTAGTTTGTATGACTTCTGTTAGATTGTGTTTCTTAAATATTTTTCTTATTTTTAAATAGTTTTTATAGGAGCTTGCCAGTTTAGTTTTCGTTGTATAAATGTATGATGTGTGCAGAGAGTACTTCTTGTCATTGATAATAATAATATGTGTTGGTTTTGTCAGAAATTTCAACCTCTTCTTCGAAATATGTGTTGTTTTGAACTGGTTTTGTCTGTGGAATGTAGTTCCAATCTTTGTTGTCTGAATAAAAACAAACGCAATTGCCTTTAGGAAGTTTGAGTCCCACTGCAAAATTTCTACATAGCTTTTTGCTGAAGTGTTAATTAACTCTTATTATCGGAGGCGAAGTCATACAACCATCTTATGGCTACATACTTTAAATCTGCGAATCAGCGAAATTTCAATTTACATCATCCAAGCATTAGACAAATTGAAACATGATTAGTGTAGTATCCCGATTATATCTCAAAGCCGGAGCCGACCCTCGTTTATAACGGATTACCATTAACAAGATAGTACGCTAATAGCTTCAAGGGGTTGATTCAACCCTAATCCGGATAGGAGAGTGGCAACCCTTAACTGTGGTCGTGTTACTATGTTTGTTGTTTCAAAACATCTGACATGTCATTAGTCGGCATATCCTACTATCACATCCTACTAATCAAAGAAATGTTTTATTTAAAACGGAACTTTAGTGCCTATATGACACCTCCCCTCGACACTCTCAAGGCGAGAACGTGTCGAGTTCGGAGTGTAACACAAAAATGTCCATCTCATCTCATCTCATCTTATCTCACTAATATTATAAATGCGAAAGTTTGTGTGTTCGTGTGTTTGTTAGTTCTTCACGTTCAAACGGCTGGACCGATTTGCATGAAATTTGGTATGCGGATAGCTTATCCCCCAACTTAGCACGTAGACTATAAGACGTCACCATCATAATCATCACCGTTATCTATCAGCGCGATAAAAACTGTGAAACGCCCAAACTGCTGCGCCGATTTGCATGAAATTTGGTACCTATATAGAAAGCTTATATTTCAACTTTAAGGCATAGACTATAAGTCATCATCATCATCACAGTTTTCCAAAATCAGACACTCTCAGATTCTCAGATTCTCAGACACTCACTCTCAGACACTCAGTCACTCACTCTCAGATTCTCAGACACTCAGACACTCACTCTCAGACCATCAGACCCTCAGACACTCACTCTCAGACACTTGGTCTCAGACACTCAGACACTCACACTCAGACACTGACTCTCAGACACTCTCAGATTCTCAGACACTCACTCTCAGATTCTCAGACACTCACTCTCAGATTCTCAGACCCCCACTCTCAGATTCTCAGACACTCACTCAGACACTCAGACAGTCACTCTCAGATTCTCAGACACTCAGACACACACTCTCAGATTCTCAGACACTCACTCTCAGACACTCAGTCACTCACTCTCAGACACTCAGTCACTCACTCTCAGATTCTCAGACACTCGCTCAGACACTCAGACACTCACTCTCAGATTCTCAGACACTCACTCAGTCACTCACGCTCAGACACTCAGACACTCACTCTCAGATTCTCAGACACTCAGACACTCACTCTTTGATTCTCAGACACCCACTTAGACACTCACTCTCAGATTCTCAGACACTCAGACACTCACTCTTTGATTTTCAGGCACTCACTCAGACACCCACTCTCAGATTATCAGAGACTCACTCAGACGCTAAGACACTCACTCTCAGACACTCAGACACTCACTCTCAGTCTCTCAGACACTCGCTCAGACTCTCAGACACTCACTCTTTGATTTTCAGACACTCACTCAGACACTCACTCTCAAATTCTCAGCCACTCGCTCAGACACTCAGACACTCAGACACTCATACTCAGACACTCAGACACTCACTCTCAGATTCTCAGACACTCGCTCAGACACTAACACACACACTCTCAGATTCTCAGACTATCACTCTCAGATAGTCACACTCACACTTAGACACTCAGACACTCATACTCAGACACTCTCTCTCAGACACTCCGACACTCGGTCTCAGACACTCACTCTCAGACACTCACACTCAGACACTCTCTCTCAGACACTCAGACACTCCCACTCAGACACTCACTCTCAGACACTCACACTCAGACACTCACACTCAGACACTCTCTCTCAGACACTCAGACACTCACACTCAGACACTCGGTCTTAGACACTCAGACACTTACTCTCAGACACTCACTCTCAGACCATCAGACCCTCAGACACTCGAACAATCAGACACTCACTCTCAGACACTCACTCTCAGACACTCACACTCAGACACTCTCTCTCAGACACTCAGACACTCATACTCAGACACTCATTCTTAGACACTCACTCTCACACACTCACACTGAGAGACTCTCTCTTAGACACTCAGACACTCACACTCAGACACTCACTCTCAGAAACTCAGAGACTCACTCTCAGACACTCACACTCAGACGCTCACTCTCAGACACTTACTCTTCTCAGACACTCGCTCAGACACTCACACACACACGCAGCTTCTCAGGCACTCACTCAGACGCTCAGACACTCGATCTCAGAAACTCAGACACACTCTCAGACCATCAAATCCTCAGACACTCAGACACTCATTCTCAGACACTCACTCTCAGATTCTCAGACACTCACTCTCAGATTCTCAGACACTCACTCTCAGGTTCTCAGACACTCGCTCATACAATCAGACACTCACACTCAGATTGTCAGACACTCACTCAGACACTCAGACACTCGCTCAGACACTCACACACACACTCAGATTCTCAGACACTGGCTCAGACACTCAGATACTCACTCTCAGACCATCAGACCCTCAGACACTCACTCTCAGACACTCAGACACTTGGTCTCAGACACTCAGACACTCACACTCAGACACTGACTCTCAGACACTCAGACACTCTCAGATTCTCAGACACTTACTCTCAGATTCTCAGACACTCACTCAGACACTCAGTCACTCACTCTCAGATCCTCAGACACTCGCTCAGACACTCACTCTCAGACACTCAGACACTCACTCTCAGCCACTCACTCCCAGACACTCACTCTCAGACACTCACACTCAGACACTCTCTCTCAGACACTCAGACACTCAGCTCACACTCAGATTCTCAGACCTTCGTGATTAAATGTCGTGACTGAACGTCGTTACTCAAGTCGTGACTGAATGTCGTCATTGAATGTCACGGCTGAAGTTTGTGACTGAAAGTCGTGACTCAATGTCATCACTGAATGTCGTGACTTAATGTAGTGACTGAATGTCGTGGCTGAATGTCGTCACTGAATGTCGCGACCAAATGTTGGGATTAAATGTCATGACTAAATACTATGACTGAATGTCGTCACTGAATGTAGTGACAGAATTTTGCGACTAAATGTCGTGACTGTATGTCGTTACTGAATGTCGTCTATGAATGTAATAACTGAATATCGTGACTGAATGTCGCACTCAATGTCGTGAGTTAATGTCGTTACTAACGGCCGAAATTTATATTGGATCTCCTATCCAAGATTGAAATCGATCTTGGATTGCTGCCTATCGTTCGATCGATTTCCAATCTGCGTTCCTTCATAAACCAATCCACGGGCACTTTTGACCCTAAAATTGGATTGTGATATCAATCCCAGATAGCAAAATTTGGAATGGATTGATTATTAATTTCGGCCGTAAATGTAGTGACTAAATGTCGTGAATCAAGATATATATCCAAAAAATGCTGCCCAAAGTCACTATCCCACGCGAGATAGTGTCATTGTCGCGGGCACAGCTAGTCTCACTCATTGGTATAATACATTGGTATATTGGTTCAATAATAACACGAAAAATCTCATCTCACCGAATCCCATCTCACTCATAAACAATTTTTGAAATCTATTGTTGAAAAGCCATCCCTCCCTGCAAATAGCTTAAGAGCATCGCCAATAGTTTGAAACTCAAACATTGTAAGCCGTATAGTCCGAGAGCTAACCTCTATAATCGGATCGGTTAAAGCCGAAACCCGGCAACTCTGTAATAATTTAATTTAGCCAAGCCCTCCTTGCTGTTTAGTTTTATTAGATCCCAGCTGCCCCCTACGCTGTACCCCTATAAGTTGGTTGTCGGTGACGTGTTAAATACAATTAAAATGTTTAACTTGCGACACGAAGTAAAGTTCGGATTTAAAATTTCATACGCGTCCAACAAGTTTAATGTAATATTATTATACATATTTATGTGAAACTTAGCAAAAATGTTGCTAGCCCTATGTACCAAGTACCGGCATTATGTGTCTAGCATACGTTTAACGATATACTTTACTTCAGTAGGATAATAAACCAGACAATCTACCAAGAGCTAGCTTAAACAAATAACAAAAGGCAAACTCAACTTATCTAATGAAGACAATTAAAATAGACAAAAAAAACTTAATATAAATTATGAATTCAAACATAAGAGATACAGCACAATACAATAGCTAAATAATAAAACATAAATATAAATTATAATAACACAAACCACAATCAATATACTTCAATGAACTAAAGCGATCTTACTTGTCCAATATAGAGAAGAAGTAACGCAAAATCCACAAGAAAGCAGAAAGAAAAATAATAAATAAATCATATAACTAAATAATATATAAATAATTATCGGTTATTTTTTATTTATAGATTGATAGATGGATAACAGAAGAAAAGACAGGGACCCGGTTGCAGTGTGCATGCATGGAGCTTGATAAAATCTACGTTTTAAATAAGCCTTAATAACGATAAATTAATTAATTGCCTACTTCAGTATAGTGGAATAATTATGATCCAGCTACAATGATTTTATTCAAGAAATCGCAAATAACAACCTGAAGCTCTTTGATTATAAAATCTATGTTAAAAAGTAAGATACATGATGATAATAATTTGCTCTTGTATGTAGGTACTTACTAAATGTATAAAAAAGGGTCTGATACTCGCGCAAAAACTAGAGGCTCGACAAAAACTACTCATATATTTCTATGTCTATATTATAGCAAATTATTCTCATCATGTGTCTTATACTATAGACATAGAAATATATGAGTAGTTTTTGTCGAGCCTCGACGCTTCGATCAAGTTATACGTGTACAATAATTATTGTACATTGCACGAGAAAATTAACTGTAGGTACCTAATGCACTAAGGCCAGAAACGTTCCTGGGCGACCTCTCGTCAAGATTTCATAGACCACAATAAGTGATAGTTAGTTTCACAAACAAAAAAACACGTTTTTCTATACCTTCTAAAAGCGTTGCGCCACCGCCGCCGCCTAATACACTTTTTACAGTTCCAGATTACCGCAATCAAATTTACTCATCCAGTGCCTAAACCTAGCAGTCTCTGGAATGCCTAAATTAGGGGTTTATAGCATTCATCAAGATAAAGCTTTGAGGACACTTTGTCAACAAGAATTTATATAGAGTAGCGACATAAATTTGTCTCGCGCTATAAGAAATCCTGCGTTATAAATGCTTGCAATTTATTATAAAAACGTGTAAGTTTTTTTACATTTTTCTGTTTATTTATTAATCACCAACATAAGCACGAATACTAATTTGTTGGTTAATCTGTACCTACTATTTCTGATATTATATCTTGGGCAAACAAATCATCTTATCCTACTTCCCACTAATATTATAAATGCATAACTGACCGTTTGTTACTTTGTCTCGACTAAACAGCGAAATATATTTCTGTTCAAAAGCTAATCATATTATGTGTATCTCATAGCTAAATCAAAGGTGCTGTAAATAGTAAAATACTTAATTTTATTAAGTGGACATGGACATTATTGGACATCCACTTTTGTTAGATTTGTAAGGTTTAGATTTAGATAGTTTTAGTTTTATATAAATGTTAACTTGTTTTCTTACTAATAAATCTTTAAAGGTGATCTTATTTAATTATTTGGGAAAATTGAGCCATATCAAGAATGGGCATTTCTATCAGTAGAGGTTTATATACGAATAAGAAATGGCTCGAAGAGGGCATTGAGCGAACAAGTCCGTTCTAGAATAAGCCATTCCGCGAATGAGTTATTATTTAGGTGTAGGGCGTTTTGCGAATATGTACGAAGCCATAACGAAATTTTGCAAGGACGTATGTAATCTGCACGGACAGAGTCACGGGCTAGATCTAGTTTCATAATAAACACGTATAAAGCTGAGTAATATTCAAATTTTAACAATAATAAAACGCATAAAAAAATATTCGTCGGAGGGTTTGAACAACATTTTTTTATGAATTTTTATTGTTTTTAGCTTTGATGCAAACTATTGTAGTCTCTATCGTTAAGATGTTTAGAAAGGGGAGAATAGAGTTTTGTTCCCGATTTTTAATGAGTATTTCAAAGACGTGTTCGTTAATTCAAAGACAGGAGAACAATGCACTTTGCCGGCATTTTAAAAGTAGTGTAAGACCCCATAACGGCCCTATGGGTTTTTGTTCGCAATAATTTGGATCATAATTATCATACGCTTTCATTATACTCGGCATTACGCCACGAACTATCCGACATGTTTACCTACTGTTTAGTTATACACTTACATTACCATCCTTAGTTTTTGTTTAAACCCAGAAGCAATTTACTTTTCTCGAAAACTACCAGAAAACTGCCAGAATTCAGTGGCCGTGTCTATAATACGAGAGGCTTAATTAATAAATTAAATGGGATTATTATGTTGGTCTTTAAAACATACACCTACATACCTACGCTACATCGGCGTAATTTTGTTTGGCAAACGACAACGCTTTACGATAAACGCCGATCTAACTGCACTGTCTGGGCGCGCAAAATATTCCAATTTACTTAGCCGGGAGCTAACTATTTCATTACCTTTCGCGCTACAAAAAATCTCGCAAAATTTCACCACCGATATTTTTTAGTTGAAAACGGTTCCAAAGATAAAAATAAAGAATTCAGCGTAACTGCGAAATATAAGCCGCTTCAGAACGTGGGTCCCGTACAGATTAGGGTTTAGGCCGAAGTTCTCACTGATTCCTAATTTATTGGCAATTGACCTTCCGCAAAAAGGTTATAAGGAAAAAGTCTGTCGTTTTAAAAATTCGGTACTACTTTCAAAGCAGAAAATGCTTTTCGTATTTATCATCTCTAGTATTATGTAAGCTACAAGAAGTTATCATACTGACTATGTCAAATATAATGTTACATAACTGTTAACAAAGGGCACTTGAAGAGTTCTAGACTTCAAAAAGGTCTGCCGGTCCTCTGCCATAAAAACCCGATATTTCCGCAAAAGTACCTACGCTCGCATACAGGCTGTAGCCTAAAATCTGGATATGCCCGGTTATTTCCCTCATAAAAGCTGGGATTTTTTATGCATACCAAACCTGGCTATAAACCTGATAGAGGGCTGCTTTTACAGCATATTTTAGAGCAAACCAATATCTAGTATCTTCGTTGTATCCTGAATGTTTTGAAGTATCGTAGTTTATGGCATAGGAAATGGGTAATTTTGATAGCTCTTGATAGTTTTAACGCATTAAAACCATAACATATCAACACAACACAACCTATAATACATCGTACATAGGTACATCCTATCTGTATACTTTGCTGTAGGTACAGTCTTGTATACAGCAAACTCTGTCATACCAACTTTATAGAAGGCAACAGCTGAAGATAACTTCTAAATACAGCCCAGTCAATATCACTACATAAATGACGTAATTAAATTACCCTAAATTAACTGGGGTGTAACCTTGAATGTCGAGACAGATAAGGATGTGAACCGAATGGATATCGATATTTTGAGAATATATCGTGCACTGTCGGGACTTAGACGATAAAACATGAGAACATTTCAAATGGAGCTTTAGAAAGGTATTTTAGAAGAGTATTGGATGTATCCTTTAGTATTAGCACAGCTTATTTTACATTTATTTGGTGTTGCGACTGTTGCAAGTCAAGAAGATTGCAAGACGTGCCGTCACACGTTTTTTGGGGCAATACGTCTTGAGAAACTTGTCTCCTAAGAAACGCAGCTTTACTCGAATTAGATAGATTTTACAAGACACGATTCTGTGTCTTATTCATTGTACGATACAGTCTAAAATGGCCGTGTCACTACTCATGACGGGACCCAAGGCACAATTGCGAAACAGCGAAACAATGTGTTAACTTTTATCTTTATATCGTTGTAGGTCTTAGATTAATCATCTAACAGATATGACATTTAACTCAAGATCCGGAAAAATAGAGACAAGTGTATACAAATAGACAAAGGAGTTAGTAGGATAGTACTATGATGTTTTGTCTTTCTCGGCGTATGCACGAGGTGTTTGCTTTGCTGCAGAAGCAAACCAATCTTGACATTTTAGGATGTCGCACGAATGATTGGAGCACCACATAAATAACGTGCTATTAAATTTATCCAATTTATAGAGGTTGTAGCCAAGTGTATCTCTTTCGGGTATACGCTTTTGTCAAGTCCATTTCTGATGCTAGGTCCATGTTGTAAGTAGTACTATTATATATATATATATAGTATATCTGTATACACCCAAATACCATTTAGTGTACAAATACCGTCTAGACTTCGTGTAAGCACTTCATAGACATTTAGTTGCCGAGTCATGAATTTAATTTAACGTTCCAATGAAGTCTACGCCTTGATCTAGATTACTCCATTCAGGAATGTTCCAGGAATATTTTCTTGTGTACGGCTTTTGGTAAATGAATTATTTTTCTGGGTCATTGCACGGTAGGAGAATAGACGTGATTATTCGTAGTTCTTTTGTGACGGAGAATATTAAACCTGGTTCTTGTAAAGTTATACCTAAATGAAATTTTACCTTTTCCGAACGTAAACGCGTATTAGGGTACCTGTAATGATTTTGAAAGTATTTTCTAATAGTCAAATTTAACAATCTTTATAGCTTTCTCAAGACGTAATAAATAATTATTATTTATATCATAAAATAAATTATTGCTAATATTATGTCTGAGATTAAAACATTAACCTAAACGACCACTGGTTATTTTAGACGCGCTTGTCTTAAGACCGTAGACATGCGCTTTCGTAGCACCGTAGCACCGTAGCTCGTAAGCATGCAATCTCTTGGCACCGTAGCTCGTAAGCACACAATCTCTTGGCACCGTAGCTCGTAAGCATGCAATCTCTTGGCACCGTAGCTCGTAAGCATACAATCTCTTGGCACCGTAGCTCGTAAGCATGCAATCTCTTGGCACCGTAGCTCGTAAGCATACAATCTCTTGGCACCGTAGCTCGTAAGCATGCAATCTCTTGGCACCGTAGCCCATAAGCATGCACTCTATTTGGCGCCATAGCCCGTAAGCATGCACTATTTTGGCCATCAATCATAAGCGTAAACCCACTTACCTTGCGGAAACTGTACGGAGACGGTCGCCGCAGCATCCGGCAGGAAAGTTTCAAACACCTCTGTGTTATGTTTCATGCAAAGAAAATTGTAAGCGATGTAACAAACTATTATTAGTACTAATGCGAGCGATATGAGGCGAATCTAAATACATTTTTTCAAGTAAAAAACCGACCCCTTGTGTTTTACTTTTATTAGGTAGGTACTGTAACTATTTTTATATGAAAATAGGATCCGACATTTTCAAAATAAATCCTGAAGATTAAGAAAACACAAAAGATACTTTTGCAATGACAACTTGCTCTTTTTTAAAGTCGGTTTTAAAACCTAACGTTGTTTGTGTGTTGTAGAATGGTCACGCGACGCGCGAAGGCATATTACTAATAGTAAGTATCGGGTGTACTTATTATGCTAAGTTAAAATAATTACTTGTTTCTGTCACATCGCTTACATTAGACGTTCATATTTAATTAATATCCACTCTAAGATACTATAAAAGCTATACTAAAAATTAGTAAAGAACATTATTGCCATTAAAAAGAAAAGGTGTTGACTTCAACTTCACTTCAACTACAGTTGAAAGATAATATTCATTTTTAAAATAGTGTCTGTCTGTATTATTGCATCACATGAAAACTGCTGCATTGATTACAATTAGTGGCGTATCACATTTTTTTTTTACTTTGTTTAAGAAAGTATGTAGAGAATTAGGTGTATACTACTCGTATATACGAGTATTTTCCCAACTAACTGGCCCACCAGTGGACGTTGGGAATATTTTGTTTCAGTGTCCCCACGGGAAATCCGAAGGGCTTTCGCCATTTTTCAAGATCTATGCAAGCAACACCACAAGAGGGCCTCATAATTTTGCTTTTTCAAATAACTACCTAGTGTAGACAACTTTTAGTAATTATTTACTTAAATAATAAAGAAAATTATATAATACTTTTTATATTAAATCTCAATATTGTAATGTTTTTATTTGATGAAAATTAGTGGACTCTCATTTTTCTGGCTGCATTAATTCCTAACAATTTAGTACTATACCGCAATATGTAGTTGGTATACTTATTGATAAATTGTTCGTTTACTGGAATTATAATCAGAAACTACGTACCGCGGCAAGGTACTAAATAGTCATGTAATTATAGAACGCGCCTTCTACCGAAATTGCTTTTCCGATTATAAGCATCGAACATGCTCTTATGTTAACTGATAGGCAACTTAATACTAAGTAAGCATATTAAGTAAGTAAGTAAGTAGGTAAGCCATTTAAATAAACTGCTATTGTTTACAACTTGAATTAAAGCCTATAGGTATACTAGATACAAATTAAATCATTAACAATTGCATGCATATTAGATTTAGATGCTAAAAGCAAATCTAGATTGACGTCTCTATTTTCTGAATGAAATAAACATAATATTCATTTTCTACAATGATTAAAACCACCGGGTCATAACGCAACATGTTTGATGCTTCTGCTGTCAACAGGTGTTGGACAAAAAATTCAAAAGACGTTTTTTATTTTTTGTCCATTTTCATTACTCTACTTACTACATAACGTAATATAGGTACAAGAAAAAATATTAGACGCGTGTAAAATTAAATCGGTAATGTAATTAGTAAATTTTTCGAAATTTTTAATGTTTCTTCCTAGGCAAATTAAATATATAAATAGTTATTTTGCGGGTTTAACCATTACGAAGATTTTTTTTAGTGTTTTTCATAAAAAATGATAAAAAACTAATATAAAAAAAAGGATATGTTATCTTACCCCCAAGCAGTTCTGGTTCACCAAGGTTGACGTAAAACAGCATGTCTTTCTCATAACTGTCCTCTTCTATAATATGGAGGGGGATGAATTTCCTGAAACAATAAAAAAAAATGTTAACCTGTGGCTAGCTGAGGATCGAACCCGGCAACAAAGTACAAAATTTAAAAAGAGGCCAGTATAATAGTTGGCAAATTCTAACTAAATTATTTTGAACCTGAGAACCTCAAACAAAAAGCATTTAACTGATAAAATGCTCCATTTAATATTGTATAAGAAACCTTACTAAAAATATTCAAGGGACAAAGTTTTTACTACTTTTAACAAAAATAATTCGACATAAAGCTAAAAGAATAAATCGTGCAAACCCGAAAAATAACACTTTTAAATCTATACAAACAAACACATGTTTTTATCGCAATGGTGCACCAATAAAACGGGAGTTTCATTTTCAGTGACACTTTTCACGGCAATTTTTAAAGCTGGCAACACTATTCGACAAGTTATATTAAAATTGCACTCGCGTCGGGGGAGGTTTTCGCGTCCACCTGCAAATTAAATGAAACCAACCCCGTTACTATATCCAGGTCAATTAGCCTTACCACGGTAGCAAAAATATATGAAAACAGTATGGGCAGTACCCTTAAAACGCTTGATCGAAAAAATGACTAAAACTAAAATAGCTTCAAAATAACTATGTCTCAGTGAAGAAATTATATATTTTCTCTAAAAAAAAATAGATTGACTCTTCTATACTAATTATGTTGTTTGATAAAGTTTTCACATTCAGCATCCAGAATACGACGTTGCAGCCTAAATGGGCAATAGTGTTACCATGATAATAAAAAAAAATGTCGTCTGCATCTATGATAGATCAGTCTCAATTGTACAAACATAAACACAAAAGACACGACTTAATTAGCTATACACAAACAGATATAAAAAATATATGATATGTTTTTTAAACGTAGCCCCATACTAAAATTATTTCTCCTGTATCGTGGGTACCGATACAGACATAATTTCACATACACAACACCCAGATCAGAAACAAATATCTGTGGATCACACATAATATGTATTCCGGGCAGGAATCAAACCCGCGACACCAAGCGCAGCAGTCCGATTCTCAGTCACTACGCCATACGTATCGTGCCAAATTGAAAAGTTTATTGCCCTAAGCATTTACATTGAAGAAAGACACAGCGGCGCGTTTCTATTCAAGTTAACCGAGGACGTTCGTGTGCGTCACCAAATGTGTAGTACTGTCAATATCTGTATGGTAGGTACGCTACTGAGCGAATCCCATAAGGCCATGCCAAGTACTACCATAAATGCTGAGTAACAGCCAGACAGTAACGGATTATGCAAAACTTCTCCACTACCGTAACTAACTCTGACAGTCAGCCAAATTGTGGAAAGTTGACGGAGCTATTTTTTCAGGGAAATGGAAACGCTTATTCCTGTTATTATTTCAGACTTTTTCTTCCGTGGCGTGGCTCCACCGGTGCTTAGTCGGATTAAAATGCGCACCGCTACATAATTTTGCCGCGCGTCGTCGACATACACAGTTGTGTGTTGTGTTTATGTATGTGTGTATGTGTCGTAATATTATCTGGATTGGGTGGAGTAGTGGTTAAGACACCGAAGCACGTACGCTTCTCGACCGCGCCGAAGTGACTATAATAATATAGTAATCTATGACCGCGCTTCTTTATGACGTAATTACAGTATGTAGGGAGTTTAATTGTTACGTTACTACTCTAGTCGCTTCTCAACTACTACAAGACTCTAGAACTGTGTTATTTATTGTAAGTATTAGTCCTGTAAAACCCGTTTTCGACTTTGATAAAACTGTAAAACCGTATATTTCAGTTTTGCATTCAAGTTTGTTGTTTGTTTGTTGTATGAGGTTTTATGTCAGAGCTTATCAAGCCGCCAAGCTCTGATTAATCATCTAACAGATATGACATTTAACTCCAGATCCGGGGAAGAAAAGAGAACAGTGTAAGTATACAAATAGACAAAGGATCAGTAGGATAGTACGATAATATTGTTTTGTCTCTGTCGGCGTATGCCCTAATTTTTTGCTTGGCTACAGAAGCAAACTAATCTTGACATTTAAGAATGTCGCACGAATGATTGGATCACCACCTAAATAACGTGTAATAAATTTATCCGAATTATAAGGGTACCAGCGATCTTGATATTTTAAAATGTCGCTCGAATAATTAGAGCCACAACTAAATAACGTGTAATAAATTTATCCGATTTATAGGGGTTGTAGCCAAGTGTGTCCCTTTCGGGTATACGCTTTTGTCAGGTCCATCTCTGATACTAGATCCATTTTAATCTGTAATACCAACTGCTATAATTGGTTACTCGTCTGTTTCGCTAGCTGTGCCATAACCCTTACGCGTAACTAAATAAATCGTATTTTTATAGCGTACAACAAACACAATCTGAACCCCAAACAAGTAACGTTACACGTATACCTAAGTGTAACGTTACTTGCCTTCACTGTAACGCATGATTTATTATTTAATCTAACGTAACACGGTAAAGGTTACTGTGGTTTACGGGAAAAACTCTTCACACGAAATGTGTTGCCTGTAATAAAATTATTGCTCGTGAAATTAATTTTATTTTTGAAAAGCATGTCTAATTTCTCTCTTGCTTTGTCAACGATTCTGCCGAGACACAATTGAAAATCTATTGTGTCTGGAATTGCAGCAGCGGAGAGGTTAAGGATTGTAATGCATTGAATAAAACAAATACTTTAGCTTGCACGTGTTGGAGATGATTGAGAAACATAAAGCAAAGTCTGGTATAGTCAGGTTTCTCTTTAAGGTTATTGCCATACTCTTCTCCAGTCCGTTTGCTTTATGTATATGATCCTGCCAGACAACTTTAAAAAATCTATTTTATATATTTAAATTACATATACAGGGGTACGCTAGATAGCCTGGAAGTTGAATTAATTTACTCGTATTTGTTATAAATTAGGTATATTACATTTTGGTGTTAATAAAGAGTAATCTATATGTCTGTCTATAATTAATAAATGCATTGTCAAAGAACATTATACTGTCGGTCTCCATAAAGCAAAACTTTAACGCCCTGATATTCCTATTACCTTTTTGAACGTGATGGTACTGGTACAGATCCCAATTAGTCGCAAACGTGATCTCCGACAAAGCTATAGTATCTAGCGTTCCGCCCCCTCATCACCCCCTACCACCCCTTAACGACAGGCTCGTTTACAATCCCTAATGATCAGAAAATACGAGCATTAATTCTTTTACCTTTAAAGGCTCGGAGCTAAATTGGAGACGTAAATTATGTTTCGAGAATTTCTTTGCGTTGAAATAAATACTAATATTTTTTTTTTTTTGGTGGATCGAACGAAGTCGCAATAGGTATCAGCTAGGTAAAATATTAAGACTAAATTTTTAATTGTTTTATCTGCAACTGTAGGCACTAGTGTTCGTTTGCTTTCGGAGGAAAATGCGTTATTATTCGTGGGAAACCGCGAATGGGGAAAATCGCTTAGCAGCTCGAATTTCAGTGCGTCAGCTGACACCTCTTTTTTACTTTCATTTGTTTGATTGACTCAAAACCTGTCGAGTATTTAGGCTGCTCATTGCCTGATTATTGGAACAAGACAAAATTAAACACTACATTGCACATACAATGGGCGGAATCATCACTAAAAGCATACTCTCCAGTCAACCTTTGGAGAAAAGTTATAGAGCATCAGAGGTAAGCAAATTTTATTTCAAAAGTAGTTCTCTCTCATTACACAACTGCAACGACATAGGCAGAAGAATTCCTAAGCCGACATACCGTCTTATGAAAAATACAAGCTTCGACTGATCGATGCTTGAAACTTGGCGCCTAGGTGGCACAAGTCGAGCTGCATCGTTAATGTTCTATCGATTTTACCGACAAACAAAACGCGGTGTTTCTATTTCAGCCGCGTCCTTCGGCTTATCGCAGTATGGAAATAAAGTTAAGTACGTCGTGAAGGCGCTGCAGCCATAGATAAGGTTTTTGTTGTGAAGGTCAAGGTTGCCCGTTTGGTGTAGAGAAAGCTTTTTCTTTTATGTTTAGTGTGTCTATGTTTACTTGTCGTACCTACTGACGGTTTTACCACAAAAAAATTAAACCGGGGTTCAACAGATGACTTTAAATATTTTCTCCACAGATCGACGTCTAATCCTCGCGTTTTCTAACTCAATAACATTACCAATGCCAGGTTTGAGTAAGATAGTGAAGTGATAGGCGTCGATTTTGTCGAACGAAATGTTAGGAACCTGTGTTTAACTCTGGTCTAAACTTTTGTGGTAAGATGGGTAATGTCTTATGCCTGGTTTGTCTTACCCCTAGATAATGTCTTACCTCTAGTTAACTTAGACAAAGCGATATTGTTGTCTTTGTCATTTGCTTAGTGCCAGATAGAGACAATGATAGACTTAGGTATCCGTTGGTCAAAGTTGAAAGTTCAGACACGGGACATAAGCCGATAATCTGTGCGGTTTGCAACCCGATGACACCGGTTTTGAAACTTTGGCCCCGCGTCTTCTATAGTTAGCGGATTTTCATCGATACGTGCTTTACAGGTCAATTTAAGCCACCAGAGGTCCTATGCTTACGAATACTTCTGACGGCGGCGTATATTAGTTCACACCCGATAAACAACAACTAAATACTGCACCATTATGTTCATCATTATCATCTGACACGTCTCTTAATTCTTTCCTAAACTCTCAAACAATAGCCAACAAAATGTGACTACTTCAAACTAAAACTATTCTCCGTACATGTAAACCATTCCCAGCTCTGGCACACCGCCAACTCTTACATCTTCCTGTCGCTTGCTCCTCGCTTATTTGAATAAGGTGATTCGGAAGCCAACCTAATACATTTGGGATGGGTATAATATGATAATGGAGTTTTGGGATGAGCAGACGGGCAGTGAACGGGAATTATGTTAGGCGTATACCACACGGCGCCATCTGCTACGGAGGCCCATTTCTTGTTTCTGGTACAATATTCTTCCAGCTTCCCGTTTTAGCGATCATCGCGTCCTTTGACACGTAGATCTGTTCCAGCTTCTATAATGCTGTGTTGTTTTATTTTGTAACTCCAAGTTTCTTTGTCATCTGTCCATCTCTTGTTATCGGCCTTCTCTTTCCCCTTTGCCTGTAATGTTGTTAGGTAGGTACTTGTGGTAGGGTCGCCATATGATGTGGTTGGTTGGTGATGAAAGAATTGAGTGAAAGAGCGGAGTTAAGGGTGCATGTTTATTGCTAGGCGTCTACATGATGACTGCCTTTACCCCCAGTTTCTGAAACGTCAGTCAACGTTGACAACAGATTAATTCTATTGCCATCCTTGTCATTTGTTTAGTGTTAGATAGAGACAACGATAGTTTTAATCTACTGTCAAAGCCAACTAGCGTTCTAGAAACCGGGGGATAACACTAATGTAACTAATAACTACACTTAATGCTAAGTCGGCGGTTCCTTTAAATAGGTCGGGTGTTTACACACTACAGCCTATACAGGGCTGCTACCCTGTTATTAATTTTGTCCATCACCATTTGCAGTCTGACTTTCTTTATTGTAAGACTTTAGGAAAATGTTGTTTGTTTGTTTATGTGCCAAACTGTTATCATGAAGATGCACCCCACATGGGAAGCCGCATCGAGGGCGTGCATAGAATACGACTATGCATAAATCGATAAAACAGAACCCTCCTTTAGCAGTCTAACAACAAAAGAGCGCTAGTACCCAGCAGAAGCAATCACGTTGACCGTACTTTAAATTTAGTCTGTCTGAAAAATTGCAGCAAAATCGTTTATTGGGACGGCATAAGGTCGAATCTAGTCTGCATTTGCTTGTAGCAAGAATTTTTGTGCAAGCTAGTTCCTCAGTAATTCACGAACGCAATCCACGACCCCACTAATCATGCAAACCAGTCTGCGGCACACTTATTACCAACAATTGCGAATTCATACCTAATTCTCAAAGTACTTTGCGATTGGCGAGGTAATAGCCTGGCAATTTTTGAGCCATTCATGAAGTTTACTTTTCGAAAACACTTTTAAACATACTCGTAGTAATTTCGTTCAAATTACAATGTTTTGAGGATTCCCTTTTGAGGAATATATGAAGGAATGTGTGTTTACGGTAACTTGAATCTTGTACGGACACTGGACAGTGATAATGAAACAGCCATGTTGTGTTTTCAAAATGGCGGTGGCGATGCATGGAAATTTGAGCTTACCGCGACAATTAGCGTTCATTAACTATGCAGAGTATTACTTGCTTATTATTTACTTTCATGTTTCTCCAACTTGTGCGTAACATAGGATAGCGTTATCACGTTTCGTGAAACTCATCGGTACTTCCCACTCGTAGCACGTAGCAACGGAAGTCTTGAAAAGAGTAATCTCGTAGAGGTTCGTAGACGCTCTCTTCAGGGAGGATGGAGTATGTAACAGATCTCGTCGTATTTTATTAAACCAACTATAATATATCATTTAATAGAATACTTCTAGCCAAAAGCTAGCCCATTATAATGAAAATATAAAAAAAACGTTATTTTCGTAATCCTATAAGTACACTGATATTCAAATCATATGATGTAACATGTTTTGATCATTTTATAATCATATGTAACATGTTTTGATGGTTTTTGTTGTTGTTGTTGTAACTCTAAACCTTAGTCTCTGTGTTCCACGGTTGTTTCGCGGCTCCAAGCCATAATGGCCTTATTAGGCCGAATTACGGAAAATAAACACGTTATTTTGACGTTTTTTGTAAGTACACCTCATATTTTACGTGGAATATTTTCTCGGAGAAATATATTTGCTATTTCGTGAACCGTGGAAGCGGAAATTATTCTTAGAATCACTTTGGATATATACATCGTTGCCTACTGTTTTTAAGGGAACCGTTTCACGTGTATTTTTATGTGCATGGAAAGAGACTGGCAACATTAAATGGGATCTTTCCGGTGTGTTTGCTCCTTAACAATTACGAAACCAAAACAAACAATTTCAATAAAAATCTCGTCTTTCTAAATAAAGTCCCCATCCACAAACTTGATAGGAAGTTATCCTAAAATGCACAACTCAGCGGATCTGTCCCCGTCACTTTTAATAACACCGATTTTATTCAAATTCTCCCCAGAGATTTGAGAGCGACCATAAATCTTGCTAGCCGTAAATCATATGGTGGAAAAAAGGTAATTTAAAAAGATGCGCAAGTCAGCCTTCTTAGACGGCGACCATTTATCAAATGTCACTGTAGTGTAACGTAGCGATAGTTATCTAGCTTCATGAATATTGTAGAATTGACATAACTTGTAAGATATTATGTAGGTACATATTATTTTGAGTACATTCTTAATCATAATGTATAGGTTATGTTAAATGTTTTAAGATACAATTGAGATGAGCAGTGGATTTGTATACATTAATTTATAGATAGATTGTTTGCTTAAATATGGTAACAAGCTATAAAACTTAATTAGCCCTTTATAATCCTTCATAATCATCTTAAAATATATAAATATTTATGAGGTGATAAATGTTTCTAAATTACATAAATATATTTATGGACTGATCCATCTCTCGTTTATAGACAAACTTAAAAATCTAAATGTATACAGTTTGAGTACTGTACCGGGTAGTCTATAACATGACAAGGGGATGGTAGACAAAGAGTCGCCTGCCCTCGTGAGTCCAGCTTGTGTAGACAGGGTAGTGGGATGACAAAGGAGAGGACATTTGACACTTACACCCCCTAAATGAACTGCGGCTTTGGTATTAACAATGCTGGAGCCACACGGCCAACTGCCTACGTCGCTTTAAACAACGCGGAAATTGTCTCAATTATTTATCGCCATAAATTTGACTGGCCACACTATCATCATCGTCAACAGCCAAATCAAAAATGAAACAAAATCAAAAAACAAGTGAACGTAAAAAATCGGGCAATGCCAACGCCATAATTATCCCGATTATGTGGCCTTACTTACGGCGAACGTCAAATGACGTCAAACAACGGGATAGTCAATGGAATATCTCAATACGTGTGGCCCCAGCATAAGAGTAACGACATACGAACGCATTGCAGTGCCGCGCTAGATTTTGCATTGCCAAGTGTTATGGGAAGGGTAGCGCTTGCCCTCAAGTAAACGTCATACTCGTCTCGTTATTCCACAGTATTAAAAAATGGAAGTACTTACCCATACCTCTTAGTATAAGCTGTTTAAAATTAGTGCACAACCGCACATACTTTTAACAAAAAGCTATGAGTATTAAAACATTTTGGTTAAACACTTTCACAGGCACTCACTTTCACATTTAGGTACATATTAACTAGCTAAAAACGGGTCTATTGCGGGCACAAACAAATATAAAAATGTATAATTTTGACATACCTCGACCGTTCGGTCTTTACATCTTTCACATTTACAGTTTTACGATGCTCACGGTGTGGTATCCGGCAACAATCCGACTGAGCAAATATCACTCCGTAGGTATCCATGAATATGAAATTAGATGCCACCGACCGACACCCTTCTCAACTTTACTATTCTAACTTATTTACAGTTCATGAGAGATACTGTGAGAAAGTCTACACATTAATTTAAAATGTTCCTCATGACGTCACAAGTTTGCGGTAAAATATTCTTGCCTTCATAAAACCCACACAATTTCGCTGCTATATAAATACCGTTGTACCCTAAGCCCGAAATATCAATATATTTTATTAATAAACGCCCAGCACTTCACGATCCATTAACCGTGAAGCATTTTGCCTTAATCGGTGTGGTCGCGTGTACCTACTTATATTAACAGTAGGGATAATTATGTACATTTGGTTTTAACAGTATACAAAACACAAAGCTTACACATATTGCTAAGCAAAATGGTGGCATTTCAACTGTCAGACCTTTATTCCAATAATCAGCACAATAATGATTGTGTAAAATTATTAATGACGAATAAATTTATTATATAATAATAACATCAAAAACTTACTTTTATTATATATTTTTGTAGAGTTATTCCACTCATTTTGGTACAATATACGAGAGACGGCATACACTTTGACATAATTTTAAGACCAGTTTCATTAAGTGTCGAAGGAAATGTTGAAAAGATTCCTCGATGACGGCCATTTCTAATCAGGCCGATTTAAACGACTGTTCACGAGAGCCATTTAGACTTGATTGGAATGGGCCAAGCTGGAGCAATCTAGGGCGCTAATATATAGGCAGCTTTATTGGTGGACGTATCATTGAATCACGCCTTACTTTTAGATCATGGTTTACTCGAGGTCATAATATATATATTTAACCTACTTAGATATACTATTTCTAAATTTCATAACAGATCCCGGCTTATATTGACTTGGTGATACGTTAAAGCTACATGTGTGCGCGAATTAGATCCGATGTTTGCTTAGTAAATACGAATTCGCAAGAGTATTTTAAAAAATATTTTGGTATAATATGTCAAAATTATATATTTTGATATTAGCTTGTGCGCGATTTAGACTGGTTTACAGCTAGTCAGTATGTTCTTAACTTTACTTAAAATTAAGTCTTAACACCCATACTGTCTGTATATTTCTTGTTTTTAGTAAACACGCGCAGGATAGCGATAATGTTGAGCTCAGGTGTTGGGAGATAATATATAACGGTGATAAACACAGAATTATTTTCGTTTTCACTAGATAAAGTGTTTGCAAAATCTGTGTTAACAAGTCTTGGAAGAAAAATTATATAATATAATTATGTTGTGTTTGGAATATTGACAGTTTTGCTACCGTTTGACTGATATATTTCCAGATATGCTTTTATAAAACACAAAATATGTTTATTATCCAATTATAGAGGGTAATCAAAATGATTCCCACCATTAAAATCTTGTTAGTAACTGAGCCTTCCGTCTCTAACATCAGAACAGATCGCTGGATGAAAAATACGTATTGTGAGTATTGCAGTTTGCAATGGAATTTCATAGCATGTATAAAATTGTAACTCCACTGATCATCAATGGCGAATTCAATTTTAATTTACTAGCAAGATTTGTTCTATAAACACACATCCATACATACTAACAACCTCAAACATAACTTAAAAAATAAAACTTGTGAAAATGACGCTGTATAAAATAAACTTCACAACAGAAGATGTTGGTATCTTTTTAGAAACGTAAACACAAATCCTGTAGGTATTCCACTACTCTGTAGGTGGATGAGAGATATAAAAGCGTCGAGTGGTACCAAACGTTTCTAGAGGCTGTAGTGGGAATAAAAGCCCTACAAAAGGAAACTAGAGCAGTGTTAAATCCTCTCTACACGTAGCGATAGAGACATAAAGGTATCCAAGTGGCCTGCCCTAGACCGGCGTAAACTCGAAATAAAGCGACGAAAACGAGCCTAGTTAAGGTGAAGTCTATCTTGAAAATATAAAATCTATAACTTAACCATGCCAAGTAAAACTGCGTTTCAGTACTGACTAGGTTCAGTACTTATTGTACATTAGTGTAATACTTTTTTTCGAATACTGTTCGATGTGCGCGTTAGTGGTGAAATGATATCTTTTTCTTTTTCTTATATCTTTTTCGATAATCACAAATTTGTAATCTTTAGATGCCGCTACTAAACTTCGGCGCTTAAAAATTTTCACATTTTCACAATTTCTTAAATTATTATTATCCTTAACAAAATGCGACGGTATAACACAATTTCCGAGACATTTAAGAGGTGCTTTTTTAAATTAACACAATGTAAATGGCCCTTGTGCCAGTGAAAGTGGCTTTACCAGCAGAGTGGTCGAGTCGAGTGCACTCTGATGGCGATTGTCTCAATGGCCACTAGACTGGCCTCTGATGGTTGCGAATTAACTGGGTCGATCGAGTCTTTATAAAATACTTAGTAACGGTTGCATAAAAATACTTGGTAATAAATACCTAAATTTTTAAAACCTCTATTATAATATTTGTCGGTTAGATTTTGGTGTATTTTTTTTCAACTACGACTATTTATTGAACTAAATTGTTACAAAAGAAAAGTTCTTAAACTTTCGCGAACAGGAAACATAATAATATTAACTAGCTAAAAACGGGTCTAAACGTTGAGGTATGTCAAAATCATATATTTTGATATTTGTTTGTGCGCGAATTAGACCCGTTTTTAGCTAGTTAATATACAAAATAAAACTTACCTAAATATAGCGTAACTTAGTCTTTTTGTGTATTTAAGTTCGCTGGATCGATCTTAGTGCGATATAGTGCGATTAGTTATGGAATCCTCTCTATCTTTCTATATATTAAAGGGGTATATCCCAGCAGTCGAAAGATACTGACAAATTATGATTTTTTTATTTATGTGTCATATGATGAAATAACATTACGTCTTCGCCTTAACACAGCCTCAATCCTAAGCTCTGCTGTCTGTTTGCGCTCGCCGACGGCATTCATACTGAAGCCACTCACTTGGCACTTCTAACGATTCACATCTATCATAACTTTAGATAGGCAACTATACACAGATAGATAACTGATAAGTAAGAGATATTTTAATCAATCCAGGTTGTTTTCAATTGACAAGTTACAACGTAGTATTTTATAATTTCTGAACCCTATTCACGATAAAAAATGCCATTGCAGATATAAATTACGAGTATTACATAATTGATTCACTTTTATTAATTTTCTAAAATTTAGCCACTGGAGAAATTTTTAAAATATGTCTAGAAGACCTAAAATTTACTTCCGTACATGATGTCTAAATTGTATCCGTCTGTTTTCTCACCTATTTTTGCACAATATAAATACTACTCAACCTGTGTGCCTAGTGCGAGTTTTGACAATTTATTTACGCCCTCGGTCCGTTTGGCGTAAACTTGAAATTGTATGGAATAAGAGCAGCGCCATCTAGTGACTGATACACTGACGCTAGATGGCGCTGCTCTTATTCCATACAATTTCAAGTTTACGCCAAACGGACCGAGCGCGTAAATTAATTGACAAAACTCGCACTAGGCACACTGTTCCAATCCTAGAACTTAAAATTTAAAACACATAAATTTTCCAACTTCAAATAATTCAGGATTGTAAAATTAGTACAGAATAAGATATAATTTGTTTACTCATAGGACTCGGAAATTAGCGTTAGTTCAAAGGTAAGTTTGTCTTATCTCCCTTTCAGAGATATTTCTAGCCACAAACTTTCAGTATACACAATCGCGATAACAAACTCTCTGGATACCATTATTTAAACAGGCCTAACTTTCAAGTCGCAAAGTACCAATGCCGAGAATCAACAAACTCTCACAATAATTATTGTGCCCTGCTCAAAAGTTGCCAATTGTTCGTCGAATTAATTGTGAGATTTACAATTCCAGTTGGAATGAAATCGAATTGTTTAAAATGTAAATTCTGAGTAAATAGTTGTTATAGCAAAAGCTAAAATTTTGAAATAAATAAATATTAATTAAAAAGCTTAAAGTCAGTTTGTATTACTGACAACTGTATTTATCTTTAGTAGTATCTTTTGTAGTTCGAAGAATGGAATCACGATGTTACGCTATATCGAAACAGGAGCTCGATGTACTTTAGTTCGAAAGTACGCGAGTTCGATGTTATTAGCTATATTGAAAGTACAAGAGTTCGACTGACATAGCTACGGAACACTCTCCCTACACGTGACCCGACACGCACTTGACTAATTTAGGTTATTTATGTGTCACCACCGCCACCATTTTATGCTCGCACTGATCTATTTGTACCTTTACGATGGTATCCTTAAATTGTCTTGTCTTTTGATTGCATACTTTGTCAATCCCCTTAAGATACGCATTGAATGCTAACTTTAAACAACTCCACTGCATTTTCAATCAGCGTATTTGTGTACCTTATTCAATCATACATTTGTATACATATTCAATTACTGGACAACCGCATCAGACTATCCGTAATTACGGAATTACTGAACAATTTTATCCGTACAACCAATAATAAAATATAAATGTCTGTCAATATTTCAAAACGAATTCCAAAAGTTAAACTTAAACTGCTAATTATACGATGCCTAATCTAATCATTAGTCACAAATTAATGTTTTTAGAATATTGGTCTGTCTGTAAAGCTTGTCTTGACCCTAAAATTCTCACTGGATTAAAATGGACGTTTTTGGAATTCAAACAGACTTATATTGACTTACATTCTTGTCGATATCTTACAGGTTTCAAAAGGAGGAATATACTCGTAACTATTTGTAACTAAACATGCATCGTCTTATCACAAAAGTTTAAAACAGAGTTAAACAGATGTTTCTAAAATTTCGTTCCATAAAACCGACGTCTACTACTTGCGTTTTCTTAATCAATCCTGGCATTCCTAATTATTTTACTTGTGAATTTGTTAATGAGTTAGAAATAGTGAGAGTTAGACGTCGATTTGTGGAGAAAATATTTAGACACATCTGTTCAACTTTTGTTTAAATCTATTGTGGTAAGACAGGCAAAGTCGCGGGCACATAGTTACTATAGTGTAAGCTGGCCGAGTCAATCACAACACTCGATCAAATATGGCCGACAACACGGACGTAACTTCGTGGCTAGATAATAATATATAACTAACTAGAAGCACCTCGCGGTTTCACCCGCGTTAACTACTATCCCTCGGGAACCATTAATTTTTACGGGATAAAAGGTAGCCTATGTCGCCCGGGGATAGCATAGCTTCCCAACAGTGAAATAATTTTTCAAATCGGTTCAGTAGTTTCGGAGCCTATTCATTACAACCAAACAAACAAAGTTTTCCTCTTTATAATATTAGTGTAGATAATGACGGCGTAATACAACGACTGTATTTTATCATCAGAATAATTGACCGTTTTGTCCCAGGTCCTTGCAAGTACGTTCATTGCAAGCACATTATAATTTTGTCAGCCGTAGCTTGATCGTTCTGTAAACCAACTACACCAGGTTCGAATCTCGGCCCCGTAGTAATGTGTTCTTCTCGTAAATTTGCATATGTACAGTAGTACCCAACTTATATGGCCTACCGATGTACCTGCGCAGAAGATGAATTTTCAAAGCGCGGGAAATGCTATTGACCGCTATTGGTCGGCAGCCGCGCCGTCATCTTAGCGATCGCCGTGTGGCATGAGTGAGATGGAACTAACAGCTGCAGTGTATTATGAACCTTATAATAGTGATCTTAGGTTGATTGTAAGTTTTAAGCATTCTTTCGTTAATCTTCGGACCATACTTTCTTTTCTGCGCGAACGAAGATTCACGACGCGCCATATAAGTTGGGTACTACTGTACCTAGCTCTGTACTTCGGAGTTGTCGGTCCCGCTTGTTATCGATTGTGCACCACGGGCGCCCAGTCCGGATTGGTAGATAACATGCCCCCGACATTCATTCGACGAACACACAATTAAAATAACGTGTCAATATAACACACACAGACACACAAACAAGAAAAACATTGTATGTTGCAACATGGCAATAAAACACATACAATAATAGAGACACCAAGATCTAGAATTCTAGATTCCACTAAAGAATAATTAATCATTTAGACCGGATTAGGGATCGCGGCGAGTATAATGACACCATTCCAGTGACATTTCGTGATGAAGCAGGTATTTATTGTTTGATGGATTATACTTCTCTTTCCTGCGGCCTGTTTGTTTTTGAGCTTCCATTAATTTTGATGGACGAGGTACGCTTTCTGTGTACAGGATTTTTGTAAATTACTGCTATGAAACATCATATTATTATTTCATATTCAGGGCGTCAAGTCTGTAACCTAAATCGTAACTCTGCGGTACTCTACGCCAATCCACGCCCCTCTACGCCATTCTACGCCCCTCTACGCTACTCTACGCCTCTCTACGACACTCTACGCCAATCTACGCCAATCTACGCCTCTCTACTACGTTTTTCTATGGCACGCTACTCTTATAATATGTAACGCGTTATTATCTCTAAACTCTAATCGTTTATTGTAAATATAGGTAATAATATACCTAGCACTTTTACAATACAAGTCAATCATTTATGTATCATATACAAAGAGAACCACAAAATATGGTACATTAAATTAACTGATTATAATTTGAGTTTGAAAAGGGATATTTCCCTTTCGTGCTCTATTCATGGTTGAATCTCGCTCGGACAGGAAAAGGAAACGCCATTATCTCGACCAGTGCTTCAGAAATACGCCTGTTATAAAAGATAGCATCAATAAACTCTACGGGGATGTTTTATTACAATCTCATAATTATTTTTTTAAAGCACAATGCCGTAGGTGTGTTGTTTTTAGAGTATCTTTCGGAAAATCCAGCTTGTGTAAGATAATAGTTTGACATGAACAGTTAAAAGTAGCCCTAATTCCAACCCTCTCCCATTACTTATCTAGCACCCCACACCCCTTAGTTATCTGTGTTAGGATCGTTAAATGTCCGGACTTACTTAGGGTTGCCACAGTACCTCGTTAAGCGGGATTTATACTATCTTGACTAGAAAATCTTACTATTTTTAAATTAACAAAATCTTGTTATATAAAACAGGTAGGTACAGATATCACTGGTAGAGTCGACGGAGTTTCTCGTTCCTGTCCAGAATCTTGGTACAGGGCTTGTAAGGGAAACGTCCTTTTTCAAATTCAAACCTTTACAAACCAAACTTACCCCAACCTTATATTTTATGATTCATTATGTTAGCGAGAATTAGCTGTTTGACTTATAAAAGTGCAATTTTATTGCCTATTTACAATAAATGCTTTGCTTTGACTATAACGTTAAAGCCCTTACATGATGGGTAAACAAGCTGTAAAAGTAAACCTACTTAAAACGTTCCAGAGCAATAAATACCTACATTTATTAAGCTGCTTGAAAGCAACGTTTTTCAGAAGCTGTATGACAATGTTTGACAACCCTAAGCCCGGATGACCGATAACTGGATAGCCGAGGGCTTTAACCGGGCGTTAACCGGTTGTTAACCTACACACCTAATGTGTTAGGGTTTAATGCGCAGTGAACGGTTAAGGAGGATGAGGTTGGTATAGTCAGAGAGTCGAATTCGTAGCCAAATGGTTACAATCCCATAACACTTTAATGGCAGCTATGTATGTATGTATTATAATTAACGTATTTCATATACGAAACATTTTAATTGTACAAACACAGATTAATATTTGACGATTATGATTAACGACCCTTCGACTATGATTTTTGATAAAATCTTTGATAAAAAAATATTTTGCTTGTAAAATAATTGAAGTGAGAAACGAGTAGGGTAGACTGGGTACGTTTGTGCCATGGTACGATTGTGACAGTCGCGATATTAGCGAAACTATAAGGAATACCGGTGCCGGTGCAGGGGGAGAGAGGGGCGGTATGCGTGTCTGAACGTGTCTCATAGTATTGCGTCAGCCGTCGCGCAATGCTGCCGCTTGCAGACCCCTATATTGCTTTTTAACATCAAAAAGTGAGTATTTTTATACGATTTCTTTTGGTAAATGTTGTTACATGTGTACAGATAGAGTAATGAGTGTATTTTCTCATTAAAACGTAAACATTGGTAGTTAAATGGCAGTGATTGCTTTGTACGTAGACTATTCGGTATAGTCACAGCGTATATTTGTTTACAAATAAGTGCAATGGGTACGGTTGTGCTATTTTTTGGGTATGGTTGTGACATTTTTTTTTTCTTTTAGATGCCCAGGAAACGCGTCAGGAAGACCGACAGAGGTCAAAGTACCTTAAAAAATTACGAAGATGCTTATGAAGAGGTAAAACGCGGGGTATCTATACGGTCAGCCGCTGACATGCACAAAGTTAATCGCATGTCCTTGCTTCGATACATTCGTAAACGTAATGCAGCCGGCGAGAACACCAATGAAGACATCAGAATGGGGTATGTCTCTCATAATAAAGTATTTACCGTGGAGCAAGAAGAGCAGTTGTCTAAGTATATCAAACGTAGCGCGGAAATATATTTTGGCCTTTCTCCAAAAGAGATACGCAAGTTAGCTTTTGAGCTTACGAATAAATACGGCCTGAAGAGACGTCCTACTTGGATTGAGAATAAAATGGCGGGCGAAGAATGGTTTCGATCATTTATGAATAGAAATCCCTCACTGTCTGTTCGTGTAGCTGAAGCTACAAGCCTTTCCAGAGCAACTAGCTTTAATAAGACAAACGTAGAAGCATTTTATAACAACCTGCAGAAAGTTACGGACAGACACGACTATGAGCTACAAGACATATACAATGTTGACGAAATAGGAGTCACTACCGTCCAAAAGCCTGATAAAGTCATAGCAAGACGTGGCATACGACAAGTGGGAGCTCTTACTTCAGCTGAACGTGGGACATTAGTTACCGTCGCTTTTGCAGTTAATGCCTTAGGAAATGCTATTCCACCCTTTTTTATATTTCCACGGGTTCGTTATTACGACCATTTCCTCAGGGACGGGCCAATAGGATCGATTGGCAGTGCAAATCCTTCAGGCTGGATGCAAAATGAGTCATACTTAATGTTTCTCAAACATTTCAAGAAATTCTCTAACGCTTCTCCAACGCATAGAGTATTGCTAGTATCGGATAACCATTCGTCTCATATCCACATTGATGCATTGGATTATTGTAAAGAAAATGGAATCGTTTTGCTGTCATTTCCCCCACACTGCTCGCACAAACTTCAGCCTTTGGATCGCTCCGTCTTTGGACCCTTCAAAAAAGCTGTAAACACAGCTTGTGATGGGTGGATGCGTAGTCACCCTGGAAAAACGATGACAATCTACGATATACCAGGTATTGTCAAAACTGCTATGCCTCTGGCTTTTACACAAGCGAACATTCAGGCTGGTTTTTGTAAAACTGGTATATATCCATACAATCGTAATCTATTCCAAGAAATTGACTTTTCACCGTCTTTTATAACGGACAGAACAAACCCTCATACTGAAGAGAACAATCCTGCCGCATCAACATTTGAAATGGATAGAACAGAAACTGGCTGTGGAGAGAATAATCCTGCAGGCCCATCTAACAGAACAACGGTTGAAACTGTAGTGACCAATCCTGCAGAACCAACTAACACAACAACCCTTGACACTGGAGTGACTAATCCTACAAAACCATCTGACAGACCAACCGTTGACACTGCATTGGTTAACCCTACAGGACTATCTGGGAGAACAACCCATTACACTGGAATGACTAATCCTGATGGCCCATCTTTTGTAACGGATGAACCGAACCCTGACACTGGAGAAAATAATCTTATTCCTAATGAAGTAACACCGCCAGCCTCGGTTTCTTTATTGGGCGAGTCTTCAACCCTAGATTCAAACTATTTTGAACCAATTGCGTCATCCTCCGCCATGCCATCTGATTTTTCACCAGAAAATGTTCGGCCTTTTCAAAAGGCTGGTCAAAGAAAAAAAGTTGGTTACAGAAACAAAAAGTCGACCATTTATACAGACAGACACGCATGAAAAAGAGGCAATTAGGCAACAATGTGAAGAAAAAAAAAACGGCTGAAAGCTAAACGAGTAAAACAAAATCTTGCTGAACCAGAAAGAAAAGACAATGACAGAGGAAAAGGAAAAGGAAAAAACAAAGCAAAGAAAAGGATGGCATCGCCACCGTCATCTGATGAAGAAGATTACTTTTGTCTGGTATGTGTAGGCGCATATTCTGAAAGTAGGGCTGGTGAAAAGTGAATCAAATGCCAAGGAAAATGTAAGCTCTGGTCCCACGTTGAGTGCACAGATGGCAGTCGCCACTACATTTGTCATAACTGTGATGAGTCTGACTAGATCTCAGTAGTTAACTTTTTTTAAAGTAAATCTCGCCTTAGGTTATTTGTTTGTTTAGTACTTGATTTTGCATGTAACTTACATACTTATATGTTAATTATTTCTTAAGACGGCATTTTCAGCTGTATTATTGACTGACAAATATGAAGACTTAATAGTTATAATAGTAATAGAAATAATAGTTATAGATGATAAAGTTCCTTAGTTTGTGCGCGAATTAGACCCGTTTAAATACTAATTAACAGATAAAGTTCCTTATTAGTTATAAGCCATTACAATGTTCCTAAATGTTTTTTTGTTACGTATTTTTCTAGAAGTATATTTTTACGTTACGAGACGGTTTATAATTAGTTATTTCGTGCAATAAAAGTGATTAAAGACAATTTTGGTGTATTTGTAAGTGTCACTTCCGGCCCCAAGTACTGTCACATCCGCCCCAGGGGTAAGGACGATTGTGACATTTTCTTCTTTTTTTTTAATTTGCTCCTACACGCTACCGTTGCACTTAGGGACACAATTGTGGTATTTATATGTAGACAAATATACATTTTACTATATAAAACACATTCCTTCCAGCTAACTAGAACACTAACAAAATTATAGGCGATCAAATTAAAATTGTCACATCCGTACCCAGTCTCCCCTACCGTTCTACCTATCGATACTGTCTGCAGCAAACTAAACTGAAATTCGACAGCTGAATTATAGAACAATACCTTGAACATTTGAACTTCAAACCCGCTCAAAATAACCGCCAATAACCAATTTATTAGGCTAGTTACACACGACATTCTAATGCCAGACGCCACACGTCAAGGGCAAGAGATGACGTCACCCTGTCGGTACTACAACATGACTGTCAGAAGTATGCCCTTGTTTATTATCTGTATTAGGTTTTATTATTATCTGTATTAGGTACAAATTTATGAAGGTCCATTTAAGTGTTTAGCGGAACCGAAAATGTGGCGTTTTATTCTCGGTATTTTTTTTTTCTTAAACTGTGTGCCTAGTGCGAGTTTTGACAATTTATTTACACGCTCGGTCCGTTTGGCGTAAACTTGAAATTGTATGGAATAATAGCAGCGCCATCTAGCGTCAGTGAATCAGTCAGTTGAGATGATAGTAAGAAGACATTGTTTTATTCGACAAAAAACGCTGCTTTCAGCGTAAACAGCTCATTTCGAGGCAAATTACTTGACGAAAATTAGGCGCTATAATTCTATAGATAGTAATATTTTTTGTCTTACAAAACAAAAGGAGTGATCGTTCATCCTAATAACAAAGGCGTTATGAGAAAGCGGCTAATAAATACTCTTTCATTTTTTCCCTTTTTAAACACGTAATGGAGACATTACGGATCCATTTCACGAGTAGAATGTTGAATTTTTAACGGGATCCGATCTCTGTCGTGGAAATGGGAAGGTAATGGTGTGAAAATGCATTTGAGAGGTATTCGAGTGTGAGGAACAGGGACGTACTAGGGAATAGTTGTAATAAGCGGCTGAAGTTGCGTCGTGGGTAGCATCTCTTATAATAATAATTCATATAATTATTTCACATTGTCAGTTTCATTGTCTCTATGTGCAATATCTAGTGACAATACTAAAGTATAGGTAGGTACATTACAAGATTACTTAAAGTGGCTCACAGCTCTAAACAGCTCTTCTGCTGCATCTGATGTTGGATGGGCCAAAAGATAACATACTTCACATTATGATAATTATAAGGGCCCCCATTTCGGAGTATGGCCTAATCCTTAGGAAAGACCCGTGCTTAAACCCGTGCTTAACCGTGAAGCGTATGCGAAAGCCATAATAACAACCAAAATAATACGATACCTTAATGCGTATTTAAATTAAACTTATTAGTAGTCATAATCAGTATTTTATAGTATTTTCATCTCGTTTTAATTTAAACTGTAATAAAAAAAATATTGTTAGGTACTCATTAAAAGTTAACAAGCTACATGTTAATAGCTTTCAATATTTGATAACTCAAATAAAATCCGTCAACTATTGAAGAATAGTAAAGGAATAATGCTTTTGTAGCTAAAATTAAGGGTCAATTTATACGAGCGCTGGCAGTGTTCCGAATTCCGGTCACGATAGCGCCGAATCACAGTGGTAAACAGTGACAAAGCTCTCAACCAATGCCTTTGTTTTGATTTGATGTAAACGATCAACAAGGGGAGAAGAGAAAATCACGTTTGTTTTCGCTGGACCCCTATATATAGTGCCCTAAATCCATAGAATTCGAAACTACGATGACCACGCATGAATAGCCTGTGATCGTCCAAAATCAATATTTGTCTTGAGTGAAATTCAAACCCAAAACCATACGCTGCGGAATAAGTTTATAGCTAAGTGAAGTGGAAAAGGAAACATAATTTTCATAGTTTCCTTTAATTGTTATCTACAAGAACGTCATAAATAGACAATGATTTCGATGAACTAGATTTAATATATCTACCAAACTAACGATATCTAGTTAACATGCACCAAACTAAACTATAAAGAGCTACATACAGATCGAAAGTTATTGCTGTCACTTTCTAACCATATTGAAACTTTAACTAAAGAAATAACAAATAATATTTTTGAAGTGCCATTTACCGAAGTACTGAAAGTTGAACACTTGTAATAATATATCCAAAGCGGGCAAGCTCAGATACTGTTACCAACCTACACAATCACGCTGACACGACATCTACTAACTAGTGGGCGCGGTGTTCATGGTCGGCTGACGTCACCCGCGTCAGATTAGATCGTGTGGACGCGGCTTTATCACAAATTATTTTTTGTGAAAACGTTTGAGCACAGTTGTGTGCAAGTGTCAGGAAAAATTTGGTGTATTTTAATCTATGTCGGGAGATACTACAACAAGGGTCCATCAATTGTTTGCTGGTACCCTGCAACTCACATCTGACTGTCTACGCTACGTGTTACGATATGTGGTGCCTACTGGAGAATGTTTCTTCACTAACGGTTATTACTTCTATGAGTCAGCCCATTGCTACTTTAAAATTATGTCAATCCTGCGGATATACTACCGGATATTAGCACAAAAAACGAACTTAGCTGTGTCCATAGAACGTATAGCCTACGAATTCCTCACATAAAAACCCTCAAAAACCCTCATTTAAATACTAATTATGAAGAGACATTAACGGCTTTCACAATAACAGTACCTACCTAATTAAAGATGTATGAAGTTACAATACTTATTTTTTTATTGTTGCTCGTTAACATTCGAGTATTTAAATGAAACTGTCATGAAAATGGCCTCCATCAAACTAAAGTTTTTAAAAAGCCCGTCTTAAACACGCTATTCGTTTTCTAGGGCTTTTTTCAAGAAGCTTCTGTAAGATTAACTTTTATCCGGGACTAACCCTTTTTGAGAGCACTGTAAAAGTAATCTAGAAAAGCGTAACGACGCTTTGATATACTACGCTCAAAGGTCCGTAATATAATATTTATGTTTCATGAATTTCTTTTTGACTTCGATAAATGATAAATATTTTTTTATTGTCAATTAATGTTAAAACCAGAATATGAATACACGTCAACGATAAAAATAAAGTTTCATGCAGTAAAAGTTGTTGGTTGTAATAGGAGGATATTCCATAATTTACTGTGTTATGAGTATTGTTATTATGTCTTATTATGAAGCTATAACAGTACCTAAATAGTTTTCGAGTGATGTAAAATCTAACAAACATGCGATTCCAAAAAAAAAATATTGTTCATTCACTTGTTTTAAATCGCCTTGACAATATTTATTACTATACCATCTTCTCTGTACACTTGTACAATGTACAGGCTAGGTTAGATTAATAATTCGAATATTGTTTTTTGAGTTTTATTGTGTTTTATATCAAGGTATGAATGAGTATAGAACTCCGATGGACGACGCGCCGCCCAAACTTGCCGGTTGATTGATTACAAACAAAAACATGCATAAATTCGCACCAACTGCAGAATGCATCAACTGAAGGCTCTTACAATGGCTCTGCGCCAAATCGATCCATTCTGGGTAAGTTGAAATGCATAACATGCATTGCATTGGAATTTAAAGTTGGAGTATCTACGAAACAGCGGCGAAGTATTCAGTTATTATTCTATATTATATCATTCTGCCATTCGAAAACCGGAATCCGAAATTTCGGAATCGAATTTCGGAAGCATGATGGCATCGATTGACAAAATTGACGGGTCTTGAAGATAGGCTCACTATTTACAATCACGTGGCTTCTATAACGGTGCCAGAATACCTTAAAAAAATACATTTTATTTTACTCGACCCGAAAAAAACAGATCTAGCCAAAAACAGAAAACAACAAAGCCTCATGTAAATGATGCATGCTCTTCCCTTGTTTTCATTGTATTTGTCGATATCAGCTTTGAATGCTCACCTCGTAAACAAGGTCCTTTATACTTAGTCAGGTCATAAGTATTGTCACACAGTAAAAACTTTTCTTTTAGAATGCTGGCCACAAAAAAGTTTATTGAATTCGAATTTCGAATTGTTCATGAAAATAAAAATGTATACTTTTTAGAATTTTACTCATTTTTAAATATGGAGTGGACGCTTAAAGAAGACCGTGTTGCAGTTATTGCGTTGCATCGTTGCGGTTACGCGCCAATTCAAATTTTTGATATACTGAAAAATTTGAATATAACCAAGAGATTCCTTTATCGTACCATCAAACGATACAATGAAGACTCTAGTGTAGATGACAGGTCAAGAAGTGGTCGCCCTCGGTCTGTTAGGACTCCAGCAGTGATAAAAGCTGTGAAGGCGCGAATTCAAAGAAATCCCAAACGTAAGCAGAAACTGTTGGCCCTTCAGATGGGATTAAGCAGAACCACGGTGAAAAGGGTGTTAAATGAAGACTTAGGGCTTCGGGCATATCGAAGAAAAACAGGACATCATTTGAATGCTCGTCTAATGGACCTGAGACTGAAGAGATGCCGCGCTTTGTTGAAGCGGTACGCGGGAAAAAAATATCGGGAAATTCTTTTTTCGGATGAAAAAATTTTTACCGTAGAAGAGAGCTACAACAAACAAAATGATAAGGTGTACGCACACAGTAGTGAAGAAGCGAGCAACCGTATTCCGCGTGTCCAACGAGGTCATTTTCCATCCTCGCTCATGGTATGGTTGGGAGTGTCTTATTGGGGCTTAACAGAGGTACATTTTTGTGAGAAAGGTGTAAAAACGAATGCAGTTGTGTATCAAAATACAGTCCTGACGAACCTTGTGGAACCTGTTTCTCATACCATGTTTAATAACAGGCACTGGGTATTCCAACAAGATTCGGCGCCAGCTCATAGAGCGAAGAGCACACAAGACTGGCTGGCGGCGCGTGAAATCGACTTCATCCGGCACGAAGACTGGCCCTCCTCCAGTCCAGATTTGAATCCGCTAGATTACAAGATATGGCAACACTTGGAGGAAAAGGCGTGCTCAAAGCCTCATCCCAATTTGGAGTCACTCAAGACATCCTTGATTAAGGCAGCCGCCGATATTGACATGGACCTCGTTCGTGCTGCGATAGACGACTGGCCGCGCAGATTGAAGGCCTGTATTCAAAATCACGGAGGTCATTTTGAATAAACTTTAGTGTCATAAGAATCTATGTTTTGTTAAGTTCATTTTGGTATATAAATGGTTACATAATGAATAAACTTGTTTCAATTATTTTATATAAAACATGTGACAGAATTTATGACCTGACTAGGTATAATGGTACATTGAACATTTATCTTCACAATATTCATTCACGTAATAACATGGCATGGAGGCATGGATAGATGTAAAATACAGGAGGGTGAGTAAGGAGTGAAACAAGATTAGGATGTACAAAAATTATGATATTACCCGACGCAGGGCATGTTTATCGAGTTCTTATCAGGAAAAGCCGGCGTGTTTTCGAAGAAGCGCTACTTTTTATCCATAAAAAAGCATGCAATATTGATTGGAAGCATGCAATATTCATTGTAATTATAAGTTTCACCCAAGAAATAATAACATACGTAAAGGTACTCATACATAATTGATTTTAATTAATTTCTGTACCTAATAGGTTATGTCGATAAATACCGGTATAAATATACGTAATTACGTATGTTAGGTATACGTAATTGTGACAGTTTAATACTTGGTTGATTTCCTAAAAATATGTCTGTTTAATAATTATTGTGGCATCTCGGCTACATAGTCAAAATATCATCACATTTTCATAACACAAATTTTAATAGAGGTACTATAAATTTAATGCTTGCATATTTTATATTTAAGTAAAAATAATTAGTTATTGCGTACATATTAGGTAAGAATTACAGAATACATGGAAATGTTAGCTCGAGAGACAATAAGTGCAATAAACTAACTTCTTCAGGCCTTCTGGCAATCAAGAAATAAAATAAAAACGAAAGCAATGCAATAAAATGAATAAGTCCATTGTTAAAGAAAATTCATAAAGGCGGTATTACACATAAACTTTTATGACGAATAAACCCGCTCGAGTGGATACTTGGATAGTGTAGCTCGGCCCGACTTTAATCCAAACACTAAAACTTGTGCTCTACTTTTATTGCTTGATTTCAGGGAAAGATCTCAATAAGACCTTTTTCTTTAGTAGCTTAAAGAACCAGATTTTGCTCACAAATATTTTTTTTAGTATTGACTGTGCTGTGCATGATTTATGTAACCAGTGATAAAAATATAGCTATGTAGTTTTTGCGGGAAAACGCTATTTGTTTGTTGCCGAGTGTTTTTTTTTTCAAAACAATGGCAAACCTCGTGTGTTGTTGAATTAGTGGAAAGCATAGATTTACTACCCAAAGTGGAAAGTCAACCACTACTTGTTTTAAGTAGCTAAAACTGTAAATATTTTTTCCCCTTTGACACTGGCTGAATGTACAAATCATGAGAAGCCATTATAAAATAAAATAAAAGAATGAACTAAACAGCTGGCATAACATTTTATTACGGAGTTTTGGCGGGAATCCGATAGTGAGACGTTGTTGGTTTTGTATTATTAGCTCAAACTTGTGTTTCTTCGAGTGTTAATGTGTAATATTGGTGGAATATTAACCATTAAGTGTTCGTTAACGTGCACGAGTGTAGGCGAATGATATAAACTCAAAAAACGTGTCATTTCGCATTTTTTCCAAAACTCCCAAGAAGTTTCAGTAAAGCATCCACTACTTTACTGAATCATGACTGACGATGTAAATAATTGACTTGACTACTTGACCACGATTGCTATAACATTGCTGTGACTTTCTTAATGTGAAATTAAGAAATATACTTAAAATAAAACACTTGACACTGGCTATATGCACAAACCGTGCGAAGCCATAACTAAAACAAAAAAAAAAAAAAAAAAAAAAAAAAAAATTTTTTCCAAATATATTTACAGATATTTTCAACAAAAACCAACCTTGAATGTCAAAGTGTATGTAAAACCAATTAAAGAGTATGTATGTATGTATGGAAATGTTTAATTCTAATCAGTCGCAGCGCGAATAACACGAGCTCCCGGAGTCCTGTCAGCTCGAGCTCTTCTGCAGCTGACACAGACCATGTAAGTTACAACTGGCTACGTTTTTTTGTGAAACTGTCCAGACAAGAGATAAACGATGCCTGCAATTCAAAGTAATTCACTTTAGGGGCCACAAAATGTGTCTAAATAAAGCCCTGTAACAAATTTTAAAAATGTGTCAGCTTTATAATGTATCAGCGGGTCCGCGCAATTTTTAAGGGTTCTCTTATAATAATTATTACATCACTGAATACATTTATGGATTATTAGGGGACGGTGTTTTTCATAATTTTTTTAGGCATAATTAGGAGGGGGTAGAGTACTGTTTAGGATATTAGCTGGGTTTTTTCAGGGGGTTGTTAGTATACAAGATTACGACATCAGTCATCTAGCCAACATTGATCAGACGAATTTTTGGCGGGATTAAAACTACATATATTTCTACTTCATTGTTTTTCACAGAATAAAGACTATTGATTTAAACTATGCTTATACATTAAAAAACAACAGATTTTTTTTTCTTAAACGTGGTTTTGCCAATAATTTGGTCCAATAGATATCCAATGCTGTATTAAATGGAGCAAATAATGTGTTACTTTCCACAACCCCTAATTACGATAGGACTCGTAATTTATACCCACTAGGGGCTATTTATAACAAACCGGCGTTGAGTGAGTCCATATAAAAGCCGAACCAAGTTTGTTCACCAACTTTTGTCCAAAAGTTTGGCTGTTATCTACAATATATTTTGATAAACATAAAGCCGACAATTTCTCCTTGTTTTCTCTTTATTTTTATGGCTTGGCGTTTCATTTCGGTTATATTTCTTCTTTTGTCTCTTTTTTATATTATGACACATGAATATCAAGCTGAGAATTGAGCTGTGGAGGTAGAGAAGCGCTTTGCAATCCAACGATAGTGGGTTCGAAACATTGATGCAGCGCTAACAACTTCTCATTATTTATGTGCGAAATTCCAGCGCAAGGCACCACAAAAGGCTCGTTAAGACGCCGTTTCCGGTTTACTTATTGAAAGCAGTCGTTAAGTCACGTCAAAAGCACTTGGTAGTTTGAAAAACTCTGACACTAGGGACGCAACTACTTCGTTAGACTTTGAAAAACATTTCTAATATTAGTAGGATAGCTGCACCTCATAGAGACCCAGATTTCAAAGCAAAGCTTTAAACATCCACTTTATGGCCTACGAACACCCTAAGGTATTTCCTTACTAATTACCCTATACCTACACATAGTGGTTTGCACAACCCTGACTCGTCAATTACATTCCGGGTAATAAACTTTGCCTGGAGGTTAATTAACTAGTTAGTACACGCAATCTGTTTATTGGAAGCACATAAATAGAGATTTACATTGTAACATTTTTTCTTTGTTTTGTTTTAATTTGCATTTTTTATTATTTTTACTTCTTTTTTCATTTGCTTTGTTGCATTTTATTTCTGTATTTTTTGTGGCCACAAAGTGTGATGGCGATTATAATCATAATTATGAAATTACGATAAGATACACGCACCAACGCAGTGGTGATGGCGGCTAATAGTGGTCTGTATACACAATAGGATACTCTATTATTACAACAAACACGTATACAAACGCACATAATGCGCTAAATTCATTTTCTAGTCATATTAAGGTTGATATTCAAAACTTACACGGCGATTTCATGTGCTACGATCATGCTACAATCTACGTATAATTACGCTTCCGGTGTAGCACAAAATTGCTACGAAATGTCACGCGTAGCGTGTAGAAATTGTGGTGTTGTGGCTTGTGGGGCGTAACAGACACCGTGATGGTAAAAAATATTAAATACGAGTTTTTGGTTTGTATGAACTTTTTATAAGTACGAGTTTTTGCGTTTGTATGAACTCTTTTACCAGTTTTTTTGTTGTAAATCCTACATTATATTTTGGGTTTGGTTCAAATATCACAGAAACGACTTTGACCCTTATCTGTTTACTAATTATTAGTCACTATTTTAGCATTTAATTTGTTATGTAATCTTTATCAATTTAGATTTAGTTACATTTATTTGCACACTATACTAGTACCCCCTTTCCAAATCTTCATCAATCCTCGTAAAGTTTGTATAGGTCTATAAATTATTCTCATTTCAAATAAAAGAAGATTATACTCGTAGTACAATTCCCGAAAATAGAAGCCGAAGTAATTGCTCCGTGTTCAAACCAACTGGCCTGGCAACATTTCATCATTTCGAATACAAACACAGTCTAGTCTAGATTGTACATTTCAACTCTTCAAATATGTTCAGCTAAAATAACCCTGTGTAAATTCATCCCCCCCCCCCTCCCCCTTAGTTGTCAGCGGCATTAAGAGCTAGCTACCCTGGAGACGTCCAACATAGTAACGCACTCAGACTAACTCAATTAGAGTGTACAGTTTTGTGTACGTAACGACATATAAAGCGTGAAGAACCACAGTTTGTAGCGTCCGTTATATACATATTATGATAATATGTATATCCATAATTTTACTGAAGACTCCTACCCGCGTGGCACACACTTGACGTGCGGACCGTGTAGTGGTATAACGTAACTTATCATCTTCGATAAAATCGACACTTAACAGATTTGATTGCCAGATTGTAATCAAACTAAAAACGATTCGATTCATTTGCGTTAAATCCTTAAAATTATTCCGTTACACAAATAGTATGTGTTGATAATATAACACATTTATATTCAGTTATAGGAAAGTAAATAGTTACCCTGAACTTTCCAATAACTGAATAGTAACGAGTTAATATTTACACAGAATTCAACCCGACATGAATAAAATCATCGAATTAAACAAACTCCCGAAATAGAAAAACAGGAAGTAGAAAGTTCGAACCGTTACAAATTCCCTGAAAATTGATCAAAGTTCAAACTTTCCTTTCACCCGACAAACGAAGCGTGCAGAGTACACGTTGATAAATATATGCAAAGGCATGCACGAGTCTTCAGTAAGGCTCGTGGGTCCAAGACAGGAGCCCCTAAATGGCGTTTTAATAATCCTCATGGAACGGCGCAGCTTTAAATAGATGGATAACTCTTTATTTACTTTAAGATAATTCGATCATAAATGGGTCACAACACAGCAAACAAACATATCTTACTAATTTTAATAAAAACTGTGACAAACTACCCCATTGGCATGAAATTTGGTATTTTTATAGCTTATATATTACCTTATACCCCAACTTACACATACACAGTGGCCTAAAAACTGTGAAATAGTACCTTAATTAGCATAAAATGTATTATGCAGATAGTTTAGAGACACAATATAGGCTACAAATCATCATCATCACCATCATCATCACTGTTTATTTGTCCATCACTGCGATAATAACTGTGAAAAACTATAGGTTTTATAATGTGAAACGCGGGTGAAACCGCGGGGCGCAGCTAGTTATATAATATATACTAGCTGACCCGACAGACGTTGTCCTGTCATTGTTTGTCTTCATGGGGAAAAGCTTCCTCTCCTTCTATCTCTCTCTCTCTCTCTCTCTCTATATCTATCTCTTTCCCTCGCACTCTATCTATCTCCTTCTATATCCATTTCTTTCAGATTTTACCCAGAATAAGTGACAGGTGTCAACTTTACAACCCGATTTTATCAGATACTATGTTTTTCCCAGTTTAAGATATTTTAGCAATTCAATAAAATATTTTAAAATTCAATTGGAATTGCTGAATTTTCTTCGCTATAAACCTCACGGAGCCCGAGACCTTTCCAACGAATGCAAAACAGTGGAAATCGGTTCGTGCGTTCTGGAGTTATAGCGTCAGGAAGGAAAACCCGACTTATTTTTATATAGTAGAGAAGATATATATATATATATTTCCTGAAATACATAGGATACTTGTTATCCCATAAAAATTAACGGTGGGATAATAATAAACGCGGGTGCATGGGTCGCAACTAGTAATTGAATAATGGGTAGAATGGGCAGCCTTATCGCTAAAAGCAATCTTTATAGGCTGGGCTATACTGAATCGTAATCTAGCTACCTAAAGAAGTATACTGACTTGACCCAAAGCATAGAACATCCATATTAATACTCTAGAAGAAAGGACACTCACAATTAAAGTGAGACGGATGATCGGGATTTTGTATGACATTTGAGCGTGCTGTCTCTCTCTTCCATGAGATTGAGTACCTTTTCGCTACGAAGTGTCTACCCTAGGCCCAAAGTAAAACATTAAAATATGAGCCTAATAATCGTGTATCCATGGGAGAGGTAAGAATTGCCAGTTTTATCGTAGCTTTAGCTCGCAAAAGAACATCATAGTCAGTTTACGACTATAATAATACTTAGAGGTAGCGAGAACGAGGAAATTTATGCGAAAACACGTACGAGTGAGCGTAATAAACAAATATATCTCACTTAGCGCCTATCCGTTGCAGACACTTGATTTTAAGTTGTTTGCATAATATGTGAAGAAGTGCATGGAACTAATTGGTACTACATTCGTATTTTTATCGCGTATCTGAGCCAAAAAAATCGTACAGTGTGCCTAGTGTGAGTTTTGACAGTTTCAAGCAGAAGAGCAGCGCCATCTAGTGACTGACTGACTGGCGCTAGATGGCGCTGCTCTTATTCCATACAATTTCAAGTTTACGCTAAACGGACCGAGCGCGTAAATAAATTGTCAAAACTGACACTAGGCACACTGAACAATTAAACACACAACTTTGTACTGTGTTACGAGTGTATTAGTGAGAGAAATTCTCTAGCAACGGCTAGGTTAGGTTAGTTGCACTTCATACGAACGATAAGTGATTCACTTAGCCATAGCTACTCACCATAAACGGTCTTGCACCCGCCACTCACCACGCCGGAAGCCCCGCTGCACGCTCGGCACGGAGTGTATACCACCCAACACAGCTAAAGTTTACACAAAAGTTTCCTTTTACTCTCATTGATATCGCTTCGCCTCTTTCTACTCGACTGATGTTGAGTTGAACTATTTTCGTGCATATAAAGTGCTTGCACTAATAGCATTTTTCTACAAGCGGACAGTTTATGGAGATTTCAGCAAAGGAAACGTTTTTGCATTTTGTGTGCTAAAGGATTGTGTGGAAATAGTACTGTAAACGTTCATTGGATGGTTAAAAGACTGTATTTTCGTCTGTAAGGCATAATAATAATTTATCATAGCCTGTACCCGGCCACTACACTGAACAGTCTTACATCATTTTCGTGAGGAGTATTTAGATATATCATACAGATTACATACATAGATCCTGACTCTTTACTAGGACCATTATGTAGGGAATTAGGTTATACGAAGAACAGTACCAAAAACGTCTAGACTTAGAAATACCTGTGTTTACACAGCAAAAGTCTTCGGAAAACAAATTAATACTGTCCCGAATGATATTGATTGAAGCATTTTTGTGAGACACTATTTTCAGTTAGTTTTGACATTCCTGAAAATGATGGATGGATTTTGCTGCATTTTTTGCGGCCATTTATACAACTTTTTGTTTAAAAAGCAATCAAATGTGAGTCGGACTGGCGGCGCCCGGCGTTCAGACAGAACAAACGGGAATATATGAATAGTGAATTGGTTGGACCCTATTTGAAAAACTATTGCAATTTTTAGTCTCGGCGTTTGTTTTGCGAAAATTTTGTAATACTTACTGCTGTCGTCAATATTATAAATCGCATGCCTAATAAACATTCGGTCTTACCACAAAATATTTAAACACGAGTTGAATAGATATGTCTAAATATTTTCTCCACAAATCGACGTCTAAGCCTCGCTTTTTCTACCTCAATAGCAAATTCTCAAGTAAAATAATTAGGAATGCCAGGATTGAGTAAGAAAATGCGAGTGATAGACGTCGATTTTGTAGAACGAAATTTTCGAAACATCTGTTTAACTCTGGTTTAAACTTTTGTGATAAGACGGAAGTTTTAATTTCAACTTCCGCGTAGTAGTTGTCTGGTTTTAGTTTGGTTAGATACGAGTATAGGTCCTTGTAACAATCCACAAAAAAAAGGATCTGCTAAAACTCGTACTAATGTTAGGTATTATAATCCCAGCATAAACATAAATGTGAAATGAGAGACAAATTCGATAGATATATTATTATATGCCTTGGTTGTTGACTTCAGTGGCAAAAGAAGTGAGATCTAAATAGATATCAAGTTCAATGGTCAGTCCTGAAATTTATTTATAACAACATGAACTATTGTATAACAACTTCAAATGTCATTTAATTTTCTTCTTCTAATTTAGAATAATGTATTGAAACCTAAGATCTTGTTTGGGCTAGTTCAAATATACGTAAGAACTAACGCTACCGGTGTGCCTAGTGCGAGTTTTGACAATTTATTTACGCGCTCGGTCCGTTTGGCGTAAACTTGAAATTGTATGGAATAAGAGCAGCGCCATCTAGTGACTGATTCACAAAACAGACAAAACTCGCACTAGGCACACGGGTGTCTACGGTAGGTACGAAGTATAACCTTGCGCTTTCGACGAAATACAGAAACCTCTATTCAGGCGCAAACATTACAATAATATCAGAGCCTATTTCTCATCGCAAACAATCCTTCATTGGCAATAAATTCGATTTCCTCATCAATTCGAGCACAAAATTGGAGTACCGGTAACCGGCTAAGGGAGAAACGGAGAATATGTCGACGTATCAGAATAGTCGCTTTACGAGGCGAAGACATTGAAATATGGAAAGTTACTAGATACCTAAAACTCATTTTAACACAGAACTTAGGAACATTGATTTTGAGAAAACTATAAGTATAACTAGGCCTCTGGTCTAAGGGGCACGTGGTCAAAATACTGGTCTTGTGTTTGGTCAAAGATTAAGCATTTTAGGAGCTTTGGTAGCGGATTGTTAGATCAGGTTTTGTTTTGTTTTGTGTAAAAAAGATCATCATATATCAGCCCATATCGATCCACTACTGGATATAGGTCTCTTCCTTACCACACTACTCTTACTGGTCCTGCGCCGATCAAAATGCAAGCACAAAGAATAAGTATTAATACATAATAATTACATACGAAATTAGAATTCAACCACAAATTACATTCATTTGTTTCTCATTTACTTATTATTATTATTATTTATTACAAAGCACATTCAAAACACTCTCTTTCATGTTATACAACTCTATACCACCATCTAACGAAGCGAAAAATCAATAAGAGAAAAAAAACTTTCCATCAGAATATCAATTCACGTACAGACTTGGGCAGAAAGCGTACCGACTTACTTATTGCCAAAGTATACCTATTTACTTTTACGTGAGGTTGTTAGTAAACAGGTAAATACGTAAGTAGGTTTTGACTCGGCAGCAAATTGAATCTGTGCGAACAAAATTTTAATATTTCTGTAATGCATCTATATTAATCATTGATCGGTATGCACGTATGGCAGATTGGATGTGGAGAGCCGAAGATTGGACTCAGAAGAGGCCTACGTCGAGCAAGAAGAAGAATGAAGAAGCAGAAAGAAGAACTGAACTGAACTGTGGCTGGCTGATGATGATGGTTAAGTATGAGTGGTTATATGCAAATAGAATACACAAGAACCCCAAAGGTCTGGGCAAGGATTGTAATATGTGTAGACTATTTTATTTAATTTTATAAGAGGCCAGACTTAACCTTTCTTCCGTCGTCGGTATATCTGCATGTTTATCGAAATGGCATTTACATAAGAACAATATTTTCTCTATGACAGTTTACCATCGTTACGACATCTTGAATTTGGTAACGCAGAAACCAGTCTATAAGACAGGCTGTTAAGCCAAATCTCCAATCTCAATAGGAAAACGCGCTGGCTTTGTAAGCAAAATACACTGACATTCTTTTCTTGTATTTACTCAGAATTTCTCCCTAAAAATAGGGGTTCAATTCTAACCAAATATCGAAAATATCCTATATCTTCGGCCTTGATGGTCAGTAAAATATATTGGTGCTACAAACTAATACTAGATATTTTTAACGTGGATACTCTTTATGTATCTAAATATATGATCTGGTCTAATATTAGACCTAATGGCAAAGTACTAAAGTACGTGACGTTGTATTGGATGAAACTTCTTTTAATGGCATACGAGGTCAGCGTTTGACTATGCCTCAAAATATATACCTACTCACTCTTGAATTCAGAGCTGGGTTATATTAAACAGGAAGCACAGACGACAAAAGATTCCAGTTCGATGCGGTTCTTAAAATAAACGGGGACGCCCCTATTATTATGAGACTTACATAAATGGACCTAAAAAGCACAGGTAATCGATAATAAGGCGGTGACAGAGGAAGATAAACGATCCATTATAATTGGAAGCAAACTAGCATTAGTCATTCATTCAGGCTTTTATATTGGTAGTAAGATTTATTATAGATATTGTTAGCATTGATATGTTTTGAGTACCGATATTCATTATCCAATACTCGATACTTTCTTAAATGTGATACTCAATATTTCGATACCAAACGACTACTCTGATCCGTACGCTGCGGATATTTCATTTCGACCTCTATTCGGAGAAACGAAGAGCAAATACGACCTAATAGAATGTGTATTTTGTCATCTGGTATTTTATTTTACGGACCAACTCTCAATTCTGTTTATCTATCTCTTTCTCTCTCTCTACAATTGCTAATGAAATGAAAATATTGTATCTATCAAGTCCATTAGTCACGTTATGAACTGCAATTCTTTATTGCAACGGTGCTTTTTCAAATGATTAATTGGACTGTTCAAATTGATTTCATTTGATGAAGTTTCTGAAACTGTCCATATTCCTCCCATATATTACGTTTCTCGGATCTATAGTAATCTATAATGATGAATGTAACTTGTCAAGATACGCATGAGTGTATTAAATTAAATACATAAAAAGCTACCGCAAGTAATGCCCCAAGTAGGTATACATTTTGTTTCAATAAATCTAAATAAAGTAGTTCCTACAAAATGAGATTTTGGGTGTGTTCGAGGTTATTTATCCTTGTAAGAAAAATACGTGTTAATTAATTGTCCGTTATTGAATTGTTGTACTAACTTTGTCTTCTATCGAATCTGTCAGACTAACTCACTCAACAAATAGATAACATTTTCTTGGATAAAAGGAAACTTTCCCTAAGAGCGGCTTCCACCGTCGCGTCGTTAGCAACTTTTATCTCGACTCTTTGCGAACGGAGTTCATCGTCACTAATTGCAATAATATGCAAAACCGAGATTTTTTACCACCCTATAAGTTTTCTTAGGCCTTCAAAGTTTCGATTTCAAAGGTTTACGGTTGACCTTTGAAATGTATATTCTTTTTTTTTATAATTTGGTGATGCCATGGAGAGGCCGCAAACCCCTTTGAAAAGTCAAACCGATTGATGTTTCAAAGGATTTTTCGTTAAATGTATATCCCAAAAGAATTTGGCTGAATAGGCCGAGTTTTTTTTTAATAGTTTTGTTTATTTTATGAGTGATATCAACAAAGCGACAATGGGCTACATAATAATAATGAGCTATACTTATAACAATGTCAATGTGATGCCAATGCATACAAACACAAAAATCTGTCAGAAATATATGGTTTATTTTTTTATTCATTGATATTATAAACAAATCATTAATATTGAGCCAAAAAACAATCCTACCTACAAACTACTAAAAACATTCTATTAAATTAATATGGTATTATTCGTTGCCATTTTCACGTACTGAACAGGATACGAATCGTTTCGTTTTGATGAAAATTCTCAAGATGTAGGATAACATGAAAAAGTGTAGTCGAGTTAAGAAATGTTCCTTTGTGTAACCTAAATACCCCCTTAATTACAACTAGGTATATTTGCAAACTTTGTTCTAAGCACGATCTTGTCTGTGAACCTTTTGATATATCGACCTTAATCATAACAAATTATTCTGGCACATAATAGAACAACAGAGTGGAACGAACAATGAACAATGTCCCATTTCAGGTGAGAAGTTGGAGATATTATGAAATTGTCGCTTAATATCCTGAACGTTAATTATGTCTTGTCATTGGAAGTTGTTAACTTGTTCCGAGTATAATATAAGATAAATTAATTGATATATAATGAACTTGTAACAACCAGCTACTTCGTTCTCGGCGAGCTGTTATAAGAATTCAGTTTACCACCAAAGCAAAATAGTATATACTAGCACGCCATCCATATCACTACATAGTATAAAACGAAGTCGCTTTCTCTGTCCCTATATCCCTATGTATGCTTAATTTTTTAAAACTACGCAACGGATTTTGATGCGTTTTTTCTTAATAGATAGAGTGATTGAAGAGGAAGGTTTATATGTATAGTAACGCTGTGATACCCGTGCGAAGCCTGATCGGGCTGCTAGTAATGTACATGTACAGTTTTTTACCAGTAGTTAAGTAGCTAGAATTTTACTTACTAGGTTTACATGTAGTGGATACCATTATATATAGTGAAAATCCACATTGCAGCAACTTATAGTTATGCTAAAACAACAGGTAGACTATATTTAAAAAAATATATGCGTGTTTAGTAGCTATATAAGAGCTTAGTTTAGGTCTCTATTATATTTGTATGAGACGTATTATTCTTATAAGTATATTTTTAGATGTACTTATCCATTACTACATAGGATAAGTATAATAATTAGTACCTATACTTACACCCCGACCTAACCCAATTCCTGCTGTCTATCTTGTCCATCCAAAGGTTGTTTGGTAGAGATCGCTTTAAGCGACAAGACCACACATTGTACCTATTTTAAGTCTGACCTTTTTGTATTCTATACATTTTGGTGTCTATAAAAATATATATATCTATGTATCTATCTACACGTAGGTAGGTTAAGAATAATTCCATTAATTACCTTTCGTCTCTATCATCAGGCTGGTTCGCTGTGAACATAGTGTTTTATCGGCATCGATGCTGAAGTCGAACCGAAGTTTTTAATAAAGTAAATAATACATTATCTTACACGTTTGATACCAACTTTTAGGCTTACTTTTGTATTTGTTATGTAGAGCATGTTGACGTAGCACCTAACATCGTTCAATCGACATTGATCGATCGACCTCTAGAGCTAGTCTAGACCTTTGGTATCGGTGTTTTTCAGGCCACTGAAACATTGAAGCGCAGATGTTTCGTCACTATAGATAATAGTTTCAACCTTAAACTCTACCAGAAGAGAAAATCAATCTCTGTGGGGACTTACAGCGAGTTTATTACCCTCGATTACATCGACACTTAACTCCAGGTGAGTTATTGCTCGAACAACCAAAGTAATCGCTGAAAGAGGGTATATTAATTATCCACCCAAAGCTAAGTTAGTATAATCTGGGAACGAGAACTGAATTAAATCACGGGAAATCCCCCAAAGTTACGAACATCAATTTCATAACTGAGTTTCAAAATTATGATGCCTGACTGATTATCGAAGCTATCGTAGGGGTGGCGAATGAAAGTTTTAATGAGATCTTATAGGGCACCAAATGAAGTTAAGAAAAGTATAGAATTCTAGGTATTTGTTTCGGTGTTCTATTGTGCCGCTGATAAATCTCTCTTATTGCTTTAAAATCTGTATAGAGACTGAAAATTCGTCATCGAATAAAACTTAGTCAAGCATAAATAAGCAAGCACTGTAGCGTAACACCTTTTAACATTGTTTTATTTCATTGGAAGCTTACCAAAGAGGTAATACGCCAAGCAGAGGACTGATATATAGATACTATGATACAAAAGAACGGGGCTACGACCTCATTTGACAAACAAATTTTGGAAGTTCATGCTAAATTTTGCGGTCAGCAGGTTTCGAAACCAATCGGTTAAACATCGGTCTTATCGCAAAATATTTAAACCAGTGTTGAACAGTTGAGTCTAAATATTTTCTCCACAGATCGACGCCTACTTCTCGCTTTTTCGAGCTCAATAATAAATTCAAAAGCATTTCTATGTTCACAAGTAAAATAATTAGGAATGCGATGTTTGAGTAAGAAAACGCGATTGATAGACATCGATTTAGTCGGAACGAAATTTTAGAAAAATCTGTTTAACTCTGGTCGAAACTTTTGTGGTAAGTCTGACTGACACAACGAACACCACAAAACGTTGTTTAACCATAGATTAGGTACACAACAGTCTCAACTAATACATAAACGCTATAGAAAAGATCTTACAGACCGCGATACTGGCATATTTATAGCATAATTAGCACCATGACAGGGCCGAGGTGCGGACATGGAACTTTTATCGACAACCTTCTTTATACCCAAGGTTATTTAGACACTATTTTTATTATAAATTCCACTTCTAAAGACTAGAGTCGATAAAGCTCATGGGAGTTTCGAGGCCGTTTTCAATCAATTTTAGCTTAGCGTTGCATATATTTTGTTGTAAGGTAACAAAGGAACGATGCGATAACGTTTCGGTAGAAAACCGAGGAAGTGGCGTTGTTTTTTTTTAAATTTTGTTCACTATTTGGCATCATTCGAAAACATCACTAATGGCAAACTAAGCATGGAGCGGGAGACAGACTGCCTACCATTGCATATACTGTATGATGAGTACGTTGAAAAATTACACCAAACCATTAAAACATTACTAAAAGTCTACGACAATGTACCCAATCATAAATTCAAATGAGAAAAGGACATTATTCCAACACGTTTCGAATGAGTGCCGTCTCGGAGACATTTGAGTCTTACGTGTACCTACGTGCTACTTATATAAACTGTGCTTCTGACACACCCGACTCCGAAATAAGAGGTAATCATTTACGTAAACATTCTCGTAAACTGCCTCTGACAGTTGAGTCTAAATAATAGCTATCTACGTAAACGAAATTTAATATATTGCGAGAAGGCCTGTATTAGATAAGGGATGTTATACATTTAGAATGGCTTGGAGTTTCTTATTATTCAACAAGTAAACACGCGTGTGTACACATGTACAGTCTGTTAACTGAAAATAATTAGTTATTATCTGCACACACTAAACTTTTCTCGCGTGTCCAGATAGACATTAAAATAAATTACTTTTTTCCTTCTTCAGAATTTGGTGTAAAAATTAACACGACTAGAAAAAACATATTTGTACGATCTCTCTTCTCTTCTATTTCTTTGAACTATAAAAGTCCGAGAGCAACCCGAAACTACTCTCGGTCTGTGGTTTTCAAGCACTTAAGTACTCGTAATAACTAATATTATACTAAAGTTTACCCCATACTCTACGTAAACATATTTTATTATTCCAGAGAGCTCTATTCTCTCTTAAGTACACATACAAGCTCTGCACGAGCATTGGCACTTAGGCCGAAAATATACTCGTTACGAAACAAGTTTAAGGCAAAATAAGTCTTCAGGTCATCGCTATAAACATCGCTGTTTCTTGAAAAGGAATATATTGTGGCAAACCAAATTAGCTCTTAGTTAAAAAGACGTAATAAAGTACGTGTAATATACGTGAAGTAGGAGAATGTCAATAGTCTTACGACATCAAAGAGAAGACCGACAATACTAGTAAGCGACAAATAGCCGCCGTCATAGGTCGTTAGGGGGCTTACCATGACGTCTTATCGCGATCCAATTGAGGACCTAAACAGAATCGTTTTACTCCTCATTCGGACCATGGCGTCTTGTTGTGACATCTTGACGCCCATTTATAAAAATGTAGTGATGTTCGCATATTAAAGAACAGTGCAACTTTTAAACCTAATCGCATTGTGAAACAGGCACACGGCTTTAAATCATTTCTGATCGTCCTTCGTGATCGCAAGTTATTTAGTGTGTTGATATTTTAATATTTTCGTTTTGAGGTATCCCACCCGATTTAGTTTGATCGTCTGCACTCAACATGTACATGCATACTACAATCGATTCTATAACTATATTATATCGATAGCAGTGGAAGTCGAATCGAATACACAGGTCGATTGTTTTTGCTCAATTGAATTTTGAATACGATACGAAATGATATCTTTCTATTTTTACGTAGCCCCACACTAGGACTTTTCCTGTATCGTGGGTACCGTTTACAGAAATAATTATAATTTCACATACACATAACACCAAGACCAGAAACAAATATCTGTGGATCACACAAATATTTGTCCCGGGTGGGAATCGAACCCATAACACCAAGCGCAGCAGTCCGATTGCTTAGCCACTCCGCCAAACGTATCGTCAAATCGATATCGAATCGATTCGGTTTCTTATCGATTCTGAATCGCCCAGCTGATATAGACGATAAGTACATTAGGCACTTAGACAGTGAGTCACCATTCTGTAATGGGGACCACCGTAGGATGCCGCTTGCGGTAAGTAGGAACTGTACTATTTGTTGCATTCCAGTCGTAGGAGACGAGACGCGTATAGGCACGTACGTAAAATTAGTACAGTGTCGGTTTGCACCGCAAAAGGAATGTGGTGCGAAAAACCACTCGTAAAGAGTCTGGGTCGATTCGAACCGCGGGATTCCAGCAATGGTGCGAAGCGCCTCTTACCTCATCCAATCATCAATATACCTGCCTAGATTATATTTCGTCGTATTAATATTACTTTTTATACTAAAATGTTTGTAACATGTATTCCCGACAATATATTTCATACTTTTTCATTAATCACCACTGAAAATATGAGTAGCTACTTACTGAAAGATTGAAGTATTTCACACACTTACCTGAAACAAAAACAAATATAAATTTAGATTATTTTACTGGAACAAAATATAGGCTGCACCAAACCTAATATAATAATTATGTCTCGTTAACGTCTGACTACTATGAAAAAATAGTTACCAACGCTACTACATTTCTACTACAGGCCGGTAACCATGTTCACTAGCTAAAAACGGGTCTAATTCGCACACAAACTAATATCAAAATATATAATTTTGACATACCTCGACGTTTCGGTCGAGTTACATCGACCGTGGTCACGGGAAGAGAGTAGAGATCGGGTATCACCATCCGGAGCGGCGCGTGTTGTTTCCAACTACCCGCGTTTGATCTTGCAAAACATAACAGTCACGACATACAACGCTAACAGTATCTGAAGCCCCAGTTGAACATAATTATATTTTTACTTTTAAAAATGCCTCTAACATGCCAATAAATATTTCACATCAATCTTTTAAATACGTCAGTTCGTTTTCCGCTCGGATAGCCTTAGTTTTCGTAAACTCTCCAACGGCAAAGCCCAGCCGAACTGCCTACAAAAATTGCCTTTTGTGAATTTAGTTTTGAGGTGATCGCGCCATTCGTACACTGTGGTGGTCCAATGATAGATGGTTACGAAGACTAGACGGTACAAAAGCAACAAAATACAACGGTTCTTTATTAAACATCTTACCTTATCTTATTAATATAAAGGCGAAAGTTTGTGAGTGCGTTTGTATATTTGTTAAGTACTTCTTCACAGTCAAACGGCCAGCCGTTGGTCCAGACCAAAATTAATAAGACAGAGTATGAAAGTACCTAATACCATGGTAATCCATGGTATTATCATAGGCTACTTTTTGTTCCGTAATCAGCGTAAAAAAACTATACATTTACAACAATCCAAGATCATTTTAACAATCATGTTATACGATATACCTTTATTGGGGCTAGTGCATGCCGGAATAACTATGGGACAAACTAACAATTAACTGTACTCCATGGCATATAGGAAGTGATGTCGCGGCAGGCCTATGAGATGGCGCTACCTCGAAGCCTACCTGATAGACTGGACCACCATAGCTTGGGATAGACAAAATGGAAGGAGAGTAGTGAGGTTTGGCCCTGCAGTGGGATATTTCTGGCTCTTTACACAACGACACTGGTTCCTATTTTTTTTGCTTCTGTCTGAAAATTAAGTGCACAACAACACTTATAGATTTCAAATGGAAATAATATATCCTTTTCTTTAGTTCGTGCCAGATTGTAGTTAGATAGAGCGTTCTACAAAGTTTAATGCATTACTTGCTTCTGATATAGCGCACGCCATTTTAAAGTTGTTTTTTTATCAGTGAAATACGAGCGTTAAAAGGTTAGCGATAAAGGGTTGGGATCTATTCGAGTTAATGAAACCACTTATTTTTAAACGTTCTTAGGGTGCGATTTGAATGTTTTTTTATCATGAACACTGACTTCTTTATGAGGGTTAAGCACCCATTACAGACTTATAAAACAATAAAATACTATTTTGTAAAGTAGAAAACCTAGTGGTACCTACTAAACTTCCTACGAAAAAATCGATTTGTTCTTCATTCGAATAGACGAACGACCGATTAAATTCGAGGACGCACGCAATTTAGATTTGACCTGACAACTATTATTAGAAATAGCGCTTCCATTTATTTTAGACTGCCCGACTGGAATCCTTAGTCAGAATCTTGTATTCTGACAGTAGCCTCTGACAAAAAGGGACAACGGGATAAATAACCCTGACCGCTAAATCCACCCCTTGTTTCCCTGTGATGGATCCCTTCCGAATCAATTGAACAGTCGAGTCAGGGTTGACAACAGTTTTTCAGAGTGGTTAATGGAGGGAGTAGCAACCTATTGTAACTTTTAGTTTGTTGTTTGCATGCATTGTTGCAAAGTATGTTCAATGTTTATTTATCACGTTTATTTTAATTATTAAGACACTTTCTTGTTTGTGTGGCATCATGCAACTAAAATTTTGAGCACTTCCTGATTAGTTATGCGGCTGAAACTTTCATGGTAGCTTACAATTCGATGACGATGCATTTTGGTATACCAAAAACGTGGTCTTAGATAATTTTTTTAATATTAATGCCTCACTTGTTTTCCTAATTTTTTTATTAGGCGCAGATAAGCTATCACAAGCCACTCGTTTACAGTTTTGAAATAAAGTACACAAACCGGGCGGCAGCCCTAATCCCAACCCGGTTCAACTTTTTCACTTCACCTCGAGGGAAATACGCGAATCCTTTCACTGTTGATCGTAAACAATAATATTGTAATTCCGGAGAAAATTGCTGCGCGACAAAAGGTCTATATCGGGCGCTCGCCAGGGAACATGCGGCACCTGATCGTATTTTTTGAAATAGCAAACAAAACAAGCAACCTCTTCTATTTTTTACCCATCATCGGCACTAAAAACTCTAGGTTTTTGAATAACTGAATAGTTTTCTTGAAGTTATTTACTAAACTAGATCTCATTCCATTTTTAAAAATAGAATTTCTGTTATGATTAGACAGACGCGCTCGAAATTAATAAAAGTAAAAAATACCCTCATATTTTTCTAAAAAGGCGCCGTTCTTAAACATCCCAAATTCTGCCGTCGTCTATGTCAAAGACAAGACCCCAATCCGGTCATAAATTAAAAAAATACCGGAGAAAAAGTTCGTTCAAAAAGTACAACTCTGAAACAACGCCACAGCTGTGCTTACCGCCATAAGTCCCTAAAGTAAAATATTATCCTTCACGCAGAATCATTTCGGAGAAATGTGTTTCTGGATCTCTTTGCCGCAAACATCGGGGTAATACGTACCGGGACACAATTTCGCGAAATAAAAGTGTCACTTCCGTTTCCATCGCAAGAACATAGGGTAGGTTTTTGGCGGGAAACCGATACAGTAGCATTGTTTATTTTGTTTTTTTTTCTCATATTTGTGACATTTGAACGTGTTGGAATATGGAAACGTGCATGAGTGTGGGCAAATCCCATAAACCCAAAGACGTGGAATTTCGAGTTCCATCCAAAATTCCCATTTAGTTTCATTTAAGTATCATCACAAACTTTTCTCTCACCACTAGTGTAGCATTAGTTTCCAAATGGACCAAGCGCCATTAGCCTCAGATCTCAACCATAACACCAATTACAGCACCCTTTAGACACAAAAGGAGACCCAAAAATATCCTAAATGCCACTCTAATGTATGCTAATATGACCCTAATGCGCTTCGAGCCCCACCATTTAGTTTTCCTCATTTCCTTGAGGGTTTTCACCATAGTAATTGGAGGCGCAAAATGAGACATTTCACAAACCGAGTTCGCATTGAAACCCCGTCATTCCATTCTAAGTCCTACACTCTATTTAATAAGGGCAGTAGTACCGCGAGAAGGAAACTAATTATGATAATCATCGGTCTTATATCCACGCGTTAATTTCGGGATGCCACAAGGCGTCGCCTTGATCCATTATGTTATATTAGACGCGGAAAGATGCTATTTGGAGACTGGCTTCTTCGATCCTGGAAGTAAATTAGATTCTGTATTAGATTACTTTGTTTGGTTTGTCGAAGAACAACAGGGGATAGTATGCCATAACATACGATTGGATATAAGATTTGACATCGAAAAAGTTGATATGAATAAGGTTTTGGTGAAGCATTTATATTACTTCTGGCAAGATTTTACTTTACTCAATTCGTGTTAAAGTAGGTACACAGTAAGTTACATAAAAACTATTTTACTAACCAACCTATTATGTCCCACTGCTGGGCAAAAGTCTTCCCCATATCCTTCCAAACTGCTCTGTCTTGAGCCAAGTCTTGCCAACGAACCACCTCAAAATAATAACTTCTAATATAAAAACAAATGGCCACCATCTTCTTTATTTTAATATTTGTATACTTACTTATGATTGTTCAGTCAAGCGTACCTAACCATTTTTACCGTTATATATTTATGGACATCACAGTTTAACTAAAACAATATTCAATTACAAAAAACACAAATTACGTACCTACCTAATCCGTGCGTGAAAAAAGTCACTTTTGTCTTGTGAAAAAAATGAAAAAACAATTTATTACTGTAAAATAAGAGTATATATTATTGTATATATACTAATGCCAGAGAATTGTACAAACGCTACGTTTAGACTACGTTTAATTCCAAAATGACACTTATCTTTATCCCGCCTCAATGTATATCTCAAGAATCTTAAACTCCAACAAAAATACTTCACAAATCAACAACCAGTCCCAGTTATTATAAACTCGGCTTGTTAAGTGCCAGAGTGGTCTAATTGAAACCTTCGTTTGTCTGAAGCACCATCGAGAAATACTGGCACAACCTCAATCCAATTTCCCACAATTCCCCCATTTTCCCGCAATCCCGGAAAAATTCACGCGAACTTTTGCCTACGAGAGGCGAAACAGCTGAATTTTACTGTGTGATTTATTCGAATAACTATGCGAAACGTTACGTTTGAGAATATAATTCATGTTAATTTTATTGTGTGTTTTGAAGTCTATATTTTCGTATGCAGTAAGTTAAGTGAAAAAATGATTTTCATTTTATTCGTGAATACGTGTACTTATGACTGTCTCCTCATAATATTGTGCAATATTTTGCAAATGAAGTTTGAGGGGCATTAGAATTCTTTTGTTATGGGAAGCATAATTAAAAATCTGAGTTACTGTCTGCATCTGTATTGCGTTTATGGCGTACAGTAATGGTTGATTAAATTCCTTGGGGGCGAAGAATATTTTACCATAGATTGTGCCATGGCTGTTAATACGTTGGGAGCTCCTCGCTTGGAAGTTAGGTAGGTATATCTTAATTTATGGTAATGTACGTTAAGCATCAAACTGGGCTGAGGCGTAAATGCTATTTATGTTTATTCCTTTGATGCATGGCTGCCTGGAAGATAGATCGCTCTGAGACATAAGATGACTAATTATTGTCACAGTAACTTTATGCTATACTTTGCTTTTGTTTTTGGTGTTTCTATAAAAGGTTAACCTTTATACATATATATTTCCACATCTTTTTTTTTAACTTAAACCATAATCAATTACTGTTTAATTTAATTTATAATACTTTATGATTATCTTTGCTAACGAGAATTAGCTGTTTGACTTGTAAAAGTGTGATTTAATTGCCTATTTACAATAAATGCTTTGACTTTGACTTTGATTTAGATCCTAAAATACAATGAGAAGTTTACTCTCGATCTTATTCAAATTCAAATTCAAATTCAAATGATTTATTTCAGACAACAAGTCCATACATAATATTTATAAAATTTACACACAAAAACATTCAGCATTACAAATTAAAAATTAGACATTCACATACCTACGACTAAACTAAACCAAAACACAATTTAAAAAATATGAAGCCTAACTAAATGGCACATCATGGGGCAGTCGACCCTGTCAGCCACAACGCTAAGGATGGTGTTGGTGCTGCCGCGGACACGGCTTAGCAGTGAGGCGGCTCTCTTGCGTAAGATGGCATGAAAGCCATCAGTTCGAGCATCAGCAAACATGCCTGATGCACTGCAGTACCTCGGCAACCCCAACACAATCCTAAACGCGTTATTATACTGCACGCGCAGGGCATTGATTGTCCTCTGCGTATAGTTAGTCCATAGAGTGCACGTGTAAAATGATTGACAGAAGGCCTTGAAAAGAGCGACCTTTACGTCGTCGCTACAACGTGCAAATCTACGGGCCAACATATTGCATCGGACAGCCAGCGCCCTGCGCTCCCTCTCAATGTCCTCGGTGTCTGTGAGGTCATCAGCGACCCAGTGGCCCAGGTACTTGAAACGCGTCACTCTTGGTAAGTCAACTCCATCAAGAGTGACTGGAGGCACTCTGGTGACGGTGTGACCACGCGATTGAAATACCAGTATCTCACTCTTCTTCACGTTGTACCTGAGCCCGTGTGTCGCAGCATACATCTCACACCTCTTGAGCAGCTTTCTGATGGCACTTATCGAGGGCCCCAGCAGCACCATGTCGTCAGCATAACTAATGTTGTTAATGAATTTACCATCTATTGAGCAGCCGACTCTGGTGCCGCTGAGGTCCTCGACAAGTCCATTCACGTACAGGTTGAAAAGCCGGGGAGATGTTAGCCCTCCCTGCCTGACTCCACACTTCAGCCTGTACGCATCAGAGACCACTCCCCCCCACCTCACGACATTTGTTTGGTTGTTGTACCAATAATCAAAAATTTTTATAATTTCTTCAGGGAGGCTGGTTTCCGATCTCATCTTCTTCCAGAGCACATCATAGGACACCAAATCGAAGGCCTTGGATAGGTCCAGGAAGCAAGCGTATACGGGAGTCTTCCTGTCGGTATAATAGCGGACAGTTTGCTTAAGGCATAGTATCGCAGTTTCTGTCGACAGCCCCGGTCTAAAGCCGAACTGGGCGTCGTTCAGCCGCAGATGCCTGCTCAGGATACGATCAAGCAAACTGTCCAGCACCTTAGCCACAGTGGTAGCTAACGAGATGGGCCTATAATTACTCTTGTCCGATGAGTCCCCGGTTTTATTTTTGATTATTGGTACAACCACCGTCTTCATACACTCACTAGGCATATAAGAGTGTCTTATGCAGAATGTATAAAACATCGACAGGACCCTTGGCAGATGAACACCAGCCCACTGCAGGTGCTCGATACTGAGACCGTCGTGACCTGGGGATTTACCCCTCGTCATGTGTTTAATAACCGACCCCACTTCTTTAGAAGTGAAGCCTCCCGTTAACAAAGCGGACAAGTTATCATCAGTATCGAGCATCGGCAGCTGCGGCGGCGCTTCTACAATAGGCGAGGGTTCTACCTGGAAATGAGCCCTGAACATGTTTGCAATGTCTCTAGGTTCCGTTACACCGGCAACACTCAGAGGGGCGGTAGGTCTAGGACTGAGCTTTTTTGTGCATTTCCAAAAATTTTTAAAATTCTTTTTAGCATGATGCGAGGCTAGTATATCCATTCTAATTTTGTCAGCATTTTGTTGACACCACTTGAGTTTAGCCTTGAATACACGGCGGGATTCCGACATGTTATTATAAACGGTACCTTCCGACGGTCTCCCATAGAGTAACCAGACTTTAAAAGAAAGCCTAGCCGCTTCATGGGCGCTCCTGACATGTTTATTCCAGCCTACCACCACACGCCTTCGTTTTCTATCATTAATTTCTGAACATGAACTAACCACAGCAGCCTCACACATAATTTCAACAATATTCGTATACAATTTGTCAATCACACGTCTATGCTCCACTTTATCGCATGTACCATCTGCACACTCCGATAACTCCGGAGGAAAGTCAATTAATTTTAATTTCTCATTACATATTTTAGTATACATGTCAATTTCATCAAAGTCCCTCTCTCCCCACAAAACCCCATTTCGCTTACTTTCTACCAAAACAGTCCGAGTTTTTATTTTTGTAAAATTACATGTCAATTCCAGTGGGAAGTGGTCTGACCAGATACAGTCGTAGTGCACCTTTACATCCAGAACTGACTGCCACGCAGATTCGGTTACTAGGCAGTGGTCAAGCCAACTTGTGGTACCGTGGGCTTCGCTCAAAAATGTGAAGGTGCCTGACGAAAGGCCTAATTTAATTATATCCGCACAAATCCAACTTTGATCAGCACAAAATTTTAGTAACTCTCTTCCGAACAACTCACGTGGATTAGAGTTAAAGTCTCCCAAGATAAATACAGATGCAATATCCATGTTCTCAATAACCGCGCTTATCTCACTCAGACAGTCAGTAAATTCAATCAAATTTTCAGTTGTATCCACTGGCATGTAAACCGAAAATATTAAGACTGAACGATCACTCACACTTGCCTCAATCGCCGCGAGACGCACACTATTGCACGGAATAACATTTACCGAACTGAACGCACTTTTCCGCCACAACAACGCTACTCCGCCATAAGGCCTACCACGCACTATACCGGCGGAAGTATCGATCGCAGATTTTCCCGTGAAGCCGAAGTCCTGGTCGACCGTGCCGAGGATTGGTATGTCGTGCGGGAACAGCCAGGTCTCCTGCAGGGCGACGACATCAGCTCGCTGACACAGGGTCCTCACATGATCCACCGAACGTGTGAGGGACTTACAATTAAAGCTGACGAAACTGCTACTTGGTACTATGTTTACTGTTTGGCTGTGATCCATCATACGATTTGTTAGTGCGTCTCTTGTTACCAAAATCTATAAAACGCCTAAAAGAAATCCCCTCAGGCCAGGTGCTATCATTCATAAATAACTCCAATTTAAGCCGCGGCACAAATATCTTATACGCGTCATAGTCTTTTTCTCGCTTCATTTGAATCTTCTCCAAGGTTACACCTACTTGTGTCCTATCCCTGATAAATCCAATAATATCCGTAATCGTGGCGTTCTTATCAACATTGTTTATAAACAAAGGGATCTTTATATCTGCGGCCCGGAACGTACACTCCTGCTTAGTGTGCGCGCTGCCTTTATTTCCAATAAATCTATTCCTGTATCTTTTTCTTTGTACTTCTGTCCACTCACTACTTCTCTTTGATTCCTTCCATTCACCTTCTGCGCGCGCCAGCTCCGCAAATGAGTTAGTAGACACGCACTTGCTACTCGGCGCCAACGCCGCCGCCGCCGCTGACAATGCACCATTCACCGAGCCTAATGCACCCAGTGTAGGCATAGGCACCTCAGTCTCGCTCTTACCGTAGGCCGGTGCGGTAGGTATCGCGGTGACGTCACTCTCAGCCGACCGCACGACGCACAGCTCCTTATCGCCCACTGATCCCATTGTGCCCCTCATTATCACACGTTCAGGCGAAGATGTATGTACGGACGGCATGACAGGCTTAGTATTGATGTTATTACTCATGCATTGAATAGATGCGTAATCACAGCTGTTGTTATGAGTTGTACTACCTGCCATACATTTTGGAACGACCGCAGACATCACAGACATATTATGCGTAAGTTCCATAGGTCTGCTATCATAATGTAAGCTACCTAGGTATGCACCTCTCCGCAAGTTAATATTTCTGTATGCGCTCGTCTGAATATTCTCCTCGCGTAAGCTATCCGAACTACCGGCACGCTCAAGCTCGGCGCAGGCACCGCCACCAACCCTGCGTTCATTGTTTGTCTCCATAATCTCATTTCTAGTTTGTAACAGCTGATCCGTCGTAACATAATCACTCTATAATCACTTATATAAACGTAAATAATGAAATGAGAGAATGTCCCTTTTCAATAACAGATGGGCACGTATCTTGCACACTGACACGTTCGGATATTGCATGACCATTGACCAGTGTGCCTAGTGAGAGTTTTGCCTATTTCTTTACGAGCTCGATCCGGTTAGCGTAACCTTGAAATTGTATTGAATAAGAGCAGCACCATCTAGTGTCAGTCAGTCAATCACTAGATGGCGCTGCTCTTATTCCATACAATTTCAAGTTTACGCCAAACGGACCGAGCGCGTAAATAAATTGACAAAACTCGCACTAGGCACACTGATGGGCACGTTTCTTGCATACTGACACGTTCGAATATTGCATGACCTGGGGGCTTACCATGACGTTCAATTGCGATCCAATTGTGGACCTAAACATAATCGTTTCACTTTAAATAATAGTAATACATGACTTTCGATATCATTTAGGTAGACGTCAATCCTTTTAGATTTCAAATCAATCTAAATTAAGCGTCAAGATCTCACAGCAAGACGTCACGGTACGAATATGTAGTAAAACGATTCTGTTTAGGTCCTCAATTGGATCGCAATAAGACGTCATGGTAAGGCCCCAGATAGTCCAAGCGCGGTATTACCGTTGGTCTTGGTACTACTGGTACCACGGTATATTTTTGTACTTGGCTTTCTACCACCGTTGATTGTTTTTTCCCTTGGGCGGCACGACAAACTGTGTCACTAGAGGCCAAAAAACAACCAGACAGGTTGGTATAGATACGTCAATATCATTTGAAAATAGCGGTAAACATGATATCATTATATGTCAGTACATTATAATATCATTTATATACTACTGACAAAACAGTCGTTTTACGTCGAGTAATAAAATTCAAAAAGCTATAAGAAATACATCTAAACATTTATTGCTTTTAAAACGGGGGCAGATCGTTTATGATCTTGATTAGCTACACGCTGCGAATATACAATGAAAAGCTGTTTTATTGAAAGCTTTTATTGCTAATTTTAGAAAGAAAAAGTAAACATAAAAACGTTTACTGTAACGGTACAGCAAAGAAAAATGAGGAATCAAAAATACAAAAAGCACAATGTAGTTTGGAGAAAAAGGGCGTGTAAATGACAGATTTTTTCATATGCACATTATTTTCTATTTAGACATGCACATTATTTATATTTAGATTCAAAACACAGCCGAACAAATCATTTGGTACAGTCTTTACACTGCGCTATAACTATTTCCATCAAAAACTAGATTTTCCACGAAACTAGACAACATACAGTCTTACCACAAAAGATTTAAACCAGAGTTGAACAGATGAGTCTAAATATTTTCTCCACAAATCGACGTCTAACCCTCGCTTTTTCTAACTCAATAACACATTGACAAAAATAATAATTAGGACTGCCAGGATTTAGTAAGAAACGCGAGTGATACACGTCGATTTTGTGGAATGAAATTTCAGAAACCTCTGGTTTAATCGTTCGTTGTAAGACCGATGTTTAAAGTTGATGCACTTACCAGAGATATCTTTCAAAATTTTCTGCTAGCGATTTGATACATAAAATCGAATTCAGATTGGAAGCACTGCATCGTAAGACGATACGGTGCACTGCAGACTATCCATTCACCGGTTTAATATCCGAAACACATAAGTGCACTTTGCCGAAGCTTGCCTTCGATAGCAATGTATTATAAACTTTATAGTAGATTGCTTTATGCTATATTATAGTGTGGTCTATTTCATGTGCAGTCGAGTCGTGACTTGAAATAAGTGGATATTACATCCTCCAAAATAGTCTTAGAAAAGTTATTGATAAGTAGTTAGACTTGACCGTAATTTAGTGTTGAACACTAAAAGTGATATGAAAGTGGACCTTATTAATTATTTTCTTCCTTCTAGGTATCATGAAAAGAAAATTAAAGATGTACATAGAGTATACACATTTTAATTTAATCATAGTCACTTCTGATAATATTATTATAATTGTATAATTATAGTCACTCATGCGACTATCATACTCACTCATGAGTGTTTAACAAAGTGAGCTTTCTTCAACTAATTTTGTTACGTATTTCTTTTTTTTTATAACGTAACCCCACACTAGGATTGCTCCTGTATCGTGGGTACCGCTTACAGACATATAATTTCACATACAGATCACACCCAGAACAGAAACAAACATATTATGTGGTTCGCACAAATATTTGTTCCAGAAGGGAATCTATTCCGCGACACCGAGCGCAGCAGTCCGATTGCTCAGCCACTACGCCAAACGTACGCCGTTTATTTATTTTGTAACACAGTTAGCAACTGCTGAGATAAGACCTAAAGAAGAGAAAGTGGCCGATAAAAACCGTTAAAGATGCTAACCGAAAATCGTTAAAGGAGATGCCTTCAAATCTAAACCAAGTAAGTCCACACTGGCTTTCTTCTCTAAATCCTCTTCCGTAGACGTTCGTATAGCTGACACCTAAAAAGTGAAGCAGTGACTTAGCTCCAACCAAACATCGTTACAGTTTTAAGTTTAAAAAAAGATAGGTACTTCTTAGTTAAGTTTGAGGAAAAAATACAAAAAAAGAACAAGGTCGATTTGCGTAAGTATTCGATTTTGTACTAAAATCTCGAAGTCAATTATTGAATTCTTCAATTATTATTGTTGTTTTGTAATAAAATATTTTCAGACGACTTATAAAGCCGTAAAAGTGCAGTGTCTGATTTGAAATTTAATAATTATTATTTATTTGGTTTAGGTGCGTCTGTAAAAAGCGGTGGTAGCCTAGTGGACGCCTGCCTGCCAAAGCAGGTGGTGGCGAGTTCAAATCCCAGTGTGGGCACGTATCTATGTTGTCTTATTAATAGTACATTACGATACGTGCTGTCTAAGTAGTACATTAATACACGGCGGCGTGAAGTTAGCGCCCGAGCGAAGCGAGGGTGCTAACCGCCGTGTATTTAATAGACTTACTTACGCAGCGAGTATCGTATACTATTTTATAGCACGTGTGACATAAACCCGTCATCTGTTTAATTTATTTAAATACGTCTCCTAATTAATGCAATGAAAAGATGTTCATTTGACTCTTAGTAATAAACACACAAGTTTTAATGTGGGTAGGTTGACATTCCACCAGTAGAGAACGGGAAAACACAATTTACACCTACCCGTATCACTTCTTGGTTTGTTATTTTAGGTTATTAGTATTTTTGGATGCATATCTATTGTTTGTGGATTGCTTAATGTGATATTGTTTTAGATTTAATATTGTTCACTTTAAATAATAGTCAAACATGCTTCAACTAAAAAACAGTGAAAAATATCAATATTGTAGGGCTTCATTTTGTAACCAAATCTTTATCGTAACGTGAATACCTACTTAATATTGGAATCTGTGATTGATCTGGTTTGTGCATAAATGTATTCACTATGAGACTATATTTTATAATATTAGATATGGTGTATAATAATTGAAAGTGTGTGTATTCAGTGAAAATGCAACATTTCTAAATCAAGTAAGTATTCTTATGTTTCAATAATTATATAATCGGATAACAAATTTTATAACAAAGGTACAGAGTACGGTTAATATCGCTAACTTAGGTATAGCGTTCAACTTAATAAGTAATATTGTCCGACGAAGAACAAAATGAAAATATGCAGAAATATGGCGCCAAAGACATTGGCTTTTCGGTCCCACACGTTACAGGTTATACGTATCTTCTCTTGCTTACTATGAGTTTGTGAGTGGCGTAAAAATGTATGACTGATTAGCTTTGGTTCAGTATTACACTCGCAACGATGGGTATATTTTTAAACGGTGTGAAGTTAGTGAACATCAGGCCGTTTAAAAATGTGCTACTTTGAACAGCGCAAAGTGTGACCTAAGTGCGGGTTTAGGTCGCACGGTGCTATAAACATAATTATGTAACGTAATTATCACTCGCTTTTCGGTGAAGGAAAACATCGTGAGGAAACCAACATGCCCGAATTATTTAGAAGATATAACGTGATCCACAAATCCATATCTTGCCCCGTGGTGGATTATGACCTAATCCTAACGAAAGTGAGGGTAGACCTTCGTCCAGCAGTGGGACAATACAGACTGAATTATTTAAATATTTTATTATTATATTTACTTGTTGTACTTTTTGGTTTCATTTATCCGGTTTTAAAAGTTCATCGAATATGTCATTAAAAAGCGGTTATTTGGGTCGTGATCTTGAGTACTGTACCTTTCGTATATTGCTGTAAAGCTGACACAAACTTGCAGTTCACGCAGGGAGCGCGTCTTGAATAAAAGATCAAGGCTTTTACGGCTTGTATTTAACTTACGCTAGTTTGTTACCCGAAACTGTATACGGCTTACAGGAATTCTACGCTCCTGAATTTATGAGAGGGTGAGAGTAAAGTGGCTGTGACAAGGTGATAAACTTGATATTTGCCACTGCAGTTGACACTGTACGAAGTGCTTTTGGTGGCGCTTTTAATCCACGTTAGTGCTTGCTCTATATCTCACGAAGCCAAATCAAAATTACTATTCACTTGACCTTAAGTCTAGAAAGTTTCTTGACTCTACTACCGGATTTAGAGTGTATCTATCCGAGAAGAACCGGCAAGAAGCCGGCTAATTATTCGGATTTTTGTTTATTGTATTAAGTTGATGTGATTTTTCATGGTGTGATAATTTATTTTGAATCAGCTATGAGTATCGGGACTTTAAAGTCTGTGAACAACCGAAAAGCTTCGAAAAAAGTACTGTTCAAGAACCTTAGAAGAGCTTACTGAATAGAGATAAAATGTCCGAGATCTGCATAAAATTGCATAATTCGCGGCGTAGGAAGAAGTAATAAGAAAAGTTTAACCCTCCAGCTTCGACTAAGTTCGACTAAGTTAGTTCAAGTCTGATCACTTTGTCAAGTGTTTCTGGTAAGTGACAACTTATACAATGCCGTTACAGTGAATTAGACTGTGGAGTGCTCAGTAAGTTGATCGGAAAACTTATAAAGGACTGATGTAACTTAGTTGCAGAACACTGCGGCTTGCACGGTCGTTTCTTCCGCGCGTACCTGCTAGATGGGCAATGATCTTACACCCGAGGCTTTCTCCTTTCTCCTGCACGGAGTTTCAAGGAAATAGCAAAAAGGTTTGTATAATAGGGAGGTATTAGCCAACGTAACAGCAAAGCCTCTAGTGACATTTATGTGGATAGGCGGCAGTGACTATTAGACTAATTTTCTTGCCACCAATTTTTTTTTGACGTCACGTTTGGCATAGTGGCTGAGCAATCGGACTACTGCGCTTGGTGTCGCGGTTTCGATTCCCGCCCCGAACAAATATTTGTGCGATCCATAGATATTTGTTTCTGGTCTGGGTGCGATGTGTTTGTGAAATTATATGTCTAAATAAAGTAAGATTTAACAAAAATATATCATAGGATCATTGCTAGGTCTCAACTCTGTTAGCTTGGAACGCGCCATCCCTATACAAATCCCCGTACAAAACGTATCGTACCTATACAAAAACTGTCAAATTCGCCCACTTCGATAGCCAAACCGCGGTTCAATAGCTGATAGACTGCCCGGTTTCGTACCCATGTAATGCTGTCTTTGTCATTTGTTTAGTGCCAAATAGAGACAACGATAGACTTGTCTGATGGCCCAGGAATCATTTGACCCGACGGTTTGTTGGCATCCCTTCCAGAACCAACCCTAACTCTAACTCATCCCAATCACTCCAATCAGACGGTACTCCGAAGTAATCATTGATTTTACGACCAGCCGTATACTGCCTGCCGTTAACTAGAAATGTTATCGCTACTTAGAATCGATTCTAACAGATGTTTACTATAAATGCCCTATTGGATACTAATTTAACTATTAATGTTTCATTAAGGGCGGCCTGCAAATGCCTTAAATGACAAAACTTTACTTCACGTATTAAAAAAACATGTATACTTGATGGGTTAATTCGCATTTCAGACTTGAAAATATTAATTTAATACACACCTCTGTGTCTGAGGCAAACATAGTGGAAGTTTAAAAACTTAATAAACACAGTTTTAACGGAATGCGATATGCACGACCCGTTACGTCCTTGCCTACTGGCATGCACTGTATTTAATAGTCCCAGCCAGACTGCTATTATAATAATGTTTTCAGCTCTGTATAAGTGAGGAATTATGCTGTGAAACGCCTAAATTACGGCGGAAAATTGAACGACATGGCAGAAATAATGTTGCTTTTTTTACCGCTTCAACTAAGAAAACTGATGAAACTATTTTTATGGTAATAAAATGCAACATAAGTTACTCAATTTCAAGGACTTATGTTACTTAACTAATTGAGATTTTGCAACATTGCTACCCTTACAAAAAGATGGTTTATTTATTAATTAATCGAAGTATATACCTAATAGATTATTGTCACATTTACCACGGCGCGGTGACGCGACGCATAGGTATGTCAAATTCGTACAAAATTATCAACTCAGCAAACCGACCTCAATACCTAACGATATGTATGGAATCAGGCGGCAGATCAGTGGTTCCCTTTGATTATTTACTTTGTGTTTCCATGTTAAACGTAAGTTCACCTCGCACTCACCGCTTCATTCCAGAATTACGCTAAATATTCATCTTCTAGACATTTTTTGCCCCAATTCCCGAGAATTCCATCGCCATTCGCGTCACGAAAATATCTCGAAAGCATCTGGGATTACAGTGTTAAGACATGAATTTTGAAACAAAATAAATGAACTCGATTCCGTGGAACGCGTCCCGGTTCAGAATCATATGGCACGGGGATATTGCATCCGTTATGCATATGGGGGAATAGGTACTGGGGTAACGAAATCTTTTTTTGTGAGATTGTAGCGTTAAGATTTTGGGAATCTGTTTTGATCTAAAGGCAGATTCAACGACGAGGATATGCGGTCTACACTAAACTCCATCTGTGAATATGGGGTATTTCGGAAGAAATCTTATTTATTTTTCGGATTGTAGACGCAGTTGCGAGGCTCTGCTGCTGCTGCGTTAATCTAAACGCGATTGGAATTCGTGTTTATGCTACTTAGAAAATACATTTTTTGTCGGTAAGTTAATCAGAATATTAGTCGGCTTTGAGATTCTCTTAAATTTGTGGTTCTTTGAAGTGATCATTTCCCACAACCCTACTATATTCCTAAATAATTACGATAGCAACTCTAAAATGTTGCACAAAAGAATATTAACTATTAATAATTATCACTTATTATTACTCAATTATCAATTATTACTAATATTAATCTACTATTTAATAAGACACTAACCCAATAATTAACTATTACAACATAAAGCGTACTACTTACTACAAAAAAGAGAGAACAACAACAATGAAGAGTTATTGTATTGTATTTTTTTGTATTGTATTATACAGCAGTTGAACAACCGTGCTACAAGGCTTATAGGTACCCAACAATTCTAACCCACTACCAGTCAGCAGTATATAAACAACCACATATTATCACCACATATCGTGGTCGTGGCCCATATTTTACTATAATTATGTGTGGAGTAGTGGCCGTATTATGGCTTAGTAAGAAGCCATACAATTGTTATGCATGCATGACTAGTAGAACCTCAGAGTTAATAGCTACCATACAAAAGGTGCCTATGAATGCGTCAAACACGGCAGAAATAACTAACAAATAATATGGTGAAAGCTTTCCTTGCGTAGGGGTTAGTGTAATCAAAATAATTGGGCATCCAACAAAGTATTATGATAAAAACACCCTTTAAATTATTCGACACATTAAAGTCCAACATTTAATTATGAAGAATCCAAAGCGTTCCTTCATTTATTTCAACGGACCTTGGCAATGGCTTGAAGCCTTGAAAACTGACTTGCCAACTACCACGTACTTACCAGAATAGAGTTCCAAGATCAATTTGGTTTTAAAGAATATATTTTAAAAAATCCTGCTCGACATCAGTTACATATGCAAAAATTCAAAACCGTAGGATTATGAGAGATCAACGTTACCATTCTGAAAAGTGGTGGATACTTTACTGAAACTTCCTTTTAAATTGTATAGGATATTATACTCTTTCTCTATCATATCTCTAGAGAACGCGCCCATCCGTAACGACCGGAAAATAAAATCTGCAAGTCATCATAATTCATTCATCTCTACACTGACTACGCAAATTTTGGAATACGAAATATTGTATTATTATTTTTAAACCTGAAATCGTAAGTTTATCTTTAATTCCGCAAATGCACCTTTAGCTGTCAGTCAACCTACCAGAATAATTATTGTACCTTCTCCAATAACATCGCCCGCCACTCTAAAAACCAAATGCAGCAATCGACGTCGGCACGTTTGGCGTAGTGGCTGAGCAATCGGACTGCTGCGCTTGGTGTCGCGGGTTCGATTCCCGCCTAAAACGAATATTTGTGCGATCCACAAATATTTGTTTCTGGTCTGGATGTGATGTGTATGTGAAATTATATGTCTGTAAGCGGTACCCACGATACAGGAGCAATCCTAGTGTGGGACTACGTTTTTTTTTCAAGAAAGAAAGATAGACGTTACAGTTAAAATAAATTTGATTTCATCTCTTTCTATCGAGCTTCTGCTGATAACTGGATGTTCTCATGCCCACCACAATTTCACCTATTTCAAGCACATAATAATATTTTTAATATTTTAAAATGTTTAGAATAGAAATTGTAATAAAATTTGTTGAGCGATATTTTCTGGAAAAGTCCAAAATATGTCTCCCAGTTGTAAATAAGAAAATAAAATTGAGCTTAGAATAAACAAAACAGCTCATTTGAACGTCAATCAGACGCGATCTAAGTGAATCGTCAGCCCTTTGCGAAGAAATCTCATTTATTTGAAGATTTACTGGAAGTGCCGGGAATGCTGACAGGGGTTCAATTTAAGACAGTTTTAAACTTAAATAAGAAAGGAATTTTGCAAATAGCTTGTTGACTTCAAAGCCGACATCACTGTAGCTGCTTTCATGTTATTTGACTTTCCTTTTTCTGCTTTTCGTGAGACTTTTTGTACAGCTTTCAATAGACCATCCATCCTGAACATAATTATAACATGAAATAAAACTAGGGTTGTGCAGTGTGCACCGAATAAAAATCACTTGTTTTTTTTTGTTATTAAAAATGGTAAGCAGATGCGAATTTTGAAATTGACTTTTATTGTATTCAATTTGTTTATTTTTTATGTTAAAATGTACTTCATCAATTTGTAAACTGATTTCATTCTACATGTGGCTGCGCTTTTACACGCTTTTTTGCCTATAAATTTAAAAACCCTCTGGAGATTTTTGTGATACGCCGCGTAAACTCCTATCAATGATCTCTAAAATTACAGAAAAATAATTATTATTGGTTTGAATGGATAACAAACTAAACAACATCAAACTTAGCTTATATTAATTAGGAAAGACTATAAATAGTCTGATCACATTATCACAATTCGTTAGTACTAATTATATGTTCAAGTATACCCGTAGCTTATAAAACCGTACGAAAACAACCCCACGCTTTTTGGTAAGCACATTATATTATAATGTCCTTACCAAAAAGCGTGGGGTTGTTTTTACACTAAAACGTCGCACCACGTTCAAAATGAACACATAAAAGAAAATAAACAGCCGTTAGGGATAACGTGAATCTACCCTACCGGAACTTACGGATGTGTGACAAAATCCGTAACCGAAACTGAATGAAATCTCACACCTACCAATATCGTGTAAACACGTGTATATCGTGTAACCTACGTACAACTTTGAGGTAGACATGAATTATTGGAATTACAAAAGCTTACTCGAAAATTTTATTTTATCCGATTCCGAAGGAATTTTAGTAGGTACAATCAAAAATTCGTAATGTCAGGTACGATCTGGAATAATGCCATATGAAAGGCATTATTCTACAACCGAACTTAACCGAAAGTTTCGGATGACAAACAAAAATTCAAACCAACCAAAAAAAAACATGACGAACTATATACGTGAATGCTAAAGTAAAAAACGCTAGAAATGCTAGTCTACAAAGCAAAAGAAATCTTTGTCGGTGACAACCCTAGCATACGCTGCTGTTTACCTTAGTTGTTGTTGCAAACAATTTGCATAAGCTGTATAGCGGCTTTATAAAGGTGTGCTCGTTTGTACGGGCCTTTATTACATTGACGCTTTAATAACCAAGGACGGGCTGTCATTTTGTACTAGTTGAACCACACAACAGACGTAATACAGTAAAAAAAAACGTATAAAAATATTGTCATAGTACAAAAAAGATTTTCAGTCTATCGCGATACGTATTATCCCACATCCTTTCTTAGAGTTCAAACTGTCTCCATACTGAATATTATCAAAATCGGTTCTGCCGTTTAGCCATGATAAAGGGGCAAAGAACAAACAGTAAATAATTACTCTCTTTTTATATTTATTATACGGAAATTATCACTGTTGTTGAGTGAAAGAAAGCATTGAGAGGAACCCCATATGGCAAAGGATTATTTTGGAGGTATTTACTATTTGAATCACCAATCAGGCACCCGGTGACTGATGGCTATGGGCTATATGGCCTAATCCTCCTCGCGAAAGTGAGGTGAGACCCTTGCTTGCTGCTCATCAGATGAAATTAAAAAAGTCGCCCCCAAATACTTTCATAAGTAGAGTAGTGGGGTACAATGAAATTTTTCGACAACGGAAAAATGTTACTCCCTTATTAAGAAAGTTGTCACCCAAATACACTTTCACAAGTAGATAAGTGCGGGTCTACACGTCTTGTCTGCACAAAGGGTTAGCCTTCGCTTTGAACGATAAAAACATAGCTGACTCAACTGCCTCCGTTCACTGAACTAACGCGGTCGGCATTTAGGCTACTGCAGACGGGCAACTGTAGAGCAACGGCAGGCAACTTACTTTACGAGTTTTTTGGTTCGTCTTCTTTTGGTTAGAAATTTTCTTGTGAAGTAAATGAATGAGGACAGAGCTGGAGGGCATTTTAGCTATGATTCTTTTAGTGGGTGAAGTTTTGAATTGTTCACGATGGTAAAAAAGATATTAAATAAATATCTTTCATTGTTCTTGTAAATTTCATTGATGGCAATGTTTACACAAATAACCTTCTATGTATAATATAGTAGGTAACCTTTTACAATACTATAGGGGAAAAATGAGATGAAGCAAACGAGCGGCTAAAAGATGCAACAACCTAAAGTAAAACACATCCAAATCGCCCGTCTGCTATCCCGCAAATACTGGCCAAAGTTTTGAACCCGAGAACACAATAAAATCCGGTCAAGCGGAAGAACTAACATAAAAGGGGCATACGGAACAGAGTTTGAAAAGGGTTTGGCGCAAATTTGGCTTACACGGATATTAGAGATAAGAGTAAAATGACCTTGCACTTATACGATTTGATGTCATAATAGCATGACGCCTTCATGGACGTAAGTGGGTGATGCGCTGACTGCGAAACGTGAGGGTACAGGTTCGATGCAGCAAAGATTCGTGTGAACCTATTTACTTTGAATCTGGGTTGTTTGTGGGACCATGGTCCAAGTAGTTGCTGATCCCTAGATACAGAGAATCCTAGTTAGGGATCTAGGGTCTATGTTAGATAGGAACAAAAACCCTATTGAGATACCAGAGTGTATTTTTGAACACAGTTTAATCCCTATGGTTTTTAGGAACATCCGACGCACACTAGCTGACTGCGTTATCGCAGTACCGCTAGCAGTTCTGATACCCCGATAGTTCAACTAACACAGCCCCTCTCCGGGGACTACATTGTTCTCAACGCAGCTCAACCATCTTACCTATTTTTATCGGCACAAGAGAGTACTCAAACAATTAATTGAATACGTCCAATCGAGAAGAACCGGTAACTAACCCATCGGCAACCTTTCTTAAATACTTGTTCTTCTAGAACTAAGGTATGTCACCTGGAGCAAACTGCAAACTACTCATAACATTTGACTGCGCACCTGCTCAGCTAGACTATTCCAAATTGGGTCAACCAAAAACAGAAACCTGACCTTTGATAATAATCTAACAAAAATCGGTGTTCATAAGGCATGGTGCCAAGAACGCGATTGCATCGCCGCGTTGAATAGCATCAGATATTATTCGTGCGTGATATTATGAGCCAAGACTCTTGTCACCAGGGGCGTCGAAATACAATACTTGGTTAATTTGCATTGATCTCTCTAATAACTAATTTACACTCAGCAGGAGTGAGCAGGACGAGATGGTGAATGCCAATACACCCCATCTCGCCCCACTCCAGGCTCCACGGAACACGGGAGGGTTTTAGTGGGTACAGGTCCCACACAACCCCTTCCATCACCCCCGTGGCGGAAGGGATAGTGTGAAGGCATTTCCCACCCTTAAAAAAAATGGAGTGAGCAGGACATAAATGTAAACACGATACTGTCTGTCTCCTGTCACTGCTCCTCGTGATGCCAACGAAAGTGAAAGTAAAGGGAGTGGTAGGACAGTATGTGAACGCACACTTTTCGCGAGAGAAGTATTGCCAGCAGGGGCTGAGTCTCAACGGGGTATAAGTGCCAAAGTTAAAGTTCTAAGGACCAGCAGAAGATGGAAGGGTCACATTGACGGCGGGTCGCTCCGATCAGATATGGGTCTCTTCAAACTGGTGAACTTTTGTAATTTATCACTCTGTGTTGATTACAAGTAAATGAGCGATTTAAGTCAAGGCTTAGAAAACATTGAAAGTTTAAATCGATACGATAAAGTAGATTATATATTAATGACTTTAGTTAGAGTGTTAACTTCAAGTTGAATCGTCTCGTCGAAGCTTTATTATGTCTGCAGCCTGTATTGTTTATGAAATATTTTACCAGGCTTCTTCCATCAGTCCAAAATTATACTGCTACCAGTTTAATTCAACTTTTGACAATCATTGGACTGCAGTGACCTGAAGGTATGACGTGATCATTGGTAGAGCTTCCCTGTCTAGAATAAAAATAAAAAACGCGGCACGATCTCATTCACAGATCCCGACTGACCCGTTTTTCCTTGTATCTAGAGAATTAAGAACTACGATGCAAACATCTATTTAGGATTCACGAAGGATTCTTGATTTAAATTCTGGCTTCACTCTTCTTACTTTAATCAAATTAGAGTTTAAAGAGGAAGATATTCCACTCTGATATAATGAACAGAAGGCATGTCACTCGATCAAACTTATCCAATTTAACAAGACGTCATCGAAAGTTTGATGGTGGCAAAACCTCGGATTAGCCAAACCGGATTACCACTTACCAACGGAGGTCGGACGAATCGGACCGCGAGTAATCGTCATTCGATCTACCGTGTTCGCACTAGTGCGGCTTCGGGAAACCTAAGTAGTGCCTTTACTTTCGGTCTGAGTATTTAAATCCGACTTGCGTAACTTCCGTAAGGCGAATCTCACATGGCACAACCGTTTGGCCATACCAGAATTTAAAGGATATTATTGGTCGTTGATTAGTTTAACCGTCAGTTTTTATTTGTTACCTTTTTTAAAATTGCTGTGATAATGAAGTACTATTCTGCCGTCACAAGCTCATTACGTAAACGAGTCCGTATTATTTTTAACTCGAGCGTGTCACTTGAAGCTTAATTGGAAGTGGTGAAACAGGGCTAATTGACTGTCAATTTAAATGTTATGTGTCTTTGAGTAATTTTCCGTCTACGATATGGATATGATTTCGCTTACTAGCAAATAGAGTAACAATGACGTCATTGCCGTAGGATGCATTTTAATCTGTCTTATTTTTTCAAGATTTCAAGATGGAAAATATTTCCCATCTTTCATCTTGTCGTAAAATTTTTGATACTAGTCAAATGCTAGCGCCAAAAAAATAAAATAATCGTGTATAAGTTATGTCGACAAATATACCTACACATTATATATTATGATAATTCTGCGGTAACATCTTCATAAAAATCTTTCGTGGAACATAATTCAACCCCAAAACCCCCTAACACAGGAGCGGCCGCAATCAAAGAGATAGAACGCCATCGAAAATAAATTGTCAAATACAAGTACAATGGAATTAAATTCCCCTCTCATTTTTCATTTCCCCGGCAGGGTGCCACCGATCCCCCCTTTGAGTTTGGTAGGGGGCAAACCCAGCGCAAATGTAGGCGGCATTTTATGAATTCCAACTAAATAATTTCAGTTTCGCAAAACCACGAATACATTTAAACTTTACTAAATGTTTGAATAAAAGTTTCATGATCGTCATAAAATTCCCTTTTAGTAAAAAAAAAATCAGCTCATAGTTCTTCTGTTACAAGACTGGTATTTAAATTACTGAGTAGTGAAATAAACTTGCCAGTATTGTCTATCTGATTAATTAGAATTTAAGAATAATCGTATTACGTAAGTATCAAAATCGATTTTTTCCTGGTTGGAAACGAGCTGTAGGTAACCACACCACAAAGACGTCATCTATTAAATCAATAAATAAAATTATTAATAAAATATATCACTCTAAAATAGCTCATATAACATTCTCAGTCAAGCATACCACTTACCGTCTTCACCCTTCGCTTTCCCGTACAACGGATTTTGTAAAGCGTCAACATATTAAGTAATATTAGGAACTGAAGAAATATGTAAGAAGGAACTAGAAGCATCAACAATCTTAGGACACTTCAAATTAACATTTAGAAAGGGTAACAATCCAGCTGGTACTTACTCAGTTTCGTTGTTCTCGAAGGTGATGCTTCCCTGCGCAGGCTCGTACTGGTTTCCACCCTTCGCAGTTCCATCTTCTGTCCAGAACGGCACCCGAACCTTGCCCCTGGCGCCGGCAGTCCTCACCACTCGGAGATCATACGTCCCCACCGACTCAGTCAGCTCAAAGTCTCTTTGCGGGAACGCGAATACACCAGAATGATCGTCGTCCAAGATCACCACTGTGGCAGTTGAAGGTGACGCCAACGACGCTCCTCTGGGAGACGTCAGTCTCACGTAAAAATGCTCGTCTTCTTCAAAAACATCATCATCGATAACCTGAACGCTGAACTTCTTCTCTGTTTCTCCGTGACGGAATATCAGGGAACCTTGGGCGGCGACATAGTCTGATCCTGCCTCGGCGGTTCCGTCCTCAGTTGTGTACTGAACAGCAATCTCTCCAGTCAGATCTCCTTGTCTGACTACCCTCACTTCGAAAGTGCCACAGTTTTCCATGACTGTGTAGTGGGCGGGGTCAAACCGCACGTTGGGTCCTCGCGGCTCCGTCGATGGGGACCCTGATTCTCGACGTTGCAGCTCCGCTTTTACTTCGCTGAGGTCACTTTGCGCTCTTTCTGATATCTTCCTGCTAAAATCTCCGCCGCCTGTCATCTTTCGTGTAGCAGCAACTCTGTAAAATGCTCTTGATTTCGGCCCTCGTGACATCAAGGCTTCTAGTGCCATTCTTTCTACCGTCTCCAGGTCTTCTTCGGGGTGTTGTCTCCTTAGCTCTCTAAGTACCGTCACATATTCTTTTCTAGATTTTTCAACTTCGCGGCCTTCTTCATCATCAGACGCAAATTCGTCACCACCGGGCTTTAAGGCCATCTCAACTGAGCCATCGCCTTCACCTTCTACGATTACACCTCTCTCGTTAACTCTGTAGCCTTTCTTTAAATATTTGTAAACCAAAAGACGGCGATCAGCAATGTAAGCAGTAAGGACAGTCGCAGGAAAGAACAGGAATGTGACAGCCCCTTCCCAAACTTCAACTTCACTGGGTGATATCACGGCGAGGATGAGGTAGAGCCATACGTATGCGAATATCGACCAAGTCGCTGTCACAAGGAATACTCTAAGATGCTTTATCTTCCGAACTTCTCCATTAGGTATGACCGCTACACAAATAGCGATTATTACGAACAAATTGTAAGCCGCAGACCCGACGATGGTTCCGGGTCCTAACTCACCGGCCTCAAAATTTTTCCCAGCTATCTCGATGACGGACAGCAGGATCTCAGGTGCACTGGACCCTAAAGCCATCAGGGTCAAGTTAGCAACAGTTTCATTCCAGACTCTGACGACGACGATCTGATCGCTGCCGTTTCGCCGCACGCGCACCTCTTTCTCCCTAGAGGTGATGACTTCGATGGCCGCCATGAACCGGTCGGACACGATGGAGACTCCGATGAAGAGGTACATGAGCGCGATGAAGTAGACGGTGCCCCTGAGGGCCAGATCGAAGGTGGGGACATCCTCGAGGGGCATCCACGTGGGGAGGACCACGCCGTCCGAGCACTGGAGGACGTGGTGGGGGGTGGTGTTGCGCGGGGCGAGGCGCGCTGACGGCAGCTCGGCGCGCGCCACCACGCAGCAGGCCGCTAGCGCGGCGAGCGCGGGCCGCATGCCGCGTTACCTGGCGCGGGCCATACACGCGACCGGCGCTGCACGAGGCGGGCGCCCGACTGCCGAGCGTCGCGACGCCGCGCTCCGCTCTCCCCGCCCCGCCGCTTCCGCCTTCCAGGAGCTTTCCGCCACATCCGCACGTACCTCACCTACGCTGATAGAGTTTTATTGCCGCCGCGGACCGTAAAGTTGGCTGAAGTGTTGAGAAAAAAGGTTATTAGCTCGAAGGCCGCGGAACTTATTAAAACTTAGTTTAGAAATGCGACGCAGGAATTCGCGCGGTATGCTGAGACTGGGGAGTTAGCGGGTAACTTAGGCGTTACTTCGAGTCGAAGTTAGGTAGCTCTTGACGTGTTATTAAAGTTAAGTTCTCGCAAGACGATTACTCTACAGTGGGTATTTTCACATACACGCCACCGAAGGCAGGTCAGGCACGCGACGGTTAATGATCGTCGCTTGAGGTTATACGATGTTCCCAAGTTAGATCTAAATCGATTGGTTCCTATTACGTGTCTATTTAAAAAGTGTTTAAAACAAATCGTCGCGTTCAGAATAGAAGCAATCAAAATGAAAATGAACTTCCGAAATTTCTTATCCCTGGGCTGATATAAAATAAGCATTCGTAACATGTGATTATTTTAGGAGCGGTGGTGGGTAATCGGATACCGGTACTACCTACGCTTCGCAATCCGACGGTTCTTGGTTTGAACTAAGCTTGCACTAAGTAATTTTTAATTAATCACTATATTTTACAGATTTTTATGGCATTACCTACTAAAAAAACAGGGTCTTCATCTGTCTGTCTATAAGTGCTATAATCTTCGAAAGCTGCTACTTACTGTTAATTGAATTATTTGCTTCTGACATAAAAGTCGTAGATTAATTATTTCTTTGCTCATATTTCAACTGTCAAGCGCACTTAATGTAGCCTACACTGCGACGACTAATGGAGGGAATAACTCTATGTGCGCTAATGACTTAGTAGTGAAAGGTTTCCCGGTATACAGAAGCAAAGGCCGACTGGGAAGCGTGAGGCTGCGGGCTTGATTCCCGCACAGGACAAAGAGCTCTAAGGTTCTTAGGTTCTAGCTTCTAAGTTTTAGTGGTGGGAGACTCTATAGTCCTCGTTGTTCCTAACACCCTAGATACCAATCCTAAAATCCTTTTATGGTTTTATTAATTTGTTTATTAGATTGAAGTGTTTGACTTGTAAAAGTGCGATATTATTGCCTTTTTACAATAAATGATTTAACTTTTGACTTTTGACATTAAAAAGTAAAAAGACCTCCCTTCCCTTTTTTAAAGGTTTCATGTTCAGTTAATTGCTAGGTACTGTAAGTTAAACCTTAGGTTGTTATTAGGCCTTAGATTATTTCCTTGTTATGTTCGGTAATATTAGCTGATGACAATGATTAACTAATGGATGACACGTCTAATAAAAGATATTGCTAGCTTCATTTATGTCTTGTTTTGATAGGTACCTGAACAAATTAATTCAAATCTCTCCAGTCACCCTGTTTACCGCCCGTCACCACTGAAAATTCTAGAATTACCATCCATTAGCGCCTGCTCGAGTGACCTAACATAATTAGGACGTCGCCGTCCCGTAATGGATTGCAAACAATATCTTACTCTCAATCTGTCAGCGGGAAGTGCTTAAAAACAGGGGTAGGTTACCTACAGTTTTATTAAGTTTATAATTTGAGCAGCACCTTACCCACCTACTTATATAGGGTTAGTGCATAGACCTAGTATCATAAATAGACTTGACAAAAGCGTATATCCGAAAGTGCTACAGATTATAAATCGGATAAATTTAATACACGTTATTTAGGTGTAGCTCCAATTATTTGTGCGACATTCTAAGATGTCAAGAATGGTTTGCTTCTGCAGCACAGCAAAAATTAGTAGTAGGTACATACGCAGCCAAAGACAAAACATCATCGTACTATCCTACTTACTCCTTTGTCTATTTGTATAATATACACTTGTCTCATTTCTTCCCCGGATCTTGGGTTAAATGTCAAATTTATTAGAAGCTTAATCTGTGCCAACAAAATCTCAGCTATGAAAAATATCCAAATATTAAAAAAAAAACTTTGCATGCTATGCGTAATCCAAATATCCATTAAATTATCAATGGTTAAGGATTTTCATTAACCAAGAGGCTTGTGAGCTTTGTAGAACCGATCGTTGTGTTAAAGATGTTTTTATGAACGCCCGAGGGGATTTGGTTTGTTACCTACACCTTCAGAGTGTGGCAGGAGCTGAATGTTTTTTTTCGTTAAGGGTTTGGCCACTATCTCCCCAGTACCCTGAGTATGAGTTTTTACTATCTCGACATAGTACCTACCTACGCGTCAAGTACCTCTTTGTATGAAGATATTTCGTTCATACACGCGCCGGTTAGCGCGCAGATCTTCATACAAAAGCGCTAGTTGACGCGTACTAAGTATGTCGAGCTAGTAAAATCTTATACTAGGGGTACTGGTGTTAGTGGCTATGCAGTAGAATGTGGCCTTTCAGGCTATGCTTAGAATGGAACTGGCTCTCAAGGACTATTATCGGAGCCAGAAAAAAGAAAAAATCAGCTTGAAGGTACACTTAGCCGAACCGTCCCACCTCTATTTTGCGACCACTTCCTCGTGGCCTCAGCTTAACAATAAGGAAAACCACGCACTATAAAGTTACTGGTAAGGATGGCGCAAGGCCAAGCCGGGAAAATGACGAAACGATCATTTACTTCGACCTTGTTCCTCCCAAATTCGACCATTTATCCGGATACGCTCGATGGATATAGAATTCGTAGTCAACAAATTACTGAATACCTGCGGAGGTGGGGTTGGGCCCTTGTCATAATATATCATTGTAACGTCGAGCTGATTGTTTCGCTGACATAGCGGGATGCCCTAGAGACGTGCTGTTACAGTTGAATTACATTTGGAATCGCTCGTGAAAGTCGTGAATGTTTCACAGGGCAGAGAAAAGTGGTTAATTTTCCCATTTTAACTACACATAACTGATTAGAGCAGCAAAACGGAGACAAATTGAACTATTGTAGTTCACAAAAAATCTATTTGGAATTGTTTAGTGCGCGACCGATAGAACATACATTTTTAAAATCGCCTGAATTTCTGTTGTGGTGGCGTTCCATAAAAACAAATCTACAAACTCTAAGATCAATATCTAGCAGAATATGAATGGGTCTTTGCATAGAATATAAGAACAGGAATTACGCCGAAAGAGGTTGAAAATGAGAGTAACAATTTTATAGCAAATTTATTGCTATTTTCCCTTCCATAAACTTATTCGGTCTCCTCCCGCACCGCCTTTGTTCTAGAGTATTCTAGCGCGTCGGCCGCCATATTTGTTATCTCATTTCCGGTTCCGGCGGCTAACAGACCCCACTTCCGGTGCTATTCTTTCTTAGCTAATTGTCTATGATATCTTATGAAGCCAGAATCATTCGGAAAGTAAAATATTAATCATGTTACTTTATTCTGTTTCCATAAATAATTATGATTTCCTGATTTTATGAAGTAGGATTTAGCGATTGATTGGATTGTGTGGACAGTGCAACAGCATTTCCTCCACAAAAACAGGTTTAATTAGTGTTGCCATTATAGGTAGGTTTGCACGCAATATATTCAACCCTTAACTTTGAACATCCACAAACATCACTACAAATTTATAAGATCACATAAAGAGATCACATAAAGCATTACAATAACTCATGGGTTGTAAAACTGTGCTTGTGACCTCAGCCATACCGTAAATTAGTGCATGTATTTACAGCTCCATAAAAATTGCAGTGCTGTACCTACTAAATTGCACTGGATATAGCACCATACATAAAGAACGCAAATGTTACAGGCATTCAGTGCGTTGGTATTACAGTAACTGAAGGCACCCACAGCTTAGTTCACGGTGGTATTTTATATACTACAGATAATGAATATTATAAAGACGAAAGATTTGATTGTTTGTTTGCATTGAATAGGCTCCTAAACTGCTTAACGATTATACAATTATCTGGGGGCACGGCAGTGCCCCCGCCAAGTCGAGCAAAACAAAAGGCACGGCCGTACTATCCTTTTCTCGAAGCGATTCGGGCCATTTTCGACCCCCTGTAACTTCGTTATGGATAAAACTAGAAGCCTAAAATTTTAGTCACCAAGAGGGCATCACGTCTACAGATAATAATCCAAATTACATCAAATTTGAACCAGTAGTTTAAGAATTATTGCAAGTCATAGTTCCTTAATTTTGCTGCCCACTGACTGACTGACTGACTCACCGATCATCAAAATTCTAAGGTACTTCTAGCCGTCCCACAAGTTTCAAATTTTGAATATAGCTATTGTTTAGCCTATAAACCATGGGAAAATTCTGACATTCCATAATTTTCATCCCGTTTTCTAGATATATAATCTGCATAAATAACTTTGTATTCCCATATAAATCCCATTAAATTGTATGTGATTACAAAGTTACATTTACAGTTAAGAATTAGACTTCATTGAAATTGAATGAAATGGGTAACAGGGGTTAAAAATGAGAAATGGCTTCAAAAATTCGACAGTTGAGCGCTTAAAAACTTCCACGATAGGTACCTGCGCCTACCTCAGATAGAGAGATACAAATCCCTATAATATACCTACCTACACTTTTATAGATCTAATAAATTCGTTACCTAGGTATATTAAAGTAGGTACTTAGGTACCTTATACCTAATACGCATCTGTGGAGACGCAAAGACACTCGTTTATGATAATCTATGAGCATGACCTATGTCGCAAGGGTCCCGGCTAAGGCGCAGGCGCGGGGCGCGCGTTGATGCCAACAAAAAGAAATGAGATCCTATCAAAAACATTACATGTACAAAAATGCACAAGTCTCGCAACGCAGTTTCTCTGCCGTAAAAAGTTGTGAGATCGAATGTAAACCAAGTCGGTTAATTTCAATACCTACCTATACCTATCTATGGGAGCAGTTATATCTTTATTTCTTTAGTAAATAGAGTGTCTTGGCGATTGTATACGGCAGCATAATCTCCTAGGCAATCTAAATATAGTCTTCCGTATAGGTGTACTTTCAAACAAATACAAGCACAAAGCGCTTAACATAGATTTATGTTTATTAGGATTTATGTTTATTAGTGTATTTATTAACATAGATCCTCAAACTCAGATCATTGCTTGATTTGGTTATTGAGATGGTGAATGCCAACACGACCCCCTCTTGCCCCACTCCTGGCTGGGGCGGGGGTAGTGGGCTTGAATATGCCTTCGCACTTGTGTGTGGGGACACAAGTGCGAAGGCATATTTCCCTTCTTATAGTAAGAACCAGCCCAAAGCTATGCGAAGTGCCTCGCCGTCTCGGTTGCGTATTGAACACAAAGTCACGCCAACGCCAAGATCTGACCGAGGCAAAACTAACCCACATATTCAAGGATCCAAGACTACATCTCGGTGTAATATAGCTTGCCAGTTTTGGCACGATCTTTTCAAGTCTAACACGTCTTGCAGGCCCGGTAGAGTACTGCCCTAAAGCCAGGTAATGAGGTACTTTGGAAGGATTAATCGTTGCTCCCTCCCCTCCGTTTGCTTTACGACTACTTTAAAATGAACATCAAAACATCTTTACGAGGTCTTTCATGCAAATTCAGTCTGTGATTTAGCAATCTGGTAAGTCTTCATATATTTCGTAGCTCCAGTGGTTTGTTGATATTTCTTGTGATTTTGTATTTATAACCAACAATATAAACAATGGGGGTTATTTAAATTAAGTGTATAAATAACCTTCCAAAAAGAAGATGTATTCAATTTTTTTCTTGTCACATTGCCTCATGGTTATACTTGAATTTTAGAGCTAGGTAAGTATTACGTTTTGTATAAAAAAAGACTTTGAAAAGAAGCACACCACGGACACTTTCAAAACTAACGTACCTACATCGATGTCGCGTACATTCGAACAAATGTAGGTACATCGGATTCGTGAACTTTCGACGAGATCTCATAGTTCGTACTAGGGAAATACCGTCAGTAATCACATAAGCTCTGAATCGGACCATAGCGCCGGGCGATAAGTGCACGCACTTCCACTTACCCCGCTGCGCCACTAGCGTGACGTAATTACGTATTACATTCCAGTGTGATAATGTTTTACATTCCAGTACACTTATTAATGTCACGGTAGAGTTGACATTGATACGCAAGATTGTGAAGTAATTAATAAGCGAAGTAATTCGTAATCGGAGTCCTAAGTTGCCATAGACGGAGCGCAGGCGACATAAGAGGCATGCATGTATGTTTTTTATTATACCTACAATATATACATAACTAACTGCGCCCCGCGACCGGTGTTTCCGAAATTTAAAAGCTGTAACTTATGTGTTAACCCAGGCTACTAACTACCTCCATACAAAATTTCATCTAAAATTAGCCCAGCCGATAGAGCGTGAAGAAGTAACGAACACAATGTAAAAACACTCATTTTGCCTTTATAATATTAGTAGGATAAATAATTGATAGGTACCTATTCGTCTGTCTAATAGCCGATTACGTAACCACAAATGGCGTACGCTAAGTGCCCAAACATCCTAGACGTGTAATATTCTAAAAAAGTAGATGGACATTCAGATCTAGCTTGACGAAGATTTATGCGACGCCAGCTGCGCACGTGACGGAGCGGGCAAGCTGCAGGAATCTAGAGAACGAGATTGGAAACGCTCTACCATACTTCGCTTTTTATTCAACGCCCAAGGGAGGTAATGGATGTCTATTCGAAACTAAGGATAAAAGTAATGTGTGTTTTTTGTTACTCCTGTTGCAATATAAAAATAAACATGGCGGACGCTAGCCGCCATTATCTGTTTCTCTTCTTTTAGCATACCTCGTGAAGGGAGAAAGTTGTGTTGTGACGCATGACATCTCACAGATATCTGCCGATGCCATTGCTGCATCACTATTTAGCGTTGTGGGGCATTATCCACCCCTTTAATTAATATTTACAATATAATAAACAACGTATGACCTCCTCGCTGATTAAGGTAAGGCGACCATTTTTGAATTTGTTATCATTAGTCGAATTATCATTAGTCTACAGTAGGGTTACGTTTATGCGCCCTCATGCGAGCTAACTAACAATGGTTACACGGTTTAATTGTACTGTGCGACGTCTGACATGACTCGTAATTCTCCCGGAGTACCTTCCAGTAACAAGATACAGGATCGATCAATCTCCTTGGTTCGCGAATCGCGTCTGATGAATAGCATTAGGGTACGCCTCAGTCGATGTTGGAGCTCTTTGGTGATATACATTGCGGGGGAATATGCCAACTATTATTTTCTAATGACAAAACTATAGCATGGTGAAAACAAGCTTATAATGATGAGATAATGATGATGATGATGATGATGGAGACGACAGGTATACTATGCAAACTGATCTCGGTGACTGTAGTTAACGGTACATGGGCTCTTTGTGTGATCAGTTCACCGAATATAGGATTTCATAAAGGCTTTTCAAACAGAAACTCTAAATTACTATGCTCAGTATATTTTGCGAAAGCCCGGAACTTGGTAATTTGTTTGCACAGTACTTGATTGGCCAAGGCAGACTGTAGCAGAAGAGGCCTGGCACTACTAAATGCTTATACTTATATTTGACTTACTTCCATTTTTCCTGGATAGGGAAACAAATTAGTCTGATAGGTCCCGCCAGCCGAATCATGTATTAACGCCCGAAATTAATATTGTATCGTCTATCCAAGATTGAAATCGATCTTGGATAGCAGCAGCAGTGCAGCTTATCGTTCGATCGATCTCCAACCTGCGTGCCTTCATAAACCAATCCACGGATCGGCTATTGGCACGTTTGACCCTAAAATGGATTGTGATATCAATCCCAGATAGCAAAATTTGGATTAGGATTGATTATTAATTCCGGCCGCTAGTGGGTATCAATCAGTATCGTTCGCTCCGGTATCAGATACATCTATTTACGAAAAAGGTTTGCCTACAAATCACGTTATTTCCTCCATCCCTTGTTTGCAGCGTATTACGTATGTATGTTTATATATAATACTAGCTGTTGCCTGCTACTTCGCCAGCGTTGACTACATGTTATCTCGATAGTTATTATCCTAAGTATGTCTGTCTCCAAGGTATATTTAATCTACCTCTATACCAAATACGTTGAGATCGGTTCAGCCGTTTAAAGGTAACTCGTGGTAACAAAAAAACAGCTAAAATAGTAACATTCAAATTTATAATTTTAGTATGGATTTGCAACCAATGACGTTTATTTCAACCTCTGCATCTGCAAGTTCGGTTAATTTGTGCTAATTTGAAAAGTTTCAACTCCCAATTATCATAAGAAAACTCATTTTGTTTCCTAAAAGCCGAGTAAAACTGTTTCATTGGGCGAGTTCTGCAAAACTTTATCTTCGAAACAACTGAACGAATTCAGAGCTCCATTAAGCTAAGTTGGATTTAATTACCGAGATATTGCCAACGGATAAGCGAAATTGAAAGTGAAAATCGCTTATTCGCTAGGATCGCTATAGATCGCTCGCTAGTGGTATTTTCTTTTTTGTTTTGGCTTCGGGGCCTGAAAATAGCTTGTGGAACAAACAGAAAGAAGACGTAGGTAAATACGCGGTAAAGAAAAGGATAGGCATATGCATAAACTTAATTATACAGATCTATTTGTGGTAAACGTGTGCAGTCATTTATTATATTTTTTATAATATTTCAGTAACGTATTTGGTAAACCGCGACTTTAGCGCGTGTGACGTTGACAACCACAAACAGCTGTTCGGGCTGGCTGGAAAATATTATGGAAAAGAAGAAAATAAAAACAGTTACTACCAATTTTCGAAGGTATGCTTATCCACAAATAGCTTATAAGTTAATAAGCCACACTGCCAAATGTTTCCATGAACCCGGCGAGCTGGGGCGACAGTCTATCCTACATTAGTTACCTAGGTACCGATATCGGTCGCTACTTAAGTCCTAACGTACCTACTTACCGAAAAAGAAACAGCACTACCTACGAAAGATGCATATAAGTTAGGATGAAACTGAGATCGTGGGACAAAGTTAAGTTGACGTAATCGTTTGTGAGCTAAGTTGTCAAAGAAAAATATTTATGTTATTTTATTTTTATTTTATTTAAAATTTCAGCGATTGTTATGTAGCGATGACATGTACAGACTGCCGGCCCCTGGTCATTTATATTTTGGATGGATTTTTCAGGTAATCACGTCACAGTTTAGGAAATTAATGACTGCTTTTGGGCAAAACATTCTATTTAGATAAGTTGGAATTTCCGTGCGTAAATTCCAAATTATCACATATTATAAAACTCTTACAATATGGCACATCATGGTGCAAATAATGTGCGATACAATATTCATATTCATATACATAATACATTCAATATTCATATTCATAAAGCCTCTGGTCGCGTTTGCATGATACCCTGGTAAATGGGATTTATTTGTTTGTCGTATTACACGATTTAGAAGCGGTTTATATTATGGTCTAGCCGTGGAATACCTAATTGAACTCGATGCTCAAAGGTAAGGTATGTATGTATGTATACTGATAACAATGTCCAAAGTTACGTGACTCGACATTCTGACATTAGTAATAGGACTCGAAATATTATAAGTAACATAGGATTGATTACACTGCGCCTATAGATCCATTTTACTACTCGTGTGGTGCTAGTAAACATTTTTAAAACAATAACTTGACACTGAATGCCTACACGGATGCGGTGTCTCGTCATCTTAGCAATCAGTATCGCAATATTATCGCGAAATCTTATGCAGCAGATATTTATAGGCATGATGAGTAGCGTTCATATTACTACAAGTAAAGCAAATACTTGCAACTGGCACAATGTGCGAAAAGCACTATGGCCAAAGAAAAAAAAAAGTTGAGCAATTCCTGTCTATGTATATTTGTTGTCTGTTACAAGATTGGGTTAATAGAGCGAACAGCGAAACCTCACAATTGAGCGGATGCCGCATCACAAGCCTTACATCGTATTTATTTCCTCTTTGGCTCGGAACATTATATAGGTACCTACATACCTACCTATCTAATCACTTACCTACTTTTCCCGTTGGAGTAGGCAGACTACACTTTCCACATGCTACAATCCTGCCGCACATCTTTCGCTGCACATTATTATCCATTGAGCACAATAGTAGTTTATTTGAAGGGATAAAAACGATAGTCACGTTCACTTTCTAATAAATAAATAAATAATACAATCTTTTCAATCCAATTTGCTTTGCAGTAAAAATTCTACACATTATAATCGGCAATACAAACTTTTAAATTTATTCCAATGTTGGCAAACGCACACGTAAGTATATGTACCTACGCGCATACATCCAATGATCGCCAAAAACGTAGATCAATAATTTTAAATACAGTGCCATTTTCAAAAATTAATTGTTTTGGCTTCGCATAGTTTGCGGACGAATTTTGAGAAAGCTCATCTTTCCGAAGATGTAGTTCGGAACGACGATGCGACAACGGGACGGTAGGGGGACAATGAGACGTCATTCAATTTCTGTGCCATTGTCCCCGTATCAGAGTTTAAGCCAACGGGGATAACGTGACTTCAAGATTTCACGTGTCGTTGTCTCCCCCGTCGGTCGTACCGTATACCGTATGCACCATTGGCTTGCCCGAGATGACACTACTATCGTTTGTAGCACCATACAAATGTATACTATTTTTTTTTTTTTTTTTTATTTTACTTACTTACCCTGGTTTCTTCGCGAAAGATATAATTAACTAAAAAAAAAACCTTACATGATAAACGTGCAAAACAGCTAAGCAGCTCAACAATTACAGGTCATATTTCTAATATTTTGATCCTTCATGGCCGAACTGTCGCAGTCTGCCCGAGCAGCCATAAAACTCCCTTACTTAGCAAATTAAGCCGTTCACCCAACACTGGCCTTTTTATATAAGTAGCACCGTGCGGCCAAATGTATGAACGCATTAGCAAGTTTGTGTAGCCCGGGAGATATATGGCAGGTTTAATTACTTGCCGCGGTCTGTAATCTCTGCCAGTGACGTACGATCTAAGTTAGGCCAGACCTGTCAGTGATGAAGGTATAATTATAGGAGCGGGTACTACATGGACGCGGGGAATTGTATTTGAGCGTTCACAACTTATATCGGGCTCATAGAGAATAATATAAAGAAGAGATTAGATCCATTCACGGCTTAGAAAAACATCTGCAGTGCAAACTATTTACAACATTTCAATTATATTACTAGCTGCGCCTCGCGGCTTCTGATGACGATGATGAAGAAAAGTATCCCTTAGGTTGCGTTATTTCAGGACCTAAGTAAAGTGTCGAGCTGTCTCTGCGCTGAGTGGTAGCAAACATACCCATAAACTTAACCTTTTTTATATTAATAGGATAAGATTGCATTAGTGAGGGCTTAGTGAATGACAGATGCAATGGCGCCCCGCCTACACCCGTGTTTTTGTGCTTAGACCGTGACAAACTGCCGAAAGCGTGCCGCCATTTTATTGTAGCGAGACCGCGGCGAGGGCCTAACTACCATAATAATTATTGCACTTTGAAATACCCACGGAAGACAGACACAAGAGCGGAAGTGACTTAACTTGACAACTGTACCGGCACCGCTGTCGCCAAAAATTATAGAAAGCTACTGGAGTTTGAGCTACATGTCATATATTTGGCACGCCCACCCCGTCCACTTCTCACTTCCACTTGTCTCTCTTTTTCATGAAAATACCTGGATTGGGGTAGGCAGGTACTACTGGGGAAGTAGTGTGGGGAATATAGGCGGCATTGGAGACACGAATCGTCCGTCGACTTCGTTGGCGGAAATACGCAACGAGCGAAGCGCCTTTGTAAAGTGTCCGCGCTAGTAAATAAGTGGTATTGTTGCCGAGTATTGGTTTACATGAGTACATGAGATTGTTATTTGGTATTGTTTTCTCCGTTTCACACACGCCTCCCCAAACGATTTTGTTTCAGCTCCATCGCAACAAATGCGAGTGGAGGCATAGTCCACCGACTTAATTAAAAGTAGGCTTTTGTCACGTACACAAAATCATCTCATAAGTTTAGGCTCTGTTAGTAAATCAGGTTATCAAGCGAGGGTAAGTTTGGCTCGAGTTATTTCCCCCGACGGTGCGGAATACGTGTTTGCCTTATGAGCTCCGAAGGAGATGGCGCGTGCTAGAGGGGGTTGCGTTGGATTTGTGACGAATTATGAAAGTCTTACCACCGACAAGTAGCCGACGTCTACATTATTTTAGTGTAGGTATAAATCTGAAAATAACAGTCATTATTTTCATTTTACTCCGACTAACTGTGGATCAATAAAAACTTGTGAAAAGTTCCCAAACCACAGAATGGCACAACGCCAATATAGTTGGGGGATTGTAAACGAGGACGGTAGTGGGCCCAGGGGACCGCCTTCGACGATAAACAACCGTGTGTCGGTCAAACTGATTGTGTTACGTGTTATCACCACGGTGGTATAGTTTTGTTTTTCCATTTCTCATTACATTATAATGATGTACTGATAATATTGATGGCTCGTTTAGCGTAGTGGCTGAGCAATCGGACTGCTGCGCTAGGGGTTGCGGGTTCGATTCCCGCCTGGGACAAATATTTGTGCGATCCACAAATATTTGTTTCTGGTCAGGGTGTGATGTGTATGTGAAATTATATGTCTGTAAGCGGTACCCACGATACAGGAGCAATCCTAGTGTGGGGCTACGTTTTTTAAAAAAGAAAAGAAAAAATAATTATAGTGTATGATATTTCGCTGATATATATATAATATATACCTCACTAATGTCACTGTCGTTCACGCTGCGGTCTATGAAATTTATCGGCCGCTTAAAGAAGCACGCCGCGCCACGTTACGTCGCACGATGTACTAGTGCGTGCAGACATCGCGAGGCATGCGTCGCGAACAGTGCGTCGCACATTTCTGTATAAATGCTCACAGAATGAGCACATGTCCACACATGGCGAGGCACGCGCAACGTACTGTAGTGCGATCAGGAACCTCTATCGAGAAAGTCTGTCAAATTTGTTTTGGATTTGCTAGGTAAGTATTCCTACAAAATAGGGCTAGCACGAAAATTTTAACGGTTTGTATCGATCAAGGTAACCGTTCGCGTACGCATCTTCTCGATATTGCAAGGCGCTGATCAAATCTAATACAGATTTAACAGTTAACGTATCGAATACTTTCTCGATAGAGGTTCCTTTTCACCCTACTGTTCGCGACGCATGCCTCGCGATGTCTGGACGCGCCTGAAATGCACTCGTACGCCGATATCAGCGTGTGAAAGAGACCGCAACAGAAGGTAGGTTTAGCAGTTAGCATATTATTTTAGCGAAACATCCCGCTCCGTGTTTCAATCACCTCCGAACACCGCCATACGTATTCCGCGTCAAAACTGCACTACCATGATGTATAGCATCGCATTATGAGGTGAGATTCCACTGCGAGCGATACTATAAGAGCTGATTGGAATGATTGAATTACAGAGATGGTGATAGTGACGTCAAAAGAGGAATTGATTGGCCAAAGGTTCAGCTGTAAAAATAGCTTCCTCAACTTCGATCGTTCCCGTTGTCTCGCTTGCCCACCGCTGGTGGACAGTGACACATACCCCCAGTTTCTGAAACGTCAGTCAACGTTGACAACAGATTAATTCTATTGCCATCCTTGTCATTTGTTTAGTGTTAGATAGAGACAACGATAGTTTTAATCTACTGTCAAAGCCAACTAGCGTTCTAGAAACCGGGGGAGTTTCTCTTACAATGGATGCCGAGCCAAAGACTGGGTTGTACCGAATTATGCCTCTAGTGCGTCTAGTGGACACTCGGTTGGCGCTGCTCCAAAATCTAAGGCATTCATATTGCTTGTACCTACTATAAATGCTGAGATAAACCGTAGAAGTCGTAGAACGTAGCTCTTTATCTATATTATGTTATAAGAAAACCTATATTTTATACCTATCTTATTAAATCTGTGTTAATAATGTTTCATTTTGGAAGTAATGAATTGAAAAATAGAGAAATACCAAATGACACAAACCTAATGAATCTCTAATTACTTAGGCAAAATCAGAGATTCGAAACATTAGAAATTACAACAATAATGAAAACCATTCAACTTTTCAATGACAGGGAGCTTACCCCTCTCAGAATACTTACAAGATGAGGAAACGAAGCATAGGTAATAGGTATTACTTCACGAAAGATACTCATAAATTCAGATTTATGATTATTTTAAAGCGTAATATTTCCACGAAATTTATGAGAACGCGCTTCGCGGTATCATTTCGGTAATGGACGCGGTCTCTAATGATTTTTCGGCGGGGAAACTCTCAGTAGTAAAATGTTAGCGCGCCTGTTTCATATCCTGAGAATCTGTTTCATATTTTCTAGGCTGCGCAAGGCCAAGTCAAACGCAAAAAATTGCGTATTGCGTGCTTGACCTAAATACCTAGTCAGGTCATAAATTCTGTCACATGTTTTATATAAAATAATTGAAACAAGTTTATTCATTATGTAACCATTTATATACCAAAATGAACTTAACAAAACATAGATTCTTATGACACTAAAGTTTATTCAAAATGACCTCCGTGATTTTGAATACAGGCCTTCAATCTGCGCGGCCAGTCGTCTATCGCAGCACGAACGAGGTCCATGTCAATATCGGCGGCTGCCTTAATCAAGGATGTCTTGAGTGACTACAAATTGGGATGAGGCTTTGAGCACGCCTTTTCCTCGAAGTGTTGCCATATCTTGTAATCTAGCGGATTCAAATCTGGACTGGAGGAGGGCCAGTCTTCGTGCCGGATGAAGTCGATTTCACGCGCCGCCAGCCAGTCTTGTGTGCTCTTCGCTCTATGAGCTGGCGCCGAATCTTGTTGGAATACCCAGTGCCTGTTATTAAACATGGTATGAGAAACAGGTTCCACAAGGTTCGTCAGGACTGTATTTTGATACACAACTGCATTCGTTTTTACACCTTTCTCACAAAAATGTACCTCTGTTAAGCCCCAATAAGACACTCCCAACCATACCATGAGCGAGGATGGAAAATGACCTCGTTGGACACGCGGAATACGGTTGCTCGCTTCTTCACTACTGTGTGCGTACACCTTATCATTTTGTTTGTGGTAGCTCTCTTCTACGGTAAAAATTTTTTCATCCGAAAAAATAATATCCCGATATTTTTTTCCCGCGTACCGCTTCAACAAAGCGCGGCATCTCTTCAGTCTCAGGTCCATTAGACGAGCATTCAAATGATGTCCTGTTTTTCTTCGATATGCCCGAAGCCCTAAGTCTTCATTTAACACCCTTTTCACCGTGGTTCTGCTTAATCCCATCTGAAGGGCCAACAGTTTCTGCTTACGTTTGGGATTTCTTTGAATTCGCGCCTTCACAGCTTTTATCACTGCTGGAGTCCTAACAGACCGAGGGCGACCACTTCTTGACCTGTCATCTACACTAGAGTCGTCATTGTATCGTTTGATGGTACGATAAACGAATCTCTTGGTTATATTCAAATTTTTCAGTATGTCAAAAATTTGAATTGGCGCGTAACCGCAACGATGCAACGCAATAACTGCAACACGGTCTTCTTTAAGCGTCCACTCCATATTTAAAAATGAGTAAAATTCTAAAAAGTATACATTTTTATTTTCATGAACAATTCGAAATTCGAATTCAATAAACTTTTTTGTGGCCAGCATTCTAAAAGAAAAGTTTTACTGTGTGACAATACTTATGACCTGACTAAGTATATTATTACTATAGTATATAAAATAATAACATAAAGGTAGTCCTTACGATATTATTATAAATGCAAAAACATCAAAAACCATCTATCGCTAAGCTTAGGCGATATTTATTTTTATAGGGTAAACTTCATTATCCAAAGTTACCTACTTATCGGTTATACATTTGCACGATGCCATTAGGAGTTAGGATCACCAATGACTGAAATCTACCAATCAAGCTTTGGATGAACCGGCTTAACGCTCCTTCCGTACTTTTCATACAGTTTATCCCAGAACTTCTTCCTTTCCCAGAAAGGTTTAACCAAGACCTGAAGCTTCTTATCCAGGAGTAAGTAGGCGACACTGTCAGGCTGGAGTTTCGGCCAAAACAGTGGAATCAGCTCGCTTTGTGATGGACTGGGGTTTCTGTAAAAGGTGACTTGTTTAGCTGTTAGAAGAATCTATGTCAAACTCATCCGTTACATGGCTTCGGCGTCATCTAGAATTGAGACTCGAATTAGATGATAGATGACACACGCATGATACTGATGTCGACTCCATGCGAATCTACAAATTAGAATCCGCAAGAGATATTATAACGTACAACTTCCAAGTAGGAATGATTATGGCTAAAATATTAGACCACACACACTCGTAGTTAGATGACCACAGTTAACATTAATTTGTCATACATTGTCTGACTCTGTAATTTAACTACGTTTTATATAAATGTCGGTGGACTCCAACCTAAAGTGTTGTAATTGTAAACTCGTTAGATAGGACAAAGTTTCGAATGAAACAAAGTTTCACTTCTGGAGCGTACTAGCTAGGGACCTATAGTTTTGGAACACAAATTAGTATTATCCTAACAATACTTACCCAAATTTCATGAAATTCGTGACAATCATTGACATTCTATCCACAATTAAAGCATCAGTACTATTCTCTATTTCTTTGTTCAGTATCGCGTACTTTACTGCATCTCCGTGGCCAGCGCATTCAACTTTATCAAAATATTTATCGTAACCTCCCAGCCCACCTTTGTAAGCAAATTCCATTAAATAAACGTCATCGCCCTGCTTAGAATGCCTCAAAGCGGAATTAATAAGGGGTTGTAGAATAAGGTGATCACCGAAGAAGTCTAAATACTCTGTCAACAACTCATTTCCGACAGGCTTGTCTCCAAAATAGAACCACTTGACTTTCTTGGAAATATCTTGTCTAATCTGCTCCGATTCAAAGATTAGATCTACCGGCAAGAAGTCCTCAAAGCGAGCATTCATTTTATCTTTATAATTCAACTCGTTATAGTTTGAACTCGTGAGAAACAGCCCTTCGTAGGTTGCGAATATATACAATATAGGAACTTTATTGTAGTTCCCTTTTGCTAGAGCATTGTTGAAGGAACCTGTGAGGAACGGCTCTGCGCCTTGTAATTTCCTTTCAAGACATGGCACAAAACCAAATTGACCACCATAAAGATTTTGGTATAACTCGTAATTCTTTTCACTCAATTCATTCGCCGACATATTCTGGTAGTGTTCGACTAGTTCGTCTAAACTATTGGACTCTTCAGAGAAGTTTAGATATTTAGCCAGAGTTTTGGCAGTACTTATCGGATCATTGTCTAAAGACCAAACTGCTGACGCTGCTCCGGACTCTACGATGGCTTTATGGAATAAGCCTGTTGCCATTTCGGACATGACCAGCATATCGACTGAAGCTCCACCAGCGCTCATCCCATAGATTGTTACACTGTTAGGGTCACCACCAAACTTGTCAATATTTCTTTTGACCCACTCGAGGGCTGCCACTTGGTCTTTGAGACCAGCGTTGCCTGGCGCCCCTTTGATGCCCAAGCAGAGGAAACCCAACGCTCCGAGTCTGTAATTTACCGTCACTACTATCATGTTTTGATTTATTAGTGACTGCACTCCTCTCGTCTGTCCCGAACCTATTAAGAACGACCCCCCATGAATATAAACCAGAACCGGTATCGGGTCTCTTGATATATTGGTTGGGGTAAACACGTTCAGTATAAGGCAGTCTTCGTCTCCGATTCCGCGTTGTGGACATATTACTGTACGATTGGCGATGAATAAACTCTTCCATGGATCCAAGGGAGAAGGTGCCTAAAATAAAAATAAAGTAATTAATAAACTGTAGTCCTACAGAATAAGGTAGTACGGTACCACTATACATATAGGTGCATTACACAATTGTTTAGCTAATAGAAAAGTCCATGACTCTGTCTGTCTTTATTTGAACACGTCAATCTTGAGAAACTGATTTAAACTGATTTCGATACGGTTTTGACCAAGCCAGGTAGACTATAAGTTAGATGCTACATATTTTGCATCTGACATTTTAATAGAAAGTTTTACAAAAATGTTACCTTAAAACGTCGACTGCCGACTGGCGCGGCTGCGTATGGTATCCCTAAATAGGCAAAGTAGCCAGCATCAGGAGTCAGAAACCCCCTCACTGGTCCTGAATCTATCTCCACATCTTTGTACAACACATTATTTAGGACCTCTTCGGAATAAACATTACACAGCAGCAGGATACAAGTGAATAGTAAATAAGAAATAATGAATAGTGCACGTAACATTGTTGAGAGGCGTGCGTAAATTTGATATACCGTGTAAATGTTAATAAGTGTTTATTGCAATGTCCTTTAAATTCTGAGGTTATAAAACAGGTTTAGTTATAACTAATTTTGATCTGAAATTAAATGGAAATAAGATAATTATATAATATACGTTAACTAACTACTTTCATCTATGATTTATAGTGTTAGTTTTGTCGTTTCGGCACTTTTCGAATTACCGATGTAAGGAATCAATTGGCGTTATAAAACTTGATCTTTGATTTTAGACCGTGTTGCGTCACGGCCAAATAACTAGATAACAATAAGAGATCTGTAGCACTGCATTCTTTAAGACACCGGATGATAGATTGGCGAGTGTCGTATAATTAGCTAGGTATGCGAAAACTATTAAATGTTATTTAGTTATTAATTTTAGTTAGTAAGTTAGATAAGATTACTGTAAGTTTTCCGAATAATTAAATAAAATAAAATAAATAAAATAAAGTATATAACTTACCGTGCGCGACCTAGGTTTCTAGCGTATATTTTATTCAACACAAGTTTTCGGTAGTTCGTGATGCGTATAACCGCGACGCGAGCTAATCGACACTAAACATCGAGTTATTAAACTAGTACTTAAATATACATCGATGATACTACAACGTAAATTATGTTTAACAAAATCGCCTATAAAAACCAGTTGGTTTGGTTAAGTCTTTAAAATGCGTGATTATATATACATAATCTGAAGGTACTAGGTAGGTACTTATTATTACACTGTTGGTGACTCGGCAATGTGTACATTGAAGATATTTTTGCAAACTGGAGGGATCGACAGTTGAACATTACTAAGCCACTAAAAATGTTTACTAGAAAGACACGCACATTTCCACTATTGACAGTGACGAGAGATGAATTAGCTATCTTGCACACTCAAATCCAAATAAATTATCAATTCAAATTTATTCATTTAATTTTATGTCTTTCTTTGATTGGAAGACCAACAGCAAAACTAAACTAAATACACAGAAATTGCTAACAACAGAATGCCATTTAGATGTCCTCACGGCTAAAAACACATTAGCAACTATTGATTATGTGAACTTTCTAGTAAAGATTCCACAATAAATATAAGTTAAACCAAATATTTAATATTATCTTTTGATATCCGACCGACTACAATACAAGTCAGTGTAGTATAACTTTTGTACAAAGGAACAATGACATTACGTACCTATATTCCGGATTAGTTTTATCTAATACCTAAATGTTTATCGGTGAAGATTATGAGTGTTATAGAAAGCAGGAAAACGCAAAGGACAGCAGTCAAACTTGTAATCAATGGGATATATTATAGGTAGGTAGGTACGTATTGAATACACTATCTTTACCTAATATTTTGGATCGTGTGAGTATTATAAATTTTAGTATATTAGGTATTAGGTATGTGTATATTTTATTCGTAAATGTCTTCGACAAACAATGTCTTCGACTCGTACGTCGGAGGAGAAAGGCGCAACGAACAAGAAAAATGGGCTAACTTTAGCCTACTCCGAATCGCCTTCGCTTTAGTAGGCTGTGACGCGTGGCGGGCCGGCTCTACCATCCTCTGTGTAGAACTCTAACAATTGTTAGTAGCGGATTTTGGTACCTATGGAGGCCTCCTAGGTAGTTTTACTTAATTGAAAATCTCATGAAAGTTATCTACCAAAAGAAAACACAAATTGCCACGTTTTGTGTATCAAATAAAATAGAATAGAACTCAAAGTCAAAGTCAAAGTCAAAGGCGTTTATTGTATAAATAGGCAATTAAATTGCACTTTTTCAAGTCAATCAGGTAATTCTCGTTAACAAAGAGAACATTGCAAACTCATAGTAATACACTAGGTACTTTCTATACTTACAATTATTAATTAGCACACGAAGAAACACAAGTGAGAATAAATTAAAATTCACAGATTTGGCGCTGGTACCGTGCTGAAGTAAAAAAATAACTGCAAACAGCACTAGAATCGTCGCTAGCGTAACTATGTAGTCAAATATATGAGAACGGAACAGTTTTCAGATCCCAATCGACGCCAATAAAAAAGGTTTGCTCTGTCTTTCTTTTTATATATTATTAAATCGCGCGGCGTCCCTCTTGCGTTATAAGCCGCTCACAGGGTCGTCAGTAATCGCGAACATAATCGAATCTCCTCCGGTGGGACACTGAGCGATTTCGAAGCGATACGATACGGGAGGCGTATCGTATACCGTATCCGATAGAGATTATACGGTTAAAATATATAAACGGCATAATAGAGGTTGTTTTTGCGTGGAGCACGGGGCGTCTTTCAAATTAAGATATCTAATATATTTACCAGTCGATACCAACTTTTTACACCATTATATGTCTTAATGCGCAGATCCAATAACGTAAGAAAAGAGCTAAGTAATGCACCTAAACATAGATTCCTTGTGCCTATTTATAGACAACTAGAAGCGCCTCGCGGTTTCACCCTCGTTAACTACTGTGCCGCGGGAATCGTTTAAATTTTTGTGGGATAAAAGGTAGCCTATGTTACTCGTGGATAATGCAGCTTTCGAATGGTGAAATAATTTTAAAAACGGTCCAGTAGTTTTTAAGCCTATTCATTACAACCAAACAAACAAAGTTTTCCTCTTTATAATATTAGTGTAGATGAGGACCTATGTAGACCATGATCCCACAAACTCTGGAACTGATAGTAAATACATGTGGTTCACACAAATTGAATATCATAATATATACTCGTACCTACTCATAGGTAGTAGGTACGAGAAGTATTATGATGACAATATATTTATCCTGTACATAAATTGAATCTGCGAAATTGAGGAACTACATTTATAGATACCTAACCCGCAATCATTGCCGGAGCTAACACCACAAAAATAGCATAGTTGATAAAGGCCATCAAAGCTACGTCAAATACATTGCAGAAATCTGAATTTCATGTTTTCGAGGTGGATGAGGTCGTTAAAAACAATTCCTAGTTTCGAATTTCATTAATGCATTTCTGTTTTGGAGCTGGGTGCTATGTTATCGTAGTTTATTTAACCTACTCGTATAAACCCACATACCCGTACGTCAAAATAATATATTGCACGAGAAACAGTCAACTAATAGGTATCAGAGCCCCGAGCAATAGCATAATTTATAAACGTATAAATACGCTTAGTCCTACAACAGCACATGTCCTCGAAACTTTGTGTCCCTCTGATCCTGGAATCAAGCCAGTGCGATAGCAAGGGGAAATTTCCGGAAAACCGTTTAATTTGACCTAGTTTCCCGTTTTAAAATCTTTTAGTCGAACGATGGAACTTTTTTACCAATTTTCACGAAGTCACGCAAAATCGGATATAGTTGTAACTTTTGCGAATAGAAGAAGAAATATCGCATAAAAAAGGAATGTTTCCGAATAAGATATTTTTATTTCCCTAAAAAAATACCTAAACAAACAATAGAGAATAAGTACTAATAAAATTATTTTCTTATAGAAGCTATAAGCATGAGCTCGAGCTACCTCGTATTTTTTATAAACTCGGGTTCTAGTCTCAACCTGACTAGCTACCACTCCCAAGACGAAGATTCTCGGTCAAAACTCTCTATAGTGCAGCTCAATTCGGAGTCAGCCTTCTTCTAGGCTTAATAGGCTTTAGCGCGCTAACCATATCGACCACTTTGTACCATAAGCAAACGAGATAGTGGTGAAAACAACCCGTGACGCGTAAAAGTAATGCTTATTATGCTACTTCAAATTAGGTTCTAATTAGTAGGTACCCTTTATAATCGTACAAAAGGATTACTTCGCGTACCTAGCGGGCTTTCCTAACGAAAATTACACAGGTTTCGGCCATAACTCCGAACAGCTATGAATTAAACTCTAAACATGGTTAACACACGGCACGGTGTTAGCGACGATCTCATGTGTTATAGAATTGTGGTACAGTAATTCATCTTTAGGCGCCGCCTCCATAAACTAGACTACAGTCTAGAGATTTTTCTACATTATACTCATTACAATTATATCTACTTAGTCAGGTCATAAGTATTGTCACACAGTAAAAACTTTTCTTTTAGAATGCTGGCCACAAAAAAGTTTATTGAATTCGAATTTCGAATTGTTCATGAAAATAAAAATGTATACTTTTTAGAATTTTACTCATTTTTAAATATGGAGTGGACGCTTAAAGAAGACCGTGTTGCAGTTATTGCGTTGCATCGTTGCGGTTACGCGCCAATTCAAATTTTTGACATACTGAAAAATTTGAATATAACCAAGAGATTCGTTTATCGTACCATCAAACGATACAATGAAGACTCTAGTGTAGATGACAGGTCAAGAAGTGGTCGCCCTCGGTCTGTTAGGACTCCAGCAGTGATAAAAGCTGTGAAGGCGCGAATTCAAAGAAATCCCAAACGTAAGCAGAAACTGTTGGCCCTTCAGATGGGATTAAGCAGAACCACGGTGAAAAGGGTGTTAAATGAAGACTTAGGGTTTCGGGCATATCGAAGAAAAACAGGACATCATTTGAATGCTCGTCTAATGGACCTGAGACTGAAGAGATGCCGCGCTTTGTTGAAGCGGTACGCGGGAAAAAAATATCGGGAAATTCTTTTTTCGGATGAAAAAATTTTTACTGTAGAAGAGAGCTACAACAAACAAAATGATAAGGTGTACGCACACAGTAGTGAAGAAGCGAGCAACCGTATTCCGCGTGTCCAACGAGGTCATTTTCCATCCTCGCTCATGGTATGGTTGGGAGTGTCTTATTGGGGCTTAACAGAGGTACATTTTTGTGAGAAAGGTGTAAAAACGAATGCAGTTGTGTATCAAAATACAGTCCTGACGAACCTTGTGGAACCTGTTTCTCATACCATGTTTAATAACAGGCACTGGGTATTCCAACAAGATTCGGCGCCAGCTCATAGAGCGAAGAGCACACAAGACTGGCTGGCGGCGCGTGAAATCGACTTAATCCGGCACGAAGACTGGCCCTCCTCCAGTCCAGATTTGAATTCGCTAGATTACAAGATATGGCAACACTTGGAGGAAAAGGCGTGCTCAAAGCCTCATCCCAATTTGGAGTCACTCAAGACATCCTTGATTAAGGCAGCCGCCGATATTGACATGGACCTCGTTCGTGCTGCGATAGACGACTGGCCGCGCAGATTGAAGGCCTGTATTCAAAATCACGGAGGTCATTTTGAATAAACTTTAGTGTCATAAGAATCTATGTTTTGTTAAGTTCATTTTGGTATATAAATGGTTACATAATGAATAAACTTGTTTCAATTATTTTATATAAAACATGTGACAGAATTTATGACCTGACTAAGTATACTATTTACTATTTTACTATACTAAATTATCGCCGAGGGGCAATACTCTAAACGCGGCGATATTATCGCCGTGTCATCTAAACTAAACCCTTTTCATGATATTAAGGGGAGGCCTTTGCCCAGCAGTGGGACATTTACAGGCTGAATCATCATTATCATCATCTAAACTAGCTCCTACCCGCGCTTCGTTGATGGTGTTTTTATCGTTATTAGAAGTTAGAAGACAGTTTACTAATACCGGTCAAGTAGGTATAGTCCAAATGGTAGGTTACACTGTGCCTAGTGTGAGTTTTGGAAGTGCTCGGCCCGGTTAGCGTAAACTTGAAATTGTATGGAATAAGAGCAGCGCCATCTAGTGACTGACTGACTGATGCTAGATGGCGCTGCTCTTATTCCATACAATTTCATATTTACGCTAACAGGACCGAGCGAGTAAAGAAATTGTCAAAACTCACACTAGGCACACTGGGCCTACCCGGTTTTTTAAATAACTTGGTTTCTACTTGTTTGATTTAGACATTATTGAAAGTCGCATTCTACGTGATACTGAAACGTACAGACTATAGTCATATTATTATTCCTTTTCAGTAGGTTATTTGAAGTTACCATCTTCTTTGTACAGATTTTGTGTTCAATACAATACAATACAATTACATTACATTAGGTATAGGCACTGCTTTAATAAAATATTAGAGATGAATAAAGTAAAGATGTAAAAATGTAATACTGAAAGTAAGGCAAATGAATCTTCACAAAGTGTTAAAACTTATCTAATTAGGACTAATGAAACTGTTACTGTAAATCTTAACTTCAGGGGTGGTAAAAATCTCGTTCGATCCGAACCCTTATCTCAAGATTAACTCGTATTTTAACCAGATGTTGCTAACGAAGATTATATTATGCTTATAAATAAAATGAAATCGATTAAGTTTAGGTGTAAACCCCCGTAATATCAAATGTAAAATAATATCTAACAAAACAGATCAATGCATGTATAGACTTCTTTGTACGTGTTTATCATAGGACTATCTTTTAGTTAAATCTCCTACCTAGGCCTTTGAATATTTACCAAACCTAGACTAATCTATAATAATAATGAATCGCAAAATGTGTTGGTAAGCGCATAACTCAACAACGCCTGGACCAATTTGGCCAATTATTATTTTTAAATGTTCGACCTTGATTTTGCGACCATGTTAACTTAAATAGAGGGAGAGGGGGAGATATAGAGTGAGAGGGGGAGATATACAGTGAGAAGGAAAGAGATTGAGAGGGAGAGAGATTAAAGGGCAGGGACAGAAATAGCGGAAGAGGGAGAGAGACAGAGACAGACAGAGAGCTAATGTTAGGGGAAAAGGGAGAGGGAGAGAGAGTGAGAGCGACAGGTAAAGGGAGAGAGATAGAAGGAGAGGATGCGTTTTCCCATAGAAACAATGACAGGACAACGTCTGTCGGGTCAGCTCGTGAAGTATAGATGTGTAGCGTATAGTTAGACCCACCTCTTTTTTCATGGGAACTAGGACACTGACAGGAGTTCTAGCGGTGGGCAGAGCCCGAATTGCGTGCAGCTATCCCCACAAATCTGCCGCAAGCACCGGCACAACAATATATTTCCGCCTCTGCTCCTGATCCAATTAGGCCAAATGAATGACCGGAATCCAGGGAATTGGCACAAAATCTAAAGAATATGTGCTATATTGAACAGACCTCGTTGTTTGGAAGAAAATAAAATAGGAAATAGAACAAGAGACAAAGATAAAGATAATCTTATTAACAATCTAGACGCTATAGTCTTGATCAATCTAATAACCACTGGGAGTACCGGGACAGATCCTATCTCCAACCAAATCCTGGTTGGATCCGCTCGGATGTTACGTTTTAGCTGGGATCGACTTATTAAAATCTTCTCAGAATAGATCCAATATACTTACTGCTACTAATATTATAAAGAAAGACAATAATAAGAGACTCTAAATTTGTTTGACCCACTAATCTCCTAAACAAATTCACTATTGATAAGTGAAATTAACGTTGTTTTATCCCGCGAAAATGTACGGAGGAACCTAGTTTCTGCGGTAAAACTAGAACAATGCAGGCAAACCCGCAGGGTCTGCTATCTATAACTTAATAATATATTATCAAGCCAGCAGAAATGTAAGCCAGATACCCACTTAGCTAATAGCAGAGCTTGACACAACGCAGATTCAAGATCGTAGACTGGAAAACTTCGATGAAAGTTTATTTATCCTAACAATGTGACACGAACGAAATACCTACGTCGATAGCTTACCGAAATTAGTTTACACAACTAACGTGACGAGCAGTTCCGTCGTCTGATGGTAAACGCCACTTCATATCAATGCAACCTAGAACTTTAGATTGCAAATTCTCGCACGACATGCCCTGCGCTCGTCACCCTGCTAAATTAATCTTACGGAAACGTATAATATTATCCCAACATGAAAACTTGTATATTATCAGTAGGGACGATGAAACCTTTAAGCTAGCTCCAAATGAAGGAGTTCATAAGGACCTAAGCACACAATATGATGCTGTTAGCATCGGTGATCAGCTATTTTCCCACTAATTCGATGCAGCATCACGTTTTGTCGTATCTATACATTCGATCGTAACATTCGCAACTAACTCGTCCTAAATTGAATGCTTTGCATAGACATTTATATGCTATGCGAACTGCGAACTCATGGTAAATCTTACAAGGGTATTTATTATCCGAAAGTGCAATTAAGGCGTCTTCAAGTCTAGACTGAACAGGTATTTTCTTGGCAAAGATCTGTGACCGCAATATTATAATAATGTAGATGTAGAGTAATGCAGGGTAATCATCAACAAACAACCTTAAAATATGTTTTGTAGGTACATTTTGTATAATGATGTTCTCAAAATAGTCGATCACCGATGCTTAAAATATCTTGTGAGCTTAAGCCCTAACTCCGCGCAGATATTATGTCGCAGCAGGAGCAACTTCCCGGGTATAATCAGATGTGCTGCAATGTGTCACACGATGTCTGGAGCTGAGCCAAGAAAGTTTTATGTTGTACAGCGAGTATGTTGGTAAGTACACGTTGTTTGTTGTTGGAAAATGGAGAATACAATTTGTCATGAGCTATAATATTATGCCCGCTTTTGCCCACGACTTCGTAGTTCATACGCATGGACTATGCTTACTGTGCTAGCACTAATTGCTCGTTTTGGATTAAGTACTAATTATTGTGCCTTCAACTTATGTCGAGTATTCCTTAGATCAGGCGTTCCTTTGCGGAAATAACAGTCATATTTTATAGGTTTCTCCCCAAAATTAATGCATTATATACCTACCTTACTTCGGCATGACACAGTAGGCAACCCGAGAAACTTCAGCCAGCAAATACCAACGAGGATAAATTGGCATTCTCATTGGACCTAATTTGAGGAAAGCTTATAGAAACGAGTGGAATGGGCACGCTATCTCGCTATTAATCATTTGCTTCATTTCGGTAGCTTAGGTGCTTTAGTCGAGTAAGTGTTTGGTAGGTTGTTTATACCTACAGTTACTTTGTTTTTTTATCATTATTTTAGTTTTATGCACACATAAGAAATTTGGCATTCATAAATTGCTGTTACCAGCAATTTTATTTACGATAGTATCAGACTACAGTATTGGATTTTTAAACGTTTAATAAAGAAACAAATCGCCCCATTCAATATTCGTACCTCTACATACATAAGTATATACATTATACATGTTCATATAATATATTTATTTCCTTAGTGCTTCAGACTCGATGGGGTCAATATTTAATCTGTCCTCCGCGGAGATGTTTACAAACCTCGTTATTTCCATTCCCGACACTTTTCGGCATCAATCCGCCCATCCATATGATGAACTTTGAACCAAAGTTCAGGCTTTATTTGTATCCGCAAATCTTTGATCTATTTCGAATAATTCAGACTGCTGCGTTCGTAGTAGTTACCTACTCTTTTTGAGTTTTGGGTTCGGTAGGTATCTACAAAGTTGATGCATTTAAGAAATACTATTGATACATTATACTTGTGTTTAATTCAGGAATATTAAAATTAAGCTACTAATCAAGAATCATATTTTATGATAATGGTTTTTCTATTTTCGTATTACGTTAAATATACTGAACTGAGAGCAATTGGGCTTTTTCAGAAATTCAAACTCAAAACAGGACTATGGTTTAAGAAAAACTCAGGGAATCAGGGTAACCGTAACTACCGGCTTTTATTCCTCAATAATAAAGCATTCCATATTCTACGTCATAATCGAGATAATCCTTGGGTGCGGCACCGCTTCTCCTCGTAGTATCTGCAAAGAACGGCACGAGCTCGGGGTAGGCCTGCACTAGCATTCGGGCTCCAGACCTGGATATCTTTCCTTTGACAAGTATGTCTCTGAACGTGCCGTTCGTAACAAAGTTGTGGTTCAGCTTTCTGATTTCCTCCAGTTTCGCCTTCAAAGCTGCGTCAACCTTCACAATCTCAATTTCGTGGACATTTTTGACCACCTTGCGGTCTTGTTTGTACTTCTTTTTCAAATCACTTATAAACTTCTTGAGTTGCTTTGTCTTCTTCTTTCTCTGCGACGTTCCATTGTTATATTGCCGGTTTAAGATCTTTCTGATCTCCTTGATTATCTTTTTGATTTTCCTCTTTATTTCCTTCTTGCGTTTCTGCCTTTTCTTCCTGCGCCGCTGTTTATCCCTTTGCTTTCGTTTGCGTTTGCTTCTTTTCGAGCGGTTACCTTTTTTTTCGTTTGAGTCCGTCGACAGGCCTGAGTCATCGAAAGAGGCATCGAAGGCTTGGTTCATGTCGTAATTGGTGTTTTCGATGGCGCAGCAGACGAAGTTGGTGCGACCGCACGCATAGTCGCCGCGATATATGCGGTATTCGGAATCGCACTCCATAGGTAGCATGCAAGTGCCCCACGGCATGTCATGCTGGTTGGGATCACCGCACCGCACTCCCCATGGTCCTGGTGAACATTTAAAGTTATTCGCAAGAAGTGGAACAACCAAGCCAGACTAAAGTTATAGCAGAAAATGCAACCACTACATTTCGGGGCTTTTAATATCCATAAAAGCAACATGCTATCTAGACTAGGTAGAGGTGCATCAAATGACAGTATAAGAGCTATATCAACTACATACTTGCGGCAACCATATTGACGACATCGCCTTTTGGGCCCGATGAGTCAATGGCTTCCAACTTCTTCTTTATCAGGTGTTCCCTCCATTCCTCCTTCCAATCCCTCAGTTCCAAGCTGCTGGAGCTTGAACCGCTCGAGTACGATTCTGTTATATTTCGTTTCATGCTATTTTCTCTTCGAAGACTGTTCATTACCGAATCTAAGCGGTACCGCTCCTCCTCCCGATTTAACGAGTCTGCATTCTTAGTAGGGAACGCGTTTTTACTTCTCAAAACTCTGCTACCTTTGCCTCTCCAATTTTCGAAGCCATCTTTGGCTTTAAATATCCTGATCACAGCTTTTGGTTGTTGACCGTCCACGTAATCATGTTTAACTTCAAACCTTGATTTATCTATGTCCTCCTGACCTTTGTTGTGATCCAAGGAACCTCTTAGGTGTCTTATGGAGTTTTTCAGATATGCCTTCGCATTAGAAATAATTGACGAATTACTTGCTGCGATATACAATATTAGTAAATATAATATATGAAAAATCACCCTCATTTTCGGCTCACATGGCTGGCAGCCCTCATGTTATAGGTAACGATATTGAATTATGTCACGTCATAAAATGCTTTATAGGGTATTGTTAAATTGGAATACTTTTATGAGTAATATAAATATGGAAACGCGAACATTTATTTAGTGTCAAGTGTGAATATTATATTTGCAAGTAACAGACCACTGCACTGATATTTTGTTACCCAGGATGAAAAAGTATTCGAGATACCTGAACCAAAAGAAATCCCATTTCAAGTCACGCCTTCAACCGTTCCGCGTTCTAAGTTCTTTTCTCTCGACGTGAACTATTAAATAACTTTTCACTCCCACATGGAAGGATTTTTGAAAACCTAGTCCTATGTTAGTTTGTATGCTTATTTCTAAAACTTCGACCTAGTACGAGACCGTCCTGCCTATCAGCCAGTGAACCGTGAGTCTCAGCGTAGATTTCAGCAGGAATTCGACGGCAAGCAGCTAGGAAATTAGCAATGGGACAAAGAAAAATCGAGAAAATGTCAGAAAAAATCGATTTAGAGAACTCTAAATCCCCAGACTTTATTACCTAATGATAAAGCATGCCGTATTCAACATCGTAATCGAGATAATCCTTTGGTTTGTCCACATTGCCACTTCTTCTCGTAAACTGGTCAACGAACGGGCCCAGCTCAGGGTAAGCCTGCCTCAGCATTCTGGCTCCTTGTTTGGTCATCTTCCCATACACGACTATATCTCGAAATGTGGTGTTTTGAACAAAGTTCTGATTCATCTTCTTTAATTGCTCCAATCTCGTCATCAACCCTGCATCAACTTTCACCATCTCCATCTCGTGAATGTTCTTAGCCACCTTGCGATCTTGCTTGTACTTCCTTTTCAAATCTTTGATAAACTTCTTCAGTTGCTTTGTCTTCTGCTTCTTTTGCGACGTCCCATTACTGTACTGCCGTGTCAAGATCTTCCTAATCTCCTTGATCATCTTCTCTATGTTCTTCTTTATCTTCTTCTTGCGTTTCTTCCTTTCTTTGGTGCGACGTCGTCTGTCCCTCAAAATCTTTCTGCGCTTCCTTTCTGAGGAGCCTTTTCCCCTGTTTCTCTTTTCTTCCGAATCTGTTGTCAGGCTGGAATCGTAAAAGGAGGCGTCGAAGCCTTGGTTCATGTCGTAGGTGCTATGCTGGATGGCGCAGCAGACGAATTTGGTGCGGCCGCACGCATAGTCGCCGCGGTATATGCGGAACTCTGCGTCGCACTCCATAGGAGCGAGGCAGTTTCCCCACGGCATGTCGTGCTGGTTGGGGTCACCGCAGGGGGTTCCCCACGGTCCTATGAAAAAGGGAGACATTATTTGTTACTTTTTAAAGTGACTGGCTAAAGAAGGCGATGGCCGATGGTCTTGGCTACCTTAAAGACTGGACAACCATAGCTCAGCATAGACAAAATGGAAGGAAGGTAGGGAGCCTTTGCACTGCAGTGGGGCATTTTGGGCTCTTAATAATAACAAAGGCTTCACGTCTTAAAAATCTCATTCAATGACAACAAATTCAATGATATCTTTACTTCGATTATAAGAGCAGGGGCAGGGCCTGAGTCTAAAGACCTTACATACTTGCAGCTACCATATTGACAACATCGCCTCTTGGATCCGTAGAGTTGATGGCTTCAATTTTCTTCTTTATCCAATCCTCTTTCCAATCAAGTCTCCAGTCTCGCAGCTCCAAGCTCGAGCTCGAAGAATCGGATTCAGCGGCCGAGGAGTCGATGGCTACTGTTGCTACGACTTGGTCATCTTCTGTGCTCCGTATCCTTTTTTTTTGCTTTCGTCTAATCTCGTTTGCTCGTCGGGCCAAAGCCCGGTGCGGATCGTCTAGTGCTTGATTCAAGCTATAAATTTGAATTATCTGTGAGGCATAGAAAATGAAGAGCCTATGCCATGATCCAAATCGGCATTGGCACAGTCGGTCTCAAAAGTAGCTGAACGCAATGTACTAGTTTATTTTCGTAGCATATAAAGTTGAAAGAATGGGCATGTTCAGTTGTTCAGCTGCTTTTGAAGGCGACGTCACCTAATTGAATGTTACAGAGTAAATAAAGATCAATACAGAATTCACTGCGAGATATTACTTATTCAGTACCGACCTATATTATCACGTTGCCGAGACGTGACTAGAAAAAAGAGATTTTATGAGAAAAAACTACGGTAAGATAAATGAATTCCACGGCGTGAAAACTGAAAAACATATTTGTTTACCCATCATGCAATCAGCTCAAGTAGAGGGAGAATGGGAGATTGAAGAGAGCTACAAGAAATACTAGGAGTAGGTGTCTATCGTCTAACTCGTTTGTCAGATGAGGCAGGGCCCTGCCCACCTCTGGTGTCAGAGTTAGTCAGTAACGGTCTTACCACAAAATATTTAAACCAGAGTTGAACAGATGAATCTAAATATTTTCTCTACAAATCGACGTCTAACGCTCGCTTTTTCTATCTCAATAACAAATTTACAAGAAAATAATTAGGAATGCCAGGATTGAGTAAGAAAACGCGAATGATAGACGTCGATTTTGTGGAACGTAATTTTAGCAACATCTGTTTAACTCTGGTCTAAACTTTTGTGGTAAGACGGTAAAGGTCTTTCACGGTGCCTGATGGCTCCTATCAATCGTCAATCTAGACCGATGACAGCAAAAGCAATTAAAACCCTCAGCTCATCAGAATACGTCACAACATGCTGGGTCGGGGATAGTACCCGAATTCGTTGAGTTTAAAACCCGACTCCGGGTGTTTGTGGGACCACGGTTCTTTAGAACCTCATTTTTTAAATGCAGGAGATCCTTGTTAGGTGTCCAAATCGATGTATGGGAACATGATGCGTTATTATAATCGCTGGCAACAATTAGTTTCATGGTAGACGAAAATAGCTTAAAAAAATACTAATGGTCGCAATTTTTTACGCAAAGAGGTGGGTAGGTACTCACTGGTCAAGTTTCACCGGCTGCAAACAAAATTAAGCTAAAATCTATCATCACTCTCATCACCGTCTATGTCACCATCACCACTATTGTCGCTGGAACACCCGACAAGTGGATGGGCGGCTACTCTACTGGTTAGATGGCTGGGTATAGGCATAGAGGCCTACTCTAATAACCAGGCGGTATACCGCATACAAAAAAAACCTTACCTACCTTACCTAGCCTACTTAAAAAAGGTATTAACTACCTTCACATAAGCTCAATGTTGAAGATATTTCCCGTTGCCCAACAATTTTCTAAAATACGATGGCATCCCGGTTCACGCATATAGTTAGAATTTGATATATCTCGGTATTCCCGGTAGCCTCATGTATTATGCATGGCGGGTTAGAGGTATTGAGAGTTTTATAGAAATCATCGATACCTTTCCTCCGAATGGACGGAAAGCGGTAGAGTTACAGATTTATCGTTGCAAAGTTACGATATTTTCATGTCACTTAAAAAACTATAGCTGTGTGACGATTACCTACCTAATGTTATTGTTACCGGTAAAATTGAAATTGTTTTGAGTAAGCGATGCGCTTAATTACTATTTCGTGAAAGGTTCGTTCTTACTTATGGTGTCGTAACTTGCTCCAATTTTTCAAACTTAGGCGGTTGTCATTTTAATAAGGTTTGTTACATAGGTACGCTCTGTACTAACATATTATTCCGTACTTCGTAACTCATCATCATCATTAGCCTGAAGACGTCCACTTCGTGTTCGTGCCTACATGATGAATCATTGTCCTTGCTATCTGCCTTTTTTATAATTATAACAGGGTAGATACCTTAGCATCTGTACCTACATCATAAGCATTCCTCCTGAGTCCTATTCTTTCTCTCTCTGTTTTGATGTAGTGTGTCGCATTCATCTCCCTTTTTTTAACGTCTTTCTGTTCTTCTAAACCTGTTGACAAACCGGAATTTACAACTTAATAATTATTTGCATTAACGATGCCGTCATTTAAAACTGATAAGTAGGTACGTAATTGGAAAAAAGTTGGTAGGACCTACTCTATCAGCGACATGGAATTGTAAAGGCCACCGTGTAAGGTACTACAGTAACGAAGGTACCTACTACGACTCAAACATCAACTCGACTCAAAGTAAGTAGGTATGTACTCGTATGTATATTGCTATGTGGACATTAATAATAATTCCAAATAAAGTTTGAGCGATGTGAAATCCACGCGTCCTCCACCGTCATTAAAAGTACCTATAGAATAAAATATAAAAAACGAAATAGAAAACTATTGATTGTACACCAAAAATAAACAATAGGTACAGAGAAGAAGAAAAATATAATAGGTAAACAGGGTTGTAGGCGGTATAATGGTTACAAGGAGCTCACAATGCAATAAAACTTTACTTTGTCGAGTCGAGTTGGTGTCGAGTCGTTAGTGTGCGATGGCTCCGTCTGGTAATGCCACCTACTTCAACGTGTAGAGCCCCTTAATGGTACTCGGGGTCTCATTTTATAACCTGCATACGAAATCCCTAAGGTCTGATTACACTGATGCCGCATGGGACTCCCAGCGGTCATATTAAAGGCATTTTTCGTAGAGTCAAGATGTGGAAGCCTCTGGCAGGCTGTGTCCTGATAACTACAAATTGAACTAACTACAACTTGTGTCTTCAAATGAACAGTAACTGAACTCTTCAACTCTTCTTCTTCATTCATCTCTATATTATATCTCTCCATCTATATAAAAATGAATCCCAATTTCCCTTGGTCACGGCATCACGCGTGAACAGCTAGACCAATTTTTCTAATTCTTTTTTTGTTGTTTGTTATTATCAGAAGGTTTTTATGAAAGAAAAAAATTAGAAAGTTTTCAGAATATGAAAAATTAAAAAAAACTTAGCGACCATGTTAACTTAGATGTAGGGAAAGAGATAGAGGGAGATAGGTAGATGAAGAGGGAGATTAGGAGAGGGAGAAAGATAGAGACAATGGTAGGACAACGTCTGCCGGGTCAGCTAGTACCTAATGTAATGTAGTATATAAAGTGCAGAGTGAAGAGTGAAAGGTTACAGAGTAGGTGCCTATGTTACTTCGTGTTCACTGTCGATTTACAATAAGTGTAGAAAGTATTTACTGGCTAGTCTTGTGGTCATGACGTTACGAATGTTACGACCAAAGAATTTGTACTAAAGCAGACTGTTAGTTTTGTTTCTCATAAAACTATTAGGTACTTACTTCCGGCTATCATATTGACAGGATCGCGACTTGGTTTCGTTGCGTTGTTCGTCTTTAATTCCTCCTCCATCCAATATAGCTTCCATAGGTGTTGCTTCAAATCTCCCAACTCAATATTGGAGCTGGAAGGCTCTAAGATTACATTCTTTGGTATTTGGATTTTCTTTCGTCTGATACTATTCAATGTCTCGTTCCTCCCAGTCCAATTCTTTTTCAAAATTACTCTTTTCAGTGGCAACACGTTTTGAATTTTCTCGCCTATCCCACTTCTGATGTGTGGGTCATCGTCACTTTTAAAGATTCTCATGATTGATTTATGTTTATTCTCATTGCCCTCATTTTGTTTCATTTCAAAACTTGATTTGTCATGAAATTGCTCTTGAATATTTTGAAATCTTGTGTTACCTTTGTATTGCTTTGGATCTTTTATAGGAGAAGTATCTTCAAAAGGATTTTTCAAATACGGCTTAAAAGAGTTTTTCGTGTCAATAATATTAGACGAATTGCTCGTTGTTATATTGTGCAGTACCAATAGAGCTGTAAAAAATATCGCCCTCATTTTGTGTTCACATGGCTGGCTGTCGTGTTGTGCCGAAATAGGACTATTGTCATAAAATGTTTTATGGGGCATTGTAAAACTGGTAAAATTGTATTGTTAAATACAAAAACGAACATTTATTTCGAGTTAAATTTCATTGTGTAGAGATTGCTCATGTGGTTGTGTGATCGAACGCAGACGACGGCCGTAGCTTGTGAATTTAACCACCAGTTTTCCAACCAACCAACGCAAATGGGAATGACCTTCTGCATGCACACTTTTTCTTGTGTATATTTAATAAAATAACCCTGGCATTTCCAATCATCAGGTGCCTAATGCTCATTAGCCAGAGCACCAAGTTCCAATTCTGCCGAGATGGGTTAGATAGCTCACGTCGCGTCTTAAGCCCATGCCCCAATTAAGCCCTTTTCGATGCCGCAGTGGCTTCCGCAAACCGTAGGCACTGCTATGGGAAACTGCGGCGGAATACTAATTCGGTTTTCCTTGTAACGTGGTTCTATTTCCAACGGTTTATACATCATATAGAAGGCGGGTTAAAGATCTCGGTAGCGTATGCATTATGCATGGTACCGAACGTTTTATAGAAATCACCGATCCCCGATACCTCCGTTCCGAAGACCAAAAGCGGTACAAAAGTATAGGTACCGTTTTTTCGTGGGCTATTTGTCTAACCTATATGATTTTTATCAATAGCCCTTGAAGTAGGCCTTCAATCTTGAAATAGGTTCGTAGACTTTGTTTAATAGTTTGTTGCAACATGGACATTGGTAGGTAAGTATGTAGATTACCGCGTTTATTTTGCTTAATTAGTGTAGAATAGAACTGAAAAAGCTTGAGCAAATATATACCAAATTTTCTTAAATATTACTGTAGGTAACCGAACAAGGCATGCCTAGTTCCTAACTACTTACCTATTTTACTTTTCGTAAATGTAGGTGTCGAATGAATGAGGCAACTATATTTGTAGCGGCTTTGTTAAGTATAGCCTACGTCTTATCGGAACCTTGTAATAAGATCATTGGTATAATTAGGATGACTTTCACGTAAATTAAAGGCAGCTTTTAAAGTATATCGCTTTTCGTTGTTTTGTTTAGGTTAATGGGTCCTTATTCTTTACCGTGTTCACATTTTTTTTTATGAAATGGGTATCTCTGGGGAACTTCATAAATATGCGATTAGTTTCATAATTTGCTGTATTTTGAGATTTTCTTGCTGTATAGGATTGATATCAACGAGAAATAATGTAAGTAAATAATAGGTAAGTAAGTACATATAGGGGTGGTAGCAAACACCTACCTATGTGTGTGTGAGTGTGTGTGCCATAGTGTGTCATTAACTCTCTCAAGATTGCTAAGTCTCAGTCAAGTCAAGAAAGTTGTATTTCTGTTACATGTATGTGGTTACCTAATTATGTTTTAAGCTGGTTAATTTATCTGTTGATTTTGCAAAACGTGACTAGTGAATGATGCCTTATTAAAGATTCAAATTCTGTGAATATTTTTGTACCTGGCCATTCTACTTTATAAATACACCATCTTATAAAGATAATTTCATTTCTGTACATTAGATGCTCCTACTCCTACTACTCTATCAATTAATACTATGCAGTAACAAAGGTACTGCTCCTTAAAATTATAAGCATGGTAGGTAGGTAGGTACTTATATGAAAGCAAATAAGAACAAGTATAAGTTATATGTATACCTCATAATTTTATTAAGCCTTTATTTTTAAAATACCTACCTACAAAAATTGGAATAAAGTTGATTCTTACTTTAACTTATAACTTCAACAACTGCCTCTTCTTTTTCCAACCACACTCTATGGTCCTTATTTTTATTGGCGGGAAAACTCTTCTTGGCACAACAAGTGTTGCAGGTCCACTCTAATGTCTTTGATTTGTTTTTATTCATAATTTTCATCTTTGCCGAGATATTGTTAACAAGGACGCACCGGCATTTCTTGCAGATTTGCCGCTTCACTTCTGGATGTCTAGAAAAGGAAATAAAATAAAATATAAATGTCTTAGTTATTTATAATAATCACCAAAGTAAAAAAAAATAACAGTGGCTTATTTTTTACTGGCTTGAGCAACTTCAACTTCAACTTTTTTGTTATGGCTTCTGTGGATGGCTTGAGCATTTAACTGTAAATTGAGGCAGTCTCATAACAGTTGTAACATAAAATCACTGTATTGACTGTGTACCTACTCTTGTAACAAACATGATTTTTTTTTAATTCAACACCTCCGTCTTCTTAATTAGTTAGGTACCATCAGAAAGTACCTACACTCCGAGCGAGATCCAGGTACTTATTATAAAATTTGTGCAAAGTAGTGAGGCAATTTATAATATATATATAGGTATTATATAATAAATATTTAGGTAGATTATGTAGGCCTAGTATTATTTACTCACATTTTCAAAACATTTTTCTTAGCAACATTGATAGCAAGATTGCTATAGTATGAAGACAGTGCGGGATTCTTACCAACCACGTATTTGCTAATCTGAAAAGACAACGGAGAGATTACTGCATTATTTGTAACAGCAACCTTATGTAAATAAAATTAAATTATAACAAAGCGTAGGTACGAGGTAAAAACATTTTAATGTAGGTAGGCACCTAGTGAACGTTGCGGTTACCTGATAGAGATAGTTGATGCGCTGGAATGAGTCATTTCCTTGTACCTTTTTCATTTGGTATATTATCTCCTAAAATTACTTCCTCGTACATAAAAATTGCAAACTCCTGAAATTATGCAAACACGAAAAAAAACTGTGCAATGTGATAGAAAGACCTACTTATCCTAACCTAAAACATCAAACAAAACAAACAAACTAGGGTTTTTATTTTTGACCTTGGCATTGACATAATTGACAATTCAAAATCAGCTGATTTGTTTGAAACTTTAACTATTTGGTGATCAAACGAACTTACCTGGGCCTCAAGTCGGCTATTTGGCAACAATTTGCGATTGAAAAACAATGCAATCAATATGCAATGTTAATTTTGGCTAAAGTCGGTAGTCTGGTAGATTATCAATCTTAACTTCATTGAATTACAATTGTCTCGTTTTCAAATTGTGGGAGTTGTCGACTCCCATGAAAGTCATAGAGCTCTAACTTCTAGTTACGATGTGTATTATTTAAATTAAAAAAAAAGCTATGGACTTACTTCAAATAATGGCCAAAAGTCAATGTCAAATGCCACAAATTCCTCAAGTTTAGGTAATCTGTGGTCCAAGTGAAGTGTTTTTGTCCGCGAAAACAGCGAAATAAAATCTATTTGGCTTGCTAAGCCACCTCGCTAAGCCACTCATATTTAACTTTAAGAAATTCTTTGGAATATAAATAAAATAGTAATTTTAATTAAATTACGTACAATTTGCACTAGAACAATTGATAAAAAGCAATGTTTTCACAATTGTGATTCCATAGACAATTAGCCATGGGAAAAGCTGTCAAAAAAATAGTGGACTAGAGATTTTTGCCAAGATTGAAATGCAATTATCTATTAGACTACGGACGTACTACGGATTTTTCAATTACTTTGCTATGATCACAATGGTAATGCAATTGAAATGTCAATTGTTAACAGGCTACCGGAAGTGTCAAAAGTAACCATAATGGCTGAAATCATTGATAATCCATAATCAATTCAAATAGTAGACTTGGGGCCCTGTAAGTGATGTTCGATCATAATAATTATATGAAGACCTCATCCTTCCATGATTAACTATGTAGTATCGATCTCCATACGCGCCAATTACACGAATTTCAAAGCCAAAACAAAATTTATTAAAATTTTAGCCTATTTTGTCTATGTCATAGACAATACCCCAATGGCAGCCCTTCAATCATGTCATTTAGTTCAAAGCCCGCCAGTTCCGAATTTATATATTGAAGGATGTTTTGCCAACCTTCCCCAATTCTGAATTCTGAATGAACAAGATATTGTTGTCAATGTTGTCATATTCAAATCAATCAATATAATAAATCACTTTGACATTGTTTTGATTATAATTAATTTTCTTTTTTTTTTTTTTTTACTAAACGACTTTCAGCTATTTTATTATTATAAAAACAAATTGAAATCTAAAAACTAAACGTAATAAAACTAATCTAATAGGCCGCTACCAGTGGGCAACGTTCCCAAAATGCTGGCCGCATTGCCACGTTGTATGGCAATGCTCAATCTTTGACCAAAATAAAGGCCAGCATTTTGGTCACGTGTTGCGTCGACCAGACGTCCACATATGTCTTTGAAGATTTTGTGGGCTCCCGGTCCCCATGGCCCCAGCGTTTCGACCCCAAAAGGCACAAACAAGTACCCGCTATCAAGGGCACTATATTTGCGCCCCTTGAGGTCCTCAGCCGATTCTGCCGCCGCACCAGCCCTGGTTTCAGTCCGTGAAAGATGAGACGGTGCAAGGGTGTCTACGCAGGTAGCGTCCCACACCAACGGCCGCCCCATCTTCCACGGAATGAGGGTCATTCCGTCGGGCCTTTTACCATCATCTCGCATCAGGCCACTGGGCTCTAAAATGGCCGCACAGTTGGCGGTGGTAAAACCCCGACGGATGATATCATTAAGGCTGGAGTGGCGGGGAATTCTACCAGCACTTCTGCTGCATGACAGACCATGGTGACCGAGCCGGTCGACGGCTGTGCCACACTGGCAGCGGTGGGGGGCACAGCACGATGCGCCCAAACGAAGAGACACTGAGATGCGGAAAGATGTTGAGTCCATCAAAGTGCCAGTGTTGGGAGACGGGAGAGCCTGTAGCCACAAACCTGATTCCCATTCAGCAACGGCTAAAAGGCGGGCACGATCTGTGGAGCTTGAACACGTATTTAAAAGCTTTTTCCGCGTCAGCTCACAGATCGGCCCGTCCCACAGCCGCTGAGAAGATGTTGAAGATGGGAAATCAGTGTTCGGGCAGGCTAAAACCCAAGCATTCCTGGCTTCGTTCATGTGCGATATTACCGAAATATCTAAAGAAGCCGCAAGAATTTTTGTAATTAAGTTTTGAGTGCTATGAACGGAGGACAGGAATGCGGGGAGTGACACACCAGAAATAGACCGCACGCCTAGGCCTCCCAGTCGCACTGGAAGTGAAGCCTGTAACCAAGTCCGCTCTTCGAAATTCAAGTTTAAAATAGACGCCAAAGTATTTTTCACGATGTTATCTAAACTCTGAAGAAGCTCAGTGTGTGTCCAGAGCTGACAACAACGTAAAATGTAAGTGAATTTTGGGACAAAAAGACAATATTTTAGAATAGTGAAGGCCATGTGGGTATTTAATTTTGATAGTCGGTCCGAACATTGTAAGAAATTTTGAATTTTTTCATCGAAAAAAGAATATAGTGTATCAATATATCAATATTGTTGTTGTTATGTTTGTATGATTCTCTTTGTTAACGAGAATTAGCTGTTTGACTTGTAAAAGTGCGATTTAATTGCCTATTTACAATAAATGTTTCAACTTTTACTAGGTATATATCGTTTTGTAAATCTGTATTACAAAAAATATCAGGGTTGGACCCTCAGTAGATACTTGACATTGGTCAATATCCCAGCATAACTATAGCACAAGAAGAGCCGAGTAACCCAAGTGGTATTACTGTTCTGTGACAAAGTAGGTCACTGTCTACATACATCGTGACAACTTAACCAAATTTACTATATTATACTTCTCTGCTCCATCCTAAGCCACTTTTCAGCATAGTAGTCTAGGCACCTTTGACATGTCAGACCCCACAGGAAAGTTCTAGTCAAGGAAGTAGGTCACTGTCTACATACATGGTGACAACTTAACCAGATTAATACATACTTCTCCGCTCCATCCTAAGCCACTTTTCAGCATAGTAGTCTAGGCACCTTTGACATGTCAGGCCCCACAGGAAAGTTCTAGTCAAGGAAGTAGGTCACTGTCTACCAGTGCTTCCAGACCTACTGTAATTACAGTAGATTTACTGTATTTTTAAATTTTTTTTAAATTTTTACTGTATACTGTAATGAAAAAATACAGTGTAGGGATCAACTGTAATTTATTTCACAATACAAACTATTCAAATACATAGGTCAATGCGTAAAACAGAACGTTCCCAAACTTGTTTACATTACTCGCTGATAGGGAAATCCCCGTGTAATCATAGTATCAACTTTAATCGTTCATTCGTTCATTCAAATTACAATCAGATTTTTCTCCGGTTGTGAACTTCAGACGAAATTCAGACAATTGCGTAGATTTTAAGCCTACCAAAGAAATGCTGTCGAGGATGACCTCAAAAATTTATGAAAATCATGAAGATATTATTCTAGACTAGGTAAATATCAATAAAAAATATAAAATTAAGCTTGTTTCTATTTTAAAAACTTAACCCAATGACTTAGGTGAGTTGACACACCCCAAAAATATTTTATTTTTTTCAATCTTTTCTACTGTAAAAATACTGTATTTCAATTAAAAAATCTACTGTTACTTTTCGGAAAATACTGTAATTTTAGGCTGGCAGCACTGTAATTTTGCTTTCGCAATCTGGAAGCACTGCTGTCTACATACATGGTGACAACTTAACCAGATTAATACATACTTCTCCGCTCCATCCTAAGCCACTTTTCAGCATAGTAGTCTAGGCACCTTTGACATGTCAGTCCCCACAGGAAAGTTCTAGTCAAGGAAGTAGGTCACTGTCTACACACGTCGTGACAACTTAACCAGATTTACTGTATACTTCTCCTCTCTCTAGTCAAGGAAGATTAATCCCTGGCTGACCCTATAGGAAAGCTTAAGGATTTAGTTTCTCAGCCTAGAAATCTAGGCACCTTTGACAAAGCAGACCCTATAGGAAAGCTCTAGTCATGGAAGACCAATCACTGTCAGATCCCACAGGAAAGCTCAAGGATTCACTTTCTCAGCCTAGAAATCTAGGCACCTTTGACATGGCAGACCCCACAGGAAAGCTCTAGTCATGGAAGACCAATCACTGGCAGACCCCACAGGAAAGCTCTAGGATTGAGTATGTAGCTGAATCGCGACGACCACATTGACATCCTTCTGCATCGTCGTCCATTCCCTTATTTTCTTCCATAATTTCGCAATATTCCCCAAAGAAATCTTCGTCTCCGCCTATCATCTTCCCAATTTCCTGAAAATAAAATTATATTAGATTATGGTTTACAAAATTATTAAAAAACGCGACGTGCAATGGCGCGCACGAAAGAACGAATGACATGATTGAAGGGCTGCCATTGGGGTATTGTCTATGACATAGACAAAATAGGCTAAAATTTTAATAAATTTTGTTTTGGCTTTGAAATTCGTGTAATTGGCGCGTATGGAGATCGATACTACATAGTTAATCATGGAAGGTGAGGTCTGAAGTATAAATGTAAATAATTGACTTGACTAGTTGACTAGGATTGATTAATAGTAGGATTGCTTAAATGCTATGACTTTCCTCTCGTGAAAATAAAAAATACTAAAATAATATAATAATATTTGACACTGGCTAAATGCACAAACCGTGCAAAGCCATAACAAAAGCTAAAATAAACAAAAATGAGTAAATCTGACAGCTGACTCTGTCTGTGGTGGGGGTACTCTCGCTTTGCGAACGGGCTAGATTCACTCAGTAATTTTGACAGTCACAAGATTTTTTTTTTTTAATTGCACAATTTTTTTGTCTGTGCAATTTCGGTCTTGCAGGATTGTGTATGTGAATCCCGCAAATGAGTGAAAAAATGGAATATGAGTTCATTTGTTCACTCACTTACTCATTAGGATGATATACATATCCTGTGGTACAGACGATAAATGCTGCAAATTTACATACGTGTGCGTAATTTAGTTTGACGTCTTATGCATGTGTGCACTTTTTTGACATTTATAATGGTTTGTTTTGGCTATTCTTACGCAGTAAGGCGTATTACCAACATAAGAGCATTCTTGTCAGAAAACAGCAGCTCTAACAGCATTGGAATAGAGACTATTATTGTAGTCTTAACAACTTTACGATAATTTGCTACGTGTGGTATATATATAATAAAATTGTGTACAGTGTATATGTGTACACGATGAATGCAAATAAAGAAAGAAAACGTAGTAGGTAGGTAGGTACCTACCTATCTTTTTTGCGTTTTATTTTTCCTTACAAAGAATATTAATAAATTGTCTAGATAGGTAGGTATGGTATAGTAATAAATTGTAATAAAAATGTATCTTATACATTTTTAGATTAGGTAAGGCTGACACAACATCTTATTGACAACAATCATAATATTTTGATCATCATTTGAATTATTGTGACGTCGTAGTTGAAATGTTTAATGGCTAAGTAGGTAGGACCTACCTACTGTATAATTAAATAAGGGTTTACCTACCTACTGATAGGGACTGATATCGATATTTCCAAAATATAGGTGTTTGCTACGGAAATACTGATAATGCTATCGATATTTAGCTAAATATCGGTACTATTATAGGTACCTATTTGTCTTTTACTGGTATAATGGTATCGATACCTATGTACTCATATCGATACTTTGAAATAATGTACTTACTTACCTACCGACATTTTAAGAAAGCGATGCGATGTTTGCCAGAATAGGTGCCTACCTACCTATCCTATAGTTCATTGATCATTCCACTCAACACCATAGGTACGTTTAATTTCATATTCCGTAAGTCCCGTACTTAACAACTTTGACCTAATCAAACATCATAAAATATAATCAGTCCAGCTGTTCTGAAGTTATAAATGGTGTATGTAACTAGCACGAATTTGTTTATTACAATTTTCGTACATGAACTAATGTTTTAAAAACAAATGCACAGACCTACCATTCTAGGGGAGCGGAGGGTGAGAGGTAGGTCATGGCAGAGGCTTATTTCGGAGATCCCCTAGACCATGTGCAGGATTTCTGGGTTTACAGAGGAGTAGATTATACTTAACACTAAAAATATTAAAAAAACCGGACACATTATGTGAGCAGTTTTCAGAAATAAAACAATTTTTTCACAAGTAGGTGCATAATTTAAATTTTATTGCAGTATCATATCAAAATAAACAATCTGATAACTAATCTTTGTAATCAAGGAGTAGTAAGTAAACTAGTTGGCTGCAAAATATATTCACAAACAATTAGTTAGGTAGGTACCTACTAAAACTGTGTTTTAATTATTAGATACTGTACCTTCCTCCTTAACCCGCGCTTAGAACCGGAGTCATAAATGTTAAATTATATTAACATTTATGTGGCAGAGTTACACAGTCATAATAATTTGTCCCTTATTATCATAAACATACATACATACACCAAGTGAAATGCATGCAATAAATATTATAATAAATAAATGAAGTAGGTATAACATATGTACCTACATACCATTTAGAATCTAAATTTTAGATATTATTATTGACAAAACAAACATATTATTATAATGTTTTAATCAACAAACACAAATAATATTCACACAAACAAAATTACTTAGTATACCAACTGCTAATAACCCACTGCAGGTACCTACATAATATACTGCCACATTGTAATATGTACACAATGTAAATTTTGTTATATTAGGCTGGCCTTTTGCAATGTCTTGCAGAAGACCAGCACATGGATGGTCTTACAGTCCATTGAATATTGTTTTTATCCAAGCAAGTAATAGGTACCTACCTAATAACACATCAAGATTTTTTGAACCCGCAGTAAAGTTGAAATAAACTGCTTCCATAGCAATAATTATGCATGTTATGGTATGCAAACTCTAGGTACCTGCCTGCACGCATACCCTATAAAACATGCAAACTGGCTTTGCAACAACCAATAGGTTATGTATAGCTCACGATTTTTTACGAAAGGGTCAACATGGTAATCTTCCGAAATAATGTAGGTAGGTACTGTGAGAATAAGGGTGGTATTGATATTATAATATTATAATAGTATCCTTTCTGTGATGGCCATCTGCAAAGTGCAAACAAAACAAATGTTTTTACTTGATTACATGAAACTGATACAAAACAAAGTAACTACCTACAAACTTGAAACTACAAACAACACCAACGGGAGACGTGTCAGTCAGCAGACGACGTATCGATATCTATGTGTGAGATGTGACAGGGTTGCCATATCAGCAAACTCAATTAGCTTTATTTTGCCTAGGTATCAAGTAGCCTAAATATTTATTTTGACAAGTAGCCCAATTTCGCCTTACATCTTGAGCTAAGTAGCCTATGTTTTTAGGCCAAATAAAGAGAAAACGCGAAAAGAGACAGAATGAGATATCACCCGGACATATCAAATTGATAGATAGATATATAGATAGATAATTCTTTATTGAGACACCACAGTACAAAAGTAACTTAAAACTAGAACAAAACAGATTTAACAATTAGTGTCACAATGGGCGGTCTTATCGCTCAGAGCGATCTCTTCCAGACAACCATGCATGGAGAGGAGTAACGAGAAGATCGGACGGTGGTTTTTCATTTAAGTAAATAAATAAACAAGTTGGTAATTACAAACATAAATACATAGTAACATAATATATAAACTTAATATACTAAACATACATACTAATAATACAATATATATATAATGACTCACTGGATTCGTAACATCTCATTGCGGGGCACCACCGCGCTCTAGGGCTCTAGGCAATTGCATCCCAGCGAGGTGTCATGTCACTTAATTTTGGCGGGCCGTAGAATAGTAGAAAGATTGTTTTCTCGTTTTCATACGCGTTTGTCTATGCAATATGCATATCTCACTCCTATAAATAGTGGATGTACCTAACTAGAAGAAAGCAAGCAGTACGGAAAAAACATGAGGAACGAAAGGTTGACGTGCATTTATAATATTAAGTTTAGTTACAAGCATTTATTTATACTTATCAAGAAATTACTAAATCCATACTTGGGGTAATCTTGAAGTACTTATCCCAAATCGCCCGTTTTTGTTTTCTAGGTAGCTTGAATGGCTACTTGTGGTCGATTGTATTTTTTGCCCCTTGATATAGCCTAAATAGCGATAATCTGCCTAATCTGGCACCACTGGTGTCAGTCGGTAGCGGTACTATAGTCCACAGAACAAAATACTCCTAGCGCTGAATGAAGTATTATACAGATAATAAAATTTTAAAGTTCCTATTCATGGGGTTACGTAGTGGTTTTTTGCCTATGATATTATTATTATTACTATTTAACTTCATTCTTTTTTTTATCTGTGCTACTGCGTGTATTTAGTCTCAGCCCTCGCTTTGCTTGTGGAGGAGGTTTATTTGATCATATTTTCATTTTGTTTGTAATTACTAATTTATCTATCTACAAAATTGCATGCTAATGTAGAACGTTCTACCTGCTCATTAGCGCTGTCGAATCAAATCTCTATATTCTAGCAAACTGCAAAGCGATCTAACAAAAGTGCTCAAAAGTTTCGTTTGCCCTCTACCTTGGTTTTCTGTGAAGATGCTGCCAAGAAATCGAATGATACTGTCCAAGATACGCATGAAAACTCGTCACCATGCAAGATATTTCTCAGCTCAACCAAATGTCGGCGAAATTGATATCCCGTTTTCTAATGGGTAAGTTTTGAGGTTAAATTACCTAAGGTACCTATTAGGTACGTACTAGGTAGTCTAGGTAGGTACTAGATAAGTACCTATAGAAGGTGCGCTTTGACGCCACTGTACCTGCCTATGAAATACCGGTGAAAAGTGTATTAGATACTATTCCAAGACCACTATGAGGTCCAATGACATACCCACCTACAATAAAAGTGTACAAACTATTTGAAAAAGTAAAAATATTATCCTCAGCAGGACCTCTCTCAAGTTGTCCACGGGCCGCTACGCCCGGTTCGCCGACGGGGCCTGCGTCGCGAGCCTCGGCGACACCAGCGTGCTCGCCACAGTTGTATCCAAAGCTAAACAAAGCAGCAGCACCTTCCTGCCCCTCGTCGTGGACTACAGACAAAAGGCGGCCGCGGCCGGAAGGATTCCAACAAATTTCTTGAGAAGAGAATTGGGTGAGAATTTCTAATTCCCGCTAATTCCAGAAGTCATCAAGAATCATTGCTTGTCAAGGCTTTTTAATTTCCAATAATATTTGTGTCCTTCATTGCATGATTCCTTTACAGGCCCATCGGAAAGAGAAATCCTCACGTCTCGTCTAATAGATCGCTCGCTGCGGCCGCTCTTTCCGTCTAACTACTTCTACGATACGCAGATAGTCTGCAACATGCTGGCTGTAGACGCCACTAACCCTCCGGAGACAGTAGCAGTGAATGCTGCGAGTGCCGCCTTGGCTTTGTCTGATGTACCGTGGAATGGACCAGTGGGCGCAGTCAGGTATTATTACTATTTGTAAAAAATTACTCTGCTATCATGAAATTTTTTTAAGAGTTAAATTTTTATGTGTTAAAAAATATGCTTTGACTATTAGGTTTTGTGTGCAGTGGACAATGCAGCATCCATGCTGATCTGTCTTGCTCATCTATAAATAGATAAATCTTGCCAATATTATAAATGCGAATGTTTGTGTGTTTGTTAGTTCTTCACGCTTAAACAGATGAACCAATTTGCATGAAATTTGGTATGGAGGGAGCTATCACCCCAGATTAACACATAGGCTACTATTTATTCAGAAAACAGCCGGTAACATCGCAGGGTGCAGCTAGTAAAATGAAAAATAAATAATATTCACGTTTTTTCAACAAACTTATTTCTTACAGATTGGGCATAATCGATAATGAAATAATCGTAAACCCAACCCGCAAAGACCTGCAGGTGTCCACCCTCAACTTGGTGGTGGCCGCAACCAAGGCCAACCTGGTGGTGATGATGGAGGGCAGCGCTCAGGACATCCTGCAGCAAGACCTACTGAAGGCCATCAAATTAGGTACGAATGTAAGTTGAATTTGTTCATGTAATTCTATTAGAGAATTTAAAATATTTAACTGAAAAATCGTGCCCCCTTGAGTCTATTTTCCGAGGTGTTATTCATTTTATACTTTAACTTACTCTGTGTTAAATGACGACATGGTCTAACGGCCGAAATTAATAATCAATCCAATCCAAATTTTGCTATCTGGGATTGATATCACAATTCACAATCCATTTTTAGGGTCAAACGTGCCACAAGCGGGGATTTCGGGATTTACTAAAGCGCGGCAGATTAATATACAGGGGGATACCTTGTACCCGGTTAAGTACCTCCACAAAACATGAGGCCCATATATAAGGCCGCCCGTGAAGGATACAGGATCAGATTAGTAAAAAAAAATTGACCATCAGAAATTCTCGAGCGCGTCAGATTAAGGTAGGATGAGTTAATTACATCCTAAAAAGTGTATATTCCACTAATCTGACAATTTGAGAGAGACGTAAAAAAATGGGAGGGCAACAAAGTTGTAAAAAAAAAACGTCATCTCGACATTCTCGAGCGTAGCTAAATTTTTTTTATTTTGAAGGAAATAATTCAAGAATAATGAAAAATATATAATCTGACGATTTCCGCAAGCCGAAATAACAAAAATTCGTCGATAAAGTTAAATGCGTGCAGCTGCGTGATGCCTACATTTCCTTCTCCGCGTTTCTGATTTCCTGTGAATTTGAACCGATTCGGACGGATTTTGAGAAATTTTGAAAAATCACAAAAAAATACAATTTTTTTTTTTTAAAGTGTTTTTTTTTTAATAACTTTTAACCGGCTTTATCGATCAACTTCAAAAACTAATCCGTCTTTGAGCTTAAAAAACCACGTCGATCGCCACCAAGCTGGTCAAAAGCGGTTGATTCGTTCGAGAGATATCGTGAACGAAAGAAACCCGAAAAAGTGTTTTTTCGGGATTACTCCGAAATTTGTGGTTCGATCAATTAAAATTGCAAAATTACTTATGAGGATGATAAAATTGCGTCGAATGCCGCCAACCGCGTGAAAATTGGTTGATCCATTCAAAAGTTATTGCGGTTTGAAAATTCCAAAAATAGTGTTCTATGAAACTTCTATCAGACTTTCGAGCTGGGAGCGCTCAAAATATCACATAAATTATATTTTGGGCTCAAAAATGTCATAAGTACAATTTTAAGCGCCCAGGAATGGAATTAGCGGGAAGTTGCAGGGATGGCCTTTAAGGTGAACCGTTTTTCTAATTTTTTTTTGTCAGATCAGGCGAATCCCTCTAGATAATCGTCAGATTATGAGACAGTACGTTTAGAACATAAAGATGAACCATATATATCTTAATCTGACGCGCTTGAGTATTTCAAAATGGCGAATTTTTTTTGCACATTATGAAAATGGCCGCGAGTTTGCGTCCCATCGAAATCGTCAGATTAGTGAATAAGAGCTTTTTTTTGGTGCACTTAACACTCCCTAAGAAAATCTGACGCGCTCGATAAAAAATTTTTTTTTTTCATTTTCAATCCTTAAATACAACCACCCGCAACATGCAAACGATCAGATTAACATACGTACATTATTAAAAATACGTAGGGCATTGATGCTATCAATATCTGACGCGCTCGAGGATGCCCATGCAACAGTTTTTTTTTACATATTTAAAAATCTATAGCCGCTTCCCCCACCGATGTAAAGGTATATATCATATAACATTTTTTTCTTCTTATCATCTAAGCTTTGCATCCCAATAGGTCTCTACGACGCTCGAGTAAATCCCCATTTAGCATCGTGGGCTCCCCTACTAGGTAGTTTTCGTCCTTTAAAATTCATTTTATGGAATAGTAACAAAATTATTGAGAAAAAAACAAATACTTTTTTGTATAACCTCTTTTAACTATTACATTTTATGTTAAAGGTACCAAAGAGGCTCAGCACATAGTGAGAGGCATAGAGGGTCTACAGAAAAAGCACGGCAAGAAAAAACGAGAGTATGAGACTCAAGCGGCACTTTCTCAAGACATTGTAGATTCTATCAAGTCCTTATCTACCATGAAGATTAGAGAAATACTTAGGTAACATCTGTTTGTAACCTATTTTGTCCTGGTAAGGTCTTCCGCGATTCTTTCCAGCTCTGTTTTTGCTTTCAACTTTTCTTAGTAGACTGTCTATTTATCTATTATGTTGAAATTCTTTCAGTATTTGATGGGCTTTGTTTATTTCTAGTGAATTTCCTAACAACTTGTTCGTATAATTAAGCTAAAGCTGTCAAACATACTAAAATAGCCTATTTCGGGTGTCTGGACGAAAAGGGCTTGTCTTAACAGCCATGTTAGATACGAATATGAACATTATATCGAAGCGGTGTCGTTTGTTTTTTGCACTGACATGCATTAAAGTTTTTTGTATCTCTCAACAGTGACTACACACACGACAAACTTTCCCGTGACAATGCAGTCTCGGAACTCCGTCAGACGGTGCTGAACCAATTGAGAGACACGGAGGCGGACGTCTCGCAGCTGCAGGATGCTTTCAACACCAATCTGAAGCAGATCTTCAGGGATATCATCTTTGAGACTGACGTGAGGTGTGATGGGAGAGGTTTGGATGACCTTAGGCCCATAAGCTGTCAGGTTGGTGCTTTTAAAAGTGACATACCTTATGAGGCTATTCAATAAGAGAACGGGAATTAGGACAAAAAAGGTCGCATCACATTTAGACACATTTCGTGACGTGAGAGATAAGATATGACGTAGAAAGATAGCTGTATATTCCGACATTCGCTTTTATACTATTGCTAATTGTGCCCCGCGGTGTTACCCGCTGTTTCCGGAATAAAAAGTAGCCTATGCGTTAATCCAGGGCGTTGGTCACTTCCATACCAAATTTCATCAAAATTGGTCCATCCGTTTGAGCGTGGACAAATAGTAACAAACACAGAAATTGCCTTTATAATATTAGTAGGATACAGTAGGAAATTCACATTCCGCAGTGAACTGATATAGTATGATTGTGATAATGACTAACAGATTTTTAACAGGTCTCCCTGTACGAGCCCCTGCACGGCAGCGCCCTGTTCCAGCGCGGGCAGACCCAGGTGCTGTGCACGGTCGCCTTCGACTCGCCAGACAGTGCGCTCAAGATGGACACGCTCACTATGCTCACCAGGTAACCCGTCCCCGGATAATATACAGTGGCATGCCTAACTCCCGTATTCGCAAACCTTAATTGTCAGGGACGCAGGATGTAGCAACACTATTCAAAGTAAGACTTTTGATATTTGACAGCCGGAAATCTTGGCAGCACAGAATATAAAAGTATAAAACAGTATAGATGGCCAAAGGGACGCAGAATCCAGGCCTGAAACTAAAAAAAAAAAAACTTTTGCTTTCCTTTTGACGGGCACATAGTAGCACCTGACACCAACTGATAAGTCCATTTTCGTCTCTATCTGACACTAAGCAAATGATAGAGACAGCAATATAAGTGTACTTATAGGTTGATCAAAGTTAATTTAGAGGTTCGTAAACCCGGCATGTTACTTCCTGGGAGGTATTGAGAGAATTTACAAGTAGGCATGATCAGATTTTTAGTGATGACAAAGATGATGATGATGATGGTGATGATATCACTAATCCACAGTGGCATAAAAGAGAAGAGTTTCTTCCTACACTACGAGTTCCCGTCGTACGCGACGGGGGAGGTGGGGCGCTCGGGGCCGGCGGGGCGGCGCGAGGCGGGGCACGGGGCGCTGGCGGAGCGCGGCCTGCTGCCCGTCGTGCCCCACCAGCGGTACACGGTGCGCCTCACCGCGGAGGTGCTGGAGAGCAACGGTTGGTTGTATACTTTTGCGTTTGCTTATTCGGTTAATATGCCATCAATGTTGCATACTAGCTTTTGCCCGCGAATTCGTCCGCAAGGACTATATTTTGCGATAAAAAGTATCCCATGCCCTTCTTCAGTCTCATTTATCTCTCTACCAAAATCGGTTCATCCGTTGTGAAAGGTAACAAACAAACAGCGAGCTACTTTCGTATTTATAATATTAGTATAGAAGTATCTATGGGTTAACAAACGAAGAGACGTAATTCGAGGAAAATATATGTGTTGCGATGGTGATGTTAAATGATGATGATGTTATGTGGCTGGGCAAAATAATTAAAATGTGTCATGATAGTGATGATATGATGATGATGTTTATGTGCCAGCGCAAAATATGTGTCGTGGTGATGATAAATGATGACGGTGTCGCCTTCCTATGATGATGGTGTTTATGTGCCAGGCGAAATATGGTGATGATGTGGTGATGATGAATGATGACGGAGTCACCTTCCTATGATGATGATGTTTATGTGCCAGTACCAAAATATGGTGATGATAAACGATGACGGAGTCACCTTCCTATGATGATGATGATGTTTATGTGCCAGTACCAAAATATGGGGATGACGTGGTGATGATAAACGATGACGGTGCCACCTTCCAGGCTCTAGTTCGATGGCGAGCGTGTGCGGCGGCTCGCTGGCGCTGCTGGACGCGGGCGTGGCGCTGGCGGCGCCGGCGGCCGGCGTGGCGGTGGGGCTGGTGGCGCGGCGGGACCCGCAAGGGAACGTGGCCGATTACAGGATACTCACTGATTTGTTAGTGAGTCGCTTCTGCATTGCGTGATGATGGTTTACTGTAGCCTTAGAGCCGGTTTTTTGATCCGTAGTAAAAATCGAGTTGGCCATTTCTTAATCTGATCATGGTTTAGAAAACTGACTGTTAGATCGAGATTTCGTTTTGTAATCGCCATTTAGCTAATGATAATAATGACTAATGGTTAACTATATGTATTTATATAACGTGAGCTTTTTTATCTCTATATATTTTTTTTAAGATCCTGTACGGCGCGTTTGTGAACGAAAAATCTTCGTACATAGCGCTAGTTGACGCGTACTGTGTCGAGCTCGTAGAAACTCACACTAGGGGTACTATAGTTTTACACTGGCATATAAGGTGGGCGGTACAAAAGGTTGAAGCGAACAAATTAAGACAAGCGAAATTGTGCGCGAAGCGATAGCGTCGTCCGCGTTGATAATGCATCGGTACTCAATACAAAATGTCCTAAAAACATACGATCTCGCTTTAATTAAAGGTCTATGACACTAGTTACTTTTGCTCGTGAGTCATTTGAAGATGATTTATGTCTGGCGCATTAGGCTATAAAGTTACTTTGAAATTAAAAAAAAAAACATTTAAAGTTTCGTCACATTAACTAACCTACCTCTTTCCCAGGGCATCGAAGAGGCATTTGAAGATGATTTATTAATGTGTAACACATTGGCTTATAAAGTTTAATTTAAATTAAAAAAAAAGAAAAGTGTGTGCGTGTAACCTTTACGCGCGATTGAAGTAAAAGTACATTTCAATGTAATTTTTTTTAAATAGCGGAACCACACAGACTATAGTAAGTGTTACTGCCGTCAGAAAAAAAATCTGAGTTACTCCCTAGTCGCGTCTAAAGAAGTTTTACTTCAAAAAATTTTGCCACAGTCTGACCTGCTTCTTTCCCAGGGCATCGAAGACTACATGGGCGACATGGACTTCAAGGTGGCGGGCACCAAGAAGGGCGTGACGGCGCTGCAGGCCGACGTGAAGCTCCCCGGGCTGCCGCTCAAGGTGGTGATGGAGGCGGTGCAGAAGGCCTGCGAGGGGAAGGCCAGGATCATCGACATCATGAACCGGTGTATCGACAAACCTAGGTGCGGCTTGGGATTGTTTGTTTGTCCTTGGAGGTTGTGCTAGCCTCCAGTGTCAGAGTGTATCAGGCCGTCTGAGGGCCTCTGACGTTGGATTGTATCCAAAATGAATGTTATGTGAAAGCATTTTACATTACTGATACTATGTTCATGGAACGCATCTATTAATGGATGAGGGAAAGAACAATATAGTTCTCTCTCTCTCTCTCTCTCTCTTTCTCTCTCTCTCTCTCTCTCTCTTTCTCTCTCTCTCTCTTTAGTTCTCTCTCGCTCTCTCGCTCTCGGCGGTGTAAGCACGCGCAAATAAAATGTCTTGAATTAAATTGGGTTTTCATAATAATATACCTACCCGAAGCAGTCAATTTATTGTCATACTCTCCTCACCCAGCAAAACCAACAAAAACACGCATGTTTGGTCATCATCGCAGTCATTGCCTTTATCTCCAATGTATGATATTGATTGTCTGAAGTTCTCTCTATCTATACTAATATTATAAAGAGGAAAACTTTGTTTGTTTGGTTGTAATGAATAGGCTCCGAAACTACTGAACCGATTTGAAAAATTCTTTCACTGTTGGGAAGCTATGCTATCCCCGGTACACATAGGCTACCTTTTATCCCGTAAAAATTAATGGTTCCCGCGGGATAGTAGCTAACGCTGGTGAAACCGCGAGGTGCTTCTATGAGATATAAATTTACCGAACATGTATTTTTGTTTTTCAGAGAGGGTCGCAAAGAGAACATGCCTGTGATAGAGGAGATGGAGGTGGAGGTGCACAAGAGGGCGAAGTTGTTAGGCCTGGGAGGAGGGAACTTGAAGAAGCTGTATGTGGAAACCGGAGTGCAGGTGAGCGGTCCGCTGGGTGGATGGTAAGCGCTATGTGTCGCGATGTCGACACGCGCCTCAATATTTCCTATAAACAATATTAAATTTCTAACTTATCTCTTGGAGCAATGTATCAGTTGGGAGTTTCTGTTTTATTAGGGTTCCATATCCAAAAGGTAAAACTGGACCCTATTACTGAGACTGCGCTGTCGGTACGTCTGTCACCAGGCTGTATCTCATGAACTGTGATTGCTAGACAGTTGAAATTTACACAGATTATGTATTTATGCTGCTGTAACAACAAATACTAAAAAACAATAAAATTAGTATCTAAGGGGGCTCCCATCCAAACGTGATTTTCTACCGATTGTATAGATAACGATACGGAACCTTTCATGCGCGAGTCCGACTCGCACTTGCCGGCTTTCAGTCTAACCTCTCCACCTTTGCAGATGACACCGATAGACGAGACGCGGTACAGCGTGTTCGCGCCGTCGCAGGCCGCCATGGCGGAGGCCCGCGCGCGCGTGGCGGCCTGGCTGGCGGCCGAGCGCGCGCCCGAGCTGGAGTTCGGGGCCATATACAAGGCCAGGGTGGTCGAGGTCAAGGACATCGGCGTCCTCGTGGCCTTGCACCCGGGCATGGCGCCCGCGCTCGTGCACAACACGCAGCTCGACCATAGAAAGGTACGGATCATAAGATGCAAATGCGAAAAACAAGGTGTGACACTCAGGACAAGGTGATGACGTACGCGTCTCTTCCTACGTCATCGGGAGTTTGGAAATGGTACGTTGGTGACGTAGACAGGGACGCCCACGTCATCATCTCGTCCAGAGTGCCATACCTGGGTATATTATTGTACCACGGTAGCTAGATTTCTTGATAAAAGCGTGACACGAAGTCTGTCGGTCGTCATCTTGAGTTTTGCAAGCGTTTGTGGTGGGCGGGTGTGGGTTGCGCCTTATCTTGCAAGTCAATTATGACACAGTTCCCACTGTTCAATCGACTTTAGTTGCAATGACAGTACGATATTGTGGTGGCCTGATCTGATGCCACATGGAAAGTAGTCATAGAAACTTGAATTTTGCATAACCCTAATACACATTATTTGCAGTTTCTGTTTCAAACTGTAGCCGTCTTTCTTTTTTTCAGATAATGCACCCGTCAGCCCTAGGGCTCGAGGTGGGCTCCGAGATACAAGTGAAGTACTTCGGACGCGACCCCGTCTCGGGCCAACTCAGGCTGTCCAAGAAAGTGTTGACGTCTCCGCCGCCTGCGATCGTCAGGAAACTGGATAAGAGCTAGTATGCGAGTGCGAGGGTGTTTGTGTGTATGTGAGATCTGATTGAGATTGCGAGAGCTAGAGTGGAGACACTTGCTCATTCTTAGGACAAGTGTGTTGTCTATCGGCCGAAATTAATAATCAATCCCTAGGCTATCTACTAGGCCCTATTTTGCTATCTAGGATTGATATCACAATCCATTTTAGGGTCAAACGTGCCAATAACCGATCCGCGAATTGGTTTATAAAGGCACGCAGATTGGAAATCGATCGAACGATAGGCAGCAATCCAAGATCGATTTCAATCTTGGATAGGAGATACAATATTAATTTCGGCCGTATATAAATGGTGCTAACCACTGTAGTCTCATAGAATTCGGAAGATATCTCCTGGTAAATATAAACAAAATTAGTCCTATTCTCGTATTTGATTTGGATACCAAATATTTGCAGTTGTTTTAGCTTTTTTGCTATTCTAGCATATGAAAAAATGAAAATGAAAAAATATTTATTGAACAGGTTTTGAAACAAACAAACAAGTAGGTACTTATGCTAATCATAATGTGTCGCTGGGAAGTTGTAATTAGAAACAATAGTACCTACTACCTTAACTATGGCCTTCACACTAGGCAACAAGCCTGTATCGTGAGGACCCTAATACGATTAGCAGTCCAACATAACTCATTGACATTTGGTCAGAACTACTATATTGGCATCTTAATAATCACATATAAATATAAACAAATATATATGTATAATATATATATATATATATATTACACAAAATTTATATAATATAATCCGCACTGTCCACTGCTGGTAATAAATAAAACTTATATACCTATGTAATTTATGCTTCATGATAATATACACGTATATATAATAATTTTTAAGTATAATGTATTTATAATTAGTTATGAAGTTGTGTAGGAGATTACTATAAATTTGATTCTTTACTAGTAATATCTAGTAGTTTAATAGGAGGAACACTATAAAAATACCTATTAAGTTTTAATATACAACACATCTTCAGTGCCATCATACGTTAGCGTAGACAGCCATTTATTTATAATATTTTTTGCCTCATACAAAGATTTCTCCTTTAAATCACAGTGTTTAACAACCGAATTATAAACATGCGCCCGCACAAACTGTCCAAAACGAAACGCGAACGAAGTGTTCACTGGTGGAGTAGGCAAGCGGTAGACTCTCCGTTTGATCATTGCTTGATACTCAGCAGAGGTTAAGATGGACTTGTGAACAGATAGCGATGTCTTCAATATAAATAGCTGTCTCACGCTAAGTACACCACTTTCTTTATAAACATCTGTAGTTGGATACCTAAATGGTTTATTCATCATTACTTTTAAGACTGAACGTTGAGCTCTTTCAACCCGTATAAGGAGACCCTTAGCGGCACTACCCCAGCAGGTGATACAATATGTTATTAATGATTGACACAACGCAAAATATATAGATTTTAGTGTGTTCATACACGCCACATCACGAAGACTCTTTACTACGCCAATGATTTTCCTTACCCGACCCGAGAGCGCTATAATGTGATGCTTGAATGTCATGTTTTCGTCTATGTGGATGCCTAGATATTTGATCACGTTTACTCTATTTAGTGATACACAGTTACATGGTTTACTGGTGCATACGTTGTCATGAATCTTTATGTCAGTTTGTTGTATTGGCGCTGAGGCAGCCGTTTTATGGAAACATACGTAAACAGTTTTTTTCGTATTCAACGTTAAAAGATTCTGTTGCAACCAGCCAGACACGTAAGTCATACCAAGCTCAGCGCTGGACAAAGCCTCCGGCCACGTAGATCCGTGGTACACAATAGCGGTATCGTCTGCATAACATATGATTTCGGCATTTTCACTAGACAGGTCATGGATGTCGTTAATATACATCGTAAATAACGTGGGCCCTAGTATGCTTCCCTGCGGCACCCCAAAGTCTATAGTCTGCGATGTACTGAAAGTTAGACCAATCCTGACACACTGTCTCCGCTCAGACAGGTAACTTTTAAACCATTCAGAGGCAATGCCTCTTATACCCATATTGTTTATCTTATTTAAAAGGATGGGAACGGAGACAGTGTCAAAGGCCTTGGCCAAGTCTAAGAACACTCCTACACAGTTCTGTTTGCTATCAAGCCTTGATGACACCGCAGATGTCAAAAGTGATACCGCATCTTCAGTACTCTTTCCCCTTCGAAAGCCAAATTGTCTTGGTGAGAGTATGTTCCGGGATTCAAGAAAACTAATTAACCTGTTATTAACGAGCTTTTCAAGTAATTTTGAAAAAGTTCCCAGTAATGAAATAGGTCTATAATTTTCAATACAATTTCTAGGGCCAGACTTATGTATTGGACTAACACAAGCTAATTTCCAATCATGAGGGAATTTTCCACTAGCAAGACTTAAGTTGTATAGGTAAGTGAGAGGCACAACAATTGCGTCTTTTATATGCTTAATCAGCGAGTTCGCTAAGCCGTCAATGCCTGGAGCCTTGTCATTTTTAAGCCCAAGAATCAGCTTCTCTACTTCTTCGTGGCTAGTAGGAGACATGAAAAATGAATCTGAAGGTGAGCTTTTAGCTTTAACAGAGCTAGCAAGTTCTTCTTGTGTTAAATTGATTTTAGTGAGTATTTCATTTGCCAGTCGTTGTCCTACTGTAGAAAAGTGGTCGTTACATAAGTCAAGAGGGCACCGCGGGCAGTCAGAGCTTTCCAAAGATAACAATTCAGTGGGTTCCTTTCTAGGGTTGGCTAAATTGCAAACATTTTTGATTGATTTCCAAAGTTTCTTAGGGTTATTTTTATTATCACTTAGTTCCTTGTTTTCATATTCAAGTTTTAATTTACGCAGGAGACCTACAAAAAAGTTTTGGTATCTTGTATAAGACACTCGGAGTATTTTGTTATTGGGCTCAAGCTTAGCGCTTTGGTGAAGTCGATCTCGATGTTTCATGCATCTCATTAGCCCTGGAGTAATCCAGGGCTTTAAGTTGTATTTAGATCTACTCAGTCTAACTTCACATGTATGTTTAACAACAATATTGGTCAAAAGATTTGAAAAAATTTTTGTTGCAGTATTGACATCACTATTTTCATTAACAATGCTCCAGTCCATTTCTTTAAGATCATTTTTAATTGCGTCAAAATCTCTTTTAATAACTACACGGCTTAGACGGGTTGTGTAATTTTTGACAAGGTTCATGCCTATCATAACTGGGTAATGGTCGGTTATATCAGACTGACAAACTATGCCTATAGGTGCACGACTTAACTGGGAGCCTGATACGTAAATGTGGTCAAGGCAGGACAACCCTCTAGTGGGTTCTGTTATAGCCGGTATTAGACCTTTTTCGGCCATAAAGCATTGATACTCCAAGCATTGAGTGCTACTTGTATCTAATATATTAACATTAACGTCACCAGCCAAAACAACCGGCAGTCCATCTGTATCGCTTACACACGGCTCTAGCGATGACAAGAAGTTTTCAATATTTCTACAGGACGGTGATCGATATATGGCAAGGATAGTGACCAGTTTGTGAAGGTAAATAATTAAGCAACTGGCATCTTCAACAGCAGGCTCCGAGACCGACGCTATCCAGATGTCCTTCACATATACTACCACGCCACCATTTTGGTTGCTGACATTATTTGTTTTAAAATAATTGTAACCCGGTAATTGTGGAATAAGTGTTGCTTCATTGAGCCAACATTCCGTGAGAATATAAACATCATAACTAATATCCAAACGTTTCAGAGCCACCAAAAGCGTATCAAAATTCTTCTGTATACTTCTAATATTAAAAGTAAATACTTTAAAATTATGGTCCGGTGTGAATGTGTCTTTACATTTTTCAATGTCATTAATAACGCAACAGTTTATCTTCAACGAATCTAAATCATTCTCTAATTCATTAGGAAAGAGCATTGTGATATTTAAATAATTTCCTCAACCAAGGTAACCTAACTCCGAGCTTCAATATTGTCACTTGAACATCAAGTAAATTATTTGTAGTATATAAGTGTGCATCTCTTAAAAGTATTCCTAATAATGTACATAAATATGCTGATATAGTATTATAAAATAGTGTATAAATAAAAATGTATTTTATATAAGCAATTATTTTATATAATATATAAGGTATAAAATAAAATATGAAAACAATATAATACGCGTAAATAGATATAAAAACAATACCGTGACATTGATATAAAAAAATCTCAAACCATAAAGTTATAATGCAAGACAAACACAAATACTGCACCAGTCCAATCTCCACATTATTATTTCTCACAAAAATAATATTCATGATTGAGCCTGTTATTTCCCGAATAGAGACGGCTATACAAAATACAGCTTTAATATCCAAATCAAAATATAACAGGACGTGCGTATACTCATTTTTGTGGAAAAAGGACAACGCAAGATGACAGTTACGAGCTACCATTGTGATCGTTTGATGTAGGAGGAAGAATGCGGTCCAAGTCGTCCTGTGATCGGATGAGCACGGCAGGTTTTCCCTCACGCTGCCTAATATAAATTGCTCCTTGGTTGCACCAGCAGAAAGCATATCCATGGGCTTTAGCCGTATTCCGAGCAACACGAAATAAAATTCTATTGTCCCTTGTAAGTCTTTCATTAAAAAACACCCTGGCCGGGTCCCCTGTTATATCAAGATCCGTACTTGAAAGATTTTTTCTTGACTTGGAAGCTCTAAGAATCTGGTCGCGTTTGGTTCGCCGAAGCAGTCGTACGACAACTGGGCGCGGCATCCTGTTGCTTCCTGTAGGGAGACTAGCAGTAACAGACTGACGGCGAGGTCCAACTCGAGTGATCCAGTCCACATCTTCATCCCTCAGCTGTACTCCAACTTTTTGAGCTGCGACCTTTACTATTTGATCCAGGTTTTCAGAGTTGATTTCCGGGATCCCAAGGATTTCAATTTCGTTTCGCAAATTGTGTTGCGCTTGCACATTTAGTTCGTTTTGCAGTAGTGAAACGGTTGCCTGCAGGTTTACAACTTCATGGTCCCGTTTCTCCAAGTTAATTAAACGGGTGTCATTGGCCGACATACTACGCACAAGTTCATCCATCCTTTCATGGGAGTGGCACAGTGAGTGTGTAACTTCCTCCAGTTTTGTCTTCAAAGATGAAAACTCACTGGTTAAACGGGTGATTACAGCCGTGAGCTCTTTCATCTCTGACTCCGCGCTATCCGAAGAGCCTTCGACTTTTCTACGCATTGTTATATTCTGAGGCTCCAAGGCCGGTCGTACTGGGGTAAGGGAGTTATCACCCCCTTTCTTTTGCACCGCGCTGCAATCAGGACATTTCCAATTTTTCTTACGATCAGCAGAGAACGACGATGCATTTATACACAGCGAACAAAAATTTTTATCGCAAGTATGAGAAGTGCACTTAATGCTATTTCCGTCTTTTGTTACTTTAAAACAACCCGAACACTTCATATTGTAGGCAGACAAGTAGAATTGCCTCACAGAGACAAGTGCACTCTGAGCGTTTCAATGCCCTCTCTGCGTCGCTAATCTTAGACGATTACACCGCTATGACGCGCAACGTGCACTGCATGCGACTTTCGCGGTTCCGCGATGCACGTAACCGTGAGGATGCTCTGCACACTGACTGTGACAGTATACCCACGCACTTCACTTAATTTCTCGGAGGTACTTTGTTTAAAAAACTATAACTTAGTTTTATTCACAATATGCACGTTGTTTAAGCTTTACACCACATGAAATTTACTCCACTAACATAGACGAAAAATATGCAAAAAAATTACAAAGGAAATAAGCACTTGTAGACTGATAAAACTTTAAAAACAGTACGGAGCCTTGTAGCACCAAGTTTACCGTCCGACCAAGATGTCAAAGATCTAAAGATATTGTTTTATTGTTATGGCATCTCTGTAGTTAAGAATCTTGTGAACGTATTGCGATGGCGTACTTGACAATGTTATTCCACGTTGTGAAGACAAAATTAAATGTTGACTGCCAAATTGTAAATAATTCTAGTTACCTACTACTATTATAATAAATTTATTGTTATGCAAGTTCCTTATTTGACCATTGTGTACCATCTGCCTCTCAAAAACTTCGATAGTGTATCCGGGTCTTATAATTTACTATCTTGCTAACTTTACACCCATCTCTAAATTATAAATCAACATTAGGACCGCTAGAGAATAAAAACACCAATAATTTGTTTCATTTGTATATTGAGTAATAATCTGTACAATCTAAGAAATATATTGGTATCACAAAAGGACGTTTTCTCGAAGGCACTACATCGCTCACTGGACCCAATATACAGAAAATGCTAAAATATATGAACACACCGACTAAACGCTATACATTATGTGTAATTTAAATAGAATGTCAGTGCGTCAAGCTTACCATTTATGGTGGAAAAGAAGGTTATTTAAGTCTCTATTTATAGTATTATACAATTAAATACACTTTGCTATGTTCAATAAATTACATAACAAAAATATACCTAAATTTCTCGACAAATGGTAAAATGATCTAGCAACTTCTGTACATATGTTGGGCAACTGGGTCCAGCCTAAATAATCTTAATTTCTACTAACAAAGTGATTGTCAAAAAATAAAGGAATCAATAACAATATGTAATCATAAACACTAAACGATTAAATAAGTAAAAATATTGATACAAAAAAACGCGATAATCATAACATGTCAAGTTTTATTATTTGCAATACAATAAATCATCATTGCAGTCTTTGATTTCGTTGTGACTACAGCATTATACTAACAACAATAATATAATTACACATTTTAACTATTTACAGTATATTCGATGAAAAAATATAAATTAACTCAATTAGGAATGCTCTGCGCAGAGCGAAACTAAAATATACCTAACACCGTGCTAAAAAGATTCGGTGGCAACGGATTTCTTGCTATTTCATTAATAATTAATAATAATTCAGCCTGAAACTGTCCCACTGCTGGGCAAAGGCCTCCCCTCACTATCGTGAGGAGGGTTAGGCCATAATCCACCACGGGGGCCTAGTCCGGATTGGTGGATAACATGCCTCCGAATTAATTCTCGGGCATGTTGGTTTCCTCACGATGTTTTCCTTCACCGAAAAGCGAGTGATAATTACGTACATATGTTTTAACAAGAAACACATTGGTACGTGCCCGCACTGGGATTTGAACTCGCCACCTCCGTTTTCGAAGGCGGACGTTCACCCACTAGGCTACCACCGCTTATCATTTCATTAATAAAAATATATCAAGACCGCGGATTGTTTAAAACGCGCATCTTTTTTTTTTCAATCTAGCGACATTTTTACCCAATCCGGACCAAGATACAGGTACACACTCCAATATCAAGTGGTTAGGTATTTTATTTTATTGATTTTCTTCATTAACACACAGTAACTGAGATCAGACTGACTACATCACCATTGCCACCGCGAAGAGTACGTGCGACATTTTACACTAAGTACACAAGAAACATGAAAAGCGACAAAGGTAAAAACACCAATAAAATCATACACAAAATAATTGCGGCCTTCAATATTATGCATCAAAGTTCTTTTTTACAAATACATAGTAAAAATGGCATTTTTTTGGACTCTGCAGCGTTCATGTACGCTTTTGTAAATAACTTGGGTTTGCACATTCATATAAGACAAAAGTGACATCTCTTTGTAAATAAAAGTCACATTGTCTTAATCCCAATCATTCTAGTCCGTTACAAACGGCATAATAGGCATAACTATATGTAAACTCAAAATTAATTGATGGCAAGATCTACTCGAATCTCTTCTTTGTTATTGTTAGTACGTAACTCGGACTGTCACATACACCACTCTTTGAAATGTTAAAAAAGAGACATCAAATCGTAGTGTAAGTCCTTAGCCTCACTTTGCCAAAAAGATATCATCAAATAAATTGGTCGTCATTCGAAATGCAATAATGAACATCTGAGTATTCACAATTTTCGAGTTTAGTTTCCAATAATAATTTGTTAGTAAATGTTTCGTCTCGATGACGTCGAAAGAAACCTCTCTCGTATAATATGATCATAATCATAACCGACATAAAATCTTATTAATAATAACAATTGAAGGCACTAGTTACAAGCATAAGGCCCAATATATTTCGATTCTTATCTCACATAACCTGACCAACAGCAAATTACGTTTAGCCGAAACCCACTCAAAAAGAGTCTAGTAGTTTCTTATAGAAAACTTTAAAAGCTCTTTCAAAACATTATTACGATCAGTCCAATACAATCCCTGAAATCCATTTACAGCAATGTAAACAAGACTAAACGTAATTAGCTGTCGTGTTTTAAGAAACTACCGATGAAATTGGTCAATATAGTTTATAATTGGTTGCAGATTATTGATTCGACTGGTGGAGTGGCGAGACGCGTTTCTATAGTTGTTGATTACAGCTATAAATATCTTGATAGGCGATCTTGAACCATAAAGCCAATAGAAGATAGTTGCTCCGACACATTATGTTATTGATGCAACATAGAAATCCTAGACAGACATACAGCGCTTGATTAACGCCATTTGTGTCATAGAGTGACCATGAGAGAGCTCCAATCCTAACAACAAAATAAGCTGTCCATACCTACACTTTGATCAAAGGATAATGCTTACTTGTAAACTGTTTTTTTTTTTTTCAATTTGTTTTTATTTCGGTGCTCTGAATTTCCTTGGTTACCTTTGTCAATGACAAACTTGGTAGTACCATAGGATTCAAGAACATCTGTTCAAAACATGGGCAAAGATCCATACCACAACATCAAATCTCACCAGAAATACCACTAATCTGTAACCACAATCAGCCAATTCCACCGTTAGTATCCCCCACCTCTACGCAGCAGGTGCTCACTGGCTGAGGCCGAAGATCTTGAGCGCGTTGAAGGCGGTGGCCAGCGCGACGTCCTCGGGGCTCTGCCCCAGGAATCCGGCCACCAGCTCCACTATGGCGGGGAGGGCGCAGGGCTCGTTACGTTGGAACGTGCAGTAGCGGTTCACGAAGTTCATTGATCTGGAATTGTTTAATTATTAACCCCTTTGACCATTGGGCGAAAAATCACGGATTCAAAGATTATCCAATACATAAAACATGACTAAAAGCTAGTGTCTTGTGTGTCTATCAATCCCTTATGCTAGACAAGCTGGTTGACTCAAAATAGCAAATTCAACGAATTCCCAATACATGGCACGTCAGAACTCTAAAGTTACTGTCTTGTGAGTACTTCAAGATCAAATAGGGGGGTTTCCGGAAAGTAATCCAAAAATCCCCCACGTGGGAGAGGCCCTGTAAGATTTCCGGAATAATCCCAGCTATCTAGTCAGTGGAGTACATAGGCACCGACCCACTTGAATCGCTGGAATATTGGTGAAGGTATGGAGCTAGTTTGAATTGAAACTGGACGATGGACTCTTCACATCGCGACTTCAGTCCGTGTGGAGGGAGAGCGCAGTCCTCACCTCTCAGTGAGAGAGTCCTTGACGTGCAGCGGCAGCTTGGAGGCGCGCATGTTGGGATACATGAAGGGGGAGTCCGTCTCCACCAGCAGCTTGTCCAGCGGCAGCACCCGCTCCGACAGCAGCCGGCGGATCCCGCCGTCGGATTTGTCCTGAGGAAATATGTCATAATTATTTAAACTTCATTATTACACTACACATAGAACATAATAATATGAAAACCCTACTAATATGGTAAACGCAAAAGTTTGCGAGTGTGTTTTTATGTTTGTTACTTCTTAAATGCTCAAAGGCTGGACCAATTTTGATGAAATCTGGTATGGAGGTAGCTTACGCCCTGGTTTATTCCGAAACAGCGGGTAACACGACACCCAGCTGGTATAGGTACTTGCCGATTATCTAAATTAGATTTTTAGAGTATCAAGAATCCTGTATTTAGGGAGTATGAGGACCATCATCCCATAAACACCCCGACTTTGTGCCAAACCTGTGTGAAACCCCACTTAGGCAAGGAGGCTCCTGTGTTTAATAACTCTTTTCATCATATGAAACACGTCGGTTAATTTAGCATCTAAAAATCCCCTCACCTTGCAAATATAGCCAGTGATGCCGATATAGAATCCCTTCTCGATGTACTTGATCCCTTGCTCCACGGAGCCCGTGAAGGAGTGGATCACCACGGCCGGGAGGCGGGCGCCGAACTCGTCCAAGATCTTGATTAGGTCGTCTTGCGCTTCCTTCTCGTGTACGAATAGAGGTTTACGGAGCTCGCACGCCATTTCAACCTGAAACATGGGGTTTTTTCACCGTTTAACTTTTTTTTTCCTTTTTTTTACAATCTGCGATCGGTTCTTAAGGCGCTAATATAGGAGCGATTCATGTATTTTAGAAGATGAAAGTTACCTGGCCGGGCCGCGCGCCACGCTGGCTCCGCGCTCACGGCAAGTCGAAAACGCCAATTCATAATTATTATACTCTTACTAACGGCATCACGTGGCCTTAGCACAGATTACTAGATAGTTACTACGTAGGCTTTAGTCTGAAGCATTCAATTATTTCGACACTGTAATGACATGTCAGATTGGCCGAGCGGTCTGAGATGCTACGTTCCGTTCCTAAAGAATTATTACCGCCAGCATTACATAAATTATTACCTCCTTGACTATAATCCTATCAAATTTAGACTGCCGCACGAATTATTGGAGTCACACCTAAATAAGTTGTATTAAATTTATTTAGTGTTGGTCCCTTCTGGTATGCGCGTTTGTCAAGTCCATTTGATACAAGACATCCTCTTTAGTCCACTTCCATAATTTTCTTTTTGATATAAGTATATTTTGACAATGACAATGACGGAGTAAAAGATTTGTGCATTTAGCCAGTGTCAGGCATCCGTACTAAGATCATATAAATGCGAAACTGTGTGTGTGTGTTTGTTGGTTTTTTTTAGTTTTTGCCATCCTTTCACGTCTAAACGGCTGAATCAATCTTGACCAAGATTGGACCTATGAGATGGGTATAGGCTATTTTTCGTCAGAAAAAAATATAGGGATCTTAGAATCCAAATAAATAGGAGTTGAAAATTTATATGGGCAATTCATAATTTCTCAAGTAGGTGATCTGACACTTCATTATTTTAGGCTCTTGATAAAATATAAAGGTTAAGACTAAGGATAGGGAAAAGGAAAGGGACAGGGACAGGGATAGAGATACAAAGACTTCAATATTTATTTTCTAAACAGTTGCTTTTTCATATACGGATGAAGTCGCGCGTAAAAGCTAGTTTCAGTAAAGTTTACTGAATCGTGGCTATGACTGTAAATTTACTTTACCACGAGGTTGTAAAAATATGGAATACTAGCTGTTTCCCGCGACTTCGTCTGCATTTAAATCGAATCCAGCTATAGTAAGAACACAATATGCGTGAACTTTGTATGCTATTGTAAATCAATCGGGCACGTCACGTCTCTGTCAATATCTCTATCTTCCTATTTCCTCATCGCTTTTTTCCCCAACTCCCAATATCTCATCTCCCATCCCTCATCCATCTCCGATCTCCCATCTCCTCATCTCTCCAGCTGCTGCTCTCCATCTCCCCATCTCCCCAGGTCCTCATCTTTCCTTCTCCCATATACCTACCAAATTTCATTTTCATTTTTGTTGTCTCTCTATAACTAATTTCATCGAAATCGGTCCAGCCGTTTAGCCATAAAAAGTAACAAACAAACAAACATACAAATAAACAGACAAACAGAGAAACAGTGTTACTTTCGAATTTACAGTATAATATTTGACAGTGACTAAATGCACAAATCGTGCGAAGCAAAAACATTGAAAAAACTGGCTCATAGCTGAGCAGAAAGATTACTGGAAGTGTGCTAAAAATAAAACGTCAGAATATGCATCCGCCAGATCCGCCATTATGGAAAACGGAAGTTCACTACATCTTCATTTTAATATACAATCATAATCTGCTCCTTTGATTAACTCCAAACTATCATAAGAAATCCCAGTTTTATTTAAGTGAACAATCTAAAAACGCGTTTTTGCTGCTAATTTCAGTTACAGGTGGTGCAAGAATAGTCATATTAGCCATTATTCTTTACACACAATGGAGAATAAATACAAAGTAATAAAGGTTATAATAAAAGTTTAGTAATCGTCGAAGGAAGTCATTTACGGCAACTAAGTAAATAAACCAGTTGTATACCATGTAGAGATTCTGTTTGCTTAATTTTTTGGAGAACAAACAGTAAATTCGACGAGAAAATTTTGAGGAACAGCGACATACGTCCTCTCTCTGAAACGCCGTAGCGGGTACTGAGCCGCCTAGTACGCGCTCAAACTGATCATATTCTCGTCGTTTTTATTAATTTAGAAGAACGGAATCGATTCAGTTCATTGGAAAATTCAAATTTCATTGGAAAATAAAATTGCCTTTTTTATGGTTCCAAAAAATATGATAGTTGTCGCTGAAAATGTTGAGCATTATGTGACGAAAGATTTTTTTCGGGTCCTTTCTCGTGAATTTTTTTCTCAAGATACTAGACAACTTTAGTCCAATATTATTGATTTATTAGCTAACTGAAACACTTGGCTATACACTGTATTTTTTCTGGCTTATAAATATTTGTAATTACAGCTTAACTTTTTGACAAAAAACCGCCCATTTTACGGAAGCTCGCTGCCTACAGGTCCTTAAGCCATAATTAGATTTGGTGTGTTGTCCTAAGATTCCGTTTGGGTTTGACTCCTTTGAGCCGTACCAAATACTTCGTTTCAGAAACCGTTCCAGTTTAAGTTCACTCATCAAGCTCCAGTTCCAATTGAATATTATGTTTTCTCCCTAGTTAACTTGACCAACAAAAAAGTGTATTGCTGTCCTTGTCATTTGTTTAGTGTCAGGTAGAGATAACGATAGACTTATCTGTTGGTCAAAGGTAACTAAGGGTTCAGAAACAGCATTAGGCATGCCATTAGGTGAATGTTTGTCCCGTCAAGAGGATTGTCAAGATTGGATACTGCACGATGATAAGACATATATTTTTGGGTTGTCTGACTGGTTGTTACACAGATCATGTTACCACAGAGTACATTGTAACATGAAATCTCATTGTATGCCATTACTAGGTAAATAGCATAAACGACAGATTAAGCAAAGATTAGTTTCTCATTCTTACCAGCTGATATTTCTCAAAGTCAAAGTCAATTTATCATTTATTGTAATGAGGCAATTAAATCACACTTTTACAAGTCAAACATGTAAATCTCATTCACAAAGAGAATCATAAAACAAATCAAAATATATTTCATTGATTATAAATGTGTTGAAATTGAAAAAGGATGTTTCCCTTTCTAAAATTGGTACTCACTGCAACGGAAGAGAGTAATATAGAACTGAACGCATGAAGAAATCGTGTGTAAAACAATAACAATAAATCTATTTTAAACGCGTTCAAAATGCTACTAAATAAAACTTTCTACAGCTCATTTGGTCGGACTCATGAAAGTTTAATGCCTTTCATGAATTATTTAGGAGTAGTTACATTTTGAATAAACAATGGTGGGTTCATCACTTGATCAAGGATCAGAATGATGAAGTTTGAGATGTACCATGCGGCATGCCCATGGACACTCCAATTTTGTTAGATTTATAATATACTAGCAGGCACGGCCACGCGTTGTTGTGGCTAAGGTTTTTGTTATTGCGACTATAAATTGAGATGTAAGCTACCCTATCTTTTAAGTTAGACCAAACTGCACACGGTGAGCAAATTTGATTAAAATCGGTTAAGCAGTTTAGGAGTCCATCGCGGACAAACAACGTGACACGTAATTTTATATTAATATTAAGATTAAGATTTAAGTAGATGCTGTTGCCTGCGACTTTTCAACGTTATTTTCAATCCTAATGAATAAATCCTGCTCCAGCTACACAAAATTATGTCTGACACCTTTGCAGGCACATAAAATGTCTCAGAGGATCTCTGGTTATCGTAACATGTGACGGTGCATGTTTAACCGTTTCTGGAACGGTGCCAGACGCCCGATAATGCAATGCCCTGAGTTTACGTGACTTTCAATCGATATGGAAAACGGTTTCGGAATTCAACATAAGACTATATCGATTTTTTTACTTTTTATTGAAAACTTAAACGCACTAATAAGGATATGGCGCGGTGACCCAAAATTGTTCTACCTTGGATTCCCTTGAATCCCCGTATCTAAGGAACCAGGACCGAGAGCAATTTATCAATCTTTGCCTTGGAAGCCACAAAGGCTGTCAATATCATTTTTTGTTGTATCCAGTGTTTGTAGTTCCGGCGATAATGCACTTTTGTTCAGTGATAACAGCTGTTTCTGGTATAATCAACGAAACAAAAAAAAGAAACAAGAGAGCTACAGAGCTAGACGACACTGATCCATCTACAGCTCGACTGCGGCTTGCATTAGCACGCGTTGTGGTCGAGCTTGTCGCTCTGTCCGTAGAGCCAACGTAGGTGTCTTCCGCAGTATTCGGACGCTGCGGCCATGTGTAATATATAAACGAGAAGTGTTTAATTGGAGATAAGTAGGTAATGCGCTAATTCAAGTCATGACTGCATGCCTAACCGTCTGAGTCAGACTGTGAACTGACGTATACTTGCAAAATAATGAAACACTGTACGAAATGTACAGAAATATTATTTCGTAGCGCTGGTCGAGTCGATGGATTCGATTACTATAGCACTATACATTTTACTCTGTATTTGATGATATTTCAGTATCTTCAGTATAATGAGGTGGCTAAGGAGGTCTTGGAATTCGACATTTTCACCCCTAACCTTAGGGCTTTCATGAACTCAGTGAAGGATGTCCTCTATCACAAACCAAAGGATGTGACTCCTGCGTTGCATCTGGCTACTACCAGATAACATAATTATTGGCAAAATGTGCTGCATGCGAAACTCGTGTTCGCCGTTGTGTAACGTGTCTGTATAACTTATCTCATTTTGTTTCTATGTGTGTGTACACAATGTAAGTTTTCCAATCCAATTCAAAACAATCCTAATTTTTATATTATGTTCCATCACTGTATATGATTGTATACTGTGTAACTAGAAACATCTCTATTAGTTCCTTGCTCGTCTCCCCCAAAAAATTACGCATTTCAGTACGCCTATGTGCACTTGCAAGCGATGCGTAGGCGCATTCGAGCACACAGTAAATCAATTTAACCTCTCCAAGTTCAAATTGAAGATAACGTAAATTCCAGCCAGTTTTGATAATGATGCAAATTGCCATACTGCACAAATATAGCATACTAAAATGTATAGAACACAGAAGGGACAAACTTAATTAACAAGTTCAATGGGCAGTTGTATGGCTTAACCTCTACCAGACTACCTTAAAACAACCTGGCAAATTTCTGTCATTGTAACTTCAGCATAAGTGAATGCTAAGAGGTTGTTACCTGCCGCTTGAAAACATCCCGCTGCACCGATGGCTCGGAGAAGTCCTTGCTGTAGTTGAGGCCGCACTCCCCGACGGCCACGCACTCCGGCGCGCTCGCAATGTCGTGCAACTCGGCCCACATGTCGTCCTCCACCATCGACTTCGCATCGTGCGGGTGGACACCTGCGCAGAACGTCACTGATTAGCGATTGTTATGTAATCCTATTAATATTATAAACGCGAAAGTTTGTAAGTATGGATGGATGTTTGTTACTCTTTCACGTAAAAACTACTGAACGGATTTAATGAAACTTTACAATAGTATAGCTTATACATCAGAATAACACATAGGCTACAATTAATAAAGATATATAGTATATTATCCAAAGTGAGTGAAACCGCAGGGCGCAGCTAGTATTCAATAGTGTAGGGTACTTAGAAACGGTGTTTGATTAAAGTACCCCACACATAGAAAGGTCACTTGTCATGTTGTAAGAATCGGAATAAATGCATCTCTATGTGCCATGGCATTAAGTACCACACCATTTAAGAACATTATAGTGATTTTGGGTGCATTTTCTTTATACAAGCTTGCAAGTGGTATATTATATCTGATAATAATGTTATACATTCACGCATCTAAGATTATAAAGGCCACAGGAAATGTCCAATTTGATACATTTTATCAGAAGCGACAATGATATGTCCAATTGACTTAACAAAAGCGAGTAAAAATAGATGGGCAAGATATATGATAAGAGGATTGTTTGATCTGATCTGATTTATTTCAGATAGCTACTTGCAAATACGTTGATACTTTTTAACTATGTATGATGTAAAAAATAACTTACCTGCTGTAGAGTATATTGTGCTGGGGTAGAGGCGGGTTAACCTTAGGGCTTCTTTACTGTTCCTCACTGACGTCCCAGTGACCATGATCTTTTGGACACCTGCATAGAAATATCATAATGAATAGTGTTCATTTTGGACGTATTCTAATATGACACTTAGTATGTATCGCCATTGAGCATGGATTTGAGTGGAAGTAATCGGGACCCTTATCTGAGGTCAGGTGGCTATTTAGACGTAAACACTGCTCTGGAATGCAGCGCCATAATATGTTAAAACCATTACAGTTGATAAAAACATCACTGGCTATGTTTTTATGTTTTTAATTAAAATGTTTAGTATTGCTTGTATTAATTAGCTGATCATTTTAGAAGAGTTACTGGCTGGTAATCACATTTTCTATAAATACTGTTTAAATTTGAAAGTTATGTTTATGTAACAGCATAACAACTGCCTATGGACAATAAATCCCAATGCAAATACTGGACCAGTAAATTCATACAAGAATTCAGTGTGCAATCGTTTCCAATGAATAAATTATTCTGAACGCGATTATTGGTGGGTGTATGCAACTATGATCACAGACACACATAGCATTTAGAGCGGTGTTTTTCTTCAGAATTTTATTATGGAGAAGTGTTATGTGACAGCATAATCGTCAGATCTAAGTAGAACATTTCGAAATGGTTTTATCCACTCTAATTCGTTTTGCATTGCAATTATTAGACTGTGAAGATGAACATGTAACTTCAGTGGGTACATTTATTTACCTGCATCTTTTGCCCTTTGCACGACAGAATCGAGATCACGGCCGTATTTCTTGTTTGTCAAGTTTGCGCCGATGTCGATTACGATAAGATTTTCATAACATCCCTTCAGGTTGTCTGCTACTTTGGTTTCTTCCGACGTCATCTTCGGTTTTGTATGAAGCTTATTGATGCGGTGTTTACCTGTAAAAGTTTAATGTTAAAATACCTGCCTATAATCCTCAGGTAAAGCGGAGTGCAAATATGTACTTACAAATTGTATCAAACACTCCTGCTAAATAAGCTTCTGGATTTTTAAATGACTAGTCAAAAAGGTTAACCCACTTCACTGAGCTGCCACCATGTTTTGTAATCAGTTTTCTATTGCACTCTTTTCTTCTGGCCCCTGAAAGCGAAACGTCAATGCCTGAAATAAGAGTTGGTTATTATTGGCCAAAGCGAGGTTAAAGACTGCCTACCATTGGTTTAAATAATAACATTATATAACACAAAGAAAACGTACTTTCTATTGATGCGTTCCAAACATAATATTAACTTTTTTATAACACTAAAATAATGAGTCAATGAATGGGGAATGGACGGGAGTTTTCATTTTGTGTTTGTGTAAATATGGTTTTTTTTGGTTTCATTTAATGTGTTTAATTTTCAAAACTGAATAAATTACGAGTCAACTCATTTTAGATGGAGAAAATAAGGCACTACTGAAATGAAAGAGATGGGTGTCATTGTATGTATAACAATATAATAAATAAATAAATTGGTTTACAACTTATAATAAAACATATATTATATTATATTTCCGAACATACCCTTAGTTATCAGCTGTCAGGCTGTCAGTTTGACTGTTTGACATTGACAGCTGACAGTGTTTACTAATTGACAATACGGTCAGGTACATCGATGGTAAAGGTAAACAGTTTTGGCGGGAATCCGATAGTGAGACGTTGTTGGTTTTGTATTATTTTCTCAAAGTTGTGTTTCTTCGAGTGTTAATGTGTAATATTGGTGGAATATTAATAATTAAGTGTTCGTTAACATGCACGAGTGTGGGCGAATGATATAAACTAAAAAAACGTGTCATTTCGCATTTTTCCAAAACTCCCAGGAAGTTTCAGTAAAGCATCCACTACTTTACTGAATCGTGACTTTGACGATGTAGGTAAATAATTGACTTGACTACTTGACCACGATTGCTATATTTCTGTGACTTTCTTAATGTGAAATTAAGAAATACTTATTATAATAAAATACTTGACACTGGCTGTATGCACAAACCGTGCGAAGCCATTACTAAAGAAAAAAATAAATACGGCGCAGATTCAAAAATTTCATCACAGATCAGCTGAAAGGAAAAAAAAAGTCGAATACTGAAAAAACGTAGGTACATACCGTAACAAAAGCAAAAATTAAATATATTATACAGTTATTTCAAAATGACCCTGCGCACGTTTTTACACAAAAACATGGTGTTGGTGGTAATGCTGCCCGTTTTGGTCGGCGCTCACTATGGCTGGTACAAGCTACAAAGCAATGAAATTCTTGTTCCCATTGAAGATCGTGATAGTCTACCGCTTTTGAAGGTATGGTTACATACTATTATAACTCCGCTAAGCCCTACTGCCCTTGTCATGCGAAAAAGAACTGACCTGGCTACTGTTACTGCATCTACTGTGGGCCAGCACTCCAGCAGTCGAATGCGACAAATCCCTTACAATAAAAAGCCTTTTAGTGCGCTCAACTCGTTTTCTGCCCAGGCTAATTTGTACCCTAGTACGTAGGATGTTGGGTTGGAGTTCCTATTCTTATTTTTTATTGAGGTGCTAGATGTTTCAGAAAGGGGCTTCAGCAATTTTGTCCATAACTCCATGAACAAAAATTCAATAGGTAAATTTTTACTTTATGATATCTTCTGAATGGAATGATTTCCATAAAACAACAAAAAATAATCTACAGGTATACTGAAACAGTCCTAAATGTATGGACCATAATGCCACCGATTGGTTAACACCATAACACTCTTTTATACCTATCTCATAATTTAATCAAGGGGTTAAAGTATACAATCTTTAGCGCCTACTGCCAACGTTATGCCATTTTTACTATAATATTGTGAAGGTAAAGGATTTTGTTACCTTACTTAGCTTAACTTGCTTTTCGATATCGGACCATACACATTATATTGACTTCTGGCTAGAGCCATTTCAAATTTGTTTTTAAAAGTTCATTTTAATTCATAAAGCCGTTTTTGTTTCCTAGCAAGTAGGTAGGTAGGTACCTCTGTGTTAGAATAAATATTATTATAGGAATTATTGCAAGATAACTTGTGAAAGCCCAATGTAGGCAATTGAATAGGTATTAGATTACAGTAAAAAAAATATCAGTCCATTGAATATGGATGACAAGACACATTGTCAATTCCACTTTTATCTTTTTCAGGCATTGCACCGTACAAAGACCGAAGAAAAATGAAACACCATTATTGTAAACTAAGTTTTAAAATGATGCGTAAGTTAATTTAGTGAGGTCAAGTTAGGATATAATAAATTATATTTACATGTTGTATTTATGTATTTCTTTATTTCAAATTAACAATAAATATTCTTAGTTCATTTACATCACATCATCGCAGATCATGCACTCACTCACATGCAAAACACATACCTACATTTTTGATAAATATTAACCAGGTAATCATAATTTAAGCACACATTAACAGAATTAATTAGACAAATGGCGGATTTCTCCTACATTTGCTAACTTCGACAGCAGTCTATTACTCCCTTTATTATTTGCTTAGTGGCAAAAAAGACCGCAAATAATCGCATTTGTGGCCCCAACATTCCTGAAGCCAAAGCAGCCGAAGTATTTATTCCCTACATAGTACACAAAAGAGCTTCTTAATTGCAATATACATAGCATTCTCAAACTTAGTTATTAAAAATTCTACTCACTAGATTTAATTAGCAGTTGAACCAGGCTCCGTCACAAATTCTCCCGGAACTGTTACTACAAGAGTAGCTCATAGTTAAGTAGGTATGTCATGTTACATATGTAATTAACGGCATAATAACATATTACTTTTAGTCACTTCGTCATTACACCAACATATTCCTTCATCACCTCTACACAACAGCAGAAACCTACTCAGTTATGCGCAACCCTTGTAGCATAAGCTACTCTCCAGCCCTGGATCTATCTATACAAAAGATCACTTCAATCCGTTGCTCTGTGAAAGAAGAAACACTGGAATTTATAATAACAACAAGATTTTAGGTTATAGCCGTATTGTCTCTGTTATTGGCTAGGTTTAAAAATAAAACTCAGCACTGCAATACGTTTGCACATTTATTGACTAACACTATAACCGCTGGCGTGAGCCGGCGGGCGCTAGTCAGATGGTGGGCAGGTGGCTGCGCGAGTCCTCCGCCTTCTTTCCCTTGTGCGGCTGCGCGCGGTCCGTCACTATCAGCTGGGGCAGCAGGGGCGATGACTGCACCTGGAATGTACGGGATAGTATCAAATCCCTTTCGATTTTCATGGAATGGTCAGGTAATGTCAAAATCCACTTCGATTTTCCTGGAATGGATGGGTAATGTCAAAATAGCCTTCGATTTTCCTGGAATGGTTGAGACGAGATAGTGTCAAACTCCCTTAAATTTCCCCTCTATACTCCGCTTTTGTCTCATAGTCATCCTTAAAGTGCCGGATCCGGCTAAAGTTTCATAGACCCCATTGAAAACGAAAATCCATAAAGTTATGGAACTTATCCAAAATAAATTACCACCTACATAAACCACCTAGGTACCTATACCTTTTTAAAATACCTGTTACCTACCCTATGTTCGTTATCTGCTCTGCAAATCGCAAACAACCTCAATTCTACTAGCAATCTACGCTTTACAATCTAAACCCACCCCTCAAGGGCGGAGTTTCGCCCCTTTCCAATTCAACGAGGAGTTTTTACTGTAAGTACCTATACCTACCTATAAAATTTCTACTGTATCGTGTTTTTATTTGCTTATTTATAAAATAATGGGCAAGACGCAATCTAAATTATATTGTTAAGTATACCGAACCCTCCTTTGTTTCAGAGTCCATACCTTCCTACTCTAAAACATTCCATGTAGATACATACGCTGTTTCTTACGGAATCCTCTTGCAGCGGCTCAACTCTTTTATATAAAGACTAGCTAGATAAAGGTAGCTCTATCGATACATCGATAGGTAGCCCCCACTATGCCGCGTGACCAGAGGCTGACGGCTTTTTCGGGAGTAACGATGAAATGTGTGCACTAGGCATGCGCCGTAGTTGGTGAAAGGCTTTAGGTATTCTGAATGTCAGTCTATTTACATGATAAAATCGAAGTGGTCTTGCCAGGGGCACAACACGTTCACCTCCATCCAACGTCTTGATTCTCTAGAAGCATGTCCGCGCTATTTGCAGCGATAACTCGACTATTTCCCTTTCCCTTTCTTGCCCTTATCTTTCTTGCCTTTCTCGTCCTTAACAGTAGTCTCGGTTCCTGATACGCTCATATTCTCGTTTGCCGCTCGCTCAAGGAATCGTTGCTGAGTGGGAAAGGGACATAACAACGATTAACTGAGAGGAATGAAGGAGAGGCAGAAAAAGGAGTAATATGAGGAAAGATTACAGTAGGAGTGGACTAAGACAAAGGAAGAATGTGGGAGTGGGATAAAAAAGGGGAAACTAATAATGTGGGAGGGGGAGGGGATCTAGGCATCGTAAGACGTGATCTCACCTGAACCCTCCTGGCTTTCTCGTACTCCTCGTGCTCGGAGTGTGGAACGGTGAAGAGAAAGTTCTCAAAGATTGGGTGTCGCAGCAACTGCTCGCACGTCCACCGCATCATGGGGTCCTTGTCTAGGCATTTCTGGAATAAAACGGAAAAGTCTGATTATGATTGTGTGAAATAATGATGCAGTACAGACCTCCCACAACTGCTACTCTCATTAATACAATATCAGAGGTTATAAATGATACACCTAATATACATAAACGTTAGGTACTGACCTGCAAAAAGTCTATCACCAGATCATTGTTTGAATATCTCTGTGGGATTTTCTTCTCCAGTGGTTCGAACGTAGTTGGCTCTGGTAGCTCCATACCCTGGAACATGCGTCCATAACTCCATACATACCTAAGAGTCAACATTAATTACGAATGGAATGCAAAAACAGTTGAATGATGGGCCACATTTTCCATGGACAGACAGGCGGAGTTAACTTGATATCGTTTCGGCTATAGGTAGGTATATATAGTACCTAAACTTACTTGAAAGAATGTGTTTTGTGAGAATATAGTCATATGTCTGGGCAGCAAGTCGCCTAGAGTTTTCCGGATGAGGTATAACTGGTCCAAGTCGCTTTTGCCCGGCCATAGGGCTTCGCTGGATAGGAGCTCCGCGAATACACAACCTGCGAGAGAAGATTAGGGTAGGGTGGTCTAAGACTGCGCACTTAACATTTCAGTGGCTATAAAACAAAAACGGAGAATATTACAAGAATCAAAATGTATTATTCTTAAACCTTAATCATTAGGCAACATTATTATAAAGACTTTTTATCATGAGATCAATAGTTCTTGAGCAATTAGACAATAATTCAAAAATGAGAAATGCGCACTCTTACACTACCAGTTGTGTAAGATTGCGCAGTGAGATCGGTAAAACTGCGCGGGTATGTGTAAGACTGCGCACTTACACAAATCGCACTAAAAATGGTCCAGCACCAAGATAAGTGGTGTATTTCTTACGCCACCACTCCTTATAGTCAACGCATTAATTGCGATCTTCGATTTTGAGCTCCTTGTAAAATTCTCCACATCCATTTCCTCAGGAAATTTCCAAGTTTTCATGAGGTTGAACGTTAGGTTTGGTTTACCTGTGCCTATGTATGGCTTCATTTTTTCAGTATTTAAGCGGCTCGTGCTTGCTGTTGCTTCAATTTTTATCTTTTTTATCTATTTAACCATAGCTGTAGCAACATAGACTCTGCCATACCTACCAAGTTCCTTACTCACGCCGTCTTCAACCTGTTTACGTGCTCTTTTTATTATTTAAGGTCGAACTTTTTGTTTTCTTGAATCTTCTAGACGTCATTTTGTCTATTAAAACATTATTTTGAAAAGTTACAAGTTTTCAACATAAATATTGTTTATGAGGTGTAAGTGTACGCGCGCATTCTTACACGGCCCTTTCCTGCGCACTCTTACACAACTGCCCATTTTCACTTGTTAATGTTGGTGCCGCCATGTATTCGGAATGCTCTAGATTAAAATGATTATAGCCATATAACAGCTCGTTTTACTTGCCAAATCAAAAGAAATATCTTTGGTTTTCTATATAGTAGGGTGTTACAACACGTCATTCAAATTGAGAGAAAATAAGATCAAATTGTATTAAAACTTCAAACTTACCTGGACAATTGTATTTTCACGTCAATTAAATGATTTTCCGGGAGCAATGTCCGGTCGATAGACGCTTCAAAATAACACTGAAGTTAGCTACAAACTTAGCTCTGATTTTGAGAAAAGACGTATGCGCAGTCTTATCGACCGCGCAGCCTTACACCACCCTACCCTAATTAGGTACATCGTTTGTCGAATGATGTCACAGTTTATTAAGCTACCCAACGGCCTTTGACGTAGGTAGCTGTTTCTTAATGACAACCGGGACTGCGCCCTACGCCGAACTAAGCGTTGGTACTCAAAAAAAGTAAGCCTATTGGTGGAGGCTACGCACCTGCTGTTGGTTTGCAAAGAGTACGTCTAACGCACCCCGCCAACACTGCTTAAATGTTCTAAAAATCTGAAGCTGTTCCATACCTGATACATCAAAAGGCGTCAAAGCGAGCAGGCATAATAAAATACTAGACTTATCGGCCTCAGCTTGTCGAGGCTGTGTGAGCCCGAATTATAGCATAACGGTCCTGCCAAAATACTACTAGCAAAAAATTCCTGAAGAAAACTACTTAGTTCCAAATAGTAAAGCAGGCGTTACAGAGAAACTATAACTAGCATCATACATAGAAGTAATCCACAGATTTGTCCTATAGCAACACACCAACAGCAAACAGGCAGACATTACACAATGATTCAGTGTTGCTGGTCGACCATGAAAAGATCCAATACGTTCTCGATCCGAAATTATTGAAACATTTCGATTCGCGCTGGGGCCTGGCAAGAGAAGCCTGAGTTTGAACGTGTAATGTCAGCCAGTGTGCGCGTACCTATGGCCCACACGTCCACCGGGGTGCTGTACAAGGTGTCTCCGACGAGAAGCTCCGGCGCACGGTACCAGCGCGTCGCCACGTAGTCCGTGTAGCTCTCGCCGGGGCCTGGACATGTGTGGCGGGAATACGGCTATTAGTTACGCATTCTGTAATCGCAAGGAAGTGACTTCAGATGTTCCGATTGGATTTACTGAAATTTATACGGGGCCAGCTCCACTCTAGTAAGGTAGTAAGGTTCCCAAAGAGATACGCCAAATCTTGTTATACAGTGTTACGGTTGGCTGTGCTGACAAAACGCGCTATCTAAGGTGCTATCGCAAAGACTCCGTGTTTTGACATTTAACCTTTGACTTGCCAAGCCTTGCTGAGGTCGCGCAAAACTTCGAATTACAGCGATATAAGTAACCCATAAAAACTGGAAATTAAAGGTACCTATTTAATATCGAATACTCTATATATCTCTAAATATCGAATACTCTATATATTATCTTATAAGGTACTAGGTAGGTACATAAAAATATAATAGTATAACATGACATGTACCTACGGTAAACAATGAGAAAGGAGTTACGTAAAATGAGTTGAGTTTCTGGAAGGCTCAACTACAGTAAACCTAAAAATAAACTTCTACAATAGGAGAACTATTTCAGATTATGACAACCGATAGTTAAGTAAGACACATTTAAATCAGGCTCCCCTGAAAACCAATTTCCGTTACCACAAGTTCTCCGACTAAAGTAATCATCTACCTGCATTCGCTAATGCCACGACCCTACCCAAAATAGCTTCGTTTGACTAAGGCCTCACTCTATTTATAGTTACGGAAATAGGGGAGGTCTTCAAGGGTGAAATGGAAAAATATACTTGGGGCACGACAATGGGGGTTTATACAATATTTTTATTCGGTCGTAAAATGCGGAATCGAATATGTGATGTGACAATCGTATGTGGAGTAAGTTTTATGGTGCTCATTAAATATTATAGGACCCTAGTTTTGAGGGAAGTTGTATCAATCTTAGCATAGCCTACCTTCGACAAAGGTAGGGCACAAAATAGCTGGATAAATGTATTTTGATGCTGTCATAATATAATAATGTTAAATACATTTTTGTCTACGTTTTAGGTATAGCATCTTTGACCGCTTTACCTGATGATGGGATTGACTAAAACACATAGGTACAACTGGTTTTCTAGAATTGCTCTCGATACCCCGAAAACAGTTTGTGGTAGTTGCTAGCCAGACGGATGCACATTATTATCCAGAATGGACAAATGTTTCCCGAAATAATTGAACAAAAGACAGATACCTAATTATCTTTTTGCAAATTAACCCTTTCAACTATTTATAGAACTCTATCACCCAATTCCCCAAACTCATTTTGTTACTGTTCATTGTGTCGTTTGATTTATAACTTTAGAAATAAAAGCTTAAAAAGATGATATATACCTACTAATCGTCCAATGTGACCTTTTAACAAAATGAATGCTTTAAAATCTGATACCTACTCTCGTATAAACCATGTTAGCATTCCGCTAAATAAAACAAAGAAAAAATAAGGTATACACCTACCTACCTTCCCTTTTATTTTAATGCTGCAAAGCTTGACCTTACTCGTCTTTCTGTTGACCACTGCAAAGCCAAGGTTATTGAATGCCTCAATACAGTATATATTATTAAATGGGATTGATCAAAGAATTTAGCGGGGTCGAAGATAAATGATCTGAGGAAAACTCATTTTCGGATCTAGCTAGTAGCTATAATGCGATGCGCATGCTGTTAGAAAACCACAAAATGCCGATAAAACCGTGGTAACGTCGCTAGTGATAATCTATGGATTTTAGAAACTTAGCCACACCGGGGTCGTAACCTCCTCCCCAAGTATATACTTATAATATAGTAAAGCTATGTTATTAGAGTCAGACAGACCTCACCAGAATGATCTAAGTTTAGTAGAAACTAAAATAGCTAGAACATTAGAAGCTCGCAGAACCTTGTCCTATTTGGATCACCCTTGTTAGACCATACCAGCCATAACGACTTTGTTAATGAACTTGACAGTACGTGACTGTCTGTATGCAGTGTTCCCCTTGTTTACCGATGACGTCAGCCCATTAACGCATTTAATCATGATTAAGACATGCCATTTGCGCATACAATTACGTTTATCGATCTAATGAATGATAATGGTGACCCCAAATATGATATGAGATTGATATAAGCAAGCAGACAATGCTAGAAAAGCCTCGTCTGAAAACTGACGCTTGGTAGCTCAGCTCACAAGACTGGCTTGCATTGGCGAGTTATCTGCCAGCGCGCCTCATCTCTTGACCTGCGCAATATCTTGCCAAACTGTCAACATCTATAGTAGGCTTACCTACCTATCGTATATTATTATTGTTTTGAAGGATAACATGAACGTGAGCAGCTGCCACGTGTATTGGGCAACTTACGCAGCCGGTCAAGTGAATCTGAGCCTGAGAAGTGGATTGCATAATCATTACTGAGACGTAATCCAAGTTTAGTTTGTACTACCTACGATGAAATTAATCAATACTACTTACTACTGCTAATAGTATAGATGGATATCAACACTCTCAAATACTACATTTATATTGAAATAACCTACTTATACCACATCAACTATATTTACTTATATTGTACTATTACCTACACTGCCCGATAATAAAATGCCTAAAAAATTTCGACCTCCTGTAGAAATTGTCCGAATTATAGATTTCTATGGAAACTTGAAGAATAGTAGTGCAGAAAAGTTGGTCTGGCGAATTAACTTTATTCCTCGAGGCAAAATAAGTTTGAACTCCTTCCTGATAGAGTTCTACAGAGGAGCTGATTACGGTTAGTAAGTAGAATGACGCGCCAGGCGCCATATTGTCAGTAGATGTTTTGAACCTCATTATACACTGATAATTTTTACTGTACGTTTTGGGGAGAGCTTTTAGACTGTGTGAAGGGAAACCAACGTCGAGTGTGTAAGGTCGTCTCGTCAGTCACTCATAGTTCGGGTTCCTCGGTGATGTGAACTCTTTGTCTAAGGTGCATTGCAAAACTCTAGGTGTGTGTTGACACCTAAATGCCTGCGACACGACCCAGCCTGACATTTGCGCTATTGATCCAACTGGCGCAATAAGTGACTATCATTAGGCCTCATTGAACGGTCTATTCGGCCTTGAAGGTTGAAGTTCTGCGATGAATGGACACTGAAGAACCTTTCAGCAAGCCCGCCATATGTGCTAATTTCCGAGACAATTGATTTTTGTTACGCAATAGCATAGAATATAATATTATATCAATAGGCTGCTTCGAAAAACATGTTTCGGTGACATTGTCATCCTTAATACTTATGTTTTCTGAAATTTTTTAATTTATTTATTCAGGAATTAGCACCTACCTGGCTTGGATTGCCGTCATTTAGCGTATCTCGTAATAATCATCAAAAAATTCTCCTGTGTTACAGTTTTTCCCCTTCCAATAGAAAATGAATAATGTTAATGGTTATCCGACTGTCATTAAAGTATAATTTTGGGCTATAATTTAATTCCAAAGCAACTTTTATTGCTTTTATAAAAACAAAGGAAACTACTCCCTCGCCCTAAAACTAATGCGTACAAAAATTACCGTACCGTACGGTACATTGACCGAATTACTTCAAGCAAACCTTGGATCGATATTTTTTTGTGAGTTTACGTGTAAGCAAAACACAGTGAGACATGCCACCCTCTAATACATTATGAAAGTGTACCACCCCCAGGAATGTTTGAGCAAGTTATGAACTACTTAGCCGAGTACTTTATATGTTTTAGTTAACTTTTTAATCGAAATATGTGGTGAGTCAAAGGCAGGGGGATCGATTTAATAAGCTCATGTAGACCCCTCATTTAGAGCTCGTATTTAAATTGATTAATACTGTTAGTTCCATTTATTCATTGCAGCAAATACGACTACAAAATGGGTATTTAGGTACCTATTGAAGAACTAAAGAAACAATTTTCGTTACAGTTTTCAGGGACGACCTTTGAGGTCTGCCTTATCAAACAAATAATATAGAATCATCCCGAACATCCAACAAAGGATTTAGAAGATTAAACTAGCATTATTACTCAAAAAATAAGTAAAATCAATAACCTCGCATACCACGGGATATTTACCAGTAACGTTCCCGAGATTTCCACACATCCTTACTACACGGTCTAAGAGGAAGGAAGGATGCGGTTACCTCATGCCTCGGGTCTGCATATCAATAGGGGTGGCGCAATGGCTCGCTGCATGAATACTGATCGAGGCGACTTGACCCTACAAGGTCTTGCGATGCTAATCAAGAACTTGTTACCTATGGCAGGTAAACAGCGGACTGCAGCGCTTTTTTGTGTCGATATTTTCAACCACTGAGATTGACCGTTTGTGGCTGAAACATCGTGGTGCCAGGGTTAGCCTGTTAGACTGCGATTACGGTCTCGCTGCTATGATTGCAGGAATTTCATTATTTGTCCCATGCAAGTTCTTTACTTGAATCATGACCGATCGGTTTCCCAACCCCCAAAAACCGCGATCGTACCGCCCAGAGTAATTCATGGAAGTTATTTTTAACCGAGCAGAAATTACCAGTTAGCAGTTTATAGGCAGTTTACAGGCCAACACTGAAACAGTTTATAACAGAACTGAGGCATCGAGGGCTTGTGAGGCCGATCGCCGATAAGGTAACCTGGAAATGCGGTGTGCCTATCTCTACCTAAATCTGCCACTTTATAAAGCACAGGCCTTTGATTCAATCTTATTCATTGTAAGATAAGAGATAGATATAGACGGGAGATGGTGTTGTTGTATAGCTGTGATCAAACGTACCTACTAAATACGTAGTAAAGTGCTACATAAAAATATTTTCTTAGGTCGAAACCAAGTGGTTTTTGCCTATTGACTTTGCCTATTGAAGTGGCCTATTGACTTTGCTTACATACATTTTGTTTTTACCCGACTGCCGGAGTGGGGTCATGATTTTCCATTTCATTGTCTCCTTCGTAGTAAGAAGACGAAGTTCGTAGGTACCTTTTACTTTATTTATATACGTTCCAGAAACATTGTAGAGGTTGTTTATGCGATTACAAAAAAATCTTAAATACCTACCTATTTTTATAGTTCGCTTGTACCTACCGACATGGTACTAAGTACCTAATCTAGTTTGAGTTCGAATTTAATATGCTAATGTTGCATGTTGGTCAGGTATTTAAATCAAAGGGGTCAAATCCCCGACTAATACAACATGCACAATATCCTACCTACCTACCTTGTGTAGTACCCAACTTATATGGCGCGTCGTGAATCTTCGTTCGCGCAGAAAAGAAAGTATGGTCCGAAGATTAACGAAAGAATGCTTAAAACTTACAATCAACCTAAGATCACTATTATAAGGTTCATAATACACTGCAGCTGTTAGTTCCATCTCACTCATGCCACGCGGCGATCGCTAAGATGGCGGCGCGGCTGCCGACCAATAGCGGTCAATAGCATTTCCCGCGCTTTGAAAATTCATCTTCTGCGCAGGTACATCGGTAAGCCATATAAGTTGGGTACTAAGTACCTACGTATAACGCCTAGAGCACCACCTAGAAGTTTTGTTATAAATAATTATGATGTCCAGTAAAGAATTTCTCTATCTATCTATGTATTTTATGACGCTAAGTAGAAAATATTACAAGTTATTATTATTTACCATAGGTAAACTCTCTACTAACTACAATACAAGTAAAACTTTACAGATATTTACTAGCTCTCCTCCGGACGTCGACGCCGAAAGGTATCATGGTGTGGACGGAATATTCTGACGAACAGCTGCCGCCTGGTGAAGGAGTAAGGATTGTGAGAGGAATGGAAAAGGAGAAGGTGCTTGAAAGAGATTGCGCGTCTAATAAGCCGCGAGTGAGAGAGAACACGAGTTTTTGCTATTGAATGGAAAACAGTTAGCGCTTGCCACTTCCATTATAAGTAGTTATAGGGCTTGCGTGGCGAATCTCGATCGAGAGACTTCTTTCAGAGCGCTAAAAAGTTCTGTCACGCGAGTCGTTGCTCGAGGTGACCACCCCCCGTGCGACAGATTTCGTAGATCGGGGGCCTTACCATGACATCTTATTGCGATCCAGTTGAGGACCTAAACAGAATCGCTTTACTACTTATTCGTACCATGACCTCTTGTTGTGACATCTTGACGGCCCAATTTAGGTTGATTTTAAATCTAAAGGGACTGACGTCTACCTAAATGATATCGAAAGCCATGTAGGTATATTACTATTATTTAAAGTGAAACGATTCTGTTTAGGTCCTTTAATTGGATCGCAATAAGACGTCGTGGTACCTACCTAAGCCCCCAGTGCGCTTTCGAGAGAAGTTTCTCGATCCAGAAACCATCATGTTAGCACTGCTATTTGTGGAAACTTACTAGACCAGAATCAGCTTGAGGCGATAAGATAAAGGTAACCAACACTTGACCACGTCCATGCAGTTTCCCCATTCAGCTTGCAAGTTCGGAACCGGAACTGCTCCCTAAGTACCATTACCTACTGTGACGTGTAGGAATTTCAGCAAGTAAAACCACAACTACTGAAAGTTCGATATAAGGTCCAATTAACACATTCAGTAAATACATACCTACTCATTAGTTTTAAGAGTTACGTATTATCGCATAATGGAAACAGGTCACACAATGTATATTTAAAAAATCTTTCCTTTCTAGTATTTAGAACTGAGTTTGGGCAGTGCGGTCCCATTGACACCCCAATAGGTTTATACCTTTTAAATAAACATTTCTTTCGAATGATTTCTCAAATCCTGGAGATAGCTTTGAAGTAACAACGCAAAACATGAATTGAACAGTCGATAGAACGCAACGCCCACTGCTGCGCCTAGAGAAATACCTACCAGTCTACCAGTGGATGTTTCTAGGTGCTGGCAATAAGTCAGGGTACTCACTGATCATCCTGGCGAAGCCAAAGTCGCACAGCTTGACCACCCCCTCGGCTGTCAACAGGATGTTCTCTGGCTTGACGTCCCTGTGGATGCAGTGGTGCCTGTGGCAGTACGCCACGCCCTGCAGCGTCTGCCAGATGATCTGCTTGGATAGCAGCTCTGGACAGCCCTGTGGTGGAGAAAGCCTTGGGGAAACTGGTCAAATCTTGGGTGAGCTGTTGAAGTCTTTGGGATTATGGTGAAATCTTTGGGAAATTTGATCAAATCTTTGAGATAAGTGGTTAGCTCTTTGAGGAAATGTGTAAATCTCCGGGAATAGGTAGGTAGGTACTAGTGAAATATTGTGTCCTGTCATTATTTTAAAAAAGCTCTTGTGTTGATCGGGCTAAAAGTCACCTTCGCCTTCTAATTTTTGCCTTTATTATACTGCCTTAAAAAACCGTTGTTATAAAAATAAGCTTCTGTTGAGGGAAATTGCAATCGAACAGATTACAGACTCAGAACTTTGTATTCAGTTCGAATCACTATTTATGTTTGGGTAGGTAGGTACCTAAGTATGCCAACTAAATGTGTCAACAAGTAGGTATGTATCTTTTATATCGTTAAAATTCGGTCGTTTACACTGCAATGCTAATGGGCTGATCAATATTAGTTGCCTGTTGAGAGTTTTTTTAAAAGACCCTAGTAGTATGCGTATTGCTTTCGTGGGGTTCATGGTCTCCGCTAATGAGACCACCGCTATGTAAAATATGGCGGTCACGCGATTCGGAACAAAATTATGAGTTACGTAAAAAAACCAAGTCGCACGATCGGTTCACTTGTCTAAGGTGAACCTTCAGTGAACCAAATGGGAAGATACGTTACACTAAATTGCGCACAGAAGAACTAAGAACTGATTCGTATCAATTTTATTAAAGAACTTACTCAGAACTGAATTCATGAATAGACTGAACAACAACAACTGGCAAATAATTAATTTAAGTAGGTACCTGTTACACCTTTTTTTGAAGTTGGCCTACGATAAGAAATTGGAAAATATTTTTTTTTAGTATAGAGCCCAACCATCATTGATCACGTTTTTGGTTGCTATACAGGGTCCAATGGACTCTATTTTATTATCACGTGACAATACCGGAAACCTATCTTTCATTCATCGAAAGGCACAAGTTGAACCAATGTATTGCATGTTCGGTAAACAAGGTAAAATTGAGGGTTACCTTCGAAGACAGATGAGTCAACTACATGGAATCGACGAATTGGTAGATAAAGGCAGTATACATTTTAACAGGAAAGGTCAATTTCTTGGAAGGGACTGAAACCTAAAAGTTCCTGCCTGCCGAGTGACAATCACTTGCAATCGTGACGACCATCGGGCGTGGGTAATGAGCCGACCGGGAAGCGTGAGGTCGCGGCTTTGATTCCCATAGAAAGCAAATATTTGTGTGAACCACGGGTATTTGCCCTGACTAGGTGCATGGTTCTCGTAGTTCCTGATTCCCAGTTAGAGTACCTAATTAGTTCAGCCCCAATACATCTGCGCCGGATACTCTATCAATCAATGACTGGCGACAAATTGAACGTGTAACCACTGCCTGACTGACGCCAGTTAACGGTGTAACCTCTGCCTCAAATGATGGTGATGATGATGATATTTATACATACAGCTGGATATTTCTCTAGCTCGTGCAGCACTGTGTGGTCGCAGTATTCGAAGACGAGATGCAGCTTGCGTTTGCGCCGGAACACCTCGATTAGGTTCACCAGGTTTGGATGTTTCAGATTCTGTGGAAATAATGATGTCGCTAAAACGGAAAGGTTTTATTTGGTAGGTCTAGCTTGTTTACAGTCGGTCGTTGCAATGAGTACCTAAGTATAGGAACTATAACAGCTGTTTGCGTTGCGGAAGACTTGTGCTTCGAAGACTGGTCTCTCGTTGAAAACTTTTTTTACAGATGAGACGAGTCGGTTGTTTTGGTCATACCAGGCAAGTGCCACGTCTGCTTTTAAATATTGTGGTGTGGCACGTGGCAACGGGGATAATAAACTATTTTTAAAAATGCATATCCGTATTTTTTATCCATAGATTTTCCAGTCGAAAGGGTAACCCCCTTCGCCAATATGCTTATGGGTTTATTACAACGGCCAGGTTAAAAACGCGGAGTTTTTTGTAAACACTTATTCAGTTAGAATTTTGATGAGCGCAATGATATGAGGGCATGAGGGGCTTGGTTTTCCCCACCCATCATGTGACGTTCTTTTGTTTGACATTTATAACTTGAAATTTATTGTCAGTTGCCAAATTTTAGTCCGTAATTCAAATGGCGTAAGGCTAAAAACTGAATGAATAGGGTTTAGCACAGTTTGTTGAACGGTGGTATACACTTTTAATTACCTATTTATTTAGTTAGGTATATTGACATGGGGTTTAGTTATTGGCTCTCCTCATACACGGAATACTCGGTTATTGTTATAATTATCCAAACAGTGATATAGGTGTTAAACTAGTGTATAGAATGTTTACCTTTAGGTAGGTACAGCTGCGCTTAGTTTAGTTATGTTGCCTTTACTCATTATTCATGAGATTTAAATGCTTGGTTTGTAAAAGTTAAGTGTCGCCTATGTACAAGAATATTTTGATTTGCGAATTCTGAAATCAAGGACCACTAAAGGCCGACACATATGAAAGGAAAGTGATGCGAAGCGACGTTCTTGTAACGCTACCGACGCTGCGTTCTCTGCGAGACGGGACGTCATCGTCGGCAATGTTGGTTGGTAGTACAACATTGCTTCGCCCTGCATAATAATAGGTATATACCTACCTAACTACATAGGCACAAGCAAATTCAATCGTTGTAATGGTTATCATCATCTACAGCCTTTTCATCCCACCGCTGGGCATAGGCCTCTCCGTTCCATGTGACGCGCCTCGGTCCTGCGCCAAGCTGATCCAAATTTCAGATTCGACCCGCGAACTGGGTTTTTTTTTGTTTTAGTTGTGGCTTCGCACCGTTTGTGCATTTAGCCATTTAACACAAGTTTGAGAAAAAGATACAAAACCAACAACGTCTCACTATCAGTTCCCGCCAAAACTCCGCGATCTTGGTTTATCGACTTATCGTCAACCCATCTTGCTTCTGGGCGACCAACGCTTAGGTCCCTTAGACCTCGAAAACGAACCTTCAACATGCGTATTTCTCGAAGCGCTATTTTCCTGATGAGCGGATCGTCTTCGTTCTCGACGAACTTCTTGACGGCCACTATCTCGCCGGTGTCGCGGTTGCGGCACTTGTACACTAAGCCGTACGAGCCCTCGCCCAGCTTAGCGAGTTTCTCGTACCGCTCCATGGCGCGGCTACTCGCGCGGGACCTGGTGAATAATTGTCGTTTTTAACCCTCGACCCAAAACGTCACAACTTTTTTTTAATTCTGGAATAGGCACGAGATTGACGATTATGTAGCCTGGTTAAAGCGAATATTAAGCGGCCTACGATGCTGCGATGATCGAGGACAATGTTTTCCCGTTTGTCGTCAGAGGCATCGCAAGGGATTTTCCCATTTGAGCCAGTGGCGACAACTGGGAATTATACGAAATAGACGGGTATAAGTTTCGTGTGTATCGATGTGTGAGTGAGCGATTAGGACCATGCGGTAGCTTGTAATACTAGTTCAATCCTAGGCAAGGCAATGGTTATGTGTGGATTTACATCGCTCCGTGCTTCGGAGGGCTCCATACGTTGTCGGACCCGGTTGTTATAGGTTTGATTACAGTCGTCAGAGGCCCTTGGACAGTCTGACAATAGAGAGTGGCTGTACCTCATTCAACAAATATATTATGTGTATCTGTGTATCTGTCTGTAGCATCGTCCTTGTATCGTAGCGTGGCCCCGGAACGGCAACGGGAGAACCGATTTTAATTTAGTTTTGTTTTGGGCCAGATAAGCATTGATCGCGGGTTTTATAGGTTCATGGGTGAGAGTTTTGTGATAAACTGTGTAGGTAACCGCAAACTTACCGCGCGGGAACAACATCAGGAGATGTAATAGACCTATAAATTTCGCCTCTCATTTCACAATTTTTGTCACTATAATTTCAGCCATGGAACTTAATAATATTAGTTTTCAAATGTACTTTAACTTTTGTGCATAATTACAGTGGTTGCAGTTTAAAATTTAAGTGGAAAAAATTTGGGGTGTTGAACTGTTGAATCAAGAAACCGCATTGTCGTGGCATTGTCAAGAAGACAAATTATTTGTGTTGTAAAACTTGACAGAAGACTTTTAACAAACTAATAATTAGGACCTCAATTGATAGAAGATTTGCAGAAGATTGTATCCTCAGATTTTAATTCAAAGGAACACAGAGACGACAGAGCGAAGTTAAATAATAGTGGTTTATACCCAAACCGCGACGTTTTACCCAAACAATTACCTATAATATACTTTGGTTTTTACTTTTTAGTGCAGTGAAATAATCATGGTATTGATAAATAGACAAGTAAGTTACATGGAAACTGGCACAATGTGCGAACAGCACCATGGCCAAAGAAGGAATGAAAAAAAAGATAGACTAGACGTAGTGCATAAAACAGCCTTGCAACTGGCCATTCAGATAAATAGGTACAATACAAACTTACTCGAGGTATGTATCTCCAACTTTCTAGGTAATTACCTTCTCGGTAAGAGCGGCAGGTTGTTGCCGAATAACCACAGCCGTTTATCACCGAACCATTTCTCCATACAGGACGCCACGTTGTTCCACAGTGTGATGAACGAACTGTCCCAGGCGTTCACGTAATCCTTCATTCGCGTTTCAGAACGAATATCGCGAGCATTCCCGCCGATATTTACGTCAAATGGAAAAAGCGCGCGGAAATCGTCAATATGGCGGTGGACAGCAATATTCACAACGGAGGTGTTGTTCTGCTGAAAGCTGGAACGCTTTTACCGTAGTTCAGACTAATATCGATCGCTGTTTTGTTTACAGTTTGAGCTGGCCTGTGTACATGACAACCGCGGTGGCAGGGCTCAAGGTAGGCTAGGAGGTTGGTGGCTTATTCTATGGCAATGGTTAGGTTACTTGGTTACTACCTATCGGTTGTAGTAAAGAGAATACAAACGCTACGCTAGATTGTAGTTCGATCATCTCTGATGCACGTAGCACAATTCTAGGTAAACAGGCAATTTTTAAATGACGTCATTGATCTTGTCGTCTAAAATGCAAAAGCTTAAAATGTATCTATACGCCTGTAAAGCGATTTAAATGGCTATGGCAATAGGGAAGCGCCATGTTTAGAGTTTACCGCCTACATTTGTTTTAAATACCTACTTATGGATAATTTGATACTAGATCCTACTTACCTATACCTCCGGGTAAGTACCTAAGTTATATTATATACCTACTTACTTAGGTATAACTAGCTGGTGCCCGCGACTTCATCTGCGCAGGATTAGTATTTCGGTAGCTTAATTAGCTTATATTATTATTAGCGTGGCGTGGAAAAGAACTAACATTATGACATTAAAATTAGGTATCACATAAATAATGACTTACTTGACACTTATCGTCATATTTTGGACAATTCACACAATATATTTATAAATTCTAGCCTATGTGTTATTCTTATGTATAAACTATACCAACCTATTAATGTTTACTTTAATTAAAATCCATTTAGTAGTTTTACGTGAAAGAGTAACAAACATCCATCCATCCATCCATACATACCTACCTACTTTACAAACCTTCGCGTTTGTAATAATATTAGTAGGATAATTACGAGTATTACTAATTTTTGAGAAGTGCCTTCCACACAAATTATTTGCAAGCTCCGCGACTATAACAATAAGCGAGCTTCCATGCATGCTGATAGAGTCTTTCTATTCGAAATCGATGTTGATTGTTACCCACATAACCCCATACGCTACGGTAGGTAATTTTTATAACTCAGTTGGTTGACTTTTTGCCCTACCTAGCTTACCTATACCTACCTACCTACCTACACAGGCCTCCTATAGTAGGTATTATCAAATAAACTGTTCGATAGGTACTGAACTGTTCGGAGTTGGGGCTCCGACCACTCCTCCAAGCAAGCCAACGATGGCAGCTTTAGGGCAGAGCTGCCATGGGCAACAGGGACAGCCCCCCTGGTTGCAGTCGGAAGGGAAGCACCCTATGCTTCCTTCGGGATATGCGCAAAGGCGCACTGCAGGGAATGCCCTAGCGCGATCCTTTGGATTTGAGATCTTAGTGCCTGCTCAAAATTACATAGAGGCAGGCCACGGTTGGTTTTAGTGGGTAAACTTCCAAACGGGTCAAATAACCCGACGGCACCCGAAAGTCTTCGGGTAATTTGATGAAGTCTCCTGACATAAAAAAATAAAAGAATAAAGCCTAATTGGTTTGGTGTTCAGGGCATTATACCGAACATCACTTCGAGTGAAGATTATTTTGAAACCTAGGGCATGTCAGTATGTGTAGGGTTGCCTTCATGACAAAGAGGGGAGGGTGGGTGACAAGTACCTGTATTATACTAGAGTAGGTATACATTATACACATATTATACACTAGAAGCGCCTCGCGGTTTCACCCGCGTTAACTACTATCCCGCGGGAACCATTAATTTTTACGGGATAAAAGGTAACCTATGTTACTAGTTTATTATTCTGTGCCTATGTCAACCGGGGATAGCATAGCTTCCCAACAGTGAAATAATTTTGCAAATCGGTTCAGTAGTTTCGGAGCCTATTCATTACAACCAAACAAACAAAGTTTTCCTCTTTATAATATTTTACTTACTTGTTTGAAAGCTGGTAGCAACAGATTAATAATAATTATACCAAGTAGGTTAGGTACCTACCTAGATAGTGGTAGCTAGCTATAAAGAGTCAGGTGAGGTGGTAGGCACATGTTTCAAAAAATACAAACTACCTATAAGAACAAGCACTATTCAAATTGATTCGATTAATTAGGGTGAAACATTGAAGAATATTACCTATTGAACTTAAACTTCCAATCAATGAATTTGAAAATATTTTATTAAGTGGGGCGAGTCAATTTCATTTAAAACTTAGTGATACTTATTGGCCATACCTACCTACTAAAAAATATGAATGACTCTTTTTATTTGTATTGGTATCATTTGCCCACACAAATGCACGTTATGCCTAAGATTTTTTATTTTTACATCTCAGTGCGATAAGCCTCATGATGGCCTCGTGATTTTTTATACCTAGGTAGGTATAATATAACAACATAAAACTTAGTTCCTCCTAATTGTTCGCTAACAACTGTTTACTTCCACTATAAAAAACCTTTTAGGCACAAACTAATATTTTTATATTAATGTACCTACCTTTGCTTAAACTAAACAACATTATTCATTTTTTACATAATATGAAACAGTTTTTATGTTATTTATGACATAATAACATGGCTTCCTTCCTTCTATCCTAAGTTTCTTTCCTGCATCAAATAGGTAGGTACTTTTCTGACTGAATGCGTCAAAAGCGCGAGGCCAATAAAAAACCAAACAGCTGTGCTGCTGCCATAGACAGGTGTCAAAGTCAGTTGTTGTTACGGATGTTGACGTCAAGCAAGCAAGAGATTGTCAAATCAAGTCCATTGCTGTCAAATACTCGCGTACGTGAGCACGTCTTCGCTGCTTTTGTCCGCTCCGCTTTCCTGCGATCAATGATAATATTGTTTTTGTTGTGAACGTACGTCGAAATGATAACGCGTAGGTCGTCCGGCGCGCCCGCAGTGCCAATATTTTAGTATCATTGCGAAAAAATATTGTGCAACAAACAGCTGCGCGGTTCGCGAGCTCATCTCATGTGCGGTGCAACTGTGTAGTTCGCGAATTAGCAAGGCCAACAAACTGTGAGATAAAATCTGGGATACAGTGAGCGAACTGATGCGTTCCCTTAGACCTTCTGGCAGTTTTGAGTGTTTCAAATTCAAGGTGTAACAACATCAAAGTGAAGATGGGGTCTAGCGGAATCACACTGGCAGATCTGCCTAACATATTTATCATGATAGGCGCACTGGTTGCGCTATTCGTGATGCTAGTTATCCTTCTCAGGTGAGTCAGGGTTGCTGTATAATTTTGTACGTAGCTAAAATTGTTCACAATAAAAAAAATCTGATTGCTCATATTTACAAGAACATAATAAATGTAATATAACTGCTTGTAAGATTATAATAATGGGAGTTTATTGTTAGTTATTCAACCTTATCATGCCAATGGCATCTCTAAACCTAATTTGCATGACCAACATCATATTAGAAAGTAAAACTAGTGAAAGTGGATAAACTAGTTTTATTTCCCCATACAATACTTTGCTTAGTCTGTATTGCCTAAGTTTCATTTTGTTACTTCATCTAAAATAGATAACAAGCTGTATCCAAAATTCTAAAAGATAATAATTCTAGTGTAAAGACATGATAATAGCATATTTCCACAGCTATCAATGATTGTTACACAACACAATGTCACAACAGAATATTATGTAAAAACCTTTGATTATTTAAAAGGTAAAAACATGAATCCTTTGTTAGATTTGACACAGATAATGAAATAGTTTTTAACTTATTCAATACTGCACTGCAATACTGGCCAGCAAGACTGCATTGCAGTCTTAGAGCCACAGGTTGCATTGAACATAGAACAGCCTGCCTGATGATGCATAGAACTGTAACTTTATAAGCATTATATGGTAACTTAATTATGTCATCTTTGAATGCTTGCAGGTAAAAGGCTGCAACTAACTAATTGATGTTAGTTGTTAAGATATGTCACATGCTAAAGCCTCTAAAGATGTTCTAAAGAACATTCTGAAATACAACAGCACCTACTATGTCATTAAACAAAAATAGTTTTGTAAATATTAGTTATTTAGGTATAAATACCTGAAAGTTTTGAAAAATGAGGAATGGATTATAGTCTCTATTTCTTCCTCAAGAGGTTAAAAATCAACTGTTTAATATATTACCCTGTAAAACACAGAACCATGGAAATCCATCCATAACTCTTGAATGTCTATTGTACTGGGAGGAAGTTTCCTACACAGCGTTGGTTTCAAAGAGCACTGATTATTAGTTGTTGGTGGTTAACCTTAACAAAATTAATTATATTATAATAAAAGCATAGATAACAGGTTTGTGAAGAAAGAACTGGTAACACAAATAATGTCAATGTCAAGTTTAGTTAGGCAACAGCAATAATTACTCTGTGAATAAACCTGTTTAAAAGAACATGGGGCAATGCTGCTGGCATTTGTGGTATGCTGCCAACTGCAAATGGATTAGAACAATTTTTTTATAATTTATTTGTTATAATAATATGTAGGTTTGTGCTTGACCACCATCTCATCTGAAATGAAGATGCAGATCACATTATGCTTATCTAGAAATAAACATTCACTTGTGACTTGAAGGTTCGCAGGTTGTAAATCGGGAAAGAGACTCCGGCAAGGAGTTCCACTCTGTAGCGGTAGGATCATAAAAGTGGAAGCAAACTGTTTCAGGTGCCTATGAGCCTGTAAATAAGTCAATAAAATGAATAAATATAATAGGCAATGTTCATATCCTTTGCTACATTTGCGTCATGAATCCACTATTCTACTAAATTATATAATAAATGTGAAAGGAATGTTTGTTTGGCTCACAATAAGAATAAACACTAAAATTTCCCAATGGATTTCACTTCCAGGTAAGAATATAGAATATAATATAAATATGTAATATATTCTGGGATTGTAGCATTTACATTATAATTTCAAAAATCGCTCCTTAAACATGTAGTAGGTACATAGTACTACAGTAAGTACTTAGCGGTATACCCACAAAAGTGTGAGTAATGCGGAGTAGTGCAGTGGAGTTTAACAATGATAATTTTTCAATTAACTGTGGGATAAAAACGAAACGGCTCGAAAGCAGTAGCACTTCTATAATTAGCCTCAATTTGTGGCCAGGCTAGACGGCTTGTCAACAGATCCATTTGTTTGGCTGTTCTGTTATATTTCGATGTCTGACGGCTTCATTGTTCTTGAAATTCATCCTTAACTTCTGGATTACTTAGGTAATACATCTGTTACCTATCCATATCTGCCCAGTGCACAGCATGGGTTTCAATCCATCATTTTAAAAAACCTACTCTTAATAGATTTACTCATGGGTAACAATCTGTTACCCGTGACTTTGTTCGCAGTGGTATTGTTTTTAAAACAGTAATATTGAACAGTGTTCTAATATGATATGAATCATTCAATATTAAGTTTCCTAAATATTTGTGTGGTCTATATTTACCACCATAATATCTACTAGTTTCTTATCAATGTCCCATATTTTAATGGATTTAAATGTCAATATATACATAGCTGCCTCTTTATTTTAATATACTACATAATAAAAATACTTATTAAAATATACCTATTGAAAAAAGTTAAATAATACTAGGTATGTATTTAGAATGCAGGTCACTAAAATTAAAAAATGGCTTAATGCCTTGTTTTTATTTAAAACTTGTTTCATGCATAACTTGAAATTTAAGTTGACCATTATAACATTTAGCACTTAAGTTAGGCACTTGCTTACCAAATTAAATTAGGTCAAGTGGTAAATGGCATTTCTTTAAATATATCAGAGGCCATACCTCTAAATCTAATTCAATAAACTTGTTTTAAAAACAATATGTTAGATGTTGTGAAACTACTTTGAGGCTTTTTCTAGCTTTGTTCTTGCTTGTTTGTTTTGAGATTCCAATATTTCTTGGCACCGTTGCTAGCACCATGAGTACTTATTTAAACTGATGACACTCTGATGGCTAACATGGTAAATAATACTGATACGTTAATGACCAGTTTTTTTTGTAATGAACAGAATGTAAAATTTGTATACTTACTTGATGTAGCTGTGATTTCACATGCCAGAAAAATGCAAAATAGAAGAACCTATAAGTTTTAGATGTTTAATGGACTTTCCTTTCTTGTCCAAGATTCAATCCTAGATCAGTGCTTGAAAGGGAAACATCCTTTTTCAAACTCAAACCATAATCAATTTTCTTTTATGGTTATACTAGCTGCGCCCCGCGGTTTCACCCGCGTTTGGATAATATACGATATATCTTTATGAATTGTAGCCTATGTGTTATTCTGATGTATAAGCTATATTATTGTAAAGTTTCATTAAAATCCATTCAGTAGTTTTAACGTGAAAGAGTAACAAAAATTCATCCATACTTACAAACTTTCGCGTTTATAATATTAGTAGGATTTGTTAATTAGATTGAAGCGTTTGATTTGTAAAGGTGCGTTTTTATTGCCTATTTACAATAAATGATTTGACTTTGACATTATAACCATATAAATACATATATATATATTTTCATGAAATAAATTTATTTAGTTTGTTGTTGGTTTATCAAATCCATGCACTCCCGGGATTGTACTTAATCTTTGCTGTTACAAGTTTTGAAGGAAATTAAATCTAGTTCTCACAAAGCGCCATCAGAATATTATTTGCTTGTGTCAATAAAGGCCTGCTACTGTTTGTCTTCGAAGTGTAGGACATAACCTCAACAAACAGTCAATTAAGCCATGTTTACTGTAGGGGCGCACCGGTAGCTATACCGTCTAATAAGTATCGATGTTTATACGACCGGCAAAAAAAGGCCGGTAGCTGTGTTGAATCCTTTCTCTACCTAAACTAAAAATATTTAGGATTATTTACATACACACATACAGTCACGCCTTTTTCCCGTTTGACACATCTCTTTCGCTTCTTCTACTTTCATGACTTGCTCCATGCATGCTCTCCAGTTATGGGTACTCTTGACTTAACCTTTCCTTGACGTCCTCGATTTGATCGTGGTACGTCCGTATACGTCGACCCCTACCGGCTGCTCCATTCACACTAGATCCACGGGAATGCCAAATTGTAGTCGAATTCCAGTGCCTTCAACTCATTTTTGTTAGTAGAATGCCGTTTCAGCGTTCGGTCACATTTCGATATCATGTCGATATAATCACATCAAGCGAACGTCAAATGTCACTTTTCAAATTACGAGAATGCCATTTGAGACTTTAATGATATTATAAGTTGATCGAAACTAGATTTTGAACGTATTAAATTACCGGAATTGGGCTTCAGTTTGTGCGCGAATATGAAATGATATCAGTTCGCGAAAGATTAAAAACTTCTATCTTTCCTCTTCTCCAGGAACATGGAAGTGATCGGCATAGTGGGCGAGGACCGCACCAGCGAGGCCTGGCGCGCCGCGATGGAGCCCCCACGACTCCTCATGCAGCGGGTGCACATCCCCTTCACGTTCAAGCTGCAGGAGGCCACTCCCATCGGGTACAATGGTAAGAACCTCACAGATCAGTCTCGCTGAGTGTAGAAGTATGCGTGGCCAGTGCTTTTTCGAAGTAAAAAAAAGTAAAAAAAAAACATACGTACTGTCAAATTGAGATTCTCAATTCAATTTTCGAGAAAGTAGGTTTTATTTTTAACCAGCTGCGCTCCGCGGTGTTACCCGTTGTTTTCTGAACCAAAAGTCATATTTGTTAATCCAGGGTGCTAACTACATCCATACCAAATTGCATCACAATTGGTCCAGCTATTTGAGCGTGAAGAAGTAACAAACAACTTTCGCCTTTTTAATATTAGTTGGATAATAGTAACTTGCATCGTATGCTCAGCAATATAACCATCCGATCTTCGAGCATTCGGCAAATGGTCAAAGAGTCCGATTCGCCTTTCGTATTTGACGACCTCTCCACTGAGAAACCGGCGGTTTGTCAACGCGGTGAACGTTTTACTGAAAGAAAGGTCAAGGGTTCCGTGGAAACTGACAGCGCCAAAATTCGTGCAAAAGCTTTCAGTTGGGTTTGTTTTAGTATTTTGCGTGGTTTAGACGCAGTGTGCTCAATCCTTAAAATAGTACATTCTACAAATACCTTATTTTCAAGGTGCAATGCCAGACAGCGGTTTTTGAGCATGATTGTACAATTTGTACATTGCATAGTGGGTACGAGAATTTGTAAGATGATCAGACATTCACTTTTGTATTGGAACGAGACTGCTTCTTCGTTTGTATGCAAACTGATCTTGGGGCTACGTTTTTTAAGTTCTATATTATTACGTATTGTAGAACCAATTTTTCACTATCTTCTAATAGAACTTGGGTTACAAATTTTGTATCCTTTACCAAGGCATTGGTATACGCTTGCATAATTTTGTCATACCGATGAAAAAATACAATACTTGACCGTTGTTCGCCCGCTTTAGTAGATAGATCTCAAATGAGGAAGTTCCGTGTGATCTGAACTGAGTTCTGACACATTTGCTATTAAAAGGAAATAGAACCGAAATATAACTCATCAAAAGTACTGTCACAGACACAGTTGTAACTTCTAAATGAGCACGAGACATGCTCTCAATGACTGCTTAATTACTTAGCCATTAATGAACTGCAAAAGGCCACTAGGCGATTATGAACTGGTTATCTAATCATGCGATGGCAAGATGACACAACTGCACAAATAGGTCAGACGGCCTAATAGGTAACATAGTCGCAGAGCAACTCTGAGATGTCATGATGTAACGCTTATCGATCGTCATTCGTTACAGGATCCATCGGGGTTGTCGCTGATACAAGTCGCATGTAGTACTTGTTTAAAAAGAAAAAAAAACACCACTACTATATTATTATTACGATTCTTATTGGCTGTCTGAAATTTTTGGTATAATAATTGCACTTGGCTATATTTAAAAAAAAATATTCATATTGTTCTTTGTCTACGTATAAGTACGTATGCTAAACAATATTTCTTTCGTAATGAAAAAATAAGTAATTTTAGTGATAATGACCAAAGTCTCGAAGCCATGGAACGGTAATGATGATGATCCGAATCTGTGATGAATAATAATGTATATAGATGACTAGATGATGCTTCGGAGGTTTCCAAAAGATGGAATTTTTAATGATGATCCCACAAAGCCTGTTTGATGACTAGACTAAAGAAATTACATTATAGTATAGTAAACTTCAATTAATTAGGATCATATTCAGCGAAATCAATCTTCTATCCTCTCAAAAGATCTTCTGAGGAAATGTTCTGAGATAGTAAACACGTTGAGCCTAGACGAGGACCCCCAAAACCTGCACTTAACTCAGAAAACATTCCTTTATACATTACCTACTTATTTTTTCGTTTCGACGCTATAAACTCATCTAAATGATGGCACCGCTATTGGAGGTAACCCAACCTTTATGATAGTGTTTGATTTTCGACATACGGATAGTTACCGACAAGAACTCGCTATATAACAGACAAGGCAGGAGGTAGAATACTTAGCTCATTAGTAATTCATGGCTAAACACAAAGACGTGGTATAGGCAACCGTTTGCCCGTAGAGCCTTCGTCATTGTCGTCCTTCTAACAGGCAATACGGCGACATCGAAGCTAATAATAGGCTACACTCGGTGTACATCATTATAATTTCATGTACGTATATCGTTCTATCGATTGTCACATGAAAATGGAAAAATAAAGAGCGGAAGGCGACTGGGACCGCTCGAAACTGGGCCCGCGTCGCAGTTGTCTGATTAATTTATTTTAGTACTAGCTGACCCGGCAGACGTTGTCCTACCATTGTCTCTATCTTTCTCCCTCTCCTTCTAATCTCCCTCTTCATCTACCTATCTCTCCTCTATCTCTTTCCCTACATCTAAGTTAACATGGTCGCTAAGTTTTCTTAATTTTTTCATATTCCGTAATCTTTCTAATTTTTTTCTTTCATAAGTACCTTCTCCTGACAAAAAAAGAATTAGCATAATTGGTCCAGCCGTTCAGGCGTGATAACGTGACCAAGGGAAATTGGGATTCATTTTTATATATAGATACTTTTATTTGGAGGCGGGGACCACGCGAAATATGAACAAAAAAAAAGCAATCCTTTAATCAAAATTCTAGTAAGTATACGAAAAGAAGGAGGAAGATTAGTATTGAATTAGAAGGAAAGTATTTGAAATAGAATTATAACTCTGTCTATATGTACGCCCCTTTTTAACATGAGGCGAGAACAGATAGAAGAAATAAGATAAAAATATTCCAATTGTGATAATACCTTGTTATTCTTTGGTGTTGATGTTACGACTGGTAGATAATTTTAGGTTTCTACCTTGCGGGATGCGGGCTGATCCCAGTAATAATTAGGGGGGAAGTTTCTGCGAGTGGAGAGTCTCAAGATGGCCGTGAGGTGGTAACTTTAATCACATGTAACTAGTGGGAAATGCTACGTACCAATCCAGCACCAGGAAGAGAGAATATCCAGCTCCAGTTGTCCACAAATACGCCACTTCACTTTGTAGGTATCACCGTGGTATCGATACACCGGCCGGCGGCGGGAGCGTCACTTTGGATTGTCGTTTACACACGTAACAGCGGGGTTGCGAGGAGCGGAGTCCGAGATTCCTATTAGAATCTATCTATGCGGGGGATGAAGGCTAACACGACACGTTAACTTTCATGTAAATTGATGCGGTTGAGCGGAGCGTCGCGGAGGTCCGATTAGGCAGACGTGCGAGGTCGAACTAGCGGAAGGAAATGCGTCGACGCATAGAACGAACTTCCGGAGTGCATCTTTCGCTCCTGCGTTCATTCCTAAGCGTAGATCGGTGCGTTTGGCATCTCACCACAGATTACACATAAAAAAGAACCATCCCCCCGGCCTTCAGGAGATAAAGAAGTCTCCTGAACTAACAAGAGAAATATAGAGAGATGCTAAACAAAAAAAATGCGGAAGGCGGATGCGGAAGTATTCTGCTCCCAGGGAGACAGAAAAACTTGAATTAAAAATATATTAAAACTAAGAGAGGGTAAAGTTAAGTTTATTGTGAAGGTAGAACACAAAGCTTCACAACAGGTCGTACATATGTACCATTTTTTGTGCGTACCGTTACTACTCTGACGGTGCCGTCAGATGCCGGATGTATATCCTCTACAATGCCTAAAGGCCACTGCAGCGGCGGTGAGTTTTCCGTTTTAAGTATAACTACAGTTCCTTTTGTCACCGGATTAGATTTAGTATTCCATTTAGCGCGGGTTTGTAAAGTATTTAGATATTCTTGTCGCCAACGATTCCAATATCTCTGAACGATTTGGTCAGTCAAGCGTTTATTGCGAACTAAATCTGCCGATGTAGGATTAGAGCGTGCGTCATAATGAAATGATTCCAGCGGACCCGGAGTGAGAAAGTCAGATGGACAAAGAGCCTTGGGCTCCGCGGGGTCAGAACTTAAAACAGCGGTTAGCGGTCGACTGTTGAGGAGCGATTCAACTTGAGTCAAAACGGTAAGTAACTCTTCATACGTGAGCAAAACATCACCGATTACGCGTTTTAGAATTAGTTTTACGCTGCGGACATTGGTTTCCCAAATGCCACCAAAATGAGGAGCACTGGGCGGGTTCAGATGCCAGGATATGCCTTGTGTGACCGTTTCCTCTGCGAAGGAATTGCAAAAGGCTTTAGACTTGAGAAAGCCATTCAACTCGTCTAGTTGGGCTTTGGCGCCTAAGAAGTTTCCACCATTGTCTGAGAATAGTTCTAGACAATTGGAACGTCTCGATATGAATCGACGGAAAGCGCGAAAAAAAGAGTCCGTACTCAAGTCTACAGCTAATTCTAAATGTACTGCGCGGGTCACTAAACATGTAAATAAACAAATGTAGGCCTTTTCTTTGCGAGCGCCGCGGTATCTGCTTATCAGTATGTTGATGGGACCGGCATAGTCCACACCAGTTCGCGAGAAAGGCTTTGCTTCGTTTACGCGAGGCGCGGGGAGGTCCGCCATGAATGGCGCCTCGGTACGCGGATTTACTTTGAAACATTTGTTACAAAGGCGAAAGCGACGTTTTACTATGCTGCGTCCGGAAATTATCCAGAATTTTTGTCTCAATAATGACAACAATAAATGCGGTCCAGCGTGTAAATATTTGCGGTGATAATAATCGATTAAAAGATCAACAATATGATTATTTTTGGGAAGCAGTAGGGGATGTTTAGCGTCAAAGCTGAGCGACGATTTTTCTAAACGTCCTCCCGTGCGCAGTAAACCATTTTCCAAAAATGGCGTGAGCGGTATTAACGATTTTGAGACTTTGCGATTATTTGAGAGGGCGATAATGTCGTGTTTGAAATGCTGTTGTTGAAGTGCTTTTACAACAACATTTTCTGCATACTGTAGATGCGAAAGTTCCATTCTATTGGAACGCGGAATTTTTCCTAAAAAGCGGTATAGATATACGACTATGCGGAGCAGCTTGGACCAAGAAGACACTTTCTTAGCCAGCGTGCAAAGAAATTGCGGTTGTTCTTCAGTACTGATGAAAACGTTTGTGCATTTTTTAATCTCTAACAGTTTGTCATCAGCTGAGAGATCAAAAGTGAACCGGTTAATCGGCCACGTATTCAAGTCGTCACAAGCCCAAGGTGGACCGTGCAACCATAGCGTGTGATTCAGGAGTTGAGCGGGAGAAAGTCCTCTGCTAATACAATCGCTAGGATTAAGCGTCCCATCAATGTGGAAGACATGTTTGGGATCAAGATGCTCTTGAACTTGAGCGATGCGGTTGGCAACAAATGTGTCGAAGCGATGCGGTGCGGAATGAACCCAATGTAGGGCCACCGTTGAATCAGTGAACGCGAAAATGTCATCGATTTGACAGCGAGGCGATATAGTGTCGATAACAAACCGCATGAGCTGAGAAAGCAACAACAGAGCGCAGAGCTCCAAGCGGGCTAACGAAACGACCTTGAGCGGGGCGACTTTACTTTTCGCGCAGATTAAATTAATCTGATTAGGGCCAGACTCGGGCTGTATGCCTAGGTATACTACGGCACCCATCGCCTTTTCACTCGCGTCGGAAAACCCTAACAGTATTACGCGAGCGTTAGGTACAATTCCTAGAAAGCGCGGTATTTTAAATTTTTCTAAGGCGGGAAGTTCGCTTAGAAACCGATTCCAAGCGACGCAGATGTCATAAGGCGGTTGATCGTCCCAATCGATATTGGCGATCCAAAGCGCTTTGATTAGAAGTTTCGCGTATAATATCACAGGCGCACAAAATCCGTTTATGTCCCACAACTTCGCTATCGTGGAAAGCATTAAGCGTTTTGTACATTTCGTCTGTGGATTGAATTTAAGCGCGATCGAAAATTCATCCTCATTCGGTGACCAGATCAAGCCGAGCAGTTTTAAGTTGTCCTCTTTGTCGAATTCAATTTTAGAGGTCACGCGGTTTTCTTGCGGAATTGCGTTTACAACGACGGAGGAGTTGCTCATAAATTTGACTAAATCGAATCCTCCGCGTTTAAATAGTTCGATTAAATCGCGGGCTAACTGAACTCCCTCAGAATCTGTGCGCACCGAAGTGCCTAAATCGTCCATGTACAGATCATGCGACGCGACCTTGGAAGCGAGCGGGAAGTCAGTTTCACTATTCGCGAGCTGCCTAACAGTTCGCATCGCCAAGAATGGCGAGCAACGCAGGCCGAAACATACTCGGTTGAATCGGTACAATTTAACTTCATCGTCTCCGTCAAATTTATACAAAATATTTAAGAAACGGCGGTCTTCTTCGCGTATACCTACCTGCAAAAACATTTGTTTTATATCTGCGGTTAATGCGACCGGAAACAATCTAAACTTTAAGATTATCGCGGTTAAATCTGCCTGTAAATTTGGCCCAGAGTGCAGAACATCGTTTAACGCCACTTGGGTACTCGACTTCATACTCGGATCACAGACAAGTCGTAGCGGTTTTCCAGGTCGGCTTACGCCGTGATGCGCGATGACGTAATATCCGTCATTTTTATTTAAAGCGGGAGCGGGAGAAACAATATCGTTTTCTAGATAATCTGTCATTACTTGATCGTAGTCACTTTTTAATGTTTTGTTTGTTTGGAATTTACGATCAAGATAAGAATAGCGGCGCGTTGCGGTGGTCAAGGAATCTCCTAGCAAGGTGGAAGGTTGTGAAAAAGGCAAGGCGGTTTCATAACGTCCTGACGGAACGTCACGGTGCGTATTAGCGACATAGAAGTCTTCACATTCTTGGTCAGCTCTAGACATATGTTTTTGTGTGGGTACGGACTCGAGCTGCCAAAACTTGGAAACTAAATCCTCAATCGATTCATCACTCGATGTGAAGAAGGAGCGGTTAGTTTGGTTATGCGCGGTGTCATTATTATAGGAAGGTAGCGAGGCCGTTGACCCCATGACTACGTATCCGAATGCGGTTTCCAAGGCGTCGGGTTGACCCGGAGGCCCCAGTAATTTTCCAGGCCGCAAGATTTCGGCAAACACTTCGGAACCCAACAAAACCTCAATGGGTCCAGGATTATCGAAACGCGGATCAGCGAGCGGAATTTCGAAAAGATGCGTGGACGCGGAGACATCAATGGAACAAGTCGGAAGTTCATCCGAAATTGTTTTAATCACAAGCGGTTGAATTTGCAAACAAAAGTTGCGATCGAGACGCGAGTACAAGGTCAGGTTTGTAATGCCTAAAATAGGTTGCGAGCTGCTGCCTATTCCCATTACGGACTTATCCGAACAATCATTAAAGACGCGGAGACCTAACTGCTTGCATGCCTGCTTAGTTATAAAGTGATTTTGCGATCCGTTATCAATTAAAAATCTAACTTTCCTAACGGACCCGTCATTAGATTTCACGTCAGCGAGAGCGGTACCTAACAAAACATTTTGTGATTTCCGTTCGTGACTTAAGTTCGCGTTAGCGCTCATACTACAAAGCGATACAACTTTATCACTAAGCTTCGAATCATTACTGCGCGATACGAGCGGAGCGGGTGCAGCGGGTGGCGCGGGTGGCGCGGGTGGAGCGGGGCGGAGCGGCGGCGCGGACGTAGTATCGTCAAAGAAATGCAGCATACTATGATGCTTTTGTTGACAGTGCTTGCATGTATTCGTAGACTTACATGCGTATGCGGTATGTTTTTTACCGAGACAGTTAATGCATGCATTACTGTTTTTAATAAATTTATAACGGTCGCGGGACGATAACGTTTTAAAGTGAGAACACGAATAAAAGTTGTCGTGTTCTGGTTGATCACATAACGAACAACTTTTTGTTGTGTTGTTGTTGTTGTTGTTATTGTTCACAACAAAAGAACGCACGTTGTTTCGAGGCGCAGCAGTATTATTCTGAATCTTAGGTTTCGCGTAGGCAGGGGAACCTGACTGGTCACCTGTGCGGTTGAGAACTTTGACGCGGTCGCGGACAAAAGAAATTAACCCGTCTAAATTAGGTATTTCATCGCCTCTGTTTTCCATCTCGAATAAGCGAGCGGTCTCTTTATCTAGCTTTTGAAGCACGGTGTATGTCATGACGAAGTCGCAAACATTAGGTAACTTTAGGTTATTTAATGCTAAGTAGGCATTAGCGAATTGATCTATAAAAGACTCAAGGTTATTTGCGGTTGCGGATGCGATAGGTTTTAGAGAAAACATCTGATCTAGGTATGTAACGGCTAGACTGCGTTTATCTTCGTATTTCGATATGAGTGCGTTATATATCGTGTTATAGTTTTCCGCACAAGGAACAATACCTGTGCAAATGGATTTCGCTTTACCCGTGAGTTTACCTATCAAGTAATACATTCTTTCCGTGTCAGACAAAGATGTATTTAAATGCACAGCGTTATTAAATGTGGCATAAAACAATGGCCAATTTTGCGGTGTTCCGTCATATTCCGGAATTTCTATCGGAGCTAATCTAATCAATGGTTTACTCGACGTAGTCTTAGCTTCTACTTTTGTAGGCGGCGGCGTAAACAACGACATTTTGCGTTTAATGCGGCAATACATATCTTCAAACGACAACCAATTTTGAAAGTTAGGAATAGCTTCCTTATCAGTTTTTAATAAAGCTGTATTGTATTCTTTCGCGTATAATTGGAAGTTATTTCGGACATCTTCCAAACTTTCGACTGAGCACAGAAAATTATCAAGTGCTACAGGATCATTTAAATTACAGGTCGAATAATCGTAAATGACCTGAAGGCGTTGAACAAATAAATCTCTTTGACCTTCTAAAAGTTTCAATTTTTGTTCATTAGCGGCCATGATGAATTGATGACCTAGTTGCAATACGTAGGTATCGTGCGGAGATATTGAAATAGAATGCGTTTGCGTTAAGTTTTTATTGAAATAATGCGGGAATTAATTTAATGCGGTTACAGAAGGAACGTATTTAATTTATGTAGCTAAAATATTAAGCTTTCGTGAAGATGTATGACGATAACGATGTAGCGTGTACGCACGAAAAATAGTACAAAGATGGCGAATTTTTTTTCCACAACTAGAAATAATTAAATATGAATTAGAAACAGCTAATTATCACCGAAATCCGGTGTCGAAGGACCATTAAATGGTAGATAATTTTAGGTTTCTACCTTGCGGGATGCGGGCTGATCCCAGTAATAATTAGGGGGGAAGTTTCTGCGAGTGGAGAGTCTCAAGATGGCCGTGAGGTGGTAACTTTAATCACATGTAACTAGTGGGAAATGCTACGTACCAATCCAGCACCAGGAAGAGAGAATATCCAGCTCCAGTTGTCCACAAATACGCCACTTCACTTTGTAGGTATCACCGTGGTATCGATACACCGGCCGGCGGCGGGAGCGTCACTTTGGATTGTCGTTTACACACGTAACAGCGGGGTTGCGAGGAGCGGAGTCCGAGATTCCTATTAGAATCTATCTATGCGGGGGATGAAGGCTAACACGACACGTTAACTTTCATGTAAATTGATGCGGTTGAGCGGAGCGTCGCGGAGGTCCGATTAGGCAGACGTGCGAGGTCGAACTAGCGGAAGGAAATGCGTCGACGCATAGAACGAACTTCCGGAGTGCATCTTTCGCTCCTGCGTTCATTCCTAAGCGTAGATCGGTGCGTTTGGCATCTCACCACAGATTACACATAAAAAAGAACCAACGACCATTGTGAGATCTTTGTCATAATCAATTACAATCAAGTTGAAATCGACCATCGTCAATAATACACACGTATAGTTATTGCGTTTTGACAATGAATATTACAAATATTACAATCAGTTGATTGAAATTGATTATGTACAGCAAGAGTTACGTAATCGCCTGACTGTGAATCGCTGTAAACTGATGTCTATATATATATATATACTAGCAGGTGCCCGCGACTTCGTCTGCGCAGAATGAAATAAATTATGAATTTTTATTGTAGTTATGGTTCACTATTTTGGCTATAATGGCTTACACATAAGATATAGATATATACTGTATACTGTGCCGGACTGTTTTGTTAGACTATTTAAGATAAACATTCCATCGTACATTAGGTACATTATATGTAACTCTAGCGGTTTTGGCAGCGCACGCAAGAATAGCTCGCAGATGGTAGATTTTTTCCTACTTACTTGACACTTTATCGTCATATTTTGAACAATTCACATAATATCTTTATAATAGTAGCCTATGTGTTATTCTGATGTATAAGCTATATTATTGTTAAGTTTCATTAAATTCCATTCAGCAGTTTTAACGTGAAAGAGTAACAAACATCCATCCATCCATCCATACTCACAAACTTTCGCGTTTATAATATTAGTAGGATATGAACGTAGATCGACTATTATAATAGCCATCGGATCAATAGAAAATTACTTATTGAATACCAAAGAAAAACAATACAAAAACACACTAAGGTTAAGTAATGTAGTTTTTACAACTACACATTATGTATGTTAGCCACGTAGATGGAAACATCCTAAGCTAATTCTTAGGTTTAATAATGGCACAGTTAATTTGACGAGAGATGTTGATTCGTCTGTAGCCGATCAAATATAGGCGATTAAAATCGGTAAATTATAGTATACGCAAAAGCAGAGAATAACTAAATACACATGCCAGACAAATGAAAATAATATCATGAAATCATAATTATTGTCATTCATGATTCTTTTCAATCCATAATTAGTGTTAATCTGTGTCAATTATTTGTGTGTGTACACCTGTATATTTGAAAGAGAACAATCAATTATATCACTTATTATGTTATAATCAAGGTCAACATTCGTCTAAATACCCACCAGTTTGGAGGGTATTTAGACGTTTCCTCCGATTTTCTTTCATTTTTTTTGGTGGCAAAAAGCTATTCGGCGATGACCACTTACCGTCAGGTGAGCTGACAGTAAATGGTCATCGTCGCCTATGGACAATGGACATCCACGATGCCTTGTCTAACTTATTAGAAATGTAGTTATCTCAATAGCAAATGCTTGCAAGGTTGATCGTGTAAGGGCTAGTTCACAGAACCCATCCAGAAGAACATGCGTATGCGCAACCGAAGGCGCCAATTTGTAACGCCACTGATATAAGTGTTGAGAACTTCAATAAAACCCCTCGTTTTCACCATTGTTTATTGAAGACTGAATTTGAAAAATAACATAAAATATAAACGTAAAATATGTTTAAAAAGGGAAGGCGACAAAATGGCCAGTGCTGTCGCCAACAATAAGATAACAAAAAATATCGTGCGTTATTCAGTAAACAAGTACAGTCGGTGACAACAGTTTCTGAGAGTGGCGTAGACTTGATGGCTAGGGCCGGCCTCGTTAGAGTAAGACAGAATTAGAGTAAGACGAAATAAAAACACAAATTAGACCATAGTGAAGTCTAAAAACATACAATGATCTTGACTACAATTTAACAACTGATTATGGAAACTCAATTAACTGTCAATGCTTCAGAAATAGGCCCGTTAAGAGACCCTGAAACTCAACAAGCATGTAATTTTATCAATTTTCGTAAATATTTTTGTCGCAATACTGTACATACATTATTAGACTATGACAATAATGACATGTCATTGGGAACAGGTTCCGCGGCTTTCGTCGCTGACTGTACCACGCACGAATACTACGTGATTCGTGATTGCGTTAACCCCCGCTGCATAACACAGGTTATCAGCAAGCATAAATTACAAATACGAAGTTGATTAATATTACAAATGGTTGATAGAATCAGGCGTTACTTTGCGGAAATCCATATTCAGAACAATGAAGTAGAAATATAATTAATTTATGTAGTTTTAATTCCGGCCAAAAATTCGTCTGATCAATGTTGGCTAGATGACTGATGACGTAATCTTTCCCATCCAAAAACCTATCCAACATCGACTGACAGCAGTACGACACGTGTTTCGTCTCTACACGAGACATCCTCAGGAGATGTTGACTCGTCGAGCGCTAACAAGAGAGTAACCCCCAGTTTCTGGAACGTTGGTTGGCTTTGACAGTAGATTAAAACTATCGTTGTCTCTCACGACATTCGACACTAAACAAATGACAAGGATGGCAATAGAATTCATCTGTACTCAAAGTTGACTGACGTTTCAGAAACCGACAGATAGTCTCTCTTGGTAGCGCTAACATTTTTTTTTTGCGCTTTTGTATTGGAAAGATTACGTCATCAGTCATCTAGCCAACATTGATCAGACGAATTTTTTGGCGGAATTAAAACTACATACATTTCTACTTCATTGTTTTGAATATTACAAATGCTTAATTATGCGCGATTTAAAAAAACAAACAATGGGTAACCTCTTTGATCTGGGAAGTAGGGTAAATACAAGTTCGACTCTATTGTTTTCCTATTGTTTGGGAAAACGTGTTTTGTGTGTCACCAGGCCGCGGGGGCAGTGTGTTTGTTACCCCCATCATGGGAGGCTCCATGATGAAGGTAAAATGTCCTGAAAATACACATTAGGGTGGGTAATTTTGATCTCAGAAAATTTTAAGGTTCTGGGGGTTGATTTTGAAAGTCATCGGCGATTTCGATATCATGAGACAATATTATTACTAGCAGACACGGCCACGCGTTGCTGTGGCTAAAGTTTGTTATTGCGATTTTAAATTGAGATGTAAGCTATCCTATCTTTTAAGTTAGACCAAACTGCACACGGTGAGCAATTGTGATTAATATTGGTTTGTGGAAAAGTAACAAAACTAAAAATTTTAGATACAACCTCCCCTTAACTAAGTAAATTAACACCGACGAGTCAACGCTTATTCATACGTGGCCCACTTTATTCTAAACTAGAAGCACCTCGCGGTTTCACCTGCGTTAACTACTATCCCGCGGGAACCATTAATTTTTACGGGAGTACCGGGGATAGCATAGCTTCCCAACAGTGAAATAATTTATCAAATCGGTTCAGTAGTTTCGGAGCCTATTCATTACAACCAAACAAACAAAGTTTTCCTCTTTACAGGGTGTATCAGCAAGGTGTAGTAATATTGAAATGTGGGTATGTGTACCTGGTGATGAATCATTTGCCAGGGTACTAAAACCTGAAATCGATAATCGATTTTTTCACTCAAATTGTCAAAATAACTGAATATTACAACCCTAACATGATACGGATGACGTCACGTTACGCGGGTCACTTGCATTGAATTATTTCTGCCGCAAAGTGCGCCGCGGTCTTTGAATTTGCCGACAATATTTTAGGGTTCAGTATTGTAACAAAGTTGATAGCCTCTAAAATTCATTTCAGATACTTACCGCCTTAGAATAGAATTTTAGTAGGTACATTACACGGAGCAGATATCACTCAGCCGCCAAGAAATACTTTTGTCAAGTTGCATCTGTCCGGGTTGGTACAAATTGGTAAAAAACATTATTTAAAAAACAAACGGAACCCTTAGTACATTTACGAATTCTTTTTGACGGATTTGACGGCGGATTACATGTTAGTCTTTGCGTCAAGTTCACTGACATTGCCCAGCTGATAACTAGGGTTGAACGATGGTTAGTTTAGCAGTAAACTTTGACGTGTCTTAATTCATTACCGTGACTACTTACTGATTTAAAATACCTCCAGACTACTTCGAAATAAGTATGTGTATGCATAGTTTCAGTATTACTACACCTTGCTGTTACACCTTGTATAATATTAGTGTCGACGAGCTTTTCATCTGCCCATTAACAACCGGCTACAAATGTTTTTCACTCCTAAATGATTGACCTGGGCAAAAAATATCTTCATTCATGTTTTTTTAATTTCCACACTTTGTTTATTTCACTGGCCTGTAGTTTATAGAGGTCAGTGCTATATTTCTTGTATATGGGATGGTGCGTTCTATGTTATTATATCCCACTCCTGCTATTCCAAAAAATGTCCGGTGTAGCTTGGGCTGCTCTGCTTCGTCCGTGTCTAACCGGTCTAATAATGTCATCGCGATGTTTCATGCTTTTCATGCGAGACCCTTTTAAGCATCTGGGAGTTATTTTAATCTTGACTTTGCCTCAATCCACAGTGAAGGAAGCATTGACATTCGTCGAGAAAATAAGACATTCGCAGTAAGAAATATTGTCTTAGTTTCAGCCTGAATTCTGCCGTAAAATTATATACCTATCTGTTATGCGGAAATAAGTACAAAACTTGTTTTATTGACATAAAACCATTAAGATGGTTGGGCAAACATGTAATTACACAATCACGTAGGTATTATTAAATGTGCCAGCACTTGCATAGTAAATAGCAAAATGTATAGTCCAATAGCCAGTGTACATTAATATTGATGTAACGTGTTTATCCCAGATTTGATCACGAATTCGTCTTATCGCTATTATTTGCGCAACATTAAATCCTCTGACATCAGTCTTAAATTGCGCTTCATGCGTGTTTAGTGCAATGCCAGATTCAAGGAGGGAGACTACTGACACTGACACATTCTGGGCTGCCCCTGCTGAAGTATGCGAAGTAACATAGCCGACCCGTGTCGACCGGAGCAAAAGGACTTTTGGCTCCAGCAAAAATGACTGCCAGTTAAAGTGTCACTAGTATTCCTCCTTCAAAACTGTCATTGGATACGAGTACTTTCAGTACACCGCGTACACTCAGTGCGTTCGCCCTCGCTCTATCCACATCATAAACAAACCAACTAGCCTCGTGCTGAATCATAAACCCATTTGATGTCCTTGTTATTGAACTCGCCTTTCCAATTGAGAATGATATATATTCCGAAAGGTTTATTGTGACCTTAAATTTGTTTGTATCAATATGATACGTGCAAAACATTCCGTAGCCACAAATTTTTACTGGCACGTATTCAAGAACCGCTCCGGGCCTCCGTTAACACCATTAATACCGTTTTCTGTCAACACTGACGCTGGGTTTCGTATACAAAGAGGCATTAATTTTAAATGGAAATTAATGATAGCGTGCATAGGGTCTCATTAATGTTCTAAGAACACCAATCACCAGACGTAACTGAGTCTGTAAACAATGTTTGATTGCTAACTGCAAAGGTGGTGAGGTGATCTAATCGTCTGTTTCCTTTTGTAACCGTCATATTATGACAATATTGACAAAAGGACTAAGACTATAGGAATACCAACCGGCGAATATATTTTTGGACTTATTCACGACGAGATAAGAGCGTACATAGACTCGTTAATTAGTAATGATAGAGATAATGGTAGAGAGAAAGAGGTGGCTTTGACGTGCTTTGGAAGAAGTGAATATCCAGCAGCGATACTCTGTAGGCTGATGACACAAAATCTATAAAATCTTTTCTAAAGAGGTTCCAAGACGGTCAAGCTGCTTGAAACAAGCACGTAGTTTTGTTTAGCTTGCTCATGCAGCTTGATGTGCCTGTCAAGTAGCTTGAAGCAAGACCAGTCACTTTTCTCATTTCGTATACTCAATCGTCCCTATAGGCGATTTAGTTATGCTCGTTCAAGCCAGCCGCGTAGACTGTTCGAAACGCCGCATCAAGCTAAAATATTAAATCACATCAAACACGGCTCAATCCGAAATTGTAAACGGGAAAAATGGTGGGCTCAAGCCAAAGTCTACGTGCTTGCCTCAAGCAGCTTGAAAGTCTCGGAAATAAAACAACAGCCTCGGCGATTCAAAACCTTTGCGATCTTTGGTCACAACGGTCAGGCAATGTCGTTTGTAATCGACAAAATAGACCAAAACTTCAATACAACACACTGCTTACGGAACGCTCAAATGTCGAGCCAACTGGTTCTAGCGGTAGTCCTGTTTAATAGTGCTATAATATTATGTAGTACCTCTCTACAAATGAGCTTGGATATTTCTGAGATAACGGCTTTTATGGCGTTCGTTCCAACCCTATTGGATGGAAATTATAGAACACTTTCTAACCAGTTGTGTGCGAGACTCCGCGCTTGGTAACTGTTATCATGTCAGCTAAGCCTTTTCCTTTTGCATTCACAAACTGTGTGATATTCACAACCTGATGTTTGTGTGACTGTTCTTATATTTCTTGCATTACCTCTCCTTCACGCTACCATATCTCGACCACACTGTCCATTAATAGTGGTCGTAAGGTTCTATGCGAAGATGTGCGTAGAAAAGGCAATTGCATAAGAAATTGCTTGACAATTAGCTGAGAAGACAATCGATTCAACTGATGTCTGATGACAATGGTTAAATCTTCGAAAGCGTAATGTAGATGTGGTTTGTCATTTATCATAATACCTTTGTCTATTGCGCAGGTAGCTTGCGCTTCAGCCTTACGGTAAATTTAATCATCTTTTAAACAATTGACTACAATCAAGGATATAGATGGATTCACGTTGCCATTTTTTCGTTTATAGGTGTGTGTATTCTCTAAGCGTATGTTTATGCAAATGTAAAGTTCCTTGCGATTTGTGACCCAGACTAATTAACCTCCAACTGTTTAGCCAATATCCATTCCACCTCATGTAGAGAGGTCATGTGTGATGCACATGCAGTCTGCATCACATTACGGCGATCTTTCACCTTTGTCCATGGCCGAAACTGCATGCGATAGTAGTTCCACGGCTGAAACTTCTAGTTCGCAATGGTTCACTACTCATACAACATAATTACTAATACTTATGGCTGTAAATCAGTAAATCTAATACTTAGTACCATTACAATCTTGGACCAGTGGCAAGTCTGCTAGAAACAAATCCCGAGCAAGGGTCACTGGTCTTGGGCGTGTCTGCGTCACTCACGACTTGTGTCCAGGTGTCCAGAATCCGGACACAAGTCGTGCCTTACTTATCATGCCAATCAGCTAAAGGTTGCCAGATATACAGATGAGGATACATGTACCGATGGGTAGATGCTGTGGTTACACCTGCAAGAAGATTGATCACACATTGCTCCTACGTATGGTCTGCTGAGTAAATTTGTAGCGCGTCGTAACCGCACTAGCTTGTCCGTAGCCTCCGTTACACACCAGTGGAGCAGGGCAGTAGCCCCTAGTTGCACATTCGCGCGAGTGTGTAAACATGTGACAAACACGAGTTTGACACACATAATAGCGCTAGCAATGTTGACGCATTAGCCGTGTAACTCGACAGTTATCACGAGCGTATCGAAGTCTGTAAAGAGCAATGCCGTTATTCGGAACGTTGTTCGCAAGGACTTTTAAGTATCACCACTTTAAGGACTATTTGGAAGGTTACAGCTTCGAAAGCTTTTTCGTTGTGCCGGTTGTTAATTGTGAGAAGATTGGCGCATAGAGCAAATATTAGTATGAGCTACAGATACTTTACTCTAGGGTATGAGTGTTTGTGAGACCGTGGTCTTCATAGTTTCGAACTCCCTTGATACAGCGAGTCTTATTTACGCCTGATATCCTGGTCTGACGCGTATTTTTGGGATAACAGCAAAGTTTAGCCATAAGTTGATTCACGAGCGATAACACCGCGAGCACAAAATCCAAAATTGGTGTCAGTAAGGTAATTCATTCTCCTCCGTGCTCGTTAGATCCAAATTCGTCTGGTTGGCACACAAGGGCAGAAGCCCCATAAAGGTTGGACAGAGATCCTGATGATGCTTCCATTTGTTTCAGGCGTGGAGTGTGCGATATCCTCAACGGTGCAGTACTGGCAGGCGAGCTGGTGGGGCGCGCCCGTCAGACAGCTGCACAGGACACTGTGGGGCTCACTGGGGGAGATCCTCGCGGCTGACCACCTCAGCTTCACCAAGTAAGCGCCATCCTCTGCAGTTGGTGTTTGTTTTTCGAATGAGGTACCGCCGGACTCTAGGGTCAGGGGTCAGTTTGCCAGGCAGCCCGAGGGCCTCTGATCAATCGATAACAACCAGGGGGATTACCATGACGTTTTATTGCGATCCAATTGAGGACCTAAACAGAATCTGGATTAGCTAACGCTTTTAGGATTCCGTACCCAAAGGGTGAAACGGGACACTATTACTAAGACTCCGTCCGTGCGTCTGTCTGTCTGTCTTCCTATCCGTCTGTCACCAGGCTGTATCTCATGAACCGTGATAGTTAGACAGTTGACATTTTCATAGTTGACAGTTGAACGCAAACCTTAAAAAAAGCAGTGGTCACTCGTTAAATAATTCATACCTACCTGCTAAAATAAACCAAATGATCAACAAAACATATTTTGCATTAGGACATCATTTATAACATTATCAATGTGTAAGGCAAAAATTATACTATAGGATAGGTACTTGCCTAATAGGAAAATGTCAACGGAATATTAATTGAATTTCTATTTTGGTATTTCCTTGCCACATGATAAATTGAAATGACAACGTTTATCGAGGTAATATTTTTTATCATGAATGTGCGTAAATGTATGCATCGATTACTATGATTGATTGAAATCCGATTTTAAATTATTAAATTTACATACTTAAAATATATAGTTTTTTGAAATCAAAGTGATTAACGACTTTAACTTGCTAACTTTATGATGATGCTAATGATTTCGCATTTGGTTATTCTTTGTACATTTTAATTCCTAAACTCATAAATAAGATTTTATAATTGTCGCGAGAATCACCAGAAATCTCGTGTCACAATGTTTGTCCTCAATGGACTCCTAAACCACTTAACCGATTATAATAAAATTCGCACACCATGTGCAGTTCGATCCAACTTGAGAGATAGGATAGTTTAAATCTCAAATTATAGTCGCAATTTTAATTTATTGCAAATTATTAGAAAATTGAAACAAACTGAACGGCCATATTGATTTTCTAATTTTACCTTCTTGACAGGGCAAATATCAATTTCTTGACTTTAAAGACAGGACAACGTCTGTCGGGTCAGCTAGTAGGTATATAATAAAATAAAAATAAACCTAAATGTCAATGTCAAATATAATCAGTTTTTTTCATCTTGTAACACTTGACCTTCAAAATTGATTTTGTTGCGTTGTGTAACTTGAAATTCGAATAATTTAATTCACTAATTGGTTAAAAACCAGTACTGCTATGCGATGCATAGTTTGTAAGGTGTTGTCAGCTGTTGCCCAACAACTCATGAATAACCATATATCCGATATTGCATAGCAGCCCCTACACCGCCGACACGCATCGTAATCGGTAAATTCCTGTCCATCCAAAGATTCTTAAACTTTCGCGAACTGAATACATGTTAATTATTATTTAAACGGGTCTAATTCGCGCACAAACTAATAACAAAATATATAATTTTGACATACCTCGACCCGTTTACTCGTAATTAGACCCGTTTAAATACTAATTAACATCCAAAGATTGCCTGTAAGAAATTGCTCAAGCGATACGACCGCCCATTGTCCGGGAGTTGTTTAATTTTTCAGTAGGTATTCTAAATGTGTACATTGTGTAGTGTTAAATAATGAGCTATTGTATTGTGTATATCAACTGACACCTATTTGCATCTTCATTGCCTAAAAAAAGATATACAGCAAATGTCAACGGTAAATCTATGGTGACCGTACGATGAATAGTTATGAAGAACCCAAAAAAACAAAGTTATAAATTAATGATTGTAGTCGTATATTTAATATTCAATCTCTAATTACGATTAGACAGTTTACTGGACGAGTAAAGATTCTTCGGCAGTTTTTGTATATATAACTGTGAATGTCATCATTTCGAAATTCTACGACGTATCTATCTCTAATTATGACTGTAATAATATACCTAACGATAAAGACTCTCCTTGAGCAATTTTAGATAAGAACTTAGCTTTTACTCTCAATGAATTTCTTTAACGTAAAAGCAAAGGGTTGGCAGATAAATATATTTCGATGCAATACTGAAGATCAGTAGCGAAATACGTTTGAAGCGATCCGCGATGTTTGATTATGAAGGCCATACATACACTAGATTGCACCGAAATTAGATTTGGTAATACCGCACTTCTGTAGCTTTTACCGTATTACGACTTCGGCCGAATTTGGCAATGCCGATCTTCGGCCGCGGCCGGTAGAATCAACAGCCGGATAAACAAAAATATCAGTATAGTGTTTAGATGAGAAAGTCTAGTCTACATGAAATAACTGGCAATATTTTCGGCTACGTAACATGCGAACCTGACAAAGTAAATTTGACATTCGGCAGACGGAATCCATATTCATGGCATCTGTACCAGACAAACACACGTCTATTATTTGTCAAGTATAAAGGGCGTTTAAACCAGTGCCGGTTTACCACAAAAGTTTAAACCAGAGTTAAACAGATGTTTCTAAAATACGTTCCAAAAAATCGATGTATATTACTCGCGTTGCCTTACTCAATCCTGGCATTCCTAATTATTTTACTTGTGAATTTGTTATCGAGTTAAAAAAAGCGAGGGTTTGACGTCGATTTGAAAAGAAAATATTTAGACACTTATGTTTAACCCTTGTTTAAATATTTTTTGGTAAGTCCCGTGAGGTGTAATACAATCGTAGTTTTAAACTAGGAAGTAACCGTTTAGGCTATCAAGCCGGCGATGCACACGTGTTTAACTGTTTAAGTCGTTTCAGTACCACGTACTGATATGAGTACACAAATTACCTTGTTTACCTTCGATTTCTGTGACAATAATGCTGGTTGCTTAAACGTTGTTCAATTATCAGAAAACACATTTCTAGGAATGAGGGGGTTCCAAAGGCATTTGCAATCAAGAAATCCATGTGATCAGATATCAGCTTCTTTAAATTGATGGCGTTGCTTTGCGTATTTTTAGTAGGTAGGTATGTCAGTCGTTAAAAATGATGCATATTCTGTACAAATACATAAATCTCAACATCAACAGTTACATACCTACTCGTATTAAAAAATGCAATAATGGATTTCTCATTATATTTGTTAATCGCCAAATCTGTAATGTCGCTTGGTTTTTAGGGTTCCGTACTTAAAGGGTAAAACGAGATCCTATTACGAAGGCTCCGCTGTCCGTCTTGTCTGTCTGGTTTATCCGTCCGTCTGTCACCAGGCTGTATCACGTGAACCGTGATAGTTAGACTGCTAAAATTTTCTCAGATGATGTATTTCTGTTGCAACTAAACAGCAGAAGAAAATAAATATAGGGGGCTCCCATATATTTTTTGTCGTTTTTATTGACAATTGTCCGGAACCCTTCGTGCGCGAGTCCGACTCGCACCTGGCCGGTTTTTTTTGTTCAGATATCGTTGTAGCCAAATGAATACCTATCAAATCATACCATTAACTGCTCCTTTTAAGACAGTTCCATTAAGAACAGCCATTATTGTAGACTCGCTAATTTCTATATCTATGAGTCAGTCTGAAAACTAGGCAAGAACAATTTACCCAATTGTCTGATGATTCATTGGAACAAAGAACCTACTGTTTGGAATGCCCCGGAAGCTTGTTTTTATTGTTTACGTTAGTTTTGTTGATAGATAGTTTAAATTCTGAATTAAAGTAGTGGTGTCGTTTCGAGTCAGATTTATTTGGCCGCTCAAGGGTCTCTATGGCTTACGAACTCTGAAGCACGGAAGAGCTTAGATGTTATGCCAACAGATGATCGTACCGTCTATGTGTGAGCTCAATGTAACTATATCATTAGGTATATCAACGAGGACTTCGTGTCAATACTCTACTTTGGTGAATAGGATAGATATCGGTAGGTACCTACCTACTTACTTTAATTATTTCGTCGAGTCGTTACTGACTAATCACGACTTGAATGAGTAAACTGAAGAACTTTGTATAATCATAACATTTTACTTGACGTCGTACTGTCTAGAGAATTTTGTTGATTGTGCTGTTTCAGTTTCTATATTGACGTCACATTTCACAAAAACTATTGACGTCATGCGAGCAGACTTGTCTAGTTGAATCTGCGTAGGCGCATAGGTGCAAGTAACTAGTTCTTGCGGCTGTTGATCTTTCGTATTATTTTGGATTAGCTTTTATTTATGTTTTTTTACGTATAACTCCGTTATGTGTAGAGCACAAAAAATGAGTCGACAGAATAGATTTCGCACCACAACCATCACGTTTTCTCGCCTATTGTTTTCACGTTTTTTTATGTTTTTTATGTAAACATTCGTGCCGCAAAAATGTGCTAGCGATTTCCTTATTTATTTTATTGAAATAACTCAATTGTACGGTGCGTGCGATGACATAATATGGATCATCTAATATTTGACTCTCATTATATTCCGTTAATCCGTTTGACGTATGTTTGTTAGCTTTTTTGTGGAGGAAGTGGTTTGTCTCGATACTCTCGATGTAGTACTATCTCGGTCAACATTCCAAAAAGCCGTATTGGTCCTACGCTCTTCCTAGGCACATTTCCTGGTATACTAGTACCCAACTTATAAGGCGCGTCGTGAATCTTCGTTCACGCAGAAAAGAAAGTATGGTCCGAAGATTAACGAAAGAATGCTTAAAACTTACAATCAACCTAAGCTCACTATTATAAGGTTCATAATACACTGCAGCTGTTAGTTCCATCTCGCTAAGATGGCGGCGGCTGCCGACCAATAGCGGTCAATAGCATTTCCCGCGCTTTGAAAATTCTTCTTCTGCGCAGGTACATCGGTAAGCCATATCAGTTGGGTAATACTGTAATACATATCAAATGCAGTCAGCAATGAAATATAAACTTGGTTACAATACAAAATATTGCGGTCTGTTTAGTGATCTATATTATGTACCATCATAGTATACTACAATAGGTCTGTCGCTGATAACACTTGTGAAAGGAAGGAGTTTAACAGTGACCATTATTTAGGCACAAGTACCAGGCTAGCATAGAAAACAAGGAGGCCTCATGTCTTGTGCCACCCAATTGATCCAGTATGACTGCGTTTTCGAGATAACTTGTCTATACCAGAAGTACCAGGGTAGCAAGGTCGACACCTCTGTTTTAGAGTAGGTATACTATCTAATACCAATACCAGGTTACTAACTACATTCAGATATTTTTGAACTTGCCAACCGGTAATGGTCAATACCAAGCTAACAGTATTTCGCAACTGGGTCAGCTTTGCACAACATACATCCTAGATCCGGCTTTGAATTAGCGTGTGCCGGTTCGAATTCCGACGGAGAAATAGAAAATCAGTTGACCGATTTTGCTGGTTGATTAAAGAATTATAAATATTTACCATAAATATCAAAAACCGACGAGTAAGAAACTAGGAACCAAGCTTTTGAAAATACGATCATACGATTCAAAAAAAAATTGAAAATTTAATAAAATAAATATTTTAGGTGGCTCGCCTTCCAAACAACAAACGTGTACATTTTTTATCGATGTAAAGGCACGGAACCTTTCGTTCGCGAGTCCGACTCGAACTAGCCCGGTTTTTCTAGTCTATATATATAAAAGCCAAAACTGACTGACTGATTGACTGACTGACTGACTGACTGATCGATCAACGCACAGCCGAAACCGCTGGGTCTAGAACCATGAAATTTTGCACTAATATTCCTTATGTGACGTAGGCGAGCAATAAGAAAGGATTTTTGAAAATTCAACCCCTAAAGGGGTGAAAAGGGGTTGCAAAGTTTGTATGGAGCAACGTGTTTTCTTGGTCCGATCAACTTCAAACTTGGCATTTATTTTCTTTAAAACATTTAATTAAACACGTGTTTCATCGTTTTCTAATATTCAACCCCTAAAGTGATAAAAAGGGGTTGCAAGATATTTTCATCAGTTTTAGTTCATAATTGAAATTTGGCTCAATTATGCCATAAGTGACATAGGAATGCACTAAAATGTGATTTTTAAAATTCAACCCCTAAAGGGGTGAAAAGGGGTTGTATCGTTTGTGTGTAACAACGTGTTTTCTTTGTCTGATCAGCTTCAAACTTGGCATTTACATTATTTAAAGGATTTATTTAAATACATTCATGGTTTTTTAACATTAAAAAACCCCTTAAATGATAAAGAGGGGTTGCAAAATATTTTTCATCAGATTTAGTTCAAAACTGAAATTTTGTACACATATTCCTTAAGAGACTAAAGTGTGCACTAAGAATATTTTTTTTTAAATTTAACGCTTAAGTTGGTGAAAAGGGGTTGCAAAGTTTGGATGGAACACCTGTTTTATTGATTTGATCAATTTCAAACTTAGTATCTATGTTCTTTAAAAGGTAGGAAGTGGTAGATTATGGTATAAAATGATAAATTAAAGGTAGAAAATGGTAGATTTTTGATAGGAAATGGTAGATTTTTGGTAATAATGGTAGATTTTGGAAGGAATGGTAGCTTTTGATAGATATTAGTGAATTTGAAATTAAAATGGTATAATGGTAAAACGGTAGATTACGGTTAAAATGGTAGATTTAATTTAGGAAATGGTAGTTTTTTGTAGGAAATGGTAGATTCTGGTAGTAAATGGTAGCTTTTGGTAGATTAGCACATTACATTATAGCACACATTACACATTATAGCACATTTAGAAAGAAAATAATAGATTTAGAAACAACATTTTAGATTGTGGTAGAACATTTTAGAGTTTAGTGGAAAATGATAGCTTTTGGTAGAACATGGTATTTTGGTAGAAAATGGTAGATTTTGGTAGGAAATGGTAGATTTTTGTATGAAATGTTAGATTTTGGTATAAAATGCAAGGTTTTTGTATAAAATGGTAATTTTGATAGAAGATGGTGGATGTTGTACGAGAATGTTGGATATCGCATATCGGATGTCGATGTCGAACTCGAGGTCATGGTCTATTTTTAGTTATTTGGAATTATGGTATATAGTCCGCGCGGACGAAGTCGCGGGCAACAGCTAGTACATAATAAAAATATCAAGTGTATTTACTTGTAAACAGAGTTCCATATCAAAGATTTCACAGAGTTGTGACCTCTATAGCCTTTCTACAGCTTCATAAACGGCATCTGTATAAGCACTGTTCAGGTACCCAGTGGCATACGCAAGGGCAGGAAAAAAAACCATTCTAAAAATTGCAAGTGCCAGATGGAATGCAATAAAGTACAGCAAAATGTCTTGCGACATACACGTGTTTCACCTTCACCTGTGTGGCTTATTCGTTAAGTGTTCCTTTGATAAAATTACGACATTTTAAAAGCTAGGTATGTATAATTGTGTATACTATGCCACCAGCCGCCACACTATCGGCATAATTCTGCGCGTCCGTCGTATTATCGCTAAAAATACCTTCGCTTTGTACAAAACTAGCTGCGCACCGCTGGTTCGTCCGTGTTTTATTGTAATACTAGCTGCGCCCCGCGGTTTCACCCGCGTTTGGATAATATACGATATATCTTTATGAATTGTAGCCTATGTGTTATTCTGATGTATATGCTATATTATTGTAAAGTTTCATTAAAATCCATTCAGTAGTTTTTACGTGAAAGAGTAACAAACATCCATCCATACTTACAAACTTTCGCGTTTATAATATTAGTAGGATAGATTGTGGCACTCTGGTATAATCTAGCTGTCTATTAGCGAAGGAATTTTCTCAAACAGATACCTGAGTAGTTTGAGAGATCACCCCAATAAACAAACTAACAACCACAAACTTTATCTCTTGTGATATTCGTGTAGATAAAACTGTTAAGAGTTGTTTACTTTACTCTAGATGTTTGGTGACAAAATTAGTATGTTAATATTCTCGGATTCTTTCTTGTTTTCTACTTTGATGTTAATTCTGAATTCTTTGTAGAATTGATGTTTATAAATACGTTGTTAAACTTAAATTATATCACCATGTCGGCGTCTCGGCCTCCCATGATTTGGAATGCTATATCTATTTTTAATTTTCTGTAACTATAAATTCCTAGCTAAAACAACAGCTTGTATAAAATGTTTACACTGTTTAAAAAAAAATCCTATGAGCTCTTATAACTCGTATTGTAATCGTTGAATGCCGAGTATTGCCGAGTCTTGTTTCCATTCAGTTGTGTATTTGTAAACATCACAGCCTTTGTCACAGGCTACTTCATAGTTCTACTATTGTTCCGTCACTATGCCACTAGGTTTAATCGCAAACTTAGTCAATACCATAATAGCAAGAGCATTTACTGTGAAAAAGTAGAAGTATTCAACATGTTTTTACCACCATCACGCTCTACTTATAATAATTTGCTATATTCAATACCATTTATATACATACAATCTCAATAATCTATGTTATATGTTATCGCAAATCAATGTTTCACCTAGTTCCTTTCATTTTTAGTTGCAACGGCTACGCTCTCGTATTTGCTCTAAATAAAACGATAACTGTAAATTACAGGGAAAGTGTCTAGTTTACCTCTGACACCGGCTATTAGAATGTGACCTTCGCCGTAACCTGCTCAATAACAGGTCAAACAGCACTATTACAGATAAACACTTCCCCATAGTGTTTGAGCACGAGCATAACTGGTTCAAAATTACTAGGCATAAGTATGAGACTTTAGAACCGATGTCTTTGGGAACAGTGCAGTGCCGCGCGAGATTTTGGCAAGTTCTGGATGGCACTGCAACTGTGGTGGGCATGCGTGCTTAACGTCAAGTAAACGTTATGCTTATCTCCGTATTCTCGAAAAAAAACTTAAAAAAAAAAGACTAATGGTAACCGCACGCGGGCCACGAGCGGCTGTCACATGTGGCTTGCGGCGACGACTTGAATTCTGACGTGGCTGTTCAGTGGGAGCTGTGTCATCGTGTTTGACAGTCACCGGCGCACAGAGCATGACATGAAAAAAAGGAAATAAATCAACAGGGGTCCGTGACTTTCCCCTGCTTTTGCTTGCTTGATGCGTGATGCAACTTACGAATCTCGTCGATTAGGATCACTATCGTAGCGCCTACCTACCACTGGACAGTGAACACAAGTTTGCAGCAAAGCTCTTCTAAATTCATTTCATTATTCGCTAAATACCGTGTCTCCAATGACAGGAGGTACTCGTGCGAGTAATCATGACATTTTTATATACTTTTAGCACTACAAAATGCATGGCAAAGTCGTCGGCAGCTTGTGGCCGACCGCTTGTGGCTTGTCGCGGGCGGTTCGCTAGTTTGCGGAGGAGCTTAAGTCGACTAATAGCGACAGTGACCTCTGTACGGAGGCGCGATGACACTTTCGCACCCCATTGCTAAAGGAAATGTCATAGGTCGTGCTCTGATCAATAATTTGAAAGAAGGCACCAGCTTTCTTGTTAGTTTTAACAACTGGTACATATTCGCGCCACGCGGATATTTTGTCACTTCCAGTGTCACTATGTAACTCATCTATTTGTATTTGTCTAGCCACTTACCATAGCAGTAAAACCTATGGCTTGTTGGCTGTATAAACACTAATGCAGCCATTATACTGCTTGCATAGTCTAGAAGTGTGTATGTCTAGATCTATGTCAATGTTGACTAACCCTTTGTCGCGTTTATTTAGTAAACAAGCGTTAGATTATTAAAGTACATTCATAAAATAAATGTCTGTAAGTTTATCAATAACAATGCGTTATTGATCTATGGTCACAAGTGTAAATAATAATGCTCTTAAAGGTTTTTGAACCAACAAAACCCGTTTCAAGACATTTGTTTTCAGGCAGTTATTCAAACATCCGCATCGCATCTATGACTTTTCGTAAGATATACCAACTTATGCGGATTTCCATCGCTCTGTGATTCGAAGGGCGCGTTAAGCCATCGATCCCGGTCGTTACCGATTGATGGCAGTCGTAAAGCCACGTCAGACAAACTCTGACACTAGAGCTAGCACCACCTCACACGACAAACAAACATTCGCACTTCGACGAAATCTGACGTCAGCAACCACCACCCTAACCGCTCTATATTAAGGTCTAGTTTTCCTTCCTTCAGAAACAACCCCCACGACGAGACGCCCCTGAAGCTGTCCACAGACGAGCCCCTGCGGCTGGGCCTGCCGCCCCGCACCTGCTACCCCCTCGTCGTGATCCTGGTGCGAGACGTCAAGGACACGAAGGAGCTGCGGCCTGACGATACGGTATGTTACAGCTGATCGTAGCGATATGGGGATCAACTCGGCCTAAATAATGTTGACTGTTTGGCCGAGTTGCCCCTATTCAGTTCTAGTAGGCCCAACTCGGCCGATACCTAAAATACAAGGTATTTGTGTACAGTCCAACGCTAAAACTAGTTTAAAGCGACCAACATTGTACTGTCCTAATTCCTTGATTATAAGTTAAAATAAACTATTCTTGTATATTAAAATTTCGTGTATCTCGGTAACGGCTCTAACAATTTTCATCAAATTCTGAATTAAGATAAGGTTTTGCTTATTAGGTAAAGAAAAAAAACACAATTTCACGAAAAAAGACCATCAAAAGTACGGTTATTATAAAGTGTGTCTTTTGGTTTGGCCTTCTTTCACTCGGCTACGGAGCGATTAACGCCGCACGGTGGACCATAATACGGTGGCGTGGCGCATTCCAGGTGGCGCTGGTGAGCGTGGTGCACATCCGCGACGAGCAGTGCTCGCTGCCCGGCGGGATCATCGCGCAGTACCTCAAGCAGGCCAACGGCCACCTCTCCTGTCTCAAGGTGAGCACTCATAACCGACAAGGTGCGTCACTGACGCTGACTTAGGTAAAATTACTGCTAATAGTAACACAAGCTTCCGATGTGCGTCAGTGACGCGCGCGTCTAACGCCTGATGCGATTACAAGTCTGCACCAACCGGCCAAGTGTGAGTCGGACTCGCGCTCGAAGGGTTCCGTAGTATTATCTATAAAAATGGATAACAATCACGTTTGCTGTATGGGAGCCCCTTTAAATATCTATTTTAATCTGCTTTTTAGTATTAGTTGTTGTAGCGGCAAACAGAAATACATCATCTGTGAAAATTTCAACTGTCTAGCTATCACGTTTCATGAGATACAGCCTGGAGACAGACGGACAGACAGACAGACAGACAGGCGGAGCCTTAGAATAGGTATAATGTAACCCTTACCCTAAAAATGTCTAGGTAATGTTATTGTTGTGCAGCAACTGTACGTGACGGGCGAGTGTGCGAGCGGGACGGGCTACACGTCGGGCGGCGCGGCGGAGGAGGAGGAGGCGCTGTGCTGCGTGTGCACGGCGGCGCCGCTGTCGCGCGCGCTGTTGCCGTGCCGCCACGCCTGCCTCTGCGCGCGCTGTCTGCGTGAGTCCTCTCTAGCCTAGTCCTCTCTAGCACGGTGCACAGTGGACACAGTGGACACTCCATACAAACGGCTGAATCGGACATGAGACAAGCGAAACTGCATGCGAAGCGATAGGGTCGTCCGCGTTGATACTTCGCTGGTACCCAATTAGGTCATCCAACACGGTCAAAATGGCAAATAAATTGCCGATATGTCATCTCATATTAACTAGCTAAAAACGGGTCTAATTCGCGCACAAACAAATATCAAAATATATAATTTTGAATATAATTTTGAAATAATAATTTTGCGCCAATTAGACCCGTTTTTAGCTAGTTAATATGTTTCCTGTTCGCGAAAGTTTAAGAACTTCGATATGCCATCTCGTTTTAATTTCAATAGAGAGAGAGTGTCTCTTCATCTAGGTATTGTGTGCTCTAGCCACTGTCGAGTTTAAAAAAATTATCCCCCCGCGCTTCGGTGGGCACGTCAAACCGTCGATTCTGGTCGTTGCCGATTGTTAGCAGTCGTTATGCCACGTCAGGGGCTCTTGGGCGGCCTGACACACTCTGACAGGGGCTGGCACTACCTCATCCGACGACAACAAAAGTGCGGATGTAAACTACGCAAACATCAGTATAATTACCCGAAATTGGTATAGTTTTACGCGATCAGAATCACAGGTTGTAATCTGCATATAAACTTACTCTACCCGCCAAATCCCGATATTTGTATTCATCGGCAGTCGTCACTGGTTGGCATTCTCGGTGCGTCCGCGCATCCGATCCAACCGAGTCTCTGCCAATGCCAACCTTGCAGATGCGGCGGTTGATGAATGGGCGCGCGTGACGAGACTGCAGTAGTTAATCTATAAAATCTTAATCTTAATAATATACATATATAAATTACGCGTCACGTTGTTTGTCCGCGATGGACTCCTAAACTAGTTAAACATAGTTTAATCAAATTTGCACACCGTGTACAGTTTGGTCTAACTTGAAAGATAGGATAGCTTACATCTCAATTTATAATTTAGAAAAAGCCCAATTTTACGGGTTAATTAATACTTTTAGTTAATTTTTACAGGATCAAAAGTAGCCTATGTCACCCACGGATAGTGAAGCTTTCCAACAGTGAAATAATTTTTCAAATCGGTTCAGTAGTTTCGGAGCCTACTCAATGCAAACAAACAAACTAACAATAAAATATTTTATCTTTTTAATATTAGACTGTCTGACTATGCACCACGGTTTTACCTATCCGTTAATGAATCAGCAGGGACGGCATTAGTACACAGCGAGGTTTTACTGTTTCCAATAAATAAAATACATACAAAAACTAGCAGTTCAAGCGCTCGCGGCCATCAGCCAGTACCACCAGTATAACCTTAGTACAACCTGGCTTAAGGATGGGGCGTAATTATGACACGTCTGTCCTCTTTCCAGCCAAGTTAGACAAGTGCCCGATTTGCCGGTCGGCCATCACCAGCTACTTCTGCATCAGGAACGAGGACGACCAGCTGTCCGAGTTGAAGCAGCAGCGGTTCCCGTTCAACCGCCGCCTGTTCAACTTGTTCCACTACCATTGAACGGTAAAGCCCTTTTTAACTTCCTCCACCTACTGCTGGCAAGGGATTAGGCCGTAGTCCACCACAGGGGCCCGGGATTGCTGGATTGTATTACTGCGGAATAGTTCTCGGGCATGTTTCCTCGAGATTTTTCTTTTCGCCGAACAACATTCAAACAGATAGAGATAGAAGGTAGAATACAGAAGTTAAACAGTAGATTTATGGTGTTTTAGCTCGTTTTGATCAGCTTGCCTGCAGTACCGAATACGTATATTATAAAAGTTGCATCTCGGTTAATAGAGTCGTTTCCCTACTCAAAATCCTACCGACTGCGCCAATAAGAATTTATGAAATATTTAATTTACTATGAGAACAGAATTTAATACTTTCTCTTTCTGTCCTTCCAGGTCGTGCCGACAGTAACTAAGTAATAAAAAAAGAGGACAATTAATAAAAATCGCAGTGAGACATTATTGTTTAGTTCATAATATTCTACTGTATTAAAAAAAACACGTAGTCACGTTTCTAATAAATTAAAGTGAGTGCATGTAAGTGACAATTTAGATTTTTGTGACTTAATGTAATTATGAAAAGACACTGTCCTATTAATATAATATGTGCGTTGATTTGAACTAGAATCCTGTCCGGAGATAATTAATCCTCCATTATCTAAATAACTGTATTACACACTCATAGAAAGAAGACGAAATACAACAACTTATTTTAAAATTACACTAAAAAATAAAGCATATTTTTAATCAATGTTTGAGGTAGTTGAGTTCGTTGTCGTTAGACGCACACACAAAAGCGCGTGGATAATATTGCATGTGATTTGATTACCCCAAAAGCAGGGAAATTGCATTGCTATTACCCTAAAAGCTTAGATTTCGAGTACTGGCGAGTTGAAAAGCCGATTAAGGACTAAAAAGTCTCAGTAAAAAAAAAAAGAAGCATACAAGTCGACTTGACAACCTTCTCTTTTTTCGAAGTCGGTTAATAAGGGGGTTACAGCGCTGTCGAGTATTTGGTTTCGTTGCGTCCTTTTTTTCTATGAGTTGTCACTACTTTTATACATTTTTTTTGTAGTTTCCCTCCGGACACATTCGAACGAGCTCGAATCTACTAAAACACTTACACCCGGTTTCTGAAACGTCAGTCAACTTTGGCTAAAGATTAATTCTATTGCCATCCTTGTCATTTGCTTATTGTCAGATAGAGACAACGATAGTTTTAATCTACTGTCAAAGCCAACAAACGTTCCAGAAACTGGGGGTTATACTCTTGACTGTACTTTCAATTGTAGCCGTAGTTAAATGTAAGTGTGGGTGCAAATATGGATCTGTGATACACGAGATGCTTTGTGAAACCGCTACTTTGTAAATATTAGGTTATATTATTAGCGTTATGTTTGTTTGTACGGGATTGGGGGCCAATATCTGCACGCGTTCGCGAGGTGGTACAAAAAAAAGTAATATAGTACGTACTACTTGATATTATTTTAATGTTTATTGAGAGGTGGTACTAAAAGAAGTAATATAGTACGTACTTGATATTATTTTAATGTTTATTGGCTAAATTAAGTTTTCTTCTTTAAATTTTTTAAAATCACTTATGGTTATATGTATTAAAGTACGTTGTATGTTATAATACAACAGGAATCAACATATTTACAGATCTATTAACAACTATAAGCTAACAACATTTTATTTTGTTCTCACTAAAAACTGTTATTTATACCTACTTGTATGTAGTATGTATACTCACTTCCATTATTTCATAAACATATTGTTTTTGAAATAATAAATACAAAATACCTAAACCTAAAGATATTGGCCACCACACCCTGTGTTTAGGTAATGGATGTTTGTAGAAAATGAATGGTAGATTTTGATAAAGTCACACAATTGAGGATAGGTTAAGCCTTCTAAAAAAAATATCTTCTGGTTCTAGAAATATAAAATAAAAATGTAGCAACGTTAAAATAAAAAGCGAAAGCGACGTGCGCAGTGCCGTAAAAAAATATTGCACTCCAATATTCAAATTTCTAACTGGCACTGCTCTTGTTGCGGGCAGGCGCTCACCACCAGGCAAACGACCTGCTTCTTGTCACTATTGTGTAATAAATCCACTGGACTTGCAATTGGTTCCAATTATACCAGAGTCAAATACTAGGAAAATTATAAACTGGTGCCTATTGCATTGATCAGCTAATTCTAGTTATTAAGCCGACTGTCCACAGTAGCAGAGATACGTGGTCTGTAAAAGCGGAGATACGTGGTCTGTAAAAGCAGAATTTACAGTTTGACGATGCAACATAAAACCCACAAGTTGTTTATGAGTGATATCCACGTATCTATCTATATACATTGGACGGTCGGTTATTTCAAAAATATATCTTAAAAACACATCCTAGAATATGAATTTGTAGATTGTAAACAAAATATTTTTATATGACCCACGTATTGAGTAACTTTATTTCTACGTAGTCTTCCATTTAGTACCCTAAATTAGATCTCATTGTTGAAAACTTAAAATAATAACGTGCAATTCTGTAAAATTACGCCCATCGACACACGCAATGCAACTGTGATAAATTGATAATGCATTACTAACAAAACTCGCGATTCCAAGAAGTTTCCTAATACTAAAATAGACTGGAATCTATCCTGCTTAAAACGTTAGTTTTCTAAGACTACTCGTACATTTTATCGATGCAAGTTACACCACAATTGCATCGCGTCTTGTCTATGGGCTCACATAATTCTAAGACGTACCTACTAATATATTAAACATTGTCTCCGCATCAGCATGGTTATAAGAAACGCAATGTGTTAGCCAATTAAAATTCCAAGCAATAATTTGCCGTCCACAATCGCAATAAATGTCAGACATCACTGAACGCTGCGACATTTACTGCTGGCTACCGGAACGTTTGTTAACTTTGACAGCAGATTAAGTGCCTTTTTACATGTCCCGGTTGCCGGGTAGTCGGCGCCGGGTACCCGGTGGTGAAGTGTATGGGCATGGTACGTAGCTTTCACATGTACCGGCGTAATTTATCCGGCAGGCGCCGGATCCACCACTGTGCGTCCGGTCGCCGGGCATCGGTTAGCCGGCGGCCGAACTGACAGTGGTGTATGGAACACGCAACTAGCTTTCAGACGCGCCGGCCGGTCTGAAAATATGAACGAGTCCGGAAGTATGAACGAGACTGTACTCTTGTCGGCTCTCTAGCCGATACTGCCGGCATCAACCGGGACATGTGAAAGCTCGATTTGACACCGGGTACCCGGCGCCGACTACCCGGCAACCGGGACATGTGAAAAGGCACTAAGTCTACTGTTCTTGTCATTTGTTTAGTGCTAAATAGAGACAGCGATACACTTAAATCTGTTGTCAAAAGTAACAAACTTTTCAGAAGCGACCAGTTAGGAAATTAGGCTCCTTAAAAATTAACATGGTGTGAGAATTATCTAGTCAGGGGTGGGGGTGCGTCGAATTTAGTTCTTTGGGGTGATTACTTCATACCTTTTTAGGACGTGATTGTCTCCTCGAACAGTGTCGAAGAGAACTGAAGGAAGTGGAAAACTGCTTCTGTTGCAACTTTTGTGTACTTGAAGAGGTATTTAATTGCTAAAACATCGTGACAGGATTGAGAGTTAAGACCTCTGTACACTGACAACTCGACTCGACGACGCTATATCGACTCCAAACTGTTGCAAAGTGAACTTTCATTGTTGTACGTACAGATGATAAATAAATATTTTGATATTAGTTTCTGCTCGAATAGCCTGTTGTTTTGTATATTTTTTTGTTTATATTATATTGATAAGCGGTGGTAGCCTAGTGGGTGAACGTCCGCCTTCGAAAACGGAGGTGGCGAGTTCAAATCCCAGTGCGGGCACGTACCAATGTGTTTCTTGTTAAAACATATGTACGTAATTATCACTCGCTTTTCGGTGAAGGAAAACATCGTGAGGAAACCAACATGCCCGAGAATTAATTCGGAGGCATGTTATCCACCAATCCGGACTAGGCCCCCGTGGTGGATTATGGCCTAACCCTCCTCACGATAGTGAGGGGAGGCCTTTGCCCAGCAGTGGGACAGTTACAGGCTGAATTATTTATATATTATTATATTATAACTGTTATATTATTTTTTGGACACTAGTTGCTACCAACGATCTGATTATTTACTGTAGCAGAGATTTTCAGAGAAGACGTGCCCGTTACAGTGGATTGAATGAGTATTTTGGTAGCACTTCACATGACATTGCATTTTCGATAATTTGGTATTTAGAAAAGAACAGTATATATAGTTGTCCTTTTCTACATCGCAAACATCGCCATATGAGGTAATAGCATTAATTAAATAATAAATAAGGAGCCTAATAGGTATGTTTTTTGATTAATTTAGTTTTTTTATCGATCAGTTCAGTACTGCCACTGTAAACGTATGAGGCTAAATTTTTCGGTTGGAGCGAATCCGGAGGTAAAGATTGTATATTTTTGTTTAGAATAATGTACGAAATTCCGAAATAAATGTAAGAATTGCCAAAGTATTATTGTTGTTTGAATCTGATGAACTCCCAACCAGGGGCTCCGTTGGGTTGAGAATGCCTTCCCTTCAAAATGATGAACAAATATAATCATATTACTGTTCTATGAACAAAAAAGGATAATTCCCAGTTGTAAGTGGGGACAAAACGGGATTTTTTTTGGAATCCGTCCCATTTATCACCACTGGCGACTTTCCACTACTGTCAAACGGGAATTGTCTTTACATACGGTCCATTTGTCGCCACTGGTGACGTTCCCTCTGGTGTAAATGAAAATACCATAGCACGAGGGCATTAGAAACCTTACCCTTCCAAGCACATAAAAGCGTATTTCTATACGGGCATGCCTTTTCGATCCCAAAAAAACAAAACGAGAGCATAAACAAAATAACTTTATTCCTTAACACTAAACACTTTCACTATTCTCCTTTTGCCTATCAGCGAACAGCTGGGAGCTCCTCACCGCGCAGTACAGGCTAAACAGCAGGTGCAGCGCCTGTATCCTGTCCGCGAGGGATTCCCCGCACACAGGTATGTCGAACATGCCGCAGACCAGCGACGCGTACTCCGACAGCGAGCAGTCGATGGCCGCGGGGGGGAACCCCACCTCGTTGAGGGTCTCCTCCATGGACTCCGGCCATTCCTCCATCAGGCTGTCGATGTCGGGCATTTTGCTGGAAAGCAGTTGAGTGGTCAGTGCTTTGGAGCGACTCGCTGTGCGACAAAACGGTTCTTAAGGTTCGTCAAAACGGGAGATGTTCCAGATGCTCAAAGATATGCATAATTATCTCAATACGTATGAAATACTAATCTAGAATTGTTTGTGGCAAACCCTTGATTTTCTTGTAATTTTATTCTCACTTTAAACCATACTGTTCTTGGACAAAGTGTCATATTGATTGTATTCAGTATGAAGCCTACCTAAGAAGGCGTATAAAGGGTTTAGTAGACAAAGGACTCAGAGAAAGCGTAAAACACCTTACCATTAAAAAAAAATGGGTGCGTGTACTTATGTACGCGCGTGAGAAGTTATACTTCTTTAATATTTTAAAAATAAATTTAATAATAAATTCAAAAATCGAATTTAAGGTTGGTCATTTTTTAAATATTTTTATTGATTTCTTAATTTAATATTCACTTTTCATTTTTATCAAAAAGTTTTCATTAAATTTATTTAGTTATTTTTATAAATATTTATTATTTATTCAATCGTACCAACATGCGCGACTAATATCGAGGTTCAATTCCTATTTTGTTGGTAGCTTTTTTTTCGAGACTTAATGAGCGGTTAAGCAGACGGCTTCATACTGTTAATTTTGTGTCACAGGTGCGCGCGCATCTTAAAATTTCTCTCTCATCATTTTTTCATAACGCGCCTAACTTCATACTGTTAATTTTGTGTCACAGGTGCGCGCGCATCTTAAAGTTTCACTCTCATCATTTTTTCATAACGCGCCTAACTTCATACTGTTAATTTTGCGTTACAGGTGCGCGCGCATCTTAAAGTTTCACTCTCATCATTTTTTCATAACGCGCCTAACTTCATACTGTTAATTTTGCGTTACAGGTGCGCGCGCATCTTAAAATTTCACTCTCATCATTTTTTCATAACGCGCCTAAAGAAGTATAACTTCAAAAATAGCTTATTCGCCAACTGCCTTATTCTGGGGTTATTGGTTTATTGAACAATGGTTCAAACACATGGTTGGTGTTTTGAACTACATCTTAGGGTTACCTCGTGTATGTCACTGTGGGCGCTGGCTTGGAGAGGTGCAGTTCACTGACATCCTTGATCCAGCGTTCGATAGCTTTGCCGTTCTTCTCGGCATTCTCTATCTTCTTTGTAAGCTGCGATCAAATATTGTACATCAAAAAACCAAGTAGGTAAATTAGAGGAACATACGAAATTCAGCCAGGAATAACCACTTCCGAATGGCACAAAAAAAAAACGGACCTTATCATAATATGTTTGTCGGAGAGGGCTCCTCTTCTATGGGCTTTTCAGTATCAGCCATGATAGGTGGGCGTACTTACTGGGCTCCTCGAGATGGAAATATTAAGGGAAACACGTTATAGAGGTTTTACAAACTATAATGGTCACAATCACTGGGTAGCAAGTACAAGTAAGTCTCATAATAAGAATCATAACAATGGTAGGTACAAGCTAGGTTCAGAACAGATACGTCTACGCGCGACGGGTCCCCAGCAATGTCTGCCTTCCCCTCTCGCCGTAGCCGATATCCAAGCCGGCGCTCCACTAGTGCTGACTTGCGTTCTGCCTCTAGGTACTTCCACCGATTCCCGACATGTTATTTAATAACACATTTATAGACACGAGCATTAAACACGGGAAAACTAGACATAAAGTCCAGAAATCCCCTGCGCCGGGGATACTGCCAGGGGATTTCTGGAATAAGCGGAACAATTAATCATTTACGTTCAGTCTCTAACCTTAGAAATAGGTCTGACTACGACTGCCGCCCGGTCGGAAAATACCAAAGCCGGGGTATTTTCGGCTTGAGGATGATTATTGATTAGTCAGAATACCTACCACAGTAGACTTAGCGCTGTTTGTCTTCGATATCGCTCTGAGCTGTAAATGCAGCAGCGCCGAGTCGCTCTGCTCCGCCGCCGGCTCGTCCAGCACCATTAGACCTGGAATAAGTATATAAATCATAAATTATAACTTTGCGTTTGCACGAGTCATTACGGCCACGCCTAGTTGTCAATATCATCCCACCTCTCGTCGACACGTTCATTCCACTACAGTGCCCCGAGTATGAGTTTTTACTAGCTCGACATAGTACGCGTCAACTAGCGCTTTGTATGAAGGTTTTTCGTTCATAAACGCGCCGGTAGGGGCGCTGTACAGGATCTTCATACAAAAGCGCTAGTTGACGCGTACTATGTCGAGCTAGTAAAAACTCATACTAGGGGTACAGTTGTCGATATGTTTATCTCACCCCGGTTGTAGCTATGTTCATCCCGCCGTAGTGTCAACATGCGCTTTTCAGATGTCAATATTCCCACGCGCAGTTGTCAATATGTGCATCCCACTCGAGTTGTTGATACTTTCATCACAACCCATTCATCCGCATGTTCATCACAACATGATATAATAGATCCTTGTCATGTTGTCGCACTATAGTTCTCACTTCTTCTCACTCCAGTTGTCAACATGTAGCACTCACTCCAATTGTCACTGTCAACATGTATAGCACTCACTCCAGTTGTCAACATGTAGGTATAGATAGCACTTAATCCAGTTGTCAACATGTAGCACTCACTCCAGTTGTCATTGTCAACATGTATAGCACTCACTCCAGTTGTTAACATGTATAGATAGCACTTACTCCAGTTGTCAACATGTAGCACTGACTCCAGTTGTCAACATGTATGTATATCACTCATTCCAGTTGTCAACATGTATGTATGTCACTCATTACAGTTGTCAACATGTAGCACTGACTCCAGTAGTCACCATGTCGCACTCACCCAGGTTGTCAATATGGTCGAGCACGCGGTCGTGCAGCGGCGCGGCGCGCGCGTCGCACGCCGGCGTGCTCACTTTGAGAAACGCGTCCGTGTCGCCGACGCCGGGCACGTACTCCGGCACGAACGGTTGCAGCTTGAACTCGATGTCGATCTTCTGGGGAGTGTATCTGGAATACGGACATGTGTGAAGTTAGTCGCTTAGCTACTGCAGTGAACACTTTATAGGGCATCCATACCATATGTAATTCCATTGCATACCTAAGAGTGAAAAGATTACAATGTCGAAGTCCGGAAGCAACTTGCATTAAATATAAACAATAATGCGATATTGAGCTAATACATCCGTCCGTAGGTTACCTATTTATTTAAAAACATCTATACCTACAGTGTTTTTTATAACTTATCCATAACAGATAAGCACAGAGTTATGTTCCAAAAATGTAATAGGGTATACATTAGAGTGTGTTATTCTTCTAAGGGTGAAATATAGATAAAATTGTTCTGTATTATAAAGGCACAGAATACTAGAATAGTGTCGCTACACTATTATTATATAGTAAACTAAAACAGAGGTTGAAGATAGAAGCACTCGACCTACAATCCGAAATTAAATCAAGCGTCCATGACACGGTAGCGAAATATATCAACGAGATTATTATTGGTGTCAATCGTGGGTGCACTAAAACATAACTAGTCATCAAATACAGTTCTAAATAATCCTTTCTCTTTCAAATCGTATGAAATCTATCATGCATCGACGGTATATGAACGCCGATAATTTTGAGATGTCTTTTATTTTGTCTATTTGGTGGACCCTACTGCTATATTCTACGATGAAATATAGGGCATATCCCCAATCGCCGCTCCAAAATGGCCGTCATATGCCTTGTTTTGAACATCACGATTAGTGTGGGTTAGTTGAATGCATGAATGCCTTGTTTTAAAAAACGGACACAACTGTATTACAGTGTATTCCAGTGCGATAATATTCATTATTAAATGATTCAATATCGGCTTGACGGGTGGACACATCCTGAAATTTGATTTTCATAGAGTGTGTAGGTACTTATCTAAGATGCAATTTTATTATAACAACAATAAGTCGATTCTAAAATAATCCAACAATACCGTTTACGATCAATCATCGGTAATACATAACAGTTTTATGCCCCGATTGACGTGCACACAAATATCAATCACGAAATATTACAAAAGTAAGAACCGAACACGTAACGGCATCAGTTGTGGGCGACGTCGCGTGCCGACGCCATATTAGCAACGATATGCCGTTTCAGCACGGGGTTTGAATCTCGCATTTTCGCTTTTTATAGTTTTGGTTTCGTTTAATGTCTGCCAAAAGAGTTCGACGGAGACTTATACAAAATTTAGTATGTTTCAAACGCTGTATAACAAAAGCAAGGACGAAACATCTTCTCGTGCGTGCGTCGCAATGAAATTAGAGAAGCAATTTTAATTAAAATTAAACTCTATTTCAGTAGCAGCAAGGTTAATGTAACAGTCCTCACGTTCAGTTAGCTCAAGGTTGGACAGTGGGCAGTAATACCCACCCACTGTCCTGCTACAGTCGATAAAGGAGCAATATTAGAAATTCAGATTGTGTCACCTACCTACTTATTTCATGATTATAATATTAGATATCTTGTATCTATTATGTGCCCAATTACATGTTGCACCAGCTCAGTTCAAATGCGAAAATATTGAGCTCACTTAATGATCAATAACCTGGAATATATTGCACTTGCATCTATATTATGGACCATGATTGAGTGGAGTTCAAGGTTACGAACGAATACAATTTTGAGGTAGACAGTTCAAGGCAATTCCAGTAATACCTAATACCTACCTTCCTTGAACCTTCTTCATGATATTATACCTCATTTACACTCAGCAGAGAAGGACGAGAAAGTAAACACGATTCTTCTCACGCCCTGCTTCTCACCCTCGTGCTGCCGGCGAGAGTGAGAGCGAAGTGATGTTAGTGCAGAGTGTGAATACACAATAAATTATTGCCGGCAGCGGAAGGAGCAGGAGCATAGGACTGAGTCTAAACGGGGTAATATACTGATACGTTTCCTACTCGCTATTTGTAGCACAGTTCTGACACAGTTCAGAACTGAGAACCGATGGGGAAGAAAGGTTCTAGAGTGGCGACCACGAACTGGAAAACGCAGTGAAGGTAGGCCTCCCACTAGATGGGCCGACGACATCAAAAGAGTCGCAGGCAAGCGGGGATGCAAGTGGCTAACTGTCGTTCGGTGTGGCGGTCTAAGGGGGAGGCCTATGTTCAGCAGTGGACGTCTTCAGGCTGATGATGGTGATGATGATTATTTGTAGCACTCACTTCATGATGTACTGGAAGATGTTCTCCATCTCGGGAGGCACCTTCAGGTCCTGGTAGTGCTTGGGGTCGTACGCGCCCTCCGCGGGGATGACGACGCCGGCGCCGCGCCGCCGCCCGCTGCCGGCGCCTACACCTGGCTCCGGCTCGACGTCGCCGCTGTCAGTTTCTGGAACGTCGATGATGACTGTGGGATTCTACACCTGTACCTACGGTCAGTTTCTGACCAGGGGCCTTACCATGACGTCTTATTGCGATCCTAATGAGGTCCTAACTAAAATAGTTTTACTACCTACTTATTCGTACCATGACGTCTTGTGGTGACATCTCGACGATCAACTTAGGATGATTTTAAACCTAAACCGATTGACGCCTACCTGACTGATATCGAAAGCCATGTATAACTTTACTATTATTTAAAGTGGAACGATTCTGTTTAGGCCTTCAATTGTATCGCAATAAGATGTCATGTTAAGCCCCCTGTTCTAGTATACCTATAGACTTGTAGAATCTACAGGACCTACCTACACTATCCTACAAATAATAGGTATAGTATCCTAATGTTATAAAGAAACAATAGCCCTGTATGTTTGCTTTGAAATTAAATTTAAAATTTGAAATTTGATATGAAGATAAATAGTTTGAGCCATGGGAATTACAGAAAATGGAACATGAATGAGGTATCATAGATTAGGTAGAATATGGAGAATAATATTACCTACCCGCGAGTGTTTACGATAATGGAACGTTTAAGCTCACCGGAGTTTGAAGAATCATCTCTCTTGACAGACAACTTGGGCTTGGCTTTCATGCTGGTCTCTTTAGGAAGAGGTTTCGGTAGAAGCTCCAGGGACTTCTCAGAAGGCTGTGATTTACGATCTGGAGACTGATATCATAATTTTAGTATTGAATAAAACCATGGTCAGTTGAGATTTCGACCACGATAAATAGACATTCCGATGTTACTTAGCCAGTGCGCCTGTACATGACATTCACGTGAAGGCAACCCTTTTAGAATATTTGCTAAGTATTAATTTTACTTTACCTGGACTAGGGACTATTATGTCCGGCAACTGGAACTACAGATAAATATTCAAGATTGCCATTAACGTGGTCATTAGCACTAATTAGCAGGCGTACACTTCGATTCACGAAAGACGACCACGGCGCAGAAGGCATATTTTAGGTCCCTTTGGAGGTGCGAGGTGAGGCGCGGGCGGAATGCGTCAAGACCGGAGCGTTACACAAATTATTTAACCAACATTAAAAATTATTTTGTCTTAAGTCTTTTCTTCATGAGTGTACGTGCGCAGACGGCCCGCCATTTGCAGTCATCTTTCGTGAATCGTACTGTACCTACCTATATACTTAGCAGTCAAAGACTTTATAAATCGCACAGTTTACGATCTGAGGGCTGCCGCCTGCGTTTATCCATAGCAAGTAGGTTTCTAGGAACGTTCCTTTCTAACGGTCTATCGCCATTTGAGGGTGCATACCGGCAAACGTCCAGAGGTAGATAAATATTGATTAGACGACTAAATAAAGAAACAAAACCATGGAAAGATTAGCTGTTCTCTTACCCGCACACAATCCTTGCCGTCATAGAATAAGTAATTGTGCATACTTGAAAGGGTGAGACAGCACTACTCTATTTGAGCTGGTTTCACATCTTTAATCTTCTCAAATAAGATCAAACTCTGCTTTGAGCGAGACAATGTGGCATGCCTTGGATCGTTTTTATCCCTATCTCTATTTTTAGCAGCAGAACCATAAAGTAAACACGCTTCCTCGTCTAGTTACGGTATTATTGTAACGCCCCACAGCAGGTGGCTGTCTCACTGCCTGAAAGATCGTTAAACTTTAACAATATTGCTATCTATTCGTATCCAGACATAACATACATTCCTGGCATCGCGGCCGCCCATAAACTTATGAAATATCGTCCTTTATATTGTCCTGCAACTGCTTTGATTTGAGTTGCTCTTGCAGAAGAGATTTGAACAATTTAATATGAATTATTATCTGTAGCTGGGTACCAGCAAATAATTCAATATAGGTATTTGAAATATCTTCTGGTATGAACCAAACGTTTGTTGTGGCTTCTTACTTAGATTTAGGTGCGCTTTCTTTCATAGGTACCTAGTTTAATTAGGTAATCTATTTTAAATTAGTTAGTAGGTAAGCGTAGGTTTGAAATTAGCGTGTCTATTTTGCACGCAGTGAAAGTCATGTTGTTAATTTCGTAAATCGTTCAAACATTAATCACTCTGTCAGCTGAGGTAGGTACCTATGGTACCATTAACAGCAGGTGTTAACTTGCACACCTATTGCCTTAGGTATTCTCACATTTTCTTTTCAGCATTGATGTTTGATTGGTAACCGGAACTAAGTACAGTATTACCCAACTGATATGGCTTACCGATGTACCTGCGCAGAAGACGAATTTTCAAAGCGCGGGAAATGCTATTGACCGCTATTGGTCGGCAGCCGCCGCCATCTTAGCGAGTTTAGAGTGAGATGGAACTAACAGCTGCAGTGTATTATGAACCTTATAATAGTGAGCTTAGGTTGATTGTAAGTTTTAAGCATTCTTTCGTTAATCTTCGAACCATACATTCTTTTCTGCGCGAACGAAGATTCACGATGCGACTTATAAGTTGGGTACTAGTATACCTACCTTGTTTTTTTTTTTTTAAAAACGTAGCCCCACACTAGGATTGCTCCTGTATCGTGGGTACTGCTTACAGACATATAATTTCACATACACAACACACCCAAACCAGAAACGAATATTTGTGGATCGCACAAATATTTGTTCCAGGCGGGAATCGAACCCGCGACCCCTAGCGCAGCAGTCCGATTGCTCGGCCACTACGCCAAACGAGCCGTCAACCTATTTACTAATAAGAAGTTTCGGGTCGAACTTTTCATCGATTGGTCAGGCCGCTCACGAGTAACAAACAACCGGGACAACGTGGATGTGGAATGGCGTAACTTGCTTCGATGGCTTTGAAGCACGGAAGCGCTGATATGGCAATAAATAATTAAAGCAGTGCTGTTGCACGCAGCTCGACTTTAGTGATCGGTGAGTGGCCAATGTCTGCTTTATCACTGCTAAAACAGAACGATTCATATGTACTACGTAGGTAGATAAAAGAAGAAATAATACCTCATGCTCTCTAGAAACATTAGCCAGGAACTTCTCAGGTTCAGAGTCTGTTTCCGACTCCGAATCGAAGTCGTGTCGAGCGGTGTGCCTCACAGGCGGGTTGAACTTGGACATGCTGGCACGAACCACCTCCTCGTCACTGGAACCACTGGGACTATCTATCTCTGTAGCGTTCACTGGCACAGTTTCGTCATACATCGCAGAGTAATCTTGTGCATCGTAAAATTCGTTTCTGCTGCTTTTGACGGATAGCGTCTGACAGTGTTTGTCGCTCGTCTCCATGGCTACCAGCAACGACCCTCCTCGCTCGAATCCCTGATCCAAAAAGGCCTGCCGCGGAGGCATAGCGTGTAGCGTGTATCGAAGTACCTACTCGGTGTAGCGTGTCTTGTCCCTCAAGGAATGTTTCTTTTGTTAGATCCGGCACGGGCTGGCACAGTAGGTGTGATACCCGCACGCAGCATCGATGTGCGCATAAATTACTCACTCAAATAACTGGGATAATGACTCGAGAGAAACAGCGCATTTCGAAATGTCAATAACTTTATTAACTACTCTAATAATATCTAGTTTCTATAAGGTACAAAAATATAGACGAGAAGTTGAAACATCCCAGTGCATATAAACGCGTGCATGACAAATATTATTCGAGAGCCAGAAGCCGGCTTGTGATTTTCGTTTTACATTGTAACAAATTGTAGAGATCTCGGTATATAGAAGTTATAGTTTTAGTTGTACTGTATACGACATAAAAATACACATCAAAATATTGAACTATAATAATATTATGTCAAAAATTTAAAATTCTATGCACTTCAATATCAAAGAATATTTTTTAGATGTCAATTTTTGTTGAGTAAAATATATCTCTACAAAAATATATGGAACTTATTCCTACACATTATCCCAAAACAATTATCAGTATAAATTATTTCCACAAAATATATAATATTCTTGTTCAAAAATACAACAGCAAAGCATGCAAAAAATATAACTTTCGATAGGTACCTACATATAATTAGCAGTAATTTTTTACTTGTGCCCATTCTGTTTTACGTTCATTCATATGGGATTTAGGAAACTCGCACAGTTTAATTTATGACCTGCATAACGTAAAACGTGCAATACTTGAGATAGAACATTTCAAATTTAGCTCGACATCTACAACATGATTCAATAAACAATAATTTCAATCGCATCGCATCACATCGCATGATTGAAGACAACAGAGTTTTATCACATTTCGCAGTCTTGGAATAAAAAAGGAATAAAATCGTAAACTAATGGTTTGGCACAAACGTTTAAGAGACTAGTTGTACTAACTTAATGTTAACTTATCATCTGATAAGTACAAAAGCAAAGTCCCGAAATATCAGCCTAGATCACAGACCCTGTATAACAAAGCGAATGTTTGGACAAGTCTATAATTAGTTCACCCGACTTTGTTGATCAGCTCGTCGCAAATGGCCGTCAATTCCTCATTGGCTTTCGTTTTCTGTGCCAGTGTCTCTTCTAAAGACGTAATATGCAAGTCCTTCCTTTTGATCATCGCGTGTAATTTCACAACTTCAGACTCATGAGCTCTGTTCAGCTTTTCCAATTCCTGATTTGCATGATTGAGTTTCGAGGTCGCGTGCTGCTTTAACATTTCGTAGTTCGTTTGCATCTTAGTGAGATTTTCCTCGAAATCTTTAATCGATTTCTTATAAATTTCCTCGTTAGATTTACAAGCGAGAATAACTTGCTTACTCTTTTCATATTTACTGTGTAAATCACTGAAAGAAACCTCCATGCTCGCTAAATGTGCGGTTTGCTCGTCTCTCTCGTTGATTAGTCTGATCCTTTCTTCGGCGTTACGTTTCTTATCTTGTTCAGTCTCAGCTATCAAACTTGCGATCGTCCTTTCATATTCTTCAACTACAGCCGCCATGCTTTTATTGATTTTCGTCTTTTCGGTAAGACGCTCGTTCAGTTCGTTTATCTTCTTTAGCCTCCCTTGGCCATCTGCCTCCAGAATTCTCACTTGGGACTCCATAATTGATAATCTATCTTTTAATTCTTTGCTTTCGGATCTCAAACTGTAGACACTTATTTCTTTTTCAGCCAGCAGCTCTCTAAGCTGTGTAAGAGCCAAATCAGCTTCAGTTTGTTCTCTGTGGGTTTGTGTTATGGTAGTATCTTGTCCCAAAAACGAATTGTTTGCACTCATCGAGAGAAGTCTATCAATAACAGCTATGGCAGGAGATGTGAATGTGACAGAGCGTCGGTTTGATCTGGTAGGAGTAATGGACTTGTTCCTCGATGTAACGACAGGATTAACAGCTGGTGTAACCACCATCATTGGCTTCGAGACATTGATATTTGCATCTTCGTTGGTTTCTTGAGAGACATTAGTGCCACTTTCGTATGTGGCATTTAATATCGAAGGTCCGGCGACAGGAGCTTCATCACTTCTAAGGGAAGGCCGGACCGGCTTTTTAGGTGTACTTTCCCTTTTCTGTATTTTACTCAGCGCTTCAAAGACCCCCGCTGAAGACATTCTCTTCGCAAACAGCGGATCAAACTTCAGAAATAGACTTTCCTTGCCACTATCGGCGACAACGTTGGTGTTTTTGTTAAGTAGAAACTCGAAAGCTTCTGCATCAATAAATAATTCTCCTTCTTCAGCATTATCTTCGACTCCCTGAACTGGTACGTCATTAAACTGCATCATGTCTACATTGTCAGCATCAATGTCTGACATTTTATCTATGACATCTTCAGTTTCCAGAAAAGGACCTTCAATGGTATCTTCATCTTCTGTATGTATTTCACGAGTAGTCAAGTTCAGGTGATCCGAAGCTTTCGATGATGATGTTGTGTTGCTTAAGTTAGACGTCTCTTTTTCCATTAACTCTGTCTCCACTTTGTCTTCAGGATCAACTTTTCGAACCAGTTGTGCTAATTTAGATTCGTCGATAGTGACAGTACTGTTAGCATCTAATTGTGAAGAAACAGACATTGAAGTTTCTCGAGTGCTTATTTTTGTTATTGTTGCAAATGGATTCTCAACTTCTGGATCAGGCGGTGGAGATTGGCGCATTTTTGATTTTGTAGCGAAAGGATTGAAGTTGACGTCGTCAATTTCTGGTATATTAAATACATTTTTAGATGATTTTAAACTATCTGTAGATGAAGTGCCAGCAGAGTAATAAGTTGATAGTTCGGACGACGATGTCGTTTTTATGTTATTTGACACTGAAACAATAGAGTCATTTGAAGTTTTATTTTCCATGCTGGTTTCAAGCGTGTTTTCTGGTTTGTTTACAGTGTTCTCTACTAATGCTTCAGATTTACAATACAGATCTTCTTGTAGTAGCGGAATGGCGTCAAAAGCTGCTAATTCGGCTTCCTTAGCTTGTTCAGTTTCACGCTTAACTTCAGTGTTTGATAAATGCTTATTTTTGGTGGCTTCTATTATAGCTTCAATTTTGTTTGCAGGCTGTTTAGAAGCGCTGTTATCATCAAAAGTATTATTAAACTTCTTCTTCGTTGAAGCTTTCTTTCTTTCAACGGGTTGAGACTTTCGTCTGTTTCCGATTCCTCTTTTAGGCACAGGTTCAAATGGCTTTGTTTTGTCATGTTCTTGTTCAACTATTTTACTGGGAGTATCAAGAGGTGGAGACAGTCTTATTTTTGTTGTAGTAGCAAACGGATCATCCATCTCATCAAAATTGAAATTGTATCCCCTTGAAGTTATCGGGGGAGAAGATGGTATATTAGCATTGGTGACAAACGGATTTTGCATATTCTCAAATGTCTCGTCTGTTTTTTCTAGTAATGTCTCAACACCGGCCATTAAAGAAACATAGGGGCTGTTATTTTCAGATACAATTATTTCATCTTCTACAGTCGTTATTTCTACTTCTTTATTCTCATTATTAACAGTGTTGCCAATAGTTTCAGTAAGCTCATGATCACTTGATTTCACATAAGGCTTGCTGGCCGAATTATTTTCTAATACGAAGTCAGACTTATTATCATTAGGAGTTGGCAAGTAAGTATTCACACTTTGACTTACAACATCAATGGGTTCGTCCTTCTGTGGTGTCAAATTAACAGGATTACTACTTATTTTGAAATCAGAAACATCATTATTTATATCTTCTGTAGCCAATGCTTTCATCTTTAGTTGCGTTTCTACATCATTGCTGGTTTCCACTGTCTGAGAATGATTACCCAATTCCTCTCGTTTTGGTGTTTCAACTGTTAAATTGGTTGGTGTTACAGTTTGTAAATTCTCGTCAGTCATGATAACAGTCTGATTCATTAAGTTAGATAAATCATGTGTTTGATTCAAACTTTCATTGATTGTGATATCCATAGGCATATCCATATCGTGAGTTTTGTTTTGATCCTGTTCGAAGTTGCCTGGTGTGACAGTATCATGAATAGTATTTCTAATAAATTGCGAATCATTAACCATTTCACTTAAATCATTGGGAACATGTTCATACGTTTGACTACAAGGAACATTACTGTTCGATGGCAATGCATCTTCGGGCACCAGATTACTAACCTCAGTTTCAAGTACGACTTTAGGGAAACTTTCTTTATTTTCCGTTACATTGGTCTTACAAATTTCAGTTGTAAATTCTAGAGCATTGGAAGGCAAATGAGTCTCCGTCTCAATAGACATTATATTATTATTGCCGTGTTCAGGTAACACTGTCTCATTTCCAATATTACTATGTTCAAGTTCGAGTGGTCTGGTGGCAGATATTTCTGCGACATCCAATTTAAATTCAGTATTTGCAGTTTCTAGACCTTCAGCAAGCTGAACCACGGCTGGTTCAGGAGATGTACGATTGAGGTCTTCCTGCCTAGTGGTGTCATTTTCAATTTTATCTTCAACAACACTATCTGATTGTTTCTTGATTGTTTCAATAATATCTATTTCTGAATGTATAACTGGCGCTATTTCTGTAGGTGTAGTATCCGGAACTTCAGCGTTTATACCTTCATTATCAATATCATCTTCGTCAGGTAGTGGTATATCAGATGGTTTTTCAATTTGAACGGCACTTACTGTATTTGGCCCAAATACATTTTGAGTTTCATTTAAAATTTTAGTAGGCTTTATTTCGAAAGTTTCTTTAGGGCGTTCTTCGTCAGGTAAAACTCCATCTACTATCATTTGTGTAAGCGAGATATTCAGAACTTCTGAGATCTTTTTCTGTAGTTCAACATTCGATAACTCTAAAGCTACTGTTTCTTGCTCAGAACTTGTTGGAATTACCATGGGAGCTTCGGTAGCCAACTGTGACATTTGTATTACCTGTGTTTTATCAGAATCTTGTCCAAAGTTAGTCTCCAGCTTTATCTGGTCCACCTCTATAGTTTGGAGATTGGGATTCATTGCAACATCACCAACTAGAGATAAATTGCTATTATCTTGATTTTGAATTAATTGTCGGACATCCTGATGTGTGTTAAAATCTATTGTACTATCATCAGCACTAGCTTCAGACACAAAATGAGTTATATTGCCATTATCGTCGTGGGTTATTTGCACTGTATCATCAGAATGTATACCAATGTCATCAGATACAATAAGAGCTTCCATTTCTTGATTAGCTTCTGTTTGGATTTCAGGAGCATCCAATGTTTTTAGCTCAATAGCTTGTGTAATATTGTTTTGCTCTTCTGGTGGTGTATTTTCATCTTGTTTTTTTACGATTGTCACATTCAATTCTTGGGTTTGAGATTCTGTGGTTTCAATTTCAGGTTTGTCATACTCTTCCATGGTTATAATATTTTGTTCTTGTTTGTCATTTTCCGGAATTGTAGATTCAATTTCAGGATTGTCCATTTCTTTCACAGTTTCATTTTTTTGTTCTTGGCTGTCATTTTTCGATATTAGATTTGTGGTAGTTGTGGCTGTTCCAATTTCTTTTTCCATGACTTCTTCCTCCTCTACAATGTTATTCTGTGTGCAACAGATTTCATGTTTCAAATCCACTTTGGAAGTAACATTTTCCTCAAGCTTATCAAGTTCAGACAAAATTTCATTTGTTTCTTTGGAGTAATCAGAATAATCGGAGGGTTCTGTCAGATCATTTTTGCACTCTCCCTCTGTAAATGATACACCTGTAATATCATAATATAGCACAGGTGGGTTTTCCATGCAACTATTATCTTTTTTAAGGGAAATATCTTTAGTCATGTCTGGATCCTGTACACTTGCAGCCTGTAAGAAATGTTTTTCTTCTGTTCCTTGTCTTTCAAGTATTTGAGAATCGTTTTTCGAAAATGTTGTTTCACAGTCTACAAATTCACTGTCAGATTCTACAGCAAAACTAACTTCATGGGATTCAAGAATAGGTTTCTCTTTAATTAGTGAGTCATCACAAGAAACGTCCATGTACTCAACAGTAGCATTTACATGACCTTCCACATTGGAATCTTGTACATGAATTCCAGCTTCTGCCGGTTTGTCCCCGGGAATTGCTTTTGTATTTTGAAAAAACAACTTCTGAACTGGAATTTTTTCATGGCTAAAAATTATTGTTGTTTCATCCGTCCAATTCAGCTCCTTCTCCAAATCATCATTAAAAACTATACTGTCTTTGTAGGGACTGTTTGTTTTTGAAGTGTTTCCATCTTTGGCTCTATGAGCAGCGATTGGAGTGGAAGCAACAGCTTGAGGCAAGTTCTCATTTGTGGAAACATCGGCTGGGCTCAATACTTCCGGCTTCACCTCTATATTATCACCTTCCAATGATGGAATTGGACTTTGAGATGAACGAAACATATTCAGTACAGACTTCAGTCCTCGAATGATTGGAGAACCACCATCCTTTGTCATTTCCTTTGTAGGAGTAGTTGCTTCAGGTGTGTGTAACGCTGATGATGACGTACTTGGCAGAGATAAATTCTCACCAATATCATTTGTTTCACTGACTGTAACTGTTATGCTAGAGTCGCCAGTAATAGTAGTGTCCAACTGCCTGAGAACTGAAGTATTTCCATTGCCATCCATGAATTGCTCCTTAGGAAGTGATTGCAGAGGTAAACTTTTTAATGACTTCATTGCACTATCGCTTTTAGTAATTGTAGAGTTCAGCGAGCGAGTTAAACTGTGGTTTTCATTGTTGGAATTTAACAAGTCTTCGTTGTCCATGTTTCTATTGTCGAGGGTAGCTGTGTAACTCTTAGACATGGGAGATGAGACAGGTGTCATGGAATACCTCAGTTTCATGTTGAGTTCGGAGACGTCCAGCTCCTCATAGCCCTTCTCGGTGCAGGGGAGCACATTGCTGTGGTGGTATGTGTTCTCCTTATCGTCGAAATCACTGTCCATGCAGTCCACGTCCATCGGCTCCACGTGGTGAGCCATTATCACTGCACTGTGCCCACTCCAGCCCTAATGTCCTCCGACGGCTCTCCAGACACAACACTGTTTTTTTGCCCGCTTCAATCTGGAGACATACACAAATAAATAATCAGTCCAATGTTTACAGTCAGCCGATTTCAGAGAGTTTCACTATGATTTCTAATACGTATTATAATGAAGCGACGCGATAAGTGTGTCATATGAAAACAAAAATGTCGGTGATCAGAACACGCAACTCACTGGGAAGTCTATTTTTAACTTTTTTGTGGTGTATGCGGTGCGACGTTCATTTTATGTAACGCGCGCGCCAGAGGGAAACTTGCCAAAACGCTTGCTCGTGCTTGAACCGGCCAGCCAAACAGAAATACAATGCAGAGAAACCGTTTGAAATCCGGTAACTTTTTATATTTGAACTGTCACAACAACAACTGAAGAACTACTGACTTGACAGTGACATACAAAAGTCTGTAAAACTGCCATACAAAAGTCAAAAACTGTGCTGTCATAATGACATAGGATCGATATTTTTTTTTGTTTTAGTTATGGCTTCGCACGGTTTGTGCATATAGCCAGTGTCAAGTATTTTATTATTTAAGTATTTCTTATTTTCACATTAAGAAAGTCACAGCAATATAGCAATCGTGGTCAAGTAGTCAAGTCAATTATTTACATCGTCAAAGTCACGATTCAGTAAAGTAGTGGATGCTTTACTGAAACTTCCTGGGAGTTTTGGAAAAATGCGAAATGACACGTTTTTTGAGTTTATATCATTCGCCTACACTCGTGCACGTTAACGAACACTTAATGGTTAATATTCCACCAATATTACACATTAACACTCGAAGAAACACAAGTTTGAGAAAATAATATAAAACCAACAACGCCTCACAATCGGATTCCCGCCAAAACTCCAGTTTAGTGTTTTTTATTATTTTTTTTTATTTATGGCTTTGCATGGTTTGTGCATATAGCCAGTGTCAAGTATTTTATTAGTATTTCATAATTTCACATTAAGAAAGTCACAGCAATGTTATAGCAATCGTGGTCAAGTAGTCAAGTCAATTATTTACATCGTCAGTCACAATTCAGTAAAGTAGTGGATGCTTTACTGAAACTTCCTGGGAGTTTTGGAAAAAATGCGAAATGACACGTTTTTTGAGTTTATATCATTCGCCTACACTCATGCACGTTAACGAACACTTAATGTTTAATATTCCACACTCGAAGAAACACAAGTTTGAACTAATAATACAAAACCAACAACGTCTCACTAGAGTTTTGGCGGGAATCCGATAGTGAGACGTTGTTGGTTTTGTATTATTAGCTCAAACTTGTGTTTCTTCGAGTGTTAATGTGTAATATTGGTGGAATATTAACCATTAAGTGTTCGTTAACGTGCACGAGTGTAGGCAAATGATATAAACTCAAAAAACGTGTCATTTCGCATTTTTTCCAAAACTCCCAGGAAGTTTCAGTAAAGCATCCACTACTTTACTGAATCGTGACTGACGATGTAAATAATTGACTTGACTACTTGACCACGATTGCTATAACATTGCTGTGACTTTTTAAATGTGAAATTAAGAAATACTTAAAATAAAATACTTGACACTGGCTATATGCACAAACCGTGCGAAGCCATAACTAAAACAAAAAAAAAAAAAACAAAAAAAACGTCTCACTATCGGATTCCCGCCAAAACTCCCAGTTTAGTGTTTGTTTTTTTTCCATCAATGTACTGTCCTAATCCATGCTGTTTACAAAGATAGATAAGCGTATTGGTTTGTATAAAAAACTAGATCAGTTGTTAAATTTCTGGTCATTAATGCTTAAATTGATAAAGCTCTATTTGATTTAAATTAAGTATATCAACCTTATCTTTCTTTAAAGTTATTGAGTTGCAATCTGAAATATTATTCATTCTCTCAATAATTCTCAAGGCCAAGGTCATACGTCACACCACACACACACACACATACAATGAGCGTAGCGTTTGTATTCTCTTTGAATACAATGTATTTGTAAATTAACTCAGCTGTCGAATTGTTATTTATTTGTTGCATCAATTAAATGGCTTTTGTAGTTATTATGATGAAATCAATTGGGTAAGCTAAACTTCAATGAATTTATTATCATGCATGTGTTGCAGGCGTAGTAAACTCTGTGATTACAAGTTGATTATAAGGTTAAAATGATAACCTCTCATTTTCACGTCTTCGCCCGCTCGTCACTAGTAATATTAACGTAAACTAGTTATTGTGACATTATTAGGCCAATAATGAGGTACTTAGAGTGCGCATGTAATTAATACACAGTTATATTCGACATGGTTGAGCGACTGTAGAAAATTCACACTGGTAAAACTAGTTTCGGTCTTGGCAATTTATAGGCACAGTGCAAGCATGTACGCAGCGTAGGTATTGTACTGAGTTACTCTGACTGACTTCAGTTCACTTGTAACAGTGCCAAAGAATACACGTGTATAATTACGACAGTGACCGAGAAAAAATTGCGCTCAATTATTGCAGTCGTAAGTAATTTATTTTTGTCATTACATTTGCCTTTCTATTTAACTCTTTCTCGCGTTCTAATTATTGTTTATGAGAATGTTTTAAGGTACTTATTTTGTGTGTTTTTAGATGGTTATTTATCAGACGTTGATGAGTTGTTACGATAGTATCCAATAATCTGTGATTCTACTAAATAACAGTTGTTTTTGTAAAACCGGTTTATTTTTAAAGTCCTACTACAGGGTTTTTCCGTGCAGTTAAAGGTTGTTTTTTGTATACCATACTCACAATAGAGCCTATAGAGTTTTATGCCTTAATAGAGTCTTGCATAATACCTACTCATACATTTTTATCAGTAGTATTATGAAACTGTACTTAACTAAATTATTAATAGCTTAACTAAATGTGTTAATACTGGTGATCACACATTTTCTTTTACAGTATGAAATATGGAAATTGATGGAGTCACAGTGAAGTTGTTATTCTTTGCGCAATCTAAAGAACTGGCCGGTGTAAGAGAGTCCACAATACTGTTACCGAGGAAGATCAGTTACAACCATTTGCTGGACATAATCGCAAAGAACTACAATCTTGAGAAGATCAAGCACAATATTCTGCTGGCCAAGAACGAGGTAGTCTGCGAAGAGACACGAGACATAGAAGTAACTGAGCGAGATAGTATAGCAGTCATACCACCTCTGAGCGGTGGATAGTAAAGTAAATAATTGCCGAAGTATAATATATCTTAAGTCTTGTGCATTATCACATAAACTCAAGTGTAATCATTGAAAGTAGATCACCGGGTAAACTTTCACTGAAATGGATCATCTGAAGCTGACAGTGGACAAGTTGTCTGTAGATGCAATAAGTGACCTGGTTACCGACAACAGCTGTGGTGCTATCTCTTTATTTGTTGGTACTACAAGAGATAATTTCGAAGGAAAGAAGGTAAATTGTTTATGTAAAACATATTATTTGTAAATAATATCTTGTTTTCGATACTAACCTACACTAATAATACTAATGTTATAGAGTTAAAGCATGTTAGTGACTAACGAAGATAATAACTCACTGAGATAATAACTGACTACCTACTGATCCAATTATTATGGAAATTCACACTATGTTTTATTGGGTAAAATGTTCTTAAATGCTACAGGAACACTGCAGGTGAAACCTCAAAGTAGTAATTTTAGCCTTCTTGTTCATTACTACTATGTAAAATAATCTGTGGACTCAAAGGTTCATAGCTGTAATCTACAATCCAATAGCCGGATAAGGCAAAACCATGCCTGCCAAATTGCAAACTTTTTTCTTATTTAAACTAAAAAAAAATGCTGTTATCCCTAAGGTAATTTATTCTTATAATCGAGTAAAGAGAGATGCAAAAACTTGTCTGTCCAAATTCAATCTATCAAGCCGAGCTGTTGAATTTTATAATGTCTGCTGAATTATAGTTTTGTATGATTCTTACTTACCTACACTTAATGATGGATAAAGTAATTAATGATGTAATTATTAACTTGTTGACATAGGTAGATATTTTTCATTATTAATTAACAGCTGTAACAACATACCTACATACTCTTACATTTAACACAGTACAACAGTATATTAACTAATAATTTAATGATATTTTCATATCAATAACTAAACCCGGTAAATTCATTTCTATCCTCATTTTCCGTTCCAACAGAACGCATTGAAAATTGTCAGTTGTGGTCGACCCAACCAACTGGAAACCGGATCGGTAGTCACTGACTGCATTCTGCAATCCTGCCGGATTGGCTGAAGCCGTACAATTGTCAGTCATTATGTATGTAATTACTTGCAGGTGCTCCGGCTAGAGTATGAAGCGTACGAGCCGATGGCGATCAAAGCGATGAAGTCGATATGTGAGGAGGTGCGAGACAAGTGGCCCGCTGTACATAGCATAGCCATGTACCACAGGTAATATATAATATGTAGGTACCTACCTGACATAAGTACTGGTTTAATAGATTTAATCGTATCCAAGAGCCAGTCTGTGTTATGCTTCTTTTTTTATCTTTAGCTGGTTTACCAACTGTTTGACTTGAAACAGCGGCGCACATAACACATATGCATTATAATAATATGTAGTTAGTAAAGGTGAAATAGGTGTCAAATAATAGCATGATAAACTAAAAAATAATGTATTTTTACGGAGACTATTATAACCGATGATACGTATTTACATGAAAATTAGGTATACAATTATACCTACCTATTTATGGTATGATGGGAATACATTGTAAACTGCATAAAAAAAGAAAAACGTTTATTTGCAGCAACACAGGTTTTAAAGTATGTTTTTAGAATGGGTAGTGGGTAGGTAGGTATAATAATTGGTCTGTACCTACTATTTGTTCCGCAACGTTGCGTTACAAACAAACTGCAATGCGTGTTCGTTATGGCTCATCGTTAACCAACATGTAATTTTAAGTAGCCTACCAATTTACCACATCCTGTGTTGTGTTAATTTCATTTGACTAGGTAATGTATGACCCGCGGTTTTCTTCTATGAATAAAAAAATTCAAAAACCTATAAAAAACCACATAGAAAAAAAACGTGAAATCATAGCTAAGATACCTCTCGTCAAGTCACATAAATAACAAACTATCAAATTCTGGTAGTACCCAACGTATATGGCTTACCGATGTACCTGCGCAGAAGATGAATTTTCAAAGCGCGGGAAATGCTATTGACCGCTATAATATTGGTCGGCAGCCGCCCGCCATCTAAGCGATCGCCGCGTGGCATGAGTGGGATGGAACTAGCAGCTGCAGTGTATTATGAACCTTATAACAGTGATCTTAGGTTGATTGTAAGTTTTAAGCATTATTTCGTTAATCTTCGGACCATACTTTCTTTTCTGCGCGAACGAAGATTCACGACGCGCCTTATAAGTTGGGTACTACTGTACATGCGTTTGCATTACAATGCGTCACACTCTTCTGTCTGTCAGAATACCGCGGACGAAACCGCGGGGCGCGGCTACTATAAATTAGGGGCACATTTAATTTTTACCCGACTGCCGGAGGTGGGTACTGTTTTTATATTGTTCATTTACTACTTAGAACGTCGATATAACGTATTTCCATGCCAGCATCATTAGCATGAATATATTCCATACTATACGAACTTTATATAATATTGTTGATGTGAAAGCGTATGTTTGCATGCCTACACAGCTGAACCAATTTTGATGAGCATTGCTATAGAGATAGATTGATTCTCGCAGAAGGAAATGGGGTCATTTTTAACTGTACCACGCGGGCGTGGTCGGGGTAAAAGCTAGTGTTTCATGTGACCACCAACAATGTCCTTACAGACAACATTTTCCGTCACTACATTATTACTAGCTTTTATAGTTATTCTTGTGTAATGTTATGTTTGTTTTACTGTCATCATGCCGCGTCTTCGCAGCCATGAGTTTCAGTGATAAGCAACTGATAAGCGATAGGTAACTGTTTTGTACGTAAGTAAATAACTTGTTTGGAGAAAGTCGAGTGTCATTCTGTAACATGTAGGTATGTTTTATAAAACGTTCTTGGTTAGGTATATGTATAAACCTCGTTATAATTATTTATAACATAACAGTCAAAGTTCCAAAGTAAACTCGTGGTCTATATTTCTACCACCTCAGTACATACGTAAACACTTTTTACAAATCCCATAACTGACTACAAAGTAATGAGATCATCATTTATTAGATTTAAAGAATATCGTAATAAATTTACGAAGTCCACTTGAAAAAAATTTGTTCGGTTGTTCAATTATTAATTCAATACAAAATACCGATGTAAGTATGTAGAATCCTACCTACGTACATCATTACCATCCACTTTCTTTACTCAAAATATGATTCACAAGGAATAAAAAAATAAACATCAAATTAAAATCTACAGTGTGATTTCCGATTTTAAAATAAAGATACAAATGTTGCAATAAGTAGGTATGTATACCTACTCTTGCAATGATAAAAACGTTCACAAAACACACTTACGACATTGAACAGCTTCAATGAGCTCAAGTAGGTTTATTTATAATTTATTATCAATGTTAACTGGTCAGACCGCTTTTTACATGCGTGATGGCATAACCTTGAATGCATATTGTGCACCTTATTATGTTCTTATAAAAGTTAATTGACGCCACTCAATACACAAGTCTATAGATACTTTTTTTTAATCCAAGAAAAGGATACACTCTCTGCGGGGACGCAGTGCGTGAAGGAGTGTTTATGTGGGACGAGATTCCCACTAAAACCCCGGGGTTTCCCTCCGGGACGACTAATCTCGGGACTGTGGGACGCTAGCGCACTCAGGCCGACTATGTTGATCCTCAGAATCCCATCCCATTGATTGATACTTCTATTTTGAGGGGGTAAAAGACCCCATATTTGTCCCCTCCGTCACAGGGGTGACGGTGGGGGCGTATGTTGCTCGAACCCACTAAACACCCCGCGATCAGTCCTTCACTGAGATGAGGCAAGATTTCGCATTCGCCATCTTGCCTCTGCGCTTATAAATAGTTGGGTGTTCTTCCCACTATAGGCTGCCCCCAGACCTGTGGGGCCGTGCAAGCCGGCTGGCGTCTCCCGACCAGAGACCCCACAGCAGTATGTAACCCACAGACATATAGTAAGAGGAAGCAAACCTTACATTACACATGTCTAGTAAAGCAAGAAAAAAATTACATTCGACAACTATAAGGCTGACAAAGATAATTATATCCATACGTTCAAAAACAAATACGTTCAATGTGGCGGGCGGATTCACTAGATATCTGTGATGTACGGTCTGCGTCTGTGACGTAACCCTTTTTTTTTACCTAAGAAAATCCTTTATGGATACCACCCGGCCCGGGCGGGGTGATGATGTGGGAATCCCGCCTTGAGAAAGGCAGTTTACCCACTAAAACCCGGGGTGTTAAAACGGCGTAAGAGGCGAAGTAATCCAACGCAACCTCTCCCACCCTTGCAGACTGGGCGACGTGCCGTGCCGCGAGGCGTCCGTGGTGATCGCGGTGAGCAGCCCGCACCGCGGCGCCTCCCTCGCGGCGGTGGCGCACTGCATCGACCGGCTGAAGGCCAGCGTGCCCATATGGAAGAAGGAGGTGTACGAGGCCGCCGCGCCCGTGTGGAAGGAGAACGCGGAATGTGCGTGGAGTAGCCGGCGCAGGGTTAACGGGCAGACGGTTTAGAACCACTGGCCGTATAGTATACTAGAAACTGCACGTTATTCCCAACGACCCCCACTAATATTGCCACCACTGGTGGTGGTTAGGACAAAATAATGATAAACAAAAATAAAATATTATTTTGTCCTAACCGCCACCAGTGGTGGCCATATTAGTAGGTATCGTTGGGAATGCACGTGACTTTTTATCGCGATAAAAAGTATCGATATTGATCTTGCTTGGATGCTACTTACATCACTAAAAACAGTTATTATATTTCATAAAAGCATAGTTTTATAATAGTTTTAGCCAAGCCACACATCACACATAATATCTACCAATAAAATATACCCACTGCTGAGCACGGATCTCACCTAAATTTCGTAAGGATTAGGTCGTAGCCTACCACGGGGGCCCGATTATTGGATCCATCCCTACGAAATAATTCTCGGGCATAAAGGGTTTTCCTCACGATATTTTCCTTTACCTATCGAAAAACAAGTGATAATTGCGTACATTTACAAGAAACACATTGGTATGTGCCCGCACTGGGAATTGAACTTACAAGCCGCTGGTTGGAAGGCGGACGATCTCTCCACTCCACTACTACGTTATCACCGCTTAGCCAAGGTGACTGCTTATTTCTTAGGTACATCTTATATGCTTAGCAAAAAAGATAGATGAATTTATTTGTTGTTGACTAAAGCTTTTTGAGATTTTTATGTAGTTGTAATTAGGAAATATAGACTGTGTGAGATACATGTGATACACAAGTAAATAATGTTACATAGACATTATTTTCGCATAATAATTTTAGGCTGAAGATCCTTAGATCGTAGATCTTAATATTTTATAAATATAATTATGTAGGTACCTAAATTAACTCCTTTAATGTAGGCGTCTAATCCGCGCCAATATAAGGCCTGTATTCACTATAGCAGAGTTCCGCGGAGACTCGTGAGCAACCAATAAGATGATCAAAACGTCATCTCCTAGAATATCATAGGTCCTTTTAGTGATAGTTGGATGAAACCTTTCGTTTTCAAGCATATCCACTTTGGTGGATTGTCACCCTAAATTAGTTCCATAAGCGCTATGCTCCACTCGCTCGTATTTACTCATTTGTTGTGATGCGTAAGAGTGCGGCCGCATGTCAGCAGTATTTCTTGCGGGAACTGAGGTAAGGTAGGCAACCCTAATGCGTGTGCGCATCGTATCTGCCTCGTTTTGATACGATATAAAAGAGACAAGAAACGAATTGCGGATCTTAGGTCAGCCTTTCGGGGTGGTTTAGGTGGTCGGTCGTTTTATGCTATTGCAGTTGTTTATCTGAACAAACTTTGTTTTATTCATGTTTTTCTTGTTTGTTGCTATCAAATAAATGTTTTGTTATTTGCATGCGTTTCTGTTATTTACCCTGATAATAATTTATAAATAATTTCATTAAAATCTGTGTCAAATAAACAGATTGCATTAAATTCACTTATACCTACCTACTCTATAAAGTTAACAATTACCATGAAATTTGACTAGCCCAAAAATGCCCCGAGACCTTTCGAGGTCTTTAAATACCCTTCTCTGGTCTCCTGGGGCATGTAAACCCTGTTGCACTACAACCCAATAGACAAATGGGAAAACCCCCACACATTGCCACGCGATAAATATGGCAAAAATCCTGATCGTCCCCAGTAGAGACAACAACGACTGGTACTACATTGTATATTTACCAATTGCTACCGGCATTAGTAGGTACCTAAGTAAGGATTAAGAAGAGACCTTAACATTCCTCAGAATATAAAAGTTACAACTACCCTCATTTCACAGGTGAAGACATAAAGCCCCCTTTACACTCACCGGAAGTGGACATAGACAAGAGCCTCGTCCAAATAACCGTCTCCAACGAAGAGCTGCAGCAGCGGATACAGAACTTCATCGAGAAGAAACGAGATCAAGTCAACATGAGCAACATACACGACTTCATCCCGAACAGGGGTGAGAGCGAGGCGGAAGACGGAGAGACTTGCGCGAGAGTGAGAACGCAGTTCGTGAAAAGGAGCGACTCAAAAGGGCATTTGAAAAGTAAGCTGAAAATTATCACTATTGAATGTATATTACTCATTAGTAAAGACCATATCCACGATACGTGAGCAAATTATAACTTCATACCATAAACCACAACTTCCAGTCCGCAAAGTCCACAACGAGTGGGGGCCTCAAACGGTGCAGAGCTTCGCCCCCGCCGCCGCACAGGACGCGTCGGGCCTGCCGGCCTCCATAGCGGAGCGCGTGCTCGGCGTGGAGCGCTACCTGAGCATAGGGCCCGTGCCGCGGGACGTGTACCGGAGGCTCAAGGACATGGAGGACAAGATCGCTTATCTGCAGGCCGTGTCGCCGGAGTACGCCATGTTTTGGGTGAGGGCAGAGAATTTGAGAATTGATATTTTTCTCGTCGTTTTTCCCTTGATGTTATTTTTATGGGCAACTCTCTTTAGTACATAGTGTCTGATTCTGCGGCGGATAGTACAGGGTAAGGGAATGATATTAAAATTTGATAGTCATCGGTGGTTTGGTGTGACCAATATGGCCGATTTTTTAATTTATATTCTTAATTACTGCGTAGATAGAATGGAATACAATCATGCGCTTGTCAGTGGTAAAAGCTGTGAAATATTATGTATGTTTAAAATACCTTCAAAAATACATTATTTTTACAATGAGAATATTATTGTCAGTGCTTTTACTTGACTTTCAAATATCGCTCTTCTGGTCAAGGTCTGTGCCATCTGCCCCGTTAATCGTCAATGCCTGGGGCTGAACGGAGCGGGGCAGTTATACACACAAATCTAGTGTTTTTACTGGAGTACGTAACATCTGGGAAATATAACTACCAGTTGCCACCACTGCCAATGTTCGAGTTTTTTTTTTTAAACGTAGTCCCACTAGGATTGCTCCTGTATTGTGGGTACCGCTTACAGACATATAATTTCACATGCACATCACACCCAGACCAGAAATAAAAATATTTGTGGATCGCACAAATATTTGTTCCAGGCAGGAATCAAACCCGCGACACCAAGCGCAGCAGTCCGATTGTTCAACCACTACGCCAATCGTGCCGTCAAAATGTTATTATCCCAGTTGTCGTCAAGGGCGTCGTATGAGATTTTTTTCCCAATTATTGTCGCCATTATAAACATAGCTGGTGGCGACAACTGGGAATGGATTATTTCATCCGTAGAATTAATGTTTTCTAGAAACTGCATTCCTTGGAATATAAAACATCTGGAAAGTGCCCTAAAGTTACCTCAGGTCTAACAAACCCATAAATGTTACCTCGTTACAATGTTCTCTCAGAATTCCAAGTTCATTTACTGCTGTTACAATAATAAATACCCTTTGTTATAGAAAACCAATCGGGAGTCCGAAGACGCCAAGCAAGACACTATAGACTACACGTTTTCCGCCGACGACATCGCCAAGAAGATTGAACAACTCGAGAAAATGAACATGGCATGACATGACTCAACGGTTTATTCCCAACGACCACCTCTTATTCTGCCCCCAGTGGTGGCTGAACATATTTTGTTGTGATAGACAATTTTAGGTTAGGCCTATTTTTACAAGTAATTTTCAGTGTTCTTATATGGTCATTTTTGCCTCCATATATATATCTCGGAAACGTGACACTTTGGGTTAGCATATAACTTGATATTTTTGCTTTGTTTAGGTGTCCCATGTCCATATAATAATACTACTTTCATCGTGTGCTGCAAATTTGCCGGACAATCACCGCTGATATCTATACCCATCGTTCGACTTCGAGGAACACAATAAAAAATACCATGTGAACACTATAAAATCTATTTATTTATAATGAATTAATATTTACAAAAGTCATGAGCAAAAATATTAACAGCATCATAATATACAATATCCCGAGAAAATATAGCACATTCTGAGAGAGGAAGAAAGTAAATAGTGGTCATTTGAATGTGTTATTTTTAGTCCAGAAACTGTATCATAAATATTTTTGGTATTCACATGATGAACTAATGGAGTGATGAAGACTTTTTAGCTAAATGCTTTCTGACAGATTAAAAACAAATTTTTAAATTAACTTACAATCAAAATGTTGCCAAATTGATTAATTTACTTGCATCCTTCATTTACAACAGCTCTATTTACATCACACATTCAAGTCTTATCATACTCAATCCCAGCAATGATCTTGTCGTTTTTAATGGGGTTTTCCCAACGAGTCACACTAAATCCGGTCACAGTGTGACTCGTTGGGAGATTTTTCCCATCGAGTTACACTGTTACAAGTTGGGAACACAACAAGTTAAAACAAGCAACGAGTAACAGTTGGACTCAATGGAAGACAAAAAAACAAGACCGCCCACCCCGACACAGATTTTTTATTTTTAGATTTTTAGTGTTTTTAGCAATAGTTATTTAAATATTATCTATACTTACTAATATTATAAAGAGGAAAACTTTGTTTGTTTGGTTGTAATGAATAGGCTCCGGAACTACTGAACCGATTTGAAAAATTCTTTCACTGTTGGGAAGCTATGCTATCCCCGGTACACATAGGCTACCTTTTATCCCGTAAACATTAATGGTTCCCGCGGGATAGTAGTTAACGCGGGTGAAACCGCGAGGTGCTTCTAGTATTATATAATTTGAGTTGACCGAAACACTTTTTTGAGTTACTCGTTGCAACTTGTTTTAACTTATTGTGTTCCCAAGGTGTAACGCGATGGGAAAAAAACTCCCAAAGAGTCACTCTTTGACCGGATCTGGTGTGACTCTTTGGGAACCCAGATGGTCCATAAACAAGACTATTCACACCGTTTGTTTCTCGCTCTAGTAGACAATGTTTCTGAGCGACAAAAAGGGATAGAGCTACGGAACAATACAATACCGTGCGGTCAAGGAGAGTAACTCAAATTAGTCTCATGTACCCCAGTCAGTGGAACTAGAAAAGCGGTTTCTAGATGAAGAAACATCTCTGATGCATAGGTACGTAGTTATATCGTTGTTGCAATCGGCTTCAATCAACTGCAACCACTAAAACGTATGTTTCAATGAGTTTCATATAACAACCGATTGCAACAAAGAAACAAGGACTGTTCTATTTTCACTGTCACGAGATGGCGCTTGTTTCAGCTTTCTCTGCTCAGTTCTGCTGCGGGCGGCGCATGAACAGCACCAGCCCTAGGGCGGCTAGGAGTGCCGTGATGAGGTACAGGTCCCAGTTGGAGGCCAGGGCCGGCTCGCCGCCCAGGAACACCAGAGCCAGGGGGCTCTGCAATAGATACTATAGATATACGAGGTGAGGTGTTGTTGGTAGAATTGTTGTAGAAAAGAGTGTTGGTCCTTCGATGTTTTGGCTAAAAGCGAACTGGGCTTGTCGAAGGGTACTCAGTTTTTTCGAGTACAAGCCGGGAGCGAGGCCTCACTGAGGGCAGCTGCTCGAGCGCCGGGGCGGAGCGAAGCCTCACCGTGGCCAGCAACTCTAGCGCCGGGACGGAGCGGGGACTCACCGTGGCCAGCTGCTCGAGCGCCGCGGCGGAGCGGGGACTCACCGTGGCCAGCTGCTCGAGCGCCGCGGCGGAGCGGGCACTCACCGTGGCCAGCTGCTCAAGCGCCAGGGCGGAGCGGGGACTCACCGTGGCCAGCTGCTCGAGCGCCGGGGCGGAGCGGGGACTCACCGTGGCCAGCTGCTCGAGCGCCGGGGCGGAGCGGGGACTCACCGTGGCCAGCTGTTCGAGCGCCGGGGCGGAGCGGGGACTCACCGTGGCCAGCTGCTCGAGCGCCGGGGCGGAGCGGGGACTCACCGTGGCCAGCTGCTCGAGCGCCGGGGCGGAGCGGGGACACACCGTGGCCAGCTGCTCAAGCGCCAGGGCGGAGCGGGGACTCACCGTGGCCAGCTGCTCGAGCGCCGGGGCGGAGCGGGGACTCACCGTGGCCAGCTGCTCGAGCGCCGCGGCGGAGCGGGGACTCACCGTGGCCAGCTGCTCAAGCGCCAGGGCGGAGCGGGGACTCACCGTGGCCAGCTGCTCGAGCGCCGGGGCGGAGCGGGGACTCACCGTGGCCAGCTACTCGAGCGCCGGGGCGGAGCGGGGACTCACCGTGGCCAGCTGCTCGAGCGCCGGGGCGGAGCGGGGACACACCGTGGCCAGCTGCTCGAGCGCCGGGGCGGAGCGGGGACTCACCGTGGCCAGCTGCTCGAGCGCCGTGTTGGCGTTGAGGCGCGCCAGGGCGAGCGCGGCGGGCAGGCGCGCGTCGGGCGCCGTGTCGGCCGCCAGGTCGTAGCAGCGCTTGGCGAGGTGCAGGTCCCGCGCCAGGCCCTCGCCCCGCTCGTGCATGTAGCCCAGGTTGAACGTGGCCTGCGCACTGTGCAGCTGCTCCGACGCCACCCTGCGGAGCACGAGCGGAGGCGTTCACAGCTGGCACCGTCTCCCCTCCGCCTCCGCCTGCGGCCCGGGACCGACCTGTAGTGGTGCGCGGCGGCTTCCAGGTCGACGGGCGTGCCGTGTCCGTAGTAGTGGTAGTCGCCGAGCTTCACCCGCGCTGCGGAGCAGCCCTGCGCCGCGGCCCTGGACCACAGCTGAAGCGCCCGCCGGTACCGCTCGTTCTCGGGGAATATTCTAACTTCGCCTGGAAAAATTGTAAGCGGATCAGCTGCGCCAGTTTTAGCGACTCATATCATCGGTCTGAAGACCACCAGACTTCATGGTAGCTAAGAATGAAACGTGTCCTTCGAGTTGAAACATTTTGGTCCTTCGAGTTTGAACTTTTTGTTCCTTCGAGCGGAAACTTTTCGGCGCTACTGATCTCACCGATGTCGAGCAGATAGGCGGCGTTGGACTGCGCCACCTCGTATCCGGTGTCGGCGAGCGCTCGGTACTGCAGCCAGGCGGCGTCGGTGTCCCGCGCGCGCCACGCCGCGTGCGCCGCCATCAGCCGCGCCGCCCACGCGCCGCGCTCGCACACGCTCTTGAACAGCTGGAGGACACACGGCCGTCACTAGCGAACAATAAGTGAGAGGGCTCCGCTTGCTCGGCAGGGGGCGAGCAGTACCTCGACGGCGGTGGTGCAGGAGCGCAGCACGCCCAGCCCCTGCGCGTGCATGTGCGCGAGGTGGTACAGGGCCAGCACGTGGCCGGTCTGCGACGCGAGCGAAAAGTACTTGTTCGCTTGCTTAAAGTCTCGCCGAACGCCGATCCCGCCTGGAAATGATAATTCTAGCTATTTATTATTGCTTTATTGTATGTATTGCTAGTAAGGGATTCTTAAAAATCATAGTGTTTGCACTAATTTTTATGGTCTTTGGAGAATTGTTCTGGAACGGTGCGAAGCGAGCGAAAATAATGAAAATTTCCGCTCGCTTATCTCCGACCCTTTTTTACAGTGTTTCCAGTTTTTTTTTTAATGTCAATGCCTATTAAATTTTGGATACATACACACACACACATACGTTTTATATGTGCCTTCCAAATGAGTATTGAAGAGCATAAGCGAAACGCTCGCTTCGATCATTCTAAATTTTTACGCTCGCTTCGTTCCCGATTCAGTCTGAAAAGCGGTTTGTCATTTGAAAACTTACCAAAGTACATAAACCCTAAATGCAGTTGTCCATCCACCCAGCCCTGGTTTGCCGCACTTGTGAAGTATTTGAAAGCTAAAGTAGTATCTTTTGGAACACCGCGACCCTGTAATTTGGGAACATTTTAGACAACTTCATTATATATTTATGCTCTCCTTTAAGTACATTTGAATTTGACACTTACCTGCAAATACATAAGGCCCAAGCCGCTCTGTCCGACGGGGTTATTTAATTCAGCCGCTTTCTGGAAATAGCGGAGCGCTGTGTCGTTGTCGGCTTTGATTCCGTCTCCACCCTCTAAGTATATCTAGAACAAGCAAGTACTTTTAACTATTAGAACATAAATAAATGTGAATATAAATAAAATTATTCATAAAAGTCATTCTTGATAAAGAAAACGAACTATGAAGCGTACCTACCTTTCCCAAGAAAGCATTAGCAACAGCGTTGCCCGCCTTGGCGGCTTGCGAGAAGTAATGCAGCGCCTTGTTCATGTCGAGGGTGACTCCGCGCCCGCCCTGGAAATGCAGCTGGCCTAGACCAACCTGCGAACAGCGAATGGCTACATTATTGAAGATAACAACTGATAAGCTTGTAAGCGTGTAACTGATAATCCTACCGACTGCGCCATAATCAATTTTACTTTGGTAAGTACTAACTTGCGCCTGCACGTCCCCTTTCTCTGCTAACAGCTGATAGTATTCAATGAGGTCTGTGTCGAGGGTGCCGCCGGAGCCTCCCTCGGCCTCGTCCACCAGTCGCGTGCGGAGGATCGCCGGTCCTCCGCTGAAGGTCACCTCGCTAGCCACTGACAAATAGATAATGCATCAAATCTCATGCATATCTTGTAAGTTGTAAGATAATGTCGCATCTGTGAGGAGACGTTACCTTTAGCAGCCACCTTCATATACAAGTCCAAAGCTTTAGGACAGGAGCTCGGCACGGTGACGCCGGCCCAGTGCCGGTACCCGAGCGCCATCTGTGCATAGGAGCTGTCCCCCAGGGCTCCAAACGTGTAGTGGACCAGGGCCTTGGCTTGAGAGACCGGGACACTTATGCCGGCAGAGTAGAGGAACCCCATGCCCTGGAGAATGTTAAAAAAATTACAATTCATGCCAGCATATAGTATAGTACAGCATATTATTGTGTATGATAGAACACATAGTGTAAGCCCTTATTTGTGTAATTATTAGTATGTGAGTATTGTGTTCATAATTTGACACTGATGTCAACCGACCCAACCCTGTTCCTGCTGTCTATCTTGTCCATCCTAATGTTGTCTGGTAGACATCCCTTTATTAGCGGTTAGACCACCCATTGTACCTATTTTTAAGTTTTTCCTTCCCATGTTCTTAACATTTTGGTGTCAATAAAGAGTTATCTATCTATCTACACTGCCAACCTACCATGACCTTAGCAGGAAGAGATCTTAAGTTCATACCACACAAATTGAGAGACCACTACAGCTATGACTTTTATACAATGATGTTCCCTAAGCCTATGTTTTCATTGCATTTGATTAATTAAATTAGTTACCAATGCCGGCTGAGGTTTCGATCCAGATGCTGTTTAACTGACTGTTATTAAAGGAAAAACTCCGACCGCGGCGCCAAGCGTTACTGACTACTGACTACTGACACGTGACCGACCGTACCGCACGTGTGTAGCAGTTAGTGATAATCTGTCTTGATCAACCTTGAAAATCAATCAAACCTCAATCTAAACGAAGAATAACTCACTGCATGAGCGTCAGCATTTCCCTCTGCAGCCAACTGTTCAAATATCGCCTTGGCCCGGTCTACATCGAGCTCAACACCTTCCCCGAATATGTGAGACCAGGCCAGCTTGATCTTAGCCGGGATGTAGCCGTCGTCAGCAGCACCTTTGATCTGATAAATGGTGGCTGTAAGGTCTGGAGTCCGTCGGCGCAGCTTCTTCATTGCCTCATCGTATACTTCTTTGGCTGGAACAATGGATAGAAAAGAATAGAACAAACAATACTCTATGTACAGCAGTAATAAAATACATAATGTAAAATATGTAATGGAGCTTTAGCTAAATCTAATTTACCACTTAAAACAATCTCTCACATGGAATAAGGGGTTGTAGATATTTAAGATATTAATGGAATGATCTTCCACCCAGGTTAATACCCTGATATACAGCATGGGGAACATTAAAGCAAGTGTTGCAAGTACTCGAGTCCCTATCTAATAAAGGTAGGCAGTGCACAGGCATTTTCCCTATCGTTGTGGGTGTCCATAGGGGCAGATGACCAATTACCATCAGATTTCTTTAAACATACCTTTTTTCAACTCCGGAGTGAGTTCCTCCTCTTCATCTTCAGGTAGTGGCGGTAGAGTGTCCAGGAGATCCTGTGGGTTTTCCGCTTGTAATTTCTAAAAGCAGAAATACATGGGAAATAGCCCTATAAAGTATTCAGTCTTAAAAAAATAGCTTCCCCCCTTAAAATCAGGATAAATCAGGAATAACTTCAAAATAGTTTGGTTTGTAGTCATGAATCATCCATCCATTGGTGGTGGATGGGTGTGGATAGATGGATGGATGATTGGTTGGATATCTGTGTTCTTGTATGCCTTCATTACCTCACTGCGCCCTGGGTCCTCGGTCAGCTTCAAGTCTTGGTAGCTCGGCTTGGAGTTCTTCATAATACTAGACTTCAAGAGTTTCAAGGTAAATTCCATCTGCTTCAATTGATTTTCTGTAAATAGCCACAGACTATTCAATATTTTTTTTACATTAGAATGATAAGTAATGCATTACAAGCTATCTACTGAAAACCACATTGTTTCCAGTTCAGTAGTTTTTACATTGTACAAAAACAAACATGGGTAGACTGGCACCATTTCTTTAAATATTATTATTCTTATTCAATACTTTATTTTAAGTCTCTTAGGCCATTTTATTTTTTATAATTTAACTAGAAGCACCTCGCGGCTTCACCTGCGTTAACTACTTTTCTACAGGAACCTTTAATTTTTATGGGCGAAAAAAAAGGCTATGTTACCGGGGATAGTGTAGTTATCTAGCAATGAAAAAAAAATCTAATTCATCAAATAGTTTTGGAACCTATTTAATGCAAACAAACAAATTATCAAATCTTTCCTCTTTACAATATTAGTATAGAATTATCTTCTAGGCTCAGACTTTACACCCTTTACTTTTTATACTCAGCAATGCATTTCAGTCCCTAAATCAAATATACACGAATGTCATGTCATAGTCAAAACTGAACACTATTGTTTACTTTTGAACAGTAACAGGGTCAATTGAATTTCCTCACCCACCGTGCATGTCTTTAGTGCTCCTCACAGCCTCCGCATACTCCTTAAAAGTCAACAGATCCTCGTTCATAGCTTCGTCTAGCTCCTTGTTCACCGCCGCCTCCAAGTCTTTCAAATATTCAGGGGATAATTTATTAACTTCAGCCTCCTGAGTGTCTTCTTCATCGTCGTTTTTCTCCTTGTCCTTACGAGCATCTGGCCCCAAAAGCTCAGAAGTGGACATTACCACGCACAAGCACAACATAAATAATTCAAAACCTCTCATTTCAGCTCACAAATCGCTCATCGAATTAAAACACTTTACCACTTACGTGTCCTTAGTTATGAACAACTCGGTCAATTCGTACGATTTTTATTTCACACCGGTATATTATTTTGTAACTGTTTACAATGCCTTTCTCGGAGGGACACGTATATAAATTATAATTGTAAAATAGCGCGTCAGTAAATATTTTTGCGATTTATCCCAAACTTCTTTTTCTGGAAGAATTTGCAAATTTTATTGTGAGCAAGCAAACCAGCTATTTTTGCAGTTGTTGAGTGCTGTCGGCTGTCGTCTGTCACTACATTGCAAAAGTCACTGTGCGCTAGAGCTGTAGCAAACCGTATGTATTCGGTACTCAGTAACGGGTGCGCCATCTAGTACCGAGTACCGAAACGGTACTGGCGAATCCGTTTCGTTAATCGCATGTTTCGTATGCGCGTGGTATGGGTGCACCGACCGCACCAACACTGTTCGAGCTCACGCAAGTAAGTACGCACGTCGCACGCAAGTAAGAAGCAACGTCTATACGTGTATTGAAACGTTTGCTGATCGTATGTTTTACGCATACGTATTGCGCGCGCAAAATCGTATGAATTTTAAAAGTACGTTACGTTACAAAGAACGATGTTTGTTTGTTTTGTTTAGTGAAGTAGGTAATCATTTGGAAAATCATCGTCCTAAAATTAAAATAATACTGTTTGTTTGTTTTACAGAGGTATAAATTGTGTGTGTAGAGTAGTGAAGTGTGTTGATTGGAACTATTTGGAACAGAAAAAAGGTAATAAAGACTTTTGTACAAATTACAAATATTATGGTTATATTTTTGTTTTTTATTCCAGGTTTTTTGTTCTTATAGACATATTATAATAAAGCTACCTTCGTACTCTAATGAAATGTAATTGTTTCTTGGTAAACAAAAGCTGTTATTTAAATTGTTCTTAATAATTATGGTTTATTATTGTTACGAGCTGGGAGGGGTTCGGGGTAGAAAATAAATATTCCAATCAGAACACCTGATTTAATCCCAAAAATAACCGACAAGAATCCGTTAGGTACTCACTAAAAATCTCTACACACCATTATTTCCCTCTGGCAACATTCTAGCACCTGACGAGTAGTTCGACCTCTTGTCCAGAGATGGCGGTGCCCAAATACTGGCGGCCGCACATTGAGCTAGTTCTTACTACTCCTCAATAGATGGCGCCTTCTCCAATGCATAGTGAGCTAGTTTTACTACTCCTCAACAGATGACGCCTGTTTCAATACCTTTCATTCAAGCGGCGCAACATTATTTACACTAACATAATATATTATTTATTTTTTACATTTCAGTTTACCTGCTACAATGGATAAGAGAAGAAGTTAATTATGGGGTTTTTTTACACAGACTACAGGCGATAAGGCAAAATGTGATCTTTGTAATTGGTTGTATTCAGTGAAAGGCGGTAAAGTAACGAGTAACGATACGATAGTAACGGGTGCTCATTGCTAAAGTAACGAATACATACGGGTATGCTTTTTTTCGTTACTTTTACACCTCTACTGTGCGCTTATTATGTCTGCCAAATGTCAGTCAGTTTTTTGTTTTACCTACCACAAGACATACCTACCGATATTTTTGAGGTACCTACCAATACTTTCCGTTCCGGAATACAGAGAATATAATTACTTATCTATTTCATGAACCTAGTACCAGAAATGGACTTGACAAAAGCGTATATCTGAAAGGGACACACTGGGCTACAACCCCTATAAATTGGATACATTTAATACACGTTATTTAGGTGTGGCCCCAATCATTCATGCGACATTATAAAATGTCACAATAAATTTAATAGACGTTATTCAGGTGGTGCTCCAATCATTCGTGTGACATTGTAAAATGTCAAATTGGTTTGCTTCTGCAGCTAAGCAAAAAATTACATAGTGCATACCGACAAAGACAAAACATTATAGTACTATCCTACTTTTTTGTCTATTTGTGTACACTTGTCTCTTTTCTTCCCCGGATCTTGAGTTCAATGAACTTAAATGTCAAATCAGCTGTTAGATGATTAATCTGAGTTATGTAGGTGTATCAATACAATACAAGAAAAATAATAATAATAATAATCATTATACTTTTAAGTGGGTATCGGTATTGGTACTGATACCGAAATACCGATAAATCAATCAAAATTTTGAAGGTCACAGAACTGGGGGCCTACTCCCACCTTATAGCAAACGATTTTCTTTAGGTTCTATCCAGTTTAGGTTCCTAAATGGAATCGCCTAATTTCGTACCATCACCTACTTCTAAAGATAATCGTATTGAGATCGACAACGGGCACTGAAATACTGATATTTTCGAGGTACCTAGGTATCGATATAAAATATCGATTAAAATACACAGCGGCCAGCGGCCAACCACACGCACAAGCTTCACCACAGTTTTGCATGCGCAAGCCGGCTTGTACACGTGAGCGTTTTCTAAAATAAGTGTACCATGCCAAAATGTATGGTAGTTTTTGAATTATCACATTTTTGATGTTTTTTTGATGTAAGTATTATAAAGATACATTCTAGTTTATTAAAAAATATAATATTACTGGCAGTTAAGTCTATTTTACGAGGAATCATCAAATTAAACTGACACTGTAGAAAAAAGTGTCAGTTTTGCGACCATCTAAGTTATTTTATTTACAAGCTATGAAGAATGATCCAAATGATTTATTTGATTACGAAGATATTATTGTCAATTTGATTTGTAATATTTGACAATATAGTCACCTACTCTTTAAAATGCGAATTATACGGCACTTTTAAGTTCGGTTTTGTCACAGCTGATGCCAAAGCCACCGTTACTTTTACAATTTAATGATGAATATAGGTTTTCATCGGAAAATAAATTCTTGCGTTCCCAAACATTTAATCCATTCTAAATAATGCATTTTAAATACGTGTGCCCTTTAATATAAAAAAATGCTAAAAACTAAGAATTTCATCGTTGCAAAAAAGGGGACAGTCGCAAAACCGAAAGGCCAATTTCACTAAAGCTGGGGACACATTATATGAGGAAACCAAACCCAGAAGTTATGTATACTTGTTTAATGTCGAACGAAGAATGTAATTAAAGATATTGAAACTCTTATTGTTAAGAAAAATAATTACCAATCATTAATGAAAACTGCCTTTTAGTCGTAGGTACTATAAACTCAAAACTATTATGAATTCGTTAAATTATAAAGGTTATCCTATTAATTGCAGGCTTGTTTTTTCTTTGCGCCAAGCTCTTCTCATTCTCTAAGCTTTTTCTTGTATCGTTTGCGATATTTTCTCTTTTTATTTGAATTTTTTTGCCGTCTTTGAGTCTGTAACTGTTCAGGGTTCTCTCATTTCATTTTTTATCTATTATAATGCCTCCGTAATATTTCTGCGCTAGTAAGTGGCTTTGTGAAATCTTAAAATGTAAAACCCTTGCATTATATTGTGTAGTCTCAGCTTTATGGTGTCGGTTTTGCGATTTTGCTAGTCAGCCTGTAGGTCACGGGGCAAAATGTCGCAAAACCGACGTGTCGTTTTCTTCCCATTTTATATTCAAAATTTTATTCAGACGTAATTGTTAAACTACGTTCGTAATCAAGTACAAATAACGTTACATTAATATATTGTTCATCTTTTGAATACAGTCATATGCCGGAAAGTGACCTGGATCAGTAGATAATGTGTCTCAAACCCGACTGACGAAATGTTGACGGTCGCGCTACTCACACAAATTAAGTCTATTTCTCAAAATCTATTAGACAGCTGGTTTTTTAAATATAGCTGTTGGTATGATATGAGTGATGTCGCAATATAGAAATTGTAATATTGTCAAATAAATATCTTCATAAGGTAGTTTTAGCCGTGACAAACCCGACATGTCCGGTCGGTTCCACTTTTTATCATATTTTTGAAAACCAAATTGTATTTTAATGGGCATAGGATTTAAATTAAAAACTACCGGTGACGATAGGGGACTCAACAGTCGTTCTAAATATATCAAAAACTCATGCTACCCTAGTACAAAAAGTATTCAGAATCTCTTCTAACACCGAGAATTTTGAGGGTGGGACACGCCAAAAATTGACCTTTTAGTGTTTTAAAATGGTCATTACTTAAATATTACGCAGTAATAGTTGAATCAACGTTTGCATTTAACTAGTTTAGGATATGCTTAATAATCTCCAATCATTCAAATAATTAGCCACATATAATTATTTTTTGTTATTAGACTTCAAACACAGAGGACAGCCCAAAAGTGGGGGGTACACTTTATTTGGAAAACGCTCACGTACACTGTGGGATCTGTGTGTGTGTGGTTGGTAAAACGTAATGACACGCAAACCTGCTTGGCTTGGCTTGTACACTTTTCGACTTGCTTTAAATTTTGCATGTGCATGCAAGCCCAGCTTGCGCCTACTACCTACTTGTCTGTGCTGAAATGTGGCTTGTCTGTGTTTGAGCGTTCCGTGTTCAAGCTGCAATTGAGGCTATAATCATCATTTTTGTACACAGCAGAAATAGTTCTTTATTTGAAAATTGTTTCCACGCCGACGATCACGAGAAGAATGTGGCTTGCGCGTAGGTACCTATTTACTTGTGCCGTGTGGTTACACACGTGTTCAGTATTTTAATTCCCAAAATAGGTACTAAGAAAATATCGGTATTTAGCAATGTATCAATTACCATTATCGGTGATTGACATTTTTTTTTTTTTGTTTAATTATGGCTTCGCACGGTTTGTGCATAGCCAGTGTCAAGTATCTTTTTTTTTTTTTTTGTTTTAGTTATGGCTTCGCACGGTTTGTGCATATAGCCAGTGTCAAGTATTTTATTTTAAATATTTCTTAATTAAATCACATTAAGAAAGTCACAGCAATGTTATAGCAATCGTGGTCAAGTAGTCAAGTCAATTATTTACATCGTCAGTCACGATTCAGTAAAGTAGTGGGATGCTTTACTGAAACTTCCTGGGAGTTTTGGAAAAAATGCGAAATGACACGTTTTTTGAGTTCATATCATTCGCCCACACTCGTGCACGTTAACGAACACTTAATGGTTAATATTCCACCAATATTACACATTAACACTCGAAGAAACACAAGTTTGAGCTAATAATACAAAACCAACAACGTCTCACTATCGGATTCCCGCCAAAACTCCGTCAAGTATCTTATTTTAGGTATTTCTTAATTTCACATTAAGAAAGTCACGGCAATGTTATCGCAATCGTGGTCAAGTAGGTCAAGTCAATTATTAACATCGTCAGTCACGATTCAGTAAAGTAGTGGATGCTTTACTGAAACTTCCTGGAGTTTTGGAAAAAATGAGAAATGACACGTTTTTTGAGTTTATATCATTCGCCTACACTCGTGCACGTTAACGAACACTTAATGGTTAATATTCCACCAATATTATACATTAACACTCAAAGAAACACAAGTTTGAGCTAATAATACAAAACCAACAACGCCTCACTATCGGATTCCCGCCAAAACTCCGTGATTGACATTGCTTAGCTTAGAATGAATGAACAATATTATCTATGGCTAAATGCACAAACCTCAGACTATTCAGCCAACAGATATGATGTTTAACTCAAGATCCGGGGAAGAAAACAGACAATTGGGTTTTTTGGCGGGAATCCGATAGTGAGACGTTGTTGGTTTTGTATTATTTTCTCAAACTTGTGTTTCTTCGAGTGTTAATGTGTAATAATCATTAAGTGTTCGTTAACGTGCACGAGTGTAGGCGAATGATATAACCTCAAAAAACGTGTCATTTCGCATTTTTTCAAAAACTCCCAGGAAGTTTCAGTAAAGCATCCACTACTTTACTGAATCGTGACTTTGACGATGTAAATAATTGACTTGACTACTTGACCACGATTGCTATATTGCATTGACTTTATTAATGTGAAAATAAGAAATACTTAATTATTAAAATACTTGACACTGGCTATATGCACAAACCGTGCGAAGCCATAACTAAAAAAAAAAAAAAACAGACAATTGAATACAAATAGACAAAGGAGTCAGTAGGATAGTAGGATGATGTTTTGTTTTTGTCAGCGTATGCACTAATTTATTGCTGTGCTGCAGAAGCAAACTAATCTTGACATTTTAGAATGTCGCACGAATGATTGGAGCACCACCTAAATAACGTGTATTATATTTCTCCGATTTATAGGGATACCCAGCGATCTTGGCTTTTAGAATGTCGCACGAATGATTGGAGCTACACCTAAATAACGTGTATTAAATTTATCCGATTTATCAATTGCAGCATAGGTGTCCCTTTCGGGTATACGCTTTTGTTAAGTCTATTGATACTTCGTCTATGGCACAAACCGTGAATAGCTAAAATATTTTTTTTTATCTGTATCGAAAGCAGAGCCACAGACTGCTGGATACTACCTACTTATAGCAAGATGCAAAATATAGACTAGCTGTCCTTTTCCGTCACGAGTAACATTTGAATAGTCTACTCATTCTCCTTCTTGTGGGAAAGAGACTACCGATACCAATCGTCTATAGCTCTTTCCGTCTACGTAAGGTTGACGTTCATTCCTCGCTCACTCATTTGCGATAAAATTCCCACTGTAAGCTATAAAGTAGGTATATATAGGTATATACCTAGGTAGGTACATGAGTTTGTTTTGGCGGGAGTCCGATAGTAAGATGTTTTTGGTTTTGTATTACTTTCTCAAACTTGTGTTTCTTCGAGTGTTAATGTGCAATATTGGTGGAATATTAATCATTAAGTGTTTAGATATAAATAAATATATTATGTATTTACATGGTCAAAGTCACGATTCAGTAAAGTAGTGGATGCTTTACTGAAACTTCTTGGGAGATTTGGAAAAATGCGAAGTGACACGCTTTTTGGGTTTATATCATTTGTCCACATTCTGCACGTTAACGAACACTAAATGATGAATATGCTACGAATATTAGGTTCACAGTAACATTTGAAGAAACACAAGTTTGTGAAAAAAATTCAAAACCAACAACGTCTCACTATCGGATTCCCGCCAAAACTCGATGTTGTTATTGTTCGCATTAGTCCAACATCTTAGGATTCCTCATCCAGGCGAGAGAGGTTTCGTTGACGGTCGGGGCTACAACTCGTATTCTCAGAATAAAAGGCTCGTATTGTTGAAGTTGTGACCGTGGCGGATGCCGCCATGATTACGGTTCATCTGACAAAGTCACCACGGGTCGAAACCTCAGGTTTCGCCAGTCTTGGGCATGTGCATGTGTAGTAGGTATATGTACCAAAACGATTCAGTTTTGGTGAGAAAATATTTAATTTTTCTTTGGCCGCTAATTATGACAACCACAGACCAAGTAGTAGTTAGGAATCTTATAAATACAGCATAGTGATTAGGAGAATATAGTTTTATTTCAAACAAAAATTAACATACCTCCATTTTTATGGCATTAAATATGTGAGGATTTATTCCAGATTCTACTTGGAATTGGCTTATTACTTTGTTTAAAGTTCTTATGGACGGAAGAATAAATATTTTTCGTAGAAATTTGTAGCTTTTTGGGCTTTGTTTCATTATAGCAAGTGCTATAATTTTTTCTTCTTCCGTAAATCTCCGCCCTTTTGTCTTTTTGGTGCTTTGACTTATTTGCATCCATAATATTTTTAATGCAAGTGGGTTCAGAGTGCGGGTCATTTTTTCGAAGTTCTCCTTTTTGGAATAATTCCTTGTTCTCTTAACTCTCGTCTCAAAATTCGATTGCTTTTTGGACTTTTTATATTCAATTAGCATTTTTTGTGATGTTAGTGCCACACTTTTCTTTTTAGCGATAAACCTTTGCTTCTGCTTCTGTTTTTTAGAAGTCACATTGGCACATTGCGGTGAATCTGCAAGAATAGAATATTATCTCTTACAATGCTTAAAATGATCGTTAGTCAAAATCTGTAAAAGCGATTGTGATGCATTATGATTAGTATTCCCAAAATCCTGTCATATAAAATGTAAAGCCAAATATAAACCTATATCAGTCACTGTTACTGTCTTAACAATATTACTTATCTGGGAATGGTACAGCTAAAATTTAAACAAGTACCTATTACACAAATAGAAAAGCAAGTGCAGTCAACAAATATAAGAGGATGTAATGGACTTTTATTTCAACAATAATATTTACCTGCTAGATTTTGAAGCTGGACCACATCTTCTCGGTGTGAAGTTTTCAATTGTTTAGAGGTGGATGGTGCATTGTAATCTGAATTGTAACAGTTATTGCATGAAATGATAGTGAACACATATTTAACAAAAATAAGATTTAGCACATCTCAAATAATTACCTTGGGTCTGTTGGAGGTCCTTCTGTGGTTGACGTTTATCATAATATGAATGATCTACGTGTTTCCTTTTGCTTGCTGATAAATAATCATGTTCACGGAGAACATTTTCATTTTCTGAAGTAGAAAATAATAAATTATTAATAACTTATCACAGCTTATCAGCTACAGCTTATAACAATAAAAAGTAGCCTATGTTCTCTCCCAGGCTCTTGACTATCCCTATACCAAATTTCATTTAAATCGGTTTAGTAGTTTAGGTGTGAAAGCGTAACAGACAGACAGACAGACAGAGTTACTTTCGCATTTATAATATTAGTAAGGATAAGGATAGTAAGGATTTAGCATTTAATAGCTAATTTAGATCTTGAGACGTTTTTCGGCCCGTGAAACTATTTTGGTATACCATAATGTAATCATATCTTCAGATCAATTTTAGGTAGGTATATTGTAGATTCAACATAAAAACAACATCTCATTGATAAAACATTCTATTAGGCAATCACAGAAGTAATAATAATAAGATAATTTCACTGATTTACCAGAGTTTTCGTGTGCTAAAGGAATTCCGGTATCCATTTCCTCATCCGAAAATAACGTGGGATACGCCGAAATGCGAAGGCGAGAGGAGGCGCTTACAAATCTTTTCTCAAAATGCTTGTGACACACATACAACTTAAGTAGCTCCTCTGAGCTGAGCTCCTTCAATCTAGCACAATTAATATTCTCCACCCACTTGAGTCCTATCTCAGTCTTTGAAAAACGGTGTAACCTAACACTGATCCGGTTGCTTTCACAATGTGGAACACAACAAGTATTCTTCATGGTGAAGAGTACGCACTGCAGCCGCCGCGTATCACAATTTTGGACGTGAGAGGATAAGCACGGAGATATAAATACCTCGACGTAACTTCACTCGATCAAATCCAAAACTGCAATGTCGTTTGGAGTTTGTTTGAAATTGGCTGACAATGGCGGAAAAACGTCATTATCAAATAACATAATGACATTGACAGCCAGATATAATAATGGCGTCATCACGGGGGGTATGAAACAAGGTGAAGAGGGTGAGGAATATGTCAAATTCTAAGTTACCGTCTTGTCTATGGTACAGAATAGTTTTGTTCTAAGATACACTGCCATGATGACAACTAAGCGGTTCAGTATTGGGGAAAAAGGTGAAAAGAAGTAGGTTAGTTCCAAATGAATGAACGAAACATTAAATAATAGTAATATATATAATAGTATTCTACCTGCCTTTCGATATCAAAAAGGTAGACGTCAATTCCTTTAGATTCAAAATGGCGGCAACCTAAACTGAGCGACAAGATGTCAAAATAAGACGTCATGGTACGACTGAGTAGAACGTGAGTGGAACGATTCTGTTTAGGTCCGCAACTGGATTGCAATAAAAGGTCATGGTAAGGCCCCTGGACAGCATTAGAATGAAACTAAATACCTTACGGCAACATCATATCACTGACTAGAAAATATCGGTATTTTACTTAAAATAATCGATCCCCTCGACGACAATACCTATATTTTAAGGACCTGTAGGCAGCGAGCTTCCGTAAAATGGGCGGTTTTTTGTCAAAAAGTTAAGCCGTAATTACAAATATTTATAAACCAGAAAAAATACAGTGTATAGCCAAGTGTTTCAGTTAGCTAATAAATCAATAATATTGGACTAAAGTTGTCTAGTATCTTGAGAAAAAAATTCACGAGAAAAGACCCGAAAAAAATCTTTCGTCACATAATGCTCAACATTTTCAGCGACAACTATCATATTTTTTGGAACCATAAAAAAGGCAATTTTATTCTCCAATGAAATTTGAATTTTCCAATGAACTGAATCGATTCCGTTCTTCTAAATTAATAAAAACGACGAGAATATGATCAGTTTGAGCGCGTACTAGGCGACTCAGTCAGTACCCGCTACGGCGTTTCAGAGAGAGGACGTATGTCGCGGTTCCTCAAAATTTTCTCGTCGAATTTACTTTTTGTTCTCCAAAAAAATAATGCAAACAGAATCTCTACATGGTATACAACTGGTTTATTTACTTAGTTGCCGTAAATGACTTCCTTCGACGATTACTAAACTTTTATTATAACCTATAATACTTTGTATCTATTCTCCATTGTGTGTAAAGAATAATGGCTAATATGACTATTCTTGCACCACCTGTAACTGAAATTAGCAGCAAAAACGCGTTTTTAGGTTGTTCACTTAAATAAAACTGGGATTTCTTATGATAGTTTGGAGTTAATCAAAGGAGCAGATTATGATTGTATATTAAAATGAAGATGTAGTGAACTTCCGTTTTCCATAATGGCGGATCTGGCGGATGCATATTCTGACGTTTTATTTTTAGCACACTTCCAGTAATCTTTCTGCTCAGCTATGAGCCAGTTTTTTCAATGTTTTTGCTTCGCACGATTTGTGCATTTAGTCATTGTCAAATATTATACTGTAAATTCGAAAGTAACTCTGTTTCTCTGTTTGTCTGTTTATTTGTATGTTTGTTTGTTTGTTACTTTTTATGGCTAAACGGCTGGACCGATTTCGATGAAATTAGGTATAGAGAGACAACAAAAATGAAAATGAAATCTGGTAGGTATATGGGAGAAGAAAAGATGAGGACCTGGGGAGATGGGGAGATGGAGAGCAGCAGCTGGAGAGATGAGGAGATGGGAGATCGGATATTGATGAGGGATGGGAGATGAAATATTGGGAGTTGGGGAAAAAAGCGATGAGGAAATAGGAAGATAGAGATGTTTTAGAGATATTGACAGAGACGTGACGTGCCCGATTGATTTACAATAGCATACAAAGTTCACGCATATTGTGTTCTTACTAGCCGGATTCGATTTAAATGCAGACGAAGTCGCGGGTAACAGCTAGTATTCCATATTTTCACAACCTCGTGGTAAAGTAAATTTACAGTCATAGCCACGATTCAGTAAACTTTACTGAAACTAGCTTTTACGCGCGACTTCATCCGTATATGAAAAAGCAACTGTTTAGAAAATAAATATTGAAGTCTTTGTATCTCTATCCCTATCCCTGTCCCTTTCCTTTTCCCTATCCTTAGTCTTAACCTTTATATTTTATCAAGAGCCTAAAATAATGAAGTGTCAGATCACCTACTTGAGAAATTATGAATTGCCCATATAAATTTTCAACTCCTATTTATTTGGATTCTAAGATCCCTATTTTTTCTGACGAAAAATAGCCTATACCCATCTCATAGGTCCAATCTTGGTCAAGATTGATTCAGCCGTTTAGACGTGAAAGGATGGCAAAAACTAAAAAAAAAACCAACAAACACACATACAGTTACGCATTTATATGATCTTAGTACGGATGCCTGACACTGGCTAAATGCACAAATCTTTTACTCCGTCATTGTCATTGTAAAAATATATATCAAAAAGAAAATTATGGAAGTGGACTAAAGAGGATGTATCAAATGGACTTGACAAACGCGCATACCAGAATGGACCAACACTAAATAAATTTAATACAACTTATTTAGGTGTGACTCCAATAATTCGTGCGGCATTCTAAATTTGATAGGATTATAGTCAAGGAGGTAATAATTTATGTAATGCTGGCGGTAATGTTGGTGCTTGGTGCGTACGCCAACAAAGATAAAACATTTAATTAATACATTATTTACCTACTATAGATTGTGTTTATTTTTCATTGTAACAAACTACTTATATACATACACCAAAACAAAAATCATACACAAAAAGTTTCCCGGCAGCAGGTTTCGAAACTTCGAAACTACGTCTTTAGGAACGGAACGTAGCATCTCAGACCGTTCGGCCAATCTGACATGTCATTACAGTGTCGAAATAATTGAATGCTTCAGACTAAAGCCTACGTAGTAACTATCTAGTAATCTGTGCTAAGGCCACGTGATGCCGTTAGTAAGAGTATAATAATTATGAATTAGCGTTTTCGACTTGCCGTGAGCGCGGAGCCAGCGTGGCGCGCGGCCCGGCCAGGTAACTTTCATCTACTAAAATACATGAATCGCTCCTATATTAGCGCCTTAAAATGTCGGTATTGGTCCCAGCCCACCACAGAAAAAAAAAAAGGAAAGAGGTATTTTAAAATTTGGACTTCGCACTGTTTGTGCATTTATCCAATGTCAAGATCAAGACTGTTTGCTCTTTCTTTGCTGTTAAGTGTCAACTGTCAAGTAAATGGCTGGAGCTGAATGGAGCTTTCAGTTTTTTGTGTCGTTTGTCGTTGAATATTATTAATTTTCCGGAATATCTGTTGAAAGTGGAGCGTGATATTCATAGATGAAATAAATACTGATGATTGTTCCAAACATTTGGTATGTAACGCCGAAGAAGAATATTCTAAATAGGAAATAACCTGCAAAATCAAGATGTTGCGTATACCGGTTAAAAACGGAGCAATATACAAAACCCCTTGGAAACGCATGAAGTCCTCGAGCAGCTCTATCAGAAGCACGTTTATCGAGTACTTCGTGAAGACCCATGACCACAAACATGTCAAGTCCAGCTCTGTTGTGCCGCTGTGCGATCCTACGGTCCCCTTTGTAAATGCAGGGATGAATCAGGTACTTACATATTGCAATGCTTCTATTTCTACTCTAATCACTACCTATATCTTCATATACTTAAACTACTTACATTTACTAGTTACTGGAAAAAATACAGAGTGTTGATTATCTGAACATAACAGAACTGCTCACTCGCAAAGCCTCTCTCTATCCCCCGTATTCGTATGAGATGTATAAACGATTAGATAAAGGCTGGGACCAAGTTCTTTGGTTTTATCTATATTATAGGTTTGTAGTACAAGAGTTTCTATTCCTACTTCCAGTTCAAAGGAGTTTTCCTCGGCACAGTAGACCCGCCGTGTCCCCGCGCAGTCAATTCCCAGAAATGCATCAGAGTGGGCGGCAAGCACAATGACCTGGAAGTAGTAGGCACTGACGGCACTCATCACACATTCTTCGAGATGCTCGGAAACTGGTCTTTCGGAGATTATCATAAGGTATCCTTTTCTATCTGAATCTTTTGTATTTATAATTTTTTTTTTTCAGTGGATATATCCTCAAGGGCAAGGTGCTGACAGAATATGATGTATAATAGCTCAAGTTGGTGATATCCTGACTGCCAGCATGGGTTGTGTAAAGCTTACAATTATGAACCTAAATCCCAAGTATTTGTGGAATAAGGGTATTTGTAGTTGTGAATTGCTTAGGTACATGCCATATTAGTTAGGGTGATTTAAAATGAACAGTTAGTCTGCATGAAGGCTGTGTCTAATTGTCCATAGCATAACAAATACTATTACCCTGCCATTATGTGATATAGTTTTTATCAATTGACAGAAAGAGGCTTGTCAAATGGCATGGGACCTCCTCCTGGGTCCGTACCGGCTGAAGCCAGAAAACCTTGTGGTTACGTACTTTGCCGGAGACGCTGCCATTGGCCTCAAGGAAGACCGAGAGTGCAGGGACATTTGGAGGGATATTGGGTAAGTTAAATTGCAGACTTATTGTATTACTGGCACAGCCTCCATGTTGTACCAATTATATCAGTAACTCTGTCCGAGTGTATGATCAATTTGTAGTAGTATGACTAGCTTTTACTTATGACTTTCCACACATACTACATATTTATCGTAATAAAAAGTATCCTAAGTCTTTTTCCAAGGTCCAATCTATTCCAAATAAAGACAACAGACAGAGTTACTTACAGTTACTGAGTAATTAACAGACAAAGTTACTTTCGCGTTTGTAATATTAGTATACATTATTTTGCTTCTTTTACACCATACTTGTACATGGTGAATATGCTTCTTTTCCGCAGCTAGGCCGTATGGTCGGCCCTTTTTGCGTGATGTCGGGTGGCAGTTGCTAGTTCAGCCACCCGATGTCCTCCAGGAAAGGCGAGCAGCTTATAGTCTTTTCGCCGTATGCGAAATGCATATTATCAAAACATGCTTATATAGACATTATGTCAATGGAATTTAGCTCCATATTTGTACTGAGCTATCACATAAAGCTGCAAATTTTAAAGCTACAGTTGCCTTAAACGTGTTTCAACATGTAGGGTACCACCGAGCCGGCTGAAAGCCCTCGGCGCAAAGGAAAACTTCTGGGAGATGGGACTGACGGGACCATGCGGCCCATGCACCGAGATACACTATGTGAACCCCGACGGAACCCTCACCGAGATATGGAACATTGTGTTCATACAGTGCAACAGGTAATGTTTAGAAAACCTGAGACATTATTGTCATTAATCACTTCCACAGGACAAACATAAAAACCTACCACAAAAGATCCTAACAAGAGCTGAACAGATACGTCTTAAACTTTTCCCACAAATCAACATCTAACACTCTCATTGTCTAACTCAATAACAAATTCACAAGTAAAATTATCACCAATGACAAGTTTGAGTTCCTTCCTACCCCATCCACCGCACATAAATAGCTGGCTAGTCTCTGGCAGATGTTTTAGCAGAATCCATGTAGTAAAGACGTCGATTGCTATTCAGACCAAAACTCTAGGACACCAATCTATAGCAACTGTAACAATACTTTGCTTCATAGAGAGGAAAACGGCAGAGTGAAGCGGTTGGACCGCCTCCACGTGGATACGGGCATGGGGCTGGAGCGCGTGGCGGCGCTGCTGCAGCGGCGGCCGACCAACTACGACACCGACCTGTTTCTGCCCATCATCAAAGCCATCGAGGAGGTGAGAAGCTTCCCTATTTACATGGCATAATAAAAATAAATAATATAATAATATATAAACATTTATTTTGAATAACTTGTGACATCCTTCTAATATTATATATGCAAAAGTTTGTGTGTGTTTGGATGAACGGATTTTGATTAATTTGTTATACAGAACACTAAATTGTCTTGTTTCATCTAAACCTATATTCCTGTAAATTTACTTTCTAGAACAGTAAGGGTGTGATCCCTTACGGCGGCAGATACGGCGCAGACGCAGCGTTGGACTGCGCGTATCGACGGCTGGCCGACCACGCGAGGATGATCAGTGTGTGCTTAGCCGACAGCGTGTTCCCTGCTGCTAGGTCAGTTGCATCATCATCATCATCATCATCATCATCATCATCATCATCATTATCTTCATCACAACCTATATCTGCCCATTGCTGAGCTCATGTCTTACTTTCGTGAGGATGATTAGCTCTGTTCCACCCGAGGCCCGGTCCATATTGCTGGAGTACATACCTCTGAAATAATGCTTCGACTTGGTGTGTTTAGCCATAGGTACATAGCATAATAATATGCCATATCCTTACATACACATTATATGCTATAATGTTTATGGTTTAATAACTTGGTCAAACGGCTCAGATAAAAGCATTAGTATGTTCTTCTGACATATCTATCGAACCATTGACCTGATTCTCTCAAAATTAGCTAGACCACTTTTGAAATTACATATTACAAGCCTTAACATTATTTTTTTCAGTTACAAATCATGCATACTTATACATATTTTAGTGCAGCAAAGTAATACGAGTACTAATTATGTTTTTCTGTCCATTTCAGCCTGAACTTGAAGCAGGTGATGCGCAAGTCTTTGAAGCTGTCGAGCGACGTCTTTGGGAACCCCGGCCTGCTCGCGCGCCTGTACCCGGCGGTGGCCGCCACGCTCGGCGACGCCTACCCCGAGCTGATGGCCAAGGTAACAACACACAACACACACAACTACATACAGCTACTACAACATACACACACAGCCCAGACTGCACAATACACATATTAGTCTTCTTCCATGCCTTGAGCTGTTTTGGTGGAAATGTCAATACAGGATTTTATGATTTAGCGTAGGTTGATTGATCTGAAAAATAACAAATAAATTATAGGGGTTTCCATATAGGCGTATAATATAGAGAATTAGAGACTTCAAGCTTCACTAATTATGGATCATGGAAATGAGCGTAAAATCGATTGAAAATTTTAAAACTCGAGGTTGGTTAGGTTTTATCAAAGTGGGGACTTTGATAAAACCTAACCAACCTCGATTTTAAAACCTATAATTACAATGTTTTCCAGGAAAACGACGCGAGGGTAGTGATCGAGCACGAAGAGCATGCGTTCGGCCAGCTCCGCGAGCGGCTGGGGAAGCAGTGGCGCGCGCTGCTCGCGGAGCACCCGGAGGCGGAGCCCCTCGCCGGGGCGGAGCACGCCGGGCTCGCGCAGGGGTACGCCGAGCTTAAGAAGGTATGGAAAAGTGAGATACCTCCAAATCGAACGAATCGCATAGTGGGATATTAGACCTCAAAATCGAATGTCCTCATATTCTGGACAGGGTGCCGTTATTAAACTACTGCGAAAATAAACTATAGTTAGATATTAGAGTACTCGCTGAAGATCTATGGTGAAGATCTAAGGTCTATGGTATGGTGAGTGTTCTCGTGACCAATTGAAACATCTGTGAATTTATTGAAATATCAAGATTTGTTGAATGTAAGTTTTGTTCAAACAGATTTTCAAGATAAATTGTTTATTAGAGACTTCAACATTAATGAAGAGAGGGACGCTGAACTTCTGTCGTCATTATTTGTCGTCTAAAATTGACGAGTAATTGCACCCTTTTTAGATTTCCGACTTTTTATAAAGACCCAGTGTTTCTTATTTTCAGGCTATGGCCAAGCAAAAATCAACTGTGATCCCAGGCGCCGTAGTGTTCAAGTTGTACGACACCCATGGCATCCAAGAAGACATCATACAGAGGGTGGCGGAACTAAACAACTACACCATAGACAAGGAAGGCTTCTTGAAACTTCTGTCCCAGCACAAAGCGAAGCACAAAACCGCTCTAAAAGAACAGACCTCGAACCACGGACTCCTATTCAATGTAGCTATAGATACGCTCATCAAGAACGGACTCAAATCTACCAACGATCAACCGAAATATGAATACACATCCATAGACAACGATGTAACATTCGAACCTTTGCGAACGAAACTAGCGGCAATTCTGAACGAGAACTGCGAATGGATAGACTTCTCCGAGCCGAGCGAAACTCGGATCTATTACTTGGTGACAGAAGACACAAATTTCTATTGCGAAGAGGGCGGTCAAATCGCTGACACTGGTATTATACAGTTCCAGAACGGGATTAGTTTTAAAGTTGGTAGCGTGTTCAAAATCCGTGGGTTTGTGTTTCATAAAGGTACATTCGTGCTCAACATGGTCAGTGAGAGCAACTATGTGAATAACGGTAGTGATGTGATATTAAATATTGATGGTGATAGAAGACTGAGGATTATGCAGCATCACACGGGTGTGCATCTCGTGAACGCTGCCATAAGGCAAGTGCTTCCGAACAGTGTGGTGTGTCAGATAGGCTCCAGTGTCACGGACAAAGGACTGAGTTTGAGTTTGACAGTGTACGGTGAGAAGTTATCACAGGACGTGATTTTGAAGGCTCAAGATCTTATCGAGTAAGTTTTAGGGGTTAATTTCGATTGTAAATAAATAAACCAATCCTTGGTGGTAGTAAACCTACCTTGTCTATGCAGTTGACATTGAATTGGGGTATCCAGAAAGTCGCCAAATAAAATAGCCATCGGATTCTCGACCGCACATGTTTACCACCATCATTGTTTAATCACCAGTTGAGATAGTGATCAAATCAAATGCTAGCATGAAGCCTGAAAATACGGTAAGAAATAATTTCTTTCCACAGCGAAGCGATTAAAGTGGACGCGCCCATAGTGACGAAAGTGCTAGACAGCGTGCAGCTGCCCCGCGAGGGCCCCGTGCTGACTGTCCCGGGGGAGACGTACCCGGAGCGCGGGCTGCGCGTGGTGGCCACGCCGCCGCCGCTGCAGTCCAAGTGAGTACGCAGCGCTATGTTTAAACCGGGCGCAGATATAGGATTTCCTTTGGGCAGGGAACACTATCAATATTTTCAAACTATTGGTAGTGCTTATGGAAATACCGATAATTGTATCGATACTTTGACGTAAAATACCGATATTTTCCTGTATCCGATGTGACGTTGCCTGCAGCTATCTAGTTTCTTTCCAACGCCACTTATTTCAATGTTGTCATTCCGTAACAACATGGAAATTCTACAATTTGATTGAATTATCGGTATTTCATAATCGATACCAATACCAAATCTGATATCGATATTTGGGTACTGAAAATATCGGTATTTCCGTGCCTGCGTATGGGACGTTCAAAATATACAAAAAGTAAGCAACATTAATGTCGCATCCTTGCCTGTAGCGTAACGCAATATCAGTGGTTTCCCAGGGAGCTGTGCTGCGGGACTCACGCGCCGCGCCCCGCCGCGCTCCGGGCGCTGCGCCTCACGCGCCTGCGCGGCGCCGGGGGGGCGGCGCCGCGGCTGTGGGCCCTCGCCGGCGACGCCGCGGTAGAGGTACGTATACTACCTTTATATTTTAAAAACAGCGACTGATTGAAAACAAAGGGAAATGGTGCTAAATGCAGCAACTCGAACATTGTTTGCCTTTTTACCTCAAGGGGAAATATTATTTAAACGGCAACATTATACTCGTAATAGATAATTTTTGTTATCTATGACAAATTCCAGGTCCGCGAGCTGTGCTGTCGCGCTGAGAAGTTACACGAAGTAATGCACCTCATGGAGCCCTCGCGCTGCGAGGCGGAGGCCGAGGCCGTGCGGCGGGCGCTAGCGGAGCGCTGCGGCGGCGCCGGCGCGCCCGTCGGGGACCTCGCCGGAGCCCTGGCGCTCCTCGACACGCTCGCGAAGGGCAACGCGGCCGGACACGACGTCGCGCTGTTGCAGTGAGTTTCGGACGGTGTATTCAGTTGATAGCAGGGGCGGATTCAGGAGGGGGCAACGGGGGCAATCCGCCACTTGTCTCACGATTGAATTACTTTATATTGACTTACTAGTTTTGGTCCACGCGGAGTACCTACAGTACCTAGATACAATCTATCCTATATCCATCTCCGAATGTCCCTGAATGATGAAGGTAAGCAAATAGCGCTGCTCCCTCCCACTTGCAGGTCCGTGGCGGAGACGGAGGTGTACGAGGCGGTGCAGGCGGCGGCGGGCGAGGGGCGCCCCTTCGTGGTGCACTTCCTCCGCTGCTCGTACCTGATGCAGGAGGCGGGCGTGTGCGCCGCGCTCGCCGCCGCCGGCCCTAGGGCGCCGGCGCTGGTGCTGGGCTGCGCGGGCGGCGTCGTCGTCGCCGCGTGCCGGGTGCCAAGGGTGAGCCGTCGCGCCTCGTGCCGCGAGGTGCCAGTACACGTCAGTTTGACAGGTCGCAAAACGTCAGACTGCTGTCAATCGTCAAGATGGCACTTCACTAGATTTAGCGGTATTTGTTTTTGACCATAAAACTAAAAAAGGAAATTTACGCGCGATGACATTTTGGATTAATATAGCCTTTATAGTAAATGTGTTTTATTGCAGGAGTACGTGAGCGAGGAGTTCAGCGCCGTGCAGTGGCTGAGCTGCATCCTGCCCGTGTTCCAGGCGGGCGTGCGGCCGCCGCGGGCCGGGGAGGCGCCGCGGCTCTACGCAGAGATGACCGGCGCGAAGGTAAACCGACACTTGGCACCAGGAGTTAAGAGCTAAAGTCCTCGGCCTGCTGTTGCTGATGTCGCGGCGGCTACCATAACTTATACTGTCATTAATAGTCTCTAAATTGCAGGTGAGCCTCATAAACTGCGAGCAACTAGTCCAAGACGCGATGCGCGTCGCCGTGCAGTTCGCGAAGGGCCGCGTCAGCGCCGACGGCGGCGGACAGCGACCGTCCGAGGACCGACAGCAGAACTAATACATCGTGAATATCGTCACCACCCATCATCATCATCATCATCACATCCCACATCACACTATCCTAGCGAAATATTAGTACCTTGCAAGCGCTGTGTTCGCTTAGCTCTAGCTACAACCCTAAAGAAGGAAATCTGTCGCCAAACCCCTATCGGTGTGTACCGGCTGTGACCTTAGTCAGTACCATTGTAGGTTGTAGGCTAACTGGCCACTTTCAAACATATCGTCTTTTAACACTATTTTGAGTGGTGGAATGCCTATAATTGGAAATACAATATTTGAGATTACCTCCAAGAGGATTTTTGTTGAATTGTTATAATATTGTTGAAGCCCCATGCCAAGATGTATGTATATTCTGTAATGGATATCTTCTGTCACAAGCACAAAACTGTAATATAGTGCGACAAGGATCTTTTGGCGCGCGACAAAAATCGGAACTAACACCGTCATGTAACACTTACATGCATTGGATACAGATCAGCGACTACAACGCCCTCCCTGTAATGTCACTCACGCGCCAAAATAGATTCTTGTCATACTATATCAACTGATGACGTAGGTACAGTATTACCCAACTGATATGGCTTACCGATGTACCTGCGCAGAAGATGAATTTTCAAAGCGCGAGAAATGCTATTGACCGCTATTGGTCGGCAGCCGCCGCCATCTTAGCGAGCTTAGAGTGAGATGGGACGAACAGCTGCAGTGTATTATGAACCTTATAATCGTGATCTTAGGTTGATTGTAAGTTTTAAGCATTCTTTCGTTAATCTTCGTACCATACTTTCTTTTCTGCGCGAACGAAGATTCACGACGCGCCTTATAAGTTGGGTACTAGTATACCGAAAAGGAAACAAATCTGTGAATTCGTTCGACACTGCACGTACTTGATCAGTTGCTAATCACTGATGCTACTGAAAGTATCAAGTCTGTTAGCCTTTTCTTTATTGCAGATGTTAATTATTTGGATAATAAATGTATTACTATTTTCTAATATTTATTGTAAATAAATTGACAGTCTAAAATACTTAACAGACATCTGTTTTATTTCATATAGAAACTTAAAAACAAGCAGTTATTCCCAATGTTCGGTTTATGCCCATAACGTGTTAATAAGAGCTAGGAGAGACTATGCTACTCTGGTATACTGAAACAATAGTCATACTGGATGGAGCAAGAAGTTAGGCCTCCTTGTTTCCTATACTATCCTGGTACTTCTGGTATGAATATGAGAGTTCTGGTATATAAATGTCCTCTCAATTTCTAGTCTCTAAAACAAGAAAAAGGTGTCAATGCTACCCTGGTACTAGTAGTAAGCTCTTCATACTGCATAGTACAAGAAACGAGGCCTATTTTTATCCTATGCTTCCCTTGTAGTTCTGATGTAGATTACGAGGGGAGGTCAAAAAGTCCGCGGAATGGAAGGGTTAAGAAGGGGCGGGGCATTTTTTTTTTACCTGGTATTTTCCAAGTACTCAATACAGGTATAAATACCAAATTTTAGAAAAATAGGGTCATTAACAAATTAGTTATCACAACATTAGCAGTTCAATCGGGTTAAAATCGTTAAACATGGACAACATTGAGTTTCGTGCTGTTATAAAGTTCCTTATTACTGAGCAAGGAAAGACACCTCAGATCATTTTGGAAGAAATGTCATCTGTTTACGGGGACTCTTGCCCTGGAAAAACAATGATTTATAAGTGGCATGGTTTATTCAAGCAAGGCAGGGAGTCAATTGAAGAAGACCATCGCCCGGGCCGGCCAATCGAGGCCACCTCCTCAGATATTATCGAAAAAGTCGAAAAACTTGTACTTGAAGATGCCCGACTAAAGAAGAAACAACTTGCAGAAATGGTTGGAGTATCGTTTACAACTATTTTGAATATCCTCCATGACCATCTTGGCATGTCTAAGGTCAGTGCAAGATGGGTGCCGAAAATGCTCTCAGCGGTTCAAAAACAGCAGCGTGTCGAGTGTTCACGCGAGTTTTTGGAGCTCTGTAGTGAGAACAAGGACGAAATTTTGAACCGGATTATTACTGGAGATGAAACTTGGGTTCATCATTATGAGCCTGAATCAAAATAGGAGTCCATGCGGTGGCAGAAAAAAGGCACAGCACCCCCTAAGAAATTCAAGGTGTCACAATCGGCCGGAAAGATCATGGCAACGGTTTTTTGGGATTCAGAGGGGATTTTGTTAATCGACTACAAAGAAAAAGGATTGAATATCACAGGGGGATACTATGCCACTCTACTGGAAAAATTAAAAGATGCCATCAAGGAAAAACGACGGGGAAAATGGCCTCGAGGCGTGCTGCTTTTGCACGACAACGCACCCGTTCACAAGAGCCATGTTGCGATGGCTGCCATGCAAAAATGTGGCTACGGAACTATTAACCACCCTCCCTATAGTCCAGATCTAGCTCCTTCTGATTATTATTTGTTTCCAAAATTGAAAAAAGAACTTCGTGGAAAAAAGTTTACTGACGATGAAGAAGTTAAGTCGACAATTTCAGCCTATTTTGAAGGCCTTGACAAAACTTTTTTTTTCGAAGGGATAAGCAAACTTTTTGCCAGATCTGAAAAATGTATTAGGCTTAAGGGAGAATATATTGAAAAGGAAAAATAAAAAATCATTTAATTTAGTTTCTCTTCCCTGCCATTCCGCGGACTTTTTGACCTCCCCTCGTATGTGCACAAAAAATTAGGCCTTGTGACCCAAAAACGGCCTCCCTTAATCCCCAAAAAGTACCTATCAAAAATCGCCCCCCTTGCGCGGACGTCCAATACAATACAATGTTGTGAAGTGTTCTAGTTTTTGGATTAGGGTATATTCTGAAATAAAATTCGATATAAAATATGTACGTCACGAAGTTTATTTCAAAATTTCACAGAAACCACCCAATAGACACGCCAGCCAAACTGGCACACATTTCAATTTCTCAGATCACTCCTAGTTTTGAGTGTGATCTTCATCCAGGCGCCAGAAACCTGCAAAACATAATATAGTATTAATAAATAGACAAACAGCTAAAAGACGCATTTTTCGACCGGCTGCGATATGATCCAGAACGAATTGTAGCCAGAGATTGAACGTTACGGATATTACGTTTTTAGAAGCAGGATTGAAATATGATAAAAAAAGTCGCCCCGAACTTTTAATGGCTTGTGGAGTTCGAATTCGAGGTAGCCGATATGTAGGTTTCAGAAAAGCTGCGTATTCGATGAAGCCGCATGTCATTGCTAGCCAGCGTATGCGCTCGCGCAGCCTAAACCTTATGGCAGGCCTCCACAACGCTTTGATGTAGAAAACTCGTGGGGGATTGGAACATTGCGTAACAGCAAGGCGATCGCACGCCACTAACTGCCTATTGCCGTACTTACGATTGTCGCTTTTCGTTTCCTGCGTCTCGCTGCCGTGGTCGCCTAACGCATACAGCGTAACGTCGTACGTTAGCACCGAGTACGCATCGTGGCCGCGCCCTCACGCCGCTCCTAACTGTCTGAAATACTCGCACGCACTTCTATATGAGAGCCGACGTCCCGATGCCGACTAGTTTCCTTAGGATAGTACACATTCCAGAGCCGGGGCCCGTGAGTGCTAACGCATAGAGGACGCCGCCGTACGCACGCCACGCGGCCAGCGGTGGCGGGCGGGACGCGACACCGCGCATTCTAGTCATCCGCTAAAACAACAGGGGCTGGAGTGCGTTCTGATGTAAATGAAGCAACTTTTGAACGGATCTACTTCACATTGTAGTTTTGAATCGGGGCAAGATGCGAGATTGATTCGGCATTCGTGTTAGATCTGAGATGGTGAGCGGTGAACGCACCCCTGCGGTGGCTACTGCCTACATGCACAATGAACGCAACGCATGTGTACGGGATATCGGTCAGATGTTGACAATGTTTTATTAGATAGAACCAAAGTTCTGCAACGAAACAATAGTTTTGTGAAGATCCGCAACCATAGAAGCAATACAAAGCCAGAATTGAGAGACAAGGATTTCATGCAATGAAGTTAAGTGCCAAAGAGGATCAAAGTAAAAATATTCTACGAATGAAAGAAGTTTAATCTAAAATAAAATTTACATCTAACAAAAATCATCTTAAATTACAATTAAATGTAGACTTATGAGAAACCATTATACAAATCTAGCGATACGCTCCATGTAGCGACAATATCGTCTGATATATCTGCGGGTGAAATGAAACCGTGTCCGTGGAAGTTATCGTCATTTATTAATTATAAATTGATTCACATTAATTCTATATCACTCGAATAGTCTTATAGTCTAGCAAGCCGCCTCACTTCACTAATCCGTGCGCGCTTGCCGCATTCGGTACGCAACGCGTCTCGCTTTGTGACGAGTTTTCCGTACAGGAAGACGTAGTAACGGGAGTGTATTTGTTCGAGTCGTGGTTTAGACTACGTTCTTATGCTAGTCGTGGTCGCAGCGCGGCTAGTAGCGCCGCGGGCCCATGCCCCCCGACCGCGCCGGCGCTCCGCCCCCGCTACATACAAAACACAGGCTCAGACACGCAGACAGGCGCCTCGCGTAGTCAACCAGTGTCGACACCGCCTTAGCTCATAGTGATGGCGCGAAACTAAATACTAACGCATTTTCCATACTCATTTATTGTAATTTATTTTACGTCCAATCGTTTTGGTATTCCGTTATCGTCAAGTGCGCGTTTCAAACGTAGAGCCACTATAACCTAAGAGGCGTCCCACAGTTTACTACGTAAGACTGAGGCCAAATGCAACAATACAGTGAGAATAATTTATCACCTCGTTGTGAGATTCCATTAACGTTTTAGCTGCATTTAAAAAAGGTAAATCGTTTATTCAGGTGCCATCAGCCTGTTTATGCATTGCAATCAACGCGAGTCATGTTGAGTGGGCAGTTTAGCAGTCAATGGTGCTAAACAACTCCATGAGTCACACGAATTCTAAGAAATCCAGCTGCCGGAGAGTAAACAAACTTGAAAGATCACATTCCATAAAATGTATACAATAATTTTAAAGTAATGAGGAATAGGACGCTGCTGGTAAGCACCAAGAACTTTGCCTAATCTTGCATGGCATTACAGCGCTCATCGCTCTGAAAAATTGCTCAATTCAAAAAGATTATGCTCAGTAATACTACAATAATCAACAGGACCAATGCCGATTGCATATTCCCCTCTGATTTTCTCTACTCCAAATTAGCTCATGTCATTGTGATTTAACTCTTATGGCATTTGCTCAAGAAGAAAATATTTGACTAATTATACGACCATGGATGTTATTAAAATAAAAAAGTGGTTTATTCTCCAACAGCTGGGGTAGGTATATCTGCAAATATATGCAATTGTGGTCTTACCGTCCCATGGGTGGGTACTGCTGCGCATAGGGATCCCTGTCGTAGCCACCAGTGGCCGCTGAACCTCCTCGCCTGGAATGTACAATGACTGATGAGTGTCTCGACAAAGTTGTTTGTTAGATAACAGGCTTGAAGTTGACGGATTAACGAATGATTGATGTTGTTTGTTTGTTATATAAGGTTGTCGTAGCCTCTAGTGACAGTTTATCTGGCCAACCGAGGGCTTTTGACATGGCTTGAGACTGCTACCAATTGATAACAAGCAGGATGAGCCTTCCAAAGTACCGAGAATGATAGATGAAGTTCCAATATAGTATTACGAAGAATGTGTGTGTATTAGAAGCCTGTTTGTTACTCAGCTGTTAATGTTCTGATGTTTTTCAAATCTACACAATATGACACTTGAGGAGTCATGGTTCAAATCATAGAGATCAGATTCCTTAAGTCAAACAAACATGAACATAACCAACTCTACATGATAATAACACAGATAAAGATATTCTGAAATATTATGTATTTTTGTGTAGTGAATAACAAAAGAGGGATACATTTATATCACTTCTTCAATGTTAACCCTCTCCCTCAACAGTGTAGATATAATGCTACATTATATTGTATTGATATGCCTAACATCATCATGTTTCTTTTCATCTCATTCTTCAAGGGTTGACATGAACATAAATGTTTCTTCTGAAACATTCAGATTTCTTTGCCATAGTGACTGCACTGAAACTTTAATGTTAGGTTACAAAATACAAATAAAACTTACATTGGTGATCGTCTGCTGAACATGTCTCCGTTGCCCATGCCTGCCGGCCGCGGCGCCGAGCCCCGGTCGTATCCCCCGGACATAGGCATGGGTCCTCGTCCCATGGGGCGGCGGTCCATCATGTCCAGCTCGTCCGGATACATAGGGGCTCGCCGCTCCTCTTGGTACATGCCGCTCATATCTTCCATGCCCCCGGCGCCGTACCCGCCGCGCCTGTCGTCGCCGTACATGGGCGCGGGCGCCGCGTAAGGGTCGCGCGAGTCCATCAGCGCGAACCCGCGCCGGTCTTCGCCCCCGTACCCGCCGTACCGGTCATCGTACCCGCCGCTGCCGCCGCCGCCGCCCGCCATCGGCCGCTCCATGCTGCGGTCGTAGCTGCCTCCCATGCCGCCGTTGCGCATGGGCATGCCTTGCGAGTGCATGCCGCCGCCGGCGCCCGGGATCTGGCGCAGGTGGCCCATAGGGCGCGCCTCGCGCATGTACGGAGCCTCGCGACCGGGCGGGTGGCCGCCGCGCATGGGCCCGCCGCCGCGCCGCTCCATGCCGCCGCCGCGGCCCGCACCGCGCATGCCGCGACCGCCGCCGCCGCCCCCGCCGCGCTGACCGCGCTCCTTGATACGGCCGCGTTCAACTGAGATGACGGAGCCGTTGAATGTGGTGTTGTGAAGCCCGCGAATGGCGGCAGACGCCTGATCCTCGGACTGCATGTGCACGAAACCGCAGCGGTTCATGATGTCGCACTCCGTAACTACGCCATAGCGTTCGAAGACTTTCCGCAGGTCCTCCGGTTTGGAGCCCTGCGGTAGGCTGCCGACGAACACTTTGGTTTGCTGCGGAGATGTAAAATTACGTGAACTCGGGTCGATTTCAAGAAAGTCTAACCAGAAAAATATAGTGTTGACTTACCGGCACCATTGTATGATTATCTGCAAGTTTATTTATTATATTTTCTCTGAACTATCACTAAAATCACCAGCAGATAAAACTACCACAAACAACCTCAAATAGGCGTAACAAAATGGCGGCGTTTGATTTGCAAGAATTGCAAGCCGCCCGGAAATGTCAGGATGACGTTTGTAGACGGGCTTGCTATTCTTGGCCTCTGATTGGTTGATATTTCCCCCCAAAATTCAAATACAGTTCGTTCAGAAACACCATAAGTATATATTGTACATGTCTATTACACTAGTCGTTCGTTTGAAACTGTCATAGATTTGATTTAGTCGAGTCAAGTAGACTGGGAATTGAACGTTATATGCGAGCTATAAACATTAGTAGATCCTTGAATAAAAATGATAAGAAATGTTAATGTAAAAAAGTGTGTGCGTGTAACCTTTACGCGCGATTGAAGTAAAACTTCTTTGGCGTTGACGGAAGTAACGCTTACTATAGTCTGTGTAGTTTCCGCTATGTAAAAAAGGTTACATTGACATGTAACCTTTTTTAAATAGCGGAAAGCGTTACTTCCGTCAGAAAAAAAATCTGAGTTACTCCCTAGTCGCGCCTAAAGAAGTTTTACTTCAAAAAAAAAACATAGGTACCAACTTACCTACTAAAATTACAGTACCTAACTGTTGGTTAGTTGGTAACTGTGAAACTGCAAAAGTAACTGTTAATTATTTTTTCCCGGCTAAATAACTGAACCGACCTCGCTGAAATTTGGTATAGAGATAAATTATTATTATGATTATTAGATTGGTCAAAGTCAAAATCAAGTCAAAGTCACAGCATTTATTGTAAACTAGCTGTTGCCCGCGACTTCATCCGCGCAGACTATTATACTTTACCATAATTCCAAATAACTAAAAATAGACCATGACCTCGAGTTCGACATCGACATCCGCGATATATCCGCATATGCGATATCCAACATTCTCGTACGACATCCACCATCTTCTATCAAAATTACCATTTTATACAAAAACCTGGCATTTTATACCAAAATCTAACATTTCATACAAAAATCTACCATTTCCTACCAAAATCTACCATTTTCTACGAAAATACCATGTTCTACCAAAAGCTACCATTTTCTACTAAAGTTTAAATTTTTCTACCACAATCTAAATTTTTTTTGTAAATCTATTATTTTCTTTCTAAATGTGCTATTTTCTACCAAAAGCTACCATTTCCTACCAGATTCTTCCATTTTCTACAAAAAACTACCATTTCCTAAATTAAATCTACCATTTTAACCGTAATCTACCATTTTACTATAATCTACCATTTTAATTTCAAATTCACTAATATCTACCAAAAGCTACCATTCCTTTCAAAATCTACCATTATTACCAAAAATCTACCATTTCCTACCAAAAATCGACCATTTTCTACCTTTAATTTATCATTTTCTACCAAAATCTACCACTTCCTACCTTTTAAAGAACATAGATACTACGTTTGAAATTGATCAAACCAATAAAACACGTTGTTCCATCCAAACTTTGCAACCCCTTTTCACCCACTTAGGGGTTAAATTAAAAAAATATATAGTCAGGTTCTTAGTGCACACCTACGTCTCCTAGTGTCATCTACGAATGTGTACAAAATTTCAGTTTTGAACTAAATCTGATGAAAAATATTCTGCAACCCCTATTATTATTTTAGGGGTTGAATATTAAAAAATGATGAAACACGTGTTTAATTAAATCTTAATAAGGTAAATGCCAAGTTTGAAGCTGATCAGACAAAGAAAACACGTTGTTACACAAAAACTTTACAACTTGTTTGCACCCCTTTAGGGGTTGAATTTTCAAAAATCCTTTTTTAGTGCATACCTTCGTCACCTAAGGAATACTTGTGCAAAATTTCAATTATGAACTAAATCTGATGAAAATATTTTGCAACCCCTTTTTATTACTTTAGGGGTTGAATATTAGAAAACGATGAATAACATGTTTAATTAAATGTTTCAAAGAATATATATGTCAAGTTTGAAGTTGATCGGACCAAGAAAACACGTTGCTCCATACAACCTTTGTAACCCCTTTTCACCCCTTTAGGGGGTGAATTTTCAAAAATCCTTCCTTATTGCTCGCCTACGTCACATAAGGAATATTTGTGCAAAATTTCATGGTTCTAGACCTAGTGGTTTCGGCTGTGCGTTGATCGATCAGTCAGTCAGTCAGTCAGTCAGTTCTTGCTTTTATATATATAGATAGGCAATTAAATCGCACTTTTACAAGTCAAACGGCTAATTCTCGTGAACAAAGAGAATCATAAAAACATAAAGTACCTATGATACATTAAATTAAACAATCGATTACTAGCTGTTGCCCGCGACTTCGTTCCTGCGGTCCGCACGTTGCGGACTAATAGCGATAAAAGTATATGGGTATACCTCTCCGTCTCCAAAGGCCAATATGAAAAATAATATGAAAAAGACTAAGTTAAAAAATGATATCCCCGTAGAGTTTCTTGGTGCTGTCTTCTCTAACGGGCGTATTCCGAAGCACTGGTAGAGTCAACGGAGGTTCCTTTTCCTGTCCAGAATCTTGGTACAGTGCTTGAAAGGGAAACATCCTTTTTTCAAACTCAAACCATAATTAATTACTGTTTAAACAATAATTAATTATGGTTTGAGTTTTCTTTTTCCGCCTTTCTGCGCCCTGTGCGAGCTTCTATAACTGCGCCCTTGTTTTTTTTAAATATTATAGGTACCCTAGCTAGAGCATTGCTATGTATAGGCCTACTCAGTGGCGTAGCTTGAGTCACTGTCGCCCGGAGCGGAGTTATAATTTCCCGCCCTTTTGTTGAAAATATGATAATATTGGTGTTAATGATAAAAAACGTAAAGAAATGAAAAAAATTAGAGAAAAATATTTATTTTGAAACACATTATCATTCTTCTCTGATTGTATAAACTATCAGATCTAGTTTTACATAATATAGGCTAAAATTACAAGTAAACAACATACATCCAACACACTAAACGCGAAAATTTTATGGGGTACCTATTTATCAGTGTGCTGAATGAAATACAATGCCAAATATAAATGCACGAGCGCAGCGAGCGCTGAATTTTTTTTGGGTATTTATCAGTGTGCTGAATGAAATACCATTCTATGTATAAATGCGCGAGCGTAGCGAGCGCTGAATTTTTTTGCGGTATTTATCAGTGTGATAAGTTCCAGCTGCGCCCCTAGTGCAGCATTAGGGGCGCAGCGGGAATTTTTCAGGAGCAAATCGAAAAAATAATAGTCTGGCCATTTAATTCTTGCGCCCCCAGAGTCTACGCCCTGTGCCTGGGCACCGGTAGCACCGCCCTATTTACGGCACTGTGACACTTATCGTCATATTTTGGACAATTCACACAAAATCTTTATAAATTGTAGCCTATGTGTTATTCTCATGTATAAGCTATATTATTGTAAAGTTTCATTGAAATACTTTCAGCAGTTTTAACGTGAAAGAGTAACAAACACCCAACCATCCATCCATCCAATCCAACAAATTAAATAAAATTAGGTAGGTAGGTGTGCTAATAAGAATTTGCAATACAAGCAATTGGCACTTGTCACCGCAACCTCTCGTAGGTATGCGTTTCGCTTACCATTATAGGTAAACGACCCTCGTCTCGTTCGTTAGGTAGGTATATAATATACGCTGTAGAATAAAAATAGGGGCGCGAATGGAACAAAATGTAGGTAAAGCAGGTAACACACAACAATAAAAAAAATTACGAGTAGGTATGTACTAGTCTTGTGTAGTACATGAACGATGTACGATTAGGAAACGTTTCTTTGCACTGAACTAAAAGACACGTTACCGAATTCAAATCGGTCTTCAGTCTATTAGTTCTATTAGTTCACGTCCGAATGAGAATGATGAATGAAAAAATCGACCGAGTATTTCCGAGCGAGCCAGACGGCACGATGTCGTCGAAAGCTAATCGAACATCAGTCTATTCTATTAGGACTATCTTTACAGTCACATTAAAAACCGTCCGTCGTTTCGCGAGCCCCGCCGGCTGACCGATCCGAGTAGCCAACGACCAAGGAATGTAACCGATCGCGTCGCGGTACTAGCGGGTTAAGGCTGACCGTATTTGTAATGCACTAAGGTCTTCTTTTGTATATTTATTGATTGTAGGTGTTATCACAGAATAATAAACTAGTGAGGTGTTACCGTGTCGCGTTTACATACAGGTATTTTGGCGGGTTCGCGTCGCGTGTCCATTTTTGTTTGTTTACTGTAAGATTTAGGTACCTACCTATTTTCAAATTACGTGTTTTTTTCATTTGGATTAGATTCCTATTTTGCGAGGATGCATCAGTGTTTGTACTTTGTACCTAGGTATGATATACCTACGATAATATTATTAAATTTTAATTATAATTTGGATGATACACTTTTTCATTAGGTTTTCATTCGGTTACTTAGTGATTTCATTTCATAATAATAAGTACCTAGGTAGGCATTCTAATAAACCTGTTTTATTTATACTTATAGGTACCTACCTAATATTTTGTTCCTAAAATAATAAGAAATATCTGTTTAACTCTGGTTTATTTTTTTTGTGGTAAGACGGAAAAAGCGTGTCCCTTCGCATTATTCCAAAACTCCAAGGAAGTTTCAGTAAAGCTAGGTTTAGGTTTACTGAAGCGTGACTTTAACTAGGTATGTAATTAATTGACTTGACTACTTGACCACGAGGATTGCTATAATGCTATGAATTTCATCTTGTGAAAATAAGAAATAGGTACTTAAATATTATAATACCTATTTGACAATGGCTAAATGGAAAACCGTGCGAAGCCATTATATTAAATAAAAAAAAACAGACATTTACCAAGCAAATGTTACGGAACTGTTAGCTCTGGTGACCTAGAAGATTCGATGTCCGAATAGTCCTAATAGTACTAGTAGACTGAACTAGGACACTGACTGCATAGTACTCGGACGGAGCGATCTCTTCGAAGACCGACCAGGCACAAGACTAGATGTACGTCATAATAACTAACACATAAAACTAAGAAATAACGCCATTTGTTTGTGAGTGGAAAATAATACAGTCAATGAACTTGAACACATTAAAATGTGTGTTTTGAACCATTGAGAAATATCGAGGATTTCCTTTCAATTAGGGTTCGACAGTCGGCTCAAGTGACAGAAACGGCCACGGAACCGCTGCACAAAAAAAAGCCCCAGTTTAGTCATAGAGCTGTCATCTCAATGAATCCAAATAAGCAGAGGCATCGTTAACGGATCTCATCAATTTAGCCACTTGTATGTTTATAGAGTTTCTTATAAAGTCAGCGAGGTTATATTTTTCTATGGTAGCGCAGCTGCAGCAGCTGATGTGCGTGCAGTTGAAGATTGCGAACAGTTGGCTCCGTATTTTCTCCGAGTCGTGGTGGTGCACCGCTTTACGTGCCATTATCTTAGCCTTCTTGTACAAATCATCGGCGATTATCGTCAGATTGTAGGTCAACAAGTTGTTGTTTCGCTTCACTTCGTTGCGCGCCATGCGACCCAGCATATAGCCTGAAATGCGTGTATTTTTTTGTTTTCATATAGGTACCTATTTTCTGACGTCTAAGAATTTCCTACACCTAGAGAGTAGAACGAACAGATGTGGTCTATAAAAATTGCGGCAATCGAACCGGCAACTTCACGGTTCACTGTCGGATCATAGCCCACTACGCCACGGAAGCTATCGGCTGCCAGGCAACTGATATTCGAGTAGCTAATTACTATTGCTATAACAATTATGTTCTAATATCTGGGTCGAGTAGTAGCTCCGATATTTAGATTATTTAGAGAATTCCAAGCAACAAAAATTGGGAGCACAGTTCAAAACGTAGGATAGCAATGAGAACTTTATAACCTAGCCGATATGTACGTTATATTATTATTCTAACCGATATGATAAATAATGTTTATCATATCGGTTAGAAGGTCACATTTCAATTCACCCTTTCAATTTCACTACACTGCTAAACGGGCACTAAAACCATATCTAGAGCACTAAAAAAAACTAGAGAAAAAATGCAGCCACAAAAATTCCGTAGGTATTGTTGGTAAATAAATAAAACCGATCTCACCTCCGAAAATGCATATCAAGCCAATCATCAGCACCAGTATCATGAAGAGGCGCTTGGTGACCTCAGGGTCGGAGTTGTTGCAGTTATTTCTCCCTGTACTCATGATGGAGCGATCACACATGCAAGCACACTAACGCATTAGCTACGCGCGAGTCCCGCGGGGCGGCCGTGAATTCCGCTTTATTTTTAGATACGTTTCATGTCTGCGCGGTGAATGACTGTTGGGCGTCCGTCACGTATTCCCACAAGAAAGGTATCACTACATATTCCTTTTCCGCGAGCTATTCTGTTTCCAGTACTGTTTTGGTTATTGCAAACGTCGCTGCCGCTGAGCTTTTGGCACAATGAGACAGGCCCAGCCACTGATGCCTGCCGTAAAATCCATATAGGGTAGTGGCACCAAAAGATGACTGACCCCCATTAGATGAACGATCGACCGAAAAATAGGAAAATACAAAATACTACGCTACATACGCATGTGGGATATTTTTTTCCGTATCTCGCAACATTTTTTCTAGCTAGTGCCTTAAACAGATCGACAGTGACGGCTCAGATGAGCCCTCGGTCATTCGTTACGTGAGTGGTGTCCACCAAAAGTTACGTTTCTATGAAAACCTACTTAAGAAAGGTGACCTCCAATTTAAGCATTTTGTCAGATTAAATAAATAAATTAATGATGGATCTGAGTTTTGTTTGTTCTAATGAAATCTTCATCTACTCAGCTTTGATAATGTTGATACTTATTAACATTATTAGCCGTATTTTTCGAGATATTTACCGTTCAAGTAATGGTTCAAATTTAGTTTGCTTGATCCATTAAGTGACCGGTGGTCATCTTCTGGAGAAAAGGCATTTTTTTACAAGCATCGTAAATCCTAAACTTGACTCTATAGACAAAAACAAAATCGCTCAAATTAATTTTGTTTAATGTATAAAGATATTTACCAAAAGTTGAACACATGTTTTCAGTGTTAAATGCTATTTTAAGAGCTTTATTTTAGTATGAAATCCTTCAATATTCAGCTTTAGGTTCCATGCCCAAAATTTGAACTAAGAAATACACTAAAATTTTGTTCGTTCATTTTATGGTAAATCAGTATCCAAAACATGAACCAATTGAATTATTGTAGTTATGATTTTAGGTCTTGTTTTTCGCAATTAAGGGATAGGTTCAAGATTCTTCGAGATTTCTAAGTCTCTCATTGAGAAGCATTTTTCGCAGTGTAGGTGACACTGCGAAAAATGAAAAATTATAATTACGGAGTATTCTCGAAGAAGCCTAAAAATATGTTAGTTATTATTTACATTCTTCTAAATGAATAGTAAAAATAATTTATTAACACTGCTACTATTTTATTCTTCAATTTCATTACAATTCATCCCATAATTCCTCTCAAAATATTAGTTCAGCTATTGGGTACAAAATGTTCATAATTAAGGCACAGCGTTCAACTATTGGGATAAAACGCTATTTTTTTCAAATAATGATTTTTTTTTAAATTCCTGGTAGATATAGAAAGTATTTTGATTCATTGGTTAATACTTGAGGATATACTGACTCTTATAAAAATACCAGGAAACGTCAATGTCACGAGATAACTGAGTAAAAGTGGTTCAAAGTTGACAAAAACGCTTAAACGTTCATTTATTGGTTCCACTACCCTATACTAATGTATGAATGCGAAAGTGTCTAACGTTTTCATGCCTAATCCGTTGAATATATTTCAATGAATTTTGGTATAGTGGTACCCTTGGATACTTTTTTACGTTAGGTACTACTTACTAGCTAGTAGTAAGTGCGTACTGCGTAGTCTGCCGCGATTAGGTATACAGACAGTCCACGCGGACGAAGCGAAGGCGCGGGCTTAGGTAAGATAGATACTAAGAAGTTACTTACTCATTCTTAGATTTGTATTTTTTTTCGTCAGTTCTAACTTGGTTCTACTCTATCCACGGCAGTAGCATATTATTGTACCTTGGTTCTATCCAACCAAGGTTACTCTTACCTTCGAAATCAATCAATGGAGATTTTTTTGTTCTTTGACTCATTGTCAAACTGCCTACGGGACTTTTAGTTTACAAAAACCTCGTAAAACATTTCTCAGAACGGTTTCATATCTTAGAAATGAAGGCAACGGCTGATGCCACCGCCATGAATAAAAACCACCGGGCTATTAACAAATATACACATTTATTTAAAACATGTCTTAAACTCGTTAATAATTAATTATAATATTAAGTGGATTATCATTAATTAAAATCACATTTATTGTACATCTACTATCATTATTTATTAGAAGTTACATAGTAGTCTGTTAAAACTAATTGAATGAGTATTTTGGCCCCATATTTTTTTTTTTCAAATTAATTGGCAGTATCGTCTAATAAATGTATGGCACAACGATAAGGTCTCGAATATACTAGAAAACTCAAAAGTAACATTACATTATTATACACTAGAAGACACGGGCCACGCATTGCTGTGGCTGAGGTTTTTGTTATTGCGACTATAAATTGCACACGGTGAGCAAATTTGATTAAAATCGATTAAGTAGTTTAGGAGCCCATCGCGGACAAACAACGTGACGCGTAATTTATATATATTAAGATTTATATCATAGTTAACACACTTTCCTTGGCCAGCCAGCCACGCATACCATGAACATTGACCATGGCTTCTCAGCATACAAGTTTAAGTGTGGATATGTTCAGATTTGTTTTCTGTTAACAGTTTTTGTATATGCAGATTCTCAAAACACAATTTTGTAGTTAACATTTTCACTCGGTCCTCACACATGATAAAATAACATTTACAAATAATTACAAAGAAAAAGAAATAGAGAGTAAAGAATGATTCGAGAGTTATTTCGGAGGCATGTATCCACCAATCCGGACCGGGCATCCGATGTGGATAATGGCCTAATCCTCTCACGAAAGTGAGGGGACATCTTCCCAGCAGTGGGAGGCACGCTGAATGATTATTTATTTCACAAAGAAAAGGCAGTTACAGATTGAGTAGCAAGTTCGACAGTTAATTAAATTACTGTTCAAACTAAACTCGGAAATGGAAATAAACTGAAAACGACTATTACTGGACCATAATTACGAAACCTGAGATTTTATCACAGCTTGAACTCCCGCCCGACTACACTAGTCAAAGTATGTACGTAATTGTTTGTATTTATGCTAAAATGTTATATGTACCTAATTACCTATATTTATTTATTTTTTAGAAAGCCACTGTCCGTTATAATATATATTCGTTATTCCTATCCATGCATTATCTATGAGAGATAGCTCTGAGAGATAAGCCCGCCCATTGTAAGACTTATTGTGTAATAGTCAAGTTTATCTTTGATCTAGACTTACCGTGTTTCTGTTGGTGCAGTTCAATGAAGTCTAGCGCATACTACAGCCGCATTGTAAAATTGCGCCAAAGCAAATAGGAGTGTGCAATAGTTCATAATATAAAATGTACAAAAGTGATGTAGGAGGATTTTTGTTATGCGATGCGATGCGTTGCGTTGCGGCCCGCCCTAATGTGCGTCAGCCTAAAACAGTTAATCTTTATTTAGATTTGTAGTGTATAATTAAAATGTTGCCATATATTATGTATACCCTAGGCACAGAAATAGCCTATAATAAGGGCCCACTCTCTCATGTATAAATTAAAGCGAGATGACAGATTAGGAGTTCCGATATTTTGAAGGTGTCGGGTGACGTATTGAGACCGCGTTCCGAATTGCGCTTGCACACACGTGCGGTCCAACATGCGCTTCCAACGCTCACCGTGGGCGCTGTAAACGTTTTACATCAGTGTCAGTAAGTCAGTCACTAGATGGCGCTGCTCTTATTCCATACAATTTCAAGTTTACGCTAAACGGACCGAGCGCGTACAGAAATTGTCAAAACTCACACTAGGCTCACTGAAGTGACGTCATAATCGGTACTGCAAACAGCCGTGAGCGCGCTCACACATTGGACCGCACGTTAGCAGTGTATAGTATACGTCGTGTTCAGTGTAAGCGCAATTCGGAACGCGGCTCGAGTATCAACGCGATCGACGCTATCGCTTCGCATGCAGTTTCGCTTGTCTTTTGTCCGACTGAGCCGTTTGTATGGAGTGTCCACCTGTCCCTTAGGCCTGGCAGTAGATTCTTTTTATCAGTTTTCTTTTTTTTTATTATAAAACGTAGCCCCACACTAGGATTGCTCCTTTATCGTGGGTACCGCTTACAGACTTATAATTTCACATAGATATCACATCCAGACCAGTAACAAATATTTATGGGTCGCACAAATATTTGTGCCGGGCGGGAATCGAGCCCGCGACACCAAGGGCATGAGTCCGATTGGTCACCCACTACGCCAAACGCGTCACATTGTCAGTTCCCCATGTTGAACAGCAGCTTGAGGTCCTCGATGGAGAGGGCGGAGGCGGCGCAGTTCCTGGCCCCGGTCAGCACGCTCTCCGCCAGCTGCAGCTTGGCCTCCTGCAGCTTGCGGATCGTCTGCTCCACCGTGTCCACGCACAGGAACCTGCAAGAACATATATAATTATAAGCTAGCTTATATATATAACTATAAGCTTTAAATATAAATATAACTATAAGCTTTTTACCATCGTTCCTAGCTGTTTTCCTATAGATCTCGTTTAGAACGATAATGTAGGTATGCGGTTTGGATTTCGTGTCTAAGAAATCGGGAAGGACGATTACCTTGGCTCACAAGTTCCCAGCTCCCCGATTCAAAAGCCATCGGTAACTCGTTTTGATAACGTTCGATTTGATACATTTTCAATTCGCTATAGTCGAAGGCGAGCTCGAATCGAACGTGACGTCATACTATACGAGAAAATGGATGGACGACGTCCATTTAAATAAATCTAGCCGAATACCTATATGTCGATTTTTCTAAATAGCTCAACGGATTGACTTTGGATTCGAGAACGATACCGAACCGAGTCGATTTGGTTCCTTGTCGAAGGGTTCCGAATCGGCTACCAAATTCTTAAAAAATATGTAAAAAAAATTATAATGCCGTTCAAGCGGACATCAAAAAATACCCACTTATTATTAAGTAGGTATTATTGAGACTGCAAAATGTGCCACTGCGGAGGAGAGGCCTTCCTACCCTCCTTACATTTTAGTCTATCCTGAGCTATGGTTGTGCAACAAAATTGGAAAAACTTGCAAAGTTACGTAAAACCTAAATAGTTACGACTGTAAACGAAGGAATCGCACTGAATCTGTGTTTCAAATAACAACAGGAATAACATTGGCATTTAATTAAATTTTATATAATTCTATAGAAATGTAACGGATCGCTATGTCTGTACATGGAAGCTATCTGTCTGTGTGTGTCTATCTGTATGTGTAACTGATTTTTTTGTCTATTTATCTGTTTTTCTGTGCAGTGTGCACGCTAATCTCAAAAACGGGTTATCCGATTTAGATGTGGTTTTCACTAATATATACTGTAGTAAGCTTCACTTAACATTTAGTGTAAAGTTATGCCAAATTAATCAATTTAATTCCCCATTAATGGGGTCCCAGTTCCAAAAAATTTTTCAACAATCTGTTTCCTCGGCTGGTCGACGCCGCTGGTGACAAGAGGGCTGGCTCTTATCTCGCACAGAGAATAGCCATTGCTATTGAGCGAGGTAATGCAGCTAGTGTTCTTGGTACCATGCCACATGGACACCCTCTTTTGTTAGATTTGTAAGGTTTAGTTTAAGCTAGTTTTAGTTTATTTTATTTTATTTAATTTAATTTAAAGATAAATAATATTAAAACTACGGTGTTTGTAATCCAAAATAAACCAAAGATATATCCGAAAAATGCTACCCAAAGTCACTACATATTCCACGCAGACGAAGTCGCGGGCACAGCAGCTAGTGAGCAAATAAATATCCGACCGAGGAGCACATTGGTCAATTTATAATTGTCAGGAATTGAGGTTGCCAAATAGGTTTTAATTAGCCACAAATTTAAGAACTTTATTATGTTAATAAAGACTATTTAAAAGTGAAAGTACCTATATTATCAAGCAGTAGGAAAATGCTCGATTTTTTAGGAATCGCATTGAAATACTCCAAGGTTAAGTAGGTAAATGTTTGTATGGCCTTTGGGATAGAGAAGCCCTTGGGACGTTTGAAACATGTTAGGTACATTGCTTTTAAAAGATCACACTAAGTGCATACTATATTCTCTTGTATCTGATTAAATTCGTTGGTAAGCGAAGTACTGAGGTAGGCAAGGCTTGACTTATACTTGGCTGCTATTCGTAGCTTGGGAGTAATATACCGGATTATGTCCATATTCAAAGAAAAATTGGATTATTTGCCCGGAGAAATGGTTACCTCGGGAAAAACTGCGAGTTCTTTTTATCTATTTAGTTCAACTCACGATTAGAGTAACAGCCGAAATTAACATTGTATCTCATATCCAAGATTGAAATCGATCTTGGATTGCTGCCTATCGTTAGATCGATTTCCAATCTGTTTGCCTTCATAAACCAATCCACGGATCGGTTATTGGCACGTTTGACCCTAAAAATGGGTTGTGATATCAATCCCAGATATCAAAATTTGGATTGGATTGATTATTAATTTCGGCCGTAAGTCATGCGTAATTGCGTATTCGTATTTTCTATCACAGCACGTGTCATACGTCACGTAGTTAGCATATAATTTAGTATTTAATAGAAAATACCTACCTACATAAAATGTACACGTTTTTTGTGTAACCGCGGCCAAATATCTCGCACGCCACGTAATAGTAATGAAAATAGTTGGCAGTGGCGGAGAGAAACGTTTACACAATGATTTTCAGCGAGAGAACAATGCTTCGGCATGCGAGTGACACAGTTCCGAATTACTATTATCATCATCATCATCATCATCATCATCATCATTCATCATCACAGCCCATATCCATTTTGCTGAGCACGGGCAAGCCTCTTTCATTACATGTACCTACTTACACGCGATAAATCTACAGGTAGCCTAGTTTCTAACTAAACGAGTTGATTAGGTTATTAGAGTTATTAGATTAGATCAAGAAGTAAAAACTAAATGAAAAGGCCTTCGGGGACACTTCGACCGACCCCGAGTTTTCGTTTTGGGTTACAAAAGGCCACCAGTAAGGGGCAGGTACTTAATCCGCTGGAAGTACCAATGGAAACCCCCAAGCGTTGTCTTGCACCTGTGGGGTACAAAAGGCCACCAAGCGTTGTCTTGCACCTGTGGGGTACAAAAGCCCACCAAGCGTTGTCTGCACTTGTAGGGTACAAAAGCCCACCAAGCGTTGTCTTGCACCTGTGGGGTACAGAAGGCCACCAGTAACGGGCAGCTGCAGGTAGCCCCCACCTGTATATGTTGACGTCCCGGGTCTGCCCCACGCGGTAGATGCGGTCCTGCGCCTGCTGCTCCAGCTGCGGGTTCCAGTGCGGGTCCAGCAGCAGCAGGTGGCTGGCGCCGCACAGGTTGATGCCCACGCCGCCCGCGCACAGCGACAGCAGCATCACCTGACAACAACTTGTAGTACTCGGAAACTAATACTCATACTAGAAAATGTATCGTCCTACATGAGAACTACACGTCATACTCGAGATCTACACGTCATACTCGAGATCTACACATCATGCTCGAGAACTATACATCATACTCGAGAACAATACATCATACTCGAGAACTACACGTCATACTTGAGAACTACATCTAACACGCGGGAGCTAGACGTCATACTCGACAACTACACGTCATACTCAAGAAACTCTCGTCATACGGATTATAAGGATCAGATGAGCGTTTATCCTAGCCTAGCAGTGTAGAGCGGCGCGGTACCTTGACGTCGCTGTGCGGGTCGTTGAGCAGGTCGATGAGCCTTGGCCGCGCCGGCACCGGCACGGCGCCGCTCAGCGTGACGCTGCGCACGCGCATCAGGGTCAGCTCCCGCTCCACCAGCCGCAGCACCGACGTCCACTGCGACACCACCACGGCCTTGGCGCCTGGGACGAACGACGCACACATTGTCAGCTATCCTTGTGTCTTCGTATGTTTGTTACTTCTTCAAGCTCAAACGGATGGATCAATTTTGATGAAATTTGGTACGGAGCTAGCTAACACCGTGGATTAACACATTTTACTCTGAAAGTAGCTAACACCATAAACATATAGACTACTTTGTAAATGTTGGACAAAATTTCGCTGACTCTATAATGTCAAACATAGGAAAATACGAAGAAGACTTGGCAGCTAACGTCCGTGTAAGCTCCTGGCACCCGGATTCTTTCTTCCTGTCTCCCACTGATCACGTAGAAATTGCTAACATCATAAAAGCTCTTAAAAATGATAAAGCTCCAGGACGAGACGGTCTCAAAAACTCTCTTATTAAAACAATGTGTCCACTAATTGCCGAACCACTTACCCACATTATTTATTTATTTATTTATTTATTTATTTATTAAAAAGTACAACTTACACTAACAGTTAAAACTAAACATGCAAGTTACAAGTAGGTATTTACATAATAATAATAATATTCTAAATTTGTACAGTTGTAGGTGCTGCAGTGGACTCGAGATACGTGCCGGCCAGGGCCAAGAATTTAGGCTCAGACTGAAAGAATATATCACCAGAGTAATCTCTGGTGATTAGATTTAATAGTGCTAGGGCTCTGTACATGGGTGTGTGTGCATCTACATTCGTAGGGATGTGGAATAAAGTGACTTTTCGTCTTCGAAGGTGATGCTTAGGGACTAACGGAATATGGAAAGGAATCTGTGCGAGTAAGGATGGGTTGGACGTGACGCCTCGTAACAGTCTGAAGAAGTATTTTATGAGGAAAAGGTTTCGCCTCACTTCGAGAGATCTATATTCTACCATACCTAAGATGAAAGAGGTTGGGTATAGATAAGGGTAGTATCCATATATAATTTTATATAGGTGTCTGAGAAAAGATTTTTGTATTTTTTCCATCATGGTAGAATAGATTTTATGGTACGGGTTCCAAATGATGCAGTTTGATTCCAGCCTACTGCGAACATAGGCATTGTATAAAATGCAGAGAGCGTCCCTCGAGGTAAATTGTTGCGTTTGTCGCGTAACAAAACCTAATGCTTTTCTAGCTTGTTTGCATAGTTCGAATGTATGATGGGTAAACGACATGCGTGTATCGAACCAAGTACCTAGATCACGCATGATATGCACTCTGTTTATCGGTTCATTGTTCACGTAATACAGGGCTTGAATTGGTTCTCTAGATCGAGTGTATGACATAATTGCACATTTGGAAACATTTAAATCGAGGTTATTGTTTTGGCTCCAAAGGACGGCTCTGGTAACATCACTTTGAAGTGTATCACAATCGGTAACGTTTCGTATGGGAAGGGCGAGTTTTATGTCATCTGCGTACATAAGACAGACTGCATGTTCTATAGCTGATGGAAGATCGTTAATCAGTATAAGAAATAGCAAAGGGCCGAGCGAACTACCCTGCCCGATGCCGGATGTGACGTTATATGGATTTGAACTGGAGTTATTATATTGGACATACTGTACACGGTTGGCGAGATATGATGCAAAAAAGTTTAGGAGATTGACTGAAAATCCAGCTTGTGCCATTTTAACCAAGAGTGTGTCGTTATTTACGCGATCGAAAGCTTTTTTATAGTCCAGGTAGGTCACGTCAATTTGAGTTTTCATGTTCAGATTGTCAGTCAATAGAGTGGTTATATTCATTAAATTAGTGGACGTGGATCGCGCGGGGAGAAATCCATGCTGTTCGTGGCAAAACCAATTACGAAGTTGACTGTATATGATGCGGTATAACACTGATTCAAAGACTTTGGCAAATACTGAAAGGATTGCGATTGGTCGGTAATTATGCACGTTAGACTTCAGGCCATCCTTATGGATGGGTATGACTCTGGATCTTTTCCAACATGTGGGGTACGTGTTTGATGCTAGGGACAAGTTAAATATATGACAGAGCGGCTTTTCAAAGATGTTGCAACAGTCTTTAACCACCACTTGTGGCACGCCATCCGGACCCTGAGTGAATTTGGGAGGTAGTTTTTTCAGTGTCAGTCTTAACTCAGACTCTGATATCTGGTGAATATTGACGGATTGTAGAGAGCACACTTTGAAGGATGCATTATGAGCAACAGATACATTTAATAGGGCAGGTTCTGGTAAAAACACACTTTGAAAAAAACTCGCAAATGAGTCCGCCACCTCTTGCTCTGTCAAATCGCCAAATGTAGCCGGTTCGGCCGATTTCCTACACTTTTTTACGAATGTCCAGAAACTAGAGGGATCTCGTTTGATATTAGATTGAATTTTGTGTAAATAGGATAGCCTGCTATATTCCACTTTTGCTGTTGTAAGTTTCCTATAATAGACGAACATGGCATAGTAAAGCTGATTATTATATTGTTTATATAGTTTGTGATACCGGTTTTTTATTTTATTTAGATGGATAATGTCACGATTAAACCATTCGGGGTATGACTGTACATATTGAGCAGGGCGTTTGTAAGGAACAGATTCATTAAAGACGTGGTGGATTTTGGAATACAGATAATCGACAGCGGCATCTGTATCGGTAATATTATACAGCGGTAACCAATCAGTGTTTAATAATTCACAGTACAAGTGATTAAAATTTGCTTTTTGAAAGTTTCTTTTTAGGTTAATACATGTATTATCAGGAGTCAGCGCTTGACAGGATTGGTGGAGGAGACGGATGGATATGTCTAGTGGTTTGTGGTGTTTTTCTGATGATCCACCTAAGCCTCCAGTCTGGAATCTTCCCTGACTGCTGGAAGGTAGCTGCTGTTGTACCAATACATAAAGAGGGTTCTAAGCTAAGTGCGTGTAACTACCGATATCTCTACTCCCTGTGTTTTCCAAAATTCTCGAAAAAGTTGTGAACAAAAGATTGGTAAATTTTTTGGAATCACGTAATATGTTGACACCTTTCCAGTTTGGGTTCCGGCAAAAGAGATCGACTGAAGATGCAGTGACTTTACTACTCGATAACATAGCGTCATCTATTGACAGAGGACTTAAGTGCATAGGAGTGTTTTTGGACCTTGCCAAGGCATTTGACACGGTTTCCCCTAAAATTCTTCTTAGGAAACTAGAAGGTATGGGAATTCGTGGCAGTGCTCTGAATTGGTTTGCCAGCTACCTTTCGTCTCGAAGACAGCATGTAGCTTTAAATGGTTATACAAGTTACTCAAGAGATGTTTATTTCGGGGTTCCGCAGGGCAGCATTCTTGGCCCAACTCTTTTTATCGTTTACATAAACGATTTGGCTGACCTGTTAGCGAATCACGAAGATGCACAGATAGTTTGTTACGCTGACGATACTGCAATCCTATTTAAAGGCAAATCGTGGGATGAGACTTTTAATCAAGCGGAATCGGGACTTCAGAAGATAGCACAGCTTGGCTAGAGTCGAACCTCTTGACTCTTAACACAAATAAAACGAAATACTTGTGTTTTCAGAAGACAAGTGCTGGTAAACCGTCAACAAGTTACGAAATTAAAATTCACAAGTGCAAAGGCCAAGCTCGAACTGTATCCTGCTCCTGCTCAAAGATTGATCGTGCAGAATCAATTAAATATCTCGGGGTCATTCTCGACGATAAACTTTTATTTAAACCTCATATCAATGCTTTGTCTGGAAGAGTCAGGAAAATAATATCAATAATGAAATTACTCAGAGACGGAGCCGATAAAGAATTGCTAACGCTGGTCTACACCGCTTTATGCCAATCGATCTTGAGCTATTGTATTCTTGCCTGGGGTAGAGCTGCCAAAACTTTTATGATTCAAGTAGAAAGAGCTCAAAGATCGGTATTAAAAGTAATGTTTCGTAAACCCTATCGACACCCGACTACAACTCTATACCAAGAAACTGAAACAATGACGGTCCGCCAACTCTATATTCACAAAGCTATACTTTCGCATCATAAGCAAATAAAATTAACCCTAGTCAACCCAGATACACCAGTTAAATGTCGTAGAATCAGAATCAATGTCCCTTTCGTCAAATCTGCCTTTGCTAGCCGGTTCAGCTACCATGCCATCCCCTTCATCTACAAACGTGCAATGAAGCTCTGCAACATTGCAGACAGCTCGCTACACGGAGCTAAAGTAAAAGTGAGAAAATGGCTACTTACTCTAGACTATGACGCAACTGAGTCACTTCTGCTCGTTCAGACATGACACTTTTAATTCACACATCACATAGACTACACACAACACACATACTTAGTACTTACATCTTCACACACATCACATCCACTGCAAACATAGTGCCTACATCTACACAAACATTTGTAACCCACAGACCTGAAATACACTTGTTGTACCTCTACTCGCACACAATCAAATTTATGAACCTCACACACTCTTACTTGTATAAAACCAATTTTTTTTTTCCTAAAATCTTTAAATACTTTATTTTATTTTTGTTGGTACCTGCATGATAATTTTAGCAATGTATTTACCCTATATACTGAAGTTCTCTTAAAGTTTTATTTTAAGTAAAAGGCTACGGTCTCCCGCGAGACAGGCATGCCCTAGTGCGGGGACCATTAGTAATTTATATTATGTATTGTTTATGTGTTTTGGTAATTAAATTATTTTGATTTTTTTTTTAACATTTTATTCCGAAAACAGCGGGTGAAACCGCGAGACGCTTCTAGTTTACTATAAGTTATCCTGATGCGCTCGCGCATGTCTACAAGAAATAAGGAAGTCATCCGTCCGTATGATCCATACAAATTGTGAATACGTAAACGACGGACACTCTTATATCATTAGACATTGTCCTGTCAACCACAAACAGTTCCTTATAAATTTTTTTTTCCATGTTTTAATAGTTATAATGCTATTCGGATCGGAGACGAATCCAACAAAGATAATGAAAATCCATTCAACCATTTTTTAAGTTATACACGACACAACTTTTTTATATAGAATAAGATATATCGATAGGAGGTAAATATAAACAGTACCGCATAATAAAGTGATAAGTGTCTTTAAAAAGTGTCATTAAGGACCTGTAGGCAGCGAGCTTCCGTAAAATGGGCGGTTTTTTGTCAAAAAGTTAAGCTGTAATTACAAATATTTATAAGCCAGAAAAAATACAGTGTATGGCCAAGTGTTTCAGTTAGCTAATAAATCAATAATATTGGACTAAAGTTGTCTAGTATCTTGAGAAAAAAATTCACGAGAAAGGACCCGAAAAAAATCTTTCGTCACATAATGCTCAACATTTTCAGCGACAACTATCATATTTTTTGGAACCATAAAAAAGGCAATTTTATTTTCCAATGAAATTTGAATTTTCCAATGAACTGAATCGATTCCGTTCTTCTATAGTACATTACGATACGAGCTGTCTAAGTAGTATATTAATACACGGCTGCGTGAAGTTAGCGCCCGAGCGAAGCGAGGGTGCTAACCGCCGTGTATTTAATAGACTTACTTACGCAGCGAGTATCGTATACTATTTTATAGCACGTGCGACATAAACCCGCCATCTACTTAATTTATTTAAAAATAATCTTCTAATTAATGCAATGAAAAGATGTTCATTTGACTCTTTGACATAATAATAAACACACAAGTTGTAATGTGGGTAGGTTGGTATTCCACCAGTAGAGAACGGGAAAACAACTTCACACCTACCCGTATCACTTCTAGATTTGTTTTCTAGGTTACCTATTAGTATTTTTGGATGCATATTTATTATTCGTGGATTGCTTAACGTGATATTGTTTCAGATTTAATATTGTTCACTTTAAATAATAGTCAAACAGGTTTCAACTAAAAAACAGTGAAAGATATCAATATTGTAGCGCTTCATTTTGTAACCGAATCTTTATCGTAACGTGAACACCTATTAATATAGGAATCTGTGATTGATCTGGTTTGTGCATAAATGTATTCACCATGAGACTATATGATATATGGTGTATAATAATTGAAAGTGTGTGTATTCAGTGAAAATAGTTCATGTGTCGGTTACATTTTATGTAAACAACAAAAACCGCAACATTTCTAAATCAAGTAAGTATTTGTATGTTTCAATCATTATATAATCGGATAAGAAATATTATAACAAAGGTACAGTGTACGGTTAATATCGCTAACTTAGGTATAGTGTTTTAACGTAATAAGTAATATTGTCCGACGAAGACCAGAATGAAAACATGCAGAAATATTGCGCCAAAGACATTGGCGTTTCGGTCCCACACGTTACAGGTTATACATACGTATCTTCTCTTACTTACTATGAGTTTATGAGTGGTGTAAAAATGTATGTGGTGTAATAATGTAAGCTTTGGTTCAGTACTACGCTCGCAACGATGGGTATATTCTTAAACGGTGTGAAGTTAGTGAACATCAGGCCGTTTAAAAATGTGTTACTTTGAACAGCGCAAAGCGTGACCTAAGTGCGGGTTTAGGTCGCACGGTGCTATAAAATTAATAAAAACGACGAGAATATGATCAGTTTGAGCGCGTACTAGGCGGCTCAGTACCCGCTACGGCGTTTCAGAGAGAGGACGTATGTCGCTGTTCCTCAAAATTTTCTCGTCGAATTTACTGTCTGTTCTCCAAAAAAATAAAGCAAACAGAATCTCTACATGGTATACAACTGGTTTATTTACTTAGTTGCCGTAAATGACTTCCTTCGACGATTACTAAACTTTTATTATAACCTTTATTACTTTGTATTTATTCTCCATTGTGTGTAAAGAATAATGGCTAATATGACTATTCTTGCACCACCTGTAACTGAAATTAGCAGCAAAAACGCGTTTTTAGATTGTTCACTAAAATAAAACTGGGATTTCTTATGATAGTTTGGAGTTAATCAAAGGAGCAGATTATGATTGTATATTAAAATGAAGATGTAGTGAACTTCCGTTTTCCATAATGGCGGATCTGGCGGATGCATATTCTGACGTTTTATTTTTAGCACACTTCCAGTAATCTTTCTGCTCAGCTATGAGCCAGTTTTTTCAATGTTTTTGCTTCGCACGATTTGTGCATTTAGTCACTGTCAAATATTAGGTATACTGTAAATTCGAAAGTAACACTGTTTCTCTGTTTGTCTGTTTATTTGTATGTTTGTTTGTTTGTTACTTTTTATGGCTAAACGGCTGGACCGATTTCGATGAAATTAGGTATAGAGAGACAACAAAAATGAAAAAGAAATTTGGTAGGTATATGGGAGAAGGAAAGATGAGGACCTGGGGAGATGGGGAGATGGAGAGCAGCAGCTGGAGAGATGAGGAGATGGGAGATCGGAGATGGATGAGGGATGGGAGATGAGATATTGGGAGTTGGGGAAAAAAGCGATGAGGAAATAGGAAGATAGAGATATTGACAGAGACGTGACGTGCCCGATTGATTTACAATACATAAAAAGTTCACGCATACTGTGTTCTTACTATAGCTGGATTCGATTTAAATGCAGACGAAGTCGCGGGAAACAGCTAGTATTCCATATTTTTACAACCTCGTGGTAAAGTAAATTTACAGTCATAGCTACGATTCAGTAAACTTTACTGAAACTAGCTTTTACGCGCGACTTCGTCCGTATATGAAAAAGCAACTGTTTAGAAAATAAATATTGAAGTCTTTGTATCTCTATCCCTGTCCCTGTCCCTTTCCTTTTCCCTATCCTTAGTCTTAACCTTTATATTTTATCAAGAGCCTAAAATAATGAAGTGTCAGATCACCTACTTGAGAAATTATGAATTGCCCATATAAATTTTCAACTCCTATTTATTTGGATTCTAAGATCCCTATTTTTTCTGACGAAAAATAGCCTATACCCATCTCATAGGTCCAATCTTGGTCAAGATTGATTCAGCCGTTTAGACGTGAAAGGATGGCAAAAACTAAAAAAAAAACCAACAAACACACACACACAGTTTCGCATTTATATGATCTTAGTACGGATGCCTGACACTGGCTAAATGCACAAATCTTTTACTCCGTCATTGACATTGTCAAAATATACTTATATCAAAAAGAAAATTATGAAGGTGGACTAAAGAGGATGTCTTGTATCAAATGGACTTGACAAACGCGCATACCAGAAGGGACCAACACTAAATAAATTTAATACAACTTATTTAGGTGTGACTCCAATAATTCGTGCGGCATTCTAAATTTGATAGGATTATAGTCAAGGAGGTAATAATTTATGTAATGCTGGCGGTAATAATTCTTTAGGAACGGAACGTAGCATCTCAGACCGCTCGGCCAATCTGACATGTCATTACAGTGTCGAAATAATTGAATGCTTCAGACTAAAGCCTACGTAGTAACTATCTAGTAATCTGTGCTAAGGCCACGTGATGCCGTTAGTAAGAGTATAATAATTATGAATTAGCGTTTTCGACTTGCCGTGAGCGCGGAGCCAGCGTGGCGCGCGGCCCGGCCAGGTAACTTTCATCTTCTAAAATACATGAATCGCTCCTATATTAGCGCCTTAAAGTCATATGTCATAAGTGTGTTTATTTCATAAGTGCCATTATTCAACCTTCAGCTAACTCAGTACAGTGCAGTGGCTATGCGCATGAGCACATCGTTGTTTTTGTGCCCTGCATTGTCGAAGTAAAGAATTTTCACTTCAGTCGTGTGGTGTAAAGCGCACTCGAGTTATTTACTGACTATTCGCGCCTACGCGTCTATCAAGATAATTATATCAATACGAATATTTGCTATTCAAATCCACCAGGATCTTTTTCTATTATTTTTTTTCTAATGTGAGGTAGTCACATATCACAATAATTCATTGTAGTCCATGTTTTCACCGAAACCTTTCGACATGTAACTTAATTAAAAATCATCTAAAATTATTCAATACAGCAATGTTTAACGATTATTGGGTTTAATTACAATTGTAAACCCTCCCTATGTCTACTACGAGACACTGACCTTTGCTGAGAACGTTTTCATTGAGGCACTTCATGACGGCCTGGATCTTGGAAGATGGCCGCTGCAGCTGGAACACGGGGTTGTTGGGCGACAGCACGGCGCGGATGGCCTCGTCCGCCTTGGCCGACTCCTGGCTCGGAGGAGCTTCCTCCTCGTCAGGGTTCGCGCTCTGGAAACGGATAATGCGTCAAACAAGTCTTACAGCAAAAGTTTAAACGGGAGTTCAACAGATGTGTGAAAATTTCGTTTTACTAAATCGACGTCTAAAACTCGCCGTTGTCTTAATTGTGCTCAAAATAAGATAAAATTATTGGAGTTTCCGTAGACCCAATAGTTTAATAATACACCTTTCTGTAAATACTTGTATCCTTTAATTTTAATTTCTATAGACCGTACAACACGCCATTTTTACCTCACACCATTTTATAAACAAGACAGTACCACTAGAGATGGGACATAACAGTAGTGATGTGCATTGCCTTTCAACACTCTCCCTCAATGCACATCTTCATACTTAACTCATTAACTAACTTTACAAATTGGTTTCTAGGCAAAGGCTTGGTTAACACATCTGCTAATTGAAATTTTGTATTAATATATTCAACATTAATCAAGCCTTCCTCTACCTTTTGTTTTACAAAATTATACTTAATATCCATATGTTTAAGTCTCCGCTGATCAGGATTTTTTACAGTTTTCATCGTGCTTTGGTTGTCTTCATAAATTAACACATTTTTAAATTTAATATTTAAGTCGGACAACACTTTTACAATCCAGCATGCCTCAACCACAGATTCACACAAAGCTACTAATTCAGCTTCAGTGGTACTTAGTGCTACTGTTGTCTGCTTTTTAGACCTCCATACAATAGTGTTATTGAACAATTTAAATACATAACCACTTGTGGATTTTCGGTCATTATCTCTAGCCCAGTCGGCGTCAGCATAACCTATCAAAGGTACTATGGTATTACAATTGGTCTTTGAATAAATCAGTGAATAATTTACAGTCTGTTTTACATATCTTAATATTCTTTTTAAAGCTCTCCACAAGTTTTCACTTGGTTTTGATTGAAATCTACTTAAGTAACACACAGATATTGCTAAATCAGGTCTTGAACCTACTGTTGCATACATTAATGACCCAATCAAAGATCTACACTGCAACTCATAAGTCATGTCAATTTCACAATTTTCATCATATTTATAATTTACATCCATTGGTATATCATTGCCCTTACAATTTTCCATCTGATACTTTTTAAGGATACTCTCTAAATATTTAGTTTGATTTATTATTATCTGTCCTGGTTCTACATTAATTGATATTCCTAAGTAGTTTAAGTTATTAGAGCCCATGTCTTTCATTCTAAAATTAGAGGCAAGAAAACCTTTCAACTTCTCTATTTTGAATACATTATTTCCCATTATTAAAAGATCATCAACATATAGAGTTATATACTCGTAGATATCCCCCATACTATACAAACAATAATCATTTTCTGATCGTTTAAATCCATATCCTGTTATGGTGTCATGAAATTTTTCATACCAATACTTTGGTGATTTCTTTAATCCGTATAACAATTTTGTCAATTGCAGTACATGTCCTTCTGGTATTTCTAATCCTTCAGGTGGTTTTAGATATACATCTTCTTTTATGGTTCCGTATAGAAATGCTCCTTTGACATCCATTTGATGAACTTGGTATTCTCTGCAGGCAGCAACTGACAATAGAATTCTTAATGTTTGTAGCTTCAAAACTGGTGAATAGATTTCTCCAACATCTTCCTTCTGTTGAAAACCACGTACAACAAGCCTTGCTTTGTGTATTTCCTTCTCTCCTACATTTTTCTTAGTAAAAACCCATTTAGTATCGATTAACCGTTCTTTTTCTGGTATAGGTACCATTTTCCAAGTCTCACTTTCTTCCAATACTTTAATTTCTTCATTTATTGCATTTTCCCATTCTTTTTTATCTTTCCTTTCCCCAATCTCTTGAAAACTGGTCGGTACATTTTCTTGATTCAATGAGAGCAAAGCATATAGGGCTTTATCATTATCCTCATCCAAATTTACAACATAGTCCTTATACCATATTGGATTCTGCTTTGTCCTTCTAGCTCTCCCTTTTTCTGACTCCTCTCGTCTCTGATTCATCACTTCAACTATCTCTTCATTATCTTCCTCTTGTATTTCCTGGTTTCTTTCTACATTGTTTTGTTTACTTTCTTCAAAATTTCCTTCTTTAGAGTTACTCTCTTCTGTAAAATCAATTTGTCTTTCTGTTGGTAAATACACCGTTTTATCTTCCTTAAGCTGTTCATCAAACACTACGTTTCTGGCATTAACTACTCTGTTTTCTTCCATATCATAAAGTTTATAACCCGATGTAGTATACCCAATCATTATCATCTTCTTTCCTGTATTATCCAGCTTCCTTCTAAGTTCTTTTGGTATATGATTATATGCAACACACCCAAATACTCTCATATTTGACACATCCGGTTTTCTTCTAGTCCACATTTCTTTGGCAGTGAGGTCTCTCCCTACTGATGGACTCCTGTTTGTTACATAAGCAGAGTATAATATAGCATCTCCCCAAAATGTCCTGTCTAAGCCTGATTCCAGTAATATTGTTCTCGATTTTTCCACTAGTGTACGGTTCATCCTTTCAGCCACTCCATTCATTTCGGGATTAAATGGTACAGTATAATGCATCTTTATTCCTTTGCGATTGCAAAAACTTTTGAACTCATTTGCAATATACTCTCCCCCATTATCAGAGCGCAACGTCAGCAAATTTGTATTGAAGTGTTTTGTTGCATAGTAATAATACTCTTGGAATTTATTAAATACCTCCCATTTTTCTTTGATTAAGTACACCATGACAAAATGTGTGAAATCATCTATAAACGTTACAAAATATTTATTGCCCTCTCTATCTGCTGGTGTAATTGGACCGCAAACATCAGTATGAACAATCTCGAGTGGTTTCCTAGCCCTATATCCGGTTTTGTTAAATGGTTGTCTTGTCATTTTGCCTAAAAGACATGGTTCACATAAAGTGGTTTCTACCTTGTTATTTTTCAAATCACCTAAGCCATGTACTAATTTTTTCTGTGCCAAAAGATTAATATTTTGGACACCCAAATGACCAAAGCGTCTATGCCACAATTTAAATTTACAATCATCTGTCAGTGAATAATTACAATTTGACTGGTCAAGCTCCATTTCAACCTTATACAAGCTACCTTCTGCATTTCCTATTAATGTCAAACAACTCTTATTGTAAACTCTAACTTTACCGTTGTGAAAAGATACTTCTAGACCACTTGATTCTAACTTGGATACAGATAGTAAGTTTTTACGTAATTCGGGCACATAATATACATTTTTTACAGTGGTTGCAATTTCCCTTTTTCCAATATAGCATTTTGCTTGAATATTTCCTACCCCTACAGCTTGTATCATCACACCATTTTTGGCAGCGGCAATATTTTTGGGAACTTTTAGTTGTATGTAACTTGAGAAATAATTTATATTGTTCGTTAAATGGTCAGAGCATCCTGAGTCAACACACCATGAGATAATGTTTATACCACTTATTTTCACATCACTATTTTCACTCGAACATGGAGCCGCTTCATCTCTTACTTGTTTCTCTGTCACAAACGCCTGGTGTTCTTTCCAATTGGAAAAGCCTCTTCCTGATGTGTCACCTTGTCCTCGTCCTGCATTGTAACCTTGTCCTCGTCCTGTATTGTAACCTTGTCCTCGTCCTGTATTGTAACCTTGTCCTCGTCCTGTATTGTAACATTGTCCTCGTCCTGTATTGTAACTTTGTCCTCTTCCTTGCCCTCGTCCTGTATTGTAACCTTGTCCTCGACTTGTATTGTAACTCTGCCCCTGAGTACGGCCCTGTGCCTGTCTACACTGAAATTTCTTATGCCCTGCTTTTCCACAGGTATAACATAGAAAAGTATTGCTGAATGTCTGGTTAGGTGTGGCATTATGTTTCTTCTTCTTCTTTTCTTCTTCACCTAATAATCTATTTTTAACGAAGTCGACCTTGAGGTCTGATACAGTTTCCAAAGCCGTTATAATGCCCTCATACGAGTCTGGCATGGACAGTAGGATATAATTAACTTTTTCTTCTTCACTTAATTCTGCATCAGCTTCTTGTAATTCCGAAAACATTCCCTCTAATTTCACAAAATGTTGGGACAGAGACTCTGTCTCTATGTATCTTTCGTCTGATAATTTTCGTCTTAGGTATAATTTACTTCGCGTGCCTTTTTGTTGAAAGTTTTTCTTCAAGTTGTCGAACATCAAATAGGCTGTATTTTTTTTTATGTACTCGATATGACTGTCGGCCACTCCGGCGATAAGTAATGCTTGGGCCTTCGCCTCACCTTGAGAATTCGCTGGGATATTGTGGTATGCGGCATCTTCAATTGCAGTCAGGACACCGTTTTCACGAAGTACGCTTCTAATTCGAAAAGCCCACGTGCTGAAGCCCTCGCCGGCAAACTGCGCTACAGGAAATCGTTGTTCTTTTGACATCATCGTCAAACCACGCTCTGCTACCACTATTGGAGTTTCCGTAGACCCAATAGTTTAATAATACACCTTTCTGTAAATACTTGTATCCTTTAATTTTAATTTCTATAGACCGTACAACACGCCATTTTTACCTCACACCATTTTATAAACAAGACAGTACCACTAGAGATGGGACATAACAGTAGTGATGTGCATTGCCTTTCAACAAAAATGGTATAATGCCCTTTATAATACACGAACTTTGATAACTTTAAAAAACCTTATATCTCATATGAATCGTTGAAGTTACAAGCTATAAGTTCCCAAATTATAAGTTGACAAGTTCCAAATTAAAAATAACACGTTTTACTATTAACTAACTAAAAACGGGTCTAATTCGCGCACAAACTTATATCAAAATTTATATAATTTTTACTTATACATTTTGATTTTACTTCGCGAAATTTAAGAACATCTAACACGTTTTAAGTTTCAAGTTATAAGTAACACATTATAGTTTCAAGTTATTAGTAACACATTATAGTTACAAGTTATAAATAACACGTTATAGTTACAAGTTAGAAGTAACAGGTTGATAAGGCACAAATTATAAGTTCCAAGTGGCCTTTTTTTTTTTCTACCTTCCTCCGGTCCCGATCTTCGAGCGACAGCTTGTCCAGCTCCCGCAGCAGGTCGGAGCCGGCGGCCTCGGCGGGCTCGGCGGGCTCGGCGGCCTCGTCCAGCATGCCGGCGATGAGGCCGCAGTGGCAGCACACCTGCCGCAGCCGCAGCAGCAGCACCAGGATCTCGTGCGACTTCACCGGGGTCACGCCTGCAGGGGGCAAGGTGGCGTAGTGGTTACTTGTGCGCTTTACGATCCAGCGACACCGGGTTCGACTCTCGACCAATGACTTTTCCTAAATTATGTGCGGATTTCAAGCGCACAGCGTTTCGGTGGGTGCGAAAAGCCGCCGGTCCCGGTTGTTAGCGATTGATAGCAGTGGTTAAGCCATGTCAGGCCCTCGTGCGGCTGGATACACTCTGACACTAGAAGCTAGCACCACCTCATACGTCAAACAAACAAACGCCTCAATATACAACATACATAATGTACGTTTTTCTCCCGCAATCTTATCGCACCTAATCGCAACATTTCTCTATAATTCCTTCCATTCAAAGATTGCCTGTAAGAAATGGCTAATAATATTATAGTTTACTAGCAGACACGGCCACGCGTTGCTGTGACTAAGGTTTTTGTTACTGCAATTATAAATTGAGATGTAAGCTATCCTATCTTTCAAGTTAGATCAAACTGTACACGGTGTGCAAATTTGATTAAAATCGGTTAAGTAGTTTAGGAGTCCATCGCGGACAAACAAGATGAAATATTATAGGTAAATTATTTGTATTGTGGTGGTAACCCATATATTCTACTCTCAACGCTCACTAGGCAAAGCCATCAAATGCACAAACACCCCATCCTCGCTCTTACACTGACACCAAATATCTAAACCACATTGAACTAGCTAACCAATAGTTACCTTGCAAAGCCACCATTTTCTGATGCATCTTGGCGTACTCCGAGTCCTTCCCCGAGGACTTGAACGATGTGTAATCGGAGTTCTTCTCCGCGCGCTGATGCAGGAACTGCGCGAACAGTGTCTTCGACAGCACCAGCACCTGAGGATACACCATGAGGGAGTGGTACACCGGCAGAGTGGACAGTGGACACTGCATACAAACGGTGGAATCGGGCAAAAGACGAGAGAAACTTAAGGCGAAGCGATAGCGTCGTCCGCGTTGATACTCCATAGGTCACCCGACACCCTGCAGCTGCAGCTCGCAGCGGACACGTTACCTTCTGATACACGTTCATCTCCTGCTTGGCGAGCGCGACGAGCGTGACGTGCTCCGCGCGCTGCGGCAGCGAGGCGAGCTGGCCGCGCTGCTGCAGCGGCAGCGGCAGCGGCAGCTCGCAGCGGACACGTTACCTTCTGATACACGTTCATCTCCTGCTTGGCGAGCGCGACGAGCGTGACGTGCTCCGCGCGCTGCGGCAGCGAGGCGAGCTGGCCGCGCTGCTGCAGCGGCAGCGGCAGCGGCAGCTCGCAGCGGACACGTTACCTTCTGATACACGTTCATCTCCTGCTTGGCGAGCGCGACGAGCGTGACGTGCTCCGCGCGCTGCGGCAGCGAGGCGAGCTGGCCGCGCTGCTGCAGCGGCAGCGGCAGCGGCAGCTCGCAGCGGACACGTTACCTTCTGATACACGTTCATCTCCTGCTTGGCGAGCGCGACGAGCGTGACGTGCTCCGCGCGCTGCGGCAGCGAGGCGAGCTGGCCGCGCTGCTGCAGCGGCAGCGGCAGCTGCAGCTCGCAGCGGACACGTTACCTTCTGATACACGTTCATCTCCTGCTTGGCGAGCGCGACGAGCGTGACGTGCTCCGCGCGCTGCGGCAGCGAGGCGAGCTGGCCGCGCTGCTGCAGCGGCAGCGGCAGCGGCAGCTCGCAGCGGACACGTTACCTTCTGATACACGTTCATCTCCTGCTTGGCGAGCGCGACGAGCGTGACGTGCTCCGCGCGCTGCGGCAGCGAGGCGAGCTGGCCGCGCTGCTGCAGCGGCAGCGGCAGCGGCAGCTCGCAGCGGACACGTTACCTTCTGATACACGTTCATCTCCTGCTTGGCGAGCGCGACGAGCGTGACGTGCTCCGCGCGCTGCGGCAGCGAGGCGAGCTGGCCGCGCTGCTGCAGCGGCAGCGGCAGCGGCAGCTCGCAGCGGACACGTTACCTTCTGATACACGTTCATCTCCTGCTTGGCGAGCGCGACGAGCGTGACGTGCTCCGCGCGCTGCGGCAGCGAGGCGAGCTGGCCGCGCTGCTGCAGCGGCAGCGGCAGCGGCAGCTCGCAGCGGACACGTTACCTTCTGATACACGTTCATCTCCTGCTTGGCGAGCGCGACGAGCGTGACGTGCTCCGCGCGCTGCGGCAGCGAGGCGAGCTGGCCGCGCTGCTGCAGCGGCAGCGGCAGCGGCAGCTCGCAGCGGACACGTTACCTTCTGATACACGTTCATCTCCTGCTTGGCGAGCGCGACGAGCGTGACGTGCTCCGCGCGCTGCGGCAGCGAGGCGAGCTGGCCGCGCTGCTGCAGCGGCAGCGGCAGCGGCAGCTCGCAGCGGACACGTTACCTTCTGATACACGTTCATCTCCTGCTTGGCGAGCGCGACGAGCGTGACGTGCTCCGCGCGCTGCGGCAGCGAGGCGAGCTGGCCGCGCTGCTGCAGCGGCAGCGGCAGCGGCAGCTCGCAGCGGACACGTTACCTTCTGATACACGTTCATCTCCTGCTTGGCGAGCGCGACGAGCGTGACGTGCTCCGCGCGCTGCGGCAGCGAGGCGAGCTGGCCGCGCTGCTGCAGCGGCAGCGGCAGCGGCAGCTCGCAGCGGACACGTTACCTTCTGATACACGTTCATCTCCTGCTTGGCGAGCGCGACGAGCGTGACGTGCTCCGCGCGCTGCGGCAGCGGAGGCGAGCTGGCCGCGCTGCTGCAGCGGCAGCGGCAGCGGCAGCTCGCAGCGGACACGTTACCTTCTGATACACGTTCATCTCCTGCTTGGCGAGCGCGACGAGCGTGACGTGCTCCGCGCGCTGCGGCAGCGAGGCGAGCTGGCCGCGCTGCTGCAGCGGCAGCGGCAGCGGCAGCTCGCAGCGGACACGTTACCTTCTGATACACGTTCATCTCCTGCTTGGCGAGCGCGACGAGCGTGACGTGCTCCGCGCGCTGCGGCAGCGAGGCGAGCTGGCCGCGCTGCTGCAGCGGCAGCGGCAGCGGCAGCTCGCAGCGGACACGTTACCTTCTGATACACGTTCATCTCCTGCTTGGCGAGCGCGACGAGCGTGACGTGCTCCGCGCGCTGCGGCAGCGAGGCGAGCTGGCCGCGCTGCTGCAGCGGCAGCGGCAGCGGCAGCTCGCAGCGGACACGTTACCTTCTGATACACGTTCATCTCCTGCTTGGCGAGCGCGACGAGCGTGACGTGCTCCGCGCGCTGCGGCAGCGAGGCGAGCTGGCCGCGCTGCTGCAGCGGCAGCGGCAGCGGCAGCTCGCAGCGGACACGTTACCTTCTGATACACGTTCATCTCCTGCTTGGCGAGCGCGACGAGCGTGACGTGCTCCGCGCGCTGCGGCAGCGAGGCGAGCTGGCCGCGCTGCTGCAGCTGCAGCTTGGTGCGGCGCAGCAGCACACAGCGCATGATGGTGCTGAGCCGCTCCTGCCCGCCCTGGGACTTGTTGTCGATCCACTTTTTCCACATCTGGGGGTATAGGTAGATAGATAAACTCTTTATTGAAAAACAGAGCACAGAACACGTAAAGCTAGAACAGAGCAATAGAATAACAGTTAGTAGCACAATGATGTTATATCTCAAAGCGATCTCTTGCAGTCTTTTGGACGGAGAGAAGTATTGGAGCATTAGAGGTGAGAGGCGGCCAATGTTTATAACGACCTTTTGATCATCGAACAATGTAAGAACTGACCTGTTGATCGTCGAACAATGTAAGAATCGACCTGTTGATCATCGAACAACGTATGCACCGACCTGGAGATCGTCGAAGGGCGAGCACCGCAAGAACTTGAGCAGCGCGAACAGGTCCAGGTCCTTGTTCTGCACCGGCGTGCCCGTGAGGCACCAGCGCCGGCGGCCGCGCAGCGCGCACACGGCGGCGGACGTGGCCGCCTTGTGGTTGCGGACGATGTGCGCCTCGTCCAGGATCACGCGCCGCCACTGGATGCGCATCAGCACGCCGCCCTGTGGACGGACCCGCGGCGTGAGTGCGCGCGCGGACGCACGAGCCGGGCGGCGGCCTCCGCGCACCTTCTCGTTGTCCCGCTGCAGGATGTTGTAGGTGGTGACCACCAGGTCGTGGCCGGCGAGGCGCTGCGGCTGCAGCGCGCGCGCGGCGCCGTGGTGGAGGCACACGGAGAGCGCGTGCGGCGCGCAGTGCTTGCGCACCTCGCCGCCCCACTGCTGCAGCAGCGACGCGGGGCACACCACCAGGGTGCCGCCGCGGATCACTGGGGATTACAGACCGACCACCATTTACCATTTTCCTATATTACGACCATGTACCATTTTCCTATAAAAATTATATAGATACACTATCCTGCTATGATTAAATTTAAATTTTCTTTAAAAAATTGGGATAATAGCCCGAAAAATTGGCTAATTCGGGTAAAATAGAACCCTTTGTACCCTACAAAATTTTAGGTAACTCAAGACATCAGACAATGAATGTTTGATATTCAATTGACATTCGACCAAAGATTTTTCGACGTAGGTATTTTACTCACTGTATTTTAAAATCACAAGGCTGTCGGGTCAGCTAGTTATTTCATAGTACTCACTCTTTCCTTTCCCGGTGCCCTCGTCGGGGTCCTCCTCGTGTTCGATGCCCTCCTTGTCCCCGGCCACGAGGGATATCATGGTGATCGTCTTACCCAGTCCCATGTCATCGGCTGGAACCAAAAGCCTTTTTATAAAATATCCTTCATTACACACTAGTGATGCGGATTTTTGTATGTCATTTGTGATTTGAAATAATAATATTATGGAAATGGCCAAATTTTTTATCAATCTATTTTATTACATTCACGATCGTTTTATTTAATTAGTTCGATTATTATATCGGTGAAGGATATTATCATGAGGGACCCACATGCCCGATAATTATTTTGGAGGCATGTGTTATCCACCAGGCTCTTTGGGTTATGGATATTACTTTTAAAAATCGCCCCCTCGCTTGCTATGTTGTCACTCCATAGAAACGACTGAATCGGACAAAAGACAAGCGAAACTGTACCGCTGTACCTACTGTTGTGAAACTAAGCAATAGCGTCGTCCGCGATAATACTGCGTCGGTACTCAATGGGTCACCCGACACGCTCAAAATGTCACACCAACTCCCAATCTGCCATCTCGCTATTTGGGATAATAGTAGCGGAAAAGCACGTGGGGCACAGGTAGGCAAGTAGTACCCAGTATCCCGGCGCTGGGGTTCTGCGTCTCCCGCCACTGCAGCCAGGCCAGCGCGTGCAGCTGGTGCGGCATCAGCGCCGAGCGGAGCCGCGCCGGGGCCGCCGCCGCCGCCGCCTCCGCCGGCCGCGACGCCAGCGACGCGTGCAGGTCCCGCAGCCGGGACAGGATCAGCGCGCGCTCCGCCATGTGCGTCGCCATCGCTGCGGCCAGAGGGACAACATAGGACGCGTAGAACGTGGGCGGATACCGCGTTATTCGACGAACAACATCATTATGGTACCTAATATTTATTATCAAAATGTTAGGGGTTTGCGAACGAAGACGGTACACTTTAGGAGAAACCTTCAATTGTGTAATTATGATGTTGTTGTGTTAACGGAGACTTGGCTTCTTAGCGGTATAAAAACGGAGGAGCTATTTAGTGACATGTACACGGTTTGGCGGCGCGATCGTGACTACGAAGCGCTCGGACAGGCACGCGGCGGTGGCGTGCTTATCGCTACGCGCCGAGAGCTATCGGCGCTCGCGCGCCCAGAGTGGCATTCCACAGCGGAAGATATTTGGATAACGATTCAATTTAAAAATAATGCTAATAAAATACCATTAAACCTTCATATAGGCGGCCTGTATCTCTGTCCCCAAAGTGGTGGCCTTTCTTTTTCTTCACAGCTTTCAAATTTTTGTGACAATGTCCTTTCTATCTCGGCTGAACATCCGAATGATAAGTTGTTGATATTAGGTGACTTTAATCTGAGCGATATTAAATGGTCTGCGTCTACTGGCTACTCCTACTTAACACCGACTTGTAATAGTAATAATTTTAACCACACAGAAATTTCAGACCTTTTAAACCTCAACAATCTAGGGCAATATAATCATGTACAAAATTTTATGGGTGGTATTTTAGATTTAGTTTTGTGTAATGACAACCTTTCAGTAGTCTATTGCCTGGACCCATTGGTGGATGAAGATAACTACCACCCGGCGCTGATATGCAGGCCGCATTTTATGGTTTCTGACATGCTTGTTCCCAATTGTAGGCATAAGTATTTATATGCAAAGGGTGATTATCAGTCAATATCAAACGAAATTGATACGCATGACTGGCAGTCACTTCTCTCGTGCGGTAGTGTAGATGAAGCTGTTATTGTTTTTAATAATATCTTGTCTGAGCTTAGGGACCTATTTATACCATCCAAATATGTAAAACCCAGTCAGTACCCAGTATGGTATTCCCCTGCTCTGTTACGAATACTAAAAGAAAAAAATAAATTTCATCGGAAGCATAAGCTATATAATAACGTAAGCGATAGTAATGCTTTCAAAATTCTGCGTGAACGTGCAAAGAGAATTGAACATGACTGCTATCTTGGTTACATAGCTAGTGTTGAAAATTCTATTCGCATCAACCCACAAAATTTTTGGTCTTTTATTAAATTAAATAAACAGCACAATACATTTCCTTCAACCATGACCTATAGAAACAGAAACATTACATCTGGAGATAATATTTGTAATGCATTTGCAGATTTTTTTGACTCTAATTATTTACCATCTTCATCCTCGCAAACTTTCAATAATTCTCCATTAAATTGTGACGCAACCAATTCTAAGGCCGACATAGGCGCAATAGAAATAGTTAATAACAAATTACTTAAGCATTTGAAGTCCCTTGATTGCAGAAAGTCGGCTGGTCCTGATGGTCTTCATCCTTATTTGTTACGCAACTGTGCTGAAAGTCTATATTACCCGATAAGTATACTCTTTTCGCGTTCTATAAATGAAGGTGTAATGCCAAAAATATGGAAGACGGCATTTATATCCCCAATACATAAGAAAGGCTCTAAACGTGATGTATGTAATTATAGACCAATCTCAAAACTTTGTATTCTGGCCAAGGTGTTTGAAAAACTTGTTCATGAACAAATCTTTGCTGCTCTTAAACATTCATTTCTGCCGCAACAGCACGGTTTTCTAAGGGGTAGGTCTACTGTATCTAACCTTGTTTCATTTACGGATGCTGTCACTTCTGACATGGACTCGGGAGGTCAAGTTGACGCTGTCTATACAGACTACAGTAAGGCATTTGATCGCATCGACCACGTAATTCTTCTCGCCAAATTGCAAGCTGCTGGTATTCGAGGAGACTTGCTTAGATGGTTTAGTTCCTATGTCGATGGGAGATGCCAGACTGTAGTCTTGAACGGATTCGCGTCAGCCCCCTCACCCATTCCTTCTGGAGTGCCTCAGGGCTCAATCCTTGGCCCGCTCTTGTTTATTATCTTTATAAACGATATAAATAAGTGCTTTGCACACTCTGACTTCTTATTATTTGCTGATGATATGAAAATATTTAAAAAAATCAATAATAGTGATGATGCGATGCTGCTTCAGAAGGACCTTCATAATCTTCAAATCTATTGCCACCTTAATAAACTTGACCTAAATATCCTTAAATGTTTCTGTATAACTTTTAGCAGATCGCCTAGATGATCGCATTTTAATTATACAATTAACGATCAAGTCCTCTTGAGGACCGATTCCGTAGTCGACCTTGGAATTACTCTAGACTCTAAACTTTTATATGACAAACATATACAAGTAATTTCTGCAAAGGCTATGAGAATTTTGGGTTTCTTATTTAGGGTCACTAAAGACTTTCAAAAGATCAAATCTTTAAAAATATTATATTGTTCTCTAGTCCGTAGTCACCTAGAATACGGTTCGCAAATTTGGAACCCACGTTATGATAAATATATCAATATATTAGAAAAACCGCAGAGGAAGTTTGTGCGTTTTATTAACATTAAATACAAAATTCAGAATTCCGCATATCTTGATAGTTGTAAACATCACCACCTACTCCCTCTTTACAAGAGAAGAGAAGCGGCAGATCTATCTTTTTTGCATAACATTATTTTAAATATAGTAGACTCACCATCATTGCTATCGGAAGTTAAATTGGTAGTGCCCAGTAGATTGAGCTCCCGCAGAAATGATCAAAGATTATATTCTCCTCCTTGTGTTTCAAATTACCGGCAGAACTCTTTCTTTATACGTACTATTAACCTATTCAACTCGGAGTATTCAAACGTTGTTGACCTATTTATAATGAGACAAAACATTTTCAAAAACATTGTGAATCTAAATTTCTTTGATAATAATAATCATAACTGAATAGTTTTCTTAGTTGTATGGCTTTGTAATGTATGTAAATACTCTCTGTATGTTCGATATGGTAGTTGGATGTATGAGTAATTTGTTTATTATTATTTATAAGTATGGCACTAATTTCATTTAGTACATCCACAGTACAAGAAATTTTGTAAGCGAAAACTGTTAAGGCTGTGTAAACCTATTAGTGTATCTATGATATATATAAGTTGCTGTTAGTTTTCCTAAAAATAAATAAATAAATAAATAAATAAATATTATAGGCAACATTTGAACGGTTGATCGTCGAACAAGATAATATAAGAACCGCTCGAGTGGTTAGTCATGGAACGACATAGTATACTCACACCGTTGGTCGTTGCAACATTCACGGACAGATGTAGCAGTTGATCGTCTAACAACATACATGGATCGCTCCAACAACATAACTATGACACTGACCACACTTAACTTCAACAGTTGATCGTCTATAATATACAAGTTCCGAATTGATCGCGGAACAACTCAAACATCACATATAAACGAACAAGTCAAGCAGTTGATCGTCGAACAATTCAAACATCAAAGTCAATTATGTTCATAACAGCACTCGCCTTGTTTGCCGAACATCCTCGGCTGCACGGAATTGCTGGCTTTCTGTATGTCGTCCCACGAGAGACCCTTGTCGAAGCCGTCCTTAGCGATGTCCGCGGCTGTGGGCGCATCTGCAAATAAAATTATTATTAAATTGAACAAAAACCTCATCTGCAAAAAGCAGAGAACAAGCTCTTGTAATATCTCTCTAGTATCCTATGAATTTTAGTTAAGGTAATGCAGGCGGGTACAAGCTAATCATTAGTTTCAATTACATACGATTTTATTTCTTTGCTTGTCCCCTCCTGCCGCCTCATAGGATACTAGAGAGATATAAGAGCTTGTTTTTCGCTTTTGCAGTTGGGGTTTTTGTTTCATTCAATAACTTTTATTTCATACTTTTCAGTTATGAAATTAGTTATCAATGCAGGATAAAGTGCAACTCGATTATAATAATATAGTATTTATATTTTTAGCCTATGTGACTAACAACTGAGACGTTTCGAATGATACTTCACATGTTGAAATTCGTGACAAGGTTTAGGCTGTAGAGCGTGGAAAAACTAAAAAATCCCCTCAACTTTTTTTTCGGTTAAGACCATAATATAAAAACAAAATAGCCTATAGCACTCCCACAACTCGGACGAATTTAATGCCACCTCATAATGTTGAAATCCGTTGTGGTGCAGGCTGAAGCAAGAGTGGCACAAAGAATTAGACATACATACGCTCGAAAAACATAACCCTCATTCGGCAGTCGGGTAACATACGAACAAACAATAAAACAGATTTTTTTTCTATTATTTTTTACTTTTACTAGCTGCACCCCGAGTTTCACCCGCTGTTTTCGATAATAAAAAGTAACGTGGCCTATGTATTAATCCAGGGTATAAGCTACCTCCATATCAAATTTCATCAAAATCGGTCAAGTCGTTTGAGCGTCAAGAAGTAACAAGCACACAAACATTCGCTTTTATAATATTTGCAGGATAAATAGGTATAGGGTTATTGAGACAAGGTCCGCCGCTTCACCTGGTTCCACCACCATGTTGGCCACCTTGTCCCCCTGTCGCCGCACCTCGGCCTCCAGCGCGGTCAGCCGCTGGATGAGCCGGTGGCCGCCGTCCGGCAGCGTGTCCATGTCCATCTCCTGCAGCAGATGCTGGAAAACCACCCCCGCTGTACGTACACTAGGATATCACCGTGTCACCACAAGTTGAACCAGGGTTTAACAGACACATTTCAAAACGTACTCTTATAACACTCCATACTGCACTAAAAAGGTACTAGTACCCACTGAAAAGAGACAACCAGCTCATATGTCATACAAATCGATCATGCCATCTCGCTTAACGGCCGAAAATAATAATCAATCCAATCCAAATTATACTATCTGGGATTGATATCACAATCCATTTTTAGGGTCAAACGTGGCAATAACCGATCCGTGGATTGGTTTATGAAGGCACGCAGAGTGGAAATCGATCGAACGATAGGCAGCAACCCAAGATCGATTTCAATCTTGGATAGGAGATACAATATTAATTTCGGCTGTTAGTCGAGTCCCTTCTTCCACTAACCCTGACATTATTCAGGTCCTCCTGCAGACTCTTCAGCTTGCCCAATTCGTTCTCCCTGACGTGTTTCTTGACGTACACCGGCTGGGCGGGGTAGCTGGCGGGCACCAGGTACTGCTTGATGCTGCTGCCCTTGCCGCGGGAGTCTCCCTCTCTGGGCTGGGGAGACTTGCCCGTGGGGGCCGGTCGGGGCGACTTCTTGTCTTGGGCTTGGTCCTGGTGGTACATAGAAGATAACATTCGTGACTATGGGTTGTCAAAGTCAAAGCATTTATTGTAAATAGACAATAAAATCTCACTTTTACAAGTCAAACACATCAATATAATTAACAAATTAATAAAATCATAAAAAAGAAAACTAAATATAATTAATTGATTATGGTTTGAGTTTGAAAAAGGATGTTTCCCTTTCAAGCCCTGGTCCAGGATTGAATCTCGGACTAAAAAAGGAAACTCCGTTGACTCTACCAGTGCTTCGGAATACGCCCGTTAGAGAAGACAGCACCGAGAAACTCTACGGATGTCATTTTTTTCATAAATTGTTTTTTTTTTCCAATCACAGTACGAGCCTCAACGAGTCACATGTCTGATATGTCACGAGTCTGATATGTTGGGATTTTTTTCCCAACCACTCACACTGTGTCTCGATTGGGTATGCCTCGTTGGGAATCCATCTTGTTGACACATTTGTATTTGACAATTTAAAAGTTCCAGGCTGGATTGTATTGTAAAAACATTATCCTCCTTCGGGAGTCACGTGAAGGTAGGTTAAAAAAAACTAAAAAAAATAATTTTCTATAATATACTTACCTAGGTACATAGTTTTATTTCACGCCCAGTGGCCGATTCACCAGCAGGCTAAGTAGGCTTGAGTCTAGGACGGCAAATTTGAGAACAAACTTTTTTTACCCATCTCACAGAAATGGAAAAGATTTCTATATGACCCTATTCGGATGCGTAGATATCTCTTTTAGAAGTCCACAAGATATCTTTCCAATGACATTTCCCTATTCCCTTTCATTGTAAGTATATTCATTGGTACCAGCGCACTGTTTAGTAGAGGGAAGGGCGGAACAAATTCGACAGCCTATAATACTTGGGAAATATGGAAATCCGCCACTGCTCACGCCATCATTTCCGATTTTTTAACAACGTTTTTGATATTAAACTTTCATCGAGTAGGTTTTCCTCGCTAGATTAGACAAATTTATTCTTAAAAATCTAAATCATTTAAGCAATCATTCAAGGTTAACGACCTACACATTAATTATCGAACCGCCATAAAAATTATCGTAAAAGCAAAACACACTTACGTCTGGCTTGGCAGTTTTCTTCGGCATTTTAACTTCTTTCACTACCATACAAACTAACAAACACTAACGATTGACTAATATTAACTTAGAATAGGTATCCCATAACATTTACCACAATATATTTTTAACACGCATTCTTGCGACTATCAAAGCGCATTGAGCTACAGTATTGAGCTTTCATTTTTCGTGCGCGTTTTGAATCTACCCTCATTTAGATTTATAAGTGCAGCGGGATGAGAGACGTGTCTATGCGCACTAAGTGGTCGGTAAACTTTCAGTAATGTATTCTACCAACATTGTTTCATAGGTTTACAACAATACTCGTCAAAGTGCACAAAAAATCCTCTTTAGTTGAATTTGGTATAATACCTATATAGCCAGTTTCAGCTATATATTCGACCGAATTCGTCTACCGTTGAATTTACCAGACAATTTTTGTTCTTTTTCTTATTATGACCTACATTATGACAAATTAAAGTTTGTAATACGAAAATACCAGCCTGTTTAATAGGTCAGAAGTAGGTTTGACTATCACGTAACGTTACTGGCTGGCATTAGGAGTTCATAATACGAAATAGCTTGGCAGTTCTGTTTACGGCGTAAACTGACTGGGATTTGTTATTAGTATTTTATTGTTTATATTTATTATACTATATAAGTATATATTATTATTAAAACTTCATAATACGTTCACTTTGGTTCAAAGACCTAATACAGTAGTACCCAACTGATATGGCTTACCGATGTACCTGCGCAGAAGATGAATTTTCAAAGCGCGGGAAATGCTATTGACCGCTATTGGTCGGCAGCCGCCATCTTAGCGAGCTTAGAGTGAGATGGAACTAACAGCTGCAGTGTATTATGAACCTTATAATAGTGATCTTAGGTTGATTGTAAGTTTTAAGCATTCTTTCGTTAATCTTCGGACCATACTTTCTTTTCTGCGCGAACAAAGATTCACGACGCGCCTTATAAGTTGGGTACTAGTATACCTACCTATGGTTCACAAATCCCTATATTTGCAGTCGCAGGAATCGAACCCGCACCCTCACGCTACGCAGTGCCCTCATCGCTGAGAAGCGTGTAGGTACTTGTGTATAATTCAGAGATGCGATCATGTCATTGTATTAGCCGAGTCGCGAGTAACTTTGCAACTGAAAATCTGGGCAGATTTCAGCACATTTCGTGACGCAGAATGGATTCTCTATCAGTCTAAATACAAGGTTCTAAAAGGTGTATGAAAAAATTAAGAAACTATGGGTCTGATTGGACGGTATAGGACGGACTCAAAGCCCTGTTTTCTTTTGTTTATTAGATTGAAGTGTTTGACTTGTAAAAGTGCGATTTTATTGCCTATTTACAATAAATGATTAGACTTTGACTTTGAAATGAAGTAGGAAAAAAAACATTTGCAACTGAACATACAGCAGTGCATAGCAAAAACGCATACCTTTATAAAATCTTACCTCATCTTCCTCATCGCTGCTAAGGGCTATAACCTCTGGCTTCACATCGATGATGGTCACATCGTCATCTTCAAACACAGTCCGCTTCTTCGTCAAAGTACTTGCCGACCTATCTAACACCCTATTCTGTTCATAATTATGGTCCACATTGCTTAAATCTATAACTCCACCATTACTCAGATCTCTGGCTTTCGGCGTATTAATGTTTCTATCATTTCTATCGTTAGTTATATCATGCAATGGGCTTGAGAAAGGAGAACATGACAGTTTAGAGTCATCTTCATCAGATTCTATAGACTTTCCCGGAGTATTGTGTATCGTCACTTCTGGGAGGTCATCATCAGACTCAAGGGGTTTCCGTGGAGTATTCTGTATGGTCACTTCTGGCAAATCGTCGTCAGATTCCACAGATTTCTCAGGAGTTTCGTGCATGGATACTTCGGGAAGGTTTTCCAGGCTACCTGCTATACTATTTCTTGATTTCCGTGAACTCTAAAACCGTAAAGAAACAAGGTTAGCCTACTGATATTATAAAATGAAACTGTCTGTTTGCGCCCCATTCAAGGCTAAACTCAAATTCAAACAATTTGAATTCTGGGAGAGGATACAGGATACTTTTTATGTGATAAAGTACTGTAGATACTGTAGTAGTATTTTTATCGGCCCCTAAAAAAGTGGCAAAAGTTAGTGCTACAAAAAAAATACGTTCTATTTCACTATCTGTCGGGGCCATGTTTGTCTTTACATGCTAAGTGTAGGAGTTTTCATACAAGACGGGTATTTAGATGCGCGTTTTTGTCTGAACAAGGGACTACCACATTCTGCTCAGGGTAATTAGGCTGAAAGAACCTCAAACATAAAATCTTCACTCACCGATTCAGAATGAATAAAGTCAGAGTCATCACTGTCACCGTCATTATCCTTGGGTATCACTCCCATGATACTCATACGCGTCGCCCGCGACATCACCATCATGTCTTCATCAGGCCCATCATCATCATCATCAATTTCCCTGTCACTATAGTTGTCTCCAATTTCCTGATCATCATTACTATCATCACCATTCGTACTACAGTGTCCGTGACCATTATCGTGACTGTCAGTTGGTTCCTCAGTCTTTTTTGACTCATTTAAGGGTGTTTCATCCTCATTTGCACTGTCTACACTCTCGATAACCATTTTCTTGTATTTGCTACTGATTTCAGTATTACTTTCATGTTTACTTTCATCGTTGTCATTTTCTTCATCACTTTCATGGTCACTACTATCGTCATCACTGTCAGAGCTTTCGTTATCATAATCCATGCTTTGATTGCTGTCAATTTTTTTACTATCTTTTGACTCTATTTTCAGTGGTGTTTCTTTTAGGCATGCAAGTTTTTTGCCTCTGTCTTGTTCGAGGATTATGGAGTTGTCTGTGTCGGAGTCCAGAAAGAGCATCCGTTTCTTAGTCCTGCGGAGGATGAGGGATTCATTGGGGTCGATGGGTTTCGGAGGGGGTGGCGGACGGCGCTTCGGCACGAGTTCCGGTGATAGTTCATCTGTTAACATAATGTATTTATAACTGATAAGAATTACACTTGCCGCCTACTTCTTACTTCACCAATAATGACAATAAGGGATATAATCAACTAAAAAAGATTATGTTTACTACTTGAGATTATGGAGGTTGCCAAAGCGTGTAACTTTTATTTACTTTTCGACTTTAATTGCAGGCAGCAATGTATTGTCTGATCTTACATACCTTCATCTTCATCTGAAGAAGTCACAACTACGTTGTTCTGTGATTGAGAAGGGCTTCTTATGCTGCCTCTTCTGCTGCCATCTAGATCAAGTGAAAGTTGTAATGTAAACAAAGTTAATAATCTATAGGTACTTAGGTTACTTACCTACACTTGACATGCTGAATTTGACTTTGGACTTACCATCCTCACTGCTAGAAATTACATGCGCCTGAGCAACACCTCTGCGTAATACATATTTTCCGTATTTTATTTTATCATCAGTGGCAATCTCTTTCATACTTTCGTCTGAAACAAAATGTAAACACGTCTTTAGAAGCAATAGAAGAATCATTTCTAAAATTATATTTTATTATTTGTTTGGCGATGGAGATTAGAAACCGAATAAGTTTTGTATATGTAATGCAGGGAATATTGCCCTTTTCATAATTTACCATTTGTTGTAGATTCATCAGATTCAGCTACGAAAACAGTGTGGTTTTTCTTTTTCGAAGAATATTTTGCATCCTCGACGAAGCTGTCGTCAATAATTTCAGACTCGGAGCCGCTATTAGCTCCAGTCTTATCACGATACTCTAAATACGAATTATCCATATTTATCAAAAATTACTCAAAATAAATCTTTGATATTTCAAAATAAACTGAAACGATATTTGAATATTTGTTGACGTTTGGTTGCGTTTTGTTGGCCTTGTTTAGACTGGTGAAGTTTATCAGTTATAGTTAAACATTTATCAAATAATCATCTTAAATTGCATAGATATCTATAAAATTATTATGTAGATAGACTTAATGTAATTTACTTGTTTTCATATTAAATTTAAGTTTTAAACCGTGGCGATAACTAATCTGGAGAAGGGAAACTAAACGCAGAAACAAAGACCAATCGTCCGTTGAGTTGAGTCCGACACTTGTCAGTATTTATTTGTCAAAAACTGGCTTGAACTTCCAACTGTCAAGTCGGAAGTTTTGGCGGGAATCCGATAGTGAGACGTTGTTGGGTTTGTATTATTATCTCAAACTTGTGTTTCTTCGAGTGTTAATGTGTAATATTGGTGGAATATTAACCATTAAGTGTTCGTTAACGTGCACGAGTGTAGGCGAATGCTATAAACTCAAAAAACGTGTCATTTCGCATTTTTTCCAAAACTCCCAGGAAGTTTCAGTAAAGCATCCACTACTTTACTGAATCGTGACTTTGACGATGTAAATAATTGACTTGACTACTTGACCACGATTGCTATAACATTGCTGTGACTTTCTTAATGTGAAATTAAGAAATACTTTAAATAAAATACTTGACACTGGCTATATGCACAAACCGTGCGAAGCCATAACTAAAATAAAAAAAAAACTGTCAAGTCAAGTGTCAAGTCAAGTTAATTCAGTTGAAAATTTCTGGAGAATCGAACATATTTTGATAATTTGTGTAAAAATTGTCCGTTCTTTCATTGTAATTTTAGATAGCCAGATCTAAGAATTATACGTAAATTAATCACGACGCAGTCCACCGCTACACAAGATGACTGAAGTTCAGTTGCAAGAGTTCAAATTGGAACCGGACTCAGAACTTCGTTTCGAAGTCGAATCTAAGAACGAGAAGGTGGTTCTAGAGGTACCTAATCATTTACATATTAATTAACTGTCTTTTACCATTGATATTTTACATCTCCAAAGTAGTAGACTATAAAATAATAGATTTGACTTTTTGAGGTTAAATTGCTAACGTAAAAATTTTGTACCTAGGTCAAAAATGGATATGCCGAGCTGTTTGGCACAGAGTTAGTCAAAGGGAAGCCCTATGAGTTCCACACGGGCGCTAAGGTCGCCGTGTTCACGTGGCACGGGTGCACAGTGGAGCTTAGAGGACGCACTGAAGTCAGTTATGTGGCTAAAGAAACACCTATGGTAAACAGCTGTTTTTTAATTTTATTTATTTTTATATTTTTTTTTATTTAAAACTAAGATCGCTATTTATCGTGGGTACCGAAATTACAGACATATAATTTCACATACACATAAGCTGGCATAGTTGCTTTGAGCGATAGGACTGCCCATTGTTGCACTAATTGTTATTTGTTTTTGTACTAGCTTTAGGTTTTCTTTGTTCTGCCGTGTTTAAATAATTATCTAAGTTTCTATCTATGTTAAACTGTATCCGCAAGAGTTTTTACTCTAATGACAATGTAGTTACATCTAATTGAGTGTCAAGCTTGTTTTACAGTTTAGTTAAATATCTTATTACTATAAATTCGGCACTCAGTACAGTAGATCTTTCAGAATGTTACGACGGATTTCAATGTGTGTTCATATAGTAATAATAGTAATATACTCATCTAATTTAGGAAAACTAAGAAGCCCAATGTCACTGGCCATGTAGACAACTACAGATTGGTTTTCCTGTGTACATTACAATTTATTTGCATTATTTAAATTTATAGTGAATGGAAAAGTTTCTCAATTATTTTAGTACTTTTTTTGTAGGTGGTATACCTAAACGTCCATGCTGCGCTAGAGCAGCAAAGAGTTGCTGCAGAGCAAGAGAACACGCGAGGCCCTGTGACCATGATCGTCGGTCCCGGAGATGTCGGCAAGTCGACGCTGACAAGGCTACTCCTAAACTACGCAGTACGGATGGGACGGAGGCCGATATATGTGGATCTGGATGTCGGCCAGGGTCAAATCAGTGTTCCCGGCACTATTGGTAAGTAGAGGTCTTTGAAATGTCCCAAAGATTTTACAAACTTTTGTACCTATGTACCTTCATAAGAATGATGGAACGAATGACGGCACGTTTGGCGTAGTGGCTGAGCAATCGGACTGCTGGGCTTGGTGTTGCAGTTTCGTTTCCCGCCCGGAACAAATATTTGTGCAATCCACAGATATTTGTTTCTGGTCTGGGTGTGATGTGCATGTGAAATTATATGTCTGTAAGCGGTACCCACAACACGAGCAATACTAGTGTGGGACTGTTGAAAAAAAAAAAATCTCTTTACAAGTAGATATTCTTAACTTCGTGATCTTCTTTCTACCTTCTTCAACTACTGAAATGAATTAATATGCAGGCAACAGCTAAAAGCTGCCAGTGTAGCTGTATAATAATAACCTACAGGTGCTCTCTTGGTGGAGCGACCGGCGTCTATCGAAGAGGGGTTCAGTCAGCAAGCTCCTCTAGTCTACCACTTCGGCCACAAGTCCCCCGGAGACAATCTGGAGCTCTACAACACGATAGTATCACGACTCGCCGACGTCATTACAGAGAGGTGTGAGAGTAATAAGAAAGGTAAATAAAATATGCTTTTAACACCTAGCCAAAGATAAAACTTATGCTTTTTCCCATTTTTTAATAGTTCAAACTTACTCCACAGATAAAACAACTCTAGTGTTTATGCTTTTAATTTTTTTTGTATGGTTACAAACTTACTGTAAGATTCCTAGATTGTTTCTATTACTGGCTTAAAATATCTTAACTGTTTCATTTGCAGCGTCAGCATCAGGGGTAATCATTAACACGTGTGGTTGGATCAAGGGTGCCGGATACAAAACGCTTACGCACGCTGCTCAGGCGTTTGAGGTACAATACAATAATTCTTCATTGACCCTTGGTTCTTGTTAATAAACCTTCAAAGTCAAAGTCAAAGCATTTATTGTAAATAAAAATATTGCAATTACATCGCATTTTTACAAGTCAAACAGCTAATTCTCGTTAACAAAGAGAATCATAAAAACATAAAGTATGATAAATTAAATTAAACAGTAATTGATTATGGTTTGAGTTTGAAAAAGGATGTTTCCCTTTCAAGCACTGTACCAAGATTCTTTGAAGACCTTTGTTTCTATAGTCATCTAAATCCATTTCCTGTGCTTCAGGTGGACGTGATACTAGTACTAGACAACGAGAGGCTTTACAACGAGCTTAAACGAGACATGCCCAAGTTTGTCAAAGTTGTCTACCTGCCGAAGAGTGGTGGAGTGGTGGAGAGGTCGTCAGCGCAGCGGGCCGAAGTGCGAGACTCGAGGATCCGCGAGTATTTCTATGGGAAGAGAACCCCTTACTACCCCCACTCTTTTGATGTCAAGTTCTCCGATTTGAAGATATTTAAGGTATTTACTCTGGGCCTAATGTTTGATGCCTACCATTTTTGTACCTTTTTCATTCAACAGCCTGTATTGTATTTGACTTTAATTTTTCAAAAGCAATTAGTCACTTTACAGGCTAATACATTGCAATATATTGATTTTATGTTTGTGTGCTAGCGCTTAGTGCATTCTGCAAACAGTAACTGAGAATCCCTACTGAGAAAAAAAAGTGTGTGCGTGTAACCTTTACGCGCGATTGAAGTAAAACTACATTGACATGTCAATGTAACCTTTTTTAAATAGCGGCAACTACACACACAGCCCATAGTAAGCTATTTAAAAAAGGTTACATTGACATGTCAAAAAAAGGTTACATTGACATGTCAATGTAACCTTTTTTAAATAGCGGAAACTACACAGACTATAGTAAGCGTTACTTCCGTCAGAAAAAAATCTGAGTTACTCCCTAGTCGCGCCTAAAGAAGTTTTACTTCAAAAACGAATGTTATCTTTCCACATGATTGTTATTGAGCAGACTCCTCACTGTCCCCTGGGCGCAGGTGGGCGCGCCGTCGCTGCCCGACTCGTGCATGCCGCTGGGCATGCGGGCGGAGGACGCGCTCACCAAGCTGGTGAGCGTGTGGCCCTCCCCGGCGCTGCACCACCGCCTGCTGGCCGTCAGCTTCGCGGCCGGCCCGGAGGACGACGCGCTGCACTCCAACCTGGCCGGCTTCGTGTGCGTGTGAGTACCCACTGGTTAGAGGTCGTGAGGTGCAATCTACATGCACGACAATCATTCACGGCCGAAATTAATAATCAATCCAATCCAAATTTTGCTATCTGGGATTGATATCACAATCCATTTTTAGGGTCAAACGTGCCAGTAACCGATCCGTGGATTGGTTTATGAAGGCACGCAGATTGAAAATCGATCGGACGATGGGCAGCAATCCCAGATCAATTTCAATCTTGGATAGGAGATACAATATTAATTTCTGTTGTTAGGAGGTATGTGATCCATCGATCTGGACTCTGGCCTAATGCTTCTCACAAAAATGAGGTGACCTGTTCTAAGCAGTGGGTGGATATGAGCTGATGATGATTTCTTTTTTTTTTTTAATGGTCCCACACTAAGATTGCTCCTGTATCGTGGGTACTGTTTACAGACATATAATTTCACATACACATCACACCCAGACCAGGAACAAACGTTCGTGGATCGCTCAAATATTTGTTCCGGGCGGGAATCGAACCCGCGACACCTAGCGAAGCAATCCGATTGCTCAGCCACTACACCAAACGTGCCATCTCAATTTAAGATCTGAGCACCAAAAATAGCCCGCAGAACTTAAAAAAAATAGTTCTAGCACCCGCAACGTGCGGCTGTCTCGTAGTGAATGGGCGCCCGACCATACAACGCACTGACCACCCTCATGTCCGCAGCACGGCGGTGGACCCCGACACGCAGAAGCTGACGATCCTGTCCCCGCAGCCGCGGCCGCTGCCCAACACCGTGCTGTTGCTGTCCGAGATGCAGTACATGGACAACCACTAGCCCGCGCTGTGGCGGCTCCGCGGCGCCGCCTGGGCCTACCGCACCGACCACGGCGCCCCGCGCCGGCTGGGCGGGTGAACGGCCCGGACCACGGAACCGAGGGCGACGATGCTACAGACTACACACCAGAGTGACACCGGAACACTGTGATATTTACAAACCTGTGTAAATTACACGGAACGGAACATTACACAAAACAAAAAAACGTCAACAAAGAGGTGTTACTTTACACGTTTGTCTATGCAAACGGTAGATTCCGTTTGTCTATGAGCAAACAATGTTTCATATTTCCCGCGGTGCATGGCTGGGATTGTTTTATTTTCAACCGGCCGCAAATTGCAGAAGACAACTTGTGTATGAAATCAAATATGTAAAGTTTTTTGTGTAATGTTCCGTAAAAACAAACTCAAGAGACTCGGCTTAACGGGTGTTCGTGCGTGACGTCATCAGTTTTATTGAAGTGACCTGCATAATGTGTGTGAGTGCGTACGAGTGGACCGGTGTATTTTGTGATGCTTAGATTTAGCGTCGTCTCCCTCCTTTATGGTCATGGTGAACTGTAGTGTGGTATTTAATTGATATAGCGTCTGACACTCGCGATTTGTAGCGTTCGACGTTACAATCCGTGAGTGGAAGCTGTATTAAATAAATATGAAGAACAATACCTTTAGATTGCCTACTGTGTGTTTACCAAAGTGAATAATTGAAGTGGATTGTATGAATAGTATCAAATGTCTGAATACATGTGTCCAAGTTAAATACAAGTCATAGACAATCCACTCTATTGTATTTTATATCAACGCAAATGTCTCGGTATAAGTCTGATATATTAAACTTAATTAATGGTCTATGTTCGTTCAGTGTTTGTGATAAATCTCAATGCTGACCATTTTTGTATTGTGACTTGTAAAAATTTGTCAGCATATTACCTTTTCTAGGATTATTTATGTCACATTGTGATCTCTTGAGATCTTTCTGAAAGACTGTAAATAGTAAATAGTTTAGATTTAATAAACTTATATATAATATGAACAATCACTTTTACTATTTTCACCTATGTTAACCATGAATTTTTACGGTATAAAAAGTAGCCCATGTAACCCGGGGATAGTGTAGCTTCCCAACAGTGAAATAATTTTTCAAATCGGTTCAGTAGTTTCGGAGCATATCCAATGCAAACAAACAATGAAATCTTTCCTCTATAATATTATATATAGTATAGACTATTATAATTCTAAGGTACATGTTATTTCTAAAATTTTGGATCAGACATATTTCCAGGTTAACACAAGTAATTGCTACTAACAAATGGGGTTTTTTCGTATTTTTTTTGTCTTAGTTGAGACTATAATTATGAATGATACATAATAATTGCACGGAAAGAATAATTAATGAAACCAGCTGTTTGAATGTTTAAATTTTTATTTAGCGTATTCAAAATATATATATTTTACAATATGAGATAAAATCTTGCCAATGGATCATAATTTTAGTATTTCCACAATTTGTACTCAAGCGAAGCTTCCACTTTTCTATGACTTACAATACAACATAATCATAGCTAAATTGTTAATGAACATCATTTAATTATTATTGCTTTATGGCACTGAATACAATAACAAATATAATATACGAAGGGTGGTATGTAGATATAAAAATAGATTAAAAATAAAAGGTAGCTAAGCCGCCAACTAAATTGATTCATATACTTTCAAAAACACACATAATAGAGATCAAATACATAGTTACGAATTAAAGTGGTTTTTCCGTGTCTCCACATGGATCAATGTAATTTATATCGTTTTGAGTGGCCTAATAATTATGAAGGTTCATCTACACGTCGCGCCATAATATCGCGTACGATATAACTGCACGCAGTACGAGAGACAATTGTGTCCCCAGTTGGTGTCAATGTAGAACATTTCGAGGATTTTCACAGTTTGTAGATTAAAAAGTTTGTATCCGCTTGAAGGCGGCTGCTACTATTTAAATGTGAATTGAATATTACTTATTTATATATGCGGGTAGAGCTCGCGCCTGTCCGCCGCTCGTCGTGGAGGTTGTCTCGTATTATGTTCTCTATCCGCATATAAATAAAACTTATTTTTTATTGAACTGGCTACAAGTGACTTGAGACGGCTTTTACTTGAGCTCGCACTGCCTGCATACATTTTTATACTCTACTATTACAGTTAAAAAGCAAACATTTTGCTTTGTAGTTAACAGATCTGTGTCTTATGACGATCAAAATAGGGGTCATTCCCAGTTGTCACCCCCCACTATTGTCCCCAGTGGAGACGACTGGGAATTATTTTTAAAGTGCGTTCCTTTTGTCTCCACTGGTGACGTCCCCGCAGGCGACAAGTGGGAATAGTTTTATAATGAACGTCCCAGTTGTGGTATAATTGAAAAATTAAATTCGTACGTCCAGTGTATTATTATATCTAGCGTTTTTATAATATAACGCTTTCTTTGGGATCTTTAGTTTCACAATCACTTGTTCACTTAAAACTAATGGTAGGTAATAAAATAATACATTTTAATGAATTAAGTGATACATTTGAGAAGATGCAAAATTTTAAAGCATAACTAATAGGCGGCGGTTGCCTAATAAAACCTGCTCTCCACTGGCGCGTATCGGTCGATAATAAGCGATAAAGAGGTTTTGTATTTTTTTCTTTATATCTTGTGTTTCTTCGAGTGTGCTTGTGTTATATTAGTGGCTAAAGTCATAAACAGGCCAAGCCAAAGCTAATAAAAGTTATAACGCAGGCCTTTATGCGATATCAGTTTTAGTACGTTTAGTATTAGGACGCACGCGATTTTAAATACTGCAGCGCGCTAATATCTTTTACGATAATAATTATTATCGGTAAACACTTTGATATTATCGACCGTTTATATCGAGCCTGTGTGGTAGCGGCTTAAAGATTTAAAGCGTAAATGGAGATTCTACTTTAAAATCCGAAAGACGGTAAATGTTTTCCGGAAATGGACGGTAAAGTCGTTAATATTAATATTATATTAATCGACGATCCTAATAAAACTAATTAATGGAAGTGACTTCACTAACACTATTTGGTGTCTTATTTTGATGCATGTGTAATTTATTAATTTATACTCGAATGTCCGTGAAAAATGCAACTTATTATGAAGAAGTACATTTTATTTAATAATAATAATATGACTAAAATAATAATAATAAAACATGAGTCCAATTCTGAACGCACGCATTCTAGAGTTGCCTGAATACTTTTTCTCTGCAGTCAGCCAAAAAAAGTTCCTGCCTGTCTTAAAAATTAAAATTTTTGTTTACGATAATAAATTGAACGTTTGGAATAAACAGCAACATTTGTTGTCTGACTACACGGCACGCTATTAAAAAATATCAAGCTCAAAATTGGACCTAAACATCAAATAGATAATAATTCAAATACTTCGGCGCGTAAAGCCAGGTGTGACCTATATCGACTAGACTCAGTTCTAAGATCACTCGTTAAAATGTAAATAATTTAGCATAAATACTTATTACATTAAGTACCTACATAAGATTTTTTAATTATCGCGGCTCTAAAATCTAACATTATAAAGGTAGCAAACACACAACGTGTAGGTATTGGAAATATTGAATAAATAAAATCTATGTTACAGTCACATGCGGCGTACCACAGCGAATATAACTGATACGCATATATCGTTTGACTATGTAGATCATTACCAAATACACGATATTACCCTTCGAAGTGTATCGTGTATCCATAGATTGTCATTAATTTAAACAAATGATGATTTTTCAGTGCAAAATCTTGTAGTTATTTTTTAATTTGTTTAAGCGTAATTTTTCTTTTTGTTTTTATTAGAAATAACTATTTTATATTAAGGCTCTCCTATAGCAACACTACGCTACCGCAGTTTCTAAGCCTACAACTGATTTCGATTAGCTAGCACCTTCAGTTGAAACCTACTGTTGAGTTCAACACAAGAACTTTTCCAATCTTTTTTGATGGATGGTAGATGATTGAGTTATATTTTGATGCAAAATACAAGAGAAACGTATCATTTTACGAACACGAATGGTTAAATTGTCATGTGAAAAGTAATTTTCGCTTTCAACGCGTATCTTTGATAAATGATACGTAGATACGCATCCAAAAAACCTTATAATATGACTTTCGTAATCGTCTACAGCTTTTTTTAAATTTTATGTTGAGAGAAGGCGTGAAGTATGCTAAGGTAAATATTATTTTTAATTTACTTAATATCTGTTTATTTTAAATTTTAGGTACGGAACCCCATGAAAGATACTCAGCATGAAAGTTCTTTCGCGCTTGACAGGTTTTGTTTCTTGTAAGAAAGTGCTTTGTGCAAATAGTTTCGAAGAATATAATGACTGCTGTTTACTACATTAATTTAGTTTAAATAGTATGAAGAAAGTTTTAAGGTCTTTGAACACATTTTTTTTCATTAAACGCAATAATTTGGTAGTGGGGCTTACAGACATGTTTATTGAAGTCTCCCATACAAAGTGACGTGTATAATATGTATTGAGTTGAAAATGTTTTGTCCATCTTCACGAGTCTCCTACCGCTACGACCTTGCGTACTTCAGGGCCTGGGTGTGGGGCTTCTCCTGCTTCATGGAGTCTTTGAGGATCACGTCGGAGCTGGCGAAGGGGGGCGGAGGGGGGGAGGACTCCGAGTCTTGGACGGAGTTAGATTCCTCGGGCTCGGAGCGGTTCTGGGAGTCCACCGATGGTCTGGAAAGAGATGGAGGTTTTTATTTAAACGATAGAGTAACAAGACGGAGTTTTTCGTCTCCGGATGAGAGTCAAGAGGTGGCGCGTGCCCCGGGTGCCCCCCCCCCCCCCCCACCTGTATCGGCGCGTGGAGCTGGGCGCGAGCGCGGCGAGGAGGCGCAGGAGCGCGTGGCGCGTGCCCCTGGTGACCAACCCCCCCCCACCTGTATCGGCGCGTGGAGCTGGGCGCGAGCGCGGCGAGGAGGCGCAGGAGCGCGTGGCACGTGCCCCGGGTGCCCCCCCCCACCTGTATCGGCGCGTGGAGCTGGGCGCGAGCGCGGCGAGGAGGCGCAGGAGCGCGTGGCGCGTGCCCCGGGTGCCTCCTCCCCCCCCACCTGTATCGGCGCGTGGAGCTGGGCGCGAGCGCGGCGAGGAGGCGCAGGAGCGCGTGGCGCGTGCCCCGGGTGCCTCCTCCCCCCCCACCTGTATCGGCGCGTGGAGCTGGGCGCGAGCGCGGCGAGGAGGCGCAGGAGCGCGTGGCGCGTGCCCCGGGTGCCTCCTCCCCCCCCACCTGTATCGGCGCGTGGAGCTGGGCGCGGGCGCGGCGAGGAGGCGCAGGAGCGCGTGGCGCGTGCCCCGGGTGCCTCCTCCCCCCCCACCTGTATCGGCGCGTGGAGCTGGGCGCGAGCGCGGCGAGGAGGCGCAGGAGCGCGTGGCGCGTGCCCCGGGTGCCTCCTCCCCCCCCACCTGTATCGGCGCGTGGAGCTGGGCGCGAGCGCGGCGAGGAGGCGCAGGAGCGCGTGGCGCGTGCCCCGGGTGCCTCCTCCCCCCCCACCTGTATCGGCGCGTGGAGCTGGGCGCGAGCGCGGCGAGGAGGCGCAGGAGCGCGTGGCGCGGCGCGTCGGCGGCGGCGAGGCGCGCGGGCGGGAGGTCCACGCAGAAGGGGTTCCGCGCGTCCCCCAGGAACGTGGTCTGCCAGTTCTCCAGCCGCAGCACCAGCAGCAGCACGTCCTCCAGGTCCGCCTCGCTGCGGACGTGCGGAGCGTCAGTAGGTGCGGGTGCGCTGGACGGCGCCGCGGCGACGACGACGTTAATTTATCACGCTCGCTTCGCTTGCGCTGTTACTAACATCGAGTGTGCCCTTGTCGAAATAACACGAACTTATGAGCTCGCTTCGCTCGCATCTATGCTTAATGCAAAACATATTTTTCAATAGGTCGCAAACTGGACTTGACAACAGGGTACGACATAGAAATAGGTCACATACTTATTATATTACTATAATAACGATTGAAAACAAAAATTTACTATAAATATAAAATATAAAATTTACGCGCTCGCTTCGCTCGCGCTTTCTTCTACGCATGCACGTCTTCTTTCATACGACGACAACCATCCAAATCTTTAAAAATAAGAAGACTATGATATAGAGTTACGAGCGGAGCGAGCGTTTACAAACAAGCCTCGTACCTCGCAGAGTAGAGGAACTGCGCGAAGTGTATGTTGGAGACGCATCCGTCGCGGTCCTCGCTGTCGGTGTGCAGGTCGGTCTCGCGGTAGTACATGTACAGGAAGTCGTTCAGCTGCTTCGCGATGACGGCGCAGCGGTCCTTGTCGCACATCTTGCCGGTCGGGCCCTGGCGGACGCCGGACGGCGCGGCGTGGTGTCGTCAATACAGCTTAATAGTTCGTGCTTTATATCGTGTAAGGTATCTTATAGCAATGCTGACGGCGTGATGGAAGATGAAAATGTGCGTTTTACTATGTCTAAAACACTGCATTTACAGCCCAAAGCACAAACCAGCAATCTGACCGACACCAATAACGTGGAATATTTTGTAGCAATAGAACGCGAGACGAGAAGCTGAGAAGCTAAAGCTACTACCACGAGGAGGATGAAGAGAGGTGAGGGTGGAGGGGGAGGTAGGAGGTTGGGTGGAGTATGGTGGGGTAGGGGAGAGGTGTGGATGGGGTAGAGGAGGGGTGTGGGTGCGGTAGGGGAGGGGTGTGGGTGGGGTAGAGGAGGGGTGTGGGTGGGGTAGGTAGGAAGGGGTGGTAGGATAAGCACAAGCAGCCCTGGGGTCACCTGTACATTGTAAGGCATGCGCAGCGAGGCGGAGGCGCGCTTGAGGAACCGCAGCACGAGCGCCGCGTGCGCCGCCGCCAGCTCGCCGCCGCCGCCCACGCGCTTCAGCACGTGCGTCAGGTACAGCCCGAAGGCGCGCCGGCCTTCGCCCACTCTGCGCAGGGAACGGTACTATAGGAACGCATTGTAGGTGAGGCAAGCCTGTCGCCCGCACAGCGGCGCACTCACGTGAGGCGCATGCCGTCGCCGAGCTGGCGCTTGACCCGCTCCTTGGCGCGGCGCGGGTCGAGGCGCGGCGCCGGCGCCGGCTCCCCCAGGGAGATGGCGGGCGCCGTCGACGTCACCGTCACCGCCTCGTAGCGCTGCAGGCTGGGGGAACCGGAAACCGTTCATTGCATTACCTTATTTTATCGCAAATTTATTTTCAAGAATGTTATCGATTATTGGGTAAAGAATGAACGAAAGTTTTTGTACATTTTATACGCTCGCTTCGCTCAAGCATTTTTCCTGCATCTCATCAATTAAAAAAATAATTTAATCATGATGAAAGCCCTTTACGATGCCCACATCTACACAACTGATGTATTGCCCTTCCGCTTACTATTTCAGTCTGAAATACTAATCTTACGTGTTCGCTTCGCTCCCGCATCACGCCTCGAAGCTTTTAACGGTAACAAATTGCGCTCGCTCCGCTCAGAATTGATTTTTGTGTTTCTGTGACTAGAGTAACTATTTGTTACATAGCGTCGTCATTGTTGTTGTTGTTGTGGTTACCGTTGCGGCGTGTCGGTGAGGCCGGTGGCGACGGCGGCGTGCTGGAAGTGCGGCAGCACGTGCGAGTGCACCAGCAGGTTGTAGTTGTGCGCCACCACCTGGTGCGGGATGTTGTTGTTGAGGGAGGTGGAGCACACCGGGATGCCCGACACGGGATCTGTGGACGACGCGCCACAAGGGTAATAATAGAGTTCAAGTGTGGATGAAGCGCTAGTTTCTATGCGAAAGCGGACGGGTCCTAGGCTTTTTATGTAGTCCCACTTTATGTTTACGTAAAGTTTGTTTATATCTTCACCAACCTCTCTTCCTCTCTCTCCCTCACTCACTCTCTCCTTCTTTCACCCTCGGGTTTCTATCGAGAGTGATTCACTCCCCCCCCCTACTTGTCGAAGGCAATAAAGTGAACGAGAATTCAAAGCAAAATTTGAAGCACGCGTCAGGTTTAGCTCATTTCGTTACGTGAGAGAGGAAAAGATATGACGTAGAGGGAAAGGCAGCTATATATACCTACTCCAGGAAAGCGGAGCGAAAGAGAGCAACGTATCAATGGTAGAAAGCGATAGAACGAGACGGATCTTTTGAGAAGTTTATTTCCGTTCACCGACCTAGATACTGCGAGTACTTCTGCCAGGAGTTCTGGCTCGGGAAGATGCGCACGAACCCCCCGCGGCGCGCGTACTGTGCCCGCACCGCGCGCACCAGCCGCAGCTCCTCGCCCGTCAGCGCGGGCGCGGCGGGGGCTCCGCCGGGCGCCGCGGGAGCCCCGCCGGCGCCCCCGCCGTCGCGCTTGCCGCGCACGCTCACGTTCTCCGCGGAGTGCACGCGCCGGCACTGCGGGGAAGACGAGTCTATTTAATAGACGAAAAGAGGTATTAACCAACCCAAAAAAAATTAAACTCGTGTTCTCTCCTAATTGGGAAGTTTCACTGAAGCACCCACCGCGTCACCGAATCGTGACGCCTTTTTCCTGAATTTTGATGTCGCTTGCGACTCGACTGTGCGACTACGATTGGGACTCAACATTTAACTCAGCAGTAAACTTCGCACTGGCACAGTTTAGTTGGTCCTAAAAACTTTAAAACCTTGTCAATGCTCTGGCTGAATCCGTAATTCCCGCAATGCATAAAAGAAAAACATGAACCTTATTATGTTCAAAGTTTTTAAGACCTACGTAAGGTCCCGTGGGTACTGACTGAATCCACAATTCCTGCTAATAATTATGTAAAATAAAATAAAAAAACGAATTTAGAACCTTCATATTTTTCAAACTCGTTTATTTATGACCTTTATAACGTCACATGGCAGTGGCAGTTGATACTGACCGCTCCGATCCGCATCTTGAGCGAGGAGTGCAGCGCCGCGTCCGCCTTGCTGGCGGGCAGCGCCGGCAGCCCCACCAGCGTCAGCGTGTCCGCCAGCAGCGCTGACTTCACGCGCGCGTCCAGCGGGCTGTCGCACGCCAGACTGGAATGCACAGAGCAAGGGAACTGTCGATCTCATCACCATTGCCATCATCATCATCATCATCATCGGCATCGTCATCGTCATCATCATCGTAGCACCCCAGGCTGGAACGCAGAGAGCACGGGGGGACTGTCGTCCGCATCATCATCACTACCATAACCAACACAACTTTTACTGTAATCATAATCATCATCATCATCTTCATCAGAACCGCCGCCATCAAAAACAACACTACCATCATAATCATCGCCATCCCCACCACCATTTTCATCTATGATGCGTATTTTTTTTAACTAGACATACTATTTAGGATTTCTCACCTCGGAGACAGGTTGATTTCTAGCAGCCACGGCTTCAGCATGTCGTCGATGAGGATGTCGTAGCCGAATAATTCTGAAACAATTCGTCTATTAGGTTACAAGTCCTGTAAATTGGTTATTTTTGTTTGTTTTATTATTTAGTTACCTAATTAGGTTTTATGTCTCACTGAGAGGGTCGCCTAAATGCCAGTGTCTCACGGAGAGGATCGCCCAATGGCCAGTGTCTCACTGCGAGATTAAACAAGCAGCTGGCTCACCGAAGCAGTTGAAGAAGTTGGGCACGAACACCCTGGCGGCGGCGGCGATGGTCTGCGTGGAGGACAGGATGCTCTTCACCACCAGATCCTCGATGCTGGCCATCAGCGCCGTGGTGTTCCGGCCCGCCTTGCGCAGGTGCCGCAGCAGCGCGGAGAGGGTCCACTTGTGGCCTATGTTCCCGGCGTTGGGGTCGTCGCATCTAAGATAAAGTCGGTGTAAAACAACAACTGACTCGACACTTGGTAGGGCTATTGAGGTTCATTTATGAATACGCTCCCTAAACTCCTTCGAGGCTAAACTCACTTGATATAGTCCGTGTGGTACTTGTTGATGCTGTAGTTGCAGAGGTGCATGCAGGGGTTCCACAGGCTGCGGCGGCTGGCGTCGTACTTGACGGCGGCCAGGCGCACCAGCCCCTCCTCGTACAGGTACACCAGCAGCGGGTCCGCGCTGGTCACGCACACGTACAGCCGCAGGTCGCACTTGTGCCCGCCGATCAGCAGCGGGGACTCGATGTACTTCGCCACCACCACGCTCTCGCCCTTCGGGATCTGCTCCGGCTGCGGGCGGCCCGTGCCGTACGGCGTCTATCAGTACCTACCCCTGATACTAGGGGACGTCTCTCGCGGGACCACCACGATCGGTATGGTGATCTGTGCTTTTATCACGACCCCTATTACTATACCCCAGATCCTAGAAGGGACGTTCTCTCGCGAGACACCACGATCAGTATGAAAGGTCGTTTTGAGCGTGTTGGGTGACCTATGCATTTATCGACGCGGACAACTCTATTGCTTTGCTGTTTCGCTTGTGTTTTTGTCCGATTAAGCCCCCCTTTTTTTTGGAACGGTTGTTGGCTTTGACAGTAGATTAAAATGATTACTGTCTCTATCTGACAATAAACAAATGACGAGGATGGCAATAGAATTAATCTGAGTCAAAGTTGGCTGACGTTCCAGAAACTGGGGGTTAGCCGTTTGTATGAAGTTTCCACCCTGTGCCCATGGTATACAAGGTGTGACACTCCGGACAAGATGACGCGGGTGTCTCTTTCTACGTCAACCGACGTCTATCGGGGAGTTGTGAAATGGTGTCACACGTACTTTGATAACGTAGTATATTATGGTACCATGAAATGACCTTGTTTTTAACATGCTTTTATTAGCTTCAGTTGTAAGGCTGTGCCCTATAAACGCTGTACGAACTCTTCAGTGGTTACTCCTTGGGCTCGGTGCAGTAGACGGTGCCAGGACATGAATAAATGGACTGTTTTTATTAAGGACTATAGAATATAACTATAGGATACACACTTTATACAATAGGTAAAAAACAAGTGAAAACTGGGGACAGACTCACAGTGTTGACTATATAGATGCCCCGACCTCGACTAGAGGCGGCCGGCTTCACTATCCAAGGCCCCTTGGTCCTGTAGTGGGTGGAGCACAGCTCCTTAAACTCGGTGGGCATCAGGAAAGTGGTCGGGATGAAGTCGAAGTGCTTGAGGCCGCGGAAGTACTGCATCTTCTCGATGTTCTTGAACAGCTTGTCCTTGCGCGTCAGCTCGTACGACCTTCGGACGGAAGGTTGAAGGAGTACATGCGTGACGCAGTCGAGTGTGGTGTACGAATTGTTCTATGCGAATTTGAACCTTATTTGTTCTGATGTAGGAAACTAGGACTTGAAATTTGGGATGTAGACTACGAAATCTTGTAAATTCGCTATAGGCTAACGTTTGTCTGTGAGATGACAGTCAAACGCCAGCCTGTAGTGAATAGATAACTGGATTTTAGGGATATGTAGCCAATAAGACAGAAACAGAACCCTAATAAATCATCATGTGCGTCCATTCGTCCGTAATTCCGTATCCTCCATCCTATTAACCTGTGCAAGAACCCCGTCTTCAACTTCAACTAAAACATTACACATCCCATGTCGAACTTAAATCCAAGTGTAAGCTGAAGTCGAAGTAGAGAAGTGGAAGTCAGCTCTATAGATTCCACCCTGACTCACCTCGGAAGCTTGTTAACCCTTTGATAACGAGCAGGTTACAGCAGATCAGGTTTTGGATGAGGTTCCGTCCATAGTAGAGTAACTATTCGAATCATGATGAGCTTCCGAAAGACCATGAGCTTCCAATAGCCAAGTGATGAGCCTAGTGGAAAACCACATTACGCCAGAATACGATACTTACCTAGGCGTCCGCTATATTTTTATTATGTTTTAGCTGACCTAACCCTGATCAAAGGTCTTCCTATTTGGAACCACCTTCATGAGTTATCTATCTTAAAGGAAGTCTCACCTAGGAAAGTGACAGACCCTTTGACTAGGCGTAAGGGATTGCAACACCTCCATTTTTGGATGTGCATCCGTCCACATCAAGCCGAAGTCGTCGGAATCTTGAGTTTCTTTGAGACCGTGCGCTTCTAGGAGCAGTTTGAGGAGCCTAGTGGAAAACCACAATACGCCTCTATATAGAACTCGCCTAGGAAACTCACTAACTTTGGTATCTTGAACAAAAGCTCGAACCATGCACCCCCACTGAAATTCTTGGTTTCCGCAACATAATCACTAGCCCCTGATCCATAACGGAGGAACGAATATGTGTCCCTTTGAAAATTTTCACAGGTAGGTTTTCGAAATCCGCAAGTTTAGGGATTTCGAGGAGACATTGGACTAGCCTAATCAAAACCCATACCACAATGATTTTAAAACGTAGCTATACAAATTTTGTGAAAAGTATTTTAAACCTGTTTAGTCACTTGAGAACCTGAACAGCCTCGAAAAGTGTGACCTAAGAAAGAAACCTTGCAGCAAACTCACCTAGGGAAGTGGTTGACCCTTTGGTATTGCGAGAGGGACCTCAAGACGTCCGGCTTCGGATGGAGCCCCGACCACAGTAGGTTGAAGTCTTTATTCTCCGGAGCCGCCTCGCTCAGTCCGTGAGCTTGCAGCAGACGGTTGAGGAGCTTGGTTTCCGTATTGACTAGTTTGTATGTTATATTCAGAAGCCGCGCCGGCATTTGGTTGCTATCTAATACCTGAGAAAGGAAAGTTGGCACCTTAGACTCGTATTCGAGTTTAAGACATGAGCGTTGATTTGAGTGGAGATCTCTATAGAAATACGTAGGTAGTAATATTATAAATCCCGCCCCGGCTTCGCACGGGTAGCACCAAGTATCGATCCCAGATCACCTGTTTGGTGACCTGAGAGAGCCAAAACGAAGAAGAAAACGTGTGCCAACGAAACTACCACGTCTTACAGCCATAACGTCGCCTATTTATGTAGACAGGAACAATATCAAACTGAACGCTTTATCAGTGTAGGCAGGACCTGTCGGTGTCGTCAGCGTTAGCGTAAACGTCATCACCAACTTAAGAAACGGAGATTGTCAAATGACGCTTCACCAGGCGTTTATGGCTGACCTGTTCGTACGGTTCAAAAGCTTAATTCAAAATACCTACCTTAATACTATCAACGTCCTTAATTAACAGATGCTCCGAGTCGTCGCTGTCTGGAGCCGGAGACACGTTCTGTTGTCCTATGCTCTTCTTCTTCGTCTTGCCTTTGCTCTTCTTGCTTTTTTTATCTTCTTTGGGATCTTAAAGGAAAACATGAAAAGAGAGTTTTGATGGGAAATCATAATTTGACGTTTTTGATCTTGTATGTTATTTCTCTCATGCATACTTGTGGTTCTTCGGGTGTTAGTGCTAGTGATTGTGGAAATATTTAATTTACCAAATACTTTTCGTTACCTAACCGTTAACTTACACGAGTTTAGAGACAAAAAATAAAACGAAATTTAATCGTCCCAAAGGCACAAAGTTAGTATAAAGAACAGTAAATGTTGTAAGATTACCTTTGGGAGGTGGGTCTTCCGGCGGTTTGATATTAGCCGTCGTATTCTCAATATTCAGATGCTTCTTCAGGGTAATCTTACTCAAGTCATTGAGGACGTCCTCGATATCTCTCTTGTGCTGACCTACCTCATGCCCCTGCTCCTCCACCGAGACCGTCTGAGGAATCTCTACGTCGCTAACATGCCTCACCACATAAGCCTGGCTCGGCAACTTCTGGTTCGTCCCAAACGTCTCCATGACATCGTGCATTATATTCTTTGGTCTAACGCTAAAGGAGTGGGGCTCTGCGACTAGTCTCTTAGCCATGTTTTTCGCCTTGTTGAGGAGGATGGTAGTCCCTGTGTTGTTCCCGACCGTCTTGGTGGTGGATTCCATCGAGGGGGTTCGCGAGGCGAGGACGCAGGATCGGAACACCAGCACGGCAGTTTTGGAGCCCAAGGGCCCACCCGAGACCCAGTCAGAGAGGGACCCCTCATCATTACTGTCCTTTTGGTCGTCTCCATTTTTTCTCATGCTGTCTTCTGCTTGCGTGTCCGCGGTATGAAGGCCCGAGGTAGACGGATTCGAGGTTTCTGATGATACATGTGGACTGGGGATAAATAGGTTGGGTTAAACGTGTGATGTTACCGAACAATCGGAGAGCACAAGAGCGAGAAGGAAGAAAAACATGGAGAAGGTGTGCTTCAGGGATTGGTAGCAGCTCGTATCTTTTTCTTCTCTTATCATTTGTTATGCACAATGTTATCCCGAGCGGACTTGTGTCAAGAAAATTGCTTATAATTGTCTCCCTTTTCGCCTTTTTGTTTCACACCGCTCATCATAGTTGAAATCTACGAGTGAAAGGTGATTTACGCCCGAAATTAATATTGTATCTCCTATCCAAGATTGAGAGCGCTCTTGTATTGCTGCCTATCGTTCAATCGATCTCCAATCTGCGTGCCTTTATAAACCAATCCACGGATCGGTTATTGGCACGTTAGACCTTAAAAATGGATTGTGATATCAATCCCAGATAGCAAAATTTGGATTAAGATTGATTATTAATTTCGGCCGTTAATGAAGTCGAAATAAGGCTTGCTAGCTATAATAGCGTTATTCAAATTGCTGGATCTGCAAGCTGTGACCATTTCTTCACCATTTTAGTTTAGGAGAACTAAACGCGTTTAGATGTATGATATCATTTAGTTGCTCAGATAGCGTGTCTAGTTTTAGAACCATAATGCCGCTTTATCTAAGATGATTAACCTCGATCCGAATCTCGGGTTTCTCATAAGCACAGTCGACGAATAGGGCATAACAGGCAAGCGTTAACACAGATGCATTACAAGTGAAGCTAGCATATGGTCGGTGGATAGGACGATTGTGGCAAGCCATATATAGGTAGGTACTTATATAAAAATTACAGGTCATGGGCCTATTTTCTCCGATCCTATACTTTAATCTAGTAACAGGAAGCTTCGGTGGGTACCTAGATATAACTATACCACACAATTTAATACCTCCAAAATAGGTGGCTGTTCGTTTTGAAGCTATAAGAAAGACGATGTGATAGTTCTTTACTATCAACGGGCAATTCTTAGGCGAGAAAAAACCAGGCCATAAATGGATTTATTATACGACGTGTTTGTATAAGCTAACGGCTGGTACGACGCCAAACTCCCTTCCGTGTAGACAACACTCAACGCACTGATTTCACCAAAGATACCTATGATTTAAACCATAGATTCACATAACCATTAATGCAGAAAGGTAGCATAAACGCATGCATAATCAAACATTACGACCGGCAAGGCAAACATGCAACACCAATCAATTTCAACCACTTCACAAAGTTTATACCCTGGTGGTATTCCGGCTAGTAACATAAACCACCCCGAACAGCGTAACCTATGAAAATGATATTAAATCACTATCAGTGTGAACCCGGCTTTCGTGACCCGGGATCTTATACGTTCCGAAACTACTTCAAAACTATTAAACGGATTGAACGATGGTTGTGTTCGAAACCGTATTACCATTCCGTGTTACGGACACGCAAAATGGTAATGATGAAACGTGGTAGAGAAGTCACAACCTTGTGGAGGTAAGATTAGGGTACAAAATCGTTTGAGTAGCGTGGTTTTAGCACAGTATAAAATGGAAGCAGTAAATCAGGTTTGGCCAATGCTAACGGCTTGCTGAAATCATGCACGACTCGCACGAATACGCAGCCATCAAATGTGGAACCAGTGCATCTGATAAGCTTGAATTGAGCACAAAACCCCACTCGTATTTAAAAACAATATATTGAACAGCTGTTGTTGTGCAATGATTGATTATGCTTGTAGGTATAGGTATGCTCTTCGTAGTTCGTAACTCTATAGCTAAAAACAGTAACATATAGACTTGACTATACACAGACCACTAGCAAAGTGCTAGTGGTCTGTGTAGTCAAGTAGACACTAACAAAAGACCTAAGGAGAGCTAAGCTCGAGAAATAGTTTTAAATTTTGAGTTGTCATTTATTAAATTATACAAGTAGGTAACAAAACTGTGACGACCATGCTGAATGTTTTGCTTTAAATATACTTTTACTGTCATACATTTTCAATGCAAATATGTGGAAAAAAACTTTTAATCATAATTATGCAACTCACGATGAAGTTGAAATGCCGTTAGTTGTATTTTTTCTGTATCCAAAGTTTGCATACTGTTATTATAGTGTTGTCTAACACCTAAACCCATTTAGTTAAAGAATTTAACGAACAAGTGGTTGTTCTATTATATTTCGATAACAAACGACATAGGTAGGTATAAAAGAGGTCATGTTCGAATTAAAAGTTTGGAAAATAGCTTCAAGGTTGGGTGAACGGAAAAAGGTGTGACATTAATTAAATACCTACATTGTATCCATGGTCCTTGAGTAGTTGTATTGTTAAAGGTGTTGGAACCTTGTCATTTTACCGGTTCTGCTAGTTCCTGCCTGTTTTAGGGACCGCATCGTCTTATAACTTTGAACACGGAATATCGTTTTGTCATTTCGTATCAAAGAGAATACAAACGCTACGCTAGATTTCGTACCTTTGAACCCTCGTCAGTATGAACGTAAAGTTTATTGAAATTTTAATTAACTTTAGGTCTGCGTATTTTCATACTTTGTCGTTGACATTCATAAATATTCTTGCAACGGTTTATTATAAACACATAATATGCCGTAAGTATGTGAGTTACACATTAAATCCCAATAACTATGAAAGTTTAAATTAAAAAGTATTGTTTTAAACAACCAAGTAGGACTTATCTAAAAACATTTCTATGCTAAAAACTTAATTTACCTACTCCGACTAATTTTTATCAAACTAATTTGCATACTGTTATAGGGTAGTGGAACCAATAAATGAACGTTTAAGCGTTTTGGTCAACTTTGAACCACTTTTACTCAGTTATCTCGTGACATTGACGTTTCCTGGTATTTTTATAAGAGTCAGTATATCCTCAAGTATTAACGAATGAATCAAAATACTTTCTATATCTACCAGGAGTTTTATAAAAAATCATTATGTGTAAAAAATAGCGTTTTATCCCAATAGTTGAACGCTGTGCCTTAATTATGAACAATTTGTACCCAATAGCTGAACTAATATTTTGAGAGGAATTATGGGATGAATTATTGTAATGAAATTGAAGAATACAATAGTAGCAGTGTTAATAAATTATTTTTACTATTCATTTAGAAGAATGTAAATAATAAGTAAAACATTTCTAGGCTTCTTCGAGAGTACTCCGTAATTATTATTTTTTATTTTTCGTAGTGTAGGTGGCTTCTCAAAAGAAAGACTTAGAAATCTCGAAGAAACTTGAACCTATCCCTTCATTGCGAAAAACAAGACCTAAAATCTTAACTACAATAATTCAAATGGTTCATGTTTTGGATACTAATTTACCATAAAATGAACGATCAACATTTTTGTGTATTTCTTAGTTCAAATTTTGGGCATGGAACCTAAAGCTGAATATTGAAGGATTTCATACTAAAATAAAGCTCTTAAAATAGCATTTAACACTGAAAACATGTGTTCAACTTTTGGTAAATAACTTTATACATTAAACAAAATTAATTTGAGTGATTTTGTTTTTGGCTATAGAGTCAAGTTTAGGATTTACGATGCTTGTAAAAAATGCCTTTTCTCCAGAAGATGACCACCGGTCACTTAATGGATCAAGCAAACTAAATTTGAACCATTACTTGAACGGTAAATATCTCGAAATATACGGGTAATAATGTTAATAAGTATCAACAATATCAAAGCTAAGTAGATGAAGATTTCATTAGAACCAACAAAACTCAGATCCATCATTAATTTATTTATTTAAACTGACAAAATGCTTAAATTGGAGGTCACCTTTCTTAAGTAGGTTTTCATAGAAACGTAACTTTTGGTGGACACCACTCACGTAACGAATTACCGTGGGCTCATCTGAGCCGTCACTGTCGATCTGTTTAAGGCACTAGGTAGAAAAAACGTTGCGAGATACGGAAAAAATTATCCCACATGCGTATGTAGCGTAGTATTTTATATTTTCCTATATTTCGGTCGATCGTTCATCTAATGGGGGTCAGTCATCTTTTGGTGCCACTACCCTACCTATAACATAATAATGTTATAGGTATAACAGTAAACTTTTTTTTTCACTAGTGCCTATGTGTAGAATGAATCAGCCGAGCGCAAAAAGAAAAAAAACAGAATTTAGGTTAAGCGGGTATTGTTGTAATCGAATTAATTTAGGCAATGGTCAGTGGTGGCCATGACTGCCGGCCACTTTTCCACTGAAACAATCGTTATTGTTCCGTCTAAGGTTGTTACAATCACTTGGTTAATGGCTGCATCTGCTAGTTCAATTTATTTGGTAAGGGGGCGTCCATAAATTACGTGAGGTGTTTAAGGGGGGGAGGGGGTCGAGTCAAATCTCATCTAATCTTACGTTGGAGAGAGGGGGGGTCTCGGCAAATATCACGCAATTTTTTTTCAAATTGAAACAAAAAAAATTATACTAATTTGGTCCATTTAATCCAGATTGTACATGCTTAAGATTTAATCTTAAGCGTAATCGTAATACGATTAAGATCATGTACTAATTCGTTCGAAAGAAAATAATTTCATTCATACTTCGACGTTATACATTTACTGACTGTCAAACCACCAAAAATCTCACGTGAGATTGGGGGATGGGGGAGGGGGTTGAATAAAATCTCACGACATCTCACCAGGGGGGGAGGGAGGGGCAGAAAATTAAAAAAAACACCTCACGTAATTTATGGACGCCCCCTAAAATTGTTGCTAAGTAATTAAATACAAGTTTCGTTGTGCATTTGACAGAATATAGGGAACAAAAATAATAATTTCTAAATGTAGCGATTATGAAATACAAGAAGGTACATAAAGAGACACACCCACATAATCATTATGGTCATCATTTTTGGACTCAAAAAAATATGGGTAGGTATCTATCCTAGCATTCACCTTGGGCTCCGAATTGTCGTTAAAAGCTGCTAGGTACACTGGGAACCCTATTTTGCAGCAAAATGTTCATTTGATTTAGAACTGGAGGCGATCAAAAGGGCGAATTGCGGCTAACTAAACAGGTGGAAAAATAATTTCCGACCAAATTGTATTAAACACGTAATATGTGCCTATAACAAAACAATTCGGCCAAGTACACAAATACCTTTGAAATAAATTTAGGACGGACATACTAGCACATCATTATAACTACGACACAATGACCCAATTTTTCACCCGTTACCAAACCCCGCAGCGCCTTTGGAAAAACTACATTCCTCATACAAATAACTAGTAAACGACACAACACAATTACAGCATTCTTTCTAATTGACATTCTAGCATAGAATTTTATACAACATAAAATTCATAGATGTTTGAACAGAGCGCAGTGGACGGTGATTTATTTGCAATGACGACAGCTTAGCTAACTGACCTATCTAATGCCATGGCGTTTATTTCTGGTCGATTTCTTAGTGCGGTGAAAAATTCATGACTGCACTTGGTAAAGTAGAAAAAAGTGACTGGGGTTTTGTTTTGCTGTGTCCTTCAAGCCGACGTGCTGTGGAGTTACCATGAGAACAATTACTTTGTGGTCCATAGCCACAATGACCACGCCATTATTCTGATAGCTGCACTGAATTTGTTGAAGTCTTTCAATTGTTTATATTTAGTCCCGTGGGGGTCCAGCAAGCTGCAGCAGGGTGTAAGAGTAGGGCAGTGGTTTTCAATCGACGGAGTTCTTCTTGCTCTAGAGTCTAGACAGAAAGAGCGTCGTATTTAGAGAGTAGGGGTTATAGAAAGTTAGTTTACATAGATGGATGAAGGAGGCTCTTCCTAATAAGGACTAGCGACAGAATTGGCAAGCAACGGACATGTTTCTACTTCCAACGGCTCACATAAATATCATTGATTGTAAGACCCAGAATAATGGATGAAGCCGTAATAAGGACGAACAAGGGAAACGTGTAACAGTCAGCGAATACAGAGCGACGATCGTATGGAATAGATATACCTAGATAAGTCTACTGTAGTATAATCAATAAAAATGAGGAATGAGACAAGAGAGAACGTCATAATAGGTAGGTAGATTATATTATAGCTTTTAACTAGAATTTCTTCCTAGATAGTACCCGCGGTGAAGATAAATCACTCGACTAGATTCTTAAGGATATTGGAAGAAATCTCATCTTTTGAAGTTTTTTAGTGAAGCGGTTTGTCTGGTCAGGTGATTAAAACTATATCCTCGAAATAGCTCACGTTGACAGCATAGGAAATCCAAGAGTAAAAGCGACGATGGATGTTGCTCTCTAAGTTTTTCACACTACTTATTCCCAACAACCGACCTTCGCAGCAAGAACTTAATCATGTATTCCGCCCGCTACCGCACCACCTAATTTGTACGTGGGAGGATGTCTGGAGAAATTAAAAAAATAACAGTTCCTTGAACCAACAATCAGCGAAATAGAGTTCACACGTATTCTATGCTATTACGAGGATATGGCAGTCTTTAATATTTACGACTCGGCACTTCCCATTGGCGTTTGATTATGTCATTAGACGGGAACGCAACGGAGTAGGGGGTACCTACTTTACTTATGCCTGGTTTCTGAACCTCAAGTTAACTTTGACCAACCGATAAGAGTATTGCTGTCTTTGTTATTAGTTTAGTGGCAGATAGAGGTAACGATAGACATAGTTCAGAAACAAGGCATTTATAAGCATTGAGTGTCGCGCGGTCTTTAAAGGAATTGGAGAAATGAAAATAACACAGTGCGACACGCGCCCTTTGGATACAGTGAACATTTCCAAAACTCCTAGATCATTGACTAGAGCCGGTCAAGATTTTGTTCTTTATGACATTACCAAAATTAGAACTAATGAACTATGATGACATAATGAGTTTTACCATCAACTAAGCAATTTCGTAAATTACAAATACGATGATAATCATGCTGATGAACGCTACTAAAGTAAAAAATTACGCTATTAAATTTTATAGACAGAACATGATAGTTGTGGTGGTGCCACGGTCGGATTGACAGCGGAAAGAACACGCTAGGCACAAATTGTTGTACCTATCAGTACTTAACAGAAATACAGAGGATTTGGCTACCTTTTGTATAAAGAAAATGGGCGAAATCGTAGGAAAATAGTGCAATAATTGACCATCCTCTAACGATCTCAAACTGAAAACCTTTCTTTCCATTATTTAATGCAATTTCGCGTTATATTACAAAGAAGGAATTAAAGACGACAATAATTTTCAAGATAAAAAAATTCAACTAATAAGGTTATACAGACGTCAGACAGGACCTAAACACCCTCCAAAACTTCGCTACAAGTTACAAATCTCAAAAAAACAACACTCCCCTACAGCCATTCCCCGATAGCTGGGAGCACACTCGTATTAAATAGGGGAAATGCTGGTATCCTTGGCGACGTACGTGCTGTTATCGATCCCTCCACACGTGGCGGGGAGACACCCTCAGGTTACCCTTAGCGGTAAGGGCGTAGCGCACGAATGATTTGCTCGGAATTTTTTATTACCCTTGTAATGTTGGATAACGGGGTTAATTTCCGCAATGGGGACGGGTTCCGGGACTTTTCTTTTAACGGTTGCATGGCGCAAAGTATTAGACGGGGTTCCAGCACTTTGAATGGAATTATGAGCTGTTTTCGACTCTGCTGCTGAGGGAATAGGGAAGACTGATAAGACCACAACCGCACAATAACAGGACCATAATTTGCCTTTTTAGGGTTTCACGTAATTCATTCCCAACTTTTAACTACGATGAATGCCGATTCGTCGGCGTGTGGAAGGCAATATGTCAATAATTTATTTATGTGCGGCCCTGCCGATAAATGTTTTATTAGATCGATTGTGTCTTCTTAGATAGTACGGGCAATTATACTTGAATCGATTGTCGTTAGGACGTATGACAAGTTAGCAACGATTAGATCGATAGGAAATTAAAACATTACCGACAATAGCTTGTGGTCAACTATTGTATTATGCAGAAAGAGAGACTGAGAGATAGGTACTGGATGTGTGAGATACAGTGTGAGATTTAAAACGCCGATTGGTTGCGTGTGTAGGATGGAATCACTATAGCTTTGAAAAAAGGAATTTCAACTTTATTGCGACGGAATTGAACTTTTACGGTATTCTAAATACGACTTTAACCAACGCAGCTTAAAAAGTTTAAAACACCAATAAACTTCGGCTTCAGTGTAATCGTGAATCAGGCAGACAGCTAGTTATACCTACGTTTAGCAAGTATTGCGAGTCAAAACACCGATGCTGTTTATAGTGATAAATTTATCTATACTTCTGTTTTAGGTAAGCTTGGAGTTTGGGTCGATCGATTTTTTTAAATACATTATCAGCTGGCATTTAACTACTATTAGCTGATCTAGATGATCTTACAGAGTGACATCTTCTCGTGTCCGAGTAAGTATATATCATACTACCCACGGAACTCAGACATTATCGATCGATAATCGAACACACGCTTTAACGTGCTTGCCGAAATACGGAATTCTAGCAATGCCGATAGACGTTTAGCGGTTTAACTGCGGGTTAAAATATCCATAAAATTTGCTCTGCCAATGATGTGGAAGCAAGCTATACACGGCGATGAACTTGGGACGGTAATAGAACTGCAACTAAAACGGTAGCGGGTGGTGGTGACTAACTGCAAGCAATTCCGTGATGACCGTCTGATTGTTAGAAATGAGACAAGAATTTGGCTTTCTCACTCCGTTTCAGTCTGTTTCATTCATTTATTTTTAGAACAGATATTGACACGTCTTAATTTTAATTCGGGAGGCGTGCTTGATTATCTTATTATACAGTTGAATGTAAATAAGATCAATATGTCGTTCGCGCGCTGAAAAGCTATGCCAGCTCTTAACAACTAGGGTACGAAAAGTTTGGTTGCAAAATCTTACGTGGCCTGAATTCGATACAAATTCACAAACCTTCCATATTCTTTTTAATTTTGGGACGTTTCTCTTAAGGTAGATCGCATCACGATCATCACGCAAGACATCACTTACAGCTAGGGAGTAGCAGCATTTTTACCTGCTCAAAGTCATTTACCGAAAAACTCTCAAGCTTGATAATACGCTGAATCACCAAGGGATTTCGTCCACTCACTACCCTCTACACTACACCCTCCTCTATCCCTTCGTGCTGAGAGCCATAACTCCTTATGTGAGCACCGATGGCGCGATGCAACTACCGACGTCGATTAAACGCCATGCTCAGTCCATGGCAGGTGAACCAAATGGGTTAAGCACATAAATCACACTGTAAGCGTGGCTTAACATGGCATATGACGATGGCACGCTAGGTTTGGGCAAATATGGTAAACTTATGGGATTAGGTCTTGTTGGAAATGCGGAGTCAACAAGAATCTTGCAGGAGTAGATAAAACGACCACGATTACGAGTTGAGGTTACCAGTAGAATGTAAAATGCAAATTCATGATGGGGGTTTGCTGAAGCGTCGATTAGTGCGAAGAATATTTTGAAATGGGGTAATGTAACGTGGTAGTAATTCGCAAGAGCAAGGTCATAGTAGAAGAAACAGTTGAAATGGGGAGTGTTAATAAAGTTGCATAAATTTTTCCAATTCCTTAGCTTTCCGAGAACATGAACGGCGAAATTGAAAAACGATCGAAATTGTCTAAATTCGACATAGAAAGAAAACAACTGTAGGGTACTGCAATATAACAGCGTTGTGCTGACCAGTTAATTAGAATTCCAACTGTGAAATTATTTGTATTGTTCTAATGTATCTCATAGTGATGTCATGACTACGAGGCGGTGGTTGTGAAGCATTGTTTTAGTTTTACATTGATGATACTTTCCAGTTTGGCACAAGAATAGCAGTAGAATTATTTGCCAAAACGTAAGTACTCACACAAAAATCTTCCCCATCTTGAGCAGAAACGCTCGCGACACGTGCAGCAAGTCGCCCGATTGAGTCACCGGTATCGATGTAAACAAACAACGCGGTGCGTTTGCGGGAGAGCACACGTCCGTCACGGCCGGCTGCCGGCGACTGACTGACTGCCAGCTGGCTGAACTTGTGTGTGATAGCGGTAATGCACGAATGCGTGAAAAGCTCGACCAGATTGTCGAGGAAGTACGCGAACCGTGCAAACAGCTGATGTCATGCGCATTGGGGTGGAGGGGAAATTCCATTTCCTTTCAAACGGGTCTTTCACTTTCATACATAGCTCAGAAATTGCAATTCACCCCCTAATACAAAGTTTCTTGGCCAATGCACGTGCTGAGCATATCGATAGAAACAACACTTGTAACTACCCAATCTCTGCAAATTTTGAACGAGCATTTGTGAGCCTTTTGGTCAAATAATAATGTCAAAGATTGGGAACAATATTAAAGTATAGCGACATTTGGCATGATTCTAAGCACGTACTTTTGTAAACTTGCAGCATACCAGTTGCGGTGGGATTCGTGAGATCTACAACCGAAATTCAACGGTTAAACGTTCTGCGACAGGGTGTTAGCACCAACCGGGAATTACCCGAGTAAGAGACGTTAAAGCGTGATCTCTCATATTTAGGTCCTTAGATGCAAGGCTGGAGCTCCCCGAGTGGAGTTTTAAAATTGATGAAAGCCCTTGAAAATTTCATAAAGTTACATTGCATAATAATTACTGTCAGTCTAGCCTACCAGCCATGTCACTATAATGTTCCAACCAAAACGGAGCAATCGTTGAACCATCGACATTGAGAAGAACATAATAATTGAATCCTGGTCACGGCACCAAATATTTTTGTCTTTTCCAATGCATCGACAATTTTTATTTATTACGAACACATGGCTATTCTGACAGTGTAGCGCATCCAAGAGTTTACGTTGCTTAACCATGCCAACAATGGTACAATCGCCACATTTGTCAGGGCTCAATGGTTCAGTGCGCAGGTGACTGGGCGTAGGCCTCATTTGAAAGCCGTTGTGGGCCCATACAATTCGTTGGTACAGTTAGCAACAAAAATCGTGGAACATGTATTTACTTTTAATTTTGATTGATTATCTTAAAATATACTAAAATTTTGAATATAATAGTAAAGTGAAAGTATGCTGTGAGTTTGCGACTTATATGTGGTTTAGAAAAAATAACAACCTAACATACAAAAATTAAAACATACAAACTGTAAGTTATTGAATCCTTAACCTACCGTTTCAGACATTAATTACATTATGTAATTGTTGATTATTCCAATCTTTATGAAAGAGCTATCCTAAGCATTCGAAAGCTGCTAAGAATAGGTCATAATTAAAGCATTTATCTCAATTTGGGGTGCTGTTTTGTGTGATGGCATTATTATCATTACTTATCGTAATAAATTACGAAAAATAAATAGCATGGTGTTAGTTAAGTTTAAGTGGCTTTTAAATTGTAAAGTAAGTGGAAAACATGTATCATATACTACAAAGTGTGGATCAGAAAAGTGTGTCATATATATAAAATAAAATACTATAACTAATGCTGAGATGATCTTGAAACCCAAAAATATCATTTTGATTTAGAACCACATAAAATAAAATTCTTTGAGAGCATAAGCCCTTACTTTTTTTTGCTCCCCACTTGCCCTTCCAAAAATAAAGTGCGATAGGTAATAATGGCGATGGCCAATTTAAAAATTATGTATAGCATATTTAAAAAAAAAACTTTTTGCATTTTTTTTTTTTTAGTAGTTAGGTCGATATTTGTTTATTTGGTATTGTTGTCCAAATGTTCATTAAAAAGGTGAATATAACTATTTTTTAAGAACCAGAAATAGAGTCATCTTTCATGGGTAATTTAATCTGTGTAACTATGTTGTTGGGAAAGTTCATTATTTTTTTCTACAATGATGAATTCATTACCATTTGGAAAGTTTAATTAAAAAAACATAAGAGATCTGAGCTGCAAGTCTGCGTAACTGTATTTTTTTTATTCAAGCCTACCTTCGTCTTACAAACCACTACAAGTAAAGTGAAATTTTTGGATTTCAAGATTAGAATAAAATAAATACAGTACCTACGTAATAAAATAAATAAGTATAATAAAAATAGCTTTCAGAGGACCTTGTGTTTGGACGGCTCTGGTTGCATTTTGTGTGCACTTTGGGGATATCATGTGATGATATCTTTGTACTGGGGTTGGCCTCATCTTCCTGCTCCATCGTACTATTCCACAAATTGAAAATACTTATAAGTTACATGTAAATATGCTTAAAATTATATATTTTCATAATATGCAGTTGAATGATTTTTGGTGAGACATTTTTTTTTTTAGTTTAATTATTGATTAAAAGTTGTGTGGATGGATATATGTTATTATTATATATTTAATTATATAGTAAGGATGAATATACATAAATATCCATAGTCCATGCCTAAAAAATATTTAAAGTTCTATACTTAGTCGTGAACAACAAAATAATAAGTAGGTATGTTCATAAACTAGAAATTATTACATAGAATACCTAAAATTTTATTATTCTTGAGAGGAAAGCGTTATAAAAGGAAGCTCAAAGCTGTAACACAAACACACCGCACACTTTATTAACATCGCAACATTCAGAAATCGATTCCTATGCGGTATTTTCATGACCACAACAAAAATATTCCTAATAAATGTACTACTGCAGTTTACAATCGTTACATATAGGGTTAAGTACTTACGACTATCGGAAGAAATGGCTTCACCGATATCTTACGGCTGTAGTTAATTTTATGAAGCACAAATAATTTCACATTTCTATTTTTTTTTCCGTAAATTTATAAATTTTTCTAACTACCTTGACACAAATCACGTAAAATTTGACATTTTACATGTTTTAAATTTTCGTACACGCATGCGCATTCCGCAGCGCAATGCAGCTGTCAAACAGTCAACTTTTATGGATGCGTTCACAAAAAAGCATTTTCGGATGACCGGATGTCGCGGTCAGTGACTGAATTACATGAAGAAGTTAGTGAGTTGTTACTCACAGCAATTTGCTGTGAGAAGTGTAAGCCCAAATAAGCCTTTTTATCTTCAACAATTTGAAAATCTGACCGACGTGATTGGCTTTCCAATATCTAATAATTATGTGACAACCCTGTCTTTTTTCTCTAGTATATTTTTGTTTATGCAAATATTTCTATATACGATATTCTATTTTTTAACAGATCAAAATTAGGCTTATTCCAGAAATCCCCTGGCAGTTTCCCCTGCGCAGGGGATTTTAGACTACTCACAGACTATACAGTCTCCCCTCAAAATAAGAACCAAAAAATCATTATAATAGTTTTAATTCCTTAAAAATAGCTCAAATACAATACATAACTCTTCACACTGGCCTACTAAGCGTAGTAGCTGAGGTTAGCCTTCTTCTTGGCCTGGACCTCCAGGATAGCGTCCATGAAGTCCTCGTGGGTGACGGAGGCCGCGGACCGGCGCAGGGCTATCATGCCGGCCTCCACGCACACCGCCTTGCACTGGGCACCGTTGAAGTCATCCGTCGAGCGGGACAGCTCCTCGAAGTTCACGTCGGGGCTTACATTCATTTTACTGGAAAAACAATGTTTTTTTTTATAACCAGCCTGATTCACTTGTCGATTTGAATAAGAAGGTTAGGTTAATTTTCAATTCTTTAACAGACTATGCCAGAGGCCATGCCGAATGCTACCACAAGTGTATCCCTGCACTTGTATTGCATTTGCTTGTTAATTAATTACAGATTCACCTGTCAGAAAAGATTAGCAAGTAGAAAGCAATCAAGTTGTTTTAAGTATTAAAACGGACCACGCATTAAATTCAAGAAAACATAAAGGATCATTTCTGTTCTCGAAATCTTTTACACACAACTAACCGTGAGTGAATCTGCATAATCCTAGCACGGGCTTCTTCGTTGGGATGCGGGAACTCTATCTTCCTGTCCAGACGACCTGATCGCAGCAAGGCAGGGTCTAGGATGTCCACTCGGTTAGTGGCAGCAATTACCTGTGAATTAGAAAGATAAGAGTGAGGAGTCATGCAGGTATTTCTTTCGCCTCAATGTTACACTATGTTATTCTAGGACTTGAAGTCATCATATGGCATCAAAACATGTAAAATGTATGTTACCTTAATATCAGAGGTAGAACTGAACCCATCGAGCTGGTTCAAGAGCTCCAACATGGTCCTCTGAACCTCGCGGTCACCTGCCTTCTCAGAGTCGAAACGCTTAGTACCAATGGCATCGAGCTCGTCAATGAAGATTATGGCTGGAGCCTTCTCCTTAGCCAGAGCAAAGGCATCGCGCACTAACTTGGCACCGTCACCTGGAAAGAGGGATCAATTGGTTGAAACCTGTTTCTTGCAAAGTTGCAAACATTGGTTAAAATCTGAAACCTAGAAACTGTTGTATCTCAATTGCTCTCAAAAAAATGTAGACTATTGTGTGCAACAATCTTAGCATTGGGTTTGATTCCCGGGACTTCTCTTTAATAATTATAAGCATTGTAATTATTTTAATATAGATTAGTTACTGGAAAACCCCCTTGCAGAGTTCACATAAAAATATTCACTTATCATCCAACTATCTAGATCTTTGAAAATATGAATGTTCTGAATATGTTTGCTATGAATAAATGAATATGATATTACATAATACTAACCAATAAACATCTGCACCAGCTGTGGCCCTGCCAGCTTCAAGAATGTTGACTTGGTCTGAGCAGCACAGGCCCTCGCTAGCAGCGTCTTGCCTGTGCCCGGGGGGCCATATAGCAGGACTCCTTTAGGCGGGTGGATGCCCAGGTTTACAAACTTCTCTTTGTGAGTCATGGGGAGGACCACAGCTTCTATTAGTTCCTGGAATTCAGTTGAACATATTTCACCTGGCATTCAATGTATCAAGAAAAGTATGATGGTAAAATTTAATGTGTATATTTTGAAGGCACATTATGAAGCCAAATGATTAATCTAGGTTGAGTCACTGAGGAGTTCTCTTTTCTACCTTCAGCCTCTACCATTGGTATTGTTAGTACTGGACAAGCAACCAGTTTGTCTCAACTGAACAATGGGAACTGCATTAAAAATCATAATACAGCAAATTTGATAACAATCTATGAATTATTATTAATTGTACACAGGGTCATTTAGGTTTTGTTATGGTTGAATACCTGAATTTGTTTGTCAAGACCACCAATGTCCGAGTACTGCTCAGTGGGCCTCTCGTCCACCTCCATAGCCTTGACTCTGGCATCGTACTCCGCCGGCAGCGTCTCCAGGATCAAGTAGGAGTCCTTGTTCACTCCCACCAAGTCTCCCGGCTTCAACTTCTCGGCATCAACTAGCCCGATGACTGGCAAAAAGTACGTTTGACGGGTCGAGGTCTTGATCACCGCGCATTTGCCCTTCCGCTGCGAGTCCAAGTCCACCACGGCTCCATCCTCCTCCTCCTCTTGAGGATCTACGTCCAGCAGTTCAATAACGTTCGACACAAGGTAAGGTAAGGTTTTGTTCACTTTGATTTTTTCCGTGTTCTCTTTGATTTTCTCGTTCTGCGCTTGCAGCTCGTGGGAGATCCGCATGACTTCGCTCTTCATGATCTTGATTTCGTTGTCGAGGAGTCTCGTGCGGCTGATGATCTCGTCTGTCGGCATACGCAGGACTTCCTCGCTCAGCGCTTCTTCCCCATCCTCCCAGATGGACTGGTCTTCTAGGGTCGTCGCCATTGTTTATTAATTTATTTTACGCAGACAGTTATTCAGTTAATTGAGAGAAAAATAAATCTATCAAACAAAACACGAATCACCAAAACGAATTGTCATTGTAATTTAGGGTTAACTTTTAAAAATGCTTGTTTCCTACCATTTAATGTTGGAGTGCAGTTGAGTTTGGAATAATTTGGAATAATTTAAGAAATGGTGCAACAAAACAAAATATAAATTTTATACGAATGTTTACATAGATTGGTTTTTCCTAAATAAAATAAACTACTATATAAAAAATGTAGGTATTCGTCAGTTATTTAGCAGAAATGGTTTTTTTAACTTTTCTAAAAGTGTGAAGTGAAGAGCCCGTACAATATTAATAATACTACATTGGTAGTTTGGGGTAGTCGGTCGAGAAGTAGACTGGTAATATTTTTTGTCTTGCTTACGTCAAACAAAAGTCAACTTCAACTTTCCATTGACTGCTGTGGTAGGGCTGCCACATGCAAGGCAGTGACATTTTTTTTTTGTTTTAGTTATGGCTTCGCACGGTTTGAGCATATAGCCAGTGTCAAGTATTTTATTTTAAGTATTTCTTAATTTCACATTAAGAAAGTCACAGCAATGTTATAGCAATCGTGGTCAAGTAGTCAAGTCAATTATTTACATCGTCAGTCACGATTCAGTAAAGTAGTGGATGCTTTACTGAAACTTCCTGAGAGTTTTGGAAAATATGCGAAAGACACGTTTTTTGAGTTTATATCATTCACCTACACTTGTGCACGTTAACGAACACTTAATGGTTAATATTCCACCAATATTACACATTAACACACCAAGTTTGAGCTAATAATACAAAACCAACAACGTCTCACTATCGGATTCCCGCCAAAACTCCCAGTGACATTTGCTTGATCTATGGTGTTGCTGACAGGAGTGAGTTGACAGTTGACAGTTGAAGAGTGGCAGACTGGTAGTCATACTTCGTTGACAGGTTGACACCTCTCTTCGTTCAATCGTTGTCATTTTTTTTGTGACCTAAACCGTTCGTACATAAATAAAATAGTTTATTTTCATTGCTTGCAGGCAGAGTATTTTAGAAAATAATAAGTTACTCTCGTATTTCGTGCACCAAAAACAGAAAACATGGCTTTTTCCATGTTACTACGCAATACTGGTAATTTTGCTGTTCCTTTCAATTGAAATATGACCGCGTTACATAATAGTTGTTGACTTGTTTTATTTATACTGGTTGTATCATCGAAATTTAGAAGCATTACGTTACCTAGTTCACCTAAATTGCTATTGTCCTGTAAACTCTTGTGCAATGTTAATATTCGATCAAACAAAATGTTAGGTTATGTATGTATAGCCAATAGATAGCTTAGATAGGCACCTACGCGATTCTAAACACAGCTGTGCAATGCAATGCACCAATTTTAAATTTCTACTCATATCATGGACTACTACTCACGACGGGAACCTCAACAAATATCTTCAGTAGTGTAATTATGTTTAAATTTTGTCCTAGCTCAACTTATTTACCTGTAATAAACTTAAATTGACTCTTGTAGGTAAACCCTTAACAGCAAAAGTCCTTCAATCTGCCTTGATTGTCCAATTTATTAGCACCCATGTTGCTTATCTATCCACTTGTGCAGTATTCGCAACTGCGATTTCTACTGCAGTACCATTTATAAGCATAAGTGGTCCAATCACCGATTAAGAATTACAAACTCTGTTTCAGCATGCACAAGCCGCATATTTCACCAGCAAGTCTTGAAACTGGCGACACAGCCCTCCCTCAGTCAGAGCAGTCTCGCCAGATCGCTTCCTAGCACCCTTGCCTTGAAAGATGCTACCAGCACACCTATCATTAATGCTGTAAGTAATTTTTTACAAATTGATGTTCATAGTCAACATACTTACAGATAAGGCTTGTTTGAAATAATCACACAGACAAGTATAAGTACATAATATGGGTTACTTACTTAACTTACTAAAGCTAATACTAAAATGTATGTTTCATAATTTTCCCTCAGTGAGTCATTCAGACACAAGAGGTATGGGACAAATTATGTTGGGGGTATTGCAAGTCATACTCAGTGAGCCAAGGTCAACAGTGGCCAAACCCATGTATATTTTAAGTTTAGGGGCTATGTACCCCAATTTAAGTACTCAATAAAAAGACAGATCCTATGGGGCTGGTATGGTCACAACAAAGTGGCTAAAAGTCCCAAAAAAAAGAGAAATTTAAATTGTTTTTCATTAGGTGAGGTAAAGCAATCCTTTTCAATGTTAAAAGTGACAATTATTTCTAACATAACTGTAAATAAAAAGTTGTTTTTACAAAATTGGTAAATTACATACTGCAGATAGAAAAGAGATGAGACAAATTGAATAAGGTATTCAATTTGCATTTTTCAGGTGCGTTCATTTCGCACATCAACCGTTCGTATGTCCGATGCGAAAGGGCACGACCACTCCAAACTCTGGGTGATTGAGAGGTCTGTCTCCGCCGTGTTAGTGCCACTGGTGCCCTTAGCTCTTGCCATGCCGAACAAGGTCCTGGACTCTATCCTTGCCGTGCTGATCACGGCTCACACTTTCTGGTAAGTCCATAATATGCTAACTACCTTCTGTGTTTTCATCAGTGTGGTACATAACAAAATTTTAGTCCATCTACGAGGGGAGGTCAAAAAGTCCGCGGAATGGAAGGGTTAAGAAGGGGCGGGGCATTTTTTTTTTACCTGGTATTTTCCAAGTACTCAATACAGGTATAAATACCAAATTTTAGAAAAATAGGGTCATTAACAAATTAGTTATCACAACATTAGCAGTTCAATCGGGTTAAAATCGAACATGGACAACATTGAGTTTCGTGCTGTTATAAAGTTCCTTACTAAGCAAGGAAAGACACCTCAGATCATTTTGGAAGAAATGTCATCTGTTTACGGGGACTCTTGCCCTGGAAAAACAATGATTTATAACTGGCATGGTTTATTCAAGCAAGGCAGGGAGTCAATTGAAGAAGAACCATCGCCCGGGCCGGCCAATCGAGGCCACCTCCTCAGATATTATCGAAAAAGTCGAAAAACTTGTACTTGAAGATGCCCGACTAAAGAAGAAACAACTTGCAGAAATGGTTGGAGTATCGTCTACAACTATTTTGAATATCCTCCATGACCATCTTGGCATGTCTAAGGTCAGTGCAAGATGGGTGCCGAAAATGCTCTCAGCGGTTCAAAAACAGCAGCGTGTCGAGTGTTCACGCGAGTTTTTGGAGCTCTGTAGTGAGAACAAGGACGAAATTTTGAACCGGATTATTACTGGAGATGAAACTTGGGTTCATCATTATGAGCCTGAATCAAAACAGGAGTCCATGCGGTGGCAGAAAAAAGGCACAGCACCCCCTAAGAAATTCAAGGTGTCACAATCGGCCGGAAAGATCATGGCAACGGTTTTTTGGGATTCAGAGGGGATTTTGTTAATCGACTACAAAGAAAAAGGATTGAATATCACAGAGGGATACTATGCCACTCTACTGGAAAAATTAAAAGATGCCATCAAGGAAAAACGACGGGGAAAATGGACTCGAGGCGTGCTGCTTTTGCACGACAACGCACCCGTTCACAAGAGCCATGTTGCGATGGCTGCCATGCAAAAATGTGGCTACGAAACTATTAACCACCCTCCCTATAGTCCAGATCTAGCTCCTTCTGATTATTATTTGTTTCCAAAATTGAAAAAAGAACTTCGTGGAAAAAAGTTTACTGACGATGAAGAAGTTAAGTCGACAATTTCAGCCTATTTTGAAGGCCTTGACAAAACTTTTTTTTTCGAAGGGATAAGCAAACTTTTTGACAGATCTGAAAAATGTATTAGGCTTAAGGGAGAATATATTGAAAAGGAAAAATAAAAAATAATTTAATTTAGCTTCTCTTCCCTGCCATTCCGCGGACTTTTTGACCTCCCCTCGTATCTCCATACCAAATTTTGACAAATCCGTTCATATGTTAAGCCGTGACCAGCATGATTACTTAATGTTGCAAAATCATATGCACTCATCATGCTGAAACTTGATCTTTTAAGTCAAGTCCCCAATCCACACAACACTTTCCCATCCCTGCTAATCTCACCCCCCCGTTTTCCCACTCCTCCCCCCAGGGGTCTAGAAGCGGTAGTAGTAGAATACATCCGAGTGCTTCTCTTCGGGCCCGTGATCCCCAAGATAGCTATAGCCATCGTGTACGGCCTCACCGCTTTGCTGCTCGGGGGGCTGTTCTACCTAGTCTACAATGATATTGGGCTGAGCCGCGCTTTCTGGCGCATCTGGAGGAACATGCAGAAGCCGAAGCCCCCGGAGGAGGAGGTTGTGGTGACGAAAGATGCGCCGAAGCCTAGAAAGAAATGCTAGGCTAGAATTTAATGGTTAATATTCCAGCAATAGCACTCCTTGTGTATTTTTATAACTGGTTTGCAATATAGTAACTATTATCTATTCTATTAATAATCGTTTGCAGTTTCATTTGGAATCAACTTTTTGTTTAACAAAACAATTTAATTTAAATTGTTTTCTTTCGACAAATAAAAAAATACATTCAACGTTCCTTTGCTCTTCCACAGGGGCTTCGAGGCGATAGCAGTAGATTACGTGCGCGCCAGCATTTTCGGCCCGGTGATACCCAAAATCGCCATAGCCTTTGTGTACGCACTGTGCATCGCGACACTGGGAGGTTTGTTCTACGTCATAAGCCACGACATCGGTGTGGCGAACACGGTGCGCCGCATCTGGGCCATCAAACCCGAGCAGCAGTAAGGAGCTGAAGCCTGATGATTAGCACGAGAACTGCGCCGTCTCACCCCTCGGCACGACTGGTTAGCAAAAATTAACAAAATAATGAATTAATAAAATATTATTAATTTGCGAGCAATTGGTTGGGGTTGTGGTTAGCACGTAATCTGGTAGGAATTAGCGGCCGTCTTAAGCCATTATGTGTGCTATAATTGATATTTTGGCGGTCCTTAAATTAAATGGGAGCGTCTCCTATAGTTATGCAAGGTAGCTGCGAGACAAGAGGCACAGAAAATCACATCATTTTTCTAAGAAACGATGATATGGAGGATCAAATTTGGTTACTTGTTTCAAAGTGAGGTAGTTTAACATTGCATGGAAGGTCTAGGAAAAGTTCTGCATTAATTGTGAATGAATTAGTTGATTCAGCAAAGCGTTTTCTATCATTTTCTTGTCTGCAATCTCACCCACCCCACATGTGGGATATAGGAAACTCGTTGATTACTAAATTAACAGGTTCTGTGCTAATTATCACCTTAGCTTAATTGGATTTATAAAAATGAATGATCTTTGAAACTGTATCGATGATAATAGTCTGACTTTGTAACATCAAAAGACATTTTCACGTTAGGCGTAATAACCGCGCGTATTCGCAATCCAATATAATTTTAAAATACCTTGATTTGTAAACAAAGAAATATATTAAAAAAAAGACGATTTTTATTAAAATATACGGATCTGCCGTAATTTTGATTCCGTTTCATATCGAAAAGAAATGTAACGTAAGAATCCGCGTCGGTTTTTTTTAATTTACTGATTGTGAAGAGACACTTGTGCTGGAAAAACGCGATACAAGTACGCCTAGTGTGAAATCTCTACGAGGTAATTTTAAAGTACCTATTGCAATGATCAAAGTAAAATACACTATGCTTGAAATATAATTATGATCTTGTTGGTTTATGTGCCGTTGATGACCAAGTTTTTACGTTGTTTCATGTTTTGAAGATTGTTCTTTGTTCTTAAAATACCGTTTTATACTTTTAAATCTAAAAAAAACTTTTATTTTTTCTGAATTGTGAACTGTAGTGAAATAACCTAGAGTCGCTACACAGTTTTTAATTAAGTGATGTTTGTTCAAAGTTTTTTTTTTAATGGAACTGTGGCAACACTAAAAATTGACAACATTGGGTACTTAAAGCGCTAGGTTTTATTTTTCAAAATTGATTCTGTTATCGTTCGGATTAAGTATTATTTTGTTACAAGAAATTTAATTTTTTGTAGTTTTTTTTAAATGTAAGAGTTGCGAAGTTTGAAGAACGATGTATTAGCTAATTTATTGTTAGTAATAAATGAATAGTTGAATAATATTTTCTTTTATTCTCAATATAATTATGTATTCTATCAATGAAGTACCTATCTACAATATTTTACTTAATAAAGTATGCTGTAAAACAATTATTGTAATGAACTGGGAAATAAGTAACATTGCCTAAATTTTATATAATGATTTATTATGCATTAACATAAACTAATATCATATTTGGTCAGTATAATGTTAAATTAACTTAAATATTTATGTAAAAATATTAACACAAAAATTTATATAATAAACAGTATATATAACACACTCGACATAACTTGCCCTACACGTGTACAGAAGCCGCAACCTCTCACTACCACCAATTTACTTTGAATCTAGGCTTGTGGAGATTTATGAAAACAACAAGTCGAGATCGATACATATGGAGCTATATTAATAATATATTATGGAGCTTATACTAACATTATAGTATTTATTATTAAATATTTTGTGCCCTTCCCTTGCCCTTTATCTCCAACGTTTCGGGTTTTATTGCTTTTTAGAAATAAATTTACCTGTATTTTACTTACCTAGATTTACCCAATAGCATAAAATACCTGTCAATACCCTAGAAGAAGGGATATAAAACGCGATGGCAGATGGGGAGGATATATTCTCAACGGCCCCCTTAACCTCCCCATCAAGGGGGCAGTTGGAAATTACGTTCCCATATGTCCCCTTGGCGTGAGTAAGGGGCAGCTGAGAATTATAATTCCCAACTGCCCCCTAGGCCCGGAGTAAGAGGGCAGATGAGAGTTTTAATTCCCATCTGCCCCTAGGCATGGAGTAAGAGGGCAGATGAGAATTTTAATTCCCATCTGTCCCCTAGGCCCGGAGTAAGAGGGCAGCTGAGAATTTAATTTCCCATCTGCCCCCTAGGCATGGAGTAAGGGGGCAGATGAGAATTTTAATTCCCATGGGGAGTTTATATGACATTTTGAGCGTGTTGGGTGCCCTATTGAGTGCCGACGCGGACGCTATCGCTTCGCATGCAGTTACGCTTGTCTTTTGTCCGATTCAGCCGTATGGAGTGTGCACCCTGTGCGGACGGTTCACGCGCCCACATGCCGCCTGTGGAAGATATCTAGCGCCTCCCACTGCTTCGTGTGCAGCAGGATGTGTGGGCGCCGCGTGCGCATGTACTCCACCGCCTCGGTGGGCGACCACCCGTTTTTCTGGAATAGATGTCTGCATTCAATACTAGCGTCTAGCCCCGGCTTTGCACGGGTATCCCAGTATTGATCACAGATAACTTGTGACTTGGGAACTCATAGCCAGAAAGAAGAAAATCTGAGCCAGCAGAACTGTTAAAGTGAATGTCACATTTTTCTACACTAATATTATAATGAGGAAAACTTTGTTTGTTTGGTTGTAATGAATAGGCTCCGAAACTACTGAACCGATTTGAAACATTCTTTCACTGTTGGGAAGCTATGCTATCCCCGGTACATAGGCTACCTTTTATCCCGTAAAAATTAATGGTTCCCGCGGGATAGTAGTTAACGCGGGTGAAACCGCGAGGTGCTTCTAGTATTTTATAATTATGGTGTTGGTGCTAATGGTCGCCGACATTGACGGTTTTTTATGAAAAATGGACTGTTCATTTGATAGTCCTTTAGTTTGTTTTCAATCTCGCTGACATCAGCGTCGGCGACGTCTACGTCAGCGTGGAGACGTCAGCGTCAGCGTCAGTGTAACACAAGTAGTTACCATCATGAGGTAGCACCCGACGAGGGTGGCGCTCCGCGTGCGGCCCGCCTTGCAGTGCACGTACACCGCGCCGGAGCCGACGTCCGGCGCGCCGGCCGGCACGCCCGCCAGCTTACCGCCGGCCGGCAGGAACCTGGCAACACAACAAAAAACTTAGAACAGTAAAAAAAAATTAAGCTTTCGACATTATATCTACTTGTGTTGCTATACCCTGACAGGATCATCATTACTGATACTATGTAAAGGTGGCGCCATCATTTAGTTGTCATAATACACACATCAAAAAAGTCTAAGCAACATGTACCCGGATGTTCTCCGTTGCCATAACTGTTGAGCCGCTGTATGGATGAACTTCCTGAACGCACCTGAGCCTTTCAGTATTTCCGGGCCGACGGTACACTCGCACCCTTCTTGTATCAGGCCTAAACCCGAATGGCGACTCATCGGAAAACATAATTTTATCCCATTGTTCCTGGGTCCATGTTGCTTAGACTTTTTTGATGTTTAGTATAGGAGCAGAATGCGCAGCGGACGGTTATCGAACGCGGAAAAATACTCTGTAGTAGCATTAAAATAAAATTTAATCCACATTCGTCCCACATGAAAACATCTGCTTTCGTCCCACATTGTACGCCATATTCTGCCCAATCAATATTTTGTTTAAAAAAATCATATTCCGTCCCACTTTTCAGCTCCACATTCGACCCATATTTTTTTATAGGTAAATTAGAATTATTTCAGTACAATTGAAGCAACAAGTGGCTTCGTAGATACCGTAATTACTTAAGGTTTTTAGTATGACTGTTTTTAGGCGCTATATTTGTACCAGAAGTACACAGATGGCAACACTAGCGGCAAACATGATTGCAATAAACTATTGAGTATTGCATTGTCGGTAAGCAATTGATACGTGTTTCACAGGACCGGAATAAATGGCGAAGTATAGGCCTATACACAACAGTGGGTTGACACGGGCTGAAATGATGATGATGATGATGATGATGATTGAGTATTGACAGTGGAACCTTGAAGTGTAGATTACTTTATAAATTATTTACTTTCTAAAAAAAAGGTTGGGTTTACCTATTGATAAAGGTGACACCTTCGTATAGTTTGTCCTGGTCGGGGGCTTCGAAGATGTCCGTGGTGGCGAGCTGCAGGAACTCCACGCCTTGCTGCCGCCATTTCTGAAGCAACCGTAGAAGATATTATAAGCATAGAAAAGAAGAAAGAAGTTGGTTTCTAGAATATATTCTCTATTATTTATTAGGTATCTACCTACTGCTAACTCTATTGTCAGTTTATCAGACCGCTTACGTAGCCTAGTGGTCTAACGTCCGCCTGCCAAAGCGGAAGTGGCGAGTTCAAATCCCAGTGCTGGCACGTACCAAATTACCAATGTGTTTCTTGTTAAACCAAGGTACGTAATTATCATTCGCTTTTCGGTGAAGGAAACATCGTGAGGAAACCAACATGCCCGAGAATAATTTCGGAGGCATGTTACCTACCAACCCGGACTAGGCCCCCGTGGTGGATTGTGGCCTAACCCTCCTCACGAAAGTGAGGGGAGGCCTTTGCCCAGCAGTGGGACAGTTACAGGCTGAATTATTATACTATTATTATAATGGCTTCTGCCGTGGCTGAACGACTGTTATCATTCGATAACAACCGCGCGTGTCTTACGAAGCACGGAACAGAGGAATTCCGCACATAACTTACGAGCTGGTACGGAACCGAGGATCAAGCCCGATGTCGTTGAATTACAAAGCGCACAAATCACCGCTCACCAATCTCTCATCATAAAGCAGTAAAATACGAAGTCTATACATTGAAGATGATGATTTGGTGCGGTAACTGTTCATATGGAAAACCAAACTCATTGTCGACTGTCTAATGCCAGTTTTTAAATATGAATCCAGATCACAGATATAAGGAACAATATCCTATATTAGAATCACAAGGGGGCCTCTGTTTAGAGTCTCACAGACGGATGCCCTCACAGATAGGGTGAACAAAGAATATTTATATTCGTATTGAATATGGAGATATATGACCTATTAGGTAATGTTTGGATAAATATAATATTATGGATAAATTGCCTAGCGGGAGAACGCCAGCCTGCCAAGCCGAGGGATGGAGTTTCTTTGTGTTGAATGTAAGCCACATACCAATGTATTTCTTTCTAGAAGTCTAGTGACACACTATCTGGGCCTGTCCTTCTGAAGTATGGTAGTGACATAATAGTACTGTAGCCGTCCCGAGTCAATCTGAGCCCGAGCTCAGATAACTTAAAACAACTTATTTAATTTTTGTTTCTAAGTTTTAGTACCTACAATGGACATACAAAAACATTTACTTTTCGTTTCAGCGGCATCTGCGTTATCCTACATAATTTACATAAACGTAAAACATGATCCTTTATTCGTATATCAATTATTTTACATTACCATGACTAAAGTAAGTTTTGTTAATTCAGAGTCACCTTCAATTTCATACATTGTTTGTTTATGAGACCGTTTAACACATTCTTATTTGCGAAGTTAATATTAATATTTTCATGCGTACCTAATGAGGCCCCATTAGCCACCCATACGTATTCTACTATAATGTATACATGTGAATCTGCCTACAAACATAGCAACCAATACCTACTGTATAAGTTGGATAGGATTATTTGTCTATTAGGAATAGAATAGTACAAGATGATTTCCCTTACCATAGGTACTTTAATAATTTAACAGGTATGCTAGTTGGTAAATGCTACTATAGACTACATATGTTTATCAATGATAAATTATATGACAAAATTATACAAATTTGTCAGTCCGCATCCATACCATAATTGCATGGAGCTCAATTCATATTCCCCATATAAGACTTTAAGAATCAATATCACAGCATGACTAGCTCAGTGCAATGCCAAGTAATACTTTGCAATACAGTTTTGAATGGCACGGCAAATATCATGTTAGTGACACATACTGTATACATACCGTATTTTGTAGACTCTGTACAGTACATAAGGCAGTAATTGAAGATCCCAAAGCATGAAGAAATAACTTATGTGCCTCTCATCATCTTCATCATAATATGTGCCTCTATATAATATAAATGATGTGAATCAGAGCCTCAGAGGCAGTAAGGTTGTACCCACCTCGGCGTCATTGGAGAACATCTTCAACTCATATGTCTCGTTCATGGAAACCACACCTCTGATGTTTTCCTCTTCTTTTAACTGAAAAATAAAGCATATAGTTAACATGTAACATCGCAGGAGTGTCTGCACGAGTAACAAGGAGGTCCAAGCGGGCCCATCTCTCCTCATGAGGTCAATTTCCTGAATGGTTTTCATTCAACATTAAATAAAAATTTAATGTTGTACTTATGACTCTATTTCTTCATGCCAGCAATGGGACTTGATTGATATCAAGTAAGTAGTTACTGTGAACTCTTATTTATGGTCTATCATTTGATCATCTTCTCTCTGTGGTTCAGTGATGATTTAGTAATTAGTTGTTAACATGCTAGGTCTTGAATGAAGATTCACCCCAATATAATAAAAAAAAATTATAAATATTTATTTCACAATCAGAAAATCATTTACTTTTTTAATCAAATGTGCTGAGCGTAAATCATATCTATGAACATGATGATAAGCATTTTGAAACATCTATCTCAATACTGTACAAATAAGTAGGTTAGATTTTGCTACACTATTTTAATTACTTTCAAATTTCTTGAATGAAAATTAACACAAACGAATCTCGAAATTGTTCACACTACACCAAACATCATGAACAACGGACTTTAATTCAAAAACTCGGTCAAAAATCCGTACAAAGATCAAGGATCCTCATTATGACCACTGACCAGTTGACCCACAAAACTGACCTGTCTCGTCATGCTTTGGAACGGGAGCGCACCTAGGATGACGGTGTCGTCCATCCTGTCGTACCAGCGCCTGCTGGTCACCTTCTCCATCAGCACATTGTACAGTAATGTGGGGTAGAAGCTGACCCTGGCAAACATCGCGGTGCCCTGCGGAACAACTCTGCCGTTACACTACACTGCCGCGAGCCACATCGCCAGCCTAAACAGTGACGCCGGCCGCCGTGTACCATGGTGAAAGCTGCTGAAGGTGGTGGGGATTGTATAATTTCTCGAGGATCCTCAGAGCTACAAGTTGTTTGCATTGCTGTTGCTGCTGTCATTTTCAATTTGACATTAGAGCAGTCAGTCAACATAGACAGCTGTCAAATTGATGGACGATTATAGTGTTGCTAGTGGTTTAAAATATGTTATGGCTTCGTTCAATTTGTAATGGGATTCGTGGAGTTTTGGCGGGTATCCGAAAGTGAGACGTTGTTGTACATTGAGCTAATAATAGTATTTAAGGTCATTGTTGTTGTATTGAAGTACTTGACACTCGCTAAATGCACAAACCGTACGAAGTCATAACTAAAACAAAAAAGATGGGATTCTGCAGTACAAGATCAATTCGGTTGATCCGTGCGTTGACTCAGGTTTTCTTGTACCTACCTACATAATTTTGTGTATATTAGAGATTTCACAAAATATTTTTATATAAAGGTAACAAAAATACCGTATTACAAGATACCAAGTTACATAGTGCAGACGAAAATATTCCTTGAGATATTAATTTAAGTTCGTGAAACGAACAGCGCCTGCCAGAAAAAAGATGTCTACATTAATTTTTGCTATACGAATATGGGCAGGCTTCCTCAGATCTTTGTGTAAGTACAGGAAGATTATGGTAATCGAGCTACAATATAATCTAAATAGCAATACACTAGTCTAAGATTTTTTTACCTGGATGGAAATAGTATTTGGTGTTTTACTTTGAGTAGGTATCATAAAGGTTGACTCCTTAGGTACTTAGAAACACTAAATCCCGACGGCCGATATAATTAGGTACCTATATAACCTACTTAGTCAGGTCATAAGTATTGTCACACAGTAAAAACTTTTCTTTTAGAATGCTGGCCACAAAAAAGTTTATTGAATTCGAATTTCGAATTGTTCATGAAAATAAAAATGTATACTTTTTAGAATTTTACTCATTTTTAAATATGGAGTGGACGCTTAAAGAAGACCGTGTTGCAGTTATTGCGTTGCATCGTTGCGGTTACGCGCCAATTCAAATTTTTGACATACTGAAAAATTTGAATATAACCACGAGATTCGTTTATCGTACCATCAAACGATACAATGAAGACTCTAGTGTAGATGACAGGTCAAGAAGTGGTCGCCCTCGGTCTGTTAGGACTCCAGCAGTGATAAAAGCTGTGAAGGCGCGAATTCAAAGAAATCCCAAACGTAAGCAGAAACTGTTGGCCCTTCAGATGGGATTAAGCAGAACCACGGTGAAAAGGGTGTTAAATGAAGACTTAGGGCTTCGGGCATATCGAAGAAAAACAGGACATCATTTGAATGCTCGTCTAATGGACCTGAGACTGAAGAGATGCCGCGCTTTGTTGAAGCGGTACGCGGGAAAAAAATATCGGGAAATTCTTTTTTCGGATGAAAAAATTTTTACCGTAGAAGAGAGCTACAACAAACAAAATGATAAGGTGTACGCACACAGTAGTGAAGAAGCGAGCAACCGTATTCCGCGTGTCCAACGAGGTCATTTTCCATCCTCGCTCATGGTATGGTTGGGAGTGTCTTATTGGGGCTTAACAGAGGTACATTTTTGTGAGAAAGGTGTAAAAACGAATGCAGTTGTGTATCAAAATACAGTCCTGACGAACCTTGTGGAACCTGTTTCTCATACCATGTTTCATAACAGGCACTGGGTATTCCAACAAGATTCGGCGCCAGCTCATAGAGCGAAGAGCACACAAGACTGGCTGGCGGCGCGTGAAATCGACTTCATCCGGCACGAAGACTGGCCCTCCTCCAGTCCAGATTTGAATCCGCTAGATTACAAGATATGGCAACACTTGGAGGAAAAGGCGTGCTCAAAGCCTCATCCCAATTTGGAGTCACTCAAGACATCCTTGATTAAGGCAGCCGCCGATATTGACATGGACCTCGTTCGTGCTGCGATAGACGACTGGCCGCGCAGATTGAAGGCCTGTATTCAAAATCACGGAGGTCATTTTGAATAAACTTTAGTGTCATAAGAATCTATGTTTTGTTAAGTTCATTTTGGTATATAAATGGTTACATAATGAATAAACTTGTTTCAATTATTTTATATAAAACATGTGACAGAATTTATGACCTGACTAAGTATATAGATATCCAGGCCATGTGACGAAATGGGAGGATGTTGTGTCGGAAGACCAAACCAGCGCAGCTGGTTGCCCACAGCCAGCATCATGCTGAGTTAGGACCTTTTTATAGAAATACTTACTTTATGTTTAGATCCTCAAAGATGTTTAGTACCTACCTATTTATTGTTTATTATTGTTTCTGTTTTATTGTTGCAAAATAATGTGTTTCGTCTTGTAATATTAAAACAAATAATGGACAAGTAGTTTTTCCGTTAGGTAGGTACACCTACCTTTACTTAATATTACTTTAATATAGGTAGGTATAGGTAATAGAACAGCTAGCTTGTACCTAAGCTGACCCCTGTGGCTTGCACAGACATTCTTCAACCACACTTCTATTGCTAGGAATTCAAATTGGCACGTAATATTTAACTAGGTACCCGTCTTCTAATATTTCACGTTGTGGGGTTATTTTTTTATGCGTCCACCATTTATTAATTCTCCGGCCGGGCCTCTTTCAAACTTGAAAGAGATATCATCGGCTTGATGTATTGACGCCATTCGTAACCGCAGCGGGGCGCCGCGCGTTAGACGACATTCCAAATTTAAATTAAATTAAAAACAAGGTAAAAACATCGGGTTTCCGTTCTGTGTGTTCGCTATTCAAATTTCAAAGATTTGATCTGCGCTAATTTGTCTATGGTTAATAGAAAAAAAGACACAAACTTCGTTGTACAAAAAAGGTTGATGTTTGATTATAACAAAGTGAAAATTAATGCAAAACCTTCACACTAATTACTTATACTATGGTATGCGCTTCTTGGAAATGGGGAGGACTGAGTAGAATAATGAGTTGATAATTTAATTTGGGTGGCTAATGGCGTACCTATATGATAACGAAAGGATAAATTTATCTGCGATCAAATAAACTATAGGTAGGTAGGTAAGTATAAGGTATATACTTAGACTAACAACAGATACCTACTCTACATGGGTTCTGGTGAATAAAGTTTTCGGGTACAGAAGTAATAAATAAGTATAAATATACTTAGGTAAGTACCTGTACATGTTTACAGCTTAAATAAGATAATTAGGTTTTCTTAATATGGATTTTTTATTACTTAATAGGCCGTAGTCGTATCCGTACAAGTAGGTATCAATATACAACTGACAACATAATTATAAGCACTTACTATGAATTCCATTTCCCTCTTAAAAGGTCACCGGATACATTTCAGCGCACATCACAACTTGCGAATGACTTTCTGTGCATTATGCAACGAACACATTTAATAAAATACTCCCCTACAACATTAACATTAGTTGCATATCCATTTAAAACACCTTTAAATATTGTGCGGCAATTAAGTTCTGATATGAAATAATTTAGCTATTTATTCATTCCTTTCCTAACCGACTATCGAACTTATCGCCTCAGATACCGCCGGCCGGCCGCATAATGCGCGGTACCAAGCTTCATCTGTCATCATTAATGCCACAGTATCCTAATAAGTTTGCTACAATAAATAAAAAGAAACATATCAAAGAGTTGCGCCCCGTTTAATGGTTGTAATTGTGGCCAAATGAAATATGGCGGCGGCCGGCGCGGTCTGTCGTGGGTGTCTACCCGCTTAATATCGACATTTACACGCTGTAAATATTTTAAATGATTATCTTAACGCGGCACTTGAAATCGTAATTTACATAAGAAGGAATGAGATTGGGACGTTGCAGTTAACAAATCCGCACCCGATCGCGAATAGCAGCGAAGTAACACGGCTTTCAACAGGCCGTTACAGGCCGTCTCATAAATATAGCGCACTGCAATCTCCCAGAACTGAAATTGCACTAAAATCTTGCTAAGACTTCGCATTATGCGCGCCCTGTCGAACATCAGAAGCTTATTTGTGTCCGGAAAGCGCTCGGAAGACTTAAAGCCTCCTCGGTTGATGTATGGCGACGACACGTGAATACCGACCTTTATATTCAAATCGGCGGTATTCAAATGCGCTCGTTGTCTATTGCCCGGTTCCTATATCTACAAAACGGGCCGTTTTAGTAACGAACAGTTACTTTTTTAACCAGACGTAAGCTGAAACTGTTCCTATAAAAAACGCCTCGTAAGGTAAGTTACCAATAGTTAGTTACTAACGGATGGGAGGGTTACTAGCTTCGCTCCGTTAGCATATTGTATGGAGAGAGTAGAAAATGGTGTTCCTATAAAATAAATTAAACGTCAGTTAACTGTCAACGTAACGATCCGTTGTTCATTTCGCTACCGGCCGAATTCGGCGGGTAAAGTATCTCGAGCTCGGTCAGTTTGGCGATTTTCAGCTGCAATTTTATAAATTAGGTACATTATATCGTTATATATCTATTTAGGTACTTAGTTAGAGGATTCAAATAAATATGGTTTATAATAATAATTACTCTTTATTCAAGTTACGAATAACATTAGTAAAATAAAATTTATTTTATGGCCCATAACATATTATATTCCTTACAGAATAATATACATAAAATCATAATAAAGCTCACGACATTACAGAGCTTCTAACAGGGAACTGCTTTCGCCTACATTTCCTATATCGGCGGTAGACTGCCCTGTAGGCCAGAAGTCCGGGTTGACGAACATCTCCAGGTGCTCGGCTGGAACCAGGAGCACGTAGGCGCTAACTACATCTCGATCGGCTCCTCACGCGAACTTCTGTGAATGACTATAATGTCTCCTGGACACAAAGCACGACTTCTCCGCCCTTCGTATTCTTGTCCAGGCGAGAGAGGTAGATGCGGACGGTCGGGTCGGGGCTACACTCTCCGAGTTTTCGGGTTTCATTTTGCGGTCGCGGAGGTCGGCGTTTCCACATGATTCTACGTTATAGGCGGTAAATGGCACAGGTCTAAGAATCATATTAATTTATGATCGCGAACATGCTCAATAAATTCTCAATATCATAAAAAATCAGGAAGACAATGGGAAGAAATGTCATATCCTAGTCTGTGGGCGGGCATGTCTTTACGCATGCGCCATTTGACGTTTCGTTCACTCCTTCTGCACCGAAAATCTAAATATTTTTAAATAAGATTATTTCAGTTTTTGGCTGAAGAAAATTACTTTTAGCGATTAATTCATTACATAATTACTAAACTGTATACATTAGTAATAATAACGCCAGTATTATTAAAAAAAACTTTTATTTCTTTTTACTATATTATTGTTTCTTAAAGTAACGAAACGCAGGGAGGGCTATTGGTAAGCGGTCTACCTACGGATGCTCGTCGCGGGTAGCCGGCGTAAAAAACTTGTGGAACACCTAGTATCGATCCGTTAGTAGAAAGCCGATAACGAATGGTTACTGTTACCAATGACGGATCGTTAATTATAGGAACCCGGCATTAGTCACGGTTGACAATTCGCGGGCATTTCGAAAAAGGAACGCGGGAAACGTCATATCGTCGTCGGTCGGTCGCATTTAGAGTTTTGCTTTTTGGAACGTCGATACGCATCTGGCTACTGGCAGTCATGTCTCGAGATTTGCTTTTTTATTTTAAGGCGATTGTGTCCAAGGAAGATATAGTTTGAGATCTGTAGATATTTGACGTGGGGGGCTGATAAAGTTAGTGTTTCGCGGCGGGCGCGCACTAACGAGCGGCTGAGTAATGAGCGACGCCATTGTGATGTGAACAATGGCTGGTAGCGTTGGCTATTGTTTCTATTATTGAAAATGATATCCGATAACGACGTCCCTAAAATGTAAGCTCTGTCACCTGCTATAAAATATAGTAAATTAAACGGAATAATAATGTCTTATCCGGCCCGAGCGCGTGGAAAGTGCAAGATATTTATTATACGAGGAGTTAAAAGTATACCTAGCACGATACCTACCTATTAGTCTATCCATAGAGCCTATCGATCTACATAATAACTTTTTTGTAACAGGCTATAATTAGGTAGGTATGTGCCAGGTTATTTGCAAGTATCAGGTCGCGGGTTGATGCAAATCCGTTGCGGCCTGCGTCAGGCATCTGCATACAATGAGGACGACCGCGCGCTCCAGTTTCGATGTAATTTACTGGTGATGCCGCCGCTTAGATGTCGCCTTCAGATATCTCGTACCTCATTTAAAATATTTCGAAAAGAAACACAACCTCCTTGTATAGAGCCTATGCAAATGGTACGGTATCCGCTCGGCTGCCTTATGAGGATCCTTGTGTGATGAGGGAATGGCTGGATTGAATTTTTGAATTTAGAATTGAGGAAAGTTTCTTCTAAAATGTAGGTACCTAATGCTTGTGTTGTTGTTTGTCGGATGAGATGAGTAAGTGCTGGGCATTTGGTGATTCCGGCCGCCCGAGGGATTCTGATGTGCGACGGATATATCAATCAATACCAACGTTACCAACGTCTAGACTTCGAAGCACGGCAACATTGTTGCACTCACCTTTTAGTAATCTATTGAAAACTTTGAAACATCCTCTCAAAACACACATTCTCACTTTGCCTAATTTTAAATCATTATCAACAAACTTATCACGGTGATTATTTACAACACAATTTCAGGGGCGTTCTTTGTTTACATTTTGTATGAACAATGGTATTTTTTATCAGCTGCTGGCCACCAATTACTGTGCCCGGAACGCCCTGCGCTGACAAATTGATGTTCTGTAAAAAAAAGAAACTTCGCGCCCTTTTGTTTAATTCAATATGGCCGCCGTAAGCTTTATGGACCGTTACTATTTAATTGTTGCTTCAAAGCTTAGATATTTTTAAATTTATTGTAGTACATACCTAGCTGTAGTTAGTTAAAACCCGTGAAAGGGAATATTAGGGTAGGTTAGGCCTAGATAGGTAAATATGCCTTCTTCTACGTTAAGTTTAAGTTTTTTTAAACATAAAAAGGAAAGTAGGTTAAGTTATCTGTTAGTTGAAGTTTACGCGGTCATGTCACCATCTACAACAAAAAATATCTTATGGTAAGATTAGATACGATAAGACTTTTTGTCAAATATTTTTTTTCTGAAAGAAATATTTAAGCACCTACTCATAACAGTAACTATACCTATACTTCTTCTAATAACTTTTTGTGCTCTTCCTCATAGGGTTTGCCCGCTGCTGGTACTCGATAAGATAATGGTAATAGGCACTTTCCTCTCACTCTATAAGATACGTGCAATTCTTAAATTTATTTCTTATATCTTGAGAGTTTATGTTAGTGAGCATAAGTTGGTACTTTTGATTATAGCTGCACATACTTACATTTATTTTTAATTTATTGACCTTTACTCCCTAAAAGTTACAGCTTAACTTGCAACCTATCACAGTACCACTGCTGCCCAAAGACAACGAACTAGTTTTTTTAGATTGACTTTTCATTATGTCCATTAAAAAGACTAATGGCGTTATGGCTGCAGGTGCGCCGCAAGCTGACACGCGCTGCATTTTGCACAAACTTTATTTTATGAATGCTTCCCGATACATGGTTTGTTTCACATTAGCTAGGTATTTACATAAATAACGATGAAGGTATCTAGTAAAATTAATGTAGATAAATCTAAATATCTATTTCCACACGGTAGAAAGATTCAAAAATGTGAGTTGTGTTAGTTGAGTGTGACATAATATTTTCTATGAACTAATCACTGAAGCTACATAATTTAGGTTATAAAATACTTTTGAATGTAGTTTTAAATAAATTGACCACGTTTATCTTACCTATTACTTACCTAATATTTTTATTTTTATAAGTAAGTATGCCAGTTTAGTGGATGACGAATTATTATTTTCAATAAGATTAATTATTGCCTATAATTATATAGTGTTGGTAAATTCTTTCGCAATACAGTCACATCAGTAATGATGAGTGGTATAGATAAATTATATAAGTATCTATTAGACGTTCCACCGGGTGTGAATTGGGCGTCTGATTTTTGTTTCAATCGACTTTTTACTCCAATGTATTCTTATCTCCTAAATAAATCAGGTTGGCTTCTCACCGGAGCTATTTAAATTAAGTAATAAATACGAACGCAAATCCGACGGTTGTTTATTTCCTATTGAAACAACGCTTGAAAAAGGATAGATGTCTGAGCGAAACTTCAAAGAATTCAATTCAAATGGGCCGGCATTGTTGTCTGCGAAGCGTTTTATTTCCATTTTCAACCGCGACTTATCTACGGTGATAAACGACGTCGACTCTGTATAATTCGGACGTCGATTAATTATATTCCAAATCGCTGCGATATCGACAATATGTCAGTGCGTCACTCGGCGGGTAGTTTGTCAAAATCGAAATCACCGAGTTGTCTATGCCCATCACTCCGTCACAAAAGTCACAATATATTATATCAGCGAGGAGGTTGTAAGAATGAGATCATTGTCGTTTGGGTAGTTTTTTAATTCGGCTACCGCTCGTCGGGATGACTAATCGACAGTCGATTTGATAGTTTGACAGATTGACTAATGCTCGCTGTGTTTAGCGCGGAGTTTGACGTCTGAATAAGGCGGAATTAAGGGGTGTTGACAGTGAATTAATGAGAGTTGTGTGCCGTGCGTTACCTGTTTTATAAGTGCTTCCGTATAAAAATAGGAAACTATAGACTCTAATGGTATGACAGAATGTCGAGGACATTATGTCGATTTGGTTTGACATGAAAAATGTACGTTCCTCAATGGTATAAACTTTAGGATTTGGTTACGAGATCGAGATGTTTTGTTGACTTGTTTTGTATCTCGTGGATTGTATGATGTACTTAGGTTACTAAGAACTAGATAGGTACCTACTTACTTACGTCAATATCAACTATTCCGTGATGCGCTCGTTTTTTGACAATTTCACAGAGTATTATATTATCCAAATGCCCATCATAGTCTTACAGTGGAACAAATACTTTGAGAATTTTTAAAAGGTATTTCGACGTTGTCGTATGAAGGCTATCGTATTTATCTCCAAACATTGTTTCAATAATACCAATGGCGACCCAACGTAACCTAAGATACCTACCAGTCATGCGATGTCGACATCAAGTCCCAATATCCCATCAACGTTATGATGGCAGATAACCCAAGAATTGAGACGTCTTGCTTCGACACCAGGAATGCTGGCCCCCATGCCACACCCGCCATTTTAAAAAATAACCTTATGTCACTGTCGTAGAGTTTAAAAAGTTATTGTGGAACGAAACTTTGTCTGTGGTATTGGTCATCCGATCGGTTAGTTCGATTAGGTACAAGATGGGTTATCTGGAGGAATATTCAGAGGTTGGTATGTCATGTGGGCTTGTTTGTTTGTATAGCTCAAGGTGACGGGATGTGGCTTTAGTTTTAGATGGTTTTATGTTGATTAGGTGAGAATAATGTTTTTGAATGTTTATTTTTTGGGTCAATGAATATTCCATTCCATTGAATCTATTTGATTATTTAAAAATGTAACGAAGTTATATTAATTTGATCAAGGAACGTACCTATTGCGCTAAAATCTGCGTTTATCCATTGCTATATAATAGTAGTCTAATGTATATCTATATAGTACTACTAATGGTCAATCTAAATAATTAAATCTGTATTGTATTGAGCCTTGAATATAACTGTAGTAACATACAATTAAATTAATTTAAAGTGATAATTAGCTATGCAAAATGTACTAACCACTAACCACAGAATAATGTACCTGTAGGTATAGCTATAATCTAAGTAAGTATCTAGGCAAGTTAGTCTACAATCGGTGGCGTAGGCAGGCGTGGCCGGGCGCGGCTGCAAGCACGCGACGTGATGGATGCACGAGTGAGGGCAGTCGGTAATTGCAGGTGTCGACTGGTAATAGTGCCGATTCATTGTTAGTGTAATTTTCTTTTACACAATTTCGTAGAAAATGTTTACTGATCTCCGGAACTTTAGAGATTGCAATCTCCGATCGTTTACACCTATCCGACGAAGTGTCAAAATGGAAAGATCGGTTATTGACCCGACCAAACTGTCATTTTCGAACGGAGGACAATCCTTAATCTGAGATCCGACCTCCCAAAGATAGATTGATTTTAGCGATGGCAAACTCAATCCACGGATCGGTTATTGGCACTTTTGCCTCTAAAAATGGATTGTGATATCAATCCCAGATAGCAAAATTTGGATTAGGATTGATTATTAATTTCGGCCGTCAGTCGTTATAAACTAGTCTGCATTATAATAAACATTATTTTGTGTTTATCTAGCTTTAGTTATTGGTCTGACTGTTTATCTATATTGCATTTCCTTGCAAGAGCCGAATGTTATTTGTACCCTTCAGCTTGGATGACGTAATTAATACGATATTTCGACACGTTCAGATGCTGGCAGGCGCAGGCCGCCATGTTTGTTGACGGAGCGCGCGGAATCTGGATAATTTCGCGCGCAAACTCACCCGACGCCGTTTGTTTATAAATCTTGCAAATCCAAGCGGAATACCGGTGAATTTGTGTTTTTATTTGATTTTAAGCTGTGTTACTTTGTGTTAAGGATTATGAATGTGCCGGATTACGCTTTTTTCATCGTTGTTCCAGTAGTGTTTACTTTTCCCGCGTAAATGTACGTTTGAACGTACGGATGCGATCCGCCGCGCGCGCTTTTACGCTGTTTGTTTTGATATTAATTTAGAAATGCCACAGTTATTGTTATATTAATGTGTTTATGGATTGTAAAAGAGCTGTTATAGGTTACTGAGATTGATGCTATAATGCGTAATGCGAGCACTTAGATGAAATGGATCACAGGTTGGTTGTGGTGTGGGTGGGATTACGGTAACAATAATAAAATTTACTATGCTGCTTAAGTAAAGTAGACTTTCAGATAAAACACTCAAATACTTAGAAACAGCAGAGTGCTAATCTGATTATGTTATTATTGCCTTTTGAAAGGTTGCTATATAATTCTAATCTCAACGAATTATTCATAGTAGGTATAGGTAAAGGCAAAACCGACTTGCTTTGAAAAAAAGATGCCCAATTGCCCATATCAACTAGAAATATAATATTATATACTTAGCTATCACTGGCCACCTAAAACAATTTCAGAAAAATAAAAAAGAATCCCGAATTCGACCTGCAACAAAACAACTTGACCCGCGGTTTACCTATCTTTTTTTTTTAATGAGGCAAAGAGGCAAAGCTGGCATTAATCCGTCGGCATGAAAGGGCATCGCTGGCTGCGCGGTAGGGGGCTGGCAGGTGCACTACAAGAAAAAAAAGTTAAAATGGACAAGAGTGAGCTGGTTAGTAGTCAGAAAAATAATTTTATAGTTTGGAATACAGCCACTTACGGGCGTAGCAAAAATAGTCGCGAGCGAACAGTTAGGAAAATTTAAAAAGAGATAAAAACCATGCATGAACGCAAATTATGCCTGTACCTATGTCAGATCTGGTAACACTTGATTTTATTTTTTAGGTAGGTGCCAACTTTTTAGAGTAGGTTTCTACATGAATTTCGTTTTTTATGTCATATCAATTAATTGATTGATTTATTGATTAGGTAGGTACCTACTGATATTTCTGGTTGATTGATAATTTTGATTCAATTGCTCTTGACTCTTGGAAAATTTTACATAATTAACTTCACATTTCCGACTTCCCGCCAATAACTTTAATTTTTTTACTACTACCTAAAACAATTTGACTGACATCAGTTGATTTGTTCTCACATCTTGGTTCGTTTTTTTCCTGCGGACCTCTAAAAAGGGTGGTCGCCCGCAGCGCCCCTGACGGCGTAAGGGCGGAACTAATTGCGCTGCCACGGTGTCATTATCATTTCTTACATTCAACTGCTGAGAATTATTATGCCTCTATGATACATAATACACATGACGGCTTTTTAATCTATGTCGATCCTAGAATACCTAGCCAATATGTAAGTTGGCGAAATCCTCGATCTAATCGATTTTATTATGGGGCTTCGCTCTTCTTTGAACAAGTAACTATTAATAATATTATAGTCTTTGTCTATAACTATTAATAATATTATAGTCAAGCAGGCTTTGTCTTGTGCCAGCCACCATGTTAGACTGAGTTTTGAAGCTGTATGATGGCATCTAGCCTCGATATCTCCATTTACATGAGTCTCCTTAATGGAGAAAAAAATGTTTTTTTATCTATCTAGGTATCTATACTAATAATAAAATGCCACGGATCGCTATCTGTACAATTGGGAAGATATATTATGAGAATCAATATTATTGGGACCTTTATCAACGAAAATAGCACCCAAAACTATGATTGTTAGAATTTTTATCTGTTTGCCTGTGCGTTTGTGCACGCTAATCTCAGAAACGGCTCATCCGATTTAGATGTGGTTTTGACTAAATATTTTGTGGTAAGCTTCACTTAACATTTAGTGTTTGTTTTATGTCAATCGTTATATAAATTAAAAAGTTACGCCAACCTTTCTAAAGCTATAAGTATTATATGTAACGCGGGTGAAACTGCGGGGTGCAGCTAGTAATACCTATAGACAAACCTATAAAAGAAAAAAAAATTGTCTACTGTTGTACTTAAAGCTATCGACAAATTTATTTTTCTCGCAGGCGGAATCAGCTCGCTCGCCTTACGGCCGGTATCGTATCAAACACCGTGACTCACGCACAGCGGGGGTCCCAATTGACCCCGTCCGTGGTTGACTAACGTGTTGCATGTAGGTATCCAACCGCTTTTAGTTCTTCACCGACTTATTTATAGCACTGCTAGTTTTAGCCCGCGACTTGGACGGTACAATCCATCTCTAACGGCCAAAATTAATAATCAATCCCAATCCAAATTCTGCTATCTGGGATTGATATCACAATCCATTTTAGGGTCATACGTGCCAATAACCGATCCGTGGATTGGTTTATGAAGGCACGCAGGTTGGAGATCGATCGAACGATAGGCAGCAATCCAAGATTGATTTTAATCTTGGATAGAAGATACAATATTATTTTCAGGCGTAAGTATACCCAAAATTCATCGAAATTGGTTCAACGGAGACGTGAAAACTTATCTAATTTCTAATTTCCAAACAAAATAATACTTACCTCTGCTAAGATGAATCATTGTGCACACTCTAATAAACTTGGAAATTGGATCATAAAAATTTCTGCTCGTGCAGAAATGCAATAAATAAGATCGCAACGAGACCACAATTATCATTGGAACGTATCCATAGCTGTTTTAGTCGCATTACTCAATGAAATTGTGTGTTAAGCCGGCGATGGGTAGTGATATGTGAGTGAATATGGATGGAAAGAGGCAGTGGTAGGAGGTCTGAGTCGTCGACCGGGAGCCTTGACCTAGGCAGTGAAAGTACTGTAACAGATATTTAATTTAATCGTAAGATTGAACTGGATCGCTTTCCTTCAATTATTTATTGAGAAATTTACCTATACTAGGTACTTTTATATCTGTGACTGTTCTAATTTTAAAACATTACAAATGTCAAATGGCGTCGTAGCGAAAGAAGTGGTCCTTACAACCACAATGTGACATCGTGCCAACTTGCATTTTTGGTATTGAAGAAATTAAAAATAACCATAACATACATTTTATAAATATATTTTTTTACACCTTATCTACAAAAATCAACAACAATTACACAATAGTCAACAACGATTGCAAACAACAGCAACAATAAACAAAACATTATTGTACACACAATAAATTATCACAATTAACCAACTGTAGTCATTACTGATGGAACTACATCTCCATCAAATCTACATTAGTCTTCATATTTGTATTTTTATTTACAAGTGGTAGCCCTAGCCACTTCACCTAGTTAATGCGAAGAGCTCACAGAGTGAGCTTTGTTTCGCTTCCAATTTCGAATGTCGTTGTTTAGTGCTTGCCTCCCTTGTGGTGGTAGATGTGTTTGTAGACGGGGACGTGGACGGGGTACGGCTTGGGGATTGGGACCTCGACCCTCTTCTCGACCTCCACGGGGTAAGGCTTCTCCACATCGTAGGGGACGTGCTTCTCAACAGTGTAAGGCACCGGCTTCTCAACAATATGCGGAACCACCTGTAACGAGAAAAAAAAACCAGATTAATTTGACGTAATCTGTCACAATGCGCGGGAACGCGTTTGTTTTTTTAGCGCACGCTCTGCTTCCTGTCACTTTTACTTTCGATGTGGCCAGTTGCGTTACATAATAAATTGATGCAGTAGCATGGATGGGGCATTATTATGTCACAACACAGCGTTTATAAAATACAATGGCATTGATACAAGATAGCTTGCGATTGTTTCTTTGTTGATTGCATAGTTTCACTTGTAATTGATACTCTGTGGTTAGCCGAGCTAATTGGCTGGAAAGAAAATTAACGATGTCATTGCTCTATGGTATAAAAAGAAAACACTGTGAACCGTGCAGATGCCGTAGAGATACCGGTGATTTGTTTGTCACCTTTTGTTTCTTTAGGTCAAATAAGAACATTGAACTTAAGCGGTTGTTCTGTGAGGTCATGGCTCAAGTTTAAATTTTGCATCATCATACAAAACAAGGACTTCGGAGCTTTGGCATTTTATAAAGGACAAGGTGATACAAATATTTTTTCCAGCTCAGATCATTAACCCAGCTACTTGATGACGGAGAGAATGTGTTACATCTTTCCTTCGTTCCTTGTCGGATACTGTTACGGTCGTCCCTTCACTTTTACGCCTCTACAACGTTCACATTCGATCAATTTACGCATTCATTCGGACCACTGCACTGAGATTATTTATCATTATAATGACTTCTGATATTTATCTTAGTTAGAGAGGTGAGAAACATTCGCGCATGAGGCTAGGATAACAGAGCAATTTGGTTCCAAAAAGATTTCCTACTAAGAAAGTAACTTCTTCTTCTTTCTGATCTTTGTCTGGTGGATCGATTTGTCTTGTCATATTAACAGGTCTCCCAATAAACCATTTGGGCCTAAAGAGAAGCCTCATGGCTACATTCTATCCTATATTGTTGGTAAGCTTTACATAGAGCCTATGATCTTAGGCTCTAGATCCGGCAAGCATCCCAAAACTGGAGTATACATCGGATCTAAACAGTAGCCTTGTAGATGAATTTCCACCATCCTCTCAATAAGGGGGTCCATGTCCTAAAGAGTAATCTAAGACCTAGTGAAAGTGAAAAGACTCGTTATCTTGAACGCAGTTCTAATAGAAACTTGGTTCTGAGAAGAATTCTGGGAACAGAGTGTTAAGGAAGAAGGCTTGATGCTACCTTCAGTAGACTTCAGTAAGAGATCCACTTCATTCTGGTGAAGGCTATCTTATAGATTTCTGATCATGTTAGCAGATAAATCAAAAGTTCTAGTTCTCAAATGCGAAATAGAGTGAGAAAGCCTGTTCTCCAGAGGTACAGCAGTAGGAATGAATCAGAATGATGATAAAGTTGCTGAATTTGGAAGTAAAGTGGTTCTAAGCCGCAGGCTCCTGTTCAATTATCTGTGGATGAATTTGTTCTTATCAATAAGGAAGAAACCCTGGTCCTAAAGAGTAGCCTAAGGTCTGGTATGCGGATTCCTGCTTACCTTATAGACAGGCACATGAATCGGCTGCTCCACCGTGACGTGCACAGGGTAGGGCTGCGGTATCGGGATCTTCACGTACTGCGGCACCGACACGGCCACGGGGTGCGGGATGGGGACTCCGATCTTCTTCACCACTGTGACGTGGTAGGGCTTCGTGTTTTCGGAGTGCGAATGACCTTCGGGCTCCCAGTCTTCGGAGGGCCGCGCTGTGGCCATCGCCGCAAGGAGGAGGACTGCTGCTGTTTTCTGGAAGGACGTGAGATTTCCATTTTTAGTCAGAGTGGTAGGTAAGTGGATCCACCCATTGTACATATTAATCAGTTTGCCCTTTCTATGTTCTATACATTTTGGTGACTCTAAAGAGTAATCTATCTATCTACCCGCTTGACACAGTACCGGAGTGAGTGGCTCGCACGTGAGGGCTATTAACCCTAGTAGTGGGTTGAGGTAAACTGATATTGGTTGATTGAGGATACAGTTTAAGGTGCTCAGTCAATATTGGCCGAAAAATTGAGGCTGTAGAGCCAAAGTGCCTGTGACAAAAGATTGGAACTTAGGCCATCTCAGTCGCAGGAACTTTTAATTGACTTTTTTCTGACAGTTAGATGTCATACATTTAAAAGAAATGTTCAAACGAAATAGTATCATCTAAGTCGTCGACAGAAAGTAGGTTTATATTAGCTTGAAGTTGTTTAATCTAATACTTGTTACTGTTACTATAGATTCACAGGCAACTGCCGGCAACTTTAAATGCTCTTATGTAACAGCTAATGGAGACAGAAGCATTAGATTCAATTTAAATTGCATTGGCAACAGTAATCACAGTCCTTTCACCGCATCGAGATGACAGGAAGCTATCGTTATTATGACATAACTTTAGCTTAATTATGTCACTCACGAAGGATACATCGCATCGCATGCGCATAATTTAGACCATGCTTTAACATTTAAATGTAGAACACTATTTTTTCAAAACCATAGACAACTTTTTTTTTTGGCAAAGGTAATGCCCCACTTTCAGACTATTAGATCACTCGTTAGAACGTTTCAAAACTGTGTCCGTTACACCACTGCACTTTAAAAAAAAAATGAAATGACTTACAAAAGCGATCATGTTGAACGGTTTAGATGAAGTCGTTGGATTCTTTGTGGTGACTGTTGCCGTTTGTGATCCCCACAAGCGTTTTATACTTGGTGAAATGTGCTCAGCGCCTTTCCATTCAGTGATAGGGTCTCTGTACTGCGACCGCCTCCACTTGAAATCTTACGGCGACTTTTTAAATCAATTTACACACACTGGCTGCTACGAAAGGAACATTTTAAAACGTCGTATGTAAATGCAGCAATGGTGTGCGTGGCAAGAAGAATTATGGTTTTTAAGTAATCAGTTGGTGCGACCCAATTGTAGTATTTGCCAGAACTCAACTAGTTTGGGTTTAATTTTGGACTCGACATGTGCAGGATGTTTTTTTTGGTAAAGTAATTGGCGATAGAAAGTGAAGTGCTAATATTTTATTAAGTTTTGGAACGTTGTTTCAGAACAGTTTGTACGCAAATTTTACATTGAAGAACCTAACTAGTTAACTGTATAAAATTAAATAGGTAAGGTACCTATTGATAACATATCCTAAAATTGGGACTTAAGATATTTATATATTATTTTCCAATATCTACCTATTACATGATTTTTATAAAACGCAAAGTGTTTGATCACAATCGAGTGTGGTAGGTACTACCTGCTTGGTAAAAGTAGGTAAGTAAGTACCTATTAGTTGAATGCACAAAATATTGCGAATTCAAAACTAGCGTAGTCAGTACCTACCTACTATTCTCTATGGAAAGTAGATTTAAATAACATGTTTACCTACTCAGCCATTCTTATAATAAATAATTATAGGAGTTTTGGCGGGAATACGATAGTCTCAAACTTGTGTTTCTTCGAGTGTTAATGTGTAATATTGGTGGAATATTAATCATAAGGTGTTCGTTAACGTGCACGAGTGTGAGCGAATGATATAAACTCAAAAAACGTGTCATTTCGCATTTTTTCCAAAACTCCCAGGAAGTTTCAGTAAAGCATCCACTACTTTACTGAATCGTGACTTTGACGATGCAAATAATTGACTTGACTACTTGACCACGATTGCTATAAGGGTGTTTCTACAAAAATTGGGTAACTCGATGTCACCAGCCAATAAAACAATGTATAATTATATTTTGTTTATATTTTACGATTAATTTTAAAACAATTAAAAGGCTTTTATGTGGTCACCCAGTTTTAGCTATTTATTTTAAATACAAACTTGTAAAACTTCACAAAATGTTCTCAAAAAGTCAGTACTTTGGCGTGTCACAATCACAAAATCGTACAATCAAATAGCTGTGTATAAAGTATTACCTTTAAAATAATCAATCTTACTATATCACTATAATCTTTGATGTATTTATTATTATATAATCACAACTTTCATACTATAACATTTGCACCGTTTTGTAAAAATAATAAGAAACTTTGTGTTCGGTTTTATGCGTCAGTCCGTTGTGTGTTTTTCAAATTTGAATTTTCGGCTAAATACCGGCGACTCAAATTCAAATGACAAAAGCTAACTGCAGACCGAGCCATTGTCCGGTCGACATTACTGTTCCAGTGCTAGAGTTGTGTTTGTCGTGTGAACGCGGGCAGATCCAGACAGAATATCAGTCCTATGGTAAGTCGCTATTTCCTTGTAAAACTGTGTTATGTTTAAATTTATACATAGTTAACTTTGATTTGTCAAGATGTAGCTTCTTGATATTCAAAATTATTAAAATAAACGTTAGTTCTAAAGATAACTTCAAATTCATGTAGGGTTCGTCAGTCCGTTGGCGTCAGTCCGCTGTCAAATATTGCGCCAAAGGACTGACGTGTTTCCAGGGTACTGACTTTTTGTGCGTGTCTAAGCATTTTTGTTTTACTATTTCAGTTTAAAACATCATTTGCTCCAAAAGAAAAACAAACCACGTCTGAGGATTGGAAAGATATTATATTGAAAAAGAAAAGAGAAGCCGTAAAAGCTAACTTAGCTAAAATTAAAAGCAACCCCAACATACTAGCCGAATACAAAGATAAACAAGAGTTGCAATAATTAAAAAGGAAAGAAAAGGTACAAAACATATATATTAAAGACATGACGCCTCGGGAGCAACGATTAACTAGAAAATAATGGAAAAATATTAATTCCTGGATCTTTCATGAAGCCGGACATGGGAAGAGGGTACCCGATAGTATAGGGGTCACATGCAAGTGAACAGCTGAGCAAGTGATTGCTTCAGGAGGTGATAAAACTAACAAGATGGAGTTTGCTTCTCTTATCCGCGAGAGATGTCCAGTCCAGGTATAAAAGTTACGGTGATTGACGGCTGTGATATCGAGCAGATTGATTAACGATTAACGACACCTTGATTAACGACTAATCGTCTCAAATGATCGCCTTAACGGGACACTCTTGGTGCATCAGCTGACTGCTTACATTCCCAATGATCTTACAATGAAGACACTAAAAGACAGGAAGATGTTATTTCTCCGAAACTGAACACGAACGCATTGGAGGACGTTTTCAAGCTCTTGGACTGGAACGGATTCGTCATCAACATCAATGGCGAATACTTCACTTACCTTCGTTATGCCGATAATATAGTCATCATGGCAGAGTCTCTGGAAGATCTCAATACTATGCTCAGCGACCTCGGTAGCGTTTCCCAACAGGTGGGTCTTAAAATGAACATGAAGAAGACAAAACTCATTTCCAATGGCCATGTTGTACCCGTGACGGTACTCGTTGGGAACGATACTCTCGAAGTTGTTGTACAGTACAACAACCTTGGCCAGATCGTCCAGTTAGGCAGGTCCAACTTCGGCAAAGAGGTCGCCCGAAGAATCCAACTCGGATAGGCAACGTTCGCGAAGTTGCGTGACATTTTCTTGTCCAAAACTCTACAGTGCCTGAAGACAAGAGTCTACAACCAGTGTGTGTTACCAGTGATGACATATGGAACTGAGACGTGTTTATAAACTGCTGGCCTTTTGGAGAAGCTTAAAGTCACACAGCGGGCGATGGAGAGAGCTATGCTCGGAGTTTCTTTGCGCCATAAAATCCGGATCGAGGATATTCGCCAAAAAAACTAAAGTTTACGACATAGCTCTAAGGGTTTGCAAGCCGAAGTCGCAATGGGCAGGTCACATCGCTCGTAGAACTGACAACCGATAGGGCAGAAAGGTTCTAGAGTGGCGACCACTGGAAGACGCAGTGTATGGGATTGGACGCAGATGGGCCGACGACATCAAGAGTCGCAGGCAACCGGTGGATGCAAGTGGCAAATTGTCGTTTGGTGTGGCGGTCTATGTTCAGCAATGGACGTGTTCAGACTGATGATGATGATGATGATTACTTTCTAAGAGATTTCTTCTAATCTTAATAAATTGCTTGCATATCTACTGAAGTTGTGTGTTTTATCAGTACTCTGTCACTCTCGCCAGTCCCCTGGCAGTCAAATTCGGAAAAAACTAAATATCTCCGCATCTACTTTAAAAAGTGACTGGCCCTATCATGAGCAATATGTTCACTAGATTAGCTACCTTGTAACGCGAATTAGAAGGAGTTTGATTGAAAAAACTATCATAAACAAAATATCCCGAAAAGTTACCCAACTTTTGTATATTCACCCATAAGTACTATTGCTGTGACTTTCTTAATGTGAAATTAAGAAATACTTAAAATAAAATACTTACTTGACACTTGCTATATGCACAAACCGTGCGAAGCCATAACTAAAACAAAAAAAAATAATTATAGATAGGCAACTAGGTAACCTACTTATGATTATGCACAGAGACGCACTTCCCACCCGAAGTGGTCGAACCGCTTCGCACTCCGCTTACTGCATTCTCTTTTACTTATTTGGCTACACACTTTTGAGCGGTAGCAAAAAATGTTGGGCATTTATTGATTGTGTTACATTACATAACAAACTAGTGGCATCGAGTTAAATGGTCTACGTGGAACGAAGAGTGAAGGATGTGTTGGTACTTATTTTACCTACAACTGTACCTACAACCATAAGAAGATACCGTCAACTGTGGCAACATTACCATATTTTTTCACAGTTTGGCTTACTGTTTCCACATGGCGCTAGTTAGTAAGGTGTTTATAAATGTATTCTATAAAGAAGATTTGGCTCTATCAGTCCAACCAATCAATTTTACTAAATCTTACATAGGATCTTTATAATTTCCAAAAATATGAGCTCGGTAAAATTGACTCATTTTTGCTAACTTTACCTAGCTTTTGGTTTACCTAATAATATGTGTTATGTGTACTACAACGCAATGCCACCAATAAAAAAAGTGTAAAACACAATTTTCTTTATGCTGGTAAACAGAATGGCCACTTTAGACGCTTCTAACTTTATTTATACTCATAAAACGGACACCAAGGTATAGTTATCCCGAGATTTTTGAAATTTTCATACAAGCAGGGTAATGTCGTCAGGGTTGTCAATTTCTACTAATACCATACAATTAAAATAATAGTCTTCAATTGGTCAATATTATTTTCATTAGGCACCAAATCTGTTATAATTATGTTAAATCAAAACACAAGGATAAAAAACATAGAAACAATCAGTCTATAACTTAGGCAGTACACATAACTAAGACAGTCTGTCAGTCATATATATGTGGTGTTGACCGTTAAAGAGCTGCTTTATCTGGAGCTAGCTAATCTAGGATATCGACTCAGGTCATGCTTACAAATACATTGTCATTGGAACTGAACCAACATGTAAAAATTATTTCCTGTAGGATAAGAGAAAGTTGATCTAATTCAGCTTGTAAGATTTGATCAAAACAGACAAATATTGCAAAATAAATAAAAAACCATTAATTTTGCAACTTATTTTTGGCACGAAACGAAAAATTGAATGTTTATATAAAGAAAGTGCACGCTTCCACTTTGCCAACCCTAATCGTAGGCATAGTTGCCTTCGTGTTAAGCGTGGCAACTTTACCTAACCTCAAATAACATTACCTCTTCCCATAACTCATGCATTAGAAGTTTTATTGCATTTTGCATTGAAATACACTCTTTTAAGAATATATCCTATAGAATTCAATATAAGCGATTTACTAGAACTTTGATTTTCTGCGTGAAAAACTTATTTTGATATGAGAACGCCGCCAACAAAAATGACCACATTAGATAAAAATTCGCGCCATTTGCTTGGTATTGAAGTTACCAGGCAGAAAAACATTCTGGGATACCACAATTTCTCATAAAATCTACCGATAAATCTAAAGATGCGCTAACTACCACAGATGTAAAAATATTCAGTAAAAACTAACGTATGGGTATGCTATGGTAAAGTTAACTATGGAACGTAAAGATGCCACTGTTGACGGTACATTAGGATATTTTTTGTACTGGCAATATTTTGTTTCGTTTTTTTTGTTTACTAAAAAAATAATAGGATGAAAAAAATACCCCACCATAGCTCAAAAAGAAAAAAAAACACCTTTCACCATTACAATGTTATAGTTTTTTTTTCATACAGGTTTAGCAGGAAGCTCTACGGTCTGGCGGCAGCACCGGCCGCGCGCGCTGATGTAATGGAATTATGGAATGCATTGCAGAACACGTGTCTGACTGGCTGTGGCGCAAGCGAAAAGGATTGACGTTTACACTTCGATCAACGGATTGTTGATCGAAGTTTGATCGAAGTGTAAACGTTGTTGATCGAAGAAAAACGCGGTACGAAAAAAGAAATCTAGTCTAATGTGACTGGTCTAATGCTAGCATATAAAGTAGGTAGGTATACATAAAAGAAATAATGAATTTAATGAGTCCCGTAGCAAAACTATCTCTTACATAAGAGATAGCCCACATAGCCGATTCATTGTTCAACGTTTCTTTTTTAAATTTTGGAATCGCACGGTTTGTGTATTTAGCCAGTGTCAAGTTTAGTATGTCATATAATTTAAGTTTTGTATATTTTCACAGCAGGAAAGTCTTAGCATTATAACTATGCTCGTGGTTAAGTAGTTAAGTCAATTTACAGTCAAATAAAGTCACGATTCAGTAAAGTGTTAGATGCTTTACTGAAACTTCCTGGGAGTTAAAAATGCGAAATGTCACGTTTTTAGGACTCATATCATGTGCACGTTACCGAACACTCAATGACTAATATTCCACCAATATTACACATTCACACAAGTCTGTGAAAAAATACAAATCCAACAACGCGTCACTTTCGGATTCCCGCCAAAACTCCAATTTTGAACGTTTGATATGTACCTACCTTTTAATTTTTATTGATAGCCTTGCGCCGTTTTTGAACGTACAAATAATGGACCGATACGAGGGTAGTTGGTACCAGATTAATTTACTTAGTTTCTTTTTTTATTTTATACTTACTATCAGCGAGGGTAGTTTTAAGTCGTATTGACGCTCGCTGATTCAGATCTCAACCTACGCGGGAGCTGTAAAGCACGCTTTTTCACATAAAATATGTCCTAAACTCTACCAAACACCTCAAGTTTGCAGCCTTATCGCAAGTAGGGCTTTATCGGTACTATGGTATTAAATCAATATCAATCAAACTTTTGTGATGAAATTTTTAACTATAACGTGCCATTTGTTAAATAATGGACGGCGCAGTCTGCTTGAGGACCTGAACTAGAAATCGGTGAGTAGCTTGCTGTTATCACTTCTTACAGAGCTATTCAAATATTTGAGTTCTTGCATCGAATTAGGCTTCATCACGCAATCACCAAGATCTTTCTCGATGAGGAGAAATCAGGGGCAGATAGCATTTTTTCCCATCTGATCACATCAAGTATTAGCTATGTATCACCCGCCCCGGTATCAAGGGTATTATTGTTACAAATTTTAATGCTCGCGGTTTTCCTATGCCTTACACCAATCCCACTCGATGTCGGCAATACAGTGAGAGACTACATCTTCCGGTGACTGTCTTCCGCGTGTACGACTTAACACAGTGGCCGGCACACTCGCTGTGTCGAGTCGAGTTGTAAAGGAAGGTGGGGTGTCCCCCTTTTTCAAGGTTAGGTAGTGGGTACAACTCGGAAGCTTTAGCTACGGTTTGGTTGGGGAGGATCCGCGGGAGGAGCCGCAGGCAGGAATTACTATAACGAATATGAAGTTATTTCGGATCTATACTTGTTTTTTTTGTTTTAGCTTCGCACTATATGATGTAAGTATGTAGATCAGATTTCATCAAATGGTGACAACGCAAAAAAAAAAATATCTCTGCAGCTCTTAGGTACCAACGAGGATTCAGGATGTAGGCTACACAATATTATATTACTTATTTAATGACACTATAATAAAAAGATACGATACAGGAAAAGAATCACGAAAAAAAAAAAATAATAATCAGGGAATAATCAGGGATACCTAGGTAGGTAGGTACTCTCATTTTCCTTTGCCTTTGCTTTCTTTTTTTTTGTCTCTATAGTGACCTTTATCGATGCATAGTGGCAAAGCCCTCAACACATTCAGCCAGAATGTAACCTGTCACTGATACCATCACCGCCACATTTCACGCCATAGCAGCACTACGTCAATATGTAGATATTTGTGCGTAGGTGTGATCAATTAGGTTGCCCATTATCAGACAGCTGTTAGTCGACAATTAATTAGTGATGTTTCAATTAATTAAACTAGCTCAGCCCCGTGGTTTCATCAGAATCCGTTGAGTCTGTTGGACCCTTTAGGCACAACTAAATAAAATAACACAATCACTTGTAGATTCTGCGTGTATTTTCAATAACTTTTAGAGGACGGAGCGCGCGGCCTGTCGGCGTCGCAGTCGCTAGCGGAGTGTCAAATAGGGAAAACCGAAGATGCCCGAGGGCTTTCGTACCGAGTGCGTATGCGCATAGATAACGGTGCATTCGTTAACTGCTACGTAATCTGCACCCGATCAGCTGCGCGCGCCGTCTTATTAAATGCACAGTGTTACAATAAGTACCTTAACTAAGTAGGTATACATTTGTTTATGGTAACTATAATATAAGTAAACAGAAAATGTAGTTCGCCACAAGTCGTTTGAGTAACAAACATCTAACTAAACATGCAAAATGATACGTCATAAAATCTGTCTATTCCACATTTCCATCACACACTTGCATGTTTTGATGGAGTCAAGAGAGCACGTGTGGTGCCACCTATGGCGTGGTCTCCCCGCAAAGCATCAATAAATCAATTCGAGGCCCTGTTTTGACAGTTGCATGACGCCGTCTAAGAGATGCTGGGGCTGTGTGGGGTCTGGTGATAAGGAATAGACAATATTTTTTTTTTTTGTAGGCACCTACATATAAAATCCCTTGAATTTTCCAATACCTACCAAATGTTACATTCAAAAGATCGAAGCTGTGATAATAAATAGTAGTCTGTACTTACCTAGTTTGTTTTACAAGGGAAGTAAAACGACTCATTCATGATATAATAGTCGATGTGTTGCCGCACGAGTGTAGAGAGTGTGGCATAAAATCGAGTAGGTATGGATGAGTCCAATGATCGCAAAAATGTACTTAGATCAAATTACAGTTCCATTTTCAAAAATAGTGTGGCATAGAATCGATTATGGATGAGTCTAATGATCGCCAAAATATAGATCAAATTACAGTTCCATTTTCAAACATAAATGGTTATAGTTTCGCATAGTTTCGCAAGTACTTAGTAATGACAAAATGGACCTAAGTTTTTCCTACTTCCTATTTATTGACCGCGTCCACTTTTAAGACGAAGTGTGATCCACCACATACCACATTAACTCATCGATCAATCGGATCTAAGCGCCTACGTATTTTTACAGACTGACAAGTGACAGCGGCGCCTGTCAAATTTGTCGGAGCATTACACTACGATCTTTCTTACACGTTGCAGTTATGTTCATTTGACTGTCATATTTTAAAATGTTATTAGGTAGGTTTATTGTACCTATAGACCTTGTAATGCCTACAACAATATAATATATTGTTGTAGGCATTACAAGGTCTAAATATTATTTTATCAATTCGTCATAATTATTATGTGGAGTTTTGGCGGGAATTCAATAGTGAGACGTGTGACACGTCTCACTATTGGATTATTGGAAAGAAATACTAAAGCGACTGTCGCTTTAGTATTTTTTCTCAAACTTGTTTCTTCGAGTGTTTAATGTGTAATTGATGGAATATTTAACACTGACCGTCTTACCACAAAAGTTGAGATGTTTCTAGACTTTGTTCCACAAAATCGACGACTGGCATTCCTAATTATTATACTTGTGAATTTGTTATTGAGTTAGAAAAAAGGCGAGGGTTCGACGTCGATTTGGGGAGAAAATAGGTAAGTATATATACATAGACACCTGGTTCAACTCTAGTTTAAATATTTTGTGGTAAGACTATGAGGTGAACGAGTGTGGGCGAATAATAGACTTACCTACATATCCCCAGAAAACGTGTTTTCTCGAAATCTCCCCGGATGTATCAGCAAAGCATCAACCACTTTACTGAATCTTCTGACTCACAGACTTGCGATAGGTAGGTACTAAGTAAGTAAGTTACTTACTAAGTAGGTATACTAAGTAAGTTGTACTAAGTTGCTGCGACTTGACCAGACTACCCTAGTGACTGGGACAAATAGCTCTTAGTTGAAAATTATTCACTCGAACATTTTGACTATAACTTAGTAGGTAGGTACATAAAGGAAAGCTCATTCTGAAATAAATAAAAACTTAGGTATACCTACTTAATGTGTTGTGTTGGGCAATGAAAAAGATGGGTGAGAAGCGAGTGCATGCCACTATGTTGAGATAGATGTGCGGAGGGAGAAGATTGGATAAGGTATGAGCATATTAGAGGAAGTGACAGTGGCCCTAGCCTATATTTTGTCCTACAAACTCATGTTTGTAAAACAAACATATTTCTAGGCTGATATTGTTTAGTCCGAGATTAGTATATAAATTTCATTACGTTCTTTTTTTTAATATTACTCATAATATAGACAGGTAGACCTGTCTATATTATGAGTACCTAATATAGACAGGTAATATAGACTCATTCATACCTAATACAGACAGGTAGACCTGTCTATATCATGAGTAATATAGACAGGTCTACCTGTCTATATTATGAGTGATATTAAAAAAAGAACGTAATGAAATTTATAAACTAATCTCGGACTAAACAATATCAGCCTAGAAATATGTTTGTTTTACAAACATGAGTTTTGACAAAGTCAGTCCTTTATCACTTTCTGAAATGAAAATTATAGGCACTAATTAATAAAAAATACCTAAGCTCACATAATATTGTCCGGACTACGGACTCTTTAACGAGTTCGTGTTTAGTTACCAGAAAAAAAACAAACCCTTCCTCCGTTGCATAATTAAAACTAAATTAACTTGGCCACATCAAGCGAGGTTCATTATAAAAAACAATAAATAACCTGCAATTAAATTTCAAATATGGAAAATGGTATGTGAACATGGAACGGCGACACGTCAAGTAACGCTTTTCCCGCGGTTTCCCCGGCGCCCCGCGTCCCGCCCCGCCCCCGCCATTTCCCGCAGCTTTCGCTTTCCCGCGCTCCTTGATACGTCACGTGAGCGCACGTACGGCGCTGGGCGGCGGCGCTCGAAGCCCGCCAATCAACAAATCCGCCATGTTGTTAACGGGGCGGAGCCGTCAGTCCCATGTCATTCCATCTCGTTCAAAATTCCAGTTTTCCCACTCGCACGCACCGCGCTCTCATTGGCGGGAGCGCAATTAAGCGCGGGAATTCGAATTCTATTTTTGAAGGAAATGTTTTTTCAGTTTGTGCCCAGTATGTAGGAGGTAGTTTTTAATCTGTGGCTTAGTGCCGGTTTTAGCGACACCTGTCGGGGTGTTTAGGGCTTTTTTAAGACGTTGTGTAATGGCGTCTATTTAGTTGGCACATAAAGTAAATATGGAAGATTTATGGCGTTATTTCTTTGATGGTTGATGGATTTATTAGCGGTGGTGTAAATTGGATCGCGGATGCGTCGCAGGTGGGCGGCGACGGACTGCGAGAGGCAGCGAGTGGCGAGTAATCCTGGCGATGACGAGTTGATGGGCGACAAAAGGAATGCGCTCTATTATAGGTTGCTATAATTACGCTTCAGTACATCTAGGTAGGTAACTGAAGCTGAAGTGAAAGTCTGAAGCCGAATTATCCATCTTCAAAGATCTTAGGGTCGAATTTTTAAAGTCTGAAAAGAGTCTTGAAGAGTCGATTAGATGTCTTAATATGCCCTTAAAGGAACACTCACTTACCACAAAAGTTTAGACCAGAGTTAAACAGATGTTTCTAAAATGTAGTTCCACAAAATCGAAGTCTACTCGCGTTTTCTTACTCAATCCTAGCATTCCTAATTCTCTTATTTGTGAATTTGTTACTGAGTTAGAAAAAGCGAGGGTTAGACGTCGATTTGTGGAGAAAATATTTAGACTCATCTGTTCAATTCCTGTATGTTTTGTGGTAAGACTGTTTGCGCTTTTCACTTACCCTAGTGACCAAGGCCGGGGCGGACTAACAAACTGACAGTACCTAATTCGACAGATAACAAAAATTAAGTTAGATAAACCTACACATCGCATGAAAAGCGTAAATAGGTAAGTATTAAGTATAAATAAGCGATCCATCCAAGCGAAGTCTAAAGTCGTAATGTGTTATTTAAGGTGTAAACGGATTTAAACCTCACACTAAAATTAGTGGTCCTTAATTGCTGGCCTTTTGGAGAAGCTCAGAGTCACACAGCAGGCAATGGAGACAGCTAGGTATGCTCGGAGTTTCTTCGCGCGTTAAAATCCGGAACGAGGATATTCGCCGAAGAGCTAAAGTTTACGACATAGCTCTCAGGGTTTGCAAGCTGAAGTGGCAATGGGCAGGCCACATCGCTCGTAGAACTGACAACCGATGGGGAAGAAAGGTTCTAGAGTGGCGACCACGGACTGGAAGACGCAGTGTAGCCCATCTAGTGCCTCCCACTAGATGGGCCGACGACATCAAAAGAGTCGCAGGCGACCGGTGGATGCAAGAGGCAAATTGTCGTTCTGTGTGGCGGTCTAAGGGCGAGGCCTATGTTCAGCAGTGGACGTCTTCAGGCTGATGATGATGATGGCTAAAATTAATACCTAAGCATAGTACCTAATCTATTCAGTTGTTCTATAGAATAGGATAAGAAAAACTCGCTACCGATTATCGTATCATGACTCATGACTTTGACTATGTAGGTACCTAAATAAATGACTTCATAATTGACTATTTGACCACGAGGATTCCTTTACTGCTATGACTTTCCTATTGTGAAAATAAAAATACCTAAACATTATAATACTCGACACTGTAAATGCACAAACCGTGCGAAGCCATAACTAAAACAAAAAAAAACTTTGTTCTGTGGTAGGTACCACTTCGGTCCATTAAAAGGTGTCACCCTGACAGGTGGCCATGTCACCTAACTAAATGCTAACCGAGTCTAATCTGCTGGATAATAAAATTGAACCTCGAGTGGACACTACCGGCCGGGTATAAAGGGTGTTCGTAGACTTACAGTTGATTTTTAATCGACTTCCAAAAAGGACGAGGTTCGCAATTCGAGCGTACTTATGTTTTTTTTGTCTATACTAATATTATAAAGAGGAAAACTTTGTTTGGTTGTAATGAATAGGCTCCGACACTACTGAACCGATATGAAAAATTCTTTCACTATTAGGAAGCTATGCTATCCCCGGGACACATATGCTACCTTTTATCCCTTAAAAATGAAAGATTCCCGCGGGATAGTAGTTAACGCGGGTGAAACAGCGAGGTGATTCTAGTTATATAAATGTATTTTTATGAAGTTTGGTTTATAGGTTCTAGTGGAAGCGGTAAAGTATCAAAAACTCGGTAATGGTATGCCATTGTCTGTAAACAATTTAGTTATTATGTAAGATAGATTCGGTTTAATTGTAAACACTTCTCTCTTTCTTCTGTATCTAATTTAGGTAGGCAGGTATACTAAGTAATTAACGTTATAGTTAATTCTTATTTTAATTTAGCTATCCTCGCGACTTCTACCCTGCTTTTGGACAAGCACTAAATCATTATATTAGTTCGTAATGTCTGATCGCTGTAAGAGTGAAATGGAGCACATAAAGTAAACATTTTTTTACCACATATCCATGTGAAAGTATTAGAGCGTCCTGCTCCGTAGTTATCTTAAAATATCTTATGAAACTTTACATAATTACAGAGGTAGGTAGACTATACCTCATAGGGTATTAATGCCAATCGAATGTAACGTTCAATGTCAGTGATTATAGAAATGAAACTAACTAAGTACCTATATAATTTCACGGGAATTAAGCCAGGCGCGCTGGGAGCGCGTTTACCGCCACCTACGAGAATTCCCACCGCATCCAAATTACCCTCAACATCCTCTATACAATTTCCATTTATGTTGAAATAATTATTTTAACTAGCTAGCCTGACAGACTATTACATACAATAATTCTATCAAGCTATTCCATATAAAATGTATGAGAAAAATATAATATTCTTTGTTTTTCGTGAATTTTTTCCATGTTTTAGTGATTCTGCTATTCGGAGCGCAAACGAATCCAACGAAGCGAAGATCCTAAAAATGGATCCAATCGTTATTGAGTTACAAATGATGTACATAACTTTAACCTAATTTTACATACTTACCGATACTAACTATGTATATATTAATATACCTAGGTACGATATGAATAAGCTTTTAAAATAAAAATCTTCCCATAAAGAGTCTAAAATACAATCCAATACGAACTTGTCAACAAGACATTCCAATGACAAGTTAAATGGAGCTAAAGCAAGAAGTTATAAATTTTTAATTATCATACACTTTTACGGCTAACATGTCCGTAATAACTTTAAAGATGGTAATGAGCGGGCCAATAAAGATGGCGGACGCGACGTTTTTGGAATTAAACGCATCTTTGTAATTACAGTCGATGATGTTGGATTTTAGGTGATACGAGACGCGGGAGAGTTTGGTTGAGCAATAATGCATGCCTGTTTTAAACTTAAAACATTTATGTATAGGCTTTAATATAAAAGGTAGGGTAAATAATAGGTAACTGACAGAGTATACGTGTGGTGTGAAATATTTATATTAAGTAACTATATACCTATTGATTGCCTTTTCGGCCAGTCAGTCGATGATTTGTGTGATATTTTAATAACATGCAAACAAATTAAAAATTTAAGCCTATTTTATAATGTCTTTAGTTTACTTATCCTTCGCCGATGTGTTTAATATCTATTTTATTTGTTATTTTAATAAATGTTTTAACAAAGTGATTAATCCCGTTTAAAATACGAGGGAAATGCGACGCTCGCGGTTCACGAAAGCGTAATTACGCGCGAAGCGGAGACGTCAACTTGAGAGATTGGCGCGCTAAAAGTTTGATTGCTGCGTGACGCTTACACAATAATTTAGCCGCTATTTTGATAAAATTATATAATTTACCTAAGTTCTACATATAAACGAAAACTGTGTGTGCTTTAGATCTATGGACTGTTTATGTACCTGTATAATTTACACAGTTTTTATGCAATAGTTAATGCAATTAAGGCTGACGTCGTTCGAAAGATTTTGAGGGTTGGGTACAGAAATTCAATTGGCCGTACAATCCAATTCTCAGCGCACAAATCGCCAGTCAAAAATAAGACCTGTTATTTCTCGATGTAAAACGCAGCTTTTATTCTAATTACATCTGGATTCACTGCAATTTGCGATCGTCCAACGGGCGTGCCCGCTTGCTAATTCCAGATCCGCGCGCTCGTGTCCGAACGTCACTCTTGATTGACAGGTGAAAGGGCGGGAAATTAGCGACCCGAAGCCACCCGATCATTCCCGAAGACTTGGGAAAACGCACCGCATTTTATTACCTGTGGAAGAAAACGGAAAACAATAAAGAACATGAAATAGAAATTGGCACACGCTGTGTGCGCGCCGCGTTTGTGCAAATGTAGCAGATTTGTTAGACAAAAGTGTTGTATTAGTGTTTAGAGTACTCCATTAGCGCCGTCGACAACACATGTTCGAGAGTGGTCACAGATAAGATAGGGCCGTATGTCATAATTTTTGTAGCTACCGTTTGACATCGGCCAACAAACCGAGCGTGGGGCTTAGTCGGCAAACAGCGTGCGTGATGTTGTTATTAAAGCTAAGATAAAGATGTGAAACAACGGCGAGATTTGAGATAGCAGCGGCTTAGCATGCCGGGCTTGTCTCCAGACATTATCTCTGTGTGCGCTGCTCGGATGCGCGCGCGCCGCCGCCGGCCGGCGACATTCTAAATGCGGATTCGAAAATGGAATGCTCAACTGACCAGTACTTTCTAAGAATAATATTAAAAAATAACTAATGTATTATGGAGTTACAGTTTGACTTCGACGTCTGATGTAGGTAGGTATAATATGGCGAGTTTAAGTCAAAAGGCGATATAAAATATTATAATCCTTTTTTGTAAATTTTAAAACGTGCACTGACGCCTGTAAATTTAAATACCTGCAACTGTTTTTAAATATAGCTCTCTACTGACATTTCGTATTATTATTGCTGCATTGAAATGTTCGGTTACAGTTGCCAATAATATCTTTACAAATTATACTAAAATTAATCTACATAGGTATACGTACCTAATGTATGTACAATGTAAGTTCTATGTAAAAACCGTTAGTCTCACAGGATGTTCGTGTCAAACACATTGCAGTAATCAACAATGTTTCTAATAATTATAAGTATACAACATAATGTGTATTTTACGATGCACTTGAGCGAAGGAACTTTTTGCTGTCTTACAAGAATAGAGACGTTATTAATACCGCAGTGTAAGTAACAGTGCAAGGTGTCAAGTTCTCTACACTATTTAATGAAAATGACTGCATAAAATTCATCCTACGTCACTCAGAAAAAATATGCTAATTTGCAGCACAAAGGCCGTTAAGATGATCTATGTGGACATTGAAATTATTAAATTTGCTCAAACAATTAGCAATAAATGGTAGGTACCTATCGTATCAGCTTTACGACGCATTGTTGAAGCGCTGCGAGCGATTAAAATGTTCAGAAACGCAGCAAGAAATGCTGACGGAGACAACTCTATTCTGAAAGTTTCTCGCCTGACATCAATTTACAGGACTGGCCGAATAAAAAAGTTATAAGAAAAACAAACAAAAAAAATCAATCTGTCAACTGTCAAGTTTCCCGCCCGTTCCTAACCATTGGTAAACAGATAAAAAAGATAAATACCACACACACCACAACATCGAAACGATTGAATTGGGAATTTGGTGGAATAGAGTATATATTTAACGTCAAATTAGTCGATAGTAGTTATGTAAATGAGACGGCAACCTTTCGTCAAATCGACGACCCGAGAAAAAACTCTATCAATCTGCCATGTTCCCATTACAATTTCAAATTTGACAGTTAAATATACGCACAGTAGCACTGGCGGGCGAAAAAGAAATAAAACAGAGATATGAGGATGTGAGCCTCGATACCTTTGTCTTAAAAATGAATCTTTATGCTTTTTTTACGGGACAGGGGGCAGTTAGCGACGTTCGATTAGCCTTCGACGTTTGAAAGAGCCATTCGAATATTAATTTACCGCCAATATTTTACAAGATGGCGTCTGTAAGGACGGACGCAAGTTAATTAACGGGCATTGTTAGTGGTTTATTGTTGTTTTTCTGTTTGAGATTGCATTCATTGTGTTTCAGTTAACAGAGAGATCTTTGTGTGGATTTAGAAAGTTTTGCAATCGGCTGTAATATCTTATTCGGCACGCAAATGGACAATGCTAAACATAAACAAAATGGAGAAGGAACATCTTGATATGTGTTACCAAATTGAGAAATGAATCTACTTCTCGTGTTAATTATTTATTTCCTGAAACATCGTAGCATAAAATCAAAGTTATCTTTAAAATTATAATACAAAACTCATTTACTTATTGTCATTTTGTGCCGTTTCCAAGTTAGCCATTAGCCACACTTGGCCTAGTTGGCTGGATATTAAACCTAGGAGCGGCTAGTGACACAAGCAATCAACTTCGCTATATATCACAGCACAGTTAAACTGTTATATGGCCAATGTGTGCCAACTGTTGTACCAATGCCTATGGCCACCATGTATGACAGTAGGGAGTTTATGGTCATCATAGCATCAGGGGATCGAAGTCTGCTAATTTAAGAACGCTTCAATCGAATCTCAATGGTGTGGCTTCGGAATAGGCTATCAACTAATAAAAAACAAAGTACATCACCTTCTAAAGAGTTCCAACTAGTGGACTGATCACGAAATGCTGAGCCAACATAACATGTTGAAACTGGCACAATGTGCAAAAAGCACGATAGCCAAAGAAGAAAAAAAAAACATGTGCCAATACCATTGGTTCATCTATTGCTATGTGAAGGAGACACTGATGAGGCATTACTGGATAATGGATATCTAGTGACCGTGAGCTTTGTCCGAGATGCCGAGTTGTGCTAGATAAGATATAATTTGCTAATACATAATTCGCATAATAAACCAGTATAAGACGAAAAGTCTACACATTGAAGTTATATTAGGAAGAGTCTAGGACGTATTTAAATTACTAATAAATTTTGAGACGAATCGCCGTTCGCCATAGTGAGTACCTCGGAACTTTGCATTGCATTATCTCGTAGTAGTATGTATTATGCTCTGCATTCGTCATCGAGACAATAATTGGCTCTAAATTCTTCTAATTTAAAACAAAAATTATTTCTGCACTAAGTATGCTTGACGGATGAATCATATGAATATCTGGCCAGTACTTCCTCAGATTCTGGCAAAAGAGGCCAAATTACAAGAAGTCTGCTACATTTTCTGGCAGCATCCTTATTTGTGTCTAATAAAGACTACATTCCAGGTTCGCTTTTGGAATTTTTCGAGAAGGGCTGTGGGCCAACGTAGACTTCTTCGTGACGGGTTGAAAAAGCACATTTCCCTATCCCATCAATTCCCATCATCCCTAGCATCATGCTGACCTTTTCTAAAATCCCTGTACGGCAATCTAGGCTATATTCTACGCGTTTGATCTGCGCAGTTTTATCTGAATCTATGTCTTACTGGGTAAGTTCCCCTCTGCGCTAGTCCCGCTTTGCTATACTGCAAAAATACGTACCTAAAAAGGCCGCTCTGCACGAATTTATTTGGCTCTCAGTACTAAAACCATTACATATAAAGTACAGTTGGTAAGAGAAGTGTTTTTAAAGTTTAAATCTTGTTTTTTTTTTTTTCTTGTTTTTCTTTCTTCTCTCTTGTGTTGCTGGATGCAAACAGCCAGCAACCACTAGTAGCGTTTAATAAGGAAGGTCTACGCTCAGCAGGCGACATCTTTCGGCCGATCAAGATGATCTCTCATTCTTTCTACATAACCTCAAAGTCAAAGTCAAAGCATTTATTGTAAATAGGCAATTAAATCGCACTTTTACAAGTCAAACGGCTAATTCTCGTTAACAAAGAGAATCATAAAAACATAAAGGTTGATACATCAAATTAAGCAGTAATTGATTATGGTTTGAGTTTGTAAAAAGGATGTTTCCCTCATCTAGTACCTCTATTTCTGGATGCTTATTAAGTTTTGCATGTACCTACGTGGTTTGTATGGATGTGTGTGGAACGCAGCGGGGGCCTTCCAAGAATGTAGGTGTAGGTTGGTATGTAGGTATGGTGTCTGGCTCCACAATCACTTAACACTCGAGAAGTTCTGTTACATAGGAATATACAAGATGTTATAAGTATCAAGGTAAACCTAGCCACACTGCATTGTAGCATTTTGATATTTATAATCTTCACTTACCTAATATATATAAATTACGCGTCACGTTGTTTGTCCCTGATGGACTCCTAAACTACCTAACGATTTTACTTAATTTTACTTAACCAATAAAATTTGCACACCGTGTGCAGTTTGATCTAACTTTAATGATGGGATAGCTTACATCTCAATTTATTGTCGCAATACCAATAATCTTAGCTACAGCAACGCGTGGCCATTTCTGCTAGTAATATCATAAAGAGGAAAGATTTGATTGTTTGTTTACATTGAATATACTTAGGTTAGGCTCAGAAACTATTTGATTTGAAAATTCTTTCACTGTTGGGAAGCTACACTATCCCCGGGTGACATAGACTACTTTTAATCCCGTAAAAATTAACGGTTCTAGTTAACGCGAGTCGCTTCTAGTTCTTCTTCTTCTTCTGTCCCGAGTTCCCGACAAACGTTGTTCTGTCAAAAACGTATGAGATAATGAATTTAATCAATTTTCTCTGATTTTCGTGACCTTTTTTCCATGTTTCAATAGTTATTCTATTATTCGGAACGGAGACAAATCCAACAAACCAAAGATCGCGTAAATCGATTCAGCTGTTATTGAGTTTTAAATAGTGTAAGTAGGTAACTGACATGACTTTGTTTTATTATTAAAGGTAGGTAGGTATATAGAACAGAAAGTTCCCGTGGGAACTTCGGGATAAAATGTATAAGTACTAAAGAATGTTCTATAAAATGTATAAGTACTTATACTATTAAAGAATGTTCTAAAGAAATGCACGCAACATTGTGTAAAAATTTCAAATCCAGCCATCGTCTACTTTTTCTATTTTTCCGGAAACATGCAGAAACTGATTTTTATCAAAGAAGGTGGAGGTTTAAAGCGAATACAAGCCAAGTCTGTTCTAGAAATATTTCTAAGTTCGGAGCTTATTCAATGCAAACAACCAAACAAGCAATCAAATCTTTCCTCTTTATAATATTAATATAAGTAGATACTGTGATATCATCAGCTGTGATCTGGTACACTTGTTGAGTTTTACGAAATACGAGTATAGTGAACACCTATAATGCTACGAATTCACGTTTTAAATTTTTTATCCTAATTTGAAAATACTATATCATCAGAATTGATATTTTCTTTAATCTCTCCGCACTTCAAAGGGTGTTAATTACAACATTAGAACTTTTTATCCGTCTATTATATTAAACGCTTCAATCTACAAAAAGCTGAGCACATCAAAGTGACGGCGGCCATCAAATAATATTATTTTAAGACCATTTAAGACGGATCATGATCGATGCAACGTCAAATATTGTCAGAACGGTCATTCTCCGCCATCGCAGGTGATTATTCGACACCTAAACGTTTTTATAGCTTACTTAGCAGTTAAACTTGCGTTATAGCTGGTTATAGGTCGATTTCATATTTTAACCTAGGCCATAAAACAACAATAAAATATCGACTATTAAAAATAATATCCAATCAAGGAGGTCCTATCCTATTTTTACGATGCCCTCCGCATTAACGGCCAGTGTTCGATGTTTTTATAAGCTAGCAAGACAAATCGACTCTCGATTGGACCATGAAACTCTATACGCGTCGAATATTTTAATATCTGACCATAAAGCTACCGCCCCGAGTCCCGAATAACATCTTCACGAGGAACGTAACGACTCGAGTCGTAACCTCAATCAAAACGCCGATAAACTTTGACAAAAATTCCACCTTAAGCCGTCCTTTAATTATCCATATATTACAGTACCCGGCACCAAACTACCTGATAGCAATTATACACGCGCTCACCCACGTCAAAAACGACCCATTCACTGACATTTATGAAAAAAAAGAGCAATCGGCATCTTAAACCTTTTAACAAAACTGGCCGGCGATAATTCAAGCGAAATGTCCAAACGACGAATGGAAAAAATTAAATTTCAAACATAGAAAGTGTTAGCGACAATGGAATATTCAAAAATCTTGTTAATAAAGAGTCTAGGGTCGGACTCGGATGCGTCTCTGACAATGGACGGATCGAAAAAAAAAGTATTTGAAAAAAGAATGCACGGAGATATTTTTTTTGGTGCGCAGCGTGAGACCGTTTTGGAGGGAATTTCGGATTTGGAACAGGCGTCATGTGCGGATAGGTGTGTTTTTTTTTAATTCATTCGAAATTTGGAGTTGGCATCGACCACATGGGCCAGCGGGCGGCGGCTTTCCTTGTCAAGGAATTATTATTATGCGATTATTGATCCTCTTACTTGTATACGGAGTCTGCTAAACGGCGTTACATGCCGGTGATTGTGACAGAATTTTCGAGTGCTTTTGTTAAACTTATGAGTGACGGTGTGTTTGTTTGTTTAAATATTATGCAAAATTGAGTTGTTTGTTACTGCTCATTATGCTGCTTTTTGTTTGGCGTTTGTGGTAGAACAAACATTTGAAATACCTACTATTATAGGTAGGTAATAGTAGGTAATTTCGTAAATGCGTAATTTCGTATTCTCTCAAAAATTCCCTGGAAGTTTCAGTAAAGCATTCACCGCTTTGACTGACCGGGACACGATAATATTTTGATTTACTTGTCAATACCTAAAACATAATTTAGCTCTTTAGATAATTATAATATATACGCGCATTTTAAACTCGAACCCAAAATACACAAACAGTCCGTCGCGAAAACGAAAAACATTTTTTTTGCGCAAATTATTCTTCAGCCTTCGCAAATCTTTGCATAAGTATTAAATTGACGAATTCCCAAATCTCGCGAATAAACCAGGAATCTTAGAGTAGGCTACTACAGGAATGGCCACGGTCCACGGTGGGACGGCAGGTAGCGCGTGGTCACCGACCATCCATCATCGCGCCGCATCGGGGGCAGTGGCATGACGGACGATTTGTTACCAATGCTTCCAGCGGCCGTGATTTTAGACAATGTCAAAATATTATAACAGTTTTTAGACTTTTACAAAAGTTGTTAGTTTGTTTTTAGAGTTTTTTGAAGGTGTTTTCGTGTTTTACGTTTCAATTAAACCATTTTATGCGTGCTCAGTCGACAGAAAATCGTGAGGAAACTCACATACCTACCTGAGAATTTTGGTCCAACAATTGGCATACGATTGGCCTAATCCTCCTCACGGAAGTGAGGTGAGGACTTTGCTCAACACGGATACGAGGATAAGGGTTGATGATGATGATAAAACTCTGAGAGGGATTTTGGTAGAAACATCGTGGTGATGGTGTCCGCACTCGGCTCTTCTGTAATCTGAGCACAATATTATCCACTTTTCATCCTGGGAATCAAGAAACCTCTAAAATAATCGGGGTGAAATGCGAAATGATGATGGTCAAAACTAATTAGTCGGGGGAAAACGAGAATGGGGAAAATCGCGGCTAACCCCAAACGCGAGGCACAGTTAGTAAAAATATATTTTAAAATCTTATTTCTGTTTCTATTGCGGTGTTTATTTTCTCTTTCTACTTGACCTATACTATGATGACACTAGATAAATATAATTATGCAGCTGTGCATGACCGTAACCTAGCTACTTCCCGGTATACATCATTGCCTTCCCGAGATAACCGGTATGGGTTCTGTTACGCGCTACGTCCGTAATTAATTTAGTACTTATCGGAAAAAATAATATATTTTATCCAAGGTTACGTTATTCAGTTACATACTTTCGAGGATTTTAGGTTAAAGAAAAACTTACGAAAAGTATTTACTAAGTAAGTACGCAGCCTTTTTGTAAACACATATATATTTTACTTGATAAGTTTTTAAAAATACATAATTTACTACTGTAGCCAATGAAGAGTTCCACCTACCTTCCGTGTCCGTCAGATCAGCTCAGATCAGCACCAGAGAATTAGGGATTCATTACATCTTCTGTCACTTTTCTTACATTTTGTTTGATAATATCGTCGCAATTAAAACTGCTTATTCTCATTTCATCAGTTTGAAACTACCTAAGTACCAAGGTACCTACTATAACTAAGGTAAACTGAGATTTCAGCCTGTAATGCTATACCGCCTTACCACAAAAGATTTAAACAAGAGTTAAACAGTTGAGTCTAAATATTTTCTCCACAAATCGACGTCTAACCCTCGCTTTTTCTAACTCTACTAATTCACAAGTAAAATAATTAGGAATGCCAGATTTGAGTACTTAACAAACCGCGAGTGATGGACGTCGATTTTGTGCAATGAAATTTTGGAAACATCTGTTTAACTCTGGTTTAAGTCTTTGTGGTAAGACGGATAGAGTCCAGCGAGATGAGAAGATAGCGCTAACAAGGTATGGTTCCATACCTTGTCTCGATGCGGGCATTAAATATGTCCTCGTATTTAATCCTAGGCTTTTGAAGTATTTAGTGATAACTAGCTGCGCCCCGCGGTTTCACCCGCGTTTGGATAATATACGATATATCTTTATGAATTGTAGCCTATGTGTTATTCTGATGTATAAGCTATATTATTGCAAAGTTTCATTAAAATCCATTCATTAGTTTTAACGTGAAAGAGTAACAAACATCCATCCATACTAACAAACTTTCCCGTTTATAATATTAGTAGGAAGTAGGATATAGTGTTGGTCTAGGTCTTATATTTTCTTGTCTAACGTGAGGATATTATCTCAATGGCTGATGCGAAGTGATTAGCTCTCATGAGTCAAGGCTGGTTCACATATTGGTCTTTCTCTTCGACGTTATGATTGTTTTCTATTTGGATTATACGGTATGCTATCCCGCGGAAACCGTTAATTTTTACTGGATAAAAAGTAGCCTATGTCACCCGGGGATAGTGTAGCTTCCCAAAAGTGAAAGGTTTTTTCAAATCGGTTCAGTAGTTTCGGAGCCTATTCAATGCAAACAAGCAATCAAATCTTTCCTCTTTATAATATTAGTGATACTGACTACCAAAAATTAGTGATAAGTTTATATATTTAGCGTCTTTAATTAGTTCTAACTAAGTACCTAGCTTTAGATGAAACTATTGTCCGAGTAAAGTGCATTTACAGTTTTGTCCATTGAAATTAAAGTATGAAATAAGTAAGTACCTAGGTACCCAAAAACTGCTGCCCATATTTAATGATGAAGATGTCATTGCACACCATCATTCTAACAGGAATTAAATCAGTCTTGTTTTTATATCTATTAATCCCTCGACAAAATGTCATGACTTGACACAGCAAATTAATAAAAAAAAACAAAAGTCCTAACCACACGTTCCTATCGCATATCAAACGCATTAAAAACTTTTAAACAAAATCGACACTTCAAAGAACCTTTCTATAGACAATATTAACTTTTTTTTTCAAAGACGGCAAAGGAACAACGCGAAGTGCCGGCCGACCGAACAAGTGTTCGAAAACGCACGGTCATCGTAATCAATCACCATTTTAAAGTATCGAAAATTATTATATTAATTCCTCCATGCATTATTTGACTAAGCCGTGTAACAATGGCTGAAATGAGTGCTCTAGAAAGGCAAAAAGAAGAAAAAAGGCGGCACTGTGGAGGATGACATGTCAATTATAAAACCATCAGTTGTCTGTGGACTCTGTGGTTCTTTAGGGTGTCATAGACAATAAGGAGCCTTGCGGTTATGAGGCTGTGAGGTTATAACGTAATAATGCAGGTAATTAGTGTTAAATGCAACCTTGCGGTTTCACTGGTAGTTAGTAGAGGTAAACATCGTAACCGGATGCAAAAAAAAAACCATGGCATAGTCAAGAAAAATAATTTAGGATTAAAATTTTATGCAAATTTTACTTCATTATGTTAATGCCACGTAATTATTTTAGTAATAAAACTGAGTTACAGCCAAATAACTTAGCACGTGATGTAGCAGGTGATGAGCGCAGTGCAGTGCTTTACAACACTTGGCAATGCAAAGTTCTGGGCATTGCAAATGTAAGGGCAGTGATAGCGTGGCCCTTACCATCAGTGCTCCTACTTTTAGTCACTATAGGGGAGCTAGTTTCAATATTTCAGGTGAGCTAACGAGCTCTCTCGCTTATTGGAAATCGATTTTCTAATCGGATACCTATTCCCCGGATAGTTGAGTGGTCATTAATTAGAAACCGAATTAATAAGCATCTATCCGACTCCATTAGGATAAACGAATGTGGGGTGGTGTAGGGGCGTTTTACAAGACATTTACCAGATTAGCACTGCCGATACAAATGGTAATTGTCATAATAATTATGACCGTTTTCGGTAAAATTTACTGACCGTAAGAGACCTAAATAACTTGCACTTTTTAAACGCAATAATATATGCACTAGGTACACAATTTAAATAAAATAAAGCACTTGGAAGTAAAACTTTGCAGGCATAGACCCCAGTACACAAAGCGCACCATTGAGGCACAATACTTTTACAAAATTAAAACCAGTATATTATGCGCTATTTCGCACTAAGTATATACTCAGGTTCTTGAACCATACGAAGGACCGGCAACCTCCCTACACCCCACTGTTTATTCGCTGTTGTTTTTGCCTTAGCTTCACCTACGTTTCTTTTTTAAAGTTTTACATGCAATTGTCCTAATCACTCGTGGCCGGCCGCTCGTATGCTAATGCGTAGGCGGGGCGTGCTGCCAACATGGCTCCGTGACGTTTACATGCGTGCCGATTTGGTGCGTTGTGGTAGCAGTTGGTTGGCACTAAATATACGCCTAGGTTCTTTATAGTTCTTTTTTTTTTTGGCTTCGCACGGTTTGGGCTTGTAACCAGTGTCAATGTATCTTATAAGCTGCGTCCCGCGGTTTCACTCGCGTTAGGATAGCTAATATATGATAAGTATATATTTATGAATTGTAACCTATGTGTTATTCTGATATGTAAGCTATAATATAGTGAAGTTTCATCAAAATCCATGCAGTAGTTTTTGCGTGAAAGAGCAACAAACATACCTACATACATAATATTATACTCACAAACTTTCGCGTTTATAATATTAGTAGGAAGTAGGATTTTCATAATAGGAAAGTCATATCATTATAGCAATCTTCGCGGTCAAGTAGTCAGTCAAAGTCACGATTCAGTAAAGTGGTGGATGCTTTACTGAAACTACTTACCTGGTAGTTTTGGATAGAATGCATAATGACCCGTTTTTTGGGTTTATATAATTTGCCCACACTCGTACGTAACGTACACTCAATGACTAATATCCCACCAATAATAGACATTAACACTCGAAGAAACAAAAGTTTGAGAAAAAAATATAAAACCAACAACGTCTCACTATCGATCGGATAGCCGCCAAAATTCCTAGGTTCTTTTTTGTCTCGCGCCTCTTTTATTTTTCATTTTGCCCCTTTCATATTATTATGGTAAGCTGAATTTAAGTCTTTATGGCTACTAACGGCTGAAATTAATATTGTATCTCCTATCCAAGGTTGAAATCGATCTTGGATTGCTGCCTATCGTTCGATCGATTTCCAATCTGCGTGCGTTTATAAACCAATTCACGGATCGGTTATTGGCACGTTTGCCCCTAAAAATGGATTGTGATATCAATCCCAGATAGCAAAATTTGGATTGGATTGATTATTAATTTCGGCCGTAAGTAAGTAGGCAGTAGATTTCAACATTATCGACGTCACAATTTCGGTTTTACGCTAAAATATTATAATAGCCATAAAGACTTCAGCTTACCACCTAGTACCTAGGTGATAAGAATAATTATTGTAGCATTGATTGTAATATTTTTTGTGTTAGTTCTCATAATATTAGAAAGACAACAGCATCGTTAGGTAAAAATTTTAGTAGTTAGGTAATAGTAATGATTATTAGGTAGGTGTACGTACTATATAAACTGTACTTATATAAATAGAATAATATAACAAATACGTAGGTTCCTTAAACATTTATTATTATTTATTTTTTTTCCCCCGTCCATCCTGAGGTTGCCTGTAAGAAATTGCTGTAAGCGATAAGGCCGTCCATCGTCCACGGTATTTTTAATGATCATTTCTTTTGTTGTAACTTTTTAAGATGTATTCAATAAATAATTATTGTACTGTATTGTATTGTATTCTATTGTAGGGTAGTGGAACCAATAAATGAACGTTTAAGCGTTTTGGCCAACTTTGAACCACTTTTACTCAGTTATCTCGTGACATTGACGTTTCCTGGTATTTTTATAAGAGTCAGTATATCCTCAAGTATTAACGACTGAATCAAAATACTTTCTATATCTACCAGGAATTTTATAAAAAATCATTATGTGAAAAAAATAGCGTTTTATCCCAATAGTTGAACGCTGTGCCTTAATTATGAACATTTTGTATCCAATAGCTGAACTAATATTTTGAGAGGAATTATGGGATGAATTTTAATTAAATTGAAGAGTAAAATAGTAGCAGTGTCAATAAATTATTTTTACTATTCATTTAGAAGAATGTAAATAATAACTAAAAGATTTTTCGGCTTCTTCGAGAGTACTCCGTAATTATGATTTATTATTTTTCGCAGTGTAGGTGACTTCTCAAAAGAAAGACTTAGAAATCTCGAAGAAACTTGAACCTATCCCTTACTTGCGAAAAACAAGACCTAAACCTTAACTACTATAATTCAAATGGTTCATGTTTTGGATACTAATTTACCATAAAATGAACAAACAAAATTTTAGCGTATTTCATAGTTCAAATTTTGGGCATGGAACCTAAAGCTGAATATTGAAGGATTTCATACTAAAATAAAGCTCTTAAAATAGCATTTAACACTGAAAACATGTGTTCAACTTTTGGTAAATAACTTTATACATTAAACAAAATTAATGTGAGTGATTTTGTTTTTGTCTATAGAGTCAAGTTTAGGATTTACAATGCTTGTAAAAAAAATGCATTTTCTCCAGAAGATGACCACCGGTCACTTAATGGATCAAGCAAACTAAATTTGAACCATTACTTGAACGGTAAATATCTCGAAAAATACGGCTAATAATGTTAAAAAGTATCAACAATATCAAAGCTGAGTAGATGATGATTTCATTAGAACCAACAAAACTCAGATCCATCATTAATATATTTATTTAATCTGACAAAATGCTTAAATTGGAGGTCGCCTTTCTTAAGTAGGTTTTCATAGAAACGTAACTTTTGGTGGACACCACTCACGTAACGAATTACCGTGGGCTCATCTGAGCCGCCACTGTCGATCTGTTTAAGGCACTAGGTAGAAAAAATGTTGCGAGATACGGAAAAAATTATCCCACATGCGTATGTAGCGTAGTATTTTATATTTTCCTATTTTTCGGTCGATCGTTCATCTAATGGGGGTCAGTCATCTTTTGGTGCCACTACCCTATCACATAGGTTGCACTTGCACCAAAAAAGTGGTCCGTGTTCACCGGCGTGATGTACATTGTACATTCCAAACTAAAGAAATGTTATCAGTTATATCCACTCATTTCACCTAAGTGATATCATTTCGAGGGAAATACCAAAAGACTTTTTAATTTCCATTTTGTTCACTCAGGTGTCATATTATAAGAATAAACTAACGCAACGCGATACAAACTACCTAATCGCTAGTATTATGCAAATATATTACCCAAAATACCATAACACGTCAAATTAGACGCAAGTTTACATAATGATACAGATAGAAATGCTTAATTTCAACAAACGCAACACGCAAACATTTACCTTCTGCCAATAAACTATCGGAAACACTTCGACGGCAGTGTTGACAGTTACATACAATAATTTAGCATTTATTTAGATTACCCATTTCCCAGTGTATTACGTGGCAGGAAGTTATATTAACACTTAAATACCTCTTTGGTGTAATTAATTAATGTTAGGAATTTGGAATTGTTCAGAATTGGTTTTGGTGAAGGAAATCAGTGTTCATTTTTCTTTTAGTTTTGGATTCGCACTGTTTGTCCATTTAGCCAGTGTTAAGTCAAGTACCTATAAAATGTAATTTAAGTTTTTTATATTAAGCGGCGATAGCCTAGTGGGCGAACATCCCCCTTCCAAACGAAGGGTTGCGAGTTCAAATCCCAGTGCAGGGTACGTACCGGTGTGTTTCTGGTTTAACATATAGGTGTTATATATGTAATTAACACTCGCTTTTCGGTGAAGGAAAACATCGTGAGGAAACCAACTTACCCGAGAATTCTTTCGGAGGCGTGTATCCACCAATCCGGCCCGGCCCCCGTGGTGGATCATGGCCTTATCCTCCTCACGACAGTGAGGGAAGGCTGTTGCCAAGCAATGGGACAGTTACAGGTTAAAATATAGTAAATATTATTTCATATTTTCACAATACGTCAGCATACCTAGCATTATAGGAATCCTCGTAATCAATTTAAGTAGTTAGATCAATTATTTACAGTCAAAGTCATGATTCAGTATACTACTTCGGTAAATAGTCCTAAATTTATTAGTATTTACTTGCTTTTGTTTTGCCTACGGTGTGGTCCGCGCTTACAAAAATGTATCGTGATGAAAATGATACTAAAGTAGGTATGTCCTTAAAAATCCAATCTGTCTCTATACTCTATACCAAGGTATATCGAGGATTCAGACGTTTAGAGACAATTTAGACACCTTTTGCATATATTTGTAAAAAGCAGCCGACAGACGTTGTCCTGTCAAAAATTTATAGGTACGTAAGTAAAAGAATTATCCTTTTCCCTCTTCTTCGTAAATTTTTCCATTTTTTTATTCCTCATTCTGCTATTCAGATCGAAGACGAATCTAACAAAGCAAAGCTCATTTAAATTGATCCAGCTGTAGAGGTATAAATGGTGCAACTAACGTCCGAAATTAATGTATCTTCTATCCAAGATTAGAATCGATCTTGGATTGCTGCCTATGGTTCGATCGATCTCCAACCTGCGTGCCTTCATAAACCAATCCACGGATCGGTTATTGGCACGTTTGAACCTAAAATGGATTGTGATATCAATCCCAGATACCAAAATTTGGATTGGGATTGATTATAAATTTCGGCCGTAAATCGATCCAGCTGTAGAGTTATAAATGGTGCAACTAACACGACTTTGTTTTCTATAAATAGTATGGGTAAGGTATGGAACTCACGGTGGCCACTCGACTTAAACCTCATTTTTTTTAAAGCTTAGTTTCGTCAATCGACGCGACGAGTTTCGCAGTCCATAAATAAGCAACTTTCAAAATATTTTCTGTAGCAAAAAGTGCGGCAAAAAGGTCGCAAGTGACGCACATGTGTGCCAAGGGTTCTTCATTATATTACCTAGTTTTTAGTAAGTATTATACTAGCAGACGGTCACGCGTTGCTGTGGCTAAAGTGTTTGTTATTGCGACTATAAATTGAGATGTAAGCTAACCTATCTTTCAAGTTAGATCAAACTGCACACGGTGTGCAAATTTGATTAAAATCGGTTGAGTAGTTTAGGAGTCCATCGCGGACAAACAACGTGACGCGTAATTTATATATATTTAGGAGAAGATAGGAGTAGCTGTTTCCCGCGACTTCGTGCGCGCGGACTTAGTAGGTACATTGTATGTAACAAAATATATTTTTTTATTTACGATATAACAATATAACATTTACAACAGAGGTTTACAATATCCTATGTCGCGTGCTATGCCCTATGCCGCTATGTCAAGCTATGTCTTATTTATATCGCGTTAAAAAGTGGATACAGTCGGTCCTAGACCTGGTTCATGGTCTAATCTATTTCAACACCAAATTGTATCGCAATCGGTTCAGCCGTTTAGTCGTGAAAAGGCAACAAACAAACAAACACGAGAGCTTTCGCATTTATAATACCACCTATTACTTAGTGCGGGTGTATTATGAAATTTTAACAAAACACATTTAATACAAATTTAACGACAGCAACACTATTAAAAGTTGTAAATATATAATAATATATTCGACGGATTTTATTGTTCAAATGAATAAATTACATACTACATTTTTACGACATTTTTATATATTTTATCCATAAGGTGTATAAATATCAATATAGATAAGTTTGTTATAATAATAAGTTGCATAATCATGACATAATTACTATAAAAATGAATTATTATTTCATTTAAAAGTCATCGGCGTACACTTCATTTTAATTTGATAAAATCTATCTGGAATGCCTTTATTGTAATTTTATGCAGTTTTTATTATTCAGTAAATGCTTCATATCTAGTTTTGAAATTCCACACATAGCTTATGCATTTAGCCAGTGTCAAGTAATATTATATTAAATATTTATTTAATACTTAGGTAGTTAGCTACTTGAAAATTTAAAGTAGGTACCTAATGTAAATATTTTCACCATGCACAAGCAGTAAATTATATCAAGTTGCAGTCAGCGCTGTAAATAGTTCCAATTCAGTAAAATTGTGGATGCTTTACTGGAACTTCCTGGGAGATTTGAAAAACAAATGTGAAATGAAACTTTTTGCATTTATATGTCATTTCCACACTCGTGCACGTAAACGAACACATTCATGAACGGTCTTACCACAAAATATTAAAACAAGAGTTGACCAGATGTCTAAATATTTTCTCCACAAATCGACGTCGTACCCTCGCTTTTTCTATCTCATATAACATGAATACAATAAACCTTATACAACATTGTATAAGGTATATACTTATTATGGTCTTTAACTGCCTGAAATTAATTTACTACAATAGAGTTTAAAATATGACGCTGTGGCCAAATCAATTAGCTGAAATTACTTCTGATTATTGAAAACGTGGAGAACCAAGTCGATTGTTTGTATTTAATACAAGGTAATGTAATTAGTTTTATACCGCAGCTTCGCCAGAGAACATTGCCTACGAAGTATATAAGTATATACTATGAAGATATACATACATTATAATGTTACTTTTAATAATTCATAAAGATCTGCAATTCGTTTTTCAATGGCTACATTAAATTTTCTTATTATCCTGCGGCATTTTTTATCATAGGGACTTATTAGTAGGATTATTTATAGATACACAGATAAACTGTGTGCTATAGGTACCTAGGTATCTGTTTTAATGTAAGGCGCATAAAATCTGTACTTTTTAATTATTCTCGAACCGTTTCTAAAGAAAATGTACCTATGCATGATATTTCATCAATATTATAATAATTCACCCGTTAAGCGGAAAAAACATTTATTTTAAACATTTACTTTTTAAGCTACTATTTGACTACTATTTCACCTGGTCTTTAGTCATGATGTCGTCGAACATGCTCAGCCATGAGATGTTCTTCTTATTCACGTTATTCTTATTCGTGTTAGTAGAGTTGTGCGAGTAAAATGACAACTAAGTACTTAATAGTTATTGTAATCGATTTGCAATTAAAGTCGGTAGCAAGATGGATGCCCAGCGCCGAATAATTATTGCCGTAGCAATAATTATTGCCGTAGCTATAATTATTATTGTCTTGCTTCGAACATTGCACACTTGTACAGCACAATGTAGGATGGTTTTGCTGGCTAATGCAATGGTCGAGTAATAAAAATAATTAAGTCTCTATAGTCTCTGGTACCTATTACTTTGGTAAAGTGAAAGTATTTAACAAAATATTTAGCTCGTCTGTAATAAAAACAGTTGAGAAGTTAAACTCACAAAAGATGGAGAATTAGGTAAGCATAGTCTAAATAAAAATGAAATTCTTTAAGTGCATAACTAAAACGGTAATAAACGACACTTTATTAAGGTATTTGTTTTGTTTTAGCGTTGATTAAATTCCTCGATATAATTTTGTAGAGATTCACTGGCATAATAAGCAAAACTGGCGAAGCAAAAAAAAAACTTATCCATCAAAAAATACCTAACTCTCTAGCTTCCCTTCCTCACAATCCTATAAAACAATGGAAAATCAAAACGCAAATGAGATTCAAATAAATTCACAAAAATCACGACAGAAATTAGTTAGTCCATCTACAAATTTACCGTGTCGCACTAATTTAAACATCACCAAGAGCAATCAAAAAACGCATTACACATGGAAATGAGCTGCCATTTTGATTTTTTAAATTTTTAATTAAAGTGGAGTTAGAACTAAATCCTAATCATTAATAACGCGTTCCTGATGGAGGAAAAAAATATAATTATCTCAGCTTATACCTTTCCGCGTACGCATTAGTCGGACGGAGTTTGTGGGGGCTGAGAGTGTGGAACAGGCTTTCGAGGTAAGTATGTCAAAATTATATATTTTGATATTAATTTGTGCGCGAATAAGACCCGTTTAAATACTAATTAACAGGCTTTGGAGATTACATTATTAGTTTCTCTATCGTTTGTAACGGTGCCCTGAGTATGAGTTTTTACTAGCTCGACATAGTACGCGTCAACTAGCTCTTTGTACGAAGATTTTTCGTTCATAAACGCGCCGGTAGGGGCGCTGTACAGGATCTTCATACAAAAGTGCTAGTTGACGCGTACTATGTCGAGCTAGTAAAAACTCATACTACGGGGTGCAGGTGGGATAGTGGGCAGATGCTTGCCTATAGATTATTAAAAAATATACCTAACAATATTATAAGCAGTAAAGCCTCTTCCACACTAGCGCCGCCGCAGCCACATGTCCCTAACACATGTTAACTGATGCTGCTCTATAATTCCTCCATCAGCTCCATGGGATGTCTCCGCGCTGCATCGTGAAGGAAGTTGACGAAGTGCACGAAGTTGGCAGGATGTTAACAATCCCAGCCCGCTGTTTCGTTATTTTTTTTTTGTTACACCGCTTATATTTCCACTAAAAAGGTATTACTTAGTAGTAGTCTAGTGACGTCGCAGTCAACATCACGATTCAGGAAAGTGATAGATGACTCGAATAAAACTGGATAAACCATATATATGACTGAAAATATTACTTAAAAGTATACCTAACTATATTGAATTGTAGCAAATTTTTTTAAATTTTAATGACTCATAAAATGATTTTTAAATTATTATGTAATTATAATACATTTACTATCCCTATATTCACGTAACACATTAGAACACGAGCGTAACAATCTTGGACTATTTTTAACATTTGCAGTTCAGCTACTCGACGCTAGATGGCGTTAGTAGTAACAAAAATATAAATACCGTTTACGATTATTCTGTAGGTTATGGTCAAATAAATATATGAAAACTTGAATTTAATACAATAAAATATATTTCTTAATGTAGAGATTAACGAGATTAATTTTCAAATATATAGTTTTATTTGCAAATTATACCACTTTATTTGTAATCTCTAGAGCTAGACTCTATACATTGCACTTTTGCTGCTAGTTTCTCTCAGTAGAATAATTTTATAGGTAATTATTTTGTACATTTATTTATTCATTCAATCACTTAACACAATTAATAAGCATGAGTAGAGACTATGTTTATAATAATTATAGGCCATGGATTTCAAGTTAAGTCTCTAACAAAATTGAAGTTTGATTAAAAAACTTGATAAGAGGTAAAGGCAGAGGCAGTGGAAGTAGAGACTTAGGTACAGTACCTATCAATATACATTCAGGTCGAGATCAAATTGTATTCATTTATTTTTTTCTATATTTTTAACTTTACTAATGTACCTATACTTAGTTACGATTATAATATGATTATATGGTATAAATAGCTCAAACGCCATTAAAAAAATCAATACTTACGGTCTAGTTTCAATGTTGACTATGTTAATGTAACCTATACCTACCTACCTACTACTGTATGAAAAGGTGAATTTAATTTCAATTTTATTGTCATTAGACAAGAATTTAAACACAGTCTCATATGATGGTAAGTGAGTGAGTGTAGTCGGAGGTGGAGCAGGCTTGCCTAGAAGACACCAATTGACTGTCGACTTGAAAACTCCCAGATTATCTTTCTTCTTCATATATAAATTAGGCGTCACGTTGTTTGTCCGCGATGGACTCCTAAACTACTGAACCGATTTTAATCAAATTTGCACACCGTGTGCAGTTTGATCTAACTTGAAAGATAGGATAGCTTACATATTAATTTATAGTCGCATTAAAAAACACATTAGCCACAGCAACGCGTGGCCGTGTCAGCTAGTACTTTTATCGTTATTGGGAAACAAAGACGATGTCTTAATTAGTATTTAAACGGGTCTAATTCGCGCACAAACTAATATAAAAATATATAATTTTAACATAGGTACCTCGACGTGCGCGAATTAGACCCGTTTCAATTCTAATTACTTAACAATTATTGTATCCAGGTTCGCAAAAGTTTAAGAACTTCTAAAGACGATTTTGATGAAGCAGAACATTTCTTAGCAGATTCCTTTCCAGGTGTTCCGGTAGCAGTATTCAATATGCAGGTCCGAGTCCGTGCTTCGGAGGAAACGTTATGCCGTCGGTCCCGGTTGTTGTCAACTGCTAGCAGTCGCTAAGCCATGTCAGTGGCGCTCGGATTGCCTGATACACTCTGACACTGGAGTCTAGCGCCACCTCATACGACAAACAAACAACAAGTCCAGTGTCCCAGCGTGTTCATCATCTTCGAGCACATCGTCATTCAGGCGGATCTAAAGCTATTATAATCTGTAACAGGAAAAAAGAACATTTTCCGTCGGCAATCCATACTGATATTATAAATGCGAAAGCTCTGTTTGTGTCTCACCTTTTCACGGATAAACGGCTCAACCGATTAGATGAATTTTTGTAGGATTGAGATTGATTGGATTTTGGAAAAGGACGGATATTTTTACCGTGATAGGTATAATGTATTATATATCCCGCACGGATCTCGGGCAACAGCTAGTTTAAAATAAATATAAGTAGAAAGTATTGTAACCCTTGAGGATTTTAGAATATCTACTTTAAAAAAATGTCGCGTCACAGACACAATCCTACTAATATTATAAACGAGATAGTTTGTGAGTATGTAATGTTTGTTGCTCTTTCACACAAAAACTACTATGAATTTTGATGAACCTTCACAATAATATAGCTTACATATCAGAATAACACATAAGCTACAATTCATAGAGATATATCGTATATTATACAGCGGGGCGCAGCTAGTATACAATATAATACACAAAATCCCTGTATCCCTGTATATACAAATTAGGCTTAGTGGTCTCATATAAAAGCCATCGGCAGCAGCGTTACGCCGAACGCCGCGTCAAGATGTACTATTAGAAATGTAAGTAGGTATTCTGACATCAGCGTGTGAGAGACCACGACAGTATGTATGCATACCTGTGCGTGTGTGTCATAATTAACGGTGCATATATTTGGCAAAAGGTGTTGGTTTTTATACCGGAGAAGTGTATTGAAGAGATTCAGCCAAATAATAAATTGGACTAAGAATTATTGTCAAGTTTAGTCATAAACCTAAAAAGGGAAACATCCTTTTTCAAACTCAAGCCATAATATAATCAATTACTGTTTAATTTAATTTATCATACTTTATGTTATAGGATTCTCTTTGTTAACGAGAATTAGCTGTTTGACTTGTAAAAGTGCGATTTTATTGCCTATTTACAATAAACGCTTTGGCTTTGACTTTGAAACCTTTACCGACAAGTTATAGGTAAGTATGCTTATTAACTCTTGAATTTTTCACTAACAAACTTATGACAGTTAAACTTAGCATAATACTCGTAATACTAAGGTTAACTTAGTATAAATAGCTACCTATGTACCTACTTCCTTATAGAGAGTACTATAGGTATTGAATCATGCGAAGTTAACTTTAATTTGGCAGAAAATATATGCCATTAATTCAATAAAAATAGGTTTGTAGATAATAACAGTGAAAATTTATTAATAAGTAGGTAGGTATTGGTACCCAAGATCACATAAGTACTACCGTATCTGGAATCGGGTGCTACGAAGAACACAATGCTTAATTACCTACAAGAAGTCAGACTCTGAGTAACTCATACTGATATAACCTTACCTACTTGCTGTTCTAAAACTAAAAACTTTATTCTCCAGCTCCAGCTGGAAATATTATAAAACTTTCACAAAGTACCTATAAAAAAAAACAATATGATACCTACTCATTTCATTAGTAAGTAGTTACTAATTGTTTAACTAAGGTTTAACTATGATATCTGATAAATACGAGGCGGGAACCTACAATGTCGTTTACTTTGTAAGTAACCTATCTCAGCTAATTAGTTAATTATTCTTAGTCTTAAGTCTTAGTAATTTTCATTCTAGTAAAATATCCGTCGACTTTTATTTAAAATCGTATAGCCGTTTAAAAATATTGATGTTCTTAGTCCCTAACCCTGTAGGTGCTTAATATTAAAAACTATTCAATACTATCGACGTCCTTAAACTTTCGCGAACTGAATACATGTTAATTAGTATTTAAACGGGTCTAATTCGCGCACAAACTAATATCAAAATATATAATTTTGACATACCTCGACGTTTCGACCGAGTTACATCGGCCGTGGTCACGAGAAGACTGAAGAATGCGGGTGTGACCACGGCCGATGTAACTCGGTCGAAACGTCGAGGTATGTCAAAATTATATATTTTGATATTAGTTTGTGCGCGAATTAGACCCGTTTAAATACTAATTAACTATCGACGTCCTTTTAGGGGGTTACAGAGACGTAATAAGGATGAGTGTTGGGGCTATCATTTTAATGTTAGATTCTTACGTCACAGCTTACGTTTCCATTTACCTAAGTATATAAGTAGACAAATTCATAAGAATTATAATATCTTATACCATCATGAATAATGTAGGTATTTTAATTGTTAAAATATTTGTATATACCTTACTTAACAATATCGTGTAGGTACCTAAGTGTAGGTAACGTGAAAGAAATGATAAAGCGTTTACTCAAACTAAGAGCAAGTAAGCAGTATTTGTGAGTAAAACAATTAAATAGAATCAACAAAGATAACAATAAAAACATAAAAATATGAAACAGTACATTTAAGAAAGAGTAGGTAGCTAACTAACCGATGGATAGAGTAGAAAAAAATATGTTTCCATTTGATGATGATTCTTGATTGAATCTCGGACAGGAAAATATGGAAACTACATTTTACTCTATCAATAGGTGCTTGTGCAGATAATTATGTACTATGTAGATTCGACATGCCTATATCGTGGCTAAATTGCAAAATCCGGTGTAATGTTATACTTAGGTAGGTACGGCGTATTCTACAATTTGTTTGAGATCTACAATGTCATAAATTAGCTATAAAACATATTTATATGAGATAGGTACCTACTTATGTTGTATTTTTAAGACGACTTCATTTCATTCCAATCCTATTTCCAATAGTTCGTGTAACATGACCGCAAATCGCAATGTAAACTTCTTCCACTCAATGCATTTACAGTAATATGCATCTACTGCATTTACTGTATCTACCTAGCGGGGTGGACTAAGAGCTGATCTGTTATTGATGTAATTTAGAGCTAGGTGCTTTAACAAACGAAAGCTTGTAAGTCTTGTTGTCTAGTTGCACCTAACAATCTTAATAACTGCACAGTGAACACCTACCTACCTAATACCTACGTAATTAAAATCTATCCAACCCCGTTTTCATTCCAAAGCTATAAATAACGCGTTGTTGTGGTTCTGTTGCATTCAGCTGTTTCAGTTAAAGGATTGAAAATTGTGTGTAAACGAATAGGCGCAGGCCACTGTCGCTGGCACAAACTTTTCACATTAAACACTTTTGCCCACCGTCATCCTGACGTGACGGAGTGGGGTTACCGCGCATGCGCAGCGCGTGCCAAACATGACACACTTGTTTGGCGCTCATAATGATCCAAGTTTCCAAATTCAAAGATTTTTTTTTATGATAAAAAATACTAATCTGTACTTAAATAAAAAGTGATAAAACATCCCATGTCAGCCGCTGCAAGCTGCGACATACACACCATAAGCATACACCGGCGATCGTCTATACCTAAACCACGACGTTCCACGCGAGAGGAACTCAGCAATTTTGATTAGGTACAGAACAGAAAATCCGAACGGAGGAAAACTCTCATGTAATTGCCGCAAGAACTGTTGAAAAAAACGCGCACGACCGTCTGTGTCGAGGCGCGCGCGCGGTGTGGCGGCGCGCGGGGCGCGGGCCGCCCGCCGGCGCGCTGCGCGGCGCCCCGGCTCGGATTGGCCCAGCGGCCGGGGGGCCGGACGCCACGCCCCGGCTACGGCCCCGCTCGCTCGGCCCGCGGCAGTGTCCGTCAGACTGCCGAGCGCGCCGGGCCTCCCGCTTCCCCGCGCCTCGCTCGGCCACGCCGCGTCCCGTGATCGAACCTTACAATATCATCAGTTAACAACCGTCGCGAGTGCATTATGACACTAGTGAGCTAGCGGGCCGCTGTGACGGTGTCCAATAATTTATGTGTATGTGTGCGCGTGCTTGTGTGTTGTGTTAGATTGGGCCCGTGACGAAAAACGTTCGTGGTGGCCAGCGGAGCCTTGCACCCGGGCTCGGGCCGAGCTTTCATGGCTCAGCCTAGGGTACGTACGCAGCGGCGACACCGCAGTAACACACCACTCACCCGCCGCTCGTAGTAGAGCCGATGTAGGGCGTACCGACGATCATGACAAGACGCTTGATAGTAGTGATAACAGTGCTGGAAACAAGACATGCGTAGGCGAAAGTGTTAGCCGTGTAGGTAGAACAAAAACGCGTCGGTCATATCGTAGAAACAAAGGTAAATCACGATAGAGACCTCTTCGATTAGGACGCGACGTCCGAGACGGCACATTACCCGTGTTTCGGCACCGGGAAGTGTTTCTAACAAGTAGGACATGCCTTGCATACGTAATGCCCCCTATACAATGTGTTTAACGCTCGCCGACGCATTACCGCCGATAAATGTCAACCAAATGAATGCATCATAAACATAATATTATGTGACGATAATGTAATCGCGGCGTAATAACGCACGTGCAATAAAACTAAAGAAATGAATGACAATTATGATTGTAACGCGCAAAGTTATGGAGACAGCCGAGTAGGTGACGTCTGAGACAGACATAGCAACGGTCCGTGAATAAATCTGATCGCTGAATAAATGAATAAGTCTGAATATTTTGGCCACCTGACGGAATAAGTAGTACCCGCGTTAAGAGATACAATAAAATGGGATAAAATGGCATCCAGCGGGGGGCCATTGTCGCTCGCTGCTCTCTTATGGGACACTAAAATCTGTAGCTTTACAAGCAGCTTTAGACGCACGGTTACACACAAAAGAGTGCATCTCAGAAACCAACAATAAAATTCAATTGACAATGAAAGAAAAGTTTTTTTTTTATTGTGAGCCACAAAGATGTCCCTAACGGAATCTCGGGGACAACTTTCTAAAGATTTAGGGGAGCATTGTTTTTGGCGTAGGGGACATAAACTGTAATCCTTTTCCGGGGAAGTGATATTATTATTCAAAACGGGTGGAAGTTACAGAAACAAGTTTAAAAGTGTCACTAAAGTCTCAGACTCCGATGTCATCTACATACACTTAGCCTAAATAATTAACATTATTATTATGATAGACGAACATTAAATGTTAACAATGGATTTAAAAATACATTCCGCATTTATTTTCATTTCGCTAATTCTAAAACTGGTATAGATCGAAATCGAATGAATAATCTGCATCTTCAATAGCAATTTGACAGAATCCATTATGCCAATCGACATAGGTGATATCGTGGATCGTCCGGCGAATGTGTCATTTGCATTGATTTGGTTGCAAATTAAATGATTGTAACTGTAACATATACAAAAATGCAGTGCTAATGGGACAGATAACATAGTTAACTGATATTTCTGAGTTAGTAACAGTGCAAGTTTATTAAATGTTAAGTTAAATGGTGCGAATCTCCGCGCCGTCGGACACTATACGCGATAGAGTCGAGCTGTTTTCACTAGACGTCTCATAAATAAATGGTATATCCCCTTTATTTTTAATGTTTTTTAGAGTTTAAAGATTACAGACGCTAATTGGATCAAAAATAATAAATCCTCGTAAAAATACACATCTGTCAGTTAATTTAATTGATAGGTATATGCAAATAGTATGAAATGTTCTAAATGCTAAGCTAAGTAAATGCAGTCCATAGAAATAAATCATCCGACGGTATAGCTAAGTGGTAGGTAGGTTATAAAAGTGCATTTTATTACTTTAAAAATGTTGTAGAGAACGTAAGAAATGTAATTTGAATTAGCGAGTGTATCTAATTATATAATAATTAGTTTAATACTTATTTAAATAATTTAAATAGAGTGATAGTAAAAAATATCTAAATTAGATTTTTAAAGAGTCTTCTGCGTCTACGTCTTAGCTTTAAACCATATGATAAAAATTACTTATATTAGGATGCCTAACTCTATACCAAATAACAACCAATTGTAACTTAAAGTTATACCCACTACATAAGAAACCCAAAATTAATAAAAACAACATCAAATTATAATTATACCTAGGGCCACGGCAGATATCTCGCTACGCCACGAATTGAAGTGCCAACTGTGTAGATAAGCAATATAAAACACATTTTCACTAAAACAAATAAAGTTCTCCATAATAAATAAGCTAACTAAAATCATATCCCTGGATATCTTTATACCACAGCATATTAAACTAATTTTTACATGTTATAGCTACAAAAAATCGTGAATTCTTTTTTTATTTGTTTTTTATTTTTAAAAACGTGGGATAAAACACTAGGATTGATCTTGTAACGTGGGTATCGCTTGCAGACATATCATTTCACATGCACATCACACCCATGCTAGATGGTGTAATGCTAGATGTTTGTAAGTTGAAATTGTTTGGACACCATTAAAAAAAGTGTATCTAATAAAGCATTGAAGCGTCCCCCAGACCCACCCTGCCCTGAGTGCACCCCTGGACGCGCTAAGCGTAGCGAGCTGACTTCGCCAAAATTAATTCATAAAAATACTTAATGGCCAAAATGATGTTTGCCGAAGACTTGTCCGAACATTGTGGTGGTATCGGGTTTATGACACTGATATAAAATATCAGTGATAACGGATATCAATTTGTGTAATAGTCTAGTATCACGATTATCGAGTAGAGGACAGTGTCGGGTGTACACCACAAAATGAGACCGATAACATGTGTTCCGGCTTAGTGTCAAGCAGCCGTGATGGGAAATTGAAAATAAACATGGCGTTGGTTGGTTAATACATTTTTTTTATTTTTTCGAAGGTACAGATCGATTTTACAACCTCTAAACTCGAATCCAGGAAAACTCCGTTCTGTTGTCAGTTCAAAGTAGTTTTTTGAAATAGTGTAGCTACTAAATTGGATGGTAGGTACTTAGGTAGTGATTTGATTTCCTATAAATCGTTATAATATAATTTACTTTACATTAGAACTAGAGAAATAAAACAGTGTTGCAACATTCTTGCCGTTACAGGCATGAAGATTGAAAAGATCGATTTTCAATCTTCAAGATATCCACTTTCCAGTGAATTAGGTAGGTACCTAACCTACCTATTACTTACCATGTAGGTAGGTACATAATATTTATTTTGTTTTAGTTATGGCTTCGCACGGTTTGTGCATATAGCCAGTTATTTTACATAATAATTACTATGATAAAAAGTAACGATTGTCAAAATTCACAGGCAGGATTATTGACTCTTTTTTTTTAAGTTTCCGCTTCGCACAGTTTGTGTATTTAGTCAGTGTCAGGTTCTGTAATATGAAAAATATCTTTATATTCAGTAAATAACAGTACAGGACAGTACAGGCTGTATTATTATTATTAGGTATTATTTTAATCTACATAAAGCCAAATTGTAGTTGGTTATGTCACGATTCAGTAAAGTGATGGTAAAATATTATCAGGAAATAAGTTAAAATATTACTACAACTACTTAGGTAATTATTTTGTAGGTATATGTAAGAGACGGTTAGGTAGACGTGAATTTAAGATTAAACATGATGCTTAGTTCGAATGCTCGTGTGCGGTTATAATTACTTGTTAATAGCATTAATAATAACATTCCAACTTGCAATAAAATAATATAAATGACAGTAGGTACACATTATTTGGTAAGGCGAAACAAAAAAAAAATGCAAATGCCAAAACATTATTGTAAGTGCTTCATATTAATTTTGGGCAAACGCATAACTTACTTAACTACAAAAAAACTCGAGTTATTATATTTTATAATATGTATTATCTTGTTGGTAGATCCAATATAAATTATTTTTATAATAAAAAGTTCAACGGCCCCGGTCAGCTGCTGAGATCATTGATTTATTTAATTTTATTTCGATTTGTAAATTGTCAATAAACATAGTCTGTGAATTTGCCTTAACTATAATAATTATTATCTAACTTTTGCTTAAAATCAGGGGGGAGGGGATCGGTAGATGTGGCGTTTTTATACACTTTTGGATTATGAGAACAACCCATATTCATGTTATTAGATATTATACTAGTAGGTACGTACATCTTAACTCGTTTTTCAAAATAATTAGAAACATTAAGACGAGTATAAAGTACACAAGTACCTAGGTCGGTAAATTTTGTCCGTTTCTAAATATCTATCTACCTATAACAATTAAAATATATAATAATATTCAGTTTTGAGCTATGCACCGCAATAAAATCAAGATACCTAACAAAATAATTATTATCCGTTATATTGCGATGATATTACAATAATAAAAATGAATATAAATCAGTTTAACAAAACAAAACTGATTTAAATATTATAATGTACATTTACTAATTATATACCTAATTTACTATTTAGTGTGTCTAAATTCAACGTTAAATTATTTTTAGGCAACGCTTAAAATTACACCGTTGTGGCCATTATATACTTAATTAAAATAAAAATCACGTAAAACTTAAGACAAGACATTATAAGTATGCAATTGTTATGCTTCATAAAGATTAAGCTTCCTTCTCGACCCTTATTTTGTAAGACTGAGCGTGGATAGCTTAAAACAGTATTTTATTGTAAATTTTACTGCAAATAAAACGTACGGAGTTTATGTGGCACTTCAGTGTCTATCTACAGGCAGAAAGAATGTTTGAAACGTGATAATGTATAAATAAATAATACCCAGTTTTTTTTTTAATTATATATATACAATAATAAGGAAATAAATTACATAAAAGTATAGGTGTACATCTATATTAACATTAAATTGAAATGGAAGTTGTAATTATTAACGTTTCAATAGTGAATTTAACAAATAATATATTTGCTTATAAGTACTTTCAGATTAAACAAAATCTTCATAATAGGTACATTTACGCATAATTAATATACTCGTATTTCTAATCCATAATACCTACATAACTAACATAAATACTTATCGAAGTACAACATATTATATTTCTACTTGTTATTTGATTTGAACAATCCTTTTACCGTGAGTTATTTTTAATTAAATTAGGAACTATATTATAGCCACAAGTACGCATATAATAATGCATTTAATCGAATTTTCAATCTCATGGAGAAAATTGACAATCGAAATGAGATGAGAGAGAGAGAGAGAGAGAGGCATACAGACAATTTTACTCCATAAGATTATAAATCCATAGGACTTAGTATTCTTTCCTGAATACCAATTAAGAAAGAAAGCATTCGTCAGGGAAACAAACAATTACCCAACATAATATTGAAATCAGTATACTTATCCTAACTACATACTTACTTAGTAGGTAAATTTCATATAAGTACAGTTCATACTGTAAGGTAAGTACTGTTCCTAAGTACGGTCGTGTTATTAAATAGGTAGTACTCTGAGCTTTTTGTGTAGGCCACATAGGTATACTTAGTTAAAAAATATAAATTATAATTAATCAATAATATTTTTTATTAGATATAAAATTGAGTTAAAAATTGTTAAATATTTAGTGTAGGTTAGGTAGCTACGTATTTTAATGTGGGCTAACTATTCATTTGAACAATCAATAAAACTGCTTGTAGTGACTGTAAAACATGAATAACAATGTATTATGTGCTGGCGGGAATAAAACATTTGTAGCACTTAATTCTTATAAATAAACTCCACGTTGTATTATAAAACCACTAACACAGCTAAAACGTATCTGAGTATTTTTAAATTTTAATTCGAACGGATTGCCGGCCGCCATTACGCGAGCTTTTTTTTCTAAGACGGCGCCAATCTGCGGGCTGCGACCGTTCGTAGCGCATTAAACTTATTATAGCCACTTACTTTCAGTACTAAAGATAATACCGGTATTGTATAGGCAATTCTGTGCACATTTCTCGATAAAAACAACTCGATTTTATGTTTTAAGTGTTGAAAAATGTCCCACCATTATTGCCGCACGAAAACGATAAGGTGACAAAATTACCGATGGTTTTTTTTTTTAATTTTTAAGGTTGGCAATGGCGCAAACGTATTCTGCCGTTAGGTGTGAAATTACGGCTTGTTACAGGAAGCGTAGATAGTAAAATATAATTAAGTGTTTCCACTTAAAGATAATTTTATCGCTTCGAATGCACTATTATTTTTTCATTAACAATCAACCGATTAACGACATATTCATAGAGTGAGCTTACACTTATTCCGCGGTATCAGCTGTGTAACGAAATCCGATACAATTTATTACTGTCAATGAGATAAATTCGATATCCTTTGTCTCCAATATAAGTTTCGACGATATAAATCAAGATATTCGGACAAGTTCATCGATCAAACCGAAATACTATTATAATTTGAGCAGATAACACAATATCGATTCGTTATTATACTAATTCGTTGATGCTCGTAACTCATAAAATCTCTAATTTAAAGGTTACAAAGTGGACGTTCTGAAATCAAATCTAATTATTATCGAGTCGAACAATCTTCGTAAACGGAACGCTGGTTCACAAATTAAAACCGGGCGCGCCTATCGCATTTCTAATTTCGAATGTGGAACTCCATTTGGAATATAAATGACATAGGCCTGGCGCTCGCTGGCCGGCGGCTAGTGATGGAGAGTGCTCGCTGAAATAGATCAATGTTTATGAACCGCTCGCGGCTCACTCGCAGCTCTTTGATTCGCACTGACATCTGTCAACTCTGCGTCAGTGGACTCGGCGTTTTTGTATCTTTGAACCGAAAAAACAGCTTAATTGTGATTAATTAGACCGATCGAACATTGTGTAGATGACGTGAATTGAGAAGTTTCAATCTTTTTGCGTTCCCCAAAGTAGCATTTGAAACGGTCAACGCTTCGACCGTTGACCAGATAAATAACATTTGATATATTATAGTCTACTATAACAGTATACGACAAAATGATATATTATTACAATAAAACTCGGACCGGTCCCGGACATAACGTTTTAATGCCGCAGTGATTAGAACTAGACATTTTTCAAGTGAGATCGTAACTTTACGTCACTGATCGTAGTGGGTGTAGATTACTGGAGAGTTCCTTAATGGCATTATGGAATTGATTAGAAAAAAACGTAAATTCCCAAACGACGTGGGAAGATACACGGTCTACACGGAACACGGCGCTCGTTTGATCAATTCCGGATGTATTAGCAAAATTTATACATTAATGCTTAAGAAAATAGCTCCAAGACGTATTATGTAATTTTATGTGAGCTTTGCGATTTGAATAGTCGCTGGGCCGGTCGAGACATTAATTTTACTCTAATATCGGCTAGAATGGGCGAAAAGTGAACGTAACCATCGTAAAATCGGTTATAGGCATATTTAAAAACATAGTATTGAATAGAAAATCGATTGTTGCACCAAAATTGTCAATACGAAATTATTGTTTACCGTTAATAAATATAATTATGAACTTGGATATACAAACACTGTAACGTCAACGAGCTTTCGCTTGCTTGGAGGCTGTTCGAGCAAGCGATTGCGATGACAATGACGGGAGCGTAGGCAAGCACTAGTGCGCTCCGCTCCCGCCGCGCCACGTCGCTCCCGTCGCTCGCGCTAGCTCGCTGCGTCTCCCGTCGGCACTCGCCCAGGACTCGCAGGAGTCGCAGGCCCCAGCGAGCGCGGTCAAGCAGCACCTCATTGTTTTATTCCCACCGCGTACCTTTTTCAATTTGAATATCGCTGTTCATTTTCAAATTGGCTCTTTGTAGACGCGCCTTAATTGCGCAGTTTGGATTCAAATGTAATTCGCTCGGTCGCTAATTTGAGGGTTTATTGTGTAGCCGAACGTCTGACACCGGCTTTAGGCACACCCGCGGCGGCCGATCGGAATACGGAATACGTCGGCGAAACGATGCCGACTGCGTAATAACCGTGTAGGTATCGGGATACGGAGTGACTTGAATCAGGTTAGAATGACGACTCTGTTGTGTGAACATTTTTAAGGCGTAGTTTGTTATTGAGTTGGAAAACCCGCCGGGGTTCCAAGATGCGAGTTTCTTGTTGTTTGTTCATAAGTAGGTATCTACTAATTTAACCCAGTAGTACCTTCTTACACAATATTACTCTATATTATTATATATTTAGTAGCAACTTATTCAACAGTTTGGCAGAAATTCAACTGTCTATTTTGTAGTATTAGAGTACACTCCAATGACTTGTAAATCACATTAAATCTTATCCGGCAATTCATTTAGACTCAAATTGTCGAAATATGTTTCCTGGTCGCATATTCACGTCACTATTTCTTTCGCGCGTTCAAAGTTTATCGACGAACGACAAATCCGACTCCCGTACAGTAATTCGTCATTACGCCTACAGAATCTAGATACGAATTAAATAAAATGAATCGATGCGGGATGAGTCGGCGCGATCCATGAAGGGTTGGAACAATGCGCAGCTCTATCCGAGGCTGTATGTCGGACATTACCAGTGCCATGTTCCGACGAAAATCGACGTATCGACGTTCTTTTTTCGAATTTCTTTTATTTTTAATTCTTTTCGGCTATCGTTCTGTGATTTTTTCAATTTTATAACGAGGTTTGAAATCGGAATCACGTCGGCCCGTCACTGGCTATTTAGCGCGCGCCTCGGCGACACTTTTTAGAGTAATGGCCGCTTACTGGCTGAATAGAAAAACGTGGCGGGTGATTAGGACCGTCTGTTTCCTAGACTATCTCTTCCTCTAATCTACATGCGTGTACTGAGAAGCGTTGATTTTACACAATACAGTCCTTAAAAGACGTGTAAAGCCCCTAATAAATTCGTGTAAAGTCTCTAAAAGATGTTTAATGTCATCAAAAGATGGATAAGCAATAGTTTAGGGAGTACAGTGAGTGTTTTCGTGGCCGGTGGGTCGATGACCAAGTGATTGCCAAGAACGAGTCCCGCGCATCATTCCGTTTGTATATCTTGATAAAGCTCTTTAGATGAAATTATAAATTCCCCGGCGACTAACGACATTGCCGTTGGCGTCAACGATGAAAGTTAAAAATAAACAATTAAAGTGTTTAATTATTTATGGTAGAGACGTTCTATAACTAAAACTCAGAGGTTTATAGTTTTTAGTATAGGTATAAGTACGTAGACTTAGTAAAGCATTTATTCTCTGGTAGAGCTTACGAAACGTAGGAATAGTATTCTTCGTTCAAAAATAGTTCACAAACACGTCACTCACAAATGAAACGAAACCTATGTAGGTATATAGTGACATTGGATGGACCTATAAAGTTACAGTTATGAAGAGCCCACTCAAGAAACTTCATTCGTTCAAAATCCTCCTCCCGGATATCACAGAATTATTTGAAATGTAAAAAAAACAGCGAAATATAATATGTTAAATAGCTAAATACTCATGACTATGTGTTATAGACAGTAGATCTCAAACAAAACTTATATAAAGGCGGAGTCTTCGTTCAAAAATATTCCGTCTAGAAATGCGTCACTCAGAATTCGAAGTTTAAATAGTCAATCACGAGCGTCGGTGTGGCTAATCTCGCATTCACAGCCACAATAGAGGTAACGAACGGACAAACGGACAGACGCGGTAATAAGGCGCGCGTGGGCGGCTTTATGTCAACGTTATTTATGATGAGACACCTTTTTTCAAGCTTTTCGCTCTGGCAACATAGGATTTAAACAAAATAATTCAAACGTTATTGTTGGAAAAATTTAGATTAATAAAGTTGGCGTTCTCATAAAGTAGTTACATAGGCTCATACACATATACGTTATAGTGTAACTTTCTTTCCAATAAAAAAAAAACAACTTCCCGCGTTAATTTCACACAGACAATAAAATACGATTTCGCTCGTTCGAAAACGTTAAAAGTGCATCGTTCCAAATTTGAAATTGTAAAAGTGAAACTGTACCGTCTTCAATTTTACTGGCTACACGAGAATCCTTTAAGTAGTTAAGTAGATAATATTGATACGTTTTAATAAAAGCAAAAAGATACGGCGAGCGTTGGCCGAGTGGAGAGGAAATCTTTATCTTAACGAGCTCGTATTTACGTGAAATCTGAGAGAGAGAGTCTCGAAGTGTCCCCGACGGCGATAAGGCCGCCTATCGCCGGTCATGTGCCAGCTATTGACCTCTCTGTTTACATCGCCAGCCGTCGCAAGTACGCAAAACCACGATAACACAACACTACTTCAATTTGTAACCTAATCGCGAGTCTAAGGTTAATGGTCTCTTAAAATCAATTTGAAGCAGTTAATTTTATTAATTAGAAGCCAATGTCATGATAAAAAAGTGAAGTTTAAAATGGCGTTCGATCAGCTGACTCGCGGCGGCGCGACTGCGGTTTGTTTTTTTAAAGAGTTCAAATTAAAATTGGAATGGCGAGTAAAACTTTCATCCGCGGCCTTAAAGCGAGTGTTAACGTTTCCTCCCGATACTTTCCGAGCGATAAATCTGCTCGCGAATCGACCGAATCCGTGCGTCGAACATCGCGTTCTATTATTAAAAACAGAAAAACACTCCAGCCAGCTCTCACGCGGCGACTGCAGCTGGCTCAGCCAAATTCGAATTTAGAACGGGCCCTACGAGATTCGAATTCGGATTTAGAACGGAGGCCGGAGTTGCCAGTGCCGCCAGACACGACCAGTGATTAAGGAGCTGGTGGAGTGAACGCTATCGGTTTATTGACATGTTGTCGCGCCGCGCCGCCTGTCCCCGTGCGGATGAGCAAATGGAATAATGGACGTCTGGGCCCGCATCCGCCGCTCACTCGGATACAACTCTTGCGCGCTCTGGATACAATTTTTCAATTAAATCGACCAGACAGAAGATCCCTAATAGGTGTCGTTAAGAAGTCGTGTGCCCGATTTTCGAACTGTCCCCGTAACGAGGCCGTTTTATTAGTATTTATGGTCGGAAACAACGCATGGAGCATTCTTTGGCCTCTTGGATCATGAATGAAGCGGAATTTACGAGCGGCCGCCGTAATGTAGAGCCGCGCCTAGTCGAAGCCGCCCATAACTCTACCTAAAACCATAGAGTCGACTCCACATTTCGATTTGGTCGCGTTATAAACAAGATTTTTCTAAGTTTTACGGCGGTATTACGGCCGAGAGGCAGTAAAATTCGATACGTGCATACGACCGGCTAACGACTCTTGATTTACCACTATCAATTTGAAGAATACATAAAAACACACCTGAATGATAGCTACCTACTCCGGTTTGATGATCATGTTTTATTGTGTCGAATCTATATCGCGTTCCTCTTCGCGTATGGGTAGGAAACTATCGAACGCGCCGTAGATATGTTAATAATAATTTTTACTATAGAAATGGGTACATTGTTCAGTGTTACGAATCGTTTCTGGTGGCCCCTCGAGTGGCGCACCAGATGACGCGCTAGAGGGAGACGGAGAGCTCGAAGGGTGGCGTCCATCATACCCTCCCCGTGTCAGGAACAAGTGTCTGTCGACCCTAACCGGCCTTTTTACATAAAACCTCACATAGGAGCCGCAGAAGTAACGCTGCAGGAACGTTCTCACCGCTCCGCGAGATCGCTCATATCTGTAGCCGCAAAGTTAATATTCCACTTCTCGGAATCGACCTACGCTAATCTCCAAACCGCAGTCGTAAAAAACGATCACCCCGCGGCCGTTCTGGCCAAAATTTAAATAACTGAAGCGATTAATAACCGAGAGGTTAATTAGCGCAACAGGGCGCGGGCTCATCAGCGCACCGACGTGATGCATGCCTGTCTAACCTCCACGACAATAACCCAGGATTCACATCGGTGGCCAAAGGAACGCAATCGGCTCGGCCGCGCAAAAACCGGCCGTTCGAAAACTTATTACCCGCAAAAGATTCCCAGCGAGAAAAAACCACAAGAATGTCATTTAAAAAAATTAAAACGTACGATTCTTATTTTTTCTTTATGGCAACCCAAATGGACTAAAGGTTATCTTCGAAGGAAAAAAGGCGGGCCAGAGCGATTCCATTTTTAAAACGTATCATTTAATTTTGGAACCGGCTTTCAAGACGTCAAAAGGTAGTCATTACATATTTTGTGGCCAGTACGGCTTAGCGCCCATAGATTATAAACTATTTTTGAGTTATTGTCTTCATTACGGCGAGTGTTGTTCGAGGCGTTTTAGTTATTTTTGTGAACAACAATGTGGTGGTTATGTGACATAATATTTTTTTGTGTTGGTACAAAAATTTCCAATGAAAGATATTCGAGTGTCTAATTGCTCGCATACTGCATCCATAATTTGTAATAGAGGTGTGAACGATCATTACAGAATTTTAATAACCCTCATCCCTCCATACGTGACGGAATGTTGACTGGCACTGACCTAAAACTGTATGGGAAAAACTGACGTTGACATTTGAGCAAGCTCACCTTTATGTTAATGACGATAAAAGTTAGAATTGTGCAGCATTTGTTAAGGGCCAGTAGTGCGACAAACGCCTACAACAAATGACGTAAGCGGTCCCGAAGTATGTCAGGCGGCGGCGTGCGAACGCAACGAGATTTGATTGATCATGACATCCCCAAAACATAGTTGTTTTTTGTGAGGGCAACACTTTTGAGAATTTATATTTCGAACTGTACACATGTGGCATTCCTTTAAAAAGTTGAAGGATTAGAGTGAAGCGATTAAAGTCCTCTGATAGAGAGTCCAAGACTTATAAACAGTTTGTAGAGATTATGTTTGAGTAGAATGTTCCAGACTGTTATAGAAATAACGCTTTATTATATTTTATTTCTAGACTTCCTAATAGTGGAGTTGGTTGTTATCTCGACCGCAATGAAATTCGCCCGCGTGGTCCAGTCACCACCTTTCATTGAAATATTATTTGGTAGTAGGTTACTCAAATACTCAACCGCTAGTGGATATTAAATTGTACATTCGAAGAAACAAGTGTTACAAAAATGTGACGTTTGACTTTGAGTCATCTCGTAGGTGCTAATAAAGACAAAATTATTGTATTGTCCTCAAAGTACCTTATTCTGTACGGTAACCTAAAAAATAATAATGGGAATTCAAGATGACATCTCTGCACAGGTTTTTGGTGTTATTTTCTCATTCAATCGTGATAATTATGCATTCTTTTCAAATTATAAGTTTAATAACTTGGTTAAAACATGTTTATGTTAAATACTTTCTTTGTTAATAATGTTCAAAGCTTTGATACCTACCTACAGTAAGTTCTTTTAATTTTAACGCTTAGGTTTTTTTTAATGACGAGGAAATGTTATACAGTTAAGCCCATAAAGCTTGTATCTTTTTAAAATGATAACACTAATGAGGCTTTGCGTTGGTGCCATTGAGAGAGGCTTGCTGACGTCATTTCCAAAACATTAGTTAAATAAAAGAATATACCATAATTCTCGTAAATGATATTTATAAAGAAACTAAGAATAAGAACCAAAATAAAGACTATTTAAAAATAACATACTGGTTCCCATCACTAGCTCGCTGGACCCATGTTTTGTAGAAGGTCGAAAGCTTACTTAAGTGTCAATGTAAAGTACTACGTAGGCAGCTTATGAATAAATAATGAGTGTCCGATGCTAGAAACCGTGTCGGAGCGACGCGTTCTTAATCAACAGGAAAATGCTATTTTTCACATAAGTTATAACAGTTAAATAGCAGTTACAACGAAACAGCTGGTTGCGTTAAATTTTTGAACACATTTCGTTGCGATATGTGCAACAAAAGTAATTTATCGAATGCTTTCTTTGTTGTTTAGAATGTAAGACAATAATATGAAATATTGGTCCCGTTGTGTAGTCAGCTACAAAAATGCTATGCTAGAAAGGTTTTGAAGAAGTGTTTGCACTAATTTCCTTATGTGTAACGTTCACAGCGGTCGCTAAAATAATCTATTTAAATAAAAGTAAAATACTGGGAATGCACAAAATACAATACAACTTGGAATAATTACTATTTTGTTACAGAATAATATAATATTTTTGTCTTTGCTAATAAGTCTTCTAAAAAGAAAGGATTACCCACACCCTGTTATCAAATGGAACTATGAAAGATAGCAAACTCTGACATAGGCTTAAAGTTATCTGAGACTTTAGATTGCTAATTTGTGTTAACTTAAATATTGATTCCTTTTCGCTCCTGAGCCCGATTGTACCAAATAAACAAATCCAATAAACGTGTAGGTGCTTTACATTTTACTCTATTGAGACTACATTTGATAGCTTGTAGCCGGTTCCCTTTATGTTAATTTGTACAAGTAATTATTACCAAAGATGGTAAATAACTTTCCGCCTGGTGTCTGGTACCCAGAACTGTCAAGTCTCCGTCCATCTCTCAAGGACTTTATTTCCACATTACGGTATTCGTTGCAAACGTCAATTTAAACAAAACCTTCGTTTCCCCCAAACATAAGTTTCGTTATCTGTGGTTCGATCTCGCGTGACGTTGTCGATTCGAAATGAATGGAACGCGGCTTTCCACGGTCGCCATCTTGGAAAATATGGCGGTTACGTACCTAGCGATTTGCTTTAAAAATTTCAGTTTCAGGTTAATTAGTTTTTTTATTACGGTACACATGAAATGCTCCTGTAAATTAAAACGGTTAGGTTATTAAACGAGTCAGGATAAAATATGGATTTGTTGAGAAACTAGTTTCTGAGATGCGAGCTAAAATAAGAACGTAACAACGATTTCTTTGAAGAATCTCGAGTAATGTAATATCACGAATATAATTAAATGTTAGTTCTACACATGTGAATATTCCTGGTATAGTCTTAAATGAACTTGTTAGAATTTTTCTGGTAAAATTAAAATTATTTATACGCCAGGATTAATATCATGATCCACATTAAAATGGTCAGCTCCACTCTAAAAAGTACTGCAATACTTCTTATTTATTACAATATTATAAAAATGTCGCTAAACCTCACGTTTCTATTAATTTTATGCTTCATTCTTATAACTCTACAGAAAAATACTATAGCAATCCGTTACAAAAATTGAAGCAAACGCAAACGAACTGTAGACACAGTAGGTATTTAGGTACGAGTTTGAATTTGTTTTTACGTACCTACTACCTACTTGGAACTCTTAAACAAATCACATGAGCCTAGACGATGTTGCAAAGGTTTTGCAAAAACTTGCAAAAAATTATCGGATTCAGATTAAAATCCATTCGAGATGAACCGGCAATACAGCCGAAGAAAAATTCAAATAAACTTGAACAGTTCTATACATACTTATTTCGATTTTTTTTGTCTAATTACAATTTCTTACTAGATACAATAATATGTCTAATGAACAAAGGAAACTCCCCCAGACTTCCCAATGATTCACGCCACCACAGAGTATCCTCGTGCTACAAGCTACAGATGGCGATGCTCGCTCTGCTCATACCTACAACAAATTTAGGTATTCGTCACACCCATTGTTCGAAACATGCTCCAATAAAAATACTTAACTTAGCCGCCATTTTAATATCGCTTTGATACAAATACAAACATAACTCCTCGGCCAAATGAAAGTAAACCGTAACATCGGGAGGCAGCGTTCGAATTTCTTTGTCCGCGACTTGTTTGAGCCGCTCAAGGAAATGGTTCAGTCTGTATCGCAGTAAAGTCCAGTATTGTTCCTCCGTCCAAGGTTTATAGGAATGTGTGATCCAGTTCGTGGTAATTATGATTTAGAATGACATTTACGACGTCGATTACTGTTGTGTTATTGTAACTGTTGCGATTTGTTCAATCACTCACTGGTTACTGGATATTTGGTTATGCTCTGGTGCTTAATTGTTAGCAATGCTTTCATGTCATTGTAAAAAAACTATTTAAATTATACTAATGTAGACTTGTTTGTAAATAGGGTGAAGTCGGGCACCCAAGTTTAGTTATACTTACCTATGAAAAACTAGTTGATCCGACAGACGTTGTCCTGTTATTGTCTCTATGAGTGAAAATGAGTGACAGTAGTCAACTATACAACCCGATTTTATCAGATATATTTTTCCCAGTTTCAAAATGTACCCGTGATAACGGGATAAATAGTAAAAATTCTATATCCTTCCGGTTCTCAGCTACCTCCCCACCAATTTTCAGCCAAATCGGTTCAGCAGTTCTTGAGTTATAAAAAGTGTAACTAACACGACTTTCTTTTATTAATATAGATAAGAAAAACACAAGGCAATGGGTAAATTAGATGGCAAACGAAAATCTGCTATTATTTCCCCTCCATTAAACTTGGGTTTACAGATAAAAACGCGTCACTAATAATTATGATAATAATAAGGTAGGTAAGTAGACACCTATTAAGATAATTATCGCCATTGTATAATAATAATTATGCTTCAAACAACGCAAATTGATATTATACATACTTACGCGATACAAATAGATATTTTCAAAGTAATCTATATCTAGTAATCTATAAGTATTAATATTCTTACATTAATAAATATGCAATGCTGTTCGTTGGTAAACGAGCTTGAGAACGGCTGGACTGATTTTGCTATTTTTTGTTTATAATTTTTCGTGCATTACCTACTACATAATAATATAGCCCCATCCCTATTTCCCTTTCGGGAAGGCAGAATGCATCTTAAAATATAATCTTATTCGTTGTCATAATTTTAGTCATAGTCCAAATTAGGCTTTAATAAGAAAATAATCACAATTCAGCTTGTAACTGTCCCACTGCTGGGCAACGGCCTCCCCTCACCTTCGTGAGGAGGATAATATCCACCATGGGCGCCCGGTCTGGATTGGTGGATACATACCTGTAAAATATTTCTCCGACATGTTGATTTCCACACGAGAATGATGAAAGAAAATTGGAAAGGTTGCCCGAAAAATAGGCAAATACCATTCTAAGCATCACCAATCAACGACACGAACGAATTTAAAAAAAAAAGAAAATTTTATTTTACATTAAATTATTTTTATTAATCACAGACAACAAATTGAAATCATTAATAAATCGATTTTGAAGCGATCGATACGCAGATAAGTTACACCAAGAATTTGGATTAGTGCTAATTGACTGTGTGAATGCGAGTACGTGTTAATAGATAAGATAAATCAAATCAAAATAAATACAGTAAGCATGGCGTCGCTTGGGTTGCTTCCAAATTCCACGTGTAATTTGTGTGATAACTGAATACTTATTTTGAGGTGCGTTTTAGATAATTGCGATAGATGATTCTTGATAATTAGATAAAGAAAACATATAGAAAATATGAGTAGATATACATAGATACAGAAAATATAGACAAACCAAAATTAATGACAACATTTTCCTTCATTTATACTTCTACATTATAATAATAATAATCTATAGGTAGTATTGTAAATATGTAATATTATAAAGAGGAAAGATTTTATAGTTTGTGTTTGTTTGTTTGCATTGATTAGGCTCCGAAACTACTGAACCGATTTGAAAAATTCTTTCATTGTTGGGAAGCTACACTATCCCCGGGTGACATAGGCTACTTTTTATCCCGTAAAAATTAACGGTTCCCGCGTGATAAGTAGTTTAGCTATCGCGGGTGAAACCGCGAGGCGCTTCTAGTACTTATGTATTTTTGGTTTATAATATATTTGTTGTATTTCAGTTTATAATTACTATGGTTGTTAATTAGATTGCCGCAATAAACATTTATGTAAGGTAGGCTCTATCTACCCAATTATAAAATCTTAACAAAATTATTTTATTCTGTTTGAAACATAAAATTTAATTAACATAGCTGTGTAAATACTTGAAGGATGTAACATTAAATATTATTACTAGTGTCGTTAGACATTAATTACCTATATACCTACTACTATAGTTTATAATTACTAATCTCGTCAGTATAAAATAATTGGGCTCCATAAAAATTAAGTACTTAATAATTATATAAATATTGTACTTACTTCATATTTATGTACTATTTGAATTACGACTTCTGTCGCAACTAAGAACATACCTACTTGGACTAAGCAATAGAAAGGTTTTTTTGGTTCTCGTAAATATAAAATATATCATAAAAACCTGAACCCTAGCTGAAAACATGGAGTCCGATTTTGATGAAAATTCTGGAATAAAATGGCTACATGGATTTGCCCAAACAAACCGTCGCCATTCCGTTGTGGATAAAAACGAACGTAAGTAATAACTGTTCTTTTGTACATATTTACAGTCATAATATTTCTATACTTAAACATTTATTTCTACGTTACGTATTATAATCCATACAAATCGATATCTGCGTTAACGTATATAAATTGTGACTATTAACCGAAGTCACTTATTATATTTAATAGGAAAATAATCTTACCTAGAGTCGTTAAATACATAACAACTTTGTGGACTCCTTAGAAGTAACCATGGTTTACAAGAGTTGGCGAGACTTGAGTTAGTTTTGATGGCACAAGTGATGCCTCCTTACCTATTCTGCTGCCCTGGTACTTAGGATATAGCATGGTATAGGATATAGCTCCAAATCACAGTCATTTATGGGCATAATATGTTGCTTCCTTGTATTCTATGCTACCCTAGTATTCCTGCTTTTAAAATATCACTTATTCTCCATAGATACTTACTACCCATTTTTTTCATTTTGATTGTCGTGCTAATGCAAAATAAGCGGTGGGTCGACTCGCACCACAATTTGAATGTGGTACGAAAGAGCTGAAAAGCGAATGGAATCGTCCATGTGTTTTTTCAAGAAAAACATTGGTGCGTGGCCGCACCATCACCCCCTGCTTAGAAGGTGGACACTGGACTTACACCCACTAGGCTCGCTAATAAAAAAATATCTATTAGTTATCACTGAACCGGAACAAGGGTCTAATGATACGTCACTGTCCCTTTTCACCGCGATTCGCGACTGACCCCCCAGTAACCCCGGGAGCAAACGGCGACCGCCTAGATTGCTAGGTGCACTCTAGACCCAGTACTTAATGCTTCGACAATAAATGGGGGGTAAATGCTACTTTGGCATTCTTTTGAGGTAGACGGAAGAATATTTAAAGGGAAGCGTTTTTGTGGGCATTATAATTAAGTGGTGAGGTAGACGTCAGCTTTATAGTAACGACCACCCCTTTATGTTACAATTGCAGTGCCGTGACAGGATAATGACAATGTGATTTTGTTGTAATTCTTACTTACATGCATTGCGTTTGTCCATCGATACACTATAGATTTTACAACTTTAGGTTTCGGTGCGAATCGACTCTTGAGCATTGCGTTTGACCGTCGGTACACTCCAGATTTTAGTGCAAATCGACTCTGTCTCTTTTGAAGTGGGTCTTTCGCACCACATTTATTTTGCGGTGCTAAAAGTATCAATATGCAAAGCACCGCGGGGTGTAAATTAAACATGCCGTGGTGCATGAAAAAATCCTGAAACCTTTATAAGATAGAACCTATATTATGTTCCTTAACTTACTCGAATACAATAATTCATAGCTACTAGAGATAGTACCTAAGAATTAGACAAAATGATAATTCGAAAACAAGCTTTTATTGCATAGTCATCCGATTTAGATACGCATGCAAAATTTCAGGTCAATAGGGAACCGCAAAGTAAAGTTTGTAATAAACAATAAAAAGTATGTTAAACTTCTAAGATTTAATTACATTATATCTTAGTTTAGTTAAAAGTGAAGCTAATAAAACGTTTATAAAATATCTGTTTACCACGTCTCCACGTTTCTATGGAGTTACATTAGACCATTTATGTACTTATGCCTTTCTTTAAATACTAGTTGGAAATAAAAAAAGCTCTAAAATCGATAAACAAGCAGCAATAAACAAAACAAGCATAGCTTAAGCTATAACCCGATGCTTACAGCCGAGTTTTACCTTATAACTTGGCTATAAAGCACGTTGCTTCCTCAATCAATGCGATAGTCTCTACCATTAACTAAAACAAAGGCATTATATCAAGTAAATGAGTTTTTACCTCACACATTAGCGCCCGTATGATAGCGACATACAAAAATGTACACTCAACGACAAAAATCACTGAATAAGTCCTAACTTCAGTTTGATGCGAAATAATTATATAAGTATCAGCACGGCTTCTGGTGCCTATTCCATTGTTCGAAACTAAACTGTATCTTAATTTGACAGTTCTAAAGTTATAGCCATCTCTTTTGTTTTCATAAGGTTGAAGTGTGACAAAATACCATTTGATAGGACTAAACTAAAATTTAGTTTAGTTTGTAACAACAGAGATTTTAGCTTGATCGGGGTTTTGTATGACATTTAAGAGTGTTGTTTCTCTCTTCCGTAGCTTTAGTGTTCCGTGGGTGTAGAGTATACTGAGTCTGGAAAAGTTTAGCAGTTTTTGTCGCTGCCTGTACCTTACTATACGTATGAGAATCTCGAATATTCTCATAGACAGAAAAACTGTGGCCTGATTGTACGTTGCGTTCGTACATTCGTCGATCTGATGCATGAGGGTTTAATTAATGGAACTACAGATTATCTAAGTGTCTATTTTTAGGGATCCGTACCCAAAGGGTAAAACGGGACCCTATTACTGAAGCTCCACTGTCCGCTCGTCTGTCTGTCTCCAAGCTGTATCTCATGAACAGTTATATAGTTAGACAGTTTAAATTTTCACAGATGATGTATTTCTGTTGCCGCTATAACAACAAATACTAATAAAAATTATAAAATGAATATCAAGGGTCTCCCATACAACAAACGTGATTTTTTGCCGTTTTTATAAAGAACAGTACGTAACCCTTCGTCGTGAGTCCGTGTCGCACTAGACCGGATTTGATAAAATGATAGTCTGATTGAACCGTTAGGGTCTTCGATGAACGATCACCTTATATTTTACTGTTTCTGTAATATAGGATAGGTCAGTCAAGGATAACAAAGTAACAAACAACCTTTAAAAGAGCATTGAGTACTTATAAAATGACGTGTTACGATTCAGACATTGTTTGTTCGTGTTACCTACCTTGTAGCCCTACGTGTTTTAAATTATATTTTTTTACTAAGCAGGAAGGGCTTTAAGCTAACAAAAAAGTTTTCAAAAGTGTTTAAAAACAAACTCGCCTTTATCTAGTTATCTTTTCTGTCATTAAAAATAAGCATGGTTCTTTTAAAATATAATTAAAAAAGTGTTTTGACGGAAATGTGACTTGAATTTCTATTTTTAAAGACTCCTTATGACTACTATTTTGAAAATATAAAATACCTGTAATACTTTAATATTTTACACTGGCTAAATGCAGTAATAGCGAAAGAATAATAAGCTGCATAATAAGTAGCTTTTATACAGCTATGTATAAAACACTGTTGACTACATTACAAGCCACTTCAGCTAAAGGTGCTTTAACGACGCTCCGCCGACCGTCAAAACGCACCGTCACTCCATTTGATGGCAAGGGCTCCACAAAATGGCTGACATCGATACAGATGTAAGGCTCTAAAACCGCCTTTAGGTTGACAGGGTGTCATTTTATTTATTTATTCGAAATCGAATAGAATATTTTTTGTATTTTTTTTGTTTTAGTAATGGCTTCGCACGGTTTGTGCATATAGCCAGTGTCAAGTATTTTATTATAATAAGTATTTCTTAATTTCGCATTAAGAAAGTCACAGCAATATAGCAATCGTAGTCAAGTCAATTATTTGCATCGTCAAAGTCACGATTCAGTAAAGTAGTGGATGCTTTAGGTACTGAAACTTCCTGGGAGTTTTGGATAAAATGCGAAATGACACGTTTTTTGAGTTCATATCATTCGCCCACACTCGTGAACGTTAACGAACCCTTAATGATTAATATTCCACCAATATTACACATTAACACAAGAAGAAACACAAGTTTGAGAAAATAATACAAAAGTTTTCTTTTTTTATTTGCCAGTGCACGGTCTATGCTTTCTGATGATAAGCAATTTAACAAAGTATGTGGCTGAATAATAAAGCGTCGTCTAAAACAAAAACCGAACATTAAAATTGACTTAGATTAAAAAAGTTTTGCATAATAACTTAGATACAGATTAAAAAAGTTAATTACTTTTTTTATCTAAACCTGTGTATGAGATCGTGGTAAACAAATCGTGATTATTCAATGAATGAACTCCCCGTGTTTATATGAATAATAATTATTAAAACTATTTAAGTTAATCTAAGTTACCTAATATAGACATTGTAAACTGCGTTATGACTTATGAATATACATGAGGTTTTTCATTGTTTTCTGGCGTGCGTAGTCTGTGGCTTACAGTTTTCATTTGTTAAAAGGTCACGAGGTGAAGATCGAAGGTCGAAAACGACTTAAAAATTCAAAATATTTTGGATCTTTGAATTTGAATATGCATGGCATATTGTTTTGGAACAAGTTATGGATAAAAATAGAAAAACAAACAATTAGGTATAATATAACTAATACACTTATTTTAAAACTGTTCATTTTACGACCACTTACGAGTGATTTATTTGAATTTTTACATTTAAAGTGTAGTGTATGGTAGGTGGATTACAATAAATGTAGGGTAGTTGACAATAACGTTTTGTGGGCAGTCGGAATACATTTGTGCTACCGAACACTCGCTGTTTCCTTTCTCGCTCCCTGGCCTCGTATTTCCCAGTGGCGACGAGTATTTCGTGTTTATTTCGTGTTGGTAACCTCGCGCGTGTGATATATTTACCATGTCAATTGGAAAAATCGGCGAGTTTGACGTTAAAAATGGTTCGTGGTCATCGTACACGGATCGCCTTGAAATGTACTTCAAGGTCAATGGAGTCAAGGAGGAATTCAGGCTGCCTACACTCATTTCTCTCATGGGAGATGAGGCGTACGAGTTATTGGTGAACCTGGCGAGTCCCAAAAAACCGGCGGAGTTGTCGTACTCGGAAGCGAGTACCGTATTGCGTCAGCATTTACAACCGGCGCCGTCGGTACTCACGGAAAGGTATCGGTTCAGGCAGCGGAGGCAGCAAGCGGGGGAAAATGTCAACGAGTATGTGGCGGAGTTGAAAAAGATGGCGCGTAATTGTAGATTTAACGATGGATTGAACGAAAGTCTGCGAGATCAATTTGTGTGCGGTATCGGGAGTGACGTCATCCGGCAACGGTTGTTCGCGGAGGATGACGCGTTGAGTTTCGCAAATGCGGTCAAGATTGCAAGCTCTCTGGAAGCAGCAGAGCGGGATGCAGCGGCGGTGGAGGCACGGACGATGCCGGAGGCGGCTGCGGGCACTGCGGTACATGCGGTACATACGAGTGGTCGATTCAGAGATGCACAAAAAGGGCGCGGAAACCGCGGCCGGCAGTACGTAGCATCGTCACCGGCGCAGGCGCGCCCGGCGGGACCTAACTGCCGGGCCTGCGGAGCGACGGGTCACGACTACGCTAACTGCCGGTTCCGTGATTACGTGTGCAGCCGGTGCAAACGCCCGGGACATTTGCGCCGGGTGTGCCCGGCGTGGGGAGCCGCGACATTTGCGCCGGGTGTGCCCGGCGTGGGGAGCCGCGACTGGCTCAGAGGCGGGCTGGAAAGCGAGCGGCGGGCCTCCGCGGAGAGGAGCTGGAGAAGGCAGACTTCATTTCGGGAGATCTACCCCGGAGGAGCAAGGTCGGGAGGAGGATGGTCTGGATTTGCATCAGTTGAACTTGAGAGATTACCAGCCGGTGAGTCTTCCAGTTACCATTAATGACAAAGTCATAAATATGGAAATCGACACGGGAACGGCCATATCCTGCATAAGTGAAGCTACATATTTGCAACATTTCCAAAACAATAAAATATGTCCATATGAGTTGTGTATCAAGTTCTATGACGGTACGAACATACGACCTCTAGGGGTCATTAAACCCCTCGTGAAATATCGGAATTGTGCTAAACAGTTGGAATTGTTTGTTATCAGAGGCGGTACGACGTCTTTGTTAGGCCGGCAGTGGCTAAGTGAGTTAGGTATTCAAGTGCCCATGTGGAATTGTAACAACATGGGCGGTGATAAAATTACGGCGATAAGTAATAATATCAATGTTTTGTTACACAGATATAAGGAGTTATTTGACGGAAGCTTGGGGAGGTTCACGGGAGGCAGGGCCACACTCAGGGTACGGGAAGGGGCAGTACCTGTGTACCACCGGGCGCGACCCATGCCGTTCGCGCTGCGGGAGCGGGTAGATACGGAGTTGGACACGATGCTGCGAGCTGGTGTGATCGAGGCGGTCGATAGCTCCGACTGGGCTTCCCCACTGGTCCCCGTGAACAAGGCGGACGGCACGCTCAGGGTTTGTGTAGATTATAAGGCGACCTTGAACCCTGCTTTACTGATCGACCGATACCCTTTGCCTAGAATTGATGATGTGTTAGTAGCGCTTGACGGGGCAAAATTTTATAGTAAAATCGATTTATCGCAATCCTATAACCAAATTGAATTAGACGAATCCAAGAAATATACTGTTATAAATACGCATAGGGGGTTATTTCGTTATAATCGCCTGGTATATGGGTTATCTTCGAGTCCGGGAATTTTCCAACGCTTGATGACGAATTTGTTGAAAAACATACCGAACGTGGGAGTCTTTATTGATGACGTCATCATTGGGGGTAAAACTAGGCAGGAACATTTAGATGCGCTTGAGGCGGTCTTCGAACGTTTACTCGCGAGCGGGTTGCGGTTAAAACAAAGCAAATGCGTGTTCTTGGTTCACGAAGTGACATACCTAGGTTATATTTTATCTAAAGAGGGCATAAGAGTAGATCCGGCTAAAATAGAAGCAATTGATAAAATTCCCAGACCTCAGAATGTACCGGAATTAAGGTCATTTTTAGGTTTAGCAAACTTTTTCGCGAAATTTGTTAGAAATTTTAGTCTCAAGTTAGTACCACTTTTCAACTTATTAAAAAAAGGTGTAGACTGGAGTTGGACGGCGGAATGTGAAGGCGCGTTTACGAATATCAAAAGGGTTTTGACAGGTTCTCAAGTACTAGCGCATTACGATCCCAACAAGACCCTAATCGTAACTTGCGACGCTAGCGCGGCGGGCGTCGGCGGCGTGCTGTCGCAGCCCGGCCCGGGAGGAGCGGAGCGCCCGGTCGCGTTCGTCTCGCGGACGCTTACGAGTGCGGAGAAGAACTACTCACAAATACATAGGGAAGCCTTAGCTATAATCTTTTGTATGAAGAAGTTCCACCAATACGTTTATGGCCGGCGATTTACATTACGCACAGACCATAAGCCGTTGGTATCTATTTTCGGGCCAAATAATAATATACCAATTATGACCGCGAGTAGGATGTCTAGATGGGCCATCATTCTGTCCGCCTATACATACGATATTGAATACGTGCGAACAAATTGTAATAGCGCGGACGGGTTGTCGAGGTTGCCGTTACCATGCTCAGAACCGGTTTTGGCTGAGATACCGGAACAAACCTATTTACACTTTGCACAGGACGCATTATTATTAGATTATAATGAAGTTAAGAAAAGCACGATGCGCGATCCCATATTAAGTAGAATTTTAGGTTTTGTTCGGGACGGTTGGCCGCCAGAATGTGAAGTGGCAACTATGCAACCCTATTTTAATAGGCGAATGGAACTATATGAGGAGCTAGGTTGTCTAATGTGGGGTCACAGAGTAGTTATACCGGAAAGGTGTAGGGAGGGCGTTTTAAGAGTTTTACATGAGCCACATATGGGCATTGTGAAGTCGAAGTCGCTGGCTCGGAGCTACGTGTGGTGGGCCGGCATCGACGAGGCGGTGGAGGCCATGTGTCGCGGGTGCACTACATGCTCGGCGCACGCAGATGACCCGCCACGGCAAGCTCCGCGCCCCTGGCCTTGGCCGAGCCGGCCTTGGTCTAGGATACATTTGGATTTCATGGGTCCTATATTTGGTAAAACGTACTTAGTGGTGGTCGATGCCATGTCAAAGTGGCTAGAAGTCTTCCAAGTTCCGAGCACGGCCGCCAACTGGACGATAGATCGATTAACAGAGTTGTTTGCAAGGTTTGGTTTGCCGCGCCAGATTATCAGTGACAACGGTCCCCCATTCACGAGTGGGGAGTTTGGAACGTTCAATAAGAGCGGGGGCATCGAACACATTTTTACCGCACCCTATCATCCGGCATCTAACGGTGCAGCAGAAAATGCCGTTAAGACCCTAAAGAGAGTGATTAAAAAAGCGGTATTTGAAAAAAGGGACGTTAACCGAGCGCTACAAACATTTCTATTGTATTATAGAAATACGGAACATGTATCGACAGGTGAAAGTCCAGCTATGCTTATGTTAGGTAGGCGGATTCGGACGCGGCTAGACGCTTTGAAGCCGGATAGGGGGGAGGCCCGCGTGAGTCGTGCGCAGCAGCGGCAAGTAGAAGACGCAGGAGGGGCCGAGCGTGTCATCTCACCGGGCGATGACGTCTGGTACCGTCAGTACTTGAAGGGCGAGAAGTGGATACCCGGCAGGATAAGTAGTAGGTTAGGTCCGTCTAACTTTAAAGTGATAGGTGAAAGGGGGGATCTAGTACATCGTCATGTCGATCAGATAAAGCGAAGGAGTAGAAGTTCGTTGGTCTGCCCAGATTCTGAGCGTACGGTGGAAAAGGAGGTTTCAACGCTTGTGCCTATAGGAGAGGACATTCTCTCAAGGGCACAAAGCAGCCAGTCTGAACCGGCGCCACCAGAAATAATAATTACTACAACCACAGAGCAGAGGGTTGAGCCCGAATCCAGTGAACCTCCCTCCGAGATGAGTTCCCCCACCAATAGACCTGTCAGAAAATGTAAATTAAAAAGAATTAAGATTGTAGATTAAATACATGCCTATACATATTGTCAACTGGATGTAGGTAATCACTGCGATAATAATAAGATACCACTGATACCTACCTATATATGTATGATGTAAATATTGTGCTAACCCGTAGCGTCAGGTACCTACCAGCGACAGGAGCATAACTTAGTCAACTAACCTATTAGAATTGTTATCACGGTAGAATATTGTTCTTCATTTAGTGTGGAGGGATGTAGTGTATGGTAGGTGGATTACAATAAATGTAGGGTAGTTGACAATAACGTTTTGTGGGCAGTCGGAATACATTTGTGCTACCGAACACTCGCTGTTTCCTTTCTCGCTCCCTGGCCTCGTATTTCCCATAAAGCAGAATAAATTTGTAATCTGCTACTGCCAAATATTTTACTTAATTATATTACTTACTTTTTTTTCTCTTTGGCCATTGTGCTCTTCGCACATTATGCCAGTTTATTACTTTTTTTAGATAATGTAAAGTGTAACTGGCTGAATGAAGTAGGTAGGTACCAGCTCTGTCCAATTTCTTTGTAATGCAACAGGCAGCATGGTACATAAAAATAAATAATGTTGCCACAAACACTCGCTAGAGGGCCTGTCAAATAACTTTTTAAAACATTAATCTGCTTAAAAGCCAAGAACCACGTTCCGAAATGCCTAAAGGAGATAATTGACGGAAGATACCCATCGAAGCAGTGACTTGCCTATTTTAATGAATTTAAAAGCTAGTGGGTGACTCTTTATTTATTTTAAAGGCTTAATTGTTGAGGGAAGAGGTATTAAGTGACTTAATAAAAGGAATTTTAAGAGGTTTAAGAAGTGTTTTTGGTGTACAGTGACTTTAGTTTCTAGTGGCTATCAATTAATTATTCAGCAGATAATTTACTTACCTACTAGATTAGGTACATAGTAGGCAATTAAAATTATTTATCGAGCGTCTTGTCAATGATTTTCGCCGTAACATATTTTAATTTAATACGCTTGTATTAATTTGTAATGGTAAGTAACTTAAAGCTCTACTACTGGCACACATTCAAATTATAACACACACACCCACATACCTACTTGAAATGTATAAGCAAGGCAAGATGAGTAAGTCCCTAGTCTAGTGGGCCGCGATGCAAATACAAACATACACACAAACATACTCTGCCACAGACACACTCTACAGCCCACTCCCTCCGCAGTACGACGAAAGCCTCCACAGCGGAGGTAGCATGAAGGCGTCTGGTGCGCCTCGATGCACACACACAAACATACACACAAACATACTCTGCCACAGACACACTCTACAGCCCACTCCCTCCGCAGTACGACGAAAGCCTCCACAGCGGAGGTTACATGAAAGAGTCTGGGGGCCTCGATGCAAATACAAACATACACACAAACATACTCTGCCACAGACACAGTGTAACGTCCGCTCTCTCCGCAGTACGACGAGAGCCTCCACGGCGGGGGCTACATGGAGGGTGGCGCGATGTACCACGAGCACCGCCTGACGCACCCGCACCTCCCGCCGGTGCACTACCCCCCGCCCGCGGCGCCTGCGCACGCGCTGCCCGGCGAGCCGCTCGTACACAAGCGGGACAAGGACGCGATATACGGGTGAGTCGTGTGGTAACGTGTGCTTTCGACTATTTCTATGTTGTTTGACGTGAAATCTTTATATTGTATTTAATAAAAATATATATCTATATCGTCACGTTGTTTGTCCGCGATGGATTCCTAAACTACTTAACCGATTTAAATCAAATTTGCACACCGTGTGTAGTTTGATCTAACTTAAAAGATAGGATAGCTCAATTTATAGACGCAATAACAAAACCCTTAGCCACAGCAACGCGTGGCCGTGTCTGCTAGTACACCATAATTGTTATTAGGTAGGTACTTGATAAATAGTTAAATTGTGATAGGTGGTATGAACCATCCAGTTAGCCGTAGAATCTATATAAGCGAAGATTTGAAATTATTTGTTGTTTCTGTGGGTGTAAGGGCGGTTCGACCCACGCGTGGTTCCTAATGTGGTCCGAATCGACCCAGAAGGTACTATTTTTGAATGGGGCGTTTCGCACTGCGATCCGAATGGCCCTAAATCTAGTAGGTACCTACTATTATTTTGTCTACCTTCTCGAAGCTCCCATTCAGAGCGTCTTACTTTTAGTTAGTTTCAAATGTTTGTAAAATTGAGGGTAGGCGAGGGTGAAGTGGGTTAACGTTGAGGCGTGCTTGTGATATTGGTATGGTGCTTGTTAGTAGTCTTGTAACCGGGAAGACGCGTTTATCTTTGAAGAAGGTACATAGGTACATCTGCCAACACTTGAACTATTTGGCATGCGTATCGGCATGGATCGAGTGATATGTCTTGGCAGAGCGAATACATTGCAATCAGATACCTCCTCGATACTTTATAAACAAATTGAGCGCATTTATTTTTTATTTTGGCTTCATTTTTTGGCCAGTGTCAAACTTTAATTAGATCCTAATAGTGGGTGTTTTGCATCGCGAGGTGAAGCGAACCAGCCCCTTTTTGAATTGAGTTGAGGGTCATCTGGGCCAAAAGAATGTCGGCCGGCGGGCGAGCTGCATCAATCCAATTTATGAAGTATTTCGCACCATATTTCTCTTATGGTGCGACCCGACCCAGTGTCTACTAATTTTACATCGGTCGATTCGCACCACAATAGGAGTATAATTGTAGAGTTTTTTTTATGTTTCGGTGCATTCAGCCAGTGTTGCAAGATTTTATCAAAGTCAAAATATTGAGACAGAGTCAGGTAGTCAGGAGTCTAGTCATGACTATTCAGTAATGGATGCGTTACCTGGGCGTGGAATGCTTGACTGTTTAGCATGTCGACATTGAGTGATATTTCTTGGCAGACAACAGACATTGCAGTGAGATATTTACTCAAACTGTGCGAATGTCCACTGAATTTATTCCAACCACAGATAACAGACAGCTAGACAACTCTTTATTGGCATCAAAGATGCATAAAGACGCAGAAGGGGCATAACTGTAGGTAAAATAAAAAGTGGGTAGGGCGATCTTGTCGCTCACTAATCTCTACACAACCTTTGGATGAACAACAAAGGGCAGCATTTACTTGAAGAGATTACTTGAATAATACAAGGAACTCAACTCTTTCACAAGTCTAGATAGCACGAAGCACATTCGAATGATCAATAAACGTCAAAGAATAAAATATAAAACAGAAGGGTAATTGAGAGGCGGGAGTAGTGAGTCGCGAGTCGCGCGTGAGAGATCACAGATTAGATGCAGATTGTGCAGACGTGACGTCGATATAATCTGCATGCCTACTGTGTTGGGGCCTCTGTGAGAGCGGGGAGCGGAAGCATTAAGCCAGCGTGTGAAGAAATTCTATGAGTTATCCACAATATATTTTTATTAATGACCGAGTTTTTACTTGAACGAGAAATCGGTAATAATCATAAAATATTATTATAACAGACTGATTGTTCTCTTATAATCATCACATGGAACGGAATACTCGTTGGTTTTTTTTTGTTGGACGTACAGACGGATGGTAGGTAACATAATACATTAATATTGTATAATTTATAACATATCTATTACTTGTTAGCGCGGTGGAGCGTGAACCCGAGCTCAGTTTTTACTTAGAAGTACCTTGAAAAAATGGCCACCAAGCGAATCTCTATACAGACATATACATTGCAATAACTTTCACACTGTTAACCACAATATCCCGTAAAAACAGTAATCATGGCAAGTCGAACTATAAAGAAAAATGGCCAAGCATCCGGAACCTATAACAATGCAGACGAAAATTAGCTCTATAGAAATAGGAAAACTAGTTTTGCCCCGTAGGTTCACCCGCGTTTTCCAGACTATAATTAGTAACCTATGCCTATTGTCCAGTGCCTCATCTATCTACCTACCAAACATCAAATTCTATTGATCCGTTTTGTTGTGATTGATTAACAAACATATCAACTTTCACATTAAAAATATTATCGTGTCTGTTCGGCTGAACAGATTGTGATGATATTTGGTAGTATAGATATTTAAGGTTATATATTGGTATTGTTTCATGTAGTCCACGGGCGAGTCCACGGTTTGAATTCGCTAATTTGTTCTCATCAAACTTTTCAAAGCCTGCCCGCTGACACTCGCGCGCCACCCTTCGCGATCAACGCAAGCTTCTGGTTCCTTGACAACTTTTGATCAGATACGTTTGAGATTGTGGTAAATGGCTGTTTAGGTGGCAAAGGTCGCGCTCCGCTATCTCAGATCGGAGTTACAAAGGCTAAGTACGTCGATGATGCTCCGTTTTTGAAAAGCCTCACCGATTTAGAGATAACGCACCGAGTGTGCCATTTGTTTTTGAGTTTTGTGGAGCGTCTTTGGGTAATGAGTTTAATTGGTCGAAGGTGCTTGGATTAGGTGACGATGTGGTCGTAAATGGTAAACTTGGCAAGTCTAAAGATTTTCTCTCTAGGACTGCTGGTCACCCGAAAGTGTCCCACCAGAAATTCCATGCAAAATAAGGTAACTTGCTAACTGCATATTATCAGAGTTGTCATGAAGATAATGTTCTTCAAAGAACTACCAATTTCTGTTAAACCTCCGTGTAGGTATAAGTTACCAAGAGGATTTTGACAGAATCAAATGTACTATGCTGCAACTAGGCCAGTATACAACAGAAAATAAAAATAATAGAGCGTGACGCTAGATCGAAATAACAAGCAATCTAAAATAATTAGCTAAAGTAGTTAAATAGGTCATTGGAAACTAGATTGTTCTTAGAAACCAAGTCCACCTACGTCAATGCACTATTCAATTGACGACGCACTTCATAGATAGGTAAAGAACGAAATGTCTTTGCCAAAGTGCGATGCATACATCGGTCTAATGAGCAAACTAAAACGATGCCAGAATAAGTAGTCTGCGACCATCACGGGTGCAGTTTCTAATTACAACTTATGGGCAATGATGACAGTCAGTAGAACGGAGATGTGAGGTCACCTTAGCTATCGTTATGATCGCGATATTTAGGTAATATTGCGCTACCAGCTATCCTTGTGTGTGTAGGTATGTGTGTATATTTTGTGGTAGATATGTTCTAGCGTCAATGCATTGCCACAATTAATGTATGGCCTCAAAGATAACCTTACCTATATATAATTAAAACCCTTTTGGTAATGCTACGCTACAAGCTGTGTCTGCGTGGTACGAGTAGCTATGTTTTACTGTCAATGCATTTCCAACATTTATTCCCATACACAAGCCACCCTAGCTATTGTCGTAAGATTTCCCTATTTAGGTAATGTTACGCTACCAGGGGGCTTACCATGACGTCTTATTGCGATGAGGGCCTAAATATAATCTTTTTACTAGGTACTTATTCGTACCATGACGTCTTGTTGTGACATCTTGACGCTCAATTTTGGTTGATTTTAAATCTAAGGGGATTGACGTCTACCTAAATGATATCGAAAGCCATGTAACTTAGTTTTAAAGTGAAACAAATCTGTTTAGGTCCTCAATTGAATCGCAATGAGACGTCATGGTAAGTCCTCAGCTGTGTGTGTGGTAGCTGTGTTCTAGCGTCAATGCATTGTCGCCAGCGTGTGTGCTGTAACTAAACATACATGTGCACGTTCCAGGCATCCCCTGTTCCCCCTGCTCGCGCTGATCTTCGAGAAGTGCGAGCTGGCGACGTGCACGCCGCGCGACCCCGGCGTGGCGGGCGGCGACGTGTGCTCCTCGGAGTCCTTCAATGAGGACATCGCCGTGTTCAGTAAACAGGTATGGACCGTCTGTGTTATGCATTAGTCTAATCTTTGACACTCTGTATTTTTTTTTTATTTTTATTATTATTATCATTCGCTTTTTGGTGAAGGAAACATCGTGAGGAAACCAACATGCCCGAGAATTATTTCGGAGGCATGTTATCGACCAATCCTTCTCATGAAAGTGAGGAGAGGCCTTGGCCCAGCAGTGGGACAGTTACAGGCTGGATTATTATTATTATTTTTATTATTTAATTTATGGTAATATCTGCGTCTGTAGCGATATGCATGTTTTAAAAAATAATACAAATAATTGTGTCCTATCTGTATGTTTTCCATGATCTTGACCTTATGAAGGCAAGACCAAAGAGTCCGTCTTTGAAAAATGCAAGGTTGAAACTTGATCTCGCAGAATGTACTCAAAGGTTTTTGTTGAACAACAGTTGTCTGTTATAAAGTGTAATTTACAACATTTATAAAGTCGGTTTCACCCTAAAATGACATCATTCCGCGACGCACGGCGAACGAAAATGGTAACCAGAAACCGAAAAAATCCGGGCGAGTAATAAAAATCTATGCTTCCCCAATTCCATTCCATACATAAAAGCTCATTCGCGGACACCGTTCTAAAATTACTTCGAAATGAGAACCGAACGGTATAACTTTGTACGAGCGCACCTGCCTCCATTGCTCGTCAAAATTAAAAAGAAAAAAATAAGCCAGCGATCCGACGCATTCGAATATTAAAATGTCGCTTACAAAATGGCGGCCCGTAAATCAGAAGCTGCAATTTCTTGATGCTTTAATAACTATAAAGCATAATTAGTGCCGGTGGATGCACGGATCGCCCAGTTCTCGTCCATTATCGATTGTTTACGCGTTTTTACGTCTCTCGATTGGGTATGCATTATCGATTCGAATCGATATTGTTTGGACGCAATGGCTGTAAATTAATTTACGTTCTGTGATTGTAATCGATTAGCGTCGCTTTGTAAAGCGAGACCTTTGATAATACATACCTGAGAAACAAAACAAACGCAGTCTTATTAGGTAGGTTATTATATCTCCTAAGTCAGTAGTGAAGATCGAGAGATAAACAATCGAAGACGATGCGTGTGAGTTATGAGATTTAGAGACAATCGATAAAGACAACCGATTCATCCGAGTAACAGAAAAAAATCGTCCTTTCAACAGATTTCGTCTGCTTCATTTCTTGGAAGGTTGAAAGCTTTCTGTTATTTTTATCACCCAATAATATCCAAAGGGAAAATGTACGCAGAAAGCTGCGTTCAAAGTTTTAAAACGCCGTTTCATTCCGCGGTCTACAGTAATAACATGACAAGCCAAATCGACATAGTAACACTTGTTATTTGTCGACAAAAAAAGCCCACATAAATGGAGTCATTTCATAACAATTCGGTTTCGTAAAACAGGTAATCTGGACACAAACCGACAATCAAGAGCCGTGTAATTTATTTTACAAATTTATTATACCGCAATTTCTTTGTGGGTTTCTGGTTGGCTTTTTTTTTTATATAGGCACAATAGGCGTTGACATGTGCCGATGATATGCTATTAAAAAAAAAAATACACCAACTCGATTATTATGCATCGTTTTCGCCGGAAGTGACTGTTTCTTCGTATCGAGTTTCACTTTTAACCGTTTAGATAAAACTGTTATTGATTTGTTATCAGTCAAAGACTCCGTTGTGTAGGTAGTATATAATTATTTAAATTAAATTGTATTTATAACTGTAAGTATTGCAAGCGGCTGTGACCTCCCGGCCCCACGATAACTGAGATAAATAACTTGTCAGTGCCGTGAACGGACCATTCCGCTATTTACGTATCCGTGAGTCAACAATACTATTCGATAGCAAAATGTATTTCTTTGAGTAAATTACGAAATCACTATTCGACATATTTTATGTAACTGATAGTGCCATAAAAATATTATCGTTCGATGATTAGGCGCGTTGTAAATGTCACATTTATCATGTTTGGATACGTAACACGTACAAAGGCTAATCGGTCGGTTTAATTACTCCAATAAAACATTTATCGGTAGCGCGGTGGCACGTGAAATCACCACAAAAAGAGATAAACATTCGGACGTCCCGCTCTACGCACTCTTTATAATAAGTGACGTCTATAATTCATCGCACCACGAAATAAATCATAAACCGTAGTGTTTATTTTCAACGTACTTAATATGTTATAAATTTATTTAAGTGGCATGCGGAGTCGCGCTGTGCGATTGTGCGCGGGTGATTGATATAGTGCTCTCGGTGGCCAGTGATCGGTTCTGTTCAGTTGTGATACTGTCATCCCTAGCTGTCAGCGATGCGCGCGGCGCGGCACTGGCCCAGTGATGCGCTCCAACTATTCGAGTGCGTTGACACTCTATGAATTAGCGCGCTCTTTTTTTTGTTATCATTAATGAGGTTCCAACTCCATCATTTTTCAACAACACGCCATTCCTTCCCTTTTTCTAAAACAAAAAATAACAACCTAGCATATTCCACTGAGAGGATCCCCGAACGAGCGATCATGCTCGTTTTTAAACGACTTATTACAACGATCATGACGAAGAACGTTAATTTATGAATTGCTAAAACGAAAATTGCTAACAGCATCGCCTTCGCTACTAATTGGATAAATCAAGATGATATTTTTATTGAACGGAACGTGTAATGAGAAGTAATTAAAACATAATTGCGGGAATGTTAATTGACATCGTGGGGGACGATCTATCGACGCATGAATCGGCCGATGACGTTTTTTTTTGTTTGCCCGCCACACGGCGACGCTCGTCAGTATATCGACAGCCGATGACTTTTTTATCGAGTGCGCGGCGTATGCATGTCTCGAGTGCCGTAATAGCGCGCTGTAAATCTTCAAACTCGCTAGACGTAGGCAGTAAATGTTTTCTGTCACCTTTTTCAGTAATCGCTGTCGCATCTGCGTCGGTAACGTTATATGTCGCTTTCGCGTCTTCATTGTTAGGAGTAACTGCGCGGATAGCGTGATCTGAGCAATAATCGTAAGTATTCCCATTGCTGTATCTGTTTTTAGCGCAGTTCTCACAAATAGTTGCTCGCTCGGTAATTAAGCGCGGCGCAGGTCTGCTCGCTCCGGCCGCCGTTTTGCATTTAATACCAGCCGCGAGTGCCATCGACGGTTATGGCAGAAAAAGAAATATGTCTTCGACGCCAGTGACTTCATTAGCGACGACATAATCGATCGCATTGTCTTTGAATTGCTGAATAACATTACAGGCGCCGTTAGCCACCGACGCATCTAAAACGAAGCGTATGAATCGGCTAATCACTTTCGGTTTGATGGAATTTCCGCGATGCCATTACAGCTGTATCGTTGAATAACAATGAATCAGGCGATCGGTTTAATGCGAGATTCGATCGCCGTGAATGATAACAATCTCGCATCCACACCCGCAGTTTCCCTAACACTTGTTGGTAAGTAGAGTTTGTAATTATGTGGAGCGAGCGAACGGCCAGAGAGAAAAAACGTCGGCTGAGATGGATGGCACGCACGGCTCCCGCGCAGCGATTATCTATTTGTAGATATGATCTTCATTGATCTTCGTTCGAATTAGTTCACCGTTCGGATGACTTTCACCCGCCACCGCTATTGAATACCAAATAGATCGGAAAAAGCTGTTAAACGCGAGCGACGCTGCGCTTTTGTGCGCGTCCTGCCGAACGATTCGACATTGTGCGCTTGTTTACATCTGTCCGCGGCCCGCTCTGTGTAATCGGCGATTGTCATAGGATTGTGACGCGCAATTGAACCTCTTTGTCGCCGTGATCCAATTCGGCGTTTCGCACCGAAATAAAATAAGTAAATAATGGCGGATCGATGGTCGGCGCGGGCGCTGCGAGCAGCTGCGCCCGCGCCGCGTATTCATTAGCCGCGCGCGCTAGAGTGGAACCGCGATACGATACGTTTTTTGTCTCTCGCTCGCACGCAGCACTTGCATTTTTTTTCGAGAACGCATCGGCGATTTCGTTTTATCGTCCCCATCGAGTGGTTTTTGCCGTTTGGCATTCCTTACGCATCTTGTTTCGGGATCGCTGAGGTTGAGCAAATGATAGATCTGATGCTCCGGCTTTCGGTAACGTGGGAACACGGCTTCGCTGAAACTAAGCCTCAGTCACGACTTCCTCCACTCTAATGAACGATATCAAGCATTAGCCGTCGTAATCTATGATTATACGATACGTGTCTTTGGAGCGAGCATTAAAGCGCAGATAAAAACGTTTTAGTACGCATTACAATTACCGTTTGCGTAACATTGTGTGTGACCATTGCCATTTAGTACTGATAAAGACAATAATTAAGTAGGAATTACAGATTGTGCCTATTTGATTCACCTCAGAGCCCGCTAAAGGAAGCGAGCCTGATGGGCTGTGTCTGGCGTTAGGCGTCATTAGCTCCGAGCAGAATATTAATGCAATATTAAAAAGATAACAAGTTACTTTCTTGGATTTTATGCAGCATAAGGATAAAATGAACCACCAATTAATTGGCTGACCCGAGACGCTTCTACAAGGTTACGTCGTCGGCCGGAATTTCTCTTTTATTGTAGTGGCATATTCGTGAAAGTGTATGTTATTAATAAAAATATGTTCTTTTTTTAAAGAAAACACTCGGTGTAGAGTGCATTCGCGCTAAATCGCGTTGCCAACTCAATTATTGAGGTTAATGAAATCTTGTCACGATAACAGACTGTAGCCATTATTCGTAACTGCCACTTAGCGCTGGATTGGCATTGGATTGTGTAAAATGACTATGCTTATTACTGCCTTTTCATAATTCGAATATAATATTCTCGATCAATAGATGATTGGTCCATTGATAGCGAAATGGCGCACAATGGGGATAATCACACCATCTGACTAGTATCTAGCGTCTCGGACAATGCGTGCGATTGTGTGAAAGCTGTAACCTCGGGTCAGGTGGAGTCGAGTGCTCATATTGAAGGAATTTGCTCAAACCTTTGGAGGCGCGTACTCCACGCTATAGCGTGCGCCACTCAATTAGCGCCTGACACGACAACCAACTGACTCACTTCGACTATTTACAAACACCAAAACAATGACATTACACCATTTCGTAATCACGCGAAGACGTTCCGCAAAAGTCATCGCGTTCGCTAGGCTCGTTCTAAATTCGAGGGATCGAAATTTGAATACGCCAATCGGGAAGCATTGCTCTATGATTGGCGGAGCATCTTGTCTTGCCTAGGGGGTGATGTTAATTATCCCGTACTTTTTCAAAAGTGGTTTGAAAAGCATGTGTAGATTATTAGTTGTCCATTTTTGGCGTGGTCCGGAGCGAAGCGAGTCTCAGCGCAAAAAAGGGCGTAGTTGCGGCTGTCGCGGCGCGCGCTAGCGGTATGGCGTTTTTGCCGCCGCGTCAGAAAATTCGCGATATAAATGGACGCCAAATGAGTATTAATTCGCACCGGTTAATAATGACATAAATACGCTAGGTGCAAGCTTTGGTTGTACAGGATGATGGGTTACATTGACGTGAGAATTGACAGTGTATCTCAAAGTTATTGTAAAATATTGATATCTTTACAATAAAGTGATTATTTATTAATTGTCACTTGGGTCCGATTTTTATTAAAGGAGATTTTGACCAAATAGATTTTAATCTCTCATCTTATTAAATAATAAATTAAATTATAATATATTATTATCATTGCAATTGACATTAATTTCAATTAATTGATACAAATATTAAACCTTCACTTAACCTTACCACGAGTGGGGGGACGCCTACCGCCTACACGCACCTACAGAATCAACGAAATAAATCAAAATATTGTATACAATTGAGGCACGCGACTGGTTAATAATTGGATATCAGTAAACAGCCCCCTCTAGCACCACAGTGGTAATTACAAAGTCTGCGCGAGCGCATTCCACGCGACACGCCGCGTCCGCTGGAAACTGTCTCGCATCGCGCAACCGGTAGACGGAAGCATGCACTAACTTTGTAGAAACGTAGAAAAATAAATTGACTACTTAGATAGTAGGATACTATAAATAACTATATTACGCTGTCAACGCGAATGAGTCGTCTAAAGTCATCCATAATTAATTATATCCATAAAGAGACGTTATTAATTGGTCTCTCGCAGTGGGGTTCCAAGTAACTTAATCAAGAAATCTAAGTGACCTCGCTGTGGGCGTTCCCCAGGGTGGTGTTCTCTCACCTCTCCTTTTTTCTATCTTTATTAATTCCATCACTATTGTTCTCTCTTCTCACTTCCACCTTTATGCTGATGATTTACAGCTGTATCGCCACTTTAAAGCTGATGATTATGCCATAGCCATTGGCCTGCTTAATTCTGATTTGAGTAACATCTGCAACTGGGCTAAGTCCTTTGGTCTTCTTGTTAACCCTGCAAAATCCCAGGTTCTAATAATAGGTAGTTCACATATGCTTAACATTCTCACCCACTCTCGACTTCCCGCTGTAACCTATGATAATATTCCAATCCCTGTCACAAATACTGCGAAGAATTTGGGAGTTATTTTCGATAGTAATCTATCCTGGACTGCCCACATCAACTTGGTTAGCAAGAGGGTTAATTACTCTTTCCAATCGCTCAAACGTCTCCAAACGTTCTTACCCTTTAAAACCAAAATAACCTTAGCTCAAGCCCTTCTCCTTCCAATACTTGATTATGCTGATGTGTGTTTCCTCGATGCCACAGAGGAACTCCTAAACAAGTTAGAGCGTCTGCAAAACTTATGCATCCGTTTTATCTTTGGTCTGCGTAAATTTGATCACGTGTCAGAATACAGAACTCAACTAAAATGGCTTCCTATACGTAAACGTCGTGACGCTCATGTCCTTTCTTTTCTTTATAACATTCTCTTCAATCCGCGTTCTCCTCCTTACCTTCAGGAACGCTTTAACTATCTGGTTCCACGTGATGTGCCTTGTAGAACTGCAAAATCTTTATTACTTAAAATGCCCACCCATACTACTAGTCGTTATGGCGATTCATTTACCGTATCGGCGGTCAAACTGTGGAACTCCCTTCCCCACACTATTCGCGCTAGTCCCTCTCTGGAGATATTTAAGGGGAGAGTGAAGGAGTACTATCTCCTAGTTTAAAACTGTATAATTTACCTCGTCAGATGATTTGTGTGATGCTTATTTATATATATACCTATATATATATATATATATATACAATTATATAAATATAATAATATTATATTATATTTAAACCATATATTTTGTGTACACGGTACCTACACACTCGACTGAACGCTTTCTTTCCTCAAGGGTTTGCTGGAAGAAAACTCTTTATAGGGTTAAGCTCGCCTTTGTACATTACTTTAGTGTGAATGTCACTGTATATATTATGTCTTATGTGTACAATAAAGAATATAAGAAAGAAATGTACATTTTTCTAGTCTATGAATAGTTGAATACTAGAGCGATTTGTCTATGGTCTGGTAAGCCACGGCCTACCATAGATATCTGGCGTGACTCGGCTGCTATCTGTAGATAAGTCGATGACAACCAGAACGGGCGGCTTATAATAATGCCTTCCAAGCACAGAGGTGTGTTATGCTAAACGGTCACCCATCTTAGAGTGTGTAACTTTGGATCATAATGTCGGTCTTGATCTGAATCTCAATTTTGGACCCGGTCCGGATCGACGGATCGCATATTTCCGAAATCATACTCCGGATCAATTTCTTCTATGTATTCCTTCACTAAAAAGCGATAGGTTATGTTATGTTTTACAAGATACACAATAGCAGCAATTTGCAAACAATTCCATTGAGCGCTTCAATTAGGTTTTATACCAAACGCGAGGTCTGTGGCGTATCGACCGAAACCTTAGCCGTTTATAACTGCGTAAAATAAAAAAAAAACACTCATTATGTATTTGACGTGCTTGTGACACCACCAAAACTGCTAGACCTTTCAAATTCGTACTCGCTTCAGAAATCGCGCGTGCATTGCGAATTTCGCAGCTCCAACTGAACTGGTCGCTTGAGAGCAATAACCAGCCAAACTTGACCTCGCCACCGGAAGAAACAGTTACCGTTGCGGGGTCAATGCGTGTTTTGGTGTAAATAAGGGTAGCAGCGCTAGGGGAGGGGGTGCGCGACCAGTCACAAGCAGCTGACGTGGATTAGGGTGGTTTACCTACTGACATAGGGTGGAAATGTACGTTTTTCCGTACGATACCTACCGTTTAAGGGTATGTTTAATTTTGTGATGAATGCGGATTATTTTTGGTGTACGCGAATATTTTTTTATATGGGAATACTATCCTGTGTAAGGATTTGGATTAATTATTCTTATTATTATATAGAATTTATAATAGGACCCCATAGTAATATTGAAATGTATGATGGTAATTATAGAATTAATCAAAGGACCTCATACTAATTTCGATTCTATGATTGTACAATAACCCCAGACTCCCAGCAAATACCCTGTGACCCATCTTTACTTTTTATACTTTACTAGCTTCGCCCCGCGGTTTATCCCGCGTTTGGATAATATTCGATGTCTTTACGAATTGTAGCCTATGCGTTATTCTGATATGTAAGCTATATTATTGTGAAGTTCCATCAAAATCCATTCAGTAGTTTTTGCGTGAAAGAGCAACCAACAAACATACACACTTACCAACTTACGCGTTTATAATATTAGTAGGAAGTAGGATAGTAGGGTATGGGCTAGCATTTGATCTCTATCTCACCACTTACAGCCGAAATTAATATTGTATCTCCTATCTAAGATTGAAATCGATCTTGGATTGCTGCCTATCGTTCGATCGTTCTCCAATCTGCGTGCCTTTAAAACCAATCCACGGATCGGTTATTGGCACATTTACCCTAAAAATGGATTGTGATATCAATCCCAGATAGCAAAATTTGGATTGGATTGATTATTAATTTCGGCCGTTAGTTGACGATATTGTCGAAGGTGGTTAACATGCTCAATCAAGAGTAGGACTGGATCTCAACGACCCCTGCCATAAAACCCGGATAGGGATTGGGCGACGGATTTTCTAATACATGATTTTCTACTTCTCTACCTATATCTAGCTATTGAGCTGTGTGGACTGTCTGTCTGTCTATTCATAGTTGGCCCCTGGGTGGCCCCTGGGCTCAATCTCTCGATATAGTTCGTGTAAGCGTCTTTAATCATAGCCACTCAAGTGATAGAGGTATGCAATCGTGGAATGAAGTGGCGATCGATGGATTCGTAACTACAATCTTTCGTGGAACTGGCTGACGAGGCAGTTTGTTTACCTAATGCCAAGAGTCATGAGTCATGAGCCAAGTCATGAGCCAAGAGTCATCATATGAAATAATAATAATATTTGATTAAATTTCTAATTCATACAAAACATATTTTAATTTTGCCAATAGTTTAGACAACCCACTTACTTTAGTCAAATAAAACGCATGTGCAATGCGTTTTTTTTTCAAGAAACTGGGGATATCCATGAAGTTTTTATACTTGGCGATAATTTATAATAATCTCTAATTTGAATTCGTAAGCAGATTCAATAGGAATAAAAAGATACAAACACAATATTCAACTTTACAACTTCAAAATTCATAAGGCTATTCTGACATAGGCACGGATGCATCTCTATAGGAGATTATCAGACATCTGCTATGGAATAACATATACTTACCTACATAAAAAAATATTCGTTTAAGTTTACAAAACGCGCAAAAAACTTTATGAATAATGTCGTAATGCGCTCTTTGTCGCGTCTCCTCTATTCGTTATTGAATAAAATATTATAGAAAAAAAAACGTAATGTGTGCGTGTAGGTGGCATTTAACCCTCAAAACGTCGTGGTGGGGTATAGTTGACCCTAAATACAGAAGAATCATGATTAAAAAAAAAGAGTTGTTTCATTTAGGTTATGTTACAAATTTTAATAGAAGTAACTAAACGTCCACGTCGCTTGATAGCAAACTTGTCATGTCATATTATGACACAAATTTCTACAAAATCGGTTCAGCTGTTTCGGAGATAATCGCTTTTATTTTATTGGTTAGGCAACTTTTAGATGGACAGGAATTACATAAGACATTTTGCAGTTAGTGGTGGTAACATTGAATAAGAAAAACGGCCAAACCCTATAACAACCCCAATAATTATGATCAATTAAATTCATTTCCAACCCTTCATAGGTTAAACTAGTGACTCACCTCTCAACCAATCGTCATACAATCAACCCGTCAGACACCGTCGATAACTACTACTTTTCCACCCTTGAATATTTCAGCGTTTCGTTTTACAGCCTACGATCAAACACTACCTACCCCCTTTAATTTACTACCCTTACCGATACCTCAGAATTTCCCTTAGGTATTAAAATGATAGCCTAGGCCATCCAGGGTTGAATACTTGAGTTGTATAGAGCCGTTATTAATTCTAAATGCTGTAATTACTTCAGAGGGAATTGCGGGGGTGAATAATACCACAGATAATGCATTTCCACTTTTAGAAATTGCAGTAATTGTTGTCTCTATGTATTTTTATTGTGGAGGTCAAAAGTGTGCTTTGTTTCTATTAAAAAAGGCTCGAATACTTTGTGATAGGTAATTATTGAGAAAGTACTGGTAACTAAGTTTTTAACGTTATAGAATAAAGTAGAATAGAAAATACTTTATTGCACATCATTTATAAAAATACACAGAAGTATTACAGAAAGAACTTTATCTAAATCTAAAGTACAATGTACGCTCTAATGATTTGTATAATATGTTTTAAGAGTAATCTTGTATGTTGCGAATTTAAATAACGAATTGATAGTTATTAGGCGCTTACTTACGGACAGATGACATGGTCATTTGATTATTGATTCATCAAAATGCGTCTACTTCTATTTAGAAGAAAAGATACCATTAGGTATAGTTTTAATTCCGCTTTATTGTTATATTTTCTCCAAGGTGTTGAATATGGATTTGAGCAAAATAACGTCTTACCATAAAATATTACTATCACCCGTTGTTCAAGTATTCTTATCAGTCATTGTTTACAAATCATTAATGTATAGGAATTCTTCATTAACTGAGCTCCCGATAGTAGGTTTACTTGTTCGAATACCTTGCATTAAACTTTGGCACGAAATGAGCATTTAACCCCCCACGGCTCGCTGCAAATGATCGCACAAAGAAAACTTCATGGGGACATTTCTGCCCGCTGCGTAACCAACGTTATTTGTTCCTAGCGTTATTTGTAGCAGATCAATCAAGATTATGTCCAGTAATGCTTTTAACCCCTTCCCTGGCCCCGGGGTTGTGATTGTTTCGTCAATGCGTCGATGATTAGGGGTTAACTTCGAAAGCAGTAATGCTAGGAAAATTAGTTTTCGATCTTTGTAATTCCGTTTGAACTGCAGGGGTTCTAAATTAATTTAGAGATGGTAGGATATTAGGATATAGCCTACAACTCCATGTTGTTAAGTTGTAAGCTACATTTTATCTGATAATTATAGTACTTACACAAAGTCTACTGTAAACTACGTGAAGCATTTTAATAGCTATATTTAGTTATAACATACTTAGGGCTATAAATAACACAAAATTGGTCCGTGCATTTGCTTTTAAGATTTGCTTGCATTCAACTACATAATATGAATATACTTAGATAGAAAATTAAGATAGGAACCCACAAAAAGTTAAAACAAAATATCAAATTCCCACCATCGATTATCGCGATATCAAATTTCACTTATCGATTTTCGCAACCCTCCGCATTAACTTTAAAAATTACATTAACAAAAGGCAAACACTACGCCAACCCGCAGATAAGTTATTAAACATTGCACCATTACACTTTAATTTCTGCCCTGCTGGGATTTAGGGGTTGATATTAAAAAAGGGAAAATAGGGGTGGTGAATATGCTTAGTTATTCATAATGCGCCACGCATTGAGCGCGTTTATTTTTGTTCAAACATTATACGCGCGTACGGACTGAGAGCGCGGATATCGCAGGGTTACGATGAAGTTACGTGCATTGTGTATTCGTACGTACAAAACTATTATAACCATTATGTTTGCATGCATTGTGGAGCATCCGAAATAGGGCTGATCCTTATTTGTTTACTCGCGTTTCGCTCTGTTTAAATTTTATGTTGAAAAACACTTTTTGACTTGTTTATTTTCAAATCGGGCGTGCGCGAGTGCTCTTCTGAATTCAACAAACAGCTTGTTTGTTTATTTGTGTGTGTGTGTGTGTGTGTGAGCGGTTGCGGTCATGAGAAACATTTTCAAGGGTTAATAAACTATAGTATAGGGATTTGTACGGATATTCTGATATATTATTGTAGCGTTCAGTGTTGTGGCAGGAAAGGAGATTGAATTTGTTACATTTTTACTGGTGATCTTTAATTTTATTTTTGTAGAGGTCTTGGTTTCTGACTCAATCTAATATATTTTTAAATTTCTTTGTGGTCAGTCTTTTTCTGACTACTGTCAGGCAGTAGATATTCGAAGTTAAAATCTGACGCGAGTAAATCCTAGTCCTAAATCCTAAGCTAATCTAATATCGAGCCAAAATGTATATGGAGAAATTATCTGTGGTTTTCATACATACCTTTTGACTGTTAGTTTAACTACGGATGGAAAAAACGACTCTAAAGCAAATGAAATTTTAGTACACAGACAGAACCATTGTAAATGCGTTATAGCGTCGTTTGTTGACTGGCCGTAAAACGAAGCAAATAAAAAAACCGCTGTATTGCGTAACGATAGCAAAAAGGACACAGGTCTCCGTCACTCTCATTATGCATGCCCACACGCGAGTGTGACAGAACGTCTTTTAATGATTGCGTCTTCAATGCAAAGTCAGGCCGTTTGGTGCCGAGCACCTATTTGCTGACACTACCCAAGCTTTATGTCTACGTATTGTTTCAGTTTTTTTTTTACATTACCTAAATATAACATTTAAGACAATTGATAGCCTCATCTGATTTGAAACTTTTATGAAGAATGCAGTTGGTAGGTACCCTTCGGTAGATTTCCCGTTAAAACATCGGATCGAACAAAATTAAATCGATTTTATTTCAAATCGCCGTCCTAAACCGAACTCGCATCCCTACCGAGCCCATCCACAATGGATTAAAAAAACTTTTAATACGCCCATTTAAATTCATAGGTGTGTTTTGTGTTTATATCGTTTGCCGTTTTATTGTGAAAAAATGTAGAGTGCGAACCGTCGGGGTGACTGACTGATGTGAGAATGAATAACGAATGAAATCACATGAATAAGATACAGCTACATACTTACCTATCTATAGAAAAGCATCTTATTTGATAACATTAACTAAAACAACCTAGGCACACTATTACACTAATTCTAAATTATTGCAATTCATTAAAAAACAGTTAATATTCAATTCAAAAAAAAAATAGTTTAAGTTATCTATTTCATTTAATTAAATTGTTGTTTTATTAAACATAAAAAATCGATATAATATTAATATTAAATGAAACAGATAACATTTTAAAATTTACAAATTAAGACGACATGATAATCATCTAAATTTCAAGTCATACCTAATGATTATAGATGTTATTAGTCATAATCAACACCTCGCAAAATTCCAAGCAGTCAGATAAAATTATATTATGTTTATACGCGAACACATCACCAACATCTTGAATCCGGGGGCATCATCGTCTGATGATGGTTGGGATGATGATGATCATCATCATCATCATTCCAACCTCACCTCACCTTCGTGAGGAGTCTGAGGAGGATCAGGTCAAAATCCACTAACGCCCGGTTTCTGTACCTCTAGTTAACTTTGTCCAACCGATAAGTTTATCATTAAGTACTTGAAACTGGCACAATGTGCGAAAAGCACCATGGCCAAAGAAGAAAAAAAAAAGTTTATCGTTGTCTCTATCTGGCACTAAACAAACGACAGCGACAGCAATAAAAACACATGGTTAAACATGCAATAAACAATTTCAATTCCATCAAAGTTCAAAGAGTACTTAATTTTAATATTCGTTACCATGAATTCCGTCTTTGTTAGAAACTCATTTAATTAAACTTGGTATTTATTTATCTAGTATTGGATACATCTATCCATCGACAAGATTGGCTTGATCGTTAAAGTGTAAAGGTAACCTAAAACCTACTTTAAAACATTGGATATAAAGCCTAAATTGGCTTGAGCCAAGGTTGTAGAAATACCTGATACCTTGCAATAAGTATTGATATTTTGCATATAGATTGTAATGAAATAGGTTTTGTATAACCTAAGGGCATTCTAGCCTTCAACGGATCCGACCTTTACTTGACCTAAAGCTGTTTGTTATGCAGCGCTTCAAGCGCTTTTTTATGCATCCGTTTACTTGACCTTAGTTTTTCAGCGCTTGTAGCACTTTTTAAACTCTGTGGATAGATTATTGTATAAGATTGCATCACATTTTTATTTAATTGTATGTGGAAATATTAAGAATTAGTTATGACCTTATTGTCTGATAAATATTATTTCTATAGTGCATTTATGTTAGTAATCTTGGCTATTATTATAAATAAGTGGCAGGAAAAAATAGTAGTTGCAGACGGACGGACGGACACGCGTATCTTATAAGTTATAATGATATGTCAAGAGCGAACTTTTTCATATTGGACTACACTCAACAAGAGAAGTCGGAGATGCAACTGATATCAATTTTTAATTAAATTTAGGCACTAATTATACTTACAAAATTTCGAAGTAAGATGTTTTTTTTGTTTCCCCCAGTCACAGACAATGTATACCTAGTTCGAACTAAAGAAACACAGTCAACAGATTACACTTTAAACGAGCCTAATTTAAAAAATAAACGATTTATAAAACAATTGTACCTACAGAGCATTGTACAAACAAAGCTAACCAACAATTAAGGTAAGATTTACGCGGTGCATAATAGTAATAGTGTAACCGCCATTTAACCGAGCGGCCCGAAGTGAGACATTACACCACCTTTATAGCCCCCGCTAATACGAGCGGCCCTTAACGGCCGAAAAACTGACCTTCCGGGTCCAAATGACCCCTCAGGGAACGCTCAAGCAGCCAACTAACGCAATCAAGCGCACTTTTGACTACAATATACTGATAAAATCGTAATATATAAAAATTACGTGTCACGTTGTTTGTTCGCGATGGACTCCTAAACTACTCAACCGATTTTAATCAAATTTGCACACCGTGTGCAGTTTGGTCTAACTTAAAAGATATGATAGCTTACATCTCAATTTATAGTCGCAATAACAAAAACTTTATCCACAACAACGCGTGGTCGTGCCAGCTAGTCTATACTAATATTATACCTACTTAAAGAGGAAAGATTTGATTGTTTGTTTGCATTGAATAGGTTCCAAAACTACTGTGGCGATCTGAATAAATATTTCACTGTTGGGAAGCTACACCATCCCCGAGTGACATAGGCTACTTTTATCCCGTAAAAATTAATGGTTCCTGCGAGATATAGTAGTTAACGTGGGTTAAGCCGCGAGGCGCTTCTAGTATAATTATTATGTAGAGCCAATGAACACGTGAAAATGCACAGTGGGTTAAAAGCGCCGAAAACGCGGGCATAAATTACTTGGTAACAAATTAAAATTTGTATCGTATGAAATCGTATCATAAAAAAAGACTTAGGATGTGTTTTACGAGACGGGCTAATCCTAATTTACAAAATTACATGTCATTCACGATCCGTAAACAGGGTTAAAGCGAAAATTACACGTTGCCCTGACAGCTGTCAAAATCGGATCACGCCTCGCCGCGTCCGTAAATTAATAAATCAAATCGTCCAAATCCTAAGTGACAAAACTCACATCACAAATTACTGGTCACAAATCGTCACAGAGCACGCTCGTAAATCAACTCGAATTCTTTGTGCGATAAAAAAGGAAACTAAGCAAATAAATGCCCGGCCGAGTCGTCTACCTGCCCTCGTATCTTTTGAATACTTTTCTTGTATTAAAATAAAATTTCTGAACGCACGGATTTCGGTACAAAAAACACACTAAAAACGCTCCTTTCATGCCCCCATCCCTGTTTCACACGGTATCTGCCGTCCCGCTCTAATGGGGATGACGCTCCGCGCGTCCAAACTCGAGCGTCGTTTAGAAATTTTTAGATCAACGGCTTTTATTTTGGAAAGCTTGTGCGAAATAGAGACGTTTTTGGGCGCGACCTTTGGATGCGCGGGCGCAGGATTCGAGGCCGCTCGCGCGACAACAAACCGTAAACCGTCATAAATACCTGTGAGCTAATAAATTTCGATCATTTACATAGGTAAGTATATTTTATGGACAACAGAAACTACGCAAACGAAAGATCCGTAGGTTCTTCTAATTCCAGCAGAGCCCAAACAAAAGATAAACAACCTAACCTCACTTTATAGACCCCGTTTATGGCCACAATATTCAGTAGGAGCCATTTTGTTAGGAATATTTATGACATTTTTTGTGCGCGCCAAGGAGAAATGACTGATATTTGACGTTTACAAGTATACCATAAATACGTTTGTCCATTACCTCCCTTTACGGTCGGCAGTAAACGGAGAGGAATAAATATATTCGCTCGTCGTTATGTCCAAACAGGTGATTAGAGAGCCCAAAACAATCGCGGCGTGACGCGGGACGCAGCGCGTCACGTGGCCGCCAGCGCACGCGCACACTATAAATAAAAATTTCGTAACAGGAACGCGCCGTATTAATACACTATAATTTTAAATTTCGAACTACTTCAGTAGCGGTCCGTCTCGACCGAGCTTTTTTCACAAAAAAAAATCACCTGCCGACGGTATTAAAAGTTATTAAATAGGAGGCGACTTAACTAAATTACAAAAATCGACCTCGGCACATTAAGAATAATTTACCATTAAAAGCTAGGGCGCCCGTCGCGCGATTCTAAATCGTGTGTCGACGCGTGACAAGTGTCAGAATGGCTCGAGAAGCTTGATTTATTAAAACTGCGCGGAGATCGATCGACGGGCATCTTAGGTAGCGTCTCGGTGCTTTATTTTATCTTATAAATAGATTTTTTATTACAAATTACAGGGTACCACGTTTGGTAGCGATTTCGATGCCGTCGTCTGTGGTAATAACCGCCTATTAAATTGGCCGTTGATAGTGCACTTTAATGAGCGCTAAATAGAGTTTCATTTTCATTGACCGCTAGTCGAAGTGTCCGCTTCTTCGACGAGGATCTTTCGAATTTAATGACCGAGTTGTGTAGTGTTTTGGGACGGTCAGGTAGCGAGATCGGGGCCACGGTCGCGGTGGCCACGCTCCCGCATACTCCAATGAGGTAATCGTTCCCCTGGTGTCAGAGTCTGTCAGACCAACGAAGACCTCGTCGAGGAACGTCCACCCATCCAAATAGTGTCGCAACCGACGTTGCTTATCTCCAGATCTATCAGCCGATGATCCGAAACGCAAATCGATTACTTGAAGTACGTCCCCACACTACGGTGTGGCGATGCCTCCACGCACCCTTGCTATAGAAATGCACAAAGGGCTTACATGAAGGCATTTATTCAATTACACAAACAATACACTATTTCGCCTGAAAGTGCACAAAGGCGTAATAATAAAAGCTCAGGTAAACGTTATGAATAGAGAAAACGACAATTGTCGCAGGACAATGATTTTGGGACGAGTCAAAAGTTATTCTCTGCACGGCCTGTTTATTTTTACGGGACATTCGGGACAAAAGCGGAAATAAAAATGCTATTGTGTCACATTTTTTCGAGTTAAATCGATAGGACGGTCTCTATGACGGTCCGCGTCGCATGGGAGGCAGCTAGCGGCGCGGCACTCGCATAACGTATGTAACTAAACGTTTGTTTGTATCGACATCGACACTTCTAGTGAGCGACGCGGAGGCTTTGCCCCCGCATTATCGCCGACCAGGATTGCGCCAACAATGGCGACTGAAACAATCATAGGAACTCTGCCGTCCACGGCCTCGCATAAAACCTTTCCGCGCAACCTCGCACCAGATAACAGGAAAAAGAAACATACATTACACTTAAGGACCTGTAGGCAGCGAGCTTCCGTAAAATGGGCGGTTTTTTGTCAAAAAGTTAAGCCATAATTACAAATATTTATAAGCCAGAAAAAATACAGTGTATAACCAAGTGTTTCAGTTAGCTAATAAATCAATAATATTGGACTAAAGTTGTCTAGTATCTTGAGAAAAAAATTCACGAGAAAAGACCGAAAAAAATCTTTCGTCACATAATGCTCAACATTTTCAGCGACAACTATCATATTTTTTGGAACCATAAAAAAGGCAATTTTATTTTCCAATGAAATTTGAATTTTCCAATGAACTGAATCGATTCCGTTCTTCTAAATTAATAAAAACGACGAGAATATGATCAGTTTGAGCGCGTACTAGGCGACTCAGTACCCGCTACGGCGTTTCAGAGAGAGGACGTATGTCGCTGTTCCTCAAAATTTTCTCGTCGAATTTACTGTTTGTTTTCCAAAAAAATAATGCAAACAGAATCTCTACATGGTATACAACTGGTTTATTTACTTAGTTGCCGTAAATGGCTTCCTTCTACGGTTACTAAACTTTTATTATAACCTATAATACTTTGTATTTATTCTCCATTGTGTGTAAAGAATAATGGCTAATATGACTATTCTTGCACCACCTGTAACTGAAATTAGCAGCAAAAACGCGTTTTTAGATTGTTCACTTAAATAAAACTGGGATTTCTTATGATAGTTTGGAGTTAATCAAAGGAGCAGATTATGATTGTATATTAAAATGAAGATGTAGTGAACTTCCGTTTTCCATAATGGCGGATCTGGCGGATGCATATTCTGACGTTTTATTTTTAGCACACTTCCAGTAATCTTTCTGCTCAGAGTTTTTTCAATGTTTTTGCTTCGCACGATTTGTGCATTTAGTCATTGTCAAATATTATACTGTAAATTCGAAAGTAACTCTGTTTCTCTGTTTGTCTGTTTATTTGTATGTTTGTTTGTTTGTTACTTTTTATGGCTAAACGGCTGGACCGATTTCGATGAAATTTGGTATAGAGAGACAACAAAAATGAAAATGAAATTTGGTAGGTATATGGGAGAAGGAAAGATGAGGACCTGGGGAGATGGGGAGATGGAGAGCAGCAGCTGGAGAGATGAGGAGATGGGAGATCGGAGATTGATGAGGGATGGGAGATGAAATATTGGGAGTTGGGGAAAAAGCGATGAGGAAATAGGAAGATAGAGATGTTTTAGAGATATTGACAGAGACGTGACGTGCCCGATTGATTTACAATAGCATACAAAGTTCACGCATATTGTGTTCTTACTAGCTGGATTCGATTTAAATGCAGACGAAGTCGCGGGTAACAGCTATTATTCCATATTTTCACAACCTCGTGGTAAAGTAAATTTACAGTCATAGCCACGATTCAGTAAACTTTACTGAAACTAGCTTTTACGCGCGACTTCATCCGTATATGAAAAAGCAACTGTTTAGAAAATAAATATTGAAGTCTTTGTATCTCTATCCCTATCCCTGTCCCTTTCCTTTTCCCTATCCTTAGTCTTAACCTTTATATTTTATCAAGAACCTAAAATAATGAAGTGTCAGATCACCTACTTGAGAAATTATGAATTGCCCATATAAATTTTCAACTCCTATTTATTTGGATTCTAAGATCCCTATTTTTTCTGACGAAAAATAGCCTATACCCATCTCATAGGTCCAATCTTGATCAAGATCGATTCAGCCGCTTAGACGTGAAAGGATGGCAAAAACTAAAAAAAAAACATCAAACACACACAAAGTTCGCATTTATATGATCTTAGTACGGATGCCTGACACTGGCTAAATGCACAAATCTTTTACTCCGTCATTGTCATTGTAAAAATATATATCAAAAAGAAAATTATGGAAGTGGACTAAAGAGGATGTATCAAATGGACTTGACAAACGCGCATACCAGAAAGGACCAACACTAAATAAATTTAATACAACTTATTTAGGTGTGACTCCAATAATTCGTGCGGCATTCTAAATTTGATAGGATTATAGTCAAGGAGGTAATAATTTATGTAATGCTGGCGGTAATGTTGGTGCTTGGTGCGTACGCCAACAAAGATAAAACATTTAATTAATACATTATTTACCTACTATAGATTGTGTTTATTTTTCATTGTAACAAACTACTTACATACATACACCAAAACAAAAATCATACACAAAAAGTTTCCCGGCAGCAGGTTTCGAAACTTCGAAACTACGTCTTTAGGAACGGAACGTAGCATCTCAGACCGCTCGGCCAATCTGAAATGTCATTACAGTGTCGAAATAATTGAATGCTTCAGACTAAAGCCTACGTAGTAACTATCTAGTAATCTGTGCTAAGGCCACGTGATGCCGTTAGTAAGAGTATAATAATTATGAATTAGCGTTTTCGACTTGCCGTGAGCGCGGAGCCAGCGTGGCGCGCGGCCCGGCCAGGTAACTTTCATCTTCTAAAATACATGAATCGCTCCTATATTAGCGCCTTAACCCGTTTCAAGTAATAAAATCTCACTATAAAATCTTTTCGTAACACCAAAATTGACCGTTTCCATCCACGAGTCGGTATCGGCCGATCGCCTTATTAGCATTTAATTCGAGTCGTCCAGAAGTGGGGGCGTCACGGGTCGCTGCCCCCCCGAATGAGGGCTTCCTCGCTCCAGGGCGGAGGAGGCCCCCGTGCATTTGTTGCATGCGCCGTGCTTTAGGCCTACTACGATTGGTCGGACTGCTTAGGGGCGACTTTTAGGGGACAATTCCGGACTAACGCATCAGTTAATGTCTACACTAGAATAATAGAAACGACGTTACCTAGTATTCTAGGGAATCACTGGCATTCGAAGCCCGCGCGAGCGAGTCGTGTCACAAAACACATCAAAATAATTATTTTACGTCACGTGACCGTCTTGAACCTAGCATAACAATACGAGCCGTGTGGAGTTTATTTTAAATTATTTAAATTTTGTATAAATTATTAAAATATGTGTCAACGACCTTGCGCTCTGACTGTTGATTAGACCAGTTCGTTATTTACGCGTCTGGGCGCGTCATAATCAAAAAGAAAACGTTCTCACGTTCTTGTGTAACCGTCGCTGGGTTTGTCGAGACTTGTCGCTTGGCTTTTATTGGATGTGCCTCATTAACAAACAGATATGACAAGTTTGTTAATTGTTATTGCGAAATAGATATGGAAAAAATACATATTGTGTGGCCAGATTCAATGATACACTGGACCACTGTGCATTCAAAGACGCGCGATACAAAATTTCACCACAATACGTTTTAAAACAATAAAAACTTCGTATATTCAACCAGAAGCAATTTATTTTATAAATTAGTAAATTCTACAAGTGACTTACAAATGATTTGCATTTTTGACTAAACAGCACATGAACACGGGCATTGTTAGCTGGGTATATTATTTTAAACTGATTTCTCAGTATTTTAATTTCTCTTAACAATTAGTTAACAATTGCATGTTAAAGATAGTAAAATGTTTAGTGGTAGTATTAGGTATAGCTGAAATTATAACTAAGTATGCATATTGCGGGCATTTAATTACATAGACGTTTTAAGCATTATATTAATGTCGAACATAAGTTGAAATATTTCTTTAAAATGTTTTTGTCGTATCTTCTTTTTGATTTGCATTAAATATCAGTTTATGTAACTTGAAATATACATGCGTACTTACGAGTAAGTGTGTATATAAGTAAATAGTATATAATACATAAATACTTGAATTTAAAAGATCCAACTGGACACACACACGTTACTTTCTTTCTTTGATTCTGATTATAAGATAAAAACAAAAATAATTTGGTACATATTTGTGTTAGATGTTGTTTAATAACTTACAAACAACATACAATTCATTTAAATTTAATAAAATGTAAGCAAACACTGAAAATTCAGCTTCAAAGACAAAAAATCCTACTAATATTATAAACGCGAAAGTTTGTAAGTATGGATGGATGTTTGTTACTCTTTCACGTAAAAACTACTGAATGGATCTTAATGAAACTTTACAATAATATAGCTTATACATCAGAATAACACATAGGCTATAATTCAAAAACGCGGGTGAAACCGCGGGGCGCAGCAGTATCACAATAAAAAGCAAATCCCAAGTCTGCTGTCGTGTATCTCTAATTACTACATAATTATAAATATATAGGTACATTAATGTTTAATACTACAGGTTCCAAAAAGGAGTAATGTTATAACTGAAAATGTCGGTCAGTGCGCCCGATAGCATCACGCTTCCGGCTCCGACAGGTTTTATATACGTAAAAAAGTGTGTCTTAAGAGCTAATGCACATTATCTCTGCTAGAAGCGACAATGGCTGTATCGTGAGATCCTTATCAGTGCTTTATTATAAATATTCAGTAGGTTTACTGATGCTTCAATTTATAACAGTTTGGTTTAGGTTTTTGTCGTTTTTTTTTCTTTTTTGTGACCACGTTTTGACCAGTGTGCACTGAGATGGACTGTTTTGATTGGATCTTCGTGGTGACAAGAGACTACGTCACAGAATATTTAAAAATACCTAAATAATGACGAGAACTCAATGGGGAAAGAACATATGGACTTTTTTTTAATTGTGTCACATCTATATCTTCCCTACTCTACGACGCATATGCGCAGACGCAGCCAAGCGAGCGAGCATTTTATACCGCATACAAGCTCACCGCCCGAGTGCGCTTGTCATTAATCAGCTGTTTTCTGTTTGTTGTTCATTTATTAATGCAAGGTGTATGTTTGTGTGTTCACAGATACGTCAAGAAAAACCCTATTACATAGCAGACCCCGAGGTCGACTCATTAGTAAGTATTTTATTGTATTTCTATGGTTTTTTTTTAGTTTTTTCAGCTTGTATTATAATCATTAGGATGGATCAGAGGTTTTTGTTCACTGTACCAAATCAACTAGCAACTAGTGTGTCAAGCAACGTCTAAAAACTTTGTTTTGACCAAAACCAGCAATATCCGACGTAGAGATGTGAAAATAGTAGGGCCAGATTCACAAAACCACGATTTGTAAACACATTTATACAACATAAAAACCCTTTTACACCACAAGATAAATACGTGGGATCATTTTAATACGCAATAAAATAGTGATCACTTTACAGCCGACGAGCGTCCGAATAATTTACGATTTGATTAGCTAAAGATCTGTCCCAAATTGAACGAGGAAAAAAAGTAAACGGGAAAAGTTCTCGGAAAGAAATAATAGGAAAATAAGGTTAAAAAAAATAAGTTTTTATATTGTCACTCATAAAAAGGCGAATCGCACTGTGAGCCTCCCGCGGCTAGCTGCCGGACAAAAAGTTAAATAATAAAAAAAAAGATGGCGGCCACCCACCGCAGTCGTCCGACACGGGTACTTAACCGATTTTTAACAAATAAAATCTAAGGCATTACGAATCGGGGGACTGGCCGATATTTAACTTGGAAGAATGGATTTTATTCGTGGGCGCACGTAGCGGCTATCTCGTATTGTTTGTAATTGTAACTGAGCGCGATGAGACATGCCGGTTAGCGCTGTTGGTAGAGCCGTGTGAAAACATGGATATTATGGACACACCATGCATGCTGACTATATTCTGCGTACGATACTATATAATAGTTGTTTCATATTTTGTCTTGTCTTTAATGTATATGTTTTGATTGTTGTGTACAGTTTTGTCAGAATAAATGGTTTTCTTTATTTAATCTTAGCTTGATCAGAGTTCAGATTTAGACTAGTGTCGTTACGCATTTGATTTAGCAGATACTGACATAGTGCTTTCAGATCTCGATTATCAAGGTTTAGGAAGATCTCTTTCGGCATATTTGGATGAGTGACCGTTTAGCGGCTTGAGTAGGTATATCCGTGCTTTGGAAGGCACGTTTCAGTTTTTATGTATCGATAACAGTCGTTAAGCCACGTCAGAGGCGAGCCGCCTGACACAGTGACGCTAGCACGCCACGCCAGATCGATCGCTTGTACCTAAACGTGACGCACTCTACGTTTACTCTAGCCTAAATTAACGAGTTTAACAACACGGTGGCGTGACGTGACGCCATAAAAGAAGACGTCAGCCTCACCGTAGCTTCACCTGATAAGTGTCATTCATCCAAGCAGATAAGGCGACTGACAAACAGCGACATCCGGCGGGTAGTCAGCGGAAAATAGGTGGACTATTTTTTTTTTGTTTTTTGTCCCGCGTCGGAGACATGTGATGCACTGTGCAGTGTGCATGTGGTTCACTCGTCGCTATTTGTCTGCAGTCGCCTTTAGGGGTTCGTAGCGAAACCGTGGAAATGGAACTTGTCGACCTTTGTTTTCTCTATGACCTTGTTAGTCGAAGGATATTTCTTGTTTCGACCGATTTTTAATTCGATTTTTTGTAAGCCACAACCAGCTAGTTTAGAAAAGTACCTCTTTCACTTTTGAAAAGTTAAATTTTCCATTTGTTTATACATAAAAACTCATACCGTACCTTTGCCACTTTTAGAAGTACGGAGTACGGAGCCCTAAGGGCTACGAAGAACCCATTTTAGCCCTACTATGTTGATACTCTTAAACATTATGGACCGTTTCACTTTTACCAATTTGAGGGGTCTTTAAGACCTTGCGGTCGACGCCTGGGGTTTCAAAGACAAAAGACACAAAAGAAATTGCTTATTGAGACTTCTTTCAATACCTCATTGGAACTCAATACAAAAAGCTCTTTTTGCTGGCCTCATTTCGAGTAATTTACTTCAATTTCAATTAAAGTTGAAACGTTGAAAGACTTGTGGTATTCGTTAGCGTTAACAACAAGTGCGTGTGCGCATGTCGGCCGCTCACTATTGTGTTACTTGTGCCCACATGTCAGCTTGTCTTGTTTGGCATGATGTGTTATTCTTATGTGCAAACTAATACAGGAGCCAAAACAAAAAAAAAAGATATTGAAAAAGTTTGCCTGCGCAGTGCTGACACCTCTGAGAAATTGGTCACAAAAATTATTGACATTTACCTGGTGAACGTATCTTCACCTGGAAACGATGGACTTTGTTTGAAGCATCCTCCAAAAAGCTCTCATGCCCTCTAAGCTCTAACTATCTTACACAAAAGTTTAGACCAGACAGAGTTTCTAAAATTTCGTTCCACAAAATCGACCTCTATCACTCGCGTTGTCTTACTCAATCCTGGCATTCCTAATGATTTTACTTGTGAATTTGTTATTGTGTTAGAAAAGGGCAAAATAACCGTCGATTTGTGGAGAAAACATTTAGACTCATCAGTTAAACTCTGGTTTAAATCTTTTGTGGCGTTTAAAATTACCCCACACTACTTTAACTGTGCATCTTGGCTACACTGAGCAGAGTAGTCGAGCGGTCATATTCCGCAGCTATTGTAGTTAACGAGCCACAGAGTAACGAATAATATGTCCGACCAGAGATAAAGGATCGCTTGCAATATGACGATGTGACGTCATCGCCCGCCAACCTTCTGTTCGTTCGCAGTTCCAAGCTCAATTTATTGATTGTTTCCATGAACAACATTCTGATGATGTTATCGCAGCTAAGATTTTTCTGAATCGTCATAAATCCCGACTGGATTGAAATTCTAGCCAGATTAATAAAAAAAAATAACATTCGAATTTTGAATCCGCATTCTATCGCTTAGAGCTGGGATCGTGCTACAAATCTTGCAGCGCAGTAACATAATCGATTTTTCGTCATCAATTCGATTTCCGTTTTAATTGGCGTCAAAATTCCAAACAGCCTATACCGTCGAGCACTCTTCAAAAAGGTAAACACCTTTAAAAAAGTAAAACCAACAGTCTCATAGAGCCATTCGTCCGAGCTCCGGCGATTGGTCACGGAGAGCTGTTTGCTATGTTCGCCGTCACATCTGTGTTTGGTCTGTCACAGCCTTTTGAGAGCGTAAGCTCCTCAAACACTGCAGTAGCAGGGCAAATACGTTGAATCGCTGCTGATACGAGTCATTAGGGATGGAGCGAGCGAGTGACCTGTTGGGGTTTACACTCTTTGAGATAGAGATCTACTGTGTCCTTATAGTTTGTTATTCGAATAAGTGGGTAGTGAGTGTAGTGATTTGAATTGGGAATTGTGATTTTTTCTGTTGCGTTTATTGTTTGGAAGTCAGTAGGTAATTGGAGATCTGTGTTATTTAAGGAGGAAAAGAAATTAAGGTGTGACGGTGACGGTGTTTACGGTAAACTGACGTGTGCTTTTGCGTATGCGAATGGTTTTGCAAACTGCTCTTTTGTTATGTTAGACGCATTGGTTCTTACAACAACTATGGTATCGAAATAAGTCTCACACATTTATAAATCCATGCTTGTTCACACCACTAAAATCATTGTTAGCGGCTGTCACTTAATAAGACTCCAGGGCGTTTGAAGAAGTTTCGTAATAAAAAAGGATAACAAACTCAAACCAAGATCCAAGTGGCGATAGGCCGATGGCTCCCTAACCAAACACGGGCTCAGTGGCGAAAGTTAAACAAGACAAACACATTTTTATCTGGTACCCGCGTCTGTGTCAACTGTGCCATCGTATGAGCAAACACCGAGGGTGGCGCTTGAACGTATAGATTTAATTGACATTGCAGCACGACCTCCGCAGATGTTATGCGCTCCTGGTACTTTGGGCAAACATTTGGAGATATTACCACGTTTTTTATTGCCATGTTAATGTGTGGTCGTTTGTGATCGGGATCCGTAGACTAATAAATCATTCTTCGTTTTATGTTCGTTCACGGTTCAGTTGTGGACTAGCGAGTAGTTGCAATATCGATATGGCGACTATTCGCCACCGAGCGAGAGCTGGGTGTGAAGGCACATCACTATTCCCACGCTTATTGTGTTAGCTTATAAATTCAGTGCAAATGTGACATCGTTGACTGTTTCTTCAAAGATTGTATCGAAAAAGTTACTTATGAATTCGCTAGACTTTGTATCTTGATAAAATCTTGTTCTTGGTAATTTATAAACTTATCTTCTCCCAGCTAGAAATTATAATGAAACATACATTTTAATCCTAGATTACATTTTCAACCTTATCAAAAAGATAATCGAAAATTGATACTTGAATTTCGAGATTTAGAAAAAATAAACTAGGTAAAAGTAGGTACCTACCATAGGTAGGTAGTAGGTACATCATAATATACGATGAAATGCCAGTGTCATGATTAAATAAAAAGCTCGCAATGTAATTCAAACTGGACAAAAAACGTTCTAATATGGAATTTTTCGCGCATTACATGATTCCAACTTAGAACCCCACTCAAAATAATTCACCTGTTACACTATGTACATCTATTAGTAGAACTTATAAATTCACTCGCGTCTTCAGCAATCAGAAACAAATCAAGGTGCTATTAAAACGGCATTACCCGTAGTTAGATTCCGATCGATTTAAAAACGCGATTAAATCTCAGTATCAAACAATACTGGCCGATAGCATCGGTTCGCGCTCGGGCGGCTTCGGGCGTGATCGTGCGACTTCGGGAGACGTGTATCATTCACGCTGGATGATCGGGAGTGGAAGGAATCAGTATTTACGAGTCTGGTCATTGACCTAACGAAATCGATGCAGTTCTTTTTTTTAATTTGGAATGCCATAATTAATTCGACGCAACAAAGTCACAAGATAAAGCAAAAAGTTGAAACGCATGACAGTACCTTCAATAAATGTCGCTCGTAATAATTATACAACCGCATAGCACAAATACCCAACATACACCAAATTGTATTGTATAAAATTATATCCCGTCAGTTGCAACATTATCGATAATTGTAGCAATATCGATATCGTGTCGATGAATCGTTTCGCGTCACTACGCCTGGCCGTGCCTCCATTGTTGCTCAGTTGGCTTTGTCAGATTGGGTCCGGAATCCGAGACATGCCGTATATGGCGGCCATTTATGTTATTAAACAAGCAATTCCAGCAAATACCTAACTATAGCAAATATGACTAACATGAGTAGTGGCGCGGTGGTTTTGTACGTTGATTGTGGGAAGGTTGGGTTCGATTCCCGCAGATACTAACGGTCTTACCACAAAATATTAAATTTATTCAAGAGTTAAACAGATGGGTCTATATATTTTCTCCACAAATCGACGTCTAACCCTCGCTTTTTGTAACTCAATAACAAATTCACAAGTATAATAATTAAAAATGCCAGGATTGAGTAAGAAAACGCGAGTGGTAGACGTCGATTTTGTCGAACGAAATTGTAGAAACATCTGTTTAACTCTGGTCTAAACTTTTGTGGTAAGGCGGAACATGTTTAAGAACGGCTTAAATAAGTGTGACTCGTTTAGAGTGACTTTACTCTTTGTTTCTTGTAAAATGTTTACATCAAAGTCAGGATAAAGATGTGTGAAAATAACAAAATAGATTATACCTACAGAAAAATAACTGAGACTTTGTTCTGAAGAGGGTTATGAATCATGATTCATGGATCCATAAAGACCGTGATCGTTGTAGATCCTTTCTTTTTTGATGCCCCATTTAATCTATGATCAGGCTAAAGTCTTCAAAAGTGTGCCTGAATTTTTCTAGCCTCTAAAAATATTATAAATCTATGAATAACCCGTGATAATACTTTGGGCTGGTTAATCGTTTTTTTTTCTAGCAACACACTAATTGTTTCTTTTTTTTATTACAGATGGTGCAAGCGATACAAGTCCTACGGTTTCACCTATTAGAATTAGAAAAAGTGAGTACTTAGTTATATTTTACTGCCCATAAGCGGCAAATAATATTTATTATCATTTAGTTTCGTAATCAGAGGAACACATTTGGAATCGATATCGGGACTGGTTTGGAAAATAACACCTTTCGATTATCGGAGGGCTCGATTTTGAATCGAGATATCGAATGCACGCACACCTAGCGACGGCAGGTTAAGGCCCTTCACACACGCCCGGGTTTGACCTGGAGAAGTAAAAACCGCGGCCGTGATGATAGACAGACAGATTAATCTTGCTGCTTAGTTTGGTGTCATTACTATTATGTTGCTAAGAATAAATATCATATTACGTCAAACTGTTATGTAACTTTAAAACGAAGATTATTCAAGACCGTAAAAATCTAAATTGAAATAATAAAATTGTTAGTAGGTACGGTAAATTCATATTCTTATTTTATAAAATATTAAAAAAAAAAATTGTAATCGTGTTTGCGTAAGATTCACTTTTTGAATTCAAACAATAATTTTGATTTCAATCACTGTGATAACATCTTTTGGTGTTTATTAATAATGTAGAACTTTTAGACCTACTTTCAATAAAAAGTTTTTTTCACTGCACCTACCAGGATGTCTGCGGCAAGCCTAAACCCGAGACCGGTCTCAACTTCCAGTTTTAAATTTCGAATTTTGAAAACTATTTCGAACTCGGAGAGCCGCGGCTCCGTCAGGTGTTCGTAGGCCGTGAATGGGAGCGTTCGCATTTCGAATGTTTGTTTTTCTTTTTCGTCCTTTTCTTTTCGCCCTTATCTCCATTTCGGTTGTAGTCGGCCAGTGCCGGTTTCTTGCGTGTGTCGCATCGCAATTCGCGCCATTATGCCCGCGACATAACGGTGACGCTTTTTGCCGCCACAATCAGATCGGGCAATTTGCGCGCATTAATTAGGTGCATAATGCGGTCGTAAAATCTCGATTTTTACCGCTAGGAATTAATAATAACCTGTCAATGTTCAGAACGAGTTTGGCTAACGTCTGTATCAGATGTAGAGAAACGAGATACGCTGGCTCCCATCGGATTCTGTACCGGCGCCGTATTAGGAACCGGTAAATTCGGTAAAAAATGTCCACGGTACCTTCTACAGAGTGAGTCGAGTCGAATACGAGTATGCCTACTCGCATTTCATTAGAACTAAATTTTTCAGTCTTAGATGTGTAGAAAATGACACACACCCTTTCTTTCTGTAGGGGTAAATTGTTGTTTAAAAAAAAAACGCTAAATTTCATTTTTCTTAATTAAAAATATCGCTTGCCTTTCCATTATTCTAAACAAAAATCAAGCTATTTAATTACCATTAAGTATTTTTCTAAAATTCACATAATACTACTTTCGAATTATTTGCCATACAAAAAAGGTATTTGTAAACTCCCCCTGTACAAAGCCACATCTAGCCCTGTAATGCGATACTGGCCATATACTCGCAGGCCGCAGTATATCTAGCAGTACGCAGCCGGAGGGCCAGATAAAGGCCACTTAAAAAAATAAAATTAAAAACAAAACGTTCCAAATTCAAATATCGCTCCAAGCGAGGGCGTGATTGAAGGAATTCGCTTTTTGATTGCCCGATTGATTATGTATGGGGTTATGTTATGTTCAACGTAATGATATGTTGCAGTATCAATTTGAACATGAGGCATAATACCTAGTACTTTTTATAACTAATATTATATTGAAGTTATGAACATACCTTCATATATTATTATAGTCATGTTAGTCATGTATTTAGTTACTCTACCACATTGTATTCGTAACTGAGCCATGTCTGTAAATAGAAGATATTTTTTTAAAACTAACGAGGATTTACTATTTAAAGGTATATTCGAATTTCGCCTAGCATTACGAATAAAAACAACTAGATGATATCTCTACCTACCTGTCTCTGAAGCTATTTTTTTTGCTCGACGTTCATATCCTATACGTCAGTCCGACGTCAGTTTTTGTCGAACAAAAAAACGCCGTTACTTCTCTCCGTTTCCGCTCCACTACCTCCACAGGTGATGTGCTTTTTCGAGCTTTCATAATAATTAAAAGTAAAAATAAAAAAGTTAAATTAAAAAAAAAGTTCCGTCCCTACTCGCGCCTACAATGAGATCTCGTTAAGTGCACTCGTTTTTATCTTTTTTTTACTATAATTGGTGGCCTTTTTGTGAGAAAACAGGTTTTATGTTCTTAATTCATCTTTTGAATTGTGTTTTGAAGTTTGTCTCCTAAAAAATGTTTTTGAAGTCTCTCAATAACGGTTAATACCGACAGAGAGATGACAAAAAGCCCCGACCGCTTTAACGAACTATACATTTACATTAAAATTTCCAATAACATTTTTGATTTATGTTTTTAATATTTTAAATATGGCCGTCGGCGGTCACATCGGGTGACGTCGGGACCTTTCGGCCGATCGGTCGATGATTGGCCCTCTCTAGCAGGTTTTATATAGTCACCGACTGATCCCTAATTACGTTATGTAGCCGCCCGGATCCCAAAATGTCACGCTTTTATTCCTTTTTCGAATTCCGAATAACATACATCGTCCAAAACGGCCAGTTACTCCGCCGTATAATTTTAAATTTGGAATGTATAATTTTTTAAATGATAACCTTACATAGAGATGTGGACGCTTTTGTTCTTTTTGTGTTACGGATAAAAAACAGCCAGTTACTACAAAAACATTCTGAAATGCCATCAACTTCTACCATACACATCTAAGCTTGGATTAAGTTAAAAAAAAATACAATATACTTAACTAAAAGTATAGTCACAGTTATAAATCAAAGAAAAAGTTAAACAGTCAAGAGGCTATTAGCTATTCTGTGTCAGGTGACAGAGGTGTTATTAAAAACCTCAAAACTCAAACCTCCTTTCATATTTAGTTGGTTCATAAAGTTTATCTGTAACAACGTGGCTAAGTGATTTACGAGCCGGGTCAGATTTGTTGGTTTACCGTCGGACCCCGGTTTATAGCGCCCCTAACTTTTACAACTCTTATACAACTCTAATTCTCTCCGAATTACTATATTACGTTACGCTACACGTTATATTAATGTTTTGTTTAATTAAATAAATTCTTTACGATCTCACACGTTTAATTGACAATTTGTGCAAAAGTGACACTGTGTTGGTGGAACTTTTTGTGCTTACCGCCGTTCTGTGTCGATTAAATTCTGTCTCTTAACTGTTTTCGGAATTCTATGTTGATTCAATTCTGGTTCTTTTACTTTTTTGCATTATCTGTGGGCCGGAGTCAAGTGTGAAGCGATCGTTCTCATTTGAATGTGGAATGGACCGGTTTGTTTTTTTCTATTGTAAAAAGAAACAGTCATTGTCGATGAGTCGGTAGTTTGGTAGGCATAGAATGTCGGCCAAATGTCGGTACAACCATTAACCGTATCAGTAAAAATTGTAGTTAGTTACTGTAATAGGCGTGTACTTATATGTATTATTATGTCAGTTAAAAATAACAAGTTTGAAAAAAAATCTAGCAAAAAGCCGATACAGTAAAAGGGTCTTGTTAATAATCCAACGCCTAAGTAGTTATGACTGACAGCCACGAATATTTAATTTAAACAGTGACATTTGGACAGTGATCTACGATTTATTTCCTCGAACTGTCAAACGAGAAGAGATTAACTGAAAAACGCGCCAATTTATATACCTAGTCACACCCACGGAGCGCATTAGTGCGGACGAGTCGCGTATTATGAGAAAAACCTTTTTAGCCGAGTCGCGGCCACTCGACTCGGCCGTGGCACACATCGCGACCGCGCACCCACACTCTCCTGCCAACCGCCAACGCCACTTTAAAAACATTCAGAACATCTTAACGCAACATACCTGGCCGAATTAAAGAGAAAAAAACAAAAAGAATACAACTGACAGCTCTCTCTATTTTTAAAACTCCAAACGACGACCATACGTCAACGAATACCCATTATATCACATTTCATTCCAAATTTAAAAAGTATCCGTTCCGAAACACTCCATATCTCAATCCGTGAGCTCGTTCCAAATTTAAATTTCTGGAAAGAGTTTGATGCTCGGGACGATAATCAGCCGAAGTCGTCCCGGAATGCTGTAATATCTCATTAAAAGCATTACCGGTAACTAAACAACGTCGTATGGAGCGCACTCCGCAGTCGACTATAACTCTTTGGTGCAAGCGGGACGGCTTACGTTGTCTCGCGCGAGTCAACATCGAATGCTTTCCGATTAACGAAGGGGACAGTTCCAAATTTGAATCGCCGAAGAGTTACGATGTCAAATCTCGAACGCTGTCACCAAAATCGAAAATAGTCACAGAAACTCAGAACCGCGGGATGATTCCAAAATACTGTTTACTTTGTCGTCGAGTTATAAAAGCACTCTCAATCAAGATTTTGACATTGACAGTGCTCGAGCGCGATTGTGAAGCGGCGTTTATCCGCTCTAGTGTCAATAAAATTCACGCAGTCGTAAATATGAATTTCAACGGCGCGGTTGTAAAATTCAAATTATGATAAACAAACTACGATATTCGGCCACACAGGCGCCGGCCTTTTTACAAGCGCAGTTTTAGAAAAACCTGTCGATTGGGAAATTAGTGTCCCGAAGACATAATTAGCTGTCAACGGCGGGTAGCGGTGTTTCCGCTTCCGTCGACGCGTTCTATTTTCGAATCCGCCAAGACGATTGGAGCAGCGTGTTCTAACTTTTTTTCTCGAGGGTTTCGCTCCACCTGCCAGTTTATTACATTTCCCCGTGTAAATGTTATCTAAAAATTTCGTTCGTCGTTTTATTGCCTTATGGTAATTCTTAAGCTAATTATGCCTATGAAAATTTATAAGTTGGACGGAATTAATACGCGCCCCGTGGGGGTTGTATTTTACCGAAGACCGAGGTAAAAGGAAGAAATAAAGTTTTATTTTATTTTCATACAGTTTTACGACTCGTTTTTACAAGTGTGTGAAGCGACAGTTGGCTCGCGACTCGTTCCGAATGTGTTTCTTTGTTTTCTATTGTTTTTCTTGAGCTTTGTATGGTGATAGGTAGCCAAGGTTGCGTTCGGAGCGGCGTGTCGAGCGGAACGCTTTCGAACGCGCCCCGATAACTGTCTCGACACGTGGTGTTGCTGCATTTGAATAGAATTTTGAAGAAACTTTAGAATAATTATTCCAGGCATAATGTATCTTTAGTTGTTCTTTAACATATTCGCTTCCGACAAAGGCACAGTCAAATGTTAACATAGTTTCATGCCAAGGAAAGCTCTTTCTTCAATGACTACGGAATTGTAATGTCGACTAGATAGTGATTTGAAACCAGTAGAAGACTATCTTTCTTTATAAAGCAGTAGCTATCAGTACTGTCTTGATAAGCAGTACCTAGATATTGAATTATGTTTGAACAGAGGTTTATCTTCTGAGCTACAGAACTCAGAACCTTTGCAATATATGATGCGAATTAGCTGGTCACCAGTAGATAGATCAGAATAGATAATAGGGCCACAGAAGGACCCACAGATGATAAGCCCACAGATGATAGCCCCACAGGTGATAGGCCTACAGATGATAGGCTCAAAGATGATAGGCCCACAGATGATCGTCCCCTCACGATAGGACCACAGATGATAGGCCCCACAGATGATAGTAACCACAGATGATAGGCCCACAGATGATAGGCCGACAGATGATCGGCCCCTCACGATAGGACCACAGATGATAGGCCCACAGATGATAGGGCTGCCACACTGCCAGTGCCACTGTTCTCACCGTGCCCCCTTGCAGGTGCACGAGCTGTGCGACAACTTCTGCCACCGCTACATCAGCTGCCTGAAGGGCAAGATGCCGATCGACCTGGTGATCGACGAGCGGGAGTCCGCGCGGCCGCCCGACGCGAACGGCGAGCGCTCCGCGCCCGACTCGAGCCACGACGGCGCCTCCACGCCCGACGTCGTGAGTACCCCCTTCAAACCACATCTCCTGAGGCGCGATCCCCAGCTTGCACCCAATTCGACCACGAGCTACCTCGTGCACCCCTGCTCTTAGTCTGGCCATTGCAAAAACGAAGTATGATAAGGGGGTGCTCGCATTTTAGTTCAATTCCCGCCTCCCTAGCTTTTAATGTCGTGGTGGTGCGTACTTAATTCCCAATTTTGGCCGATTCTGTTCTTAGAAGCTTTTGAGAAATTTCGCAAAAGTGAACAGTACCTATAATTCACACAGTTTTCTGAAATATTGCATATTATAATTGTGGACTATTGCAAGTTATCCTATTAAATTTGTAATTGAAAATGGAATTTGCGGAATTGGAATTAAGTACACACTAGGTTTAATGAACCACGGTCGCAGTCGAACATTCCGAGGGCTTTGGATAAACAAATCGAAAACCTAAGGAAGTTTCGCTAGGCTAAGTTCCTTTAGAACAAATCTTCGTTTTTGCAATTGGCCATCCTCTTGACACTGTACGATTCAATTGAATAATACAAAGAATATTGAAACTAAAGCAAACTATTTCCAAATTAATTTCCACAACCACAAACGTTACAGTGAAGGGGTAAAAATGGGTGCGATTTACGAATCGGAATTTGGGACTTGTGTACATTTTACTGGAGCGTGTTTTCGCTCGAGATCCTTCGATTTCGTTTCTTCGTAGTGACGCTTGGACATTGACGCCTATGTTCGATTGTGTTATTTTGCACCGGAATTTATGTATACGATTTGAAAAAAACATACGTATAACGTTGATTGTAATAATGTGTATACTAATATAACTTTTAAGTAAATTAATGCATTCAAGTTTTCGAAGCCGTTGTTGTCTGACGAGGCTGAATAGCCGCGACTCCTGTGCCGTACAAATATTAAAAAGTTACGGAGCTTAGATTTAAAAAAAAAGTTAGATTATTCGAAAAAAAAAAAATACCTATTGGAAAACGAAGTATACGTAAAAATACAACTTTAACTTGCCTAAGTGAGATAATAAGGAATAGGTACCTACTTAAGAGTTTTAAATTATTGTATAATTGATTTAAAGGTGGTAGTTGCTAGAGTGTTATTGTTTCGGCTAGTAAATACAATCATATACGTAAATAGTTAATATTTTACGTTTACTAATGGGATAGAAGCACGAAACATAATAAAAATTAGTTAGTGAAAAAAAAGAAATACGTATACAGTATACGGTAGGTGTAATTATGATCCGTGTTTCGCTTGTGCCGTCATTAATTTGTAATTAGGGATCAGGGTTAATTACGATTGCTAATTACAAATAGTGATGTGACTACGAGCGGCTAGAGTAAACATAAAAGTAATGTACGTGAATTATTGATAGAGATCTAGTTGCTTTACAAACTTTGGATTAATATGCGCGTTTTGTTGCTTATTTATTTATATGTATGTTTCCATTTATTGGAATTGAGAATAGGGTTCTTTATCTTCGCTGTCAGTGTTGCCGACATCACGAGGCATGCCTTTTTTGAAGGTTGGTAATGTTAGGAATATTAGTAGTCCATATAAAAAAAAACTATTTCACTTTTTTGTTCACATACTTTTAGTGTGTTGGTAAAGCAAGGTTTTGGTAAAATGAGTTTTTATTAAAAAAAACTTATACAGTTCTATAAAATGGTAGATTAAAAGGTAGATTTGGGAAGTCAAGTGGATTATGAAATTCTCTGACGGGTTCTATAACAATTTTGATTCCAAAGTTCCTTCTGGTGACACTGAAGCTATATTTTTGTACTGCATTTCAAATATTATCAAAATAATGATTTATTCCATCTCGACGTCGAGTTAACCTGAAAGTTTCTCGTAGGCATAATATCGGCGATCATACACACGTATATCCGCTTTATTTGTTTATATATAAGGGATATTTTTGGGCGTTGAGACTGAATTGTTTTGTTTGTGTTATATATTATTATTTCCCGCATTTGTTAACATTGAAGCCATAACTAATTAAGATGCGCGTGATCATTGTTCTAATTTCAAAATGTTAACTGCTGGGGAACGATTAATTTTATTAATCTAAAAATATTAGTTATTTTTTGTCTGTATATGAGTTTTTTTTTAACATTTGTGTAGTTGGGTCTTGTCTAAGTTAGGTTTTAGAATATGATGTGTTAGTTTTCGCGTTGAAAACTTATTTTCTTAAATCTAACTAAACGTAAATGTATATTAATAATGCTATTTGGTGTACGTCCATCTTGTATGTCAATGTGATTAATTTTATAATTTTTATTTTCTGAACGGATTAAACAATAAAATGTTCTGTTTGAAATTACAATGGCAGTTTGCTTTACACATCTCTATAACTGCCAAATAATTAAAAAAGTAGGTAGGCAAAAACCATAGATTATAATAACCGAGACCATCAACATGAAATCACGTAAAAAGTTTTCAACGAAATTCAAATAAGGAACTTCCCACAGCGGCCGCAATGGAAAAAAAGTTTTGAAAAGGAAACTGTGTGGAATATCGCATTTTTATCATGTGCCAGTATTCTATAAGCGTTTTGGGGCTCCCGGGGCGCGGGAAAGCGCGGGAAAGCCGGAAAATTGTTTCTTTACGGCACCCCGCGCGCTAATCTGCTCCTACCTCCGAAACACGCCGTTTTTGCGACAATCTGATATTTTATTTATTTTTTATGGTCTGCCATTGACGTTTGATGGATGTAGATTGGGGGAAGGGAGTAATTGGTGTGGGTTTAAAAGAATAATGTCGCTTTGATGTCAGACTTTGTAGTGGTTGAGTGGATTAGGCGAGTTTACAGTTTAGACCTTCAAACATTTAGAGAATTATGCTTATGATCAATTTTGGTTTTATACCAATTTTTTTTTCTATATCAAGTTGAGCAGGCTTGTCAAATAGGTAAGTGCCATCCATAACAGATCTTGAAAGAGATGGGAAAACAGTATGTATGTAAGTACAAAATCATGTTAATATGAATTTCATGAGTAGCTAATATAACTCTTTTTAACAATAATTAGTAAAATATAATTGCAGTGTAGAATAAGATAGTGATCACTAATTATAATTAGCGATCATCATTTTGCCATATCTTCTCTGATCATACTTCTTAGAGGTTACATACATCGAAGCGAAAGATCTTGATCTGGGTCTCACATGGTCTAAGTGAAGATATTGTGGTCCGAAGTGACGATGTGGTCCGAAGTGACGATGTTGTCGAAGGCGACGAACACGCTGAGTAAAGATGGCAACTGGCTTTCAAGGACTGCTGTCGGAACACCCCGGAAGAGGTTTGACATCACTACATATAAAATGACAATCAAAATTAGGTAAAGGAGGTCTGAGGTCTGAGGTTTTAACTTTGCTGAGATCATGAACTTTAATGATATGACAAATACGTAAGTAAGTTAATATAGCTAGATCGATCTTCTTGCAATCTCAGTGTCAGACAACCTAAAGATGGAAGGACTATAATTTTTTTTTCATTCGTAAATAACATGATTAAAAAAATATAATAATGTGATTTCAGGATACAACCTACTTAGAAATAATTTACAAATAATTATGCCAGAGATTTAAGAACACATAACTTTAAATAAATCAAGCACTAACTTAAGGTCGAGAGCAGAGATGATTACACATATTTTGAACGCCACTTACGACAAATCCGTACAACTTGGGAATGTGGAAAAAATATATGTTAATTTCGAACATATACTTTCTAGGCGTGATGTATCAGAAACACAATTACAAGATATTTTCTCGATAGAAAAAAATTACAAAGTAACCTCTTCAAAATAGCAATTTAAATTCAATCTCACTAATTTATGAGAGAACATTATTCAAATCGAAAGAACTTGAAATCATTGTACAATAATAAAGGTTTTTGGTGTATAATATAGCAACTATGCGCCAATTTTCATTCAAGAAAACATATTTGAGTGAATTTTCGTTCAAGTAGAATGACGCGCCAGCCGCCATGTTGTGTCCTCTCTATCATTTCCATACGATTCGACAGTAGTCGCTGCGGCGCGCCGCTAGACGGACCTGTGTCACTTTTTTCAATTATTTTTTTACGTAATTTAATTTTTCCGAAATACTGGACCGCATCCATCGCTTGTCATGTTTGGTCTGTCAAGGCACTGATTAGGCAAAACAAGCATTGGATGCGGCGCGGCCAGTGGCGGCTGTGTTTTGTTTTTCTAGCCCGTTTATTACAATAGAATTTAAATAGAAGTGCCAAGCAGTCACGTTGCTCCCGTTATTACCTACATAACGAGACAATCTTTGTGTAGGCCATCTTGACGATTCAATCTAAGTACATGCGTGTGAGCTTCGCAATGACCACCTAGTTCTTATAGCATCATCGTCATTGGTGCTTATTATAGGTATTGTTATGAAAAAGTCTGTCGCTAAGCAAGAGATTTCCAAGAGTATTTGTACTCTTGGAAACTTACTTGTAATTTGTATTTGCGAGAGATAAACTTAATTTAGGTAACTTCGCAGGTTTTCCAACTTGGTCTCAGCACATATCAAACATATTTGAATCTATGAATTCATGCCTACACTTTTGAGAGTAGCTCAATCAAAACTTAATCCTATTTAAATGAACACGAATGACACGCACACGTCATATGCAAATGGAAAAACTGAAGTATATGAACATCAAAATTTGACGGTCTTTAAAATTGCAATATAGCATAGTTGTAACTATGATGGATTTATGATACGACGAGCCGGAGTTCGGTTCTCGATCGCCGTAGTTTGGTTTTGTTGGAAAATATTTTTCTTGACCTTTTGGTTATCCATTGCGCCTAGATTACCCACCTAGTTTTTCTGCTTTTTAGAACCACAATCAATACGCTTTCTAACAGCCAGCCAACGAGGATATTTTGACAGTCATCGTGTGGTGTGGTGCATCGTGGTGCAGCCCGAAACTCAATAGGTTCGGACTATGACTGCGTATTATTATATTAGATCGATTAGTGAAATGAAAGATTACATTAGGTTTAAAAATATTTATTTACAGATATCCTATATTAAAAATCTATGCATTTTGCATTTTTTTAACCCTTCTCAGAACAAGTTCTGGTAGGTATATAGGTTCCACTGGTGAAATGAAGCACACAAAGTAAAATTTTTCTTTCTTGCGATTCTTAGCTGCCCTTGTACCTGTAATCCAAAATAACTCCATAACTTTTAAATGCCTACACAAATTTGGATGTACTATAAATAGGGCTTCGTTATTTGCTAATTTTGGTACCACACCACCCCTATTCATTTCTGTAGTAGCGTATAATGTCTTGAGTAGAGGTACATAACAACTGAACATAAATAATCACAGGTTTACATTACAATCATTTCATCTCGTCTGTATAAAAGAAATAACATCTGCACAGTACAGAATTTTCAGGTTGGTCTTTGTACCAAGAAATTTGTTGCACGTTAACAATGTGTTCAATACTTACGAAACATCTTCGCCATGGAAACGCTTGAGCGCAGCACGAACACGTTTTCAGCTACATACAGGTCCAGAATAACTGTGAGCTCGTTTTTGATGTTTTTGCTCTATACATTTTTAGCATCGTCCGTGAAAACAGGAACTCTCCGACCCAACCTAAAAATCAAAATAATTATATTTAAAATGTTGGAATGTTCTTAATACGTATGTGATAGAAAAATAAAACGGTTGTCACGGTTCACAACACTGAACATAATATGAAATATCGTCAACTCTTGAATCTTACAATTTTTATTTACCCCAAAGCCGGTGACTACAGAGAACGAAACGTGACAGTCTGACACTGACAGACAGTGTCGCGTCACGATCAAGGAGGTACCAGTTGATAATTACTGTATTGCCTTGCCAGTGCACAACAGTCAAAAGTACTGCACCAGTTGTACCACAGGTATTGTACTCTGCTTTGATTGAACACGTCATATCGTCATCGCGTCGTCTTTGTCGTCGAGAACCAATCGAGTTATTGCTATAATTATTGAAACAAAATAACGTAGGTATTTAAGATAAAATACTTATTTAATTATTTAAGTCTCTTTTGCTCTTATCTGTTTACTGGTATACCTGGCTCATTAATTTTCTTTGTTGATGATATCGATGAAAACTTTAAACCTATATAATTAATTAACTTGTTCTAAGTAAACACGTTCTACAATACAAATTATTCATATCTTTAAGAAAAAATGTCCAAAATATTACATTCAGTTATAGTATAGTACGAGAGTAAAAGTGATAATGTAGTAAGTGACACAAAATCTACCACGTGCAAGATTCTGGCAGCATTGTATTGGATACGTCACATGGCGCTTATTTTATTATTTTGAATTACATATTTAATTACATAATACGAAACGGCAACGCCCGATTACGCTGCGATTATATCGCGGATATGCTCACACAAAGTAATGTCTTCTTGCTCCCACGGCCCTAGTGTGTCAACGTCGCATAGTGGCAATCTTTTTGAGACACAAGATAGCCTATGTCCATCTCATAGGTCCAATCTATACCTATACCTACCAAATTTCATCGAAATCCGTTCAGCCGTTTAGCCGTGAAAAGGTAACAAACAGACAATAAACAGATACCTAAATAATTGAGTGACTTTCACATTTCTAATATTAGTATGGATTATAAATATTATTTAAGAATTTTCATATTTTGGACTCTGGGATTTTATCAGTTAAATAATAAAACTGTTAATGTAGAAGGACCGTTCATCTAATTTAGCTCTTTGTTATATTGGGTTGGAATGAGAAAATAAAATTTCACATCTTAATACGAGTAGGTACATTGATTGTATAATATATTATTTAAGTCTAAACGGTTATGTACCTACATAATATTATTCTTTCAATAAAATAATGACCAACTTTTATTAGCTAAACCGCTTATTTAACAGATCGCCGGCGCGTAACTTACCGTTCTAATAGTACAATATTCTTTGGTAGTAAGAGCCGGTAGTTCAAGGTCGCGTAGCTGAAACTTTTATTACGCCGTTTCGCCGCTGTTTCTTCGTGCGCTGCAGTCGGATAGTGAAATGTCAGTAGCAATATTCAGCCCGTTAAAGACGATGGTATGTAGACTATATTTTAATGGTAAGAATAGATTTTATAAGAATAATAGTTTTGAACGACTTTCTTGACATCTCGGTGACATCTTGACCGTGACAAATAAACACTAACAACAGCGCCCGGCTCCGCTCCTAATCCACCGACATTCGACGATCGCGCCATGAATAATGTAGACGAAAATAATATTATAGGGGACAGGGACAATAGGGGACAAAGCCGGGATTTGGGTGATGCGAGGCAATTCGTCGCGGATCCGCGTCGGATCCGTCACGGACGCGTGACGCTCGCGATAATGTGTATCCGAGGAATCCGCTCTATCCGAGATGAATTTGACAATCAAGGGAAAGAATTCGACGGTGCATTCGGCGAAAAATTGCCGCTGTTGGATGGAATTCCAAAAATATATTGAAGTTAAATTCAAAATACACTAAAACCAAAATAGTAAATAGAATAGAATGAAACCGCGAACGCAGCTAGATAAAACTATAAACATTAAAATATTTCAAGAATTGTGCATTTTTAGAATTGTTCCATTTAAGACTCACAGTAAAATTATAATTCCATTTTTAAAACTGATATTTTTTCGCCTTAACCAAATAGTTTATATTATAATAATACAAATACTTATTCACAAAACTGAAAATAGCCAGGATATGTCATTGCTATGCGCAGTGTCGCCCCAAGCGGCCGAGGCCGGCAACCGGCGGCGCACGCGCAGGCTCATTAGCCGCGCCACTGCAGCGACTGCTTTATAACACTGTAAATTGTCTCCTCTAAATCGCGGTGGACGCTCTGTCTTATAAATCTCTTCAATTAATTCTGTTGTGATAGTCGTATGGGTTTTTGATGTTGAGATTTTCTTAGGCCTTGTTAGCATGATTTCGTGAGCTCGGGAAAAGACAAAAATAAAGGGGCGCATAGATAGATAGCTCTTTTTGACAGTTAGATGTAGAAGACTGGATTTGATGTTGACGGATATCATCCTTGACGTATCTGTCTGCGGCGTAGCTTGTAAGCTGAGGTGAGACTATAGATGGCTGTCAATGTTCAATTTTGTTCTTAAAGTCCAAAAGACAGCGCGCAGTAGAACTGACTTGTAGAATTTGTAAGTATGAGTAGGAAGGATTAGGACTCTCGATTAGTATCGAGATCTTGTCTTTAAGTGGTCAGCCTACTGCTACAAGGTTTACAAAGGTGACACCGATGTTTCCGCTACAAATAGAGACGCATCAGCTACCACAGACTATCCAGAACTTTAAGACCTGCCAATTTTGGCGCCAAAACAGCAAAAAGACGCCGCCTGCATGTCGTAAACCGTCGCTTTTAAATCTAGAACGCGGCGCCATTGGCCGGCCGCTGACCAATCTGCAGACGCAGACAAATTTTACGACCTCCCATTGGCCGCACAGCGGTTACTTATTTACGAGTCCTAAGGTTTACTCGCGAAATTTCTATTAATAAATTAGTCGTAAACGCCACGTAATTTATTATCATTGCGTTCTACGTAATTATTTCCTTTATAAGAATAACATCATTACTCCTTGTGTGCATTTTGTGGGGGAAAAAGTCGTATAAGCTTTTTTTGAAAAGTCGTAACTTTCTGCGGTGAAATCGGTTTTTAGATCGCAAAGTTTGAAATTGGAATTGAATTGGACGGTTGCGAGTTCAATCTTCAAATTTGGCGGGTTCTTAAATTGAATTTCCGAGATCGTTGCGTTCTATTTCCGATTGGAAGCAAAATGGACGTCAATACAAAAGACGTTTGATTCTGACCAAAGAGTATATTCTACTAACTAGCAGACGACTTTTTCCAGTAGGTATCTCTTGTTGAAATAGCAAACTGTGTAGTTAAATTGTAGTCATGAGTAAGTACCTAATAGATACTCAAAGAAAGTCAACGGGAAATGACTTTGACTGTGATAACATAATTATTATATTCAAATAAACAGCATACACGTTAACTATAGAGTTTCTGTAAATCAATATAAATTCCAAAAAGCGTTAAACTTTCCCCAATAGAACTTCCCAATTAAAACCTCTTTACTAACTAACCTACGTGAAAAATCCAAACTCCTTGCTAAAAATCTACGAGACACTTGTTTTTTTTTCTCGATTGCCAGCAATATAAATTTCAAAGAGCGTTGATTTAAGATTTTTTCGGTGTGGCAATAATAGCTGCCCGCTGTTCCTTTGATATCGCACGTTCTATTTGGAGCCGCGGGGGGTCGAAGTCTTCATTTGTAGCCTCCTGGGACAATTGATTACATACTGGTAATGGAGGGAAATATAAAATAGGAAACATTGGAGGCAATTACGCGGTCAGCCGAACAGGGCAGTCGTGTGATGGTAAACGTTAAGGAGAAATGAAAGGAAATGCAAAGAGGATGTTGCAGTAGAAAATATTTATTATGGGACATTTCGTTAATAGTAAACAGGATGATAGACAGTACCGTGTTATAGTGTGTCGAGTTTGATGCTTTAACTCAAATTCAGAACTAACTTGACTTTATCGGTCTTAAGTACTACAAATTTATTTAATCCAGAGTTGAACAGTTGAGTCTAAATATTTTTTCCACAAATCGAAGTCTAACCCCAGTTTCTAGAACTTTTGTTGGCGTTGACAGTAGATTAAAACTATCGTTGTCTCTATCTAACACTAAACAAATGAGAAGGATGGCAACATAATAATTAATCTGTAGTCAAAGTTGGCTGATGTTTCAGAAACCTGGAGTCTCCCTCGCTTTTTCTAACTCAATAATACATTTAGAATAATCAGGAATTGCCAGGATTGAGTAAAAAACGTACTTACTTACTACCTTACTACATATTCAGATCAAATCAAAATTAGGTACTCAAGAATAAAAATACAAGGAAATTACATACAAAATATAATAAATTGTACCTATACTTAGCATCTCTTATGGCTAGTAGCGAATTATTCCAGTATTAGACCTAGTAATGAAAAGTCGTCCAAATGCGACTTCACTTTACATGCAATTACAGTATGACTGTGTTAAGTCGGTGTCATATTTTCTCGCTCCAAATCTGGTACGTTCTGATGTCATCTCACCATCTGTTCAGCCCACGCTGATATAATTAAACTTGAAAGTATGGAAATATATTAAAAAGTACGTATTGTTGTTGTAAGTTCTTACTGACTATAAGTACCTAAATTATGTCGATATGATGATCCTTCTCGATAGAGGGCGCAATCGGCGTTTTTTTTCCAAAATCGCGTTTTCTTGATGTAGATCTAGCTGCGACCCGCGGTTTCCCCCGCGTTTGGATAATATACGATATAGGTACTTATCTTTATGAATTTTAGCCTATGATTATTCTGATATGTAAGCTATATTATTGTGAAGTTTCATCTAAATACATTCAGTAGTTTTTGCGTGAATGAACTACAAACATACATACATACTCACAAACTGTCGCGTTTATAATATTAGTAGGATAGAAGAAAAGCTACGCTGGTAAGAATTGGGCGGTTTTATAGCTGCGATTTTTTCCAGACAACTTGTGTTATGGACAGAAAATAGACGATCTACAAAAAAAAAATGTCGAGATGAGAATTTCTCGAAATTTTCCGCCCCCCAGTTATCCAACCGCGTCCTGTAGCCCCTCTCAACCGCCGGGCCGCGTACAAATGGCCCAGCGGGCCCTCCGCTGACAATGGACGACCGCAAGGAAATACTTGCGGCGTTTTTGCACAAATCCGATCCAATTTCCGGACGGAACGTGTTTTCTGGTCCATGTAGATGGGGGCTGAAAAGGGGTGGTTTTCGGACGTTTATGGAGCCTTTATAGCGATGTAGTTCTCGTGGCGGAAATACACCGTGTCCAGGAACTGGGCCTCCTAACTGATGGGATACGAAAATAAACGATGCTCCGAAAACGACTGAATGTACACACATCAAAAAATAAGCAACATGTACTAATTTCTGGTTCGCCGAGCTGTATGTGGACGCGCATTGTCATGCATTAACGTAAAATCGGAGCCAAAGGTTTGTGCAAATGGATGGACATAAGGTCTGAGAATATCCTCAACGTAATTTTTAGCGTTCATGTTTCCATTTACAAAAAAGAGCTCAGTTCGCCTGTTCTTCAAAATAATAATACCCGCCCATACCATAACTGTTGAGCCGCTGTATGGATGAACTTCCTGAACGCACCTGAGCCTTTCAGTATTTCCGGGCCGACGGTACACTCGCACCCTTCTCGTATCAGGCCTAAACCCGAATCGCGACTCATCGGAAAACATAGTTTTATCCCATTGTTCCTGGGTCCATGTTATTGCATGCATGTTGCTTAGACTTTTTTGATGTGTTTACTTTGAAAGCTTTTTCACCATCGGTGGTTTCTGGTAGAGCATACTTCTAGCATCAAGACCGTCATTGCACTAACAGCCGAAATTAATATTGTATCTCCTATCCAAGATTGAAATGGATCTTGGATTGCTGCCTTTCGTTCGATCGATTTCCAATCTGCGTGCCTTCATAAACCAATCCACGGATCGGTTATTGGCACGTTTGACCCTAAAAATGGATTGTGATATCAATCCCAGATAGCAAAATTTGGATTGGATTGATTATTAATTTCGGCCGTAAGTAGATATTGTATCTGTGGAATACATTTTTTAAAATAATCTGTATCAATAGAAATCTCTCATGTTGAATTGAATATGGGTTCCATATTGATATCGCGAGCTATGGCGAGTCAATTTACACATCGCCACAGATTATACTGTATCTACGGGAGATTATATCATCCTTTATGTTCTTATGATTCTCTTTATTAACGAGAATTAGGTGTTTGACTTGTAAAGGTGCGATTTAATTGCCTATTGACTTTGACTTTGATTAAACATAAGTAGGAAAACAACACATGATTGTTATTAAAAATAGTCACGCTTCAGTCCGTGGCTCGGCAACAGGTTCCGCCGTGAGGCTATGGGAACCCATCATTGACACAGAATGCCGTTAATTAGTGTTTTTCGAACCTGTGAGAATGTGAGAAAGTCGTTCAGAGCGCCATTTTAAATCTAATTCTCAAATCCAATAGCAATCAACCGCCGTTAGCGGCCGCTCGCGGCTCGCCTATTTTCTCACAATAAAAACACTGGCCATAAATACCGACACAGTAACACCAGAAGTGGAAATAGTGCATTCGATATTTCAAAATTGGAATTTAATTTTTTTAAAGTTTAATTATGGATCGGCTTCCGTGGGGCATCAGAACATTTCCTAATTAGCGATTGGTCACGCGCTCGGCGGCGCGGTGCTGTTCGAAATCAGAATCGAGCAATTTGAATTTGGAACGGTTGCGTTCCACAATAAAATAACATAGACAACAGGATTAGTTTCGTTTTAATTAAGGTAAGAGTGTCATTAGCATTATGACCTGTAATGGGCGAAGATACTTTTTGAAACGAGAATGCTTTAGAGTTTTTACTGCTGGCAGGTTTCGAATGGTTTTTATTAACGACACAAAAAAGTTATGGTTAATTTTAAAAGATGTTCTGTTGCAATATCCAAGATTAAACTACCTATCTTAGCAGTTTACAGCACAGACGGAAGTTAATAAAAAAAACATGATTAAAAGAAAAAAAGAAAAAAAAACTCGTCAACAATGCTCTACAAAAGGAACTCTTAATCAGTTGCTGACATCTCACTCGGTCAGCGATGTTAACTGATGACGTCAGCCAATTAAAAAAAATTATACCCCTTAATAAGTGTCAATTCTTAACGAATGTGTACACACACATGATTTTTATTCACACGTTCCTTACCAATATTGAGAGTTAAGATCGTAAATAATACTTTCAGTCTTATCTTACGCGATTTAAGACACATTTAAGATTGAAACTTACAAAATTTTACGACTATTTTTATTGACGCTCACTCACGACACTCATACGTGGAGATTCGAAATGCAAAGGTCTTATGTGATATGACTCCGTTCAATATTAACCGTTACCTGAACAAATTTAGAGATCACATTTCGATAGCAGCTTTCACAGTTGTTAGTGGAAACGTGAGAGATGATACGAATACGAAGCGAGTCGAAGATGTACGAAGTACATACAAGAGGCCATCAAATTTTAATTGTGCGTTAAAATAATAATCAATGAGGCGACTACCGCTCGCGGGTTTGCGAATAGAACTAATTCTGCGAACGTAAAGCGAGAGTAAAGCTTTTCAAATTTCGAATACGGAATTCGAAATTCGAGTTTGGTTCCAATTTCGAATTGGAATGTTTCTTTATCGCTAATTGGGCCCTATAAAGGTATAGTGAGGTTCCGTTACAGCTATAATCATTTATGATCAATGTATTTGCTCACGGCTCAAGTCAACCGTTTACAGGCACTGGCCTGTAAATACCTGATATTGGATTTAATTGCGCTAAAGCGTGTTGCGACTTAATTAGCTGTAAGTATCGACGGTCGGCTGGAACCGCAGCTACGTACTACTATTTACGAAAGGAGAAACAATTGTAAGTTCATCACTTTTAGTTTAGCCACTGAATATCCTTATTGGTGACGAGTTATCTAGTTCTTGTTGACTATTGGTAATCTAGGAACAATTTTGAGAGATTTAAGAGCCCCTTACGAGATTTAAGACCCACTCTTAAATCATGTAAGCAATGTCACAGAGGAAACAAAGTCTACTACAGTGAGCGCAGCTACGAATATCTACTCCACTGTTTGGCACTGTAATGTAACTTCCTATAGAATACACTAGTAATTATTATTAATGTGATGTCTGTTTGGTACGTTTTAATATCTAAATCGCTGGGAAAATTATAAATTTTGGTATAGAAATAGGATATAGAATGTGTTTTATCGCGAGTGGACAAAGCCGCGGGAAAGAACTAGTCAACGATAAGTTGATCACACGCCAGATTGTCTCAACCATAGAGAATCTCGATTTTTTACACCTTCCAACAAGACGCCAACTCAGAAAGCTGTAAATGTCCAATCACTAGAACATTGTCCGAATGCCCCACGTTATTGTTTTAATTCTGTGTGTTGCCAGCGTTATTTCAGTCCGTTATAGGTTGCCAGTGCCGCTGGAATGTCACAGCACGTGCCCCCGCTATGATAATAATAAAATGTTGGCGCATTATTTATTTATAGTCGCGTCGCGGCTGTCGCTCGTCCGTCCGTCTGTCTGTGTTATTATACATATATATTTGTAAATACAGCGAGACGTCCGTGTTTCTTTGTCTTGTTAGGGCGTTTGCTGAAAGTGCTGCAGCGGCTTTATTTTGCGTAGGACGGAACGGTACTCGATTTTTTTTTATTCGGCTACGGTGAATAACTCATTCAGCCTGGCTGATAGAATTCATTAACATCTGTCTCAAACTAAAATGAATATTACTCACTTTTATTTCATTGTAGATCAGCTGGTAAGGAGGGATTTTTTTTCGATCAGTCATAAAAATCACAATCGATGTTCAAAACAGTGAGACAGATAATATAATTTTCAATTCATACTCCATGCCTATCATAATGAAAAAAAAAACGCACCCAAACTTTTTAATTCCGAAATCAATGCTGAAAGCAGCTCAAACAATCTGCCTCAGCGCTATACCATAATATCATACCAGCATTGTTTTGCTCTCCGGAGATGGTCGCTATTTGCGGCTGTCTCCCTCCCCCCTGCCGCTCCCCCCACTACGGTATCCGTCTGAACATGAGCTATATTTTATCCCAAGTTGGGCCCCGCAACGTAAACTGTCAGAATCGGCTCGAATGAATCTTCAGTGCGTTCAACTTTTGCTTGGTGCTGTGAGGATGTTTTGTCTCCAGAATGACGTTAGAGTGATTCCATTGCTGTTAAAAAGGATTTAAGTTACCATTTAACAGTATTTCATGGTTGGTACGGACAGGGCGAAATATCTATTTAATATTTGTTGCTATTCGAAGAAGATGATTACACAGTTTTTATTTAACTTTTTACCAAAACAAAGGCAAAGTCAGGCTCAATGGTTAGATACCTATCAGTGAAACTAATTGATGGAATGGAGAAATTATATAAAGAAAAAGACTAGAACGTAACTTCGACGGTAACTATCTCGTCATATTTTGACTAGTACTATGTTCAACTAGGGATATCTAGCAACCAAACAGTGAGCTTGTAATAAATTGTCAAATCTAACTCTCCCTTCATGCACTGCGAGACAAAGTAAGAACCACACACAATGACATCATCTAAATAAAATTAACGATGCACATCCAAAAAGCAAATGGACTCGAAGACACAAGGGATGTACCGTGAAAATGACATTAACTACACCAATAATTACAATATTATATCATCGGAATCAGCGCGACGATGCATTGATAAAACGCTCTCAATATCTCAAACGGATTTGAAATATGGCCGCCCCGTCCGGCGGGACAGCGAGTTGGCGCGATCCAAAACTCGGTTAATACGCGCATGATTGATTTCCGAACTGGCCGTTAAGGCTGATGCCGCTAAAATGTTGCGTTCCTATTTCAAACCCATCTGACATTACATACAACATACAATATAAGGAAAAGAGCGCGAAATGGCAAAAACATCGCTGGTATAATGCACGTTTTTTGCCAATGGAAAAAACAACGAGCTCTCCAATGTAATCTATGATTTCAAGAAAGCGATTCTTAATTTAAATTTATTTGCTAACCGTCGACTTAACTCAAGACGTTCGTATTTCAAATCCGCTAACTCCTGTCTCAACACAATCTCTTTGTGTCTAAACGGGCACTTGTTTATGGAGTCACGTGTAGTGACATCCGCTACTAACACTATAAATTACATCTCAAATCACATCTGATGCGCATTTCCCTCTCGCAACAAAAAGCTCATGTATCTCACCCGATCTTCACGGAACGACAAATGTGTAACAAATAAATTATAAAATCAACGGCCTCAGTTTTTATACCTCGCGCGGGACGCTCCCTCCCGTTTACACTTGCGCTATTTCTGTATCTCCGTCTTGCTCGCGCGAGAGTTGTCACCGCCCGAAGTGCAGTTTATCATCGAACGCCGTCTAATGATGACGTGTCTATTTATCTGTTAGGATTTAGAGCATTTCACGCAAATTGCATTTTGAAGTATGAGAGTTCAACGGACTCGGTGTTGTTGCGTTTAATCACTTTTAATTAAGCTAAGCGACGCCCCTTTAACTTTGATTCACCGACGTGCGTATGTGTCGCGACTGATTCGGAGATGACTTCACTCGCGCTTCTCCTTTGCTAATGATCTTCGCTGCTCCTAACTGAAGTAGGTCTTTCAGTTCAATTTTAACTCTGTATCGTACGCCCTTATTACCAAAGCTCTGAAGATTACGTAATTTTGGCAACCATCGATTTCGATCAATACGATCGATGCAATCATTTTCAAAGACACAATATCAGTATCCAGTCTGTAGACAACAGGTAGAATGTAGCTGTGTTAACAATGTCCGATTTCAATAATTGCGAATGCAACCAGTAGCGTAATCAGAACTTCGATATATTTAACAGGAGTTTCCTGGAGTCCTTCTGTTGGGTTAGATAAATCACCGTGTTAAAAGTTCTAACGGTAAAAATATCGTTAACTTTGATCGCGTGATGGAAATGAACCGGCCCACCTGAACTCCACAAATGTCGAAGCCATGCCGTGACAAAAAAGTCCGAGGAAGACTCCAGCGGGCATCCCAATTAATTAAGCACGTCTATAATTAGCCGCAAGTCTGGAGTAGCACCGGTGACAGGTGACGGATGGCTACACCGATACTCCCTTGGCGACTTGGCGTATCTGAGGACATGCTTCTTTGAACTGAAATTAAATAATGTGCGTGGTATTGAAAAACTATTTAAACCTCAACACTGACAAAAAGACTACCTCGAGAAGAATGCCAAAGCTCAAAGGTTTACAACTTAACTTTCGTTTTACAAATTGTCTTGAATTCAAACTTGCCTGTGACCTTTAGAAAAGCGCGGGAAACATACTGTTAATAAACTTTTACACTTTCATGAAATAAATGTACCGAGCCACAACAACCGGCTGAATATAAGTGATTTGATGAAAAAAGAGTCCTCGAAAAGAACCTTGTCTATCTTCCAACCTGAAATTGGCACAATGTACGAACAGCACCATGGCCAAAATAAAAAAAAATTGTCTATACCACCTGTAGAAAAGCGCGGGAAATATTTCTAAGGGATCTGCAACCACAACACTGGCTGAATATAAGTGCTTTGAAGAAAAAAAACTCCTCGGAAAGTGTCCAGCGCGCCTCTCATCCCAATTAATTAGCCAGTCTATAATTAGCCAAGTCTGGAGGTGTACCGGTGACGGGAGACAGATGACTACACACCGCTGGCGCACGGCGTGCTTTGAACGGAGGAATGCACCAGAACTGTTCATTAGATAGAAATTTATTTGGCGTGGATCTATCATGCGGGAATTGGGCTCGGGGACGGAGTGCCAAGATTTGTTGTGGAAAAGTTGGAGTAAAACTGTAGGTGCCTGAATTAGGCGCAAGCTTGATGGTAACAGACGTTGCGTAGTCGATATGCAGAAAGAGGCTACTGATCATTTCGTATTTTACTAACGCCAAAAATAATTCGTAGTAAGTATATAGTGTTATTTTTGCTATGGCAAGTTTTTTTAGTAAACTAAGAGCTTTCTTGGAAAATCTATGATTAATAAATAGGTACAGTGTTTTACTAGGTTTTATAAGGCAAAGACGAGACAACATTCCTGTTCACCGTTCCAAAAGTATAAGCTTAATACTTCTTTAAAGTCTTATTTAAAATATGCATAAATCTGCCGCTGACATCTCTATTTAGTTAAAATATCTGCAAATTAAGAACCACGAGATGATAAATTATTATCGTGACGTCACTGATCGCCAAATACATAAATCACACAAAACACACAAGAAAGCGTCGATTCGCACACAAAATCCACACGCGGTTTCTACGAGTCACTCCATCAAACCTCAAGTCTCGATACCATCCGATAACATTTCATTAACAAACATCACTTTACACTCCATAAATCCAAAATTTTACGATCATAAATCGTATGCTATTAGTAATAAAGGCGTTAAGGATGACGTGCGCGCTTGGAAGGAAGGAAGGGATAACTCGGTTCTTTAATTATATGCTTGTCTCGTCCGAGAGAGCCGCGATTTAAACTCGTTTAGTGGCCATTGTTTGTCGCATGTCCCCAAATAAGCTGCAGCGTGATTAGTGGGAGTCATTTTTTCATCGCCGGCAAAAAATGATCGTCAATTTCTATGAATCGCTTAATTGCAAAATCACTATAATTTTGTTACGGCTTTTTGCGGATGGGCGGACCTCGGGCGTTAGATTTTTTTAAATTTATTTCGTTTTGCGTTTTGCTTAATGATTGTACTCGTAGTAATTATTAATGTAGGTATGTATTTAAATAAAACTGTTTGTATCACAACTGGTGCGGTTACATTCATTTGTAGAAAAATACTAAAATTTGTTTTTTTGTTCGTAGCTAAGTAAGTATATTGGAAATTCAAGATAGATTAATCTGTAGGTATTCGATTATAATCGAATGCCATCGATTATAATATTATTATAAAATGAATGGAATAAAGTTATTAAAATTATCATAATAATTATCTATGTAGGTAGGTGCTACCATGTTTAATTTTAGTTTTAGATAACGACACCATCTACGTATCTACCTTTTTGATTAATTAATGTTAGTGTCTAAGAAGTGGCAACTAAAAAAACACATTATAAAAATATATCAAATTTGAATTTGGAAGCTTAACACAGATAAGACATCCTGGTCGAAAAGTGGCATGAATTTTAAGTTTCGAACGCGTAGATCCCCGTTGTCTATGGCCGGCCGGGGTTGCTTGACATGCGCCGCGCGAGGGTTCCGCGCAAGATTTCGATCGAATCGTGCGCGGCATTCGCTCCGGAACGAATGCGTACGCGCAACACTTATACCAAATACATAATGGATAAATACATTGAATTTGCTTCGGGAAATTCTCATGGACTATTTACAATATGTATTTAGATGTAAAATAAACTACTTAATACTAAAAAGAAGATTTATACTGTTGGCTAGAGATCAACAATTCCAAAATCAAATCTGCTATCATAATTACCATTCGAATAACAAATTGCATAAGTATATTAGTTCTCAGCACCAGAGACAAACAATAAGAGAAATAAACAAATAAAAAGAAAGACGGATAGCTCGTCACGATCTCGAACGCGACAGTTGAACACTACAATAATCGTTATGGAATCGATAAAAATCGATTCAAGAGCTGTAACAATCGTTTAGCTTGCCCATAGACCTCCGGTGGTAGGCACGCCCAGCCAATAAGGTTGTCAATCTCAGATACTATCTGTACGGTACGCGGGGATTTTTTTAAACTGGCTGCCACTGTCATTGTGACGGACCTGCTAATAAATCGCTACTCCTAATTTAGATTAGGGCTTGGCGCGAGCGCGAGCGACAAGCGTGGCGGCGATGATGGTTCAGGAAGAGCGGGGTGGGAATGTATGTTGTTGCTCTTGTAACCTTGATGTAATTAAATAAAACGATAATTTTTTACGGGTTTTACAAATAATTATTATTCTTTAATATGCCTTTGCAACAGTCAAGTTATAAATGGGGGTAATTATGGACGGAATTTGGTATAATGAGGTAGGTAATTCACCCAAAAAGTCTGGTTTTACATTAAAATGTGTTTACAAGAGATACAGAGGATTAGGACAAGGTGCTATAGTGCCGATTATGGGAGCCCTTTTTCCTAAATACTTGTATGCTTTGTATCTTGTCTCAGTAAGGATGTTTGACGTTGTTAATTACTGGTCAATATTTTTTTTATTTTTGTTTGGAAAATACGCGAACTGCAGTTTGTATTATCTCTATAGATTTTATTTGAGTGCGTACCTTTTTGTGATCGTAGTATTAAATTTAGTGAAGCGCCTATGTAAGTGCTTATAATAGAGTTAAGTACAAAATAACTGAACATAGGTAGATGGTGTTATTTTCTCTTAGGTTATACAACTGTTAGTAGCATTTAATGTTATCGTGGGTATTTGAATGTAACCTCTATCAATGATAACAGACTTATGTTATGAAAAGGTAGTTTACCGCTCACAGGATGCCCGCTCACAAATGCGCCGAGCCCCGAGCGCGTAATTCAAAATGCAAATAATGTGCACTTATAATGTATTTTGTATTCAAGCGGCGACGATGCAGCCAACTCGACGCTACCCGCTACGTCTCGCGCAGCCTTTACTGTGGAATCATGTAAAATCCGCCATTTTTATTCTAAACGCGCGCACCTGATTGGCGGTTCCCATGAACTTAATTTTCGCGGATCCTTAAAAACCCATTTTTGTCCAGTTTGTCTATGCCGCTGAGTGACGGCGAATGCGACCAGAATAGGTTCATATTTCGAATGTGCCGCGTTCTAAATTCAAATTATAAAAAGTGAATTCTCGTTAGCGGCGATACGTCATTTAGTTATACTCAAGTATGTTTACGAGATAGCGGCGAGGCGACTCCGGCGCAGCTTCTATAAAAAGGTGCTTCGTTACTAATTCCCCCTCTTCCCCCCTCGCCGCGGATGTTCTAAATTTAACCGGGAAACGAACCCGGGACCGACGCACGTGTGTTCACTTAGCACTCGGTAACTTGAATAAAGTTTCCTCAAAGTGTGTTTTTTGTTTTTAAAACTCGACATTCAATTTCAGTTTTGAAATTGGAATATGCCGTTATGGCCAGGATTATGCAAGTAACTTCTTTTTTCTAAAAAGGCAACGACTCGAGTCGACGGAAAAAGTTCCGATGTATTCATTCGGGCATCCCATCGAAGGTCAATTCTTCGAGATATAAAATTAAAAAGTATAAGTGGCGTCCGAACTCGTTCCATTATTAAATTTCAAATATTGCCGGCCAGCATTCGAATTTCAGATTTTCGTACACTTGACGACAAGTAGGTTGAGGTTAGTTTCGGGTTTTCTTGTCTATGGATTGACATATCCTGTAAAAAAAGAAACATGTGGCTCATTAATCATTACGAATAGGTATGTTAAATGAAGTTAGCACAGTTATATTTAATAATAATATTATGTCTAAACGCTTATAACCATGATATTCCTAAATGTGTACCTACCTATACGCGAATATCTCTAAATAGGTATGTCCTTTGTCTATGGCAACAGGAAATAACCACGAAGACCTTATTCAGAAAGGAAGGAGTTCTGTATCAGAAAGGAACTGAACAAAACTCTATTTATAATTTTCACTGGCGAATTGCACCAATCGTGCGCAGTCAAAACGTAAGAAGAACAAGTGAATGATTAATATCACTCAATTATTAGTCAACACCGTAAGAAAGAAAGTTAGGCCCAATAAACAAAATCGATGCTACAATTTAATTTTCCCGTCAAAACTGAAAACCTTTTCCTATTCAATAGAAGCATATAAATAAGTCTATTGCACCATATAAGTCTATTTGGCGAGTCCATGAGTTGACGCCATGTTGATGTAATCAAAAGTTGACTTTCTATTCGAGACTTGCTCTGTTATCTGTGGCAGCCATCTCTCTCGGTCCACAACTTCAAATTAACAAGATCCATAAAGCTGGGATTATAACGAAATCAATTGAAATATAATTATCCTTTAATTTTTCTTACCAATAGGTTCCCGATAACAAAAAGGAACTGAAGCAAGCTACTTAAAAAAAAGCTTTTTAATTTTTAGCTTTTCACAAATTGTGCATCCTAAGTATTCGCCAAGAGGCGCTTGAGCAATTTGCCTCTATAGTTTTATTAATCGACAAAGTTATACATTTTAAAATAAGCTTCTCAGCCAAGACTCCCAGCTGTGGGAATACGTAATAAGCCAATAATGAAGAATCCACGGCCACCGATGGGAAAAACAGACTAACAACAACACCACATTAACATAAACAACAAATCCACAAACAAATCCAACTTCATTCTAAAGCTCAATTTGTTGCAATTTCAATTAGTTTTGTTCGAAACACATAAAGCTTATATCTCCGAAGCTATCTCAGGAATAATTCACCCTTGCAACGCCGGCTTGCGCTTGCGACTTTATTTTCGCACGACTCTGTTGTTACAAGAATATGCAATTACGTTAAGGTATTTTGATACTTAGTTCCGAACTGGTAAGGTTGAAGTTTTATTGTCTAAGGTGCGGATTTAGGTTGTTTTTCAATGGATAGTGTGTAAAAATTCAAGCTTTAAGATGACCGCGCACCGATTTTGAAAATACGATGGGCAAAATTGGAATATCTCTGTTTTTGTCGCGGCGGAATATTATCGCGCGTTTAATTATTGTCGTCGCTAATTATGGGACAGGGTACCGTGGACTGATTTTGGACCTACAGCTTATTTAAGGGCGCTTGGCGCTGGGTGTTTTTGTTGGTATTAATTTTTTTTAATGGTCTAATTTGGAATTGCACACTATGAGAATTAGTTATAGAGGTATTTTCGTTATTAGTTAAAATAAGGGTCTTAATAAGCGTCCAATTATAGAGTTGTTCTTACCCTTGCTGTTTATCTCTGTTAATTAGGTACCTAATTCAATCTCCACAAAACTCTTCATCCCTCAAATAGCAAGTCCCTAAAACCCCTACAGAACCACACAATGTATCCACCTCTCACACTTACCCCCAAAACAGTTGGAGAGACGTTAAGCGACATTCTGTAGCCTGTGGTTTTAAAAAGCATTCATTAACAGTGACGGGTGTGTTATAGTGGCTTTTGGTGCCTTTCACCCTGTACGATATGTACCGTTAGGCCACGTGATGATAAACAGAACGGTGATAAAGAAGAAAGATTTGATCGTTTGTTTGTTTTCATTGAATAGGCTCCGAAACTGCTGAACCGATTTAAAAAAATCTTACACTGTTGGGAAGCTACACTATCCCCGGGACACATAGGCACCTTTTATCCCTTAAAAATAACGGTTCCCGCGGGATAGCAGTCAATGCGGGTGAAACCGCGAGGCGCTTCTAGTCATAAATAAATGGTGATCATGAATCAACAAACCTTAGCATTTTTTACCTTGACTACCTTTTCTTGGTTCAATTCCGATACAGTTTAAGGCAAGCATGACCTGAATGGATTGATATAATCGGCTCCAGATAAAGGAACTCCTCAATGATTAGGAGCACAGACATGAAATGTTGTGTACGCATTCAATAGCGATATCCCATTCTAAGCGTCGCCATGACACGACTACTGCATTATTGTAAAAGCTTGTTGGGAAAAATATATTTATAACATACTAGCTGCGCCCCGCGGTTTCACCCGCGTTTCACATTATAAAACCTATAGGGAGGTGGCTGTTATATACGACTTGTAACATTGTGTCAGAGAAAATACAGAGGTTAGGTAGTTTTTCACAGTTATTATCGCACTGATGGACAAATAAACAGTGATGATGATGGTGATGATGATGATTTGTAGCCTATATTGTGTCTCTAAACTATCTGCATAATACATTTTATGCAAATTAAGGTACTATTTCACAGTTTTTAGGCCAATGTGTATGTGTAAGTTGGGGTATAAGGTAATATATAAGCTATAAAAATACCAAATTTTATGGCAATGGGGTAGTTTGTCACAGTTTTTATTGCACTGATGCAAAACGGTGATGATGATGATGATGAATTAAAGCCTAAGTCGTAAGTTGCGGGATAACCTATCTACGTACGAAATTTTACGCACATTGGGTAGTTTTTCAGTTTTTATCGCATTGATAGAAAACGGCGATGATTATAATGATGACCTAATAATATGTTCGTAGCCTATGTCCTAAGTTAGAAGATAACCTATCTGCGAACCAAATTCTCTCTTCCCCCACTCTCCCCTTCTCCCCTATTTCCCCCACTCTCCCCATTCCCCTACTGCCCTTTTCCCCCCCACTTTCCCCTCCTTCTACCTCCACTCTCCCCCACTCTCCACTCTTTCTCCCCACACACTACCCTCTTTCTCCCCCACTCTCCCTCTTTCTCCCCCCACTCTCCCCTCTTTCTCCCCACTCTACCCTCTTTATCACCCCACTCTCACCTCATTCTCACCACACTGTCCCCTCTGCCTCCCCCCGCTCTCCCCTCTCTTTCTCCCCACTCTCCACTCTTTCTCCCCTCTCTTTCTTCCCACTCTACCCTCTTTTTCTCTCCCACTCTCCCCTCTCTTTCGCCCACTCTACCCTCTTTCTCATCCCATTCTCCCCCCACTCTACCCTTTTTCTCCCCCCACTCTCCATTGTTTCTCCCTCCACTCTACTCTCTTCGTCCCCAACTCTCCACTCTTTCTCCCCGCTCTCCCCTGTGTTTCTCCCCACTCCCCTCTCTTTCTCCCCACTCCCCCCTTTTTATCCCCACGCTCCCCTCTTTCTCCCCCCACTCTCCCTTCTTTCTCAACCCACTCTCCCCTCTTTCTTCCTCCACTCTCCCATCTTTCTCCCTGCTCTCCACTCTCTTTCTCCCCACTCCCCCTCTTTCTCCCCCCACTCTCCCCTCGTTCTCACCTCACTCTCCTCTCTTTCTCCTCCCACTCCCCTCTTTATTCCCCACTTGCCCCTCTTTCTTCCCGCTCTCCCCGTCTTTCTCCCTACTCTACCCTCTTCTACCTCCACTCTACCATCTACTCCCCCTTCCCCCAAACTCTCCCCCCCCCCCCAACTCTCCTCTTTCCCCCCACTCTCCTCCTTTCTCCTTCTCCCCTCCCCGCACTCTCCCCCCTTTCCTCCCATCGCACTCTCCCTCTTTAAATAACGATCCGTTCAGCCTTTTATTGTGGTCCGTTGGGGGTGCATCTAAAGAATACCTAATAATTTCAATCCCCTCGCTTTTCCCCCTTTAGGGATGATTTTGCAAAAAAGCTGAAACCCGTATTTATTTATTTATTACCAAAAGCCGAAATAAGAATTTTCAGATCCCTAACTATAAGAATTATGGATTCCCCATACAAACTTTCAACCCTTATTTCATCCCCTTCGAGATTATTTTTTGAGACAAAAGATAGCCTATGTCCGTCTCATAGGTCCAATCTACCCCTATACCAAATTTCATCGAAATCGGTCCAGCCTATTGAGCGTGAAGAGGTAACAAACATACACACATACACACACACTCACAAACTTTCGGCTTTATAATATTAGTAAGATTAAATATATACATTTAACATGTATATGAGATGTAGACACGATTTGTATCAAAATATCTGTGCAAGCATCACCAGGCGCGCAGCACGGCGAGGCGGCTAATGATGGTATCGGTTACAGAGTTGGGTTACACTCGTTAGCGGTGACGGAGACACGCTTATTGTCTCCTGGTACCTCGTAGGGCTGTAGGAGTAAACTGGCGTGCTCGAGATACTCTTACGATAATGCGAGGTTAATAAAAATAAAGGATTTCGCCAAGGTTTCGTTGTCAGACGAGATTATTTTTAGTCATATTTTGTTTTGTGTTATTTTTTTTTTGCGACGCACTGTTTTGCGTTTGCGTCTTTATGATTCAGCCAGTGTTAATTAAGTCAAGTAGTCAAAATACAATATCGCAGCATTCGGAGCTCAAGCGCAGTCAACGTCACGATTATTAACTGAAACGAGCAAATGCTTTACTGAAAGTTCCTGAGCCAATGAGACTTTTTGTGTTTGCATAATTCCACAATCGATGATCCGCCAAGCCACTCACGATACCTAAAAAAAAAATCGTTTGACATAAAGAAATCAGCAACGTGACGTTTCCATTTACGCGCCAAAACCACCTAAGCTTTGTTTGTATGCCTAGACTGGCCAGTAGTCGCACTAGTGAGGGCTGCAGGACAGTTGAATGAAGCCCACTCGTCAATTTGTCAGGCCACCGGCTTGCGGGCCGTGGAATGAGCGCCGATGACGGGCCAGATATATTGGGGCCCGGAGACTACGATTAGGCCGGCGGCCAACCCGGGCTCGGGCGGGCCCGCGTGCCAGTAGGACGTCTTCACGCAAACCAACACTTGAGTATACGTAGCTAGGCTGTGTTGGCTTTGCTACCACAGACTTTTGCGACCGAAACTTGATTGTTAAAATGTACACAGTGTAGGTTATATCAGTAGAGCATCTTGTAAGTTTATGCAGGCAGTGGATAAAGTTGAGAAATAAATTCACACTTTTGATAACAACTCTAGTATTTTGCGTAATCTGAAGTTAAAATTGAAAAAGATGGGGTTAGATTGTCAAAGCGGTGGCGAAAGCGAACACAATGCCAACTCCATGAAATATTGGAAATTAAATCATTATGGCTATTAAATAAATGTGCATAGTTTTTTATTTTGACAAAAATAGTGAGACGCGCGTCACTCATAGCACATTAAGACACAAACTGTCAAAAATGAAGTTTACACTACTGTCTGTATAGTTTGAACTCCATGTCCACATGTCTCTCCCACCCAGCTTCCGTATATAAATCTGCATCAGTGTGCGTGCCTCGAACTGACCATTCCGTCCGTAGTTCACCCACTGTTCTTTATCTAAACCTCTCGATGATTCACGAACGGGTGAACGAACCGGCGCGAGCGATGTCAATTGTTTTCTTAAACGGACTCGCGGTAATTCCATGCGGGTTTGAATTTGGAACTGTTAGTTATATTGGATAATTTTGGGATACTGGCTGGTCGGGCTATCAACATATCAACGCGCCAATCAGGGTTGAGGGAAAACCGTTGATTGGAATCAACGAGTCTGTTGACAGGACTCGCGACGAGATCATTTACATTGTGACAGTTCGATGACAGATGGATATGATATGACAGTCATCATCATCATCATTGTCTAACAATACAATAACGTATTATTACTTCTTAGCCTCGCTTTCGGAAAGTTTCGACCCCTTCTCATAATAATTATTATGTAGTTGAAAAACGATATTTTTGTTTCTAAATGGTGTGGCCGTGTAGAATTTTTTTTTGATAGATAGTACCTAAGCGCTATGATAAGCATTTTTTACGTCTCTGAACTTTCCTCAATATGTCAAATAACTGTGCTGGCTTCGTCTCTTCAAATTTTATTGGAATATGGCGCATACAACTTTTTTCATGTTTGTTTCCTTTGTAATCTTTGGCATCACACTGGCTGAATGCGCATTCTGCCATAGTATCACATGCATCATTGTTTTTTTTTAATCACAGATAAAAATCAGCCAGTATTTACTAACTTTTTTTTGTCTAGAGTCACTAAAAGTCCCGTCGCACACGTCTCACATTCACCGCGTCTCGATTTAGTTCTATAATTGCGAAACTGTTTGCACTATTTTTATTCTGTGGTTCTGGCAGCGGCGATGACATCGGATTTGTCCATTATTTGGCATCGGCCGCTTGCATTCTAGGTCACGATGGCCAAGATCGCCCTTTTGTAATATTCAATCAATTTTGCATCTTATTCCCTGTATTTTACAGTTTATTTTGCTGATGATTGAGCTCTGCCACCCTTTATTCTTGCAAATAATGGTGTACCTACACTCGATTTTATACTATGTGATTGAACATTTAAGGTTCACAGTGGCATATCTTTCATTTGAAATTAGTCAAAACTTCTAAGTGAATATTTTTCTATTCGAATAACGCGTTTGTTTATCCTTTGTCCAGTACAATCGATTAAATAATGATGTGTATTGTGTAGGTACCCATTATAATTATGCTATCTATATTGCAATCTTTATGTGTCTCGCATCGTAAGACTTAACCGCTCCGTTGACATTTCCCCATTTAAAATGAACAATCAAAATAACTTGGCATTTCAATAAGTGAACACGGCCAGCTGTTCGCAAATCGATCATTCGAGACGTTTTCGATTTGTTAAAATCGATTCGCATTCTACATTTGAAATTCAAGAGAATGCCCTATGGGTGTCCGTTTGATTTACGAACGCTCGTTATGAGAGCTTTAATGAGTTGCGCGGGCGCATCGACAACCGCCATTTTTAAATTAAGAAAAGTAAAAAACAACGCGCCATGATGAATAGAACGGTTTAAAATTCTTTTCTATAATTGCTTATTAGTTGGTACGGCTTTTCGAATGTTTTTGTTCGATTTGTGAGTAAGTATTGAAATTATATTTCTTTATTTCTGTACTGGGTAGGACTTACGTCTTTTGTTAAAAATATATGTATATATACGTAATTAATCAATGTACTTATAACAACGTGCATTGAAAATAGAAACACCGAAAACTAAACAACAAATCCTACTGACGAATGAGGTGTCTGACGTGACTTAACGACTAGCATCAGTAGATAACAACCAGGACCAACGGCTTATCGTGCGCTCCGAAGCACGCAGCGATGGAAACTACATAACTAAGAGAATAGAGAAAAATAGAATAGAACACATTTGCACACCAGTTATAAAAATACACAAGGTAAGTATTACAGAAGGAGCTTTATCTAAGTCTCAAGTAGAATGGGCGGACTTATCGCTAAAATCGATCTCTTCCTGTCAGACTTTTGATGGAGAGAGATAATGGAGAGTCAGAGGTTGGCGGTGAAATAAATGATAATATTATAAACTTAAATAAACAATATACTTAAACATTAAATATAAATACCTACGTATATATTTATATAAGACTAAGAATATAAATACACAACATAATAAGGGAATAAGAATAAGTCATTGGTACGAGATCGAGGATCGAACCCGGTATTATCAGGTTACAAAGCGCACAAGCCACCGCTCCAGACATCTCTGCTGCTAAAGAAACACAATTCACTAACATCACTGTTCACATCGTAACCAATATTAAAGTTACCAATAAATTGGACATTATTAACAGCAAAATTAATATTTACCTCCTACCAGATCCTTCTCGAATAGTTCTCAAATAGTCAATTAATACCAAGGTGGCGCAGAACGACATCTATAAGCAGGCACAACAGGGCCCGAGACAGACGAGCCTCAAGTTACAACATAAAGAGTCCCGCAGGGAGCTATTCTGGGCCCTCTCTCTCTCAATCTCGAAAATATTTTTTTTCTCCTCATCTCTAAGTGTGGTATTTATAGAAATAGACGCGGCCCGGCCCGATCTCTATTTTGTTTTATCTTTGGGTGAATAAGTAAATTTTTTTTGTTTCGAAACTCCGTAAGCTTCGGAGTGTCTCGGGATTAGTGGCACCAGAAATCATATTTAAAAGTTTAAAAACATAATCTTAGCTATCACATAAATCTTCAACGTGTTAAAGTACAAACAACGTGTCTTTATTAACATAAGAGTTACCTTCGTTAACAAATACATTAATAAATTAAATCGCTTCGAAGAATACTTGTTCAGATGTAAAACAATGCGCCGAATAGGCAAACATGGCAGAATGCAATCCCACCTGACGATAAATCAATATTAACACAAGTGAAAATCATAAATAACATTTTATTCCTATCCATTTGCAATAAAAACAATTCCCATTACCACTGCGACTTTCATAACGAAAATTCATTAAGGTACCACCATTAATTCCGTACCGCATCGATGCCATTACTCTCGTTCCTTTCCAAAACAAACAAATCCTACAGATATTTAAACTCAACGTCACTTCCTTGACACTGCCTGTACGCATTCTAACCTCTCCTGCACTTGCAATAAGGTCTGCCCCGACCGCACTTGCATCGGCATCTGTGAATTCCTCTGCAGTTCCATTATCAGTAATAAGATCATCTATCTCATCAAATCTCGACCTTACATCGATGTGTTTAAGGTCCGTTCCGATTGCGTCCCCATCGCGATCCCCAAATCCGTGTCCCCAGAATTCTGAAGATATTGAAAGATTAGCAATGGGTAGCTCAGGATGTCCCGTAAATAATACATGGGGGGCCGTTGATGGATCGACTCTGTCTATCCAGTTTCTATTAGGCGGAATTCTTAAAGGGTGCTGCTGGTAGGGGAGGTTATTATTAGCGAGTACGAATGTTGGCTTTGGAAACGATACCTCGTCATTATTCCATGTTGGCATATTATCCTCGCGGCCCTCGGTGATGGCTTCAACAGATTTACCATTAACCAGTGGCTTCGGCACTTAACTAGCCAGATTGTCGCCTCAATGAAGGTTAGTATTTATGCAAGAATTCAAACTCTCAAACATGTTATACGTTTATATTTGTTTTATTTATCGGTTTATGCGGTTTAGTGGCTTATAATCTGACTGATACATTGATAATTTATATTCTAAGCTGAATGTGTAGAAACTGAGCTATAGATAAATTAAAAAAAACGTCAGTAGGTATAAGTCGCTGGACTTAGGTGGCGAGCTGTTGTAACACTTATTCATCTAGCTACAAATAATATCCACTAGCTGTCGAGTTAACTAATACAATTAATATTTTAGTGAAAGGTGGTAACTGGACCATGCGAGCGAATTTGATTGCGGTCGAGATTACAACAAACAAATAAACTCCTATCTTCTAATAGCGTTATAAAAACACATCAAACGCAATATTAGCTACTTCATTAATTTAATTCGGACAATACTTACTAATTATTATGATAGATACCTAACTCTTTATTGAAACCAAAATGTAAACAACACTGGAAGGACAAACTTCAAAATAAGTACAATTAACAGTCTTATAGCTTAAAGCGATCTCTACCAGACAAACTTTGGACGGACAAGATAGACATCAGGAATAGGGTTGGGTCGTTTGACATCAGTGTCAAATTATGAATGCATACATAATAATAATTGCAAAAATAAGGGTTTCATAAACATACATACCAATAGCGTACTGAATTTACCGAAAAATAAATACAATCTATAGTAACTGAATAAATTATACTCATACTGACAGTCTTTCTGTCATTAAATGAAGTGATTATACCAAAGCAACCATAGTAAAAGAAATCACAGAGGTTTGTTTCTAAATAAATAAATACTGCCAGGTTATAATAACTTAGCGCTAACTATTGCAACCACAGCTCCAATAAAAACAATTTATGAAGTCCATCAAATTAATTAACAAAATTAATCAAATAGAACACATAATTTTAGTACCGTCATAAAATAAGCCATAAAATCACTAACAATTATGCTAAAAACATCTATAATATCGGCTAGGTGTTGTCGGAATCCTAATAAGGTTTATGATCGTAAATCAAATTTAGATAATAAATAATGAAAATACGTGTTATTAAAGTCAATATTTGATCGCGGAGTTTATAGGAATGTGGACATTAGTGGTATCATGGGAATTTGTATTTTTTATATCGAAGAGGCTAAGATAGGGAGTGATAAGGATCACGTCAAAAGTATGCTGACCGATAACGGTGAAGCGGTTTTTGGAAACACTCCACTCGGCGCTTGAGATAGAAATAACATGAGAAAGTATGATACAGAAAAATGTGGTAAAATTGCCAAGTGTCTTACATAGCGCTAAATACTTTAACACTTCAAGTTTGTCTGGATGGAATATGCTTTACCTATATCTTGTGGTTCCTAAATGCATGATTGTCTGGAATATCCTTAGCCTGGAATATCCCTTAGCGATAGACTAGACAACCATTACCTATGCCACAAATTAAGTTATTCCTAGTTTTGTAGTGTTTCGCATGAAAGAGTTTTGTTTATCTATCTGTCTTTAGACGATTTAGAGATGACATCTGTCCGTATCATCGGAGCAATTGGAATACTTGACGATCCTATGGAGTTTATCATGGCTATGTTTTGTTTTTTATTAAGTTTCTTAGGGAAAACAGAAATGCAGCGAGTGAAACCGCATGGCGCAGTGTGTGATGATAATAATATAAGATTCCCCATCCCATCTATTCGAAAAGAGGCAAAGGGTTCCTCGATAAGTGCGAACAAAGTGGGTCATTCCAGCGCACTTAATAACAGCGACGAAAATACTTCACTCATAGTTCAGGATGAAAAGCAGAGTGTACACAAGTGAACAAAATTATGTATCCTCGAGCAAAGTACTTGGAATCCTTCGCTACGCTTAAGAGTCTACTCTAGAATCCTACGATTCGCTCTGGATTAAAAAAAACCGCTCTCTCCCTAAATACATTACTTTGTTCCCTTGTAGTACAATCTACTATATCGACATCATTGAGAGACTTCAAAAGTTTGAAACATACAAGTTAACAATTCGCTTCCCACCTTTTTATTTGGAATATTGCTTATTCTTTTCCGGGCCTTTCGATAAAAGTTGCAGGAGTATTGGCGATTTGTCCAACTTCATATTTTTAAATTAATTCTTTGTCGTGCCGGCGCGTGGAGAGAATTCGAATTGTATATTTTTGTCGCATATACGAGTACTTAGGTACTCTTTTAAAGATAAACTTTGTTTTATATGACATGGCTAGAAGTTTGCTTTTCATGATTTATGGTGTCAAATTGTGGATCTATCAAAATGACTCGTCAAATATTCAAATTACATTAGACCAAAAAATCATTTCGTCACTGGAAAGGCAAAATTACTTAACCGCCAAATTGGGCATATTGAGTTACATACAAATTCGGAATCAGTGATTTTTTCTGCATCGATCTATTTAGGCAGCATTGCAATCGAAGCACTTTAGTGGCGCTTCAGTAACCCGTCAAAAGGCGGGTTATTTTTTTTTCGATTACGGAAGTGACACTCTTTTCGATATTTTTCGTACGAGTGTTACTTATGTCATATTTACTTACTGTAGAAATGCGCCAATTTCCATTTAAGTAAATTTTACTTTCTGTTGTCTGGAAAATAATGTTATATTAGTAGTTGTGCTCGTCTTTGAATTTAATAATAACTTGGTTTAAGTAGTTTTGATTTACGTAAATTCGAATGAAGCTCGGCGTATAAAAAGAAATGCCTTATTATTTTTATCGAGTGAATGGCGTTTCAGTAATTTAGCCTGACTGTTATGGATCAGTTTGCAGGCTATAAGCACTTTGCTTTGCAGTTAAATTTCTGCAAAAGACACAAAAGTATTTTATCTTTTCTGTCCATGTATATACTACCATCTCTTAAGTAAAAATATTAATCACAAAATTATTATTATTGATGAATAAGTATCGACTTGTTGGTACAAAATTGTACATGAACGCGCCCACGCAGGCGGTTAAGCCAGTCGGCCCCAGAGAGAGCTTTAGCAAAAGGACGTGTGTTTTTGCTGCCGTTGCTGCGTACAATTTGATCGAAAACAATGTGACAATGCAATAACGTTGTTTTAAGTAGGTACCTAAGTAAGATAGGTAAGTATTTATGTTTCATTGATTATAGTACATTATAGAAAACATTATTATTCGAAAGAAATAGAATAAAATGGTCAAAATAATTATGTCATACCTACCATCCGATTGTAAAATACCTACATTAATTTATAATGTTTTTCGTTATTACAAGTTTGATTTGCAGCACTTACCAATAAAACCATACATAGATATTAATATAGGATAATAAAGATAAAGACTAGATTTTATAATAGCTGGTCTTGTTGGTGTGAAAACAAACCAATAGGTTTCTAACTAAAGGGCTGACGTAATAGGTATTTAACTAAACTGTAAACTATGTTCCATACGTCCCTTAAATTAAAGTTAGGCAATTTAGATTTTAAAAATAAGTAGGTACCTCATCTGTTTTAGAGAAGAAAAGGATGTAAATTAAAGAATGTATGTGCAGATGTCCAAAGAGCGGCATCTGAGAAGAAGAAAGCTTGGCTAGACTGGTTGGCTATGAAATCCAATCAAAGAATGCAAATGGCAACGAATTTGGATGTAAGCAAGGCAAGGAATGAATATAAAAGGTTAAAGGGTGTAGCAAAAGAAGCTGTGGAGAGGAAGAAAGAGAATGATAGAGATGAGTTTGATAGGAGGTTCTCTGACGACTTTCAGAGTAACATAAAGTTTTTCTTGAAGTCCATAAGGACAGCCAGAGGTAATCATTCAACCTCGCAACTGGACAAAATCAGAAACCAGGATGGAAGTGTTGTGAGAGGAGAGGTATGCGTTCTAAAGAGATGGAAGGAATATTTTGAAAGTTTATTTGAAAAAGAGGATATGTATGTACCAGTGCCACCTGGAGACATATAAGAAGATAGCGCTGAAAGTGATATCAGCATGGAAGAGATTATGAAAGCGTTGAAAAGTATGAAGTTAGGAAAGGCTGCTGGGTATGACAGGATTTCGGTCGAGATGCTGATAGCTGGACAGGGTGTGGTAGCAAGTCAGCTATACCGCCTATTTAACCTTTGCTGGAGGAGCGGAATTGTACCAGGTGACTGGTGCAAAGCCGTCATCGTACCGCTTTATAAAGGAAAGAGGTCACAGCAGGACTGCAAAAACTACCGAGGCATTAGCTTGCTCAGTATCGTCGGCAAATTGTATGCAAAAGTTTTGATTACGAGAGTGACGGATGAAACTGATAAGAAAATATGGGATGCACAAGCGGGTTTCAGGAGAGGAATGGGATGTATGGATCAAGTATTTTCCTTGCGAAACATAGCCGAAAAATGTTTGGCCAAAAACTAAAAGGTCTATTGTGCATTCGTGGACTTGGAAAAGGCTTATGACAGAGTAGTGAGGAGTGAGTAATGGTCAACATTGTCTATGTATGGAGTGCGCGGCAGTCTGATACGAGCATTGAAATCACTCTACGAGGGTTCCAGTGCTTGTGTCAGAATAAACGGAGCTGTCACAGACTGGTTTAGCATCGAAAAAGGTGTTAGGCAGGGGTGTGTGGCATCACCGGGCCTGTTCAATCTATTCATGGATAATTGTTTGACAGATTTGAAAGAGAGTATATTGTGTGGACTAAGAATGAATGATTTAACCGTCAAATGCCTCCTATACGCTGATGATCAGGTTTTGTTAGCATCATCGGAGGAGGAGTTGCAAGCGATGGTTAATATTATGCATGATGCTTTGAAAAGTAAAGGGATGAAAGTGAATATAAGCAAGACGAAAATAATGGTTTTTGAAAGAGAAGAAAGAATGACAGTCTGTGAAGTTAAGATTTCAGAAGAGAGATTGGAACAAGTGGAAGAATTTGTGTACTTGGGATCAAAGTTTACAAGAGATGGTAAGAATGATAGTGATATTGAGCGAAGAGTGTTAGCAGGAAATCAAGTGAATGGGGCACTACATAAATTTGTGAGCAGTCAGAAAGTGTCCAAAAAGGCACGACTGGCTGTGCACAGGGGAGTGTTGGTGCCTACGCTTATGTATGGTAGTGAATGCTGGGTATGGCAGAAGAAGCATGAAAGTAAAAGTAATGCTGTGGAAATGAGAAGTCTGAGAAGTATGATTGGAGTGACTCTGATGGACAAAGTGGAGAACAGCGTGATAAGGGAACGACGCGGAATGGTAGAAGATGTAGTGACAAAAATAGAGAAAGGAATGCTTAGATGGTTTGGACATCTAGAGAGGATGGATGAAAGTAGATTTACGAAACAGATTTATGGATCTAGTGTGAGTGGACCAGACGGTAGGTGTCAACGTAGACGGACGTACCACGATCAAATCGATGACGTCTTAAGGAAAGGTCAAGTCAAGAGTACGCATAACCGGAGAGCATGTATGAAGCAAGTCATGAAAGTAGAAGAAGCGAAAGAGGTGTGTCAGGATCGTAGTAGGTGGAAAGATGTAGTCTCTGCCTACCCCGACGGGAAAAAGGCGTGACTGTATGTATGTATGAGTACCTACGGGCTGGACGCATTTCGTGGTAGGTGCATGGTTTTTCATCTTAATCTGTTTTGGGACTTTTAAATTTTAAAAAAAGTCGTTCAGTTATATTGTTATATAGTTATAATAACAATTGTTACGTAATTTCCAAGTATCTAACTATTTTATTTTAGATTTCCGTATAATGGATAGCCGTCTTTTTAAATCAAATAAAGTCATCAGTATTTTTAATGTAGTTAATCAAAGTATCATTAATGTCTTACGTCGTTTATATCATCTATTATTACGACAAACTTACTGCAAAGAAATTGTGCTTAACTTTGTAAAGTTATCTGGTCACCCCTTAAGTCCTTGTGCTAGACATGTGAAAATGAAAATATGTCCAAGAAGTAATTTTACTTCACCAGCATAGCAGTATAGTTATATTATAAGAAATTTTGTCATAATCTCATTGCTTTATATTATGTGTTATCAGTAAGTTTAAATAACAAAGAAAGTTTAACTTCACGGCATTTAAGTAAATTTAACTTTCTCTGAAATGAGGTCACATTACTTATCCACCACTTATTTCCTAAAAGAGCCTTTATAGTATTATACAGGATATTAATAAAAATAAAACAATCAAAAAGGTTTACATATCAAGTTATTTGATCAAAATCGGATCATAAATTAAAAAGATATGATTTTTTTTATAAAAACAAAAAATTTAAATGTCTTTATCTCGAAATGGGTTTTTGGAGCTCCAGTAATTTTGCCTTTCCAGTGACGATTTAATTTTTCTAACACAGATAATAACGTCATGTTACCAGAATAGTTATGTTGTTAGAATATAACTCATTAGATCGTCAATTAATGAAAAAAAATAACCCGTCATTATCTAACTTAACCTTACTAGTATTTCCTGTATCTTAAGAATCAGGAGCTAGAACCCCACCCTGGCTGAGCAAACACTAGTGGTACCAAATTCAGCCCCGCATGGGATTCGAACCCGCTACCTCACGCTTCGCATTCGGTTCACCACTTCACTCCTCGGGCCGACAGCCATTACCATAGACTATTTACATCCCTTGCCAAAAAACTTCCTCAGAAGTGCGAAGAGGGGGAGCAACTTCCTCCATTGAGGTTCTCCCATTGCGTTAACTTAATGCATTCTGGATCATTTTCACTCTGGCTGGCGGAATCTGGTGCGAGATGGAGAGGCAGCGAGGTAAACAATACATAATATGGAAATGCTATGTACCTGTAACTTAATTAAAAATGCTGTAAAATGCTAACTATTATGGTATGACAAATAATATAGGTAGCCATAAATTTCGCGCAAAATTTAATATTACAGACCATTCGACCAACATTCTACTTTCAAAAGCATCGTAGTGCAATTAGATTATTTTTTTAAAGTAAGTACTTAACTGGCCAGGAATACGTTTTTTTTTGGCTTTGCATTATTTGAGCATCTAGCCAGTATCAAGTTGGCACCTATTCAAGTGTTTTAACCTAGTCTTGTCGCAGTCTACGTCACGATTCCCAATTATGGAATCAAATATTTCATCTTCAAACTTTCACATAATATTAGTGGGTGCGATACACATCGCGATGTGTTGAGCCGTTGACCGTCATTTATACATCTACCATTGTTTGTCAATAAAACAAAAATATCATGTTTTAAAACCAATAACGTGAAGTAGACACCCACGAGAAATACTTAACTGATATGTATAAGCTTTCGAATGTATCTTCGGTTAGAAAAACATGGAACAAAATTACAGAACAAACTTATAACGAATAGCGTTTACTAGCCTTTGCACGCGTCTGCGTCCGTTCGGCCTACATTATATCGCGATAAAAAATATCCTATATCCTTCCCCATGATCCAATCTATCTATGTACCAAATATCATCAAAATTGGTGTAGCGGTTTAGACGTAAAAAGGCGACAAGTAAGGCTTAGGTACATTTGCATTGAAAAATTTGTTATTTGGTGATACTTTTCAATCTAAAATTACGTATATCGGCTGTGTCTTATTCCACACCCAAACAAAAGTTTAACCAATACTAACTTTCTATACTTTTATCATTGAAAGTGTAGTATTATTTCAGTTATCTACTTTCAGTTTTTGTCAAACTTTCGACTTAATACACTTAGGGACTTGCTCCAACTTCGGTGTGTTTGTTTCAATCATACATTTTGTCCCGATATCGGAAAGTTTTTCTTTTTATGTGTGTTTCCTTTTAGAGGACAAGGTTTTCACATTCCAACGATTGCGTAGGTAAGAATGTGAATTCCTTCGATATTTCACAACTTGTGAAATTCGAGTATCATTTGGTATCTATATTAATAAAAGAAAGTCGTGTTAGTTACACTTTTTATAACTCAAGAACGGCTGAACCGATTTGGCTGAAAATTGGTAGGAAGGCAGCTGAGAACCAGGAGAAGGATATAGGATACTATTTATCCCGCTATCACGGGAAAATTTTGAAACTAGATAAAATATATCTGATAAAATCGGGTTGTACAGTTGACTACTGTCACTCATTTTGAGTCATAGAGACAATGACAGGACAACGTCTGTCGGATCAGCTAGTTATATATAAAATGTGAACAAAGTCGCGGGTATCAGCTAGTGTGAAATATTAAGACTAAGTACATTTAATTTTGTAATTGTTTTAACTGCAACTGTACTGGAGTTCGTATAATTCTTATTTTATATTGAGTTTTGCTTTCGGGGAAAAATGCTAATTCTATGTAACATTTTATTGATATAAATTATTATTCAGGTAAAACCGCGAATGGGGAAAATCGCTATTAACTCTTTATTATCCAGGTTCTAGAAATATAGAACAAACAAAAGTAATTAACTAAGTCATTAACCCTTAAAAGCTAGATGAAAGAAACTGAACAATTAGTGTCAAAACGGGCAGTCTTGCTCAGTTCGAACTTTTACAGACAACTAGGAGAGGAATCCAACTTGTATCACCGAATAGACATTTTATGACAGCTTGTATCTATATGTATAATGAAAATAAACATTGTGTTTAGTATAAAATACAGTAATTTTGTATCTACGTGTTATAGAAACATCATCAGAATATCCATACTTCCATATTACCTATAAATGTAAAAATAGCTCTGTTAGTTAGTTTGTCACCTTTTTTAACCAATGACCAGCTGAACAAATATTAATGAAATTTGGCTAGATAGCCAAGAGATCCTGGCCATAGCTAGATTGGACCATGAAAAGGACACATAATACTTTTCATCGCGGCGTTTAACATAGTCAAAGTCAAATCATTTATTGTAAATAGGCAATAAAATCGCACTTTTACAAGTCAAACACTTCAATCTAATAAACAAATTAAACCATAAAAGAAAGGCCTAAAGGCCATAGGCCGCGCAGGCAAAGTCGCAGGCAACAGCTACTAACTTAGGCTTCTATTTGTTATTTTTTCATGATATCACTATTAGTGTATTCATTTTCAGTATACGGTATTCACGTAATATCATAAACAAACTAACATGGTTATCGCTTATTAGTCATTTTCTAGGATTTTCGTGTCATGTTATTTGTGTAGGTAAATACTCTAAAGGTTTCCAGTGAAAGAGATTCAGTTTTATCTTTTTTAACATTATCCTAGCCTTTTTTAGTGTCCATATTTACTTCGCTCTTGATTTTAATCTACACAATAAGTGCCTACTATGAAAAAGTTTCATTGGAGTATTCCATATGTGATTCGTAACCATAGGTGATAGAATCAGGCGTTGCTTTGCAGAAATCTATATTGAAGACGATGAAGTTTATTTTTAATCAACTTCCAAAAAAGAGGAGGTTCACATTATTTTTTAACGTAGGATTGATCCTGTATCGTGGGTGTCGCTTACAGACATCATTTCACATACACATCACAACCAAACCAGAAAAAAATATGTATTTATAGATCGCACAAATAATTGTTCCGGGCGGGAATCGAATCCGCGACACCAAGCGCAGCAGTCCGGTTGCTCAGCCATTTCGCTTATCGTGCCGTCTTCGAGTGTATGTTATTTTAATTAATTTTTTGTTACGCGATTTTTCCGCCAATAAGGCATCGATTTAAATGATTCTTTTTTTTACTTCATCGTTTTGGAATTCGTTACCAGTATTTCTTCAACCCCTACATTGAAAACAAACAGCGCATTGAAAAGCAACCGCAGCAATGAGTTGAACAGTTATGCTCGCAGCTAGAGGGGGAGGACAATACTCGGTGTCAGGTTACAGAATATGCAGCGCGTCGGGCCAGATGGACGCGACCAGAATGGGGTTAGAATGGTTTTCGAATTGGTTTGGGGAACTTGTATTTCAGTTCCGAACTAAAATCTTATAGCGCTCAGAAACCGACTGACCAGCGCCCTGTAACTGTTTCTACTGAGATTTTGGACTCGCCATTGCTCGAAATAGCTTGGTGAATATTAAAATTTCCCTACATTTGTATACTAATCTAAAACTCACATGTGATAATATTATCAATGTGTGTTGGAGAAGAAATCTACATTGCACTCACATACACATTGGTAGAAAAGTGGGATCACTTTTGAATGAAACTAAGTATGGGATATCTTTCTCTGCGTTTTATTCTTCTAAGGTTTATTAACTAGCTAAGAGCTGTGGGTCTAAATCCGCACAAACTAAAATTATATATATTATTATAGTTATACCAGCAGACACGCCCACGCGGTGCTGTGGCTAAGGTTTTTGTTATTGCGACTATAAATTGAGATGTAAGCTATCCTATCTTTCAAGTTAGATCAAACTGCACACGGTGTGCAAATTTGATTAAAATCGGTTAAGTAGTTTAGGACTCTATCGTGGACAAACAACGTGACGCGTAATTTATATTACATCAAGATAAGATATAATATTATATAGTTGTGACATATCAATGGACCTCAATGGGCATACGAGATCGCAATAGGTTGTAACATGCTCACACTAGAATGGCACCGTCTCTCAACGATAGAATAGATTAGATTATAATAGAACTTGTGCGACTGGGACCGCGGTTCCAGTACCTCGTGGTCCCAGTCACCTGTCTCCTCGAAAACTCGAATCTTTATTGTACACCAAAAATAAGCAATACAGACTAAAATTCAATAGGTAAACAGGGTAGTACCTACAATGGACGGTATTATCGCTTAAAGCGATTTCCAGCCAAGCTTTGGAAGGACAATAAAAAAAAATATGCAAGAACATCCGCACCACTCAGATAGTGGTAGGCTCTTCCGTTCTCCAAACAAATCCAGAACAATTGTTTGTGCACACTCATTACCAACCACGTGTGTTGCAGTTTCTTTATTTTCCCTACCAAATTAAGGGTGTACACCCTCAACCCCGAGGCTGACAGGCGACAGAAGTAATCTCGCCCCGGCATTGTCGAACCCGCACCCCCGGCCCACTGCCAACTACTGAACAATCGGGCACTCCAACGCTCGATGCTCCCCATTGTGGCTCTCGGAGCTCCCCTAACGATTTTTCCTCTTATTTGTTTTTGTTCAGTAATTACTGTTTGGTTTTCCTGTAAATTGCTTGCGGTGGGAATAAGCTTCAATAAGGACGGCTTAGCTTTCCGCGCGGGTGACCTTTTGCAATGTTTATTGGGTAGTGCGAGTGTACTGAGTCACCTGGTGGTGGTGATGTGGTCGAAGATAACCTCATGATGGAGCTGGAATAGGGGCTAGCTGGGACTATTGCCACTCAAGAACTGATGATAAATTCAGATCTCTTATTATCAGATTCTAGTGATTCAGATTCATGAGTGACATCGAAAGAGTCGCAGGCAACCGGTGGATGCAAGAGGCAAATTGTCGTTCGGTGTGGCGGTCTAAGGGGGAGTGTTCAGCAGTGGACGTCTTCAGGCTGATGATGATGATTTTCAGATTACCTGCATCGTGATGGAATGTCGTGTAAAATGGGCACAGCCAAATTATGAAACGATATTTTCTTTAGTAAAAAGCTCACGCTCATTGACTTGACCTTTAATCGCAAGAACGATGCGATAATATTGATGGCATCACGTACGCGACATGGCGTGAGGCATCCAGCGTTTTAATTGATAATTATTCCTTGCCGTCGCCGGCGGTATGTAAGGCCTTTTTTATAAAAAATACTTCAACTGTCCTGATCATTGTCTTTGATGATTTAATTATGGCATACAATATAGGGGTTTTTAACATAGACGTAGTATCAAGAAAATCTGTGGGTTTTTAATTATCATCCGTATTGTAAAGGGGTACTGACAAGCATTTAGATAAACACAAAAAAATGGTTTACGTTTTGATTTTTACCTTTTGTATTCTAATAACTTGCTGTTTTTTTCCAAAGAAACATAGTAATTTACACTAACCCCTTTATAGCAATGACATTTGGACCAGCGAGTCGGGAAACAAAGCCATTTTCCGAGCAGTCATTAACCACAATCCAGTGCCACATTCAACAATAGGCAATTTCAATGAGAATTGAAAAGCGGCCCCAAAACAGCGCCTTGCGAGACTCCAACACGTGTTCCGCGGCTTAACTGCACTCACAATTAAGAATTAAACTCGGTTAATTAAACCCAGGCTTTATTGTCACTAGAAACCCTTTAAGTCCACAATGAAAGGCCTCGGTGAAAAAACCCATTGAAAATCCCGTGGTCCCCTCAGTCGAACGCTTAAGCCAAGTCCAATAGAGGTTTGACATTGTAAATAGGATTTAAATATTTGATTGAAATGTCGTGCGGTTTCCGTTGTTGATTTTGATTGGTTTTAAATGCAAATATTTACTATGGTCACTTTTAATATGCTTGGGAAAAAATCATTGTCAACATTCTGATCTACATAAAGTGGGCGCGTTTCGCGTAGTGGCTGAGCAATCGTACTGCTGCGCTGGTGTCGCGATTCGATTCCCGACAAATATTTGTGTGATCCACAGGTATTTGTTTCTGGTCTGGCTATTATGTGTATGTGAAATTATATGTCTGTAAACGGTACTTACGATACAGGGGAAATCATAGTAAGGGGTTACGTTTAAAAAAAACAAAGATTCGGTCGTAATATTATTATATCTCTACTTATCTGTTGTTTTTAGCAATGCCTCACTGATTTAATAATCTTTATAGATACTAGTTCTGAATAAACCAGAAATATTTTTTATCACCATTTTACAACTTAAACATCATCTAACACTTAACGGTTGACTTAATTGTCGTCCCCATTAACATTTCTCACATGAGAATTCCATAAGAAATAATGGTGTGAGACAAAGCTATGCTATGACTAATCGAACCTATGGAAATATCTTTCTCCATCATAATTATTGCATAGTCTACCACTCAACGACGACACGCATCATCATAATTTATTATTATGCAGAAATAACTATCACCAGACTAATTGATCATACATATTGTATACATAAATAATACATATTGTTTGTAGATGGTTTTGGATCGGAGAGTTTTATGGTTTGAATTTAGATTGGTAGATATGAGATGCAAAATAAAATGACTAGGAATAGACCAGATTTATAAAGATCAATGAATTCACGGTATTTAGGTTTCTTGATGGAATTCTTATGATTATGACTAATGGGCTTCAAGTCGATAGTGATATTTTTCTCATATTAATATAAATGCAAATCGATCTATCCAGCTATCTTTTTAAAATGCATAGCGGAAGGGAGTCACATTCTGCTAATTTAAGAACGCTTCAATCGAATCGTAACGGAGTGGCTTTGGAATAGTTTGTGACATTTCATTGACGTTCATTTAAAAGGTTCTTATTTGACTAGCAGACTAATAAAAAATGCAGACTCTCATTATGTCGCTAACTATTCCGAAGTCACTCAATTAAGATTCGATTAAAGCGTTCTTAAATGAGCAGAATTTACCTCCTTGTTCATTATACGTTTGTTGATACTCAGATTGCATTTCCCAATTCCACCAAACCATATGTTATTTATGCCAACCACCACAGTAATATGAAATATACCTACCACAAGATTAGGATTACCAACACACCAACTTTTATTAGTCTATTCAGTAACCCCATCGATGCTGCCAACATTACAAATCGAACTAACATCAGACGGATCGTAGACGCGCATTAGCATTCACACGGTATCAGTGAATATTCACTAGCAGAGCTTATTAGCAATGCAAGCTAACGGAATGGAGAGCATTAACTATGCAGAGCCTGTCCTGGTCTGAGCTTCCTATTGAGCTTCCGGTGCTATTTTTAATCTATTGTTTTGTTAGATGTAATTGTTAATGTGACATCGTGAAGGTCTGGCAAGTTGCGAGTTATCGCTTCTTGTGACGCGCCTTTTTGGATGGTCGCGGTGTGGGCCCCCGTCCTCGTTGTCTCTGGTTCCTTGGTCTTATTAGGATTTAGGTCTCAGGACGCTATGTGCTTGATCGTTACTCGTTTATAATTAGCTTTGGTGTCTCTTTAAATACTAGGGTGAAAATAAATATTGAGACAATATAGTATTATCTTGCTGTTTCAGCCACTGTAATTTTCTTTCAACCATTGTGTCCTGGATATTAACCAAAACAACCCTAGTTGTTTTGGTTGAAATCCAGCTGGACTAAAGATATCGTGGTCTAGCGAAAGACGTTTTGAAAGCCATACAGGTTGATTTATTAAAACGACAAATTAAGGAACGCTTCTATCTTTTACTACCCTTGCCATCTCATTGATGGGTACAGGCCTCTCAATGTCTAACAATGTTTGAATACTGACCATCATTATACGTATAACAATACTTGACGCTGGTTAAATGCAAAAACCGTGCGAAGGCATAACTAAAACAAACAAAAAACTCTTATGTCAATGCCAATAAGAATAATGATAATGATGCTCCACAACCTACAAGACATAAGTAGTTAGATCCTGGTGACTAACTATCCCTGAATCCGTGTATACCGATAGATGCATCTCGATTGGCTAGCTTATTGAAGTCAAGAGCTAAGAATACCATGATACTCAGAGCAAAATAAATACACGTGATTCACACAGTAGCCCCGAAAACTTGACATACTTTCCCACAATCACAACTTATTCTGTTCAAAGAGTTACAAACGGTATCTCGAAACTAGTTGATATACATTTCTATAGCTAATCAGGAGTAATTGTGTTTCAATAATGCCGGGTCCACAATGGCAGAGGGGCCATTGTTTAGGTAACCAGTAACCAGGCACGCCCCGTGTGCACACGCCTTAGGGGACGTGTGAAGGAAAACATATTGTCGATTGTTTGTTGCGGTTAGCAATTTGGGAATGTGGGACAGGAACGGCACGAATATATTCCAGATTATCGATTATTTAATAAAAATCAAGTAGTGGGTAAATAGGAATTAAAAAGAGATATAATTGAACTCGGTCTTAAGAAGAAATTAAAAGCAATTGACACCTTTGGTCATGTTTAAAGAAAACGTTAACCGCATAATAATATCTTCTTTTTATACTCTACCAGCAGACGGCCACGCGTTGCTGTGGCTAAGGTACCTATTTGTTATTGCGACTATAAATTGAGATGTAAGCTATCCTATCTTTCAAGTTAGATCAAATTGCACACGGTGTGCAAATTTGATTAAAATCGGTTAAGTAGTTTAGGAGTCCATCGCGGACAAACAACGTGACGCGTAATTTATACATATAGAGAGGTAAAAACTAACATTAGACTATTGTATCACTTGAATTTGAGTGTCGAAGTGATCGAAGGTGGTTAAAATTCCCGGTCTAGAATGACACTAGCTCTTACGAACCTCATCCGGAACACGACATATTTCGCGACAGCTTTTCTAGTATCTCCTACATATCAAATCAATTCATTAATTAAATATTGTACATTATAATGTAACGCTGGTGATTAAATCATTGATTAATTTAATACATTTTATTTATATATTAATACATTTTATCTCAAAATCTAACTACTAACTCATTAATTAATCATTAAACCAGCTAAAAAAACAGCTAATAAATTCACAATTACCAGGATGACAGAAATTGTTAGAAGGTCTACCATGAGAGGCAAAGAGTAGATTGCTCCGCGATACCGCAGAAAGCACACCGTGATTGAACGAACCGGACAAGGGAGATAAGGCAGTTTGCTATAGCTATTCTGTGGCAGGGCTACCCCATTACCATATTAAATGAGCGCGTATTAATTTCCAAGTCTAGCTTCGCAAGGGATTTCTAGTGGAGTTACACGTTCAGTTTCTTAGACGATAAACAGGGCAAACTCCGAGTCGAATATTATAGATTTGCTGTCAATTTAATTGTTGTTTACCGTCTAACCACAAAAGTTTAGACCAGAGTTAAACAGATGTTTTTTACTTGTTAATTTGTTATTAAGTTACAAATAGCGAGGATTATAAGTACGTCGATTTGTGGATAAAATATTTAGAACTAATTATGTTCAACTCATATAGATTTGAACATAGTTTAACTTTTTTGTGGTTATACCGTTATGCTTAAAGCGTGTAAGTATATCGAGTTTGAATTTGAGTTTATGTTCATTATTACTATAATAAAATTATCACTTAAGGCGCTAATATAGGAGCGATTCATGTATTTTAGAAGATGAAAGTTACCTGGCCGGGCCGCGCGCCACGCTGGCTCCGCGCTCACGGCTAGTCGAAAACGCTAATTCATAATTATTATACTCTTACTAACGGCATCACGTGGCCTTAGCACAGATTACTAGATAGTTACTACGTAGGCTTTAGTCTGAAGCATTCAATTATTTCGACACTGTAATGACATGTCAGATTGGCCGAGCGGTCTGAGATGCTACGTTCCGTTCCTAAAGAATTATTACCGCCAGCATTACATAAATTATTACCTCCTTGACTATAATCCTATCAAATTTAGAATGCCGCACGAATTATTGGAGTCACACCTAAATAAGTTGTATTAAATTTATTTAGTGTTGGTCCCTTCTGGTATGCGCGTTTGTCAAGTCCATTTGATACAAGACATCCTCTTTAGTCCACTTCCATAATTTTCTTTTTGATATAAAGTATATTTTGACAATGACAATGACGGAGTAAAAGATTTGTGCATTTAGCCAGTGTCAGGCATCCGTACTAAGATCATATAAATGCGAAACTGTGTGTGTGTGTTTGTTGGTTTTTTTTTTAGTTTTTGCCATCCTTTCACGTCTAAACGGCTGAATCAATCTTGACCAAGATTGGACCTATGAGATGGCTATAGGCTATTTTTCGTCAGAAAAAATAGGGATCTTAGAATCTAAATAAATAGGAGTTGAAAATTTATATGGGCAATTCATAATTTCTCAAGTAGGTGATCTGACACTTCATTATTTTAGGCTCTTGATAAAATATAAAGGTTAAGACTAAGGATAGGGAAAAGGAAAGGGACAGGGACAGGGATAGAGATACAAAGACTTCAATATTTATTTTCTAAACAGTTGCTTTTTCATATACGGATGAAGTCGCGCGTAAAAGCTAGTTTTAGTAAAGTTTACTGAATCGTAGCTATGACTGTAAATTTACTTTACCACGAGGTTGTAAAAATATGGAATACTAGCTGTTTCCCGCGACTTCGTCTGCATTTAAATCGAATCCAGCTATAGTAAGAACACAATATGCGTGAACTTTGTATGCTATTGTAAATCAATCGGGCACGTCACGTCTCTGTCAATATCTCTATCTTCCTATTTCCTCATCGCTTTTTTCCCCAACTCCCAATATCTCATCTCCCATCCCTCATCCATCTCCGATCTCCCATCTCCTCATCTCTCCAGCTGCTGCTCTCCATCTCCCCATCTCCCCAGGCCCTCATCTTTCCTTCTCCCATATACCTACCAAATTTCATTTTCATTTTTGTTGTCTCTCTATACCTAATTTCATCGAAATCGGTACAGCCGTTTAGCCATAAAAAGTAACAAACAAACAAACATACAAATAAACAGACAAACAGAGAAACAGTGTTACTTTCGAATGTACAGTATAATATTTGGCAGTGACTAAATGCACAAATCGTGCGAAGCAAAAACATTGAAAAAACTGGCTCATAGCTGAGCAGAAAGATTACTGGAAGTGTGCTAAAAATAAAACGTCAGAATATGCATCCGCCAGATCCGCCATTATGGAAAACGGAAGTTCACTACATCTTCATTTTAATATACAATCATAATCTGCTCCTTTGATTAACTCCAAACTATCATAAGAAATCCCAGTTTTATTTAAGTGAACAATCTAATACGCGTTTTTGCTGCTAATTTCAGTTACAGGTGGTGCAAGAATAGTCATATTAGCCATTATTTTTTACACACAATGGAGAATAAATACAAAGTAATAAAGGTTATAATAAAAGTTTAGTAATCGTCGAAGGAAGTCATTTACGGCATCTAAGTAAATAAACCAGTTGTATACCATGTAGAGATTCTGTTTGCTTTATTTTTTTGGAGAACAAACAGTAAATTCGACGAGAAAATTTTGAGGAACAGCGAACATACGTCCTCTCTCTGAAACGCCGTAGCGGGTACTGAGCCGTCTAGTACGCGCTCAAACTGATCATATTCTCGTCGTTTTTATTAATTTAGAAGAACGGAATCGATTCAGCTCATTGGAAAATTCAAATTTCATTGGAAAATAAAATTGCCTTTTTTATGGTTCCAAAAAATATGATAGTTGTCGCTGAAAATGTTGAGCATTATGTGACGAAAGATTTTTTTCGGGTCCTTTCTCGTGAATTTTTTTCTCAAGATACTAGACAACTTTAGTCCAATATTATTGATTTATTAGCTAACTGAAACACTTGGCTATACACTGTATTTTTTCTGGCTTATAAATATTTGTAATTACAGCTTAACTTTTTGACAAAAAACCGCCCATTTTACGGAAGCTCGCCGCCTACAGGTCCTTAATATTCCTGTTTAACGTGTGCTTATTTAATTTTCTTTCTTTTTTAATCGGACACCGAAGATCTCTAATAAAAACCATTTTTACCGAATCCCTAACCACTGAAACGAATAACTAACTTTTAGTTACAATGTATATTATAATGAGCACTAACCAACAAACTACATTAATGTTATGAAAATAATGACGCAAATGAATTTAAGTTATTACTATACTATCGCAGATTGCTTCTATTCACCGGACGATCTATGCATAAAATGGTTAACTGGCCATCTAGAGAGACTCCTTTATTTTCCTGCGGTCCTGGTACTAGTCTAACAGATACGGTTTATATTCCTGTATCCCTGGTACTTGTTCACAGCTGAGTATATACTTTCCTGCTGTCCTGGTAGATGGCCGGCTTATTTATTCTGTTTATTTTGCATGCCTCTAAATTGCATTAGTTAATTAAGCCGCGGTGTGAAATAAATGGAGATTTTATGTTTATTTAGATGAAGTGTTAAGTGATTTAGATATGCTAAGGAATAGACGACATCTCCAATAAAAATACGTTTTTGTTTATTGCTTTTTAGGTAGGTTACATAGTTATCCATGCCGATTTCCGCTGCTGCGACTAAAATTGGGCGCTTGAACGAAATATTTGCCAAATATTGCCAAAAATAGGACGAGGCGCCAAAAAAAATTGGTAAAAATCATTCCAAATATTGTAGATACAGATATTTAGATAAAGATACGTGACCGATATCGCTTATCTCACCGATAATCTGGTTATTTGGACACATTTTGAGTCTTAGCACGTTGCGATAAGTATGATAGGCGAGTGATTAGGCAGTGTTGGCACGTACGTCGGGTGATGGCTCATTTTCCCATGACGGTCGATGACATTGATATGAGGTTGTAAATTTCATTGGACACGTTTATACATTGATATATTTTTATATTGGACAGTAGGTAGACAGCATCAGAAAACGCAGGATGTGCGAATTTGGCAATGACCAAAGATTTTCTATGCTCAAAGGAATTTGGCCAATTAACAGAGATCGTGTTCGTGGGTCCAAAACCAAATGAAATTGTAAAATTGAGCCTCGTGATGTACCTAAGCTATAAAATCGTCACTAAATAGGTGCCTATGGCATTAGAAAAAGGCTATTTACCATAATATTATAACCAAATTATTTGGGGGTGTTCCGGTACATGGTTATAGAACCTCCTTCGCAAGCTGCAGTGAAAATAAACGAAAAAAGATTTTGTTTTTAAATTCCCGCCAATACTCTCATCACACGTCACCATGCAGGTTTTGAACACTTCTAACTAAACTCAGCTTCTAATAAAACTAAAAAAGAAAACTAACAAATGTCACTGACACGCTCAAAATGCATAAAACATAATAACTATCAAACAATGCATTACGCAGTAACGTGGCGTCGTTGGCGCCACGATCTCGTATGACAGTCACGGCGGCCATAAAGCACTGGCCGGCCGCATAGATTAAAAAACAATAAAACCTAACCTTGGACGGACAACTGCTAACTGTATAATTGGTCAATTAAATCATTTTATTTTTGGTATATTTATTATTGGCGCCTTTTTCGGTGACACGTGGACAGTGGCTAGGAAAAGGGTAGTGGACATTATGGTTCTACAAAAGAAGTTTCGTAGTCGCGGCGCTAGTTTCTTTGCAAAAGCAAAAGTAACTCAAATGTCGAACAGAATCGTAGAAAATGATGTGGTTTTTATCGATTTATCTTCTAAATCACATGCATAGTACGTAGAAAGGATTAAGACATGGGATAGGCATTAATGCATAACTTTAAGCGCAGTAAGATATATTAATGATAAGTGACTTTGCTAAAACGATGTGCTTTCAACCTGAATCTTTTTCATGACAAATTATTCCACCATCCAAGCTCAACAAGTAGATTATGTTAACCCTAAGGTCACATTTAGCTTGAAGACCACCTATTTTTAGCCATCTTTTGTGTACTACGCATCGATTTTCACTAAGAAGTTTTTTTTCGGCCCTAGCTTTACCTTTCATAATTTTTTTTTAATTGCCTTTGTCTACTTGACCACGAAGATTGCTATAATGCTATGACTTTCTTATTGTGAAAATAATATGTAAAACATGAAATATTTTATACTTATACTTGACACTGGCTTAATGCACAAACGTGCGTAGCCAAAAAAAAAAGCAGACCATCTGTCATTCATTTTCCCGTCCCTAGTTTTTACAAGATCTTATTTCAAACATGGCCAGACCACGTGTCAAAATAATATTTTTTCTCACGTCCGATGACCGTAAAAGCGCACTAATCTGTGCGCCCCGCCCTTCCCGGGAATCGAAGCCGCACCACAATACGAAATCACCCACTGCCCCGCCTTCGAGTCTGACTTCGACATTTTTGCAACATTTGTATGGGATTTTCTTGTATTAGGTACTTAATAGTTAATTGGCTTGTAGGATATTATTGTAATCATCATATTTTTTGCGTTCGGTACTGTACTGGACTAGGATTAAAGATTTGCTTCATATAGACGCTCAGGTAGATAGATATATAGAACTATTAACTTAACCAGTACAAAATCACACTTAAGGCGAGTATAACATGGAGCGGTTTTATTGCTCTGACATTATTATATAATATTGAACATTATAATTACTATCGAGATATATAATATTGGTGACGGTAACCAGACCACTCTTTAAATATTCAGGTCTCCAATAGATGAGTAAAATCAAATTACAATTGCATTCTCTTAAACATTATTGTTTTAATACTATACTTCCGCCTGTACATATTATGCATTTCCTAAATGCAGCCATCAATGACGTCACCTGGCCAGGGCAGCGTGTAATCCGACCCGACGCTGCGCACGCGCCGACGCAAGCTTTGTTCCAACTTCAAATCTTTGTCCTAACCTCTTTATTGTGCTTTTCTCGTTGTTCGCGTGCGTTTGACGGGTCTTTCCGACCAAGGGGGCTCGACCGGCGTGGTAGGGTTACCACGTTTAGTTTAAAAATATGGACAAAAATCGGTCGTTAAAAAAACAGACAAAAAATACTACAACTCAACACTAAAAACTCGACATACTATTTCACACTTTAGCTGCGTGCTCGATGTAGTTCGAGTTTGAAAGGAAGGAGGTTTTTTTCGTGTGGTTTCTTTTACTAATGCCGGGTGAAATAGTTCGAGGTTACTTTTTATTGAAATTAATTCTTTCGCCTCTAGTGACGAAAATTTACTATAAAAAGTCCGGACAAAAACTCAGGCGAATGGTCACCCTTGTGTGGGGTCTTTCCAACGGGTAAAGGGGTCTACGCGACCAGTACTTCTCACAAGTGTTAGCCGATGGGGTCGAACGTATGTTTATTGATTTGTTGTTTTAACAAACGCGCTCGAATGCAGCGCAATTTCGGCGTAATTGCTTTTGTTGTAGAAAAATGGACGTTTTTTTTAATGTAGGCACTTATTCTAAACTGTTGTTGAATTAACCCTTTAAATAAATATTTGTGGTGTTGAAATCGATGTGTGTATGACGACGTGACGCGTTGTTTGTGAAGCGTAAGTTTGCGGGTTCGAATCCCGCACAGTGCTAAGATTTGTACTAACCACAATTGTATTTGCTTAGTCTATTTGTTGGTAGGTATTATTTAATTATTTATTTTTTATATTTCATGCGTTTATAGAAGTTTTTAAGATAGCATTGACACTAATTTAAAGTCTAAAGTACTAGGGTAGCATAGAACAAAAGGAGCCCTGAAGTGTTTAATGGGACTGCCGACTGGCCGAAACATTTGAACACTATTTGAAATAAGAACAAATTTTAATAATTAGCACTGGCTGAATACACAAATCGTGAGAAGCCAGAACATAACAAACAGCTCGTCCAAGGAAAGAAAAAAACATTAAGGCCCTCATGAAGACGTATGGCTGCTCAAGATGACATGATACTAAACTTTCATTTGCCCAAATTAATGGTAATGGAAAAGTCGGGTAGCTACCCCTACCCCTGCAGGGGGGATGGGGGGAGGGTCGGGACAATACACATCTGTCTTTATCTATAGGCCGTAAGATCTGGACGTACTTACTAGCTTTAGTAGTTTGGTAGGTTCTTAAATGTTAGACATGTTTTTTGAGTATGGCTTATTCTGAATCTACGTAAAATAGAAAATAATGCTGAAACAAGACAAAGTACTATTTTTTAATGAAAAACAAAACTACGTAATATTTTATAATTTTGAAAAATGCAGGTCTCTATCCGGTAATAGTACCTGAAACTAAGATAAATACTTAGTGAAATAGGTACGCTGTCTACACGATTTTTGTGAAAAAATGTAGTGCACAATAATTTAAAAAAAATAAAAATTACTGATGGAACCTAACCTACATTAATACAATCTATTTAAGTGCACACTTTCGTTAATCGAACAAACTCGCTAAATTTAATAATAACAATACTTAATGAAATTAAAGTCCACATCACAGTCACAGTGCCCCTGCAAACATCGCGATTACGCGAATCATGGCTCGTTCACACGGACCGCAGCGAGCGACAGTCGGGCGACAGTCGCGGGCGCGTGGCGAGTATCCAATGTCATGAGAATTCGCCACCCTAGCTAATTGTATTGTATTTTGTGCCGCGGACTAGTTGCAGTTTTGGCAAACTGTTTGCTGGTGAAAGAAATGAGACATAGTTAGGATTTTTTTTGTATAATTTCTTACAATGTTTTGCAGACTTTAAAAACTCGTCTGTTTTATTGTGATACTTACTGTGGAGGGAAATAGACATGTGCATTAAAGCTGATAAAAAAAAAAAAAATGATTGTAAGGACACTGCCACGTGCAAACGACCGCGATAAGCCAAAATTTATAAAACAAAGTAGCATAATATTAATTTCCGCAAATGGTACCGCTTAGTCTAGTTACAGATTGCAACCTAACTAAATATTTATTCAAATAATTTAAAAAATGAATCAATTTTCGTCCAAACCCAATCAAGCAAAGCTGTTATCCGACAGGTGTCTACATAGAAATTAGGTACGTGGAATGATGTTTGTGTGGACGGGTGTCGAGTGTGAAATCGCGTGTGTGCGCCATTTTTTATTTTATTCTATCGAACTATTGACCGGCTGTCGCGGAGGTGTTGCGCCGTTGGCTGCAGGGTTGGCTGCAAGGTGTAAACGAATTTTAGTAGCGTATAGGTGTTAATTACGAACAAAAAATAAAAAAGTTCCAAAAAATTTAACGTCAATGTTTACTTGATATTAGACCGTTTGTGTTTAGTAAACATGAATTTTGAACGACTTTTCATAGAAAAATAATTTATCTGTCGAAGGCTACAAAACATAGGCTTTCAGTGAAAATAATCTCAGGTGAGGTAGCCAAACGTAACCCTATAATATCTATAACCAAAAAAAACATCAAAAATGAATAGTGTACACCGAAAAGTAAGTGGTCAGTACATACCAATTGATCAAACTATTAATCACCAAAAAAACTAGTAAAATCGATTTCTACCTACACCAAACCCTACCAAACCAATACGCTAACGACAAAACTTCTCCCACACTAAACACAATAATACAAACACAAATAATGAGACGACGGCACAAGTAAGTCATTTCTGATTCGGCCGGCACATGGCGCGAACGAACACATTAGTGGACACACTTCCTGCTAAAAAAAAGCTAACTAGAGCTGAGCCCGCGTTAACGAATTCGACTAAATATGCTCGAATGTTTTTACAAATGTCGATTGTTTTAACTTGAAATAATAGTGTGGGAGCGGAGTGTGGACGAAATGGGATATTTGCGTTGGGATAAAATAACAAAAAGATAGAGAGGAATAAGGAAATTTATGAATACTTACAATTATTATTATGTGATGCTACGTATTAGTCACATTAAATGGTAAATACCATTCAAGTATCAATCCTCTATGACAAAATCTTGGTACAGTGCTTGAAAGGGAAACATCCCTTTTCAAACTCAAACCATAATCAATTACTGTTTAATTTAATTTATCATATTTTACGGTTCTCTTTGCTAACGAGAATAAGCTGTTTGACTTGTAAAAGTGCGATTTTATTGCCAATTTACAATAAATGGTATGACTTGACTTTGACTTTGAAAAGCATTTCATAGGAGATGGTAAAATAGTTTGAATGGCCAGTCACACAATTTTAATTATTTTTATTATTAAAATAAAATTATAACCGTTACACCACACTAGGATTTCTACTGTCTCGTAATTACCGTTTACAGACATAACATTTCACATAGGTACGCCATTTTTTAATTCTGAGTCTGTTAACTAAATAGTGACTGAGAATTTATTTATTTAATTGTATGCATATAGGAATATATTTTTAAATACGCATAGAAGTTATGAAGTATTCCAGAACCAAACATCTTTATTATTTCCCACGTATTCACGCATTTCATAATTGGAAAGGTGATTCTCTAAATTTAAACCGAACCCACTACGTACCATCCAACATCAAAAACTCACCGTTCCGTCACTAACCCAAACAAGCTCGATTCCACAATTCGATTAACGAAGTAATCGATTCGACTAATCTTTCAATCGCGTACCTCTAATAGACTTAATTTGAAAATGGAACACATTCGAATAGAACGTAAGAGCGACGAATTGGTTGAGAAAGGGATTCGAAATTTGAAAGGTCTCTAGAATAAACGTTGGGTAAAGGAGTTGTTACTCAATGGTAATGCGATATGTTGCAATATTTAACTTTTATATTTATTTACAATTTCTGAAAGATATTTAGAATACATTTATACAGTACAGTACCTATAAAACCTTTAGCAGTTGAACTCAAATGTTCATCAAAGGTTGAAATTTTACGAATGTTGAAGTATCAAAGTCTATCTTTCTACGTCTTACCATTGTCTGCTTTATCTGTTGCGCCGACAAATGAGCAACCTCCTTACAACCAGCTCTGCCCATCGTCTCTAGTAATCGCGAGCGGCACGGACATCTGTTCCAAACTCAAATCATCTGTTCCAATTTCGAATTCAAATTCGCCTGCTGTTCGATTTCTTTAACGATTATTGAAATTGGCGTGCGGTAGCGTTCTATTTTCGAACGTTATGATTTCTGTCGGTGCTAATTGCGTTATGGAATGCAGGTATTTCGCTCTGCAGGTTTGTTTTTGATCTAGAAATGTAGGTTTTCTTTATTTGAATTCTCGTCTCTGATCTAGTTTCGAGCGCAGTGTAACTTTTCACTCTGAATGCGAGATCTACTTTGGGCCTTATTTACAAAGTGTTAAAGTCTAAAATACCTATTATGGACGGAGGAAGGGGTAAGGGGAAAGATGGGCTAGGATGGTGGTTGAGAGGAAAACAGAGGGGGGAAAATCGAAAAAAACAATAATTATTGTAGTTATTAGGTACCTAATTTCTTTGATAAGATTGAATGACGAATGGAGCTTTTTTTTTGGTTTAAACCTGTAAGACAAATACCTACATAATTATTTCCATCTCAGTTGTTTTATCCAACAAAAACACTAATTACTTTCACAACTAACAAAAAATGGCGGGTCTTATAGCAATACAATATTTAAATTCCGACATTACATTTGATTGATATCCTCCATTACTGCACTAATTGCCGAAAAAACTGAACAGTATAATTGTTCATGTTCAGTTGTGCTCGTTAGGTGTCGAAATTGTGTTACTAATGGACAAAATAATATGCGTTGTATCATGGAGTGATTTGAATCTGTGGGACTAGGTGTGTTCCGCGACTCTGTCTGTGTTTTAGATTATGTGTAAAATGTAGAGCTAAATTTCATTGAATTCGGTTCAGCTGTTAAGTGTGAATGTGTCTCGAATCGAAAATAAGATTTAAAATAATAAAAAAAAACATTAAAAAATAAAATTAAAAGTTAATCATAGACAAAAAGTCTCAGTCAGTCAAGTAGGTAGGTCTAGTTTTTTTTGTTTTAATTATGGCTTTGCACGGTTTGTGCATTTAGCCAGGTAGGTCTAGTTGTAATCACGGTTTAGTAAAGTCAGCACTTTAGTGACGTAAAGACTATACTGCGTGGGATGCGTTACCGAGACTGGGAGTTTTGCAGAAAACGCAATATTAGATAAGTACCTACAGGATTTTTAGTACTTGTATCATTTGCCCATACTTGTGCACGTTTACGAACACTCAATGGTCAATAAACTCTCAATACTACACATTAAAACACAAAGAAACACACGTTTGAGAAAAAGGATGACAGCATTACCTACTTATGACGTCACAGTTTTTGAAATATATGATTTCGTATTTTTTTTTACTTCTCAGGAATGTCTTGTCGGCATTAACTATAGAACTCTAAAGATGCGCAATCTCAGAATTATTGTCAAAATGATTCATGTTATTATAATGCAGTTTCTAGAATGACGTGTCTACATTTCAAGGAACCGCCTTAGTTATATTTTTGGTGTATGTCATTTAGATAATTTCTGTGAATGTTCTTATTTCATAACTACGAGTAACTTGCACCCGCGGCATTGCCTGCGTGTCCTGCAGAAAACATCATGATATCAGACATCCAACAATTGTACTGAACACGATTTTCTTATTTACCTATATAATAATATCTATTATTTTACTTTTCAGTACTATCACCTCAGTTTTTTAGTTTTAGTTTTTTTTTTTAAAGGTAGTTCTCTCACTAGGAATTCTCCTGTGTCGTGGGTACCGTTTACAGACATTATTTCACGTGCACATAACACCCAGACCAGAAACCAATATCTGTGGATAGCACAAATATTTGTTGCGAGCGGGAATCGAACCCGCGACGCCAAGCGCAGCAGTCCGAATGTTCAGCGACTACGCTAAACGTGTCGTCATTTGCCCGCATACACAACATAAGGATGGTGAAGAATGGCACAACCAAAAGGAGGGCTATTACTGCCTATACCTACCCAGCAGGTGGAATAAGGCTGGAAACTATGATGATCAGGGAATCAGGAGCAATGAAGCCCACGACGTTGTAGGAGTCACCCAGAATCATTGCGAAAATGTGGCAAAGCAAACTTCTTAAAAAACAGTAAAAAAGTCTTACCACAAAAGATTTAAACCAGAGTTGAACAGCGTCTAAATATTTTCTCCACCAATCGACGTCAAACCCTCGATTATTCTAACTGTACAATAATTAGGAATGCCAGGGAGTAAGACATCGCCAATGATAGACGTCGATTTTATGGAACGAAATTTTAGAAACATCTGTTTAACTCTGGTTTAAACTTTCGTGGTAAGACGGTACATGCCGTCAATCAAAATGCGTTTAGCTTACAGACACTTTCGCATTTATATTATTATAGTAGTAATTCTGCGAAGTTATTCGTCGTGATGGAGGATATTTCTGCAGATTTCCGTATAGCATAGCATTACTAGAGGGTTGACGCGCAGTTGGTTGTCTACTTACAGTAGACCAACATTTTCAACCAAACTACTGGGTCTGGAGCTTTATTTAAATACTTTTTAAGCTTGCTCTTGACTACACTGTTCACACAAGTACTTATGTAAAATAGGCTGGTGATCTTTTCTAGATAACCAACTCCTTAACACTCTACTCACAGTTAAAACTTTTGAGAAATCTATACACCGTCGGTGACTACCTGGAACAACTGTTTTAGTGAATGAAAGCAAAGAGCATAGACTACTCTATTTATTTTGGGATGGCTTGAACATGTCCAGGTTGTCATAAATAATAATATAGGCGCGTCTAAATTAATAAATAGTAATGGGAATATCCACAATATCTACTTGCAAAGCTGATCACCCCACATGCTCGTTTCTAACGTTTGTGTGCTCAAAAGCTTTAGGAACGAGCAACATATTCAACAACGCGACGTGACCCGAGACTGTAAATTATGAACTAGGTACTTTAGTACTTATATCTACCTCCTTAAGGTCTAAATTGTCACTTGCAATGCGGCGTGCGGAAGTAGGTGACAAGTGACAAGCAGTTCTTGGCAGCTTTTATATTTTGTCTCATTCGCACCCTAAGAATTATGTCGCGATTTGTCGCTCACATTACGTACTTATGACTTTGGTAAGTTAGACCTAAAACTCCGGTCGACAAGTGCGCGATCACCCCACCGCAGGTGTATGCAGTAACGACTAGATGGCGTGCGCCGCGCCTCATTACCGCCGAGCGCTTCCGAAGTGTTACGACAATCGCCGAATGCTCCCAATTAAACGTTTGGTAATGCGTTCGGTGTTCGAAAGTGTCTGATGGATTGCCGGTGCCGCCCTTAGTTTTAAATATCGATTTTGTTTGCAAATCGATTTTTAATTCGATGTGCGGTTTAATGATGCAAGGTATCCTATCTAGTGACAGCTATACACACGATTGGCGTCGATTTTTGGCCGTCAAATTCTACATTCAAAACTGTTTTGCATCTGTCAGACCAGGGTTCGAACATTCTTAAACATCATAGACGTAGTATCAAGAGATTAATGATAAATCTGTGTTAAACATGGTGTAGCCAAACTTAATCATGAAAATGTATTTCAAATGTGGGTAGTGTAACCTTTTCATTTAGAGTTCAAAAGAACCATAACATTACTTTGGAGCAAGCTGGGGTTACACACAATCCAACCACCAAAGTACCAGGAGATCATAAAGTGAAGACAGGTTTATCAGACTTTACGTCAAATGTAGGTAGTTTGGTTTCATTTCCATTGGAGTTCAAAAGAAACGTTGTTTTGGAGCAAGCTGGGGGAAATCCACACAATCCAACCACCCAAGTACCAGGAGACCATGAACTGAAGAGAGGTTTGTTGTTGCAGAGACCTCCCTCCTCCTCGTTGTCGTACGGCGGCGCCGTCAACGACGACGTGCGGTCGCCGGGCTCCGGAGGCACCCCCGGCCCGCTGAGCCAGCCCCCGCCGCAGACCCTCGACGCGACGGATCCAGGTTAGTCCACCATCAGAAACCTTCAGAAACCTCGTGACCACGGTCGATGTAACTCGGCCGAAAGGTCGAGGTATTAGACAAAATTATATATTTCGATAAGTATTTGTTTGTTATTAATGTGCTTTTTGGTCGCGAAAGTTTAAGAACTTCTATCAGAAACCTTACCCCCAGTTTCTGGAACGTTTGTTGGCTTTGATGGTAGATTAACCCCCAGTTTCTGAAACGTCAGTCAGCGTTGACAACAGATTAATTCTATTGCCATCCTTGTCATTTGTTTATAGTCAGATAGAGGCAACGATAGTTTTAATCTACTGTCAACGCCAACAAACGTTCTAAAAACCGGGGGTAAAGCTATCGTTGTCTCTATCTGACAAGAAACAAATGATAAGGATGGCAATGGAATTAATCTGTAGGCAAAGTTGGCTGACGTTTCAGAAACCGGCAGAGTCACATAATAAAATGTAATTCGAGTAAAAAGTAAAACGAGTGTAATTCACGCACACACTTTTATATCAAAATATGTAATTTAAGATTTAATTTTATTTCTACGTTTTATGTTCGCGTAAGGTTAAGAATTACCATCATAATCACAGTATAATATGACCTAAGAACAAAGTGAGATACAGATATTCTGTGGTCAACTGGTCACACCGTCTGCCGGGACCTCAAAACATTCCCCGTCATATTGTGCCAATGAGCGCTTCCCCAAAGCATATCCTGGATCAAAGTATTCTTTAATCCAATTATTATTTATTTCCTATGTACGCATAACAACATAACAGACTAACCGGCAAATAAATGCTAAAAATATTAGGTAATTACTTTAACCTTTTCTCTCCCTATTCCTTCCGTGTAAAGAAACTATGAGTCTTCTTACGCCATCATTAAAGTTTTATTACTGCAATGTTGCGCAGTTTTAACAGCTATGTCTCTCGCATACTGCGCATTTGCGCTTCGCCTCGTGTTATTGTTACTTAGCAACAATGTTGCATCGTAACCTGCGCGGGCGCATCCGATCGTTTACCTCGCGCTAAGTCAATTAAGTTATGAGGGCGTAGTATTCCAGAAAATGGTGCCTATATTCTGTTGTTACAAACTAAAGTAACTTTTAGTTTAGTCCTGTCAAATGGTATTTTGTCACTCTTCAATCTTATGAACTTTAGCGCTGTCAAATTAAGATATAAGTAGTTTAGTTTGTTACAATAAAATGGCAGACATTGAATGTATGCAAGTAATATTCTACGAGTGAGTATACAAGGTGTAACAGCAAGGTGTAGTAATACTGAAACTATGCATACACATACTTATTTCGAAGTAGTCTGGAGGTATTTTAAATCAGTAAGTAGTCACGGTAATGAATTAAGACACGTCAAAGTTTACTGCAAAACTAACCATCGTTCAACCCTAGTTATCAGCTGGGCAATGTCAGTGAACTTGAGGGATAGACTAACATGTGATCCGCCGTCAAATCCGTCAATAAGAATTCGTAAATGTACTAAGGGTTCCGTTTGTTTTTTAAATAATGTTTTTTACCAATTTGTACCAACCCGGACAGATGCAACCTGACAAAAGTATTTCTTGGCGGCTGAGTGATATCTGCTCCGTGTAATTTACCTACCAAAGTTCTATTATAAGGCGGTAAGTATCTGAAATGAATTTTAGAGGCTTTCAACTTAGTTACAATACTGAACCCTAAAATATTGTCGGCAAATTCAAAGACCGCGGCGCACTTTGCGGCAGAAATAATTCAATGCCAGAAAATACTGTCGGCAAAATTCAAAGACCGCGGTGCGCTTTGCGACAAAAATAATTCAATGCCAGTGACCCGCGTAACGTGACGTCATCCGTATCATGTTAGGGTTGTAATATTTAGTTATTTTGTCAATTTGAGTGAAAAAATCGATTATCGATTTCAGGTTTTAGTACCCTGACAAATGATTCATCACCAGGTACACATACCCACATTTCAATATTACTACACCTTGCCGATACACCCTGTATATGAAATTTATATCGCAATGATATTCACCACATAGATGAAGCTCAGTGGTCCTAATCATGAGCGAATATTATGTCCTTACAATTATTATAATGTAGGATCCAAAGAATTTTAATTTACAATTTAGGCATAGGTACCTAATTTCCTAGCTCAAATTTTCGTTAGTTAATTTTGTTTTGTATCCGCTCGCGTATCAATTTCTAGCAAATTTTAGCGAACACTTTTATGTTCGACTGAGTCATGCTGAGAGACTATACTATAGGCCCTAGGGTGTATGCACTCGTCAACTCCTACGCACGTTCGTACCCAACAATTAACATGTCCTCACTCCGATCGAGGCAGATCCGACGCGATACGTCGCCACCTCTCAAGAGCCGATTCGGAAATGACAGCCGCCCGTCGTCACTTCACCAGAGCTTGTCACCATTCTTCTGCCGAGGCTCTGAAAGGAACCCATCGGGCTGTGTTCACGCGTTTGTCAACACTGTGGCGCCTGCGATGAGCACTGGAATCACTCGGCGGTCTCGGACACTTGTGACGTTACGAGCCTGCATCGGCTGTCATGTATTCATTCAGAAAATGACTGATGGGTGTGCGTAGAACACGCACTTACGACGTTTCGGCACAGACAATGCAACAATAGGTATTGGAGCGGCGTCGATGCACGTATCGCGGCATCTCGGCGATTATCGCCCCATATTCTGAAGCAATTTGTGTGGGATCATTGAAATAACATTGTGTGTTATTCAAATGGGTCGTAAAATATGCAGCTTTGATGTTTGGGAACGGCCCATGAAAACTGGTGACTGCAAAAGAGGCGGTCAGTAGCGTTTGACAGCTGTCAAAAATGGCAATCGCGTAGACGCGAAAAACTAACGAAGCGCCATCAAAACGGCGTGTTTTATGCACATTTCCGCGTTGTTTTTGTGGAAAATTATGGTTTCCATCCACGTATGTGTAATTGTTTGGTTTGTCGCCCGGTTTTGGCGGTGCCGGCGCGAAATGCCAGCTAAATTGAATTTTGGTCACCCACGCTTCCCGATGTGTAACTAGGATACACTTTTTCTTTTTTTTGTGCAACAGTAATACTTTCATTCAGCCGGAAAAAACAATAGGGTACAAATTAAATGACTTGTAGCGAGCGACATCTTTAGACGAAGGAAATAAATTATAGAGTAAGTAAAATGACTTAATTTAATTTTTATGAGAATCACTATCGTAAAGGTTAACAGTTATTGCCCTCTTATTATTGCAATTACACAATTAAATAAAGTAAATTGCGATGACTGTTTCATAAATCATTTATTATCTTTGCAAATGCAAATAAAAAAAGATAGCGCAACGAACCAGAACGAGTTGCCCTATTAGTAAAATGTTAAGGTTTTATTTCTTCGATATAAATGGTCTGATATTCTGATCTATTCAGAAAAATAAAGGACTAATATAAAATAATCATTATAATTCAGCCTGTAAGTGTCCCACAGCTGGGCAAAGGCCTCCCCTCACTGCCGTCAGGAGGATAAGGCGATAATCCATCACAGAGGCTCGGTCCGGATTGGTGGATAGTGAATACGTGCCTCCGAATGCATTCTCGGGCATGTTGGTTTCCTGGCGATGTTTTCCTTCAACGAAAAGTTACCATAATCGGACATATTGAAAAAGTAATTAAACCCTTAATACGTGCGAACGCAGTCCACCCCAAGTGGCATAAAGGGCCAACCCGCGTTTCTGAATTATTCAAAATTCAAAATTTCCCTATAATTCAATCAGAGCGCGCCCCCCTCCCAGGGGAGGCGGGAGGGAGGGGCGATTATTTCCGAATTTAATATTAATTAACTGACGCGCTCGGTGGCAGTAATTACGTTTTTCAATTATCAACTGACAATTATTATGCGATGAAATTCGGATGTTCCGAGATGAGCCGCTCAATTGACACGAGCGTGAAGTTTTTTTGCGCGTCAACCCTGCAATGTGACGCCATGTTTTAATCCGGTGGCTGAATTTTTAACGGGGTACCGAAATTTAACATTCATAAGTATTATCGTATAGTTTTTTTTTTAATTTTGTTTGCTCGCGTCTTTTGTTAACTCGCGCGTAATTTTGTTTACAACAACTAAAATTTTTAAATTTCGTGTTTTCTCCAAAACTATCCAGAAAGCGTAAAGCATCCACCACACCAACCTTCTGGAGATTTTGATAACGGAGACCAAAGTTTTTTTGATATAATATCCATATTATGTAGAATTAAAGTTGGGTCGAATTTAGTTACGTCCTAGGCGTTACAAGTACTTATCATATTAGTGTGTCAAATTATAAGCGCATCCAGCACTAAACAATTCCGTCAACATAATAATACTTACTTTCTAAGAAATACTTTTACACCGCAAATTAACGTAACCCAACACCCTTAATTCGTCAAAAATATGACGATTATTGCATTACGCCCCAGGGGTAGGACTCTCAATAAAATTACCTTGCCCCCGCCGCCCCGGCTGTTGGATCCTATTCTCGTCATGCCCCCCTGAGTACGCGCCACTGGCCGCAACTTAGGCTAGTTGAGTATTCTTCTCACGGATCCAGTGACCGCTGGCTGAGTGGTCACTGGACCCCAAATTTGCTAAAAACGACTGTTTCAAATTTCAAGTAGCAAAGGGAAGCATGAATTGCGTAAAATTCTCTTTGAAGAGGCATTTATGAACTGTTTTCGAATTTGGCGCCTTGCACGGGTCATCTATCTAGTCCTATGCCTTGCACACTACTTGTTAATGGCCATGTAACATGAAAAAAAAGAGATTTTATTTTTCTCTGAACTTGTAAATGTATTTTGTTTTCAGCCAGTTTCCATTCATTGTTTTGTGTGTTCGTTTCTTTTTATATTCAGCCAGTATTACATCGTTTTAGATCCAATGAATTGGCTAAATGTCTGCACGAGTGTAAATATCTCGTCATCTCATATCGATTGACAATTCTATCTAATTAAGAATTAGAGTAGGTAGGTACCTACAGGTAAAGCCACCAGTTTAATGAATCGTGACGTTGACTATATACTTCACAGACAGACTTGTTAAATAACAAACTTAAAATGCAATAAAACCTGACTCTGCCAAATGCACAAATAGTGCGAAGCCAAACATTTGAGTCTGGAATATATTCTGTAGTTTTATGGTCATCATGGCTAGACATGGCACAGAATAGAAGTGTAATGGGAACTGAAGTGCACTCGTAATTAAATTAGCAATTAGGTAAGTATATAAAAAATCAAAACACTAAAAAAACAAGTTTCAAATAAAAATGTAAACGAGGTCAGTGATTTCGATCTTATTTTTCTAGATTTAAGATATTATTATCGCCAGTTTAAAAGGGCATCCTCTAAAAAGTAGTGCAACTCTGAAAATTGTCTTTTTACACAATTCTCTCGCAAACGTCAGTAAAAAACAAAACTAAATTCAATTTACCTGAGTAAAGTTTATACAGTATTACAAGCCAAATCGTCACGCCTCTCAGCTCGAAACATTAAAACCGATTCATTCTGTACGCCTGTCTGTCTGTACTAACGCGTGCATTCTGACGTTTTTAGTGGAATCACAATTGATTTAGCATTTATAGGAGTTGGTAAATTGACGTGAAATCAGAAGTGGACTGTGAAAATGATTGATTGGATGCATAAACATGAATGAATAGATAAAATGATGCGCGAGAATGAATTCTACGACCGTTGATTTTAGATTCATAATTTTTAGTACTTTTTTGCTAACTAAACGTTGGAATAAAAAATAGCGTGCTACTTTTTTTAAAATTTGATTTGCACGACTTGTGCATTGAACCAGTGTCATGCGTGCACTAGTGGAAATGAGACTGAGTAAAATTATGTGTAATTAGGTACCTACCTTTTTACTTCGGACTCTTGTCAAGAGTCCAAAGTAAAAGAGTTGACATGGAGTGTTTATCTAATTCAAGATAATAGGTTTTCAAATAGATTCTCTTATCTACATCAGATTCTTTGTATCCAGAGAAGCAAGAACCATCTTGACGACCTCAACGTCATTCTGTACGCAATCAGGATTCTGGCAGCAGATCATACACAATTAAGATATTGTTTGATAAAAAAAACTCCATGACGATTGGCCTTTATGTCCAGCACGCAATGACAGAAAACAAATAAAAAAAAATTTCAAATTGAGAACCTCGTCCTTTTTTGAAGTCGGTGAAATATAAATTAACGCGTGCACTTTGGCCCAAACTCGTGGTCCCAAAAAGGGAAAGCCCATAAATAACTTGGACCCAAAGCAATATCGGAGTACAGGCATCGTTAGCCGCAAATACTTCAAGTCGCCTTCGAGTTAGCCAATAAACCGTCTCGGGGGTCCGCCTTATCAATATTTCAGGCACAAAATTGAAAATTACCGGAACCCCAGCGAGTTACATAACTCAAACCTATCGAAATCAATAAAATATTAACTCGTAACGTTTTCGCGCCATTTTTCACCGGCCACTCTGCTTTCGTATCACGTCGCGCGGCACTTACACTCAATGCTAAATGTAATCATAAAATTGTTGTTAATAATTCATGCTGGAGCGGGACGGGCGTAGCGGTGCGAGCGGGACGGCGCGGAGGTGGGAGCGGGATTATTAAATTTTGTGAATGCTCACTTTGTATCTAATATCCGAATGTGTTTAATATTAGATTAGTCGAGGGCGCGTTTCGGCCGCTTTCCCTAGGGCGTGGTTCCTTCGTGATAGATTCCCGTTACCTACGGACTTTTCCCGGTTTATGATTGGTTGATGGTGTCGTTCATTTGGAAATGGGAAATTGTGGAGTTGTGCCCTTTTGTCTTGTGGCGGTCGATTGGGCCAATTGGCACGTCTTGAAGGATGGGACGCTGACTGATTACGTTTGATGTTCATATTCTTTATTCGAAATTGTGACATGTCCTAATAATCATGTCCACGTCTCCGATGGTTCAGTGCGTCACGGATATCATAACTAATTTATTTACCTATCTATCTATAGCTACCTTTAAGTAATGATCATGATAAGATTCTCCCGGATTCATGAAAGTGGCGGATGTTTGCTAAAACAACTTGGGAGTTTTGTAGGATTGGGTAGGTACGCTACCTAAGCGATACGTATTTATGTATTATGTAGGCATCTAAAACACAAATTGAGAAAAGACTATGTACTTAGTACAATGTACAAAGTGAACAGCGTCACATTTTCGGTTTCCTGCCAAAACTCAATGTTTCTTTTTTACAATGTAGGTAGGGACCCCTTTTCAAATCAGTAAGAACCTCATTTCTTAATACGCCCTAGATTTCAAACAAGGAGGTGTAACTCACTTGCTTCCTCCAATTTAAGCACTACCTTCTTGCTAGACCTCCCTTTAAATTATACATTAGCCATTTTCTCAACACATCAACAGCTATAAATCTCTTGTTAACGAAATTAACAATATAATTAAACTAAAACAGCGCGTATTCCCCAAAAAGTACCTAATTCGATAGCACCAACGTCCTTTTCCGTTTTAAGTTGTGGTTAGAGAATAACAAAGGATGAGTTTTAAGGTTATGTAGGACGTGAGTTTTTGATGTATAACATGTTCTGGTGTCAGATGTTGTCGGACAGCCTAAGGGGTTCTGACTGAGGGTTCTGACGTGCCACAGTCATGATCTCAGAGAAAAAGAGACAGGGGAAGGGAACAGAGGGAGAGAAAGAGAGCAAGCACAAACCTATTCCGGTAGAGACTCTTGAAGTCTTTACGACGATAACCTAATGCATAGTAGTTTTCTAGCATAGTAACTTTATAGGTGCAAAACCCTAACCCCAGCAATATTCGGCCAAAACTTTCAACCCCAATACAACCCAGAAACTGTTATTCTTACAATTACCAGCTAAGCCCTCGAAAAAACCCAAAAGGGTTAGCACAATACAATCACACGGCATTATGACTCCATTGTTGTTTGTCTATGGAAAATAATAATTTTGTATCTGTGATCCCGTAGTCTATGGTCCGAAAAAAAGGAATAATCTGCCAAGTGTGAGTTGAACAATGTAATGAGGGTTCCGCATGTCAAGGAATGGTTGTCCAAACATTATTTTGTACTTATGTATTGTGATTTGCTGAGTTCAGAGAAGACTTTCAGTGTTTCTTTCTTAAAAATATAATATTGAGGCTGAGAACCGTTCGTGACGATTTTTCATGACGTAAAAATTGTAGTTGTAAATAAATTTACCCATGTCGTAGTATGAATGTACCTAATTGTGATTGAAAGGAGGCCAGACAGAATCTGAGCAAATTCCTGTTCCTAAATAACATGTTTTTAATTTTTCATTCCTGAACCCTAAAATAACAAGGCACATTAACAAAGATGGCGGACTACTTATGATGTCGTGTTTGGTATGGTACGCGTAATTTCATTTCGAATAAAGTGTATAAGAACTTGGGATTTTCGGGCTTAGAGTTTAGAAAGGTTTAGAATTAGAAACTAGTCTTCCTTAAACAAATTTGATAGTATAAATGATTAAATTTCACAAATAAAATTGTATCGATATACAGGTAATTCTTAAGTTAAGCGTGGTTTGGTAATAATATTGTAGGGTGACCACAAGAAGATTTTTATGTAATTTTTTGTAGAATTAGTTTCCTGTCTATTTGGTCTTCTTACGGTTTTCTATAAATATCTAAATGCGAGCTACCTATATAATAAATTTCAATATAAACGTAGAATATATAAATTATAGAGCAAACAGCAGTAGTACTAAATTGTATTGATATAAGTATTATTAAGATTCACGACTACTTCAATCAATGATAATACTCGTAATTTCGATAAAAATTAAGAAAATAGATTTTTTTTTAAATAAAAATTATTCATAAGGGATTATAAATAATTTACACTCTACAGAAGGTCACTATACTATATTCAAGATTTCTTTTTAAAGATCAAGTTTTTTAATGTAGTTTAATTTTAAACTGCTTAAAATAGATAATAGCATTTCTTCTACACCATGAATCCCTTGTTCTGATGAATGAAATAAGTTCTATTATCACGGCTGGCTGTACAGAACATGAAAGGGGTGCGAATAACATTAAATGTTTTTGACAGTACACGAAGCTGTCAAAATGACAAAGTGATTCGTCATAGAGCTGACAGCTGTGCGTGTGAAAAAGACAGAAGGTGCGCAATGAATGGGAGAGAACAAATCGACAATTAGAGCGATGCGTGCGCGCAACCGGCCCGAAAATCTTTTCATTTGTGCATTTTGTTGTTACATTTTTGACAATGCGTTCACTTCTAAAGTTATTTTATTTGTATTTGTTCCGTAAAATTATTATCAAGGCGCTTTTGTTTTTATTTTGGCTCAGTTTCGTCCTCCAATACGCAAAATGACAATTAAACATGTCTTTCTTGAAAATAATAGTGAGGATCGCAATGAAACGCGAACAATTTCAAAAGATTCCAGACAATAACCTCACTTGCCATCGACAGCTGTTGCATGGCGTTGAAAAGAAAAAAAAGTCATAGACATTAACTTAACGCATTGCAGTGGCGCCTGCAAAGCATTTTTCACATAGCTCCTCAGCCGAAATCCGAGCCGAAACAATGTAACCACACAATAAAACAATGTAATGAACCAAAAACCTTTGTCCATTATTCAAGTAGCCACAGACTAATTATCGAATTATACAAATCAATATTCAGCTACACTTGCTCATCAACATACGCGCCGTACAATACCTCATTATAACTAGCTACTGTATGCTTCCAGCCTTTAAAGGCATTCCTAGACAAACCACTGTGTCTTGAGCCCTTGCTTTCCTCAACATCCTGTTAAGGCCGTACATTTTTCTTAACAAGGCTCAACATGAGCGGTCACGTCGGCTGGTCGGTGTGAATTAGCATTTTTAGCTTGAAATTATGTATATAAGTAGTCTATTTGTGATTGTTTGTAATGCGTCTGAAGGGACGGAGTTGTGGTGATCAATCAAGTGGCATTGGGAAAGAGACTTAATGGAGGTATTCTGTTAGGTAGAATTTGGAATGCGGATCTTCTGTGGAAATTGGTAAAAGCTAATAGGTACTGAGCTTTTTATCATCATCAACATCATCAGTCTTTATTGATCCATTGCCGGCCGTTTCAGCCTCTTCTTTGTTGTGCCAAAATATTATAGTATCATGTGTATCTCCCTCGTATATATTGTTTACTGCGTCATTAGATTAAACTTTGAATTATTTCGAACTCGTAAATCAATCATGGTATTCAGTGAACTTCTTAAAAATTACATTAAAGTGTTAACAGATTTCTAAAATATATCACGAAACAATTCCTGGCACACAGCTCGTGTAAGTTCATTTTCTCTTTCCCCAACAACATCTAGATACAAAGTATAATCTGTAGAACTGGAAATGGGGAATTCACGCGAACTTTTGGTCTGGACTCAAAATAATCTGCATTCGGAATGCTACGCCAGTGTTAGGTTTTAGCACCGGCTGGAATGTAATTTTCCTAGACGTTGTGAGTATTCAGAGCACTCTTCGGGGCATTTCGCTCATTCCGCTCGTTCCGCTCGCTCGTTCTGCTCGCTCGTTTCGCTCGAGTTGAGTTTGTCGTTGCATTTTGAATTAGGTTAGATTGTGTGTTATGCCCAAATTGCGTTTAAAAAGGTAGGGTTTACATTGTATGCAGTGTTTCTTACTGCGTGTTGCTTTGTCTTCAATTTTTTTGTCTCTCTTTCTTCCTTCTTCCTTTTAATTTCTGGTTCTCATTGTGTTTTATCTTATTCCAAATTCTTTGGGATAGGTGTCTAAATAATTATGGATTTGACACGAACTGTTATGAAGATGACGATGTGGTCGAAGATGATAAACAAAACAAGATAAGTCTAGACAGACTGTCTCTAACACTACTGCCGAAACACCTCGAAAATAATCACTGAAAGTTTTCGACGCGCTATTTTTAACCATACGACTTTGCTATAACCAATGAATATCCCTTCGTAACCTCCGCCATTTCTTGATTCAATAGAATCATTATCTATTGAGAACGCTAACTGAAATGTATTTTTAAATGCAACACCACCATACTATTACCGGCTCAAAGAATAAAATGTTTCATTTATTAACCACAGTTAAATAATAAATACGAAGACGCGGCTGCGCTGGCGAATCGACTAGGGTGGCAACGAAATGCAACATCAATCGGACAACTCGATTTTTTTCCAATATTTAAATTTACCTCTTCATGGATGTCCACGGAAAGCCGTGACCAATCGCAGCCAATTACCACTTATGTTTGACTATAGCGCTTCAAATAAGCAAGTTTTTATGTATGTACATAATTTTTACGGATTTTAACAGAGTAGAGCGTTACATTGGCAACTTTTGTTGGCTTTCTATTGTTTTCGAATGCTGTATTAATTGCTCAACCATTGTTTTTTCCGTCGTTTTGTCTCCGCGACGTTTTCAGGTTAATTTCTTTGTTAAAGCAAGATTTATAGGTATGTGTGGATCCAGGTCGCTTGTCCTAGTGGAAACTGCCGGAACGAATCGAGATATTGTAATTTGTGCTTCTATTTCTGAGACAAAGAAACGTCTGGAGTTGTTTGGTTAGTGCGGACTTTCGGTGGTCTACTGATATTTGCTTTATCAATGTTGTTTAGTGGAATTTTCAAAGACTACGTTTAAAAATTATGTTGTAAATTCTCATAGATGCTTGAAGTAATACTTTTGAAGATTTTATGGATCATTATTATGCGTATCACATAAATAACACTAAAGCATGTGAACTTAAATGTATCTCAAATACTTCTTCGTCTCGGTGACACATTAGTTGTAGACTGAAATGCATTCAGGTCAGACATTTTTAGAACCAAATGGAACGATTTATTTAAGCCACTGAGAGGAGGCTTCCATGAAGTTTCATAAGCATCTATCATGAACAATGAAGAGGCAGAAAGCACTCATTGCGGTTCTTAACCATCATGTCACGATGGCAAAGTCCAAACTTAGTCTAGACAAATTTTGGTGGTCTCCCATCTCTTATTAATACAATACCTTTATTAAATATTCAAGACATGCTTGTTAAGCATCCATAAGACTATAAAAGCTTGTTCGATGTAGGTAATAGAGTTGATATGGTCATGTGACGTATGCCATGAGTTATTGCGTTTGTATTAGTTATTTGCATATTATACCTACTTTAATTTATAGTAGTACTTACTTATTGCTGACACTGACTGACAATTTTATTGGGAGTCTTGACGAGGATATCAATTTACTTTACACCTCAAGTTTGGCTATAAGTACCTACTTATGTACCTATTAAATTTGTATATACGTGCTTGAAGAAGCACATAAGGGAAACATAAATATGTTTCTCTTCGAGCTCACGCAGGCAATCGTTGTCCAATACAAACCTTTTTTGGATCATCAAATCTTAGAAGCTCTCCGAGTTTTCTTACAATAATTTAAATATTATGAAATGATTTAAGTACCTAACTGTAGCAATAATTTATACTAAATCATTTCTCATAACAACTTTGGCATGATCTCGGCTCTCATTGTTAGCGGAAAATAGATTTTAAAATAACTAACAGATATATAATAAGAAGCATTACGAAAAGAGATCTCTCAAGATTTGCATAACACAATATTAAGTGATCACAACAAACAATAAATTTGCCGATGAATATAACATTAAAAAAATAAATCGCAGTAAACCCGCGGACGGAGGAAGAATGAGAACAGCCGTTATTGTGAGTTGTAAATTTGTTGTAAATCTGGATACGTCATAAATCCACCGCACTGTTTGAAAGATTGTGCATTACGTTTTTTATACTGTGTTAATGGTAGACCGATGAGTAATAAAGTTATTTGAATCTGTTCGCGTCACGCCTCGATACCACATTTTTGGATCTGTGGCTGAGATTTTTCTACATTGAATTAGCCTTTGAATGATAGAGGGTTATTTTACCTATTTTCGCTAGCAAATTTGTCAACATCATAAAGTAAAGACATACACCTTTTACTAGGCACTGTGTTAAAAAACCTATAGGTTATAATATTTTATTGTAATCTCTTCTTAGAAAAACACAATTACCAGTTGTCACATAAACAATTTTTATGTAATATACATGATATTTAACGGCTTCTTCTATTTATTATTATGTTTGTAGATGCATCTGATTTATATAATAATATCTTTATGAATGTATACTTTTTTTCAATCTTCTTCATTTCTTGTCGGTGTTTCAACCGCTGTGCTTTGTACTAGACGGTTTTAGTTGAACCATCGTGGTGATAGGATCATTAGCTAGACAATTTGTGTTCAATTAGTATGGTTGCTTAAATCACGCTGATGTTTCTAGACTAAACACCATTGATTTAATTAAACTTCATTCGTGAAACTCATGTCTTAAATCATTAAGTTGGATTATTTGGGATATCTGAATTTTCCTATTATTTTTTTTCGTAGAAACAGCACCCTGCATATTCCGAATACCGGTTTTAGAATTATTCCCGACACACTTACGCCAACATTTATTCATCTCCCACCCATCACGGCTTAACTTGTGTCACCGGCTGACAATAGAGAAATTAACGGCGCCGGGGCGGGGGACTCGAAAATATTTTGATCAAAAATTTATTCCACCAGCCAAAAATATGGGGCAGTACCCCATAGCGTCATAGGGGTCAGAGATGTGCGAACCGCGCCACTGACAGATGTCAATCTGACGGCGGTAGAAGCTGGATTTAGAACAACTAAAGAGGAGATAACGATTATTGTTAGTCATTTGCATTTGTGGGATTAAATAGGTAAATGATTTTATTTGTTTGCTGTTGATTGTGTTGTGAGCGGTTGAAAGAAACTATTACCAGCTTTAGTTTCGCGTGTAATTGAGACATTTTTATTGTGAATAAATACAAACAAACTATTAAGATATCATTTAAGTACCTCTATTTTTATTTTATGTAATTGTTTCACATAAAAATAATGTACCTAACAATATTGGTTGAATTTTTAAAGTAGTAGTAATTACAGTAATTTTATATTAAGCTCGTTAAATTCAAGATTATCATTAAAGTAACGCCTTAAAACACCTTTTTTAATATTTTACTTGAAAAACTGATGACCCCTTTCACAAATTTTATAGGCGATAAGTTTTTAAACCTTTCTCTGAAATATAAAACAACGTTTACTTTAATACTTAGGTACATGAATGGAATATAAAAACTCTATAAAACGTTAATAAAAAATACTTTAGATACTAATAAACACGACAACAATTTTGACGCTATATTACTCCCACTTACCAACACAATTATTTTTATGTGCATTTGTGGCGCTTACCATCAGGTTAACAACATTGTGTACCTACCTAATCCGTTAAAGTTAAAAATATATTGACTCTCAGTTAATTTAAAAAAGTGCTGAAATAGTTGCCTCATATTGTAAAAATAAGATTTTATTGTAAAATGCATATTGTCTGTGCTGGAAGATGAACAAAATGCAAAATGCCATCAATCTACTGCTAGTCACTGAGGAATAAATTACTGTCCAGTCTCCGTTTCTATCAGATCAGCTCATTGTCCACAGTTGTCATTTTGCATGCCTGAATTACGTCAATGTATTTAGGCATGCGTAATGGCAACACAACCAATAGAACTAGGGTCAAAATTGACTTGTACCATTCCAACTAGAAAGAAATAAAACAAAAACCTTTTATTCTGGCGAACTGCCTACACATTAACATTAAAAAACCAAAACAATATTATTATTTTTTCGGAAAATTTACAGTTACAAACAGAACAAATTAAGATTAACATCTCAATACCATGTCACAGGTTTCGCACGTCAAACATTTATTATAAATTTTGTGTACGCAGATAGCTGGCGCGTATGATACCTACTAAACAAACTAAAACTAAACTAATGTGATAAAAAACTAAACTAATATGATAAAAAACTAAACTAATGTGATAAAAAACTAAACTAATGTGATACCTACTAAACAAACTAAAAAGAAAAAGAATGATCCCACAGAATACACGACCACGGTCACCCTACTCCCAATGACAGTTGCTCGGGCTAAAGGTGCGCGCTGAATGCATTACAATAATTGCGAATGACATACATATAAATATTAATAACGGCCGTCTGTAGGGGATGGTAATATAATAGGCGCATGCGTGACTAGTTTGGAAATGTTTTTTGAAATTGGTATTAAGATTAAAAAAGATCTATGGAAAAAAAACTGTGCTATATTTTGCATGGAAAATAAACAAGCGACCTGAAGCCGGATCTACGGGCTGTTTGTGTCGTATTACATAGTATGGATGCATTTTAAAAAAAAACACAGTCTGTGTTGCCACAGTAACAGATCCGTTCTGTTTGTTAAAGGTTAGGGATGGGACGTTCTCTATTAACTTTTAAATATTACAATATATTATTAAAATATGTAATAACGCGAACGATTTCATAAAAAAAAACCAATCTTAAAAATAATGACAATATTTATAGTTTAATATCTAAGTAAATAGAAAAGCGATATCTAGAACTCTACTTGGAAAACATGCAAAATGTTTACCAAGAAAAAGTACTTTTCTCTACGTACTTATTTACGTAGTAAAAATAGTACAAACCCACATAACTACCTACTTTTCCTTTAGACCTCTCGAAAAAAACAAACATTTTCGTATACCTTGTAAAAGGCACTCGCTGTTTACCCGCGTCCTGCGCCGTTACCCGGGAAATATATTATATGGCAATACTTTTCCCTTTGTATGTCCGTCCGAAGAGACTGTATTTTCCTAATCATTTTAGCAAGCTGAGCTTTACTGGTATCGGTATAAGGTTGACAATTTTATTGACCGGTAATTATATTTCATCACTATCCAAAAATTCCTCAGCAAAAAATATTTACAGTTTAAGTATATTAAATAGTAAATATTTAGAGTTTTCAAAACAGCTGCAATACTAAACTAGGCCTAACTTGATTTGAGTAGGTATGGTTATTAGATACCTCAAAATATATGATGTTACGTGTGATATTAAAGTCGTGTTGTTCTTAAAATAATGTTGTGAAAATTAACTAGGTAATATTTTTTTTATATAATGTGTAAAAAGATGACTAATTTTTATTTTCTTTTTCACAGGTAAGCACTCATGACGGATGTGTACAAATATCAAACAATGGTAAGCTGATAAATTGAAAAATTTATTGCTGTAAAATTGATAAGCAAATTATAATTATTCAAAGCGCTTTTAAATTATGGTATGACATACGAGCACGTTAAAAAACTTAATGTTTCTTACCAGATAAATCATAGAATTCGAAAAGCGTCCATCGCACCTTCCCATCTCTAAATACATTTTAGAAAACGAAAAACATTTTATGGAACACTTTTTAAATTCAATTTATTTTTCATAAAACCTCTATCGTGTAGACTGTAGAATATTAACGCGAAGAAAGCTCAACATACGCAGCCTAGACCGGTAGCCGTTACGAGCTAGATAACCTTATCTCACGTTAATCTAGGCTAGTTTACTGCCTAAATGAAACTGCGATTTATTACCTAGAGCTTATCAGGATTACGCAGGTCAAAGCTGTGATATAAATTTTAAAAAGAAGTAGGATGAATGAGTGTAGTTGCAGTGCCATCAAAATAACAGTAACAAATTAAAAGACAAAATAGTTGCAGCAAAGTTTATTCTAATTTCAAGTTTTTTGTTAGTTGTATTACGGGGTTAATTTAAATTTTTTGAAGAAATAATTGTCCGGAGTTTTTTTTAACCATTCATGTTGCCACATCCAACACCATTCCATTTTAGAATGTTTAAAATTTTGTTCCATTATATGCGCAGGGCTGTATTCAGGAACAAATTAAACGCGCACCCATAAAGTGGCCATATGACGTAAGTGTCATCGACTTGAAAATAAATCATGTCGTCCAACAAATTACTTTAATTCTTCCGCTATAAAAATCTAAGTTAGGCATTAGAGGCGAGACACAGTCCTCGTTAATTCGTCTCACGTGCCCTCCCCCCGGTGGTGGCGACATTTTATTTAATCAAGAACACTTTTTAACATTCTTGCGGCATCGTCACAATATTTCCTAAACGTGTCCGTGAAAAAAAGGAGACTTCCTCGTTCATTATACAGAATTTATAAAGCTTAAATGACTGGACATAAATAAAAATAATAGTCTCCGGGAAGAAGATGCGGAGAGACGAAGCATTGTTATAGAAATGCATAGACGTATTGGTGTAGGATATCTTTTACTCCTAAGTACTTTTGTTCATGCAAAATTCTTCTTCGTCACTTTATTTTTTATTCGTTTGAGCCAGTACTATTATTTTTATTCAGATTAATTTTTACTATGGTGTCGGTTAAAATGTGCGACAGACGCAAACATATTTCACAGCATCCGTATTAAAATGTTCCCCGACGTAAGTTTTCATAGCGCCCATTAAAAGGAAATCATCTTTCTTAATTTTCATCACAATAATCATAAAAATACTTTAATTAAAATGGATTTTCCCGAATTATCCCGCGTCGCTCTAAGCAGTTTTACGGCGTCGTAAAATAATCTTTTTTTACTCTCGTCCTGCGTTCGCGAGCATAAATTTCAGATTTTGTCAGATTTATTAAGTAGGTCTTGTGTGAATTTGTCGTAAACGTCCGATAGTATTTTACTGCCGTAAGATTATTACGTTTTTTGACCAAAAAATAAACACCTTGTCGCGACGGTGGACGTATTTAATTCTGGACCTTTTTGGGTCGTTAAAAATTTGGACTTAAAATCTTAGGGTCAATTAGACCTATTCTAACAAAGGTTGTGAGAGTATTTCATTCAAAAAATTTATAGGGTCATAAAATTTTTAATCGTAATAAATATTTTTGAACATTTTTACGTCTCTACTGATGACGGGACGGTTATATCGTAAAGTGTTATAGGAAATAAAAGCTATTCGAATGGATTAAATGAGTTCTAAATATATACATTTAATCGTAATTACATAATTCTGGTCACAGCTTAGAGCGTATCGTTTAAAATTGACTCAAGTCGTTACGACCGGAACTGATGTGCATAGATTCCATTTAATATGGTTTTCTTGGACGTGTAAAGGGGAGATTACATATTTTATTCTGTCATCTGTTATTACATCGCTACTCGCTTACGGATGTGTGATCGTTTATTGTTAATTACAAATAATTTAGCTTCATTTTTATTTGAGAGAAACAGTATCAAAGGGAAACAAGTTACGAAACAAGCAGTAAAAGAGAGACGATTACCCATTTAAAAAGAAAATGACAAACTAAACAAACTTCCACGTAGATAAGTGGCCGCTTCACTCTCGGAGCCAATATTAAAAATGCATTTGGCTGCATTTCCCCGAGTTTTCCTTCGAACGTTCCTTAATGACCCCGAGCATTAGTTATCTTAAAATTACGCCTGGTAGGAGCCCCGAGGGTCGACAGCCACGGATCGAAGGGAGCAGGCACCAGGGCGGCAGACGAGGTGATAACGGATTCAAATGGGGGTCTCTTATCTCCGAGATTGCCAGAAAAAGTAATTAACTTTGTTTTTTTCGTCTGGAGAAATTAGATTTGGAATAGGACGGTACTTTAATGTGTTTGTGATGTTCTCGCTTTTAATTATTTGATTGTGCATCTTGCAGACGCTTTGTTTAAACTCTGAGCGGTTGAACGTTATTGTTTTTTGGGTTTTTATCTGTGTCTTTATACTGCAAATATTCATTTGATTTGAGTTCCGGTTGGTTTCTTAAAATTGTATATTTTATTAATCTAAAGTGTACAGTTTTTGTCTTAATTCGGCCCTGTGGCTTATTTTTGTTTTTAATATCGTCCCAGGCAAGTGAAATACTTAATCGAAGAAAACGGAGTGAAAATAATATACTTATTTAGAGATTGACGTTCCGTTTGACGAAATTATCAAAACGGTCACATAATCGCAATAATTATTTAAATATTAACAATTTCGTCACACTTTTTTCCTGCTCAGCATAATATTTCTTTGCAGAAAGAGACGAAAATATGCTAAACATGAACGGTGAAGCAGGAAGGAAAGAGGAGACAAAAAGAAAATTGTATTGTTCCAAAGCATTTTCAAAGACAGTTTTAATTTCCCGAAGGTAATTTATCACGTGACGTTTAGGCTGGCAGCACGATCGATTTTTTTTTCTCTACTCAAGGGGCGCGAGTACCTCGCGACGGTTTCAAATATAGAATCATATTTTTGAATGATCGTGGAATGCCTTTGCGGGTGGGAATGTTGTGGATTCCGGCAGTCTTGAGATGTGTGCCAGAAATAATTAAAAATAAACCGAACTTTTTAGACGCTTGCATTTGAAACTACTTACATTAACTTTACAGAGTAACATAAAAATGTAATGTTTTATTTTTAATTACTTCGTTTTCTACCTCTAACCATAGATACTTATATTATATCCCTAACATCCTCTTATAAGAATTATCGCGTGGGCAGAATGCAAGCGTCGACACAAGCCGCGATCACCATACAATCGTCACGGCGTCTCTGTTTGCAAATCGAGGCGGGAAAACGCCATTGTACAGATTAGCATTTTTTTAAATAGTGTTCCAAATTCGAACATGGCGGCGACTGTTGGTGGTCTTGTTTAGATGTTTATTTTTTTATGTTTGTCAGTTTGAAGGAAAGTTGTTGTCATGTAAGTACATAATTATAACTTTTGAAGCAATTTAAAAAAAATGATTCCTTGTGTAGTGGTAAGCCTTTTCGGAAGAGTCCGCTTGGGGAAGCACACCTTTGCCAGATATTCATCCACCAAGCAGTAGTGTGCAAAACATTACTGTGTGCCGGTTTGAAGGACGCTGTTTCCAGCGTGTGACGAGCGCGGCTCAGCGCAAGATAATGTAATTTTTTGGATGGTATAGTGGTTACCATCAACTGAAAGACACAAATAATAATTAATGTCTCGTGTTGCAGTGAAAAAATAAGGATTGCAAAAAATCCGAACTTCTACAATATTCAATTTCCGTAATCTTTCGTCCTCCTATGCAATGTATCGACGCGAAATCCTTGCTTCGCGTCAAGAACGCGCGCGTAATCGTTTCGACAACCAACCGCCGGCGAAGCGAAGTGAAGCGACGCGAAGCGCCTGAGCGAAGCCCTCAGACGAAAGCCTCTTTGCTCTTACTTGCGCTTACTTTAAAAGCAGCCAACTTAAAGTTTGAGTGTATCGCTCCGTCATGCGGTTAATTACCCGACTACCGAAAGAGGGTAATGGGTTTGAATGTGGATTTTGGACGAATCACTTCGGTGTGTTCCGTACCTACCCTATGTCGCCTACAAGTCAACAAGACTGTTTGAATTATAGCTAAGAACATTCGATCAAGTCACTTTTCAAACAATATTTTTTTTCATGAAAATCGCTTCAGCCTTTACCGAGCTCTGATGTCACAGACAGATTTCACAGACATTGCAAATATTCTGAGGAGACTCGTCTCAGTACCGTGAAAAAGTACTTAGTGTTAATGAGGTAAGGTGATGATGATGATGCTGAAGTTGTTTTAATAGTAATATTAATTAGCATCTTAACTTTGTGTGCTAGTGAAGAATGATGAATTTAAATCAATCAACATTAGGTAGGTACCAAAGCAAAGATATACAAGTAAATAATTTTACATTTATTTTTATCTCAAGTTTTCATTGGATTCGCGGTTTCAATTTACGAGCTGCAGACTGAGCCGGATTCCATAATTAAAACGTACTTTAGCGATAATAATCGATAGTAAAGCCCACGTTAAATCATCGATGTCGGATACGCGCGGCACTAGCGGTAAGGACGGGAATGCGCAGATTAATTTTAATAACGGATAACTGTTCGGATTACGTAACGCTATTGTTATTTCAATATTTATTTGATGTTCTTTTATAGTTACAATACTTGAAAACTTTTTGCGGTACGTAATATTACCGTACCATCAGACGCCAGACTTTTCTTACACTTTGATCTTTATTAAAGTAGACTTTTTAGACAGACCACTACTTACCACACAAAATTAGGCCGCCATTGCCGCCATATTAATAACAATAGCCTTCCATGCCGGTTGCGGCTAACGCCCGAAATTAATATTGTATCTTCTATCCAAGATTAAAATCGATCTTGGATTGCTGCCTTAAGAACATCTTAAAACAGACCTTCTTCCTCATTAACGTATTAATTAAATGTAAAGCAGCTCACCACTGCTCACTCCATTTGCTTCTGAACATAACCCGAGTCTATTTAGCGATCGTATGCGGTAATGAAATTGCCAATAAAAAGGCTGATTATGAACTATACGGTAATTAAGCATGCAACCGCAAGCAAGAGGTCTACAAAAAACACATTGTTCCCGCAAGGTAGGCTCGGGTACCAGGCGCGCATGCAGGGCAAGGAGTCACAGGTGTATTCCACATTAGCATAGCGGAGACAAAGGCGCGGGAATGCGCGGCCTCCGCGCGCTTCTGCTGCCCGCTATTGTCATAAATGCTAATGAATATTAGGAATTAAAAAAAAACAAATAGGTAACTTCTTGTAAACGTTTTTTATTATAGTCTTTTCGAGGAACGGTTACGGATTCGGAGCGGTTACGGATAGTTTTTGGAAGCACAATTTTTTTGCCGATTATTTATTATAACAATAGTTCATCTAATCCAAAACAAAGTAAAGAAAACATAAGCAAAACATTATAAAACCTTGAGTTGAAATTCAATATAAAATGAACCAAACGAACCCGAGAACAAACTCATTAATCTAACAAACTACAAGTCCCACTGTCAAAACAAAACCAAGTTAAATCTAGGCAAAGGCATTCCCATTCAGCCTAACCATTATCGAGATATAACGTTACTAACATCTCATTAACATGTAAATTAGTAACAGCCCACAACAATAACGTTACCGGACCGGGGAGGGTGCAACAAAAACCGTTTTAAAGATCATAATGAACACCGCAGAAAACGTAGGATTTTAATTAGAGCCGGCCGAGTCCGTGCCTCCGGCGCAACCGCAAGCTGTGAACTGTTCGACTTACCTTGCCCGCTTGGTGTTAAAAAGTTAACGTTCCGTTTTTGAATTCAAGATTTCTAGTTAATACTGGCAGGTGGCCTGACGTTCATTGATGTTTTTTTGTTTTATAATCGGTTACTTTTTTTTAATTGGGTAAGAGAACGTGCTAGCAACAATGTGAAGCAAATTTTAACACTGGCAACTTGCAAATTCCCGCCGTTTCCATCGGTTGTTTATAACTTTTTTAAGTCACTCTATTTATGGCATAGGAAATGAGATTTGCGCCCAGGAAAATTTGGGGAACACATCTCCGGTCCCTCCGATAACAAATGCTGACCCCCGGGAACGTACAGGATTGCGATGTCCGCATAAGAACGACAATATTCGACCGAATAATCCCGCGTATACCTCCCACTTTGCACGGGCCGCGGCATTTTCGCAAGAAGGAACCCCGAAAAGTTGGCCGTTTATCATCCCCGGCACAGATTTAGCCCCAAAAACAAGCCCCGAATCTCCATAGGAATGGTCTGCGGGGGAATATCAGTGATTCAGTTTTATCATACGAATGGCTGGACCTAAATAACCACCGCGATTAGCATACATTCGCCGTGCCGGGCCGCGCCGGTACCTTCCCTTCCACTTACGAAAAAACGCCGAACTATTTCAGTTATTAAAAGTTCCAGGCGTCTCCTAACATGGCGCGTCCAATAGCGCGCCAGTATATAGGGTAGAGCCGGGGTAGCAACCGAAAAACCGCAAGACAATCCCGAAATTCATTACACGCACTACGAGACCATCCTTGGAATTCACAATATTGAAATCCTACCTCCCCCCGCCCCCGCACCCCGCACCGTACCACTGAACCCCGCTGTAAACCCCACTACATTATTACAAACTTACGCGAATAAGTAAAACGTTCACTTTACATAACTCGCGGCAAAACTGATTCGCTTTTGCGCTTCTGACGTCACCGTAAAAACATCAGTCGTAAACAATGAAAACATATCGTAAAACAATTCGGCCGGTAATCTAGCCGTAATTTATGGTCGGTAATATCGGGAGAATCAGTGTTAAATCATAAAAAGAGCACTTATCCGATATATTAGCTAACACGGCAGCCGATTTAATAACTATTATTACGCCTCTTGACGAAATTCCCCAATAATAAAAGCGGAGAGCGCGCGGCAGCTTCCGATTACGTAGCTCGCCTTAAATATGGTTTTTAACGCGTCTATGATTTTACGACTGGCAATACCGCCGGTTATAATAAACGGGCATTTTGACGTGTTTACTTAGCTCCGCTCGTCGCGGCGGTTTCGCTCCGCTCGGCTCGATATTCACTGACACTCACGGTTTACCACAAAATATTTAAACCATAGTTAAACTTAGTCTAAATATTTTGTCTACAAATCGACGTCTAGGTAACCCTCGCTTTTTCTAACTCAATAACAAATAAAATAAAATAATTAGGAATGCCAAGATTTAGTAAGAAAATGCGAGTGATAGACGTCGAATTTGTTGAAGGAAATTTTTAAAACTTCTGTTGAACACTGGTCTAATCTTTTGTGGTAAGACGGTTTGAGTTCTCGAGTCGATGTCTATGGCGTGATACACTCGCTGGGGAAGATAAAATGTATCATCCGTTCGTTTTATGGCGCGCCAATCGTAAAGAGTGCATCACTTCGCTCGCGCCACCGCCCGGAGTCTCCCGAACATGTGTCGTAAAGAGACCTCTTCGGCTAACAATTTCCTGATGGTCTGTAAATAGTAAGTTTATTGTCTTTTTATGAGGTACTCGGACCGTAAAAAGGAAATAAAAGAGCACCGCCGATGGTGATAATAAAAAAAATAATTTTCTACTCATCTTCGTGATTATCTCGCTCTGTTTTACGGGCGAGGCGCGCGTGCGAGCGGGACGGGGGACCCGCGACGTGTCGTACCGATGTGACCCTTTCGACTCGATGGGGGTAAAGGTCGTAAAATGGGAGCATAAGGATAATGTTTCGGGTTTCCTATACTGCGCTTCATTCATGATTTCGTTTTAGTACGCCGTCGGTAGACATGTAAATCCGATTGCTTTCACGACGTCGATACTCGTACGAATCGACGATTCGCCCCATTATGTGTGTATTACATCCCTAATAGAAAAAAGGAGCTATATCCGCTACGTCCTGGCCGTATATTTAAAAAGTGAATTTGAAAGCAAAACGGATTAGCGCGCCTAAATCCGAGCGCATTCAAATTTGGAACGGCGTGCTAACATTGGCATTAATTGCTAGGGCTGGGACAGTGGCGCGTCGTACGGACAATTCCGGACCGCGTAGTACCGACACTCGATTCGTTCAGCTCGAGTGAGCCTGACGGAGTCGGGACGCATCCTAATTCTTAAAGGGCCATCACCAGACCTTTATGCGTTAATAAAGTTGCGATATAAAAAGAAGGAAGGCGTCCGAGGGTGGATCCGGAAGGGTACAAGTTAAGTGCGCGTTTAAGACGATCTCGAGGGCGTGCGAATTTGTCAGACCATAGACTGTGACGGTTCAATTGTGTGATTAAGTAAAGACAAGAGGCCGCTTCCTATTGTTATGAGGTTTCCGTTTTATTTGCTGTGTTAAATGGTTATTGCTTGTAAAACAAAGCTTCATGCTGTCGGACTAAGTGGTTGCCGTAACATAAAAAGTTTTAGTTTCTTTTAATTGTTATTTTTTTTGTGGGATCATTTATTTTATAGCATTACAGTGATGTAGTAAATCTAGTGACGCTCAAAAGAGGGTACTGTAAGAATTGAGTTGCGGAATATTTTAACGAAACATGCAATTTATCATCATCAAGCGGGGCTTAAATTAAACCCGGCTTAAAATATCCATGGTGTTCATGTAATTAGGTGTATCGAGGTGCTTACCATTTTTGAAGTAACGCATAATAATATCTAATCACTCAATGGGTGGTATCGTAAAATAAAGATTTTCAGAGCTTCTAAGGGCATTTTAATTCAAGCCTCAAAATCAATACCGTTAATCAAAGATAACACAAAGAAATTAATTTCAAATTAAACAAATTTATATCAAAATAGTTTCTCTCAATCTACTCATTTCCGAGTCTGTTGTGATTCACTCGGCTAAGCCATAAACTGTATCCCATAAACTAAAACCTATAAAAAGTTAATTGCCGCCGCAAAAATGTATCCAAAGATAAACTGTAATCGCGACTCTAGTGAGCCTAGTTAGCTCTAAACAAAGATGGCGGCTGTAGGGTTGTCACTTTACTTTTGTTTTGTAACTTATCAATTTAAAAGTACGGATTGTGAGGGTTATTATTAACAATAAAAACTAGAAGGATCTAATTTCTAAGCAATGAGATTATGAGACATGCGTTAAGAACAAACAAACAAACAAACATCCAAACGATAAGGTGTTGCTTATAGACCATCTCATCATACTAGGATACTATGTTATTAGGGTAGGGTTGGCAACCCTTGTCGTAAAGGATACGGGAGTGTTTTATAGGTCGTAGGGGTTTATTTAACGCCCATACAGATTTTATGCGTCGCGGAGGATGACGGGCCATTGCTGCAATGGGGCCTTAAAGCTTAAGGCGGCAATACATATATTCCAATATGACCAACTTAGTACTTTAAAATTTGCAAAGCTCATGTCGTATCTTTAATCAAATACTGTAAAATCTACTTAAATATTATTAGCTGAGTTCCAGTTATTTTTTTATTTTGTTTCTAAGAACATCAGATGTTTAAGCGTGTTTATATTGCGCTGAGAAAATAATCTCGAGCCTTTATCAAAACGCAATCTTAACAAACGAGCGTAATACCTTCTTATCTCTGAAGTAATCACCTGATCCCAGCCTTGTCTATGGAAAGTACCCGCTAACGGCCGCCGAGAACCATTCGAATTTAGAAACATAAGTACGTATTCGAATTTAGAAACATCAGGAATTTAAAGTCACCTCGCGACCTTGGCCGTGCAATGTCAATCACCCAAAAGCCCCAAAAAAGAGATCCACTAGAAACGCAAACCTCAAAACTGTCGACGACACTTACGCATTGTAATCGAATAATCGAGCACTCGAGCAAAACGCGTTAAGTTATTTAGAATCGAGTCCCCCCGACACTAGTCGGTAATCGAATCGGAGACCGCCACTTGGCGACACTTGAGCCGAGTGTTACTTTGTTAGCCGATTTTTGCGAGGGATGCTGCCCCCAGGGCACGCCAGATTATGCAAAAGTGCCTGACGAGTTCGCACTCGCCGCTTTATAGCGTCTGAGAATTTGACACTTTGCATCGTTTCGTTTTACATATCTCGAGCGCTTGCAGGCGACAACAAGATTGCGGGATAAACTCTACATCGGCGAATGCCACCGCATCCCTCTAACAAAAACTAACATGGCGCGCGGACGTGCTGACGCGTCGGAACAATTTAATCGAAGCAAAACCGGCCTGATTAAAAAACTCGTCCGATTAATATTCACGTCATCCGAGACGCGACGGATTGACACGAAAAAATTAACACCACACAATGCAACAGTGTCACAAACAATGTGAAATGATCGATTCGGAAACGATACTAGACCAGCGACTAACACGTTGTAAACGAGTCGAATCTGACTCGATTCATTGCGTATTCCGATGACGAGACACAATTCGATTTGAATATTTTGACGTGAACTTCGAATACTAATACAAACAGCAGTTTAGCAAATTGTATCTTATAGTGCGAGTTGTATGTTTTATTTATGATACATGCGATTGTAAATTTAATTTGTGTCGGGATTTCGGGCATGTTAGTTGTGGAAACTCGAGCTGTGAAACCAATTCCGCGTCCGATGCCGAGTCCGTAATCAACTTTCGTCCCCACGTTGACTTTTGACTGATGAATGACAGTGGCGGTGAAAAGGCGACACTCTCATTTAAGTTCATGCAGTTCATTCATGAGACTCTTTAGATTCTATTCCAACTTTCACTGCGAGTGCGTCAGTTAAAATTAATTAACAGTCGTCTCCGAACACGAGTTTTGGCATCGTCTCCAGTAAAAACTTTAAGTATCGGAAATAGAATCGGATGAGTAATGACGCGTTGTACTAATGAACGCCGTGTGAGTGTCGCTTCAGTTAATTAATGTTGTGCTGTTTCCACGCAGCCTTTCCACGGAGCTTATTATGTTTAGTAACAGAATAGACACGATACACATTTGTATATCATTATTTCAGTTGTCTTATAACCGAGTAAAAATGCTTTGACGTTCTTTTGAAAGCACTCTTAGATCTTCTAATGGATGGCGACTGATTTCTCTTCAGATGTTTCAACGGTATTTTGTTGAATTGATACATTTTATTTGACGCGGATGCGGAGGTATGCCGCCGCGCGTGAGAAAGGTTAACAGTCTGCATTTGTCACTGTTTAATTTCTAAATACAAAGTGTCTAGTGCCGGGACCTCGAGATCTACCGGATACGGAGATAAAGCACTCCACGTCAAGATTAGACTTTTCTAAATAAATATAAAACGTTGAGTGGTATTTACCGAGCCAGCATGGCAGCACAGAGGTCCCTGTTCTCGACTCAATGGTGTTTGTTTAAAACCACTTAAAAACTCAATGGGCTCGACAAATACGTTACTGTAGTAATCTGTAATAACAATACTTGAGGCTGTGTGCCCGCCGTCAGTTGGAGTTTAATGTTCACACTTTTTATGTATTATTAAAGTTTTTTTTTTAAGATTTCCGCGTTTTAGAAACTCAAATTCAATAACGAATTCATCTACCTGTCGACAGTGTAGACGGTCACGTTTATCAAAAGCACGCATGTGTTTTGAAGTTGTTTTAGTGGAATAAAATGCAGATTTTATTTAGGGCACCAGTGTCGAGGGCCTCGGTATCATGGCGCCGCAAGTTATCTTGTCCCAAAAAGGCCCCAAAGCATTGCTTTCGATACACAAACCTTGGCGTATCGCGGTGAACATCAGCCGTGCCTCCGCAAACACTGACCGTAGATTAGATAACGCCGGATGCTGAGACCTGCCTCGTCTGGATATAGGCGCGGATTCCGTAACAGTCGCCGCCATGTTTGCCGAGAGCTACCGAACGATAACACGGGATCTTTCCATCCGTAAACAAGCAACATCGGATAGTTGAGTCTTCATTGCTACATCACTTTTAGACTATCGCTAGAGGAAGAAAACTAATTAGTGCGCCAAAACTGTCGAGTAGGTAATAAAACACAATAAATAGGTTCTTTTTTTTTAAATACGGTGTATTTTTTCTTTTTCAACTTCAACAAAAACGGCCAGTACTGCACAAACAGCGCCATATGTCAGAAAAACAAACAAAAAAGGTGTTGTAATGATGTTAGAGAAAGGTGCGAATGATTGTTCCATTCGGAATATTCGAAAATAATCGGTAACGCACCGATAATGTGCCAAATTGGAATTACCGAGCGGAACATAATTGCTGGTCACACGCGAAGTGTCTATCAAAATTATTTTTGTATGGGGTGTTTTTTTGTGCACCCTCTGTGTGGCCCCCATGTTAGACAGGGGTCCAAGGGTCCTCTCACCTCACGCGAGCCCCGTCAATACATATAATTGTTTCATTATTCTTCTATTAACTCTACTCAGGCAGTAATTTATCTTGTCCCTCCCGAGAGATGTTTCTTGGTTTTCCATGTAGAAGGTGAAATAGGTATCATTCAAGTTAAAACATTTAGGGTAGAGCATTCCTGTAAACTGACTGTCATCGGATTCGGGATGCATTCATTAGAGAAGGATCGACAATAAACTCGATGCTGAAAATCTTCTTTTTTTTCTATGTAACTTATTTACACGTTTGTCGTTTACAGGTATTTTTATGCAACTTTGTATTTGTCCTAGCTAGATGCAATAAAAAGTCACTTACAAAACGTATAAAATGACCAAAGAAAAACGTACAGAAGTGACTAATTCAGCAGCCACAAAATGTCTACAACATAGATGCGTTCTGATTTTAATTTTGATTCCCACCTATTGGATCATGAGACTTATATATATTAAGCCACGTTTGGCATCTAGACTAGATACATAAAATCGTCAAAGAAAACTGGCACGAAGGTATACAACAATCCTTCTCAAAGACAAACGCCGGAACGTACAGAAGCGACTACAGTGGCTAGAGTAAGTAGGCACAAAATGGCGCTAATAAAGACAGCTCGCCGCATGCTGGTAAAACGCAGGGCGGTGCGCCACGCCCGCCTCTGCTTTACTGCGTTCCGTTTACGATCGTCTCGCCACTTTGTACAGGATGGAATTAGCACGAATTTTAACGTCTGCTAAATGTGTAGGCATGTTTTTGGGAAGTGACGCTTCTGTGTTACCTACCTGTGACTCATCACTTGCAAAGTCTTTTATTTTTACTCTTTTATTATAAAGTGTGGTGTTAGTAAGTAGGTAGTATATGATGTGGTGCGTTCGACCCAATTTGCAATTTTGAAATGTGGTATGGAGGACCCAATTCAAATAGAATTCGCAGATTCGCACCACAAACCAAAGTTTTTAAAATCTGAAATTATATGTAGGTACTTAATGCATCCGATCAGATTTCTCAAAATAACTCCATGATTCAAATACCGATATATACCTAATATGGTTTTTACCTGCACTCCTAACTAAATTAGAAAAGCCGACCATCCCCAAATATGAGCAGTTATTTTCACGCCCCGTACTACCCCGACTGCCCCTGGTGTTGGTAAAGTTGCTCACTGATTAATTAGTTATTTTAGCGGCGGGTGGGGGTGGCGAAACCAATTAGATTTATGCACGCGAGCTTAACTGATGTTCGGAACGTAGGAGAACTGTTTGAGTAACGCAAGGAACTATTGTGTCTTCCTGGAAGTTCTATTTCGGTTACGGATATTTTATAATGTCCGATGATTTTGGATACCGCGTCACATCCCTTTTTTGGCACATCTATGCGGCGTCTCTACGTCCTTACAGATCCGTCTTTTCTCAATAGTAAAATTAGTGTAGCTATCAAGGTGTTTCTATTTCAGCACATGAGCATGTCATGATCGAAATAGACACACACATCAAAAAACACTTTTTCTATAACATAAAAAAAAATTTGAAATGTCCGTTTGTAAATCCGGTTGTAATTTTCTCTGAGAAAACATTTTTTTAGTGTTCCGTCTATCCGTCTGTTTGTTTAGGCTCATCTCTAAAACAGATCGGCCGATTTAGATCGATTTTGACGGGCCTTGTAAGTTAGGCTAAACCAACGATTTTTTTTAATAGTCAACGCGGGTGAAACCGCGAGGTGTAGGTAGTCTATTGTATATTCTGTGAATTTCTGTGGTAACCTAGCCAAAGTGTCCATCACGGCGTCATCGCTGTCGGCGCGGTGACCAGGCGCGCATAGCCGCCGAGGAGCGCTTTGATCGCTAATTGATGTATCTGATGCGCTCTCGTTGCGCCTGGTATTCATGGCTCCTGTCTCGCTGACAGTTCTGACAGCCCGGTGACGTTTGGGGACAAAGGCACAGATTACATTGCAGTGTCAACCTTATTTTTGGAAGATTATTGAAATAGGTGGAGGAAGGCGAAATTGGAATGGTGAATGTCTTCGTTTCACGTTTAATGTATGGCCGAAAATATCAAATGTCAAATCGAAAGCAATGCGTATTTAGGTCTAGGAATAGACACGTTCATTCTTACTTCTCGATTTTGTCTAAATTCGTGGGTTCGCGTATTCATTTTATTTTTGTTAAATTAGCCGAATCTGATTACGATTCTGATCACTTCTCTGTGTTCAGAAATTTCACTTTTCGTTTATTCCCAGTGAATTCTAAAGATTGCCAAAATCTAACAAGATGGATACCTATATTATTTTACCATAGACATACAAAGATCCATAATTATTATACCACACAGAAGACATAACTTCACTAAAAATGTAGATTAAATGGGCAATCGGGTATCTCCACCATGTTATCTCTGGATATATTTACAAATTCATACACTCATCACTTTTGATTCATATTGTGTTCATTTCGAGTGAAAGACGCTGAATGAGAGACAGAAATGAACAAAAAGTGAAGCTTCTGATAACATTTTCACTTGCCGCTGTTATCATGGTTCGTTCATATTGACGCAACAAAAACGGGTAGCCCGCGAAGGAAGACACCGCCTGTTATCTTTACCATATTTACCAAAAAGCTAATCTGCGGCGGCCCTAGCTAACACTGTAATTATGTGATGGTAGATAAGCGACATTCTGAAGGACTAGTCGAAAAGATTTGTTTTGCGTTCGAGGACACTGTGAGACCGTATCTAGTAAGGTTTGTGAATAGGGTATAATTATGAGTATTCTATTTATCTGTATTTTGTATTCTGTAGATTACTGTAGAAGTTCTTACACATTCATAAATTTTCTGAATATCATTTTGACCGTAATCGACGTTACGATCGAGTTGCAACCTATTTTTGTCCATAAAACACATACAGGTAGGAATGAAACCAATAGAGACAAGACTCAAACCCAGTATCGTTTGGTTTCTAAGAGCACAAAGCGGCAAAACACCACCAGATTGAGATTGCAGTCAAACACTAGCCTACATCAAAAATCTTTAAAGTATTCTATCTACAGATTATTCCTCCCCTGTCAACGGCCCGAATAACCCTGCTTGCGACAGCCCTCGACGATAACAACAATTTCAGTTCCTTTACAGACCCCAAAGTAAACAACACTAATAGTAGAATAGTAACAGGCTAATGCGTGTAACAAAGCAATGGTTACTATTTAGTAACAATTTCTTGGAACCGTCCTTTGATTCGACTCTAATAATAAATACGGCGGGCTCTGACGCTTCCGCCCTGCCACTTGCTTTGAAAAACAATTAAAAATAATTCAGGATGAATAGAGGTTATGCACGTTGCTTGTCGAGTTAAAAAATTACTACGTGTTTTTTTTTAATCAGTTGCTGAATGCTGGCTGGTTTTTGACCGGGAACTCCTTGTAATTTGATGTGTTTTTTTTATAAGTTGCAGCTGTACTTAATAAAATTAATACCTAAATGTTGGTTTTTTGTCGAGAAATATGAAAAATAAAACAAAACTGCACAACGCTGTCACTTGTTTACTTGGATGTAATTTACGACTAAAAATGGCAAAGTAATCTCCTGCAGCATATAAAATAGGCAATTTCACATAAAATTAAATAATAATGAACTAATCGGGCCGCCCGGCCGCAGAATAAGTAATAGGTTACGAACAATGGCTGTTAATTTGTGCCCTTTGTCCGCTCGAATAGAAAATTTCATGTTCAACCGACACTCGAAATGGCGGCGCTTTCGTTTTATTGCCAGAGTTTTAAATGGAAATCACCCAGCTTTGTATTGAGACACTCAGACAGCACTACCACTTTAACGTGAAATGACACATGGCAATTTTATCTTCACTTGCTAGCCCATTTACATGGACACTCATTTTTAAGACAAAAAAAAAAGAATAGGCTTAACTTATAATTTTCGCGTGGGTAGAGCTAAATTATTTTGTAAATAACATAATTTCCGCCAATTTTAAAATTCGAACGTAATCTTTAAAAGCTGTCACCTGTCCTTCCAGTACGACACGTGAGTGACGTTAGTAAAAGAAAAAAAGTACAATGATAGTTCTATTTTCAAACTGAAGGAAGGAAAGTTCAGTAGTTACTAGGAAGCGAGAATTTCGGCCCGTCTTTGATAGTACGTTTTGCTTACGGCATTGCTGGAAGCGCCTGTTTGTTTGGCTTTAAAACTGTTAGGAATCGTAAACGTTCGTGTGTGGTCAGCCCTTACGACGAAATCTGAACAGATGGGTGTAGATCAAAGGCCTGGTGGGTGATAAAAACGTTATGTGAATTAAAAGTAACAACTTAGTGAACGTTTCGGAGGGAATCGGGTGTTTTCTTTCTCGTTACTTCGCGTCCGTTTCATGAAGGTAGAGGCGGATCTAGGAATTGCGTTCGGGGGTATCGGTTACCTTTGATTTTTGTATTTGGAATCTGGAGCGCGGTCCTAGTATTTTCATTGATTTCTGGATATTTTTGTTTTTTTTTTGTCTTTTCCTATATCTGTTGTCAGTAAGTACCTACCTGTTAATTTTAATTCATCTTCCAACATGGCTGTATCCCTTAAAAATACTTACATAATTATACGTACATACTTACACCCAGAGATAATTATAATTTGAGACAATATCGTAATGTTTGAGCAGTTGTAATGAATTTTATTTATAATCGACGAAGTGGCTGTAACAATACCACCCCCCCCCCCCCCCTCCCCACCCCCTGAGTTCACTCACGCGTCCCCGTTCCATTTTCCAGGTATTTTCCGCACTCCATATTGGTAGGATTTGTAGCGCGCGCAATCATTAGCCCCGCAATCTCCTCTAGCCGTATGAAACCCTGGTGCCGGCGGGGGAACTATTGGCGAATTTTCCGGGATTTTCTTCTTATGCCCGCATTTTTTCCGGAAAAACAACGAGGGGCTCGTGTTTGTTCGCCGGAATAGCCCTTAAAATGTACTCGGCTTGAAAATATTCACTGAACACACTTGTTGTTGGGGAGTTTACTCGTAGTTTGTACTAATGGAAGTTTCGTTTTCTTTTGACCGTTTTTGGTAATTTCTAGCAGCGTTTTGTTTATGTCTCCTGCTCTAGAAGTGATGGTAGGCGATGACGCGGTCGGTGGAGTGGCCTTCATCATCATCATCAGCCTGGAGACGTCCACTGCTGAGCAATGAGCATTGGCCTCCCCCTTAGACCGCCACACAGAACGACAATTTGCCTCTTGCATCCACCGGTTGCCTGCGACTCTTATGATGTCGTCGGCCCATCTAGTGGGAGGCCTGCCTACACTGCGTCTTTCAGTCCGTGGTCGCCACTCTAGAACCTTTCTTCCCCATCGGTTGTCAGTTCTACGAGCGATGTGGAGTGGGCTTGCGTAGAAGATATTTTGTCTATGTCTATGTCAAGACTCGTAAATTATAATTATCAGGAAACAAAGAAGTTGGGAGGGGTGGCTGGTAGTTTCTGAGTTAGAATTGAACGTTTATGAAATGAGGTTTTTTAATGGAAATACTGTGATGACAGATGGGGAAGTAATCGGTGGAGATGAAACTTGACGAAAATTAGCGAATTATGGATTTAGAATACCTTCTCAAAAAGGTGGATAAAGTTTGAAAGTGGATTTTCTCCTACTATCTAAATGACAATCTACGTAGTCTACTTACTGACAAAAGATTAAGTGTATCGTTGTCCTTATCATTTGTTTAATGGCAGATAGAGACAACGATAGACTTCTCTGTTGGTCAAAGTTAACTAGGGTTCAGGAACCGGGCGTTGTGTTAACACATCTAAAAACAAATGACGTTGAAAACACCGAAGTTTCCATTGTCCCCAAACTCCAAGATGTCGTCTCACAAAAGGCGTCAAATTACTCGAACGACCGCTTCCTCCATCAATGGTTAATAATAACCAGGCAATTATAACTCCGGCTAATGCTCCATTATCAGGCGGAGACGACACGCCCGGATCCCGGGCGTTATTAACCGGGATTACCGGCTCCGGCCCGCCCGGATACGGGGATTTGCTCCGGATCGGGGAACAGTCCAAATGATAAAAGATATGTGGGGATATAGGAGCCGTACCTTTAAAGATATTCCTCGTAAAATTCGAGATTCTCCAAAATCCCGGGGGATGGAACGCAAAAAGTATGAGAAAATAATTCCAGAGTTCGGTGTGTGTGGTTTGGGATAGAATCGAATCCCGGGAGGGCGAAAAAGGTAATGAACAAGTCGTGTCACCCGAGTCGAAGTACCAGGGCAGCAGGAGCGCGAGGCGGGGCGAATCCCGCCGGTATCGGAGTACAAGCGATCGCACTTAGCCGCGTCACTCGTATCATATCATACTTATCGCGTCGCGTTGCATCGCTATCACTCACCGTCGCCGTCGCCCGCCGCATTAGCCGCGTCGCCGGCGCGATAAATTATAAGGGACACCTCCTCGCGCCGCTGCCCGCCTGGTCACTTCGATTAATGTGCTATATTTAAATGCGCCTTGTTTATGTTTCTAATCGCGGAGGAGCCTGGCATGCCGAGGGCCAGTGCCAATGGCGGCATTCTTTTTCTATCTATTGTTTACGTCTGAATTCAACAGCCGAAGCAAATTGTTGAAGGAAAACAAAGTAACCTAAAAACGTGTTTGAATTGAACCTCACGTTATCACTAGAAACTTCATTCTTTCCTACTGCCATAAATGAGTTAAAAAGTATTCTCAAACTGCCACAAAAATGGCAACAAGAAAGTCAAAGAGTTTCAATTGAAAACTGATCTCAAAACCACCATAAGTACCGGAAGGTAGAATAGAGGTACCTTTACACTACATTAAAACAAACCTAGACGAAAATATTAATACCCTGCCACAAAAAAGTCGAAGCATAACCTTACATATAGCGGCACAAAATGTCATCCTAGAGCTGCACCGTAGTACGCCGCGAGTGCACCGGTATAGTCGGTATACAGACACAGCCGGTTATTAAGACTCCCACCTAGCTCTGCACGCAACCCGGCTGGCTCGGGCTCGCCGGGTTACATGCAGCCGTTTGTATTTGATTTTGGAATTACAAAATAACTGCAAGAAGTTTATACCTTGTCATTGTTTTGTTGAATGAGACCTCTTTTAAGTTGTTAGTAAATACTTTTTGCAGCGTCATGTAACTTCTTTTTATTTAAGAGAATGAGTTGAGATTCTTGACAGTTCTTCTTGGTGTTAGAGTGATTGATTGCATAAGGTTTTTCGGTTCAATTGAATTAATCTTAAAATATACTTATTTACTTTGGGCGAGTGTTTTAATTTAGAGATTACCTATTCTCTTGATTTTTTTTTCGTCTTTTGACAGTATCTTTCCCTATTATTTTCAATATATTTGCAAAGTAACGCTTGAATAATCATGTCTCTTTCAATTGTATCGTAAACTACCGAAGAATAAAATCTACAAACATAGAGTTACTCCTCTACAGCCTACTTTCAAATTAATCTCTACATAATTTATTACGATTTTTTTTTCAATTTTATATTTTTTAATATTTCAAACCAACAAATGTAAGTGAATTACATTATATTCTTATGAGAAATAAATATCTTAAACCTCAAACCTCCATGTAAACCATACAGAGCGAGTAAGTGGAATCATACGTGCGTTTCCAAGTATGGCCGCGTCACAGGCGGGCCCGACTCCGCACACGCCGGTTAACGAATCGCGACGGTCGTTTAACCAGCACATTTATTTGAAACGTCAATTATCATTTTCGTGTCATTGTCATCTGCTAGACTCTTTAGAATGAATACGCGTGAAAATCACCTTTAAATGTTAGCATTTTATTCAACGAAGGTCCAAAGCCTAATCAATAACGACCATGGTCACCTGGCATAGAACCAGTCCCAATAAGGCCAAATAATTTCTACCAATTTAAAACAAAGTCGGTGCAGTCTATTTCTTTCGCCGACAAAATATAACTACAATGGACTTATCGCTTAAAGCCATATCTTCCAGTCTACCTTAAACTGTATATGAAAACGTTCGGATATGGATCTCCTAATACTATAGCAGACGACAGAACTGTTGTTTTGGATTGAAACCTGTCGCCAAACCCCTAAGTCTCGTTACTGAGCATGTTCAGCACCTTCGTTCACATCGTCACTTAGACCAAGTGAGATAGCGGACATATTATAATACAATGTACTTATAAACAAACCACCTGATAACTCCAAAAGAAAAAATATGACGACCAAATCTAACCACAGAACTACCTAGGTAAACGGGCGGTCTTATCGCTTAAAGCGATTTCTCCCAGACAACCTTTGGATGGACAGTGAATAACATTTTAAAAGTATAGTACTTTAACCGGTGTTTAACCATTAAAGTGACGGTGCAATCGGCCATAGCGTGTTCAAGCCGGAATGTAAATACAATTACAACGGCATAGGTAACCGGGATCGTGCTAGACGTGCTGGTATACAGAGCCACTTTTAATTACACCGCACGATTCGAACCCGCCGCTGCGGATACAAAGTACTGAAGAAGTATTCAGTGTTGGAAAAGATGAATAATTTAACTAAATATCTGTTGAAAAAATGGTATTTTAACCTTTTTGGTCTCTCAGTGTATAGAGCAAGGGTACACAAGATGGACACGCGTGAGTCCATATGAAACAAAAAAGTTGGTACCTACCTATCTATGACTTTTTGTTTCGTTATTAGGACACGGTAAGAATGTTGTGTCTAGATAGATGCTGGTGGTTTATAAAAAATTGCTAGGCCGGAATCGAACCCGCAAACTCGCGCTTCGCAGTTGCGTCACTTACGTCAAGGAGTTCTTAAACTTTCGCGAACAGGAAACATATTAACCAGCTAAAAACGGGTCTAATTCGCGCACGGCTGATGTAACTCGGTCGAAACGTCGAGGTATGTCAAAATTATATATTTTGATATTAGTTTGTGCGCGAATTAGACCCGTTTTTAGCTAGTTAATACGTCAAGGAGGTCGCACAAATACAGTGTAAACTCGATCATAATAATCTAATGATGATCAAATCGGTCTGTGTAATCGCCCCCGTACTTAGATACCTAATAGTAAATTCAATAAAAACAATCCTTCCGCACATGCAGCACGATGAGCGATTGCCGCTATGTCACCTGTCAAACTGTCAAATGTCTGACTATCAGCTGTCAAACTGTCAAATCTGTCACGATAGCGACGCGATAAGCGCACGTACATAGCTCCTTGAAATATTGTTATCTGTAATAATACTGATAAAATCTAAGATTTGGGGAAATTCGGCTATGAGAGATATATTTATGGAAGACTAGGTTTCGTCTGCGACTTTGCCTAGATGGACTTAATTAAAAATACTCCATTAAGGTTACTCTGGACGCCCAACTTACAATCGTACTGAAAGCTTTATAATAATATGTGAAAATGGATTGTTGGGTCAGTTACTTACAAGCATTTTGGCCGCGCCGCTATCGAGGCAAGCAAAGCAAACCCTACTAAATATTATAAACGCAAAAGTTTGTAATTATGGATGGATGTTTGTTACTCTTTCACGCAAAAACTACTGAATGGATTTTGATGAAACTTCACAATAATATAGCTTACATATCAGAATAACACATAGGCTACAACTCATAAAGACATACCTATCGTATATTATACAAACGCGGGTGAAACCGCGCGGGGTGCAGCTAGTATATATTATAAAATAGTTAAATTATTACTATTTATTATAATATTTAGGAGTTAGGCGTATAGATAAGATGTAAAAATCCCCTATGAGTTTGACAATACGTCAACGTCGATGACAAAACTCTCTTTAATATATAAAACAAGTTAAAAAAAAGTCCCAGCCAGTCAGTACTGTAGTGTATCTGGCCATTGTCAAGATTCAGGTAACTGTTGACTTTGTTAACATTCCCTAAGAGTTTTGTAGAAGAAGCAGAATTTTGTAGAGGAGATAAATTACACGTTTTTGCGTTAGTATCCCCCAGTTTCTGAAACGTCAGTCAACGTTGACAACAGATTAGTTATATTGCCATCCTTGTCATTTGCTTAGTGTTAGATAGAGACAACGATAGTTTTGATCTACTGTCAAAGCCAACTAGCGTTCTAGAAACCGGGGGTATATCTTTTATATACCAAGATTGCAAAACTCTTTCCGTGAACTCTAGATCGGGCGACTAATTAACACTAGGTAGGATTGCCATTCAAAATAAAACCTCGATAAATAGTAAGTTTCGAACTTAGATCACAAAATGCCACATTTCATTTTTTCCCACAACCCAAAGATGTAATTATAACCCTTAAATAATTAATTAAAGCCACTCGCAATGTCACACATTTCTAACCATGTTTTTTCCGTTGTTTCAGATGCGATGGGTGAGTGCGGCATATACGGCCCCACGTGTGAGGTTAAGGCTACAGGAAGCATCATAACTTCATAACACATAAATCAAGCCTTTAGTAAAAAGATCACTTTAAGTAAAAATTCCAATCTTCATAAAACTCGAGAAATAATTACTTTCGTGCGGGCGTTTTTTTTTACGCACAATAAGTCAATCGCCAACACTAGGAGTCGGCGGATTCGCCGCGCGTCATAAACTTTGATTAGGTCATTAAAGAACGCTAATTTATCGACGTTCGAACTCTCATTTGCCGTAAACACGCGAAATTGACCCATAAAGCGCGAGTGTTAAAGCACGTTTCGCATTGGATTGTGGATGGGTTTTATGACCTTAGGACGCGTCAGTTGTCGCGAGTAATCGAAAACAACCTTTGCTGGGTTATGGCACAGCGTGTAAAAAGTTGTGTGGATTATTAAAGAAGATCACATAACTAAATCAATATCCGAAAGAGACATATGAAATGTGTCCTTTCCATAGCTCTTAATAGGTGACCAACGCACCGACGATGCCCAATGCCCGTAGGCGGTGACCACACTTACCGGCAGGTGACCTATCTGCTAGTTTGCTAATTCATTAGCCGACTGCAAAACTGAAGCTGTGGGTTTGATTCCCGCGGACAGATTTAAACACAGATGGTTTTTATATGACAGGATGTGGACTAGAACATGATCCTGGTTGACTCTTATTGAATTTTTTTCACAAATATAACTAAACTATCATTTTAATTTTATGCGTTGACAAAACGCATTCCGAACTACAAATAAAAAAACATTACACAAAAATGTCGCATTTATCCCACCGTGTTCCAATTTTAAAAATACCGCGTCGTTTTTTGTACGGCAAAAAAAGAAGCAAAATTCCGACGGATATGGCTAATTCATTTGGCGCGAAATCCGTCCGTTGCATAAAATAAATTAAATTCAAACAATATCAATCCGACACGGGAACACACTCAGGCGTTCATTTCGCTATTTATCGTAAAATACGGACTTTGAAATTGAACTGTTTCCATCTCCCTTACACCTGTGTGAAAAAGAGAGAGAAACGTGGTTCTTTTTCTTTGTTTCAAATCGTGTTATCGACTTGTCCGTCTGTGTTGATTTGTTCTCGATTCTCGCCGGTATCGAATAGTATCCACTCACAATATTAATTATCGAGAGAATGAGCTTTGTTTCTTTCCGAGTTGATTGCGATCTGCATATTTCTCGTTACGAACCGATCTGTGGGTTCAGTATGTTAATAAGCTGACTGTATACTATAAGCTAATCTGTTTCCTACTCTATGCCCACATCGCGCCGATTTCGAAATCGAGTTTTATCTGTCCGTTTTATATTTTTTATATCCAATACGATTCGATTATATTGATAAAGAAATATTTTTAAAAGTTCCGTTTCTTTATGCAGTTGATAGGTATCGGATTGAAATATCGAATTTCTAATTAGGAATTATCGTTTAATAATCGTTTATTGCGTCGAGAATCGGGCTGAGAGTGTGTATAGTATAGGTATCTAATAACAATATAAAATATGTAGCTGTAAATAGAACACCCAAGCTTCGAACGATAAGATCTGTCGTTAAAAATGCCAAATTAAAATATAAGACACTCAGAATACTTTTATAAAAATGGCACTATTAACTATACAGCCACCAATAAATTAAATGAAGACCATAACTTACTATATTACTAAATCTAAACCATGAAAAAAAACTGTCATTACAACTTTAAATTAGGGGAAAAATATCATAACAAAATAGAGTCAAAAGATCTAAAATACCTACGTTAAGATGAGCCACTCCAAAACAAATAAATAAAAAAAAAACCAAACGATTCGATCAATCCTAATCGATTTAGAAAATATTCTATGATTTCGTCAGCGTTCCCACCCCTAAAAACCGACTAAATCTAGTTCGACCGTTTAGCCCGTGGATCCCTAAAAATGATTAATGGTCCCGCCGCAGTCACACCCCGCTAGACTCGGCGCAAGCCACTGATTTGTATCTATTGTTGTAACTATTTACTTGTTAATAAGTACGATGGATTAACCCGATACGTTCCTCACTGTAGGCCTGCTATTCTACTTACAATTTAACAAGATATCCGTATTGGAAATCCGTCCGTATCTGCATAGAGATGTGCTCCGAAGAAATGGGTTTCATCCGCATTGCACGTCCGTAAGTGAGAAGGAAATCTCCGAAATCAGTCAAGCACCTTGCCGATATTACAAGCCTTCCAATTTTTGTATGCTTATCAAATCTTGCAAGATCCTTTCTCTTCCACATCCTACGGAGTTGGATTTTTGCATGTAGGTCTAAGTTTTGACGGTACCTAATTAATTTTGTATGTTTTCATGACCTGAATCGACATCCAGGATTAGCTTCAGATAAAAGAACTCTTCAACTGTCAATACCACATTAGTCACGAAATTTGGTGTATTTAGGGCCTGTAAGAAAATTGACAGAACTAGCAACTTTGACTGCGACTTGAAGTAAACGCGTTATAAACCCAATAACTTAATAATCCCATTGATATAAATTACCTACTACATATTTAGTAGGTACACAATTGTATATTTATACATTATATTATAACATTATATATATAATAATAATTCAGCCTGTAACTGTCCCACTGCTGGGCAAAGGCCTCCCCTCACTATCGTGAGGAGGGTTAGGCCATAATCCAGCACGGGGGCCTAGTCCGGGTTGGTGGATAACATGCCTCCGAATTAATTCTCGGGCATGTTGGTTTCCTCACGATGTTTTCCTTCACCGAAAAGCGAGTGATAATTACGTACATATGTTTTTTTAACGAGAAACACATTGGTACGTGCCCGCACTGGGATTTGAACTCCACTTAAGTAAATACATCCACATAACTTAAGTAAATTAAATCTAATTATGTAATCCACAATCTATCCCTGTAGTTATGAACCTTAAACAAGATGGACGTCGGGACGCCAAATGCAAAAGTGAAGCGCCCACGATATGCCGGCTGACTCGAACGCGATTTTTACAAAACCGCAAAATTACTCCATAATCAATCACACAATGACACTTACCCATAACTAGTTGTTGACTCAGTGATTTGTGTGCACAGTGTAATTACTAATTACTACCTGTGTTGGACACCACTGCAGTGGTTAGCGATAAGTGCAGTGCTTTGTTTTCGCTAAGCAGGCGTGAAAACAGTGACACTGTAAATTGAAGGGTGGTCACAGATGTAATGATTAGTGATAACGCAGTTATGTAAAATATAGTTTTTCATTTATTTAGATTTTATGCGTAATTTATTTAATAAATATTTTGGGGCTTACCCTTATCTCAAAGAGTCCTAAAGCCATTTTATGGGGTACCATACCCTAAAAATTAAAAAGAAAGAAGATTTACTTAAATAATGGCCCATCTGTTTATCTGTTCGTCAATAGTCAATACTACCTTTTTGTATCTAAGCCTATGTAGTTCTTGCACCTACCCATATGCTTTCCGAGACTTTGAAGTCTACTTTATCGCTATGCAAAATTTTAGCGAAACCGGTTCAGCCGTTTGGGCGTGAAAGCCAGACAAATAATAATGTAACGTTACTTTGTTCTATTTCATTCGTAGTCAAGCACTCCACCGTGACTTTGTTCGCGATTTCTCTATATCAGAATCAAAATAATGTAATGACGCTCTGGTAGGTCCAAAAATATGACCAAAGTTCAAAACACAGACGTCAAAGTCAAGCCCCCCAAACAGAAAATTACAATCTCCCGCCAAAAAGGCCACAAACAGGCGTTCCTGTTGACCCAACTGAGCCCAGATTCAAATTTCGAACGTCCAACAAAGATGGCGACCTTCGCAGTCGTACATCAATCGTGATTTACGAACGAAACCATGGTCGAGGTCGACGACCGACCGAATTTCGTTCCGAATGCACTCCGCAAGTAATTTATTTGTTACCATCTATTATTTTGTAGACTCACAAGGTCCTAAACACAGCTGACATTAATATATCATTTTACGCGACGACGGCTCTCGCTCCCATCTGTTGCTGTCTGGCTCACTCGCAAGGGGGAGCGTCGAGCGGGACAGAGACAGCGTGTCGGGGCAGAGAGGTTTGCGTTTTCACTTTTTATAGTAGCAATATATTTGATCAGCTGATCGCCGTGACGTTTACTGCTCGGCTAGTGCGTAATGTTTTTCATAATTTATATTATGGCTCTTTTTACGGTAGGTCACGGTTTATTTATATTGTTGAATATTTGTCTAATATCGGCCGGTGCGGTCTTCCTCGCCGATAAATCGAACGAGGTGTGGTTTCGGAAAATACATGCGATTTTATTATTTATGAACAATTTACTGGCGCATTTTGCGCGATTATTTAATTTGTTAACGATTTATTGGTGATATAATTTAAATAAACGGCGTTGGCTGTTTTTAGGCGGGTAATTTTTGTTTTATCGGGCGTGGTGACGTGTTGCATGAACTCGGTTTGAGATATTGGTTTTCGATAGGTTTTTAGTGGCAATGCCAATTATATAATTAAGTAAATGTTGATTACGTATTTATTTTTATTTACACACTTAATATTATGTCTAATAAAATACGAGTATTTATCGATTAGCCTTGAAGTTATTACAGTAATAGGCTAAACAAAATTAGAGCAAAGGCGACCACTGAATCATAAAAGCTAGGAATGTTATCGACCTATTTGAATTCTTCTTCTAAAAGTTAATTCATTGCTATTATGTAGGTATTTAGGATTTTTTAGCATAGCATTATTTGTGCATTTACCCCAATCTTTGTCTAAGATTTACCCAGTATCAAATTCGAGCATTACGTAACTGAAGTTTCTTGTACATCGATAGGTATTGCAAATAATATACTTCGATCATTTCCTATAGATATGAGGTATAACAAATATAATAGCGACACATTTGGCGTAGTGGCTGACCAATCGGACTGCTGTGCTTGGTGTTGCGGCTTCGATTCCCGCCCGGAACGAATATTTGTGTGATCCACATATATTTGTTGCTGGTCTGGTTGTTTGTTATGTGTAATGTGAAAATACTTTAATTGAATCTGTATTTTTTTGTATAAAATATGGGTGCCCCTTTGTTTTTTGATGTCACAAACAATGGATTATTTACTCTACAGTACTTTTACTCGTAAGAAAGAGAGAAAGAAAAAACATTTAAGTATTTATTTATTCCCATAAAAAAATACTAATATACCTACTATTTCTTAATAGGTAATTATAATGTATGATTCATCCGACTTCTTTGTCGGGTAAGCAACCATAGCACCGATCGCAACCAACACCCTCCTAACAGTTCTAACCTAACTCTGAAAACACAAACATTACTCCAGCATAAAGACGGTACACACCAAGGTGCGTACTGCGTACGGCGCGCGGCGTGCGTGCGGCGCACGTGGTGCCTGTAAATATTTTTGGAAGCAATCGATTTCCGAAATCCATTCTGGTGCCCTCGTCGGCGCGCCACCGCCGCCGACTGGTGGATTTGTGTGGATGCGACCGGGTTCGATTTCGATTTAGATATTGGTGTAATGTTGTCAATTAAGTAGGTACCTAATTTAGTTCTACATCTAACTACCTACTACATTGTTGTAGAAAAAGGAAAAATCTAGCTGTGAAAAATACTTAGTTATTTAATAACATTATAGTTATTTTATTAGGTAACTTTTTAATGATTTTTTTTATTTATTTTGAATAACTAGTAAAAATAAATAGCTCCACAAGTGGGGGTTTGAAAATAAAATGCACAATTAGGGTAAATTTTGAATTTCGTTGATTATGGTAAATTGTCTTTTGAATCTTTTTCTATTTATGGATTTTGGCAAACTAGTTAGCATCTGATTTTAATAATTATTATACTATTAGGACTGCATTTATTAATTTGAACTGAAATACATTGACGTATCCACACTAAGCGACAGGCATTAGCGCGTATCGCACGGGCTGGCATCATTAATCTACGTGACAGTTGAAAATTTAGTTACAGAGGGTCCCTCGCCCCCCCCCCCCTTCCACGCCGGCCTCACCCCCGCACCCCCACACTCAAATGTAGCAAGTTTTTGAGGGATACCTAAACACAACTCTAGTTTTAGTTGACTATGATCATTACTAAAGTTACGCCAAAAATATGTGGCGTATCGGCGTAACGGGAGCGCCAGTGTAGTGTAGCTTTAGATATTTCGGTTGTGTGGTCATTTTCGGTTCAGTAAAGTTGTTTCGTGAATTCTATGGATGTATAGGGAGTTCGTGTATGAATTTATAGTTCACTAGCTGTGTTTCACGGTTTCACTCGCGTTTTTCAGCGAACATATTTTTCGTTCTGAGGACTCGATTCAACTATAAAAAAGTGTAATTTTAAATGGGAGATAGTGAGATAGTGTGAGATAGTGGAAGTTTGTAAGAATTATTATATGAAATCTAATTACTTATTATGAAATTCATGCATTTGAAAGTAGTATTATCGATCAGTAAGTACCAGGGCAGCAGGGTACAGAGGAGTTCCAATCGCCTAGTATATGGACTATCCCGAGTATTCCGCCCAGTGGGTAGTACGTAACGACGCGACACCCCGCGGCGATGTCAAACGCAGACCGTACGACTCCGTTGCAGTATCTACCTACTTACATAGATGTATCATTCAAGACTTGATTAAGTACACAATTTTCATGTAAAAGACAAAAATCAAATCAGCCCATCTTGAAAAAGTAGAAGATTAAAGAATCATAGCGAATGAAATCAATTTTACTAATGTAAATTATACATTTGAAAGGAATTTTGATCTGTAGCTACCAGGATATTAGGGCATAGAGGAGGTATACATTATTTAAAGAGTATAGAGGATCAGGATTCTGATGCTGTCATTTTAGTTCCAGATTAAACTCATAAGTTTCCGGTAACTTGTGATAAGTAAGTAAGTTTTTAATGTTGCAATTTGTGAGATCTGTATTTTAAGTGTTGAACAAAAGTTTATTTTTGGATAAGTAACGATTTTCTAATTAGGAATGAACACTGTAAACGGAATAAGTAATAATTATTAAAGTTGTCATATTTCGACGCATTTTAAATAAGTACTTGATTACTGTAATCTTGTTGCAAATGTTAGTGACCGCGACGTAATCTGATATCAAACACTTGCTAGATCGGTTATTAGAATAAAAAGTGTACAGAACAACCTGCGATAGCATGACTCGACAGAACAGTTACCTATCTCTGCTAAAAGCCTCGCAGATGTGAAACAAAAAACCGTTCAATAGACACATTAGCTCAGCGAAACCACGGTCATAGAGCGTCGAGTACGCGCGGCAGGCTCGGATCACAGAGCAACGACGTAGGTAACGCACAGACCGCACACCATAAAGTACCTACGCGTCCCGTGTCATAACCCGCCTGTAATTTTTTCTCCAAGTCGGCATGAATAATCAAATTTTTCTATACGTTCCGCATTTATTCGAGCATCCTACACCCATCCCCGCAACGACCTAAAACACCCCAATAAACAATCGAAATCAGACCTTTATGCTGAAACGATAAAGTCCAATTTTAAGTGGGGACCGGTAGGGCTGTGAAATTTATGAAAATGACGGGCCCGCTCGTGTATGTTGCCGACCCTCGTGACTGGCACAATTTTGTATCGGAGTGTATTTTTGCTTTTTTTATTACGTCCTGGCAATACCTACTTCGATGCGGTATTTATAGTTGTGTGCGAGAATACGACCGTCTGTTTTATTAGAAGGATGTGTGACATCGACAAGGTATTTGAATAACGGGAATTATTGTTAGTGGGTCGCATCATTCAGCTTATCGTCGCCGATCGGCTCGTAAAGTGCGTTTGATATAGACCTCTATTGGCAACTCATCAAAGCAATCATGCGATCGGTTGTTTGTCTGATCCATCGCTCCGAGTCTGTGCGATTCGATAGCGATCTAACCATGCCTTGTAGTCTTCGATCCAATAAACATGGAAAGTTCACGGCGCGCCACCCCTACCATGACAATGCACCAATTTTCGCAGGTCATCGCGTCGCGTCGCATTACATCTGTAGATCGTATAGGACTGCCCTCGTGCAGTCATCATCAGAATGTCGTTATCACACCCTCTGTTTTTTATTCATTGGCACTGCAAATGGGAAGGTGGGGTAAGTGGGGAATGGTGGAGTATCAGCAGGATGATGGGACGGTGTCAACATTTTTCAACTGTCTTAGTAGTTATTTGACCGTCTCGAGATCCCTAGGGACTCTTCATGTTTATACCATAAAAGTTTTTCGGTCATAGAACTGCTCTAGATGAACCTTAAAGCTTTCCATATCAATGAAATCATAATCCTCGTTGACACATACTTAGGTTGATTTTCAATATAATTTTAATTTGGTTTAAAATAAGTTCTATAAATTACACTTGACCAGAATTTCTTTGTGACAACTGTTCTATAGGAAATAGCACATACATGGGTTCTCCTTTACAAGTCTTACAACCTTACCAATCTTGCCACACAGTAGTTTTATTCTGATAGCTCAACCGAAACGAAAGACTCCAGCTTTTGTATGGATCCTCTATTATATATTGCATCAATTCTTGTATCGATTGTGTCAAGTTCATCTGCCGCCTGATTCAGTCATGAACCTAGTATCAGAAATGGACTTAAAAAGTATATACCCGTAAGGGGCACACTTGGCTACAACCCCTATAAACTGGACAAATTTACACGTTATTTAGGTGGTGCTCCAATCGTTCGTGCGACATTCAAAAATGTCAAGATTGGTTTGCTTCTGCAACACAGCAAAAAATTAGTGCTTATGCCGACAAAGACAAAACATCATCGTACTATCCTACTTACTCCTTTTTCTATTTGTATACACTTGTCTCTTTTTTCCCCGGATCTTGAGTTAAATGTCATATCTGTTAGATGATTCATATAAGGATTCCGTAGTTGAGTTAGGTTCGTTGCCCCAAATTCAGTACCAACTACTACCCTTAACTGTTATTTGATTGCCACGACATCTGTCAAATTCATACAGAATGGATCAACGCATTGAACCAAACTAAACAGCACACGGCACTTTACGGACGGCGGCGGCTGATAAAATACTCGGAAGCAGTCAAGTAAACTTCGATGAGAAGAACATTCAAGATGTTCTAGACTCTAGACGCATCAATAGGTCAATAACACTCCGCATCAAACGACAATGACTCGAATTGAAACGCATCTCCCAACTAGACAACAACCCAAATAAACGTAGAGTCCATGACCTGGCGAAATGACCCGCTCCACTGACGTCACAAGACGTATCGCCGCCGTGATCGATGACGGACTGTCAGCTGGCAATGTCAAGGCCGCGGTTGACAGCTGTCACCCGGATCTGACAGCGGCTGTCAGTGACCGGGTGGTGAAAAACGCGCGCCGTCTGCCGTAATGGATGGGCTTCCGGAGCGGCCATGTTTCTTGCGGTCGTCGAACTCTGGCCGATTTTTTATTGTGAAATTGATTGATGTATTTATCTATCTACTTGTGCCTACCTGCCCCCAGTGTAGAGGACTTGGAGATTTATTGTTTAGAGCTGTTATTTGTATCAATGGATACTTATAATGAGCCTAAAGGAGTCCGACTTGTGTTATAGACAATGTTAGCTTTGCTGCAGTCGTTAATCATTGTGGTGCAAAAAGTTGGAACTGTGGTTGAACTGATTTCGGTTCTTAGTGACCGTTAACTTTGAATTAGCGTCATTCATCACCGATGATGGAGCTGTTCATGATTTATCAGGATTAGCTTCTGTAGTTTGATAAAGATTGTCATTAGTCAGAGATTCCACGTTCAAGTGCAATAATCACTGTGAACCGGTTTAAAGGAAGCCGTTTTCAGCGAAATTACTGGAAATTTAAGAAGCTACCTCGAATCTCTGACTTCACATGCCCACAATAGATCCTGACCTCTAAGTAGAACTCTCTGGAGAAACAAGAACTAGGAGTACCATGGCCCCACAAGCACAGAGACACGGAGATACCAGTGTTTCACATAATTCCACGCCCTGTTCTAGAATCAAACCTCTCACGCTTTGCAGTCGTTTCCTCGCTACGCCACGGACGCCGCAACGGGCTAATTGCATTACCTTCCTGCAAAGTTCAGTAGCTTCGAACAAAGCATCGAAAAGTACAAAGAAAACACACAAAGTACGGCTAAAAAGTACAAAGTACAAGTGAAAAGTACAAAGTATGTACTTACATGGTTTTCTCCATTAGAGGCATCGGAAGCCAAACCCAAACAAACAGGAGTAGGTATGCTATCGATCTGCCGTACCTACGGATGAGTTATGCGCAGCCCCACCCCTGCCAGCGACCCCTGCGAGGGGTGGCCACTTCCACCCCTACCCCCTTGCCCTAAGATACATTTTCCATCGACAGCTCGAGTTTTTCTTGGGACATTCCAATGTCTGTGCTCTGGGAAGACAGTGGGAATTTGAATCTTATTCTTTGCTCTGTAAAGACTTGGGCGGGACGCCTTTCCTAGGGCGGGAGCAATTACGCGAGCGGTTTTAAAAATGCAGCTTTTTTCGCTTTTTTCTCCTTTTTTTCTACATTATTGTTTTGTGAATGATGGACTCTGTGGAAGCGAGGTATTTTTGGCATCGAATTGGATTCATGTTTCGGTCTAAAATAAGTACATTTTAAACAGACGCCCCTCTCTGAACACTAAATCAACAGAGAATATAACGGGTGGTCTTGTCGCTCGAAGTGATTTCTTCCAGTCTAATACAAATACGAAATTTATTTATTCACATAAAGTACTTATACAGCTTTGTTTTTAACCCATAAGCTCCTGAACTAGAGTAAATTCGGCATAATTGGATAGTTACTGGAAATGAGAAACTTATAATGTTTTGCATTACATATTATTATGTGTAACTGTACATATCAGTGTCTATGTTATGTGTCTGTCTATGTGCTGTCTGTCGGTTAATACAGAAAAAGCGTGACAGTATGTATGTATATATAAGTACGTATATTTATCTGTAAATGAAAATAACATAGCTTTACGTCAACTCTTCGACCCTTCTGTCTATAGAAACTTTGATTTACAATAAATACCAATCGACTCTACCATCTCTACATACAGCCAGTCTATACATATTAAATCAATCTTAACAACAAGTCATGAATATCTAATTTAACGTTTTCCAACAATCTAATAATGAAACCAGTGGAGGGTTCCCAGCCATACTCTACCTAACTCTACATCCTTCACAAGGCAATTTCCTTAATGGTGCATCGGCAACTCCTTAACTGCCTTCGTACCCAATGGCTGACGTCTCTGCTTTTATATTTTGAACTCTACATTATGTTAAATTTTAAAAAATACGTCACGAATTCACAATCATAACTAAGACCTAACTAGAATTCGCTGTGTCTAGGGAATTAGGAATTGCAAAGGCAATGAATGGTCTTACAAACACGCAGTGTGCTAAAACCACGTGGCGCTCGCCATCGTAACAATGACCTGCTCGTTAAGGTATTTAGTATTTTACCAAATGAGCCACTTCTTTTTGGGTCAATGAAAAGTTCCTTGATTGATACTGGGTTTCAACCACCTTTCTACCCGACTCTACTTACTCCTACTAAAATTATAAATGCAAAAGTATGTGAGTGTGTTTGTGCTACTGTCTTAACATTAATAGTTATCTGAAGCAGATCACACTAAGCTGTAAGACCATACATTTTGACAGTAATTTTTTGCTCTACCTCTAAGTTTTATTTGTTAATAGAGTTCATTTATCTCGGTAAAGGCTCAACGGACTTTGACGAAATTCAGTTTGAAGATAATCTAGACCTCTAAATAACACTTGAGATACTTTTCAACCGCAGACAAAGTCGCGGGGCTCAACTACCATTGTATAAATGTATGGTAGAGTCGATCGATTGTTAGGGAGAGCTATTGGCCCGCCATTAAGGAAATTGCTTTACAGAGATGTAGAGTATAGCTATGTGAAGCGTCTGGGAACTCTACCAGTGTTGCAAGTCTCTAACGAACTGTGACGTGGCAGTTGTATTTGTAGAGTTAGCGGTGAGTTTTGAAGCTTTACCGACTAATTTAGTAAATCAAATACTAAATTAGCATATTAAATTATTTAACGTGTTTTTTACGTTATTCTGTTTTGAAGTATAAATATATTATGACGTGCAAAAATTTAAGTTTCGTCGGGAATCCGATAGTGAGACGTTGTTGGTTTTGCTATTTTTTTCTCAAACTTGTGTTTCTTCAAGTGTTAATGTGTAATATCGGTGGAATATTAGTCATTGAGTGTTCGGTAACGTGCACGAGTGTGAGCAAATGATATAAACCCGAAAGCGTGTCACTTCGTATTTTTTTCAAAACTCCCGCTTCACTGAATCGTGATTTGACTATTAAATATTCGACTTGACTACTTGACCACGAGGATTGCTTTAATGCTATGACGTTTCTATTGTGATTTTATGAAATACTTAAATTGTAATATACTTGACACTGGCTAAATGCACAAAACGCGCGAAGCCTTAACTAAAACAAAAAAAAACGCGAGCACTAACACGAGTTGGAATAGTAAGAAAAACAATATCATTACTCCACCCCATTCGAATCTCCCGCCGCGTCGCGACACATGTGATACCTACGATTCAGCCTAAAAACGCAACATTAGCTCTTCCCGCCTTTCTAATGGATCCCTACTCTCCCAGGACCTTTGCGTCATTACGCAAAAAAAAAACATAAAAAAGAAAAGAAAAAAACCTCCTGGGAGACCGAAGGTGTTGCCACCCCATTTTCTTTCCCCAAAACGGGGAGGCAATATCATACACCATTAGCAATTTCGCTTACTTTTTTAACGGTGTCACACTGTATAAATATATTATTATTGTGTGACGCAGCAAATACAAATGGTGTTACAGAAAAAAACATTGATAAAATAGGACACTTATTGTTCTTATTTTAAACGGTTACAAAAAAAGTAAAAACAAATGCGCTTTTTAATTCTTTAATTGAATAACAATTATGTTACGGTGCAGTAGGTATGCTGCAGCGGGCAACACGGCGGGGGGCGAATTCAGAATTCGAAGTTTAAAAAGAACGCAACCACCATAATTTTCTCGCACGTTATGTTCTTTTTTCGAAATTCGTAATTCGAACAAAAGCGCGCGCCGCGCAATGGTGCATGCATGATTGATAGTGGAGCAATGACGTCGCGCCGCGCCACCAAATGAACATTCGATTTTTGAAAAATAAAGCCCTTGACCTCAAACGGTGCAATAACGAAACGACAAGCCTCATCCCTGACGCCTTTATAGGCAATTTGCGTTTTGTTCTCGCGGCGAAAATGGGAAACTTAAACTGGCGGCCATAATGTAAAATTACATCGGCTGTAGAACTCGAAAATTGCCCTATCGGGGTGAGAGTTGCCATAAACAAATACTAAAAAATCTTGTAACCGAAATAAGGTGCACTCTAAATAAGAATTAAAGTAGAATTGCTGAGGTGTGACTCCCGAGGGGAGACGGAGGGTGTTGCTCGCGACGATATTCATAATGCGAAAAATTGTAATAACCTGGCGAATTTGAGCGGAGGTGGCAATACCGGCGTGTTTATATGAGGGCTCGACCCCGCGAGGATTTGTCGCGGAAATTGTCTAAATATGCCCTTATACTAGGCGTGTGTGACGCTGTATAATAATAACGCCTTATTTAGGTAACTACAGCGTGTATAACGCTGTGTAGGTATACAATAAGGGCTTATTCAAAGCGTGTATAACGCTATCGAAAAAGAGTTGTATTCACAGCGTTTGTGACGCTGAATATAAAAAAAACCCTTAATCAAAGAATGTGGTACCTACGCTACTACCATAATATAACAAAATTTACAACGTGTGTAACGCTGTGTATAAAAAGCTATATTCCGAGCGTTTGAGACGCGCTATGGTAGTAAAGCTTTATCCACGGCGTGTGTGATGCTTATAATATTATGGTAATCATAGCCACATGCACTGGGATATATGCAGGTTATAAAGAAAATTGGAAATGTACCAACCTTCCCATGCATTGTATACCTGCATTACACTAACAATATACATACATACAAAGATATTATAGGAGTATTAAGTATACATTACTAGAGCCAATATGTTTCATAAGATTTGTAAGTTGCAACACTCACGTACCTATTCTTATTTCAAAGAATATATAAATGCTTCTTGTAAATACTTTTTCCAGGCCTAATAGCTTTAGATTTATTCACCAATCTCCCGCCACAACCAATGATTAAAGCCCAATTACCGCACAAAAACTCCCCAAAACAATGGTAACGTTTCGCGTTAAGCATGGCAATTAACATACATAATTCTTTTTTGGAAATTAAAACAATTGATACCTACGGAACTGTTTTGATTCTATCATTCAGAGTTCTAATGATAGATCCCCGAATCAAACGTTGGATCTCTGGGCGTATTTTAGTAACCGACAATTATTTTTACGGAATAACTATTAATTATTGTTTTAACTCGTCCGCTCAGTGTTGCCAGGTTGGGGATTCAAAATGGTGGATTGGTGGTTTGTTAATTTGCTTAATTCGATGTTTTGGATTGAGTTGAAGCGGGGTGAAGATTGTTGCACCTAATTATATGTTTTTTCGAGTTTGGTATTCTTTTAGTTTGACTTACAATGAGAATTTCAGTCATATAACATTTAAATGAGAGTGGCAAAAGTGGAAAGGTGGTGGTAAATTTTCGTTCGGTGTGGTGGTCTAAGGGGGAGGCCTATGTTCAGCAGTGGGCATCTTCAGACTGTAGACATTTGAATGCATATTTATATATTTTTTTATATCGCTAACCATCCTCAACAATCAAATCTTATAAAATTATGTTGAACATGTGTTTGTATAGTCAAAGTTCACATAGCAAAAACTAAATGAAAAAAAAACGAATAAGTTTTAAAAAATTTACAATCATAAATGAGACATTACAAAATTTTAGTGAAAAAACATTATTATTTTTATAGCTTATGTTATTGAGAATCACTATAACAGTCGACTACACAATCAAAATTAAAAATAAACGTTTCTTATTAGCATTTCACTGTCAATTTCATAGTTCTTATTATTATAGCATAAATAATGTAGGTACCTAACATCTACGAATACTTAGCCTAACATAGATACATAAACATTATTATAACATTTCAAAATCCATATCCCTCGCACCTGCCATACCTGCGTCCCGATGTCCCCATTCTCACAATAAATCACGAGTTTTTATGCTTTTTCTGAATCTCCCGCTTTGTGCCGACTCCCGGCCCGTCTGGAGTATCCACCGCTTTTTGGGGCATTTTTTTTTAGCTGGCAATAACTCACGTAAAAGATCTGTTATGGCGTTTTAAAATGTTATTGTCTACTGGCTAGTCTAGTTTAAAGGACGCGAGTATTGTTTGTTTTAATGGAATTGAACAAAAAACACTATTAAAGTATACTATAACTTTTTCAATACCTATCCTATAGAGATGCTTATTAAAAATAAATCTAAGTACCTACCATGTTCATTGTTCAATCGTAATTTTGTTCATTCGAGGTTCCGTCAAAATGTTACTTAATTCTAGAAAACCAATAAATATTTTTTTATTGTTTTCGTTATAAAAGTAGAAACAAACGCTATTATTATTATTATATATATATATGTTATTATTCTAAGGAATAAGTGCTAACTGTCTGCTCTCTCGTTCCAGGCAAATGGTGTCCGTCGCGGCGGGAGTGGTCGTCCCCGCCGGACGTGGCGCGGCGGGTGTACTCCTCCGTGTTCCTGGGCAGCCCGGGTGAGTACCCAGGTACGTGACGGGGCTGGGGGGGGGGGGGGGGGGGGTGACTTGCGTTTTAAAATGGAAAATAAAATTTTATTTATAATTTTTGAAAAAAAAAATAAATTTTTTTTACGTCAAATTGTGAGAAAATTTTCAAAATATTTGCTTTTTGCAAAATAACACGTTTTTTTTTAGTTTAATCAGGTCTCTAGTGTTTTTTGTGAGTGGGTAAAAATATTGTCATACTTTAATTCTATTTATTGGTGATGTCTTTTAACAAATTGTACCTACTTAATGTGCACAAACTGAGCAAGAAAACGAAATGCCACTTAATATTCCTTGTCAAAATACGTTACAATATTTTTATTCAAATACATTAGTGCAAAAAACTCATTGAAATGGGCTGCAGTTTAGAAATAATCATTATCTCAATAAATCATCTCAGATTTATTTAATTTCACTAACAAGCAAAGAAAGCTCACTGTCCTCTTAAAAACTGTACAATTTCACAAAAATACTTAGTAACAAAAACTTTACACAAACTTTACATAAACAATAGTACTTTATATAAACTCAGAGTTTATATAAAGTAGAAAAATTGCTACAAGGCAGACGGTTTGAAAAAATAATGGGCTGCCATTAATCAAAACTAAAAATGCATAGGTACCTATTAAAAAGTGTCTAACTAAACGTCCGAGCTCAGTTTGGCTAGAGCTGGATTAAAAAATAAAAAATTGCTTACGTCTAACGCGTAAACACTTTACATCTGAAATGAGTTATGGATGCGTGAAAAATGTGTCTAACTTTTCTTTGTTTTGGCATAATAATTTTTTGGCCTAGACGCCTAGCTTAACTTTCGAAGTTAAAACGCAAGTCAGTCCCGTATACATAATAATATTATTACTAATGTAAACTTGTATTCTAAAACCAATTACCTAGTACCTATAATACACTATTGAATTTGAAATACATAATAATTGTTGTTTCGAATTCGATTCTAATTTGATTGTAGTTTATATTTTTTCACGTACCTATTATAATAATAACTATAAATTATTTTTCACAAATACACCACACTAAAACACAGTCTGAGAACTACCACATAGACTAAAAAATGTTTGTCTGATTTTGTAACATCGAAAATACAATAGGTATTATCAGTAGGTATACAAAATAATTCAGTAGGCTGTATAAAGTCTGTTCCTTTTTTCGTTAAAAAAAAGTCATGGTACTCTTCATAACCAGCCAGCAATGTTTCTTAAATCTTCAATAATAATCGTAACCAGCCAACGTATTCCAAATTCAAACCTCCGACCCGCCATCGCCAGTTACGATGTCGGTGGGCCGGCTACGTCACGCGGAGAAATGGCGCTCCATCCATCACCGTGACGCGCAGAACCGCGCAAGGTCATGTACCCACACACCTACCTAAGTGTAGCCTATGCCTATGATAGATACATAAGTCCAAGAAAAAAAAATGTATTTGACACATGCATAAATAAACCGCGCGAAGTGAAACTTTAAAAAGTATAAAAGAGTTTCGCGAATGTTTTTCGTTCGGCGGAAATAAAAACGATTCATTTGCTTCGGTAGAGTAGGTATGTACCTATATGTATGAGTTCTAGGTAGAGTATCATTTAAATTAACTTGATACTTACCAATATTTTTTCATGAATATTATAACTATTTGCTTTTAAAGCAATCTAAAGTAAATTAAGTGGTCATTGTACGATGACTGAAATACCGAGGCTTTCTAGATATTGAACGAACACACCTAATAAATATGTCTATAAAGCGTTTCCATGTAAGAAAAAAACACTAAATCGGCTCGATAATGTTTCCAATGATAAAAATTCTAATTTCGACGTATTTTTTTTTTCAACCTAGAAACTTTTTTTTTTTTCAATAACACAACTTCAAACATCAAGCCTTACTAGTGAGACTAGTGACGTAACGCAACAGCGAACAGTATCGAGTGGTATCGTTCGGCGGGCGCGTGACAGCGCGATCCATCAGCCGTTATCGCGCCATCTCTCATCTCGGTGTTGCAAGGTCGCGCGGAAAATGTCGCGTAAAACTCTATCCCGCGTGGGGATACCTCGCTGTGATAACGGAAAGATTTATTTTATAGGATTGGGTAAAAAAAGTAGGTATAGTAGGTACAGGGCTTTGAAGCGCTATTTCCGAATAATAGCATTGCGGTAATTTCTTAGATTGTAAGTTCGTTTCACATTTAGATTTATTTGACTATTCCTCTAAAGGAAAATTTTAAAAGTTTCACTCCTAATAAAAATCATTAACTAAAACTTCGACATGGTAACGCCATCTATCGATTCAACCGTGACATACGACTCTCACCGCCATCATTACTCTAAATTACGTGCTACAGCGTCCACATAAAGATCCAATTACTCTGACACGAGAATGCACTTGCACCGTTATAGAACATGGCCATAGCTATCCATTTCACTCTATCTCGAGCATTGACGCCGGTCTGTCTCGCTCTGTTTTAACACGTCAGCGTCATTGCCCGTTTCCATTACACTATATCAATTACCGAACGGACGAGCTTCGCGCGCTTCGATTACCCTTCTATTTTTAAAACAAACCATTCCATTTTCGGAACATTACAAAGTCACCGTGCTGTTTATGCGTATTTGCGAACAACACGGCGCAAAAGTAAATTGAATCAGAAAAATGGTAGTCCATTTATTTGGAGGCAACAATTTCGATTTTTATCTAACGCTACAAAACACCGAAGACGGATTAACAATGGATAGCGGCAACGGGAAGACAACAAAAAGTGCGACGGAAAGAGAAGCTCGAACGAGTCGTGTCCGTCTTCAGTGAGAACGGAGCCGGGCGAGCGAGAGCGTGCGACGTTGTCTTTACGACGTGCGAAAGAGATAAAACAATTCCTTATGTCGCTATTCTTAGGTCGTTTGCGCGTTCGAAATGGCACTTTAGTCGCAAACGTTAAGGTCGCAGTTTCATTGTTATGATTGGGCATTGACGATTGTGCGGTAACGTAACGGAATGTTATAACTTCATTTGTCCGTGTTCCAAATTAGGTCCTTGAGTCGTAAAAAATAAGGTCGTCGTTCGTTTGTAGGTGTCGCGTGTGATGTGCGCTGCGAGGGTTGCCATGGCGACGGGCGCGCTGGAATGCTCGCAGGCGGGAGAGCCTGGGTTGCCCGCTCCAACGGTGTTTTTACCTAAATTAGTAACAAAAACAATGCTCTCCGCTCCCGATAATGAGTTATGGATGTGTGCGGCGGGACGCATGACCGGCTGCCTGTTTTATTTATGTCGGCGTAATAATATTGAACATTATTGTAGACTGCTCTCTGCCTATGACATAATCACGAGGCTCTCGAACCGTAGTACCTACCTACATTGTTCTTGGGGAGGTCATTGTTGATTTTTAATAATAATGAATAGAACTCGATGGGCTGATGAATAATTTCTTAGTAATACGGATACAAGTAAGTAGGTAACAGTAATTTATTAACACTTACCTAACTATAGGTAGGTAAAAAAGCTCTTACTAATCCCCTATCCGCTGATTGGTTCATCTGATTCTCGACTGAACCTGCTGCTATGTTATTAAAATTCGTCTTACCTCTAATCACGAAAAAAAAACAAACTATAATTTAATATTCTCATTTCGAATTCGGAAATTAGACGGCGACAGAGATGGCGAGCGGGCGATACGCGAGAGCGAACGAGCGAGCACTAAATTGCTCAATTTGTGCCTCGGCTCATAAGACGCCTTTAGGTCCTTTTTCAAAAATCCAATGAGATCGATCGCGCGCCATGTCCGCAAATTAGAGAGGGAATCGTTGTTCGTTAGCGACCGTTCCGCTCCGAAACGCCGCAACCGCCACCCGGAGCGGTTCCAATCCCACCTCTACCGCGACCACCTTGGACCCACCTCGCGAACAACTTAATCTTAATCTACGTCGCAGTCAAAGCTCACCGACATTGCGCGCAAATGCATTTCAGTATTGCCAGTCTCGAGGCGCTCATTCCGCTCGAACCTTTACCTACCTAATGCTGGGGCCACACGTAACGTCATCGACAACTACATCGCTTTGAATGATCCCATTGATTCATTGCCATAAAGTTGACTGGCCACACTATCGTCTTCGTCAACGGCCAAATTAAAAACAAAAAAAAAACAAGTCAACGTAAAAAATCGGGATATTCAACGGCAATGCCAATGCCATATCCCGGAACGTCAAAAAATGACGTCAAACAACGAGATAGACAATGGGATATCACGATACGTGTGGCCCCAGCAATACGGACGTACTTAGTCGCCTCTGTTGGACGTATCCGAGGTCATGCTCGCGCGAAAATTGCACTCGAGACTTCATTACGTCCAGGACAATGGCTCGACGTTTATATACTTTATACTTAGCTAGTTTATAATGTTGGCGAACGGCGCTATTAAACTCAAGTGTATCTATTCCCTCGGCGGGCGATCGTAACAGATACAAGAGATGAGATACCGCGCGAATTTCACTCGCAAACCAGTTTTTCTCCAGTTAAATTACTCTCGGCTCTTGAGCAATTTAAATAACAGCCCGTGATTCGTTGTGGCGTCTAAACGAGCGCTAAAACTTTACATTGTAACGAGTATCGATATGGAATCGAGACTGGTATCGATATTGTTCAACTAACGTGCTATTTACTGTTTATTTTGGTTCTCACATTCTTGTAACTTAATTGGTATAAAAATGGACACGATCATCACTAGTTAGCGAGTTTAATACAGCATAGGTAGCAGAAAGATTTTATTGACAGTCGTTCCGTCGATTTAGATGGACTATTTATGTGTGGCCAGCCGTAAAATATGTGTCGCAGAACAACATGGTAACTCAATAAACGCTGCCTTTACGGAAGTGAAGTAAACAGAGAGTCGGGCGATCGTAAAAATGTCGTAAAACTGGCAATATTAATAATGAGTATCCATTTCGTTGATATCTCCTTACGAAGCATTGGAAAACGGTCGTGCGGTCGCGTCGCGTCGCGGTCGCGGGTCGCGTCGCGTCGCGGTCGCGGGTCGCGTCGCGTCGAGGTCGCGGGTCGCGTCGCGGTCGCGGGTAGTCGCGCGTTTATCTTAATTTTTACCGGTCGGCGGTCGCCGCGTGAGAATGCAATTTGTAAGTTTCGCTCGGCGCGACCTGCGACCCGCCGCCCGACGATCTCCGATTATATGCTAATACACCAATAAACTTTCGTTTATGTAAACGAGTACGGAATGAAATTCCCATAACGTTCAATGTTTATTGCGGCTGTCTATGACTAACGTAATCTCGAGCCGGCATTCGTGCCTACGCCGGCCGAGCCCTAGGTGCGGGGAGAGACGCCGGCGGTATCGACAGCCTTGAACGCATAAAAGCGCAATTCAGTAAAACGCAGCACACCCACGTCTTCATTAAAAACGCTGGCTTATCGATAAAATCGATCTTGTTACGAACAATGAAACGCGTCGAAACAAAAACCGGCCGAGCGGTAAACGAATACGAGAAACGTAATCGGGGCGAACGTCGCACCAAATAAAATAAAACCTCAATCAAAAATGTAAAGGCACTCGGTATCATAACCGGAGCGGTGCGTCGACCCGGCCGCCATATGAAAACACGAACCGTGTGGGTTACACGGCCGCTAACAAAAAAAAAACAAAAGAGTAATAATGTAACGCACTAAGTATCCGTCTTAAAAATACGCCTCGATCTCCGTCGCGCGGCGCAGCATTAGCGCGCTGCTCTCTCGCGCGGCGCCGCGGCAAACCGGACCTAGGGCCGACGGCGGAGGGTCGAGAGTCGGTCCCCGGCGGCGAGCAGTGCGGGGCCGGGGGCGGGGGCGCGCGGGGTGCGGCGGTGATGGATGGCCCAATCAGGCAGCGCGGCGGTGCCGGCCGCGCTAATCGAGCAGTGCGCCCCGAGAGCCGGACGCACACAGGCGCGCCGCACACAGCCTGCGGCCGCCGCGATCTCGCCCGCCCGATACCACCGCCGATTACACCTAAAAGCGCATCGAGAACCTCACGGAGATAATACATAATACCCTCCGCGAGGGCCGCCGGCCGGGTCCGCCGGTTCCGGCGGAAAATCGATGGAAAACAGTCGAGACGACACAATCGGGAGGGGCGTGCGAACAAAACGGGACTGCGTCCGATGAATAACGCCGTATTTACGTCTATATCCGGCGGCGGATCGATAGCCACCAACTGTTGTAAACAACCGGGCGGGAGCTGGAAAAACGGCGAGCGCCACCCGAGGGACTATTAACGGCCACGTGACTAATTTCGGGAGCTGTCACCGGCAGCCGGCCACGTGGCCGGCCCGCACGACGCCCGCACGCGCGCGACCCGCGCGGCCGCGGCTGCGACAACTATTGACTCGTCACCCGCGCCGCGCACTCCGATGCGAATCCTTCAAACGCGTCCGATCACCTGCCACAAAAACACAGAGATAGATCACGGCGAACGATTAATTATGTCCCGTCGGCCGACGAAAAGGATCTTTATAAATCAACGGACATCGCATTTTATCCTTAAGAGACCTCTCTCCCACTAATCCCGACGGAATTGAAACGAATCTAATGAAACGGGAATACGTACAAAAAAAAAACACGCTACATCTCGATGCCCTACAATCATTTTAACTTTTTTCCGACGTTCGCTCTCGAGGCGTATTTTTTATTATTTTTAATTCTGTCTCTGGACTTGTGTTTCTTTTCTTTTTTGTTGCCTTTTCATAAATATTTTAAAATCGGATTCAGCCGGGGACAGGCGAGGCGAATGGATTAGGATTTAGATATTTTCGGGCGAGTAATTTATGCCCCTCTTTGTTGAGATATGAATAATGAGAGGAAGATAAATCTGTAGTTTGCCTTTGGCGAGCGTAGATGCATCGGGTCGGCCTAGTAAGTAGTATTCGCTGCGTATTGTCTATCTCGATCCGATGATATTTGTTTTCATCGTTCATTAGACAGCTTTGTTCACTATCAAACCGGCAGCTTATTGAAGCCGCCATTATTGTCTTACCGCACCCGCCGAGCCTCCGCGTCTCGCACGACGAGTAGTAATAACCCGACGGTTTCTCAATTTTATTGTAATCCAATTTAAAAACGGCCCCATTTAAATTCCTATACAAATGATCTCGACCATAAAGTACCAGCAGCTATTCCAAATATGTGCCTCGTTTAAAAAGCCCTTAACGAAATTATTAATGTAGGCAACAAAAAAGGGTCAAGCCGATGATTTACCGACGTCAATTTTGACAGCTCGTAGTTTTGTTTGACCAAAATTATAGTAATTTTGACGAAATATCCATACTTAAAATAAACGCTTGTTAAAAAACGACTCGGTGGTAGATTCGGGCGTTTAGTAATAGGCGCAGAATGCGAGGAATGCGGCCCGCGCCGTGTCGTACCGAGCGATCGAGCCGCGGTTTTATTTCGCAAACATCGATTTAATCGCGACCCTAACTAGTAAAAACAGTTTTAATTCCAATAAGACGCCCGCTGATATTTATTTTTATCGCGTCCCAGCGGTATGACGGACGCAATCGCATATTATTCTGCTTATTATAAGATTTTATATCGACTATAAAAAGGCCGCGGCTCACCTACGCGAGCTCCCCCGGTCACTTTTTGCCGACTGACAATATTTTTGCATCGAAATAAAGGCCACTTTTTATTCATAAGCGGCCGTTTCGAACGTGCAAAAATAATAATGAGTTGCATATAAAAATCGTGAATTTATACGAGCCGCGTCGCCGAGCTTAATATGATTTCTTATAGCGAGAACTCCTTATTAAATAAACTTTTAACGAAAATTATGTCCCCGTACGCGGTCGCCCATCACAATAAAAATGGGGATTTGACAAGATTAAAATTGTAATTCAAGTTATTCCCGACGTGCGTATATTGCTGCTTCGCTACGGTTTATTTTTTACTTTTTTACTTTTTTTTTTGGTTTATTACTTTTTTTTTTGGATGCGTAACTTCGATTCAGTTGTAAGTCTTGTAAGATGTATAATCCTAGACATTGGAAACTTTAAAAATCGACATAAGTACTTAATTTTTATTTATTGCAGAAGTTTGTAAATAAGACTTAATGGAAGACCAACAGTTTAACGTTAGCATCTCTTCTGCTCTTAGGAACTGCAATGTAGTGAGGTTTTTAGTGATTATTTCCTGTATTTTACCTAACTTTTTATTACGTGTCAGTGAAGAATTCTTATATTGTATTGTATAACAATTTTACACAGCACTGTACTGCTACACTGCTTGCTACTTAAGCCATTGTTTAATAATAAATTATGGTAATGTATATGTTAAAATTCGTTATTAAATTAATCGTCAAGTAAAAAAAATTCACATTATTTGTTAAAAACTTTAACATCGTTCAATACTTATAACTTAACATAATAAAATAATCCTGTTTCAATCTTCTCACAACATCCACGAGTTTCCACGCATAAACGTCAACCAATTTAAAATCTATCTTCCCCGTTATTCTCCCACAACTGGGTGGAGTTCCCGTTAGCTGGCAACACCGGCACCGCCGCCATTACAGGAGATTACCTCAAATGTAATGTGTCGGTGATTTGAAATAATTTCGCGGATTATACCACGTGTTGTGTCGTGTTAATCAATAGATAACTGTGCAATAATAATATCTAGTGGATTAGAACATTTTGAACACCGAGATGGGTGTTAGAAAGCTAACAACAAACCTTTGTGGTTACTGAGAGAAGTTAAAAAAAGGTTAGTTCTAAAAAGTTTCCTGCCTGTCGCAACATGAACCACAGTTAATAATAATAGGTAGACACATAAACTATTCCATTTTGTTCGTTTCAATATCAATAAATAAATTGGCCACTTTTTATGGCTACCACAAGGCATTTACGCAAACGCGTCGCTCAAACGGCGCAAAAGCAAACCATAACCACATGTCTCAGGTTAGCTTTGTGGTTCACGCGATACTTAGTTTGCCTTAAAAAAAACACCAATAAACAACGCCGTAACGAGGTCTAGAAAACCATAATAACGAGTGAACAAGGTAAAATGCATCCTACTTGCGGTCGGATGAGTCGGCAGACCGCAGGCAGTTTTGTCACTGGCCGGTTAGAAAAGAAAACTACCTCTCCGTCTCCCGCTTGGCCATTTCTTTAACACTGGCCAGTAGAAAAAGAACTAGCTAGCCTTTCACGCTTGACCACTATGCTTAGCACTGGCGGGTAAAAAGAAAACTTTTTTTTCTCATACTTTACCATTTGTACCTACTCCTCCCTCCCGCTTAACCGTTTGAATATAGAATTGATACCTATTATAATTATTATAAATAAAGATAGTCTAACGTTCGATATTCAAACGATCGCCTCCGGGGTGTTAGCACGATTCCAACAGTTAATTGAAATTGTTTCGAATCGATTTTATGTGCACGTTCCGCTACTCGGCAATAGATGGCGGTGCTTGATGAGTTATGAATCGTATTGTAAATGTTGATCCTTGATCATGATTATGTTTCATAAAACTACTTGTTAGTTCAGAATAATATATGAAAGAGAGAATAATAGAAATTATTTTGTGGCGTTAATCTAGAAGCGTTATCAGAAATCGGATCACAATTTCGTCGTTCGGAATGAAAAAAATCACAAATTAAGTTTTCATAGAAAAAACATTCACTAATAATATTAAAAAAATATTTTCAATCCAGTGTGTAGTAAATAGAATACAGCATCGAAAGTTTCAACTTTTGAGTATTCATGTCTCGGGAGCACATTAAATGTTATTTAGACATAATCTTACTTACTTTATTATAAACGCGAAAGTTTGTAAGTATGGATGGATAGATGGATGGATGGATGTTTGTTACTCTTTCAAGTAAAAACTACTGAATGGATTTTAATGAAACTTTACAATATAATATATCATATATACAATACATCAGAATAACACATAGGCTACAATTTATACAGCTATTGTGTGAATTGTCTAAAATATGACGATAAGTGTCAAGTAAGTAGGAAAAAATCTACCATCTGCGCGCTATTCAGGCGTGCGCTGCCAAAACCGCTAGAGCTATTACATAATTATTATTACTATTATGTAATGTATGATGGAAATGTTTATCTTAAATAGTTCTACAAAAAACCCCTCCACAGTATGTATCTATATCTTATGTGTAAGCCATTATAGACAAAATAGTGCACCATAGGAATGTGTGATTTTAATGTCATAACGTTAGTTCTTTTCTACGTCACGCTAATAATTATTATAAGCTGCTCTAAATACTAATCCTGCGCAGACGAAGTCGCGGGCACCAACTAGTGTTATTATGAAACAATGTGAAATATAAAATTGAAATTAAAACTTAAAACTAAAACTAATTAAACCTACCGCTACCAATGGGCAACGTTCCCAAAATGCGAAGGAGAAATAAATATTACATTATACCTACATTGTGGTTCATTATAATATGCATGGAAGTAATAATGCAAAAAGAACACGTGGATCGTGACTAGGTAAGTAAGTATGCAATCTTTGTCACGACGACATTTTGGACTCGAGCCTACGAGAGAGACATTTTAGATATATTATAAATCTATACTAATATTATAAAGAGGAAAACTTTGTTTGTTTGGTTGTAATGAATAGGCTCCGAAACTGCTGAACCGATTTGAAAAAATCTTTCACTGTTGGGAAGCTATGCTATCCCCGGTACACAGGCTACCTTTTATCCCGTAAAAATTAACGGTTCCCGCGGGATAGTAGTTAACGCGGGTGAAACCGCGAGGTGCTTGTAATTTATAAATATACCTACCTATTACGTTTCTAGTTTTCTAAACACGAGATAAAACAAGTAACAAGATGTAAATAATAACATAAATAGGGCAGGGCTCCACCTGCCGCGCGGCGCGGGTACCAGGCGCCCATAAACATTGAAGAGATGGCAAGCGCGCGGCCATTTGCATACGATGTTCAATTACGATCCCGGAATATGGAATGCGTTATTGTAACCAGTTATATTGTTATGCTTTCTGGGTAAACCGCCTTCGCGTGATCGTTTCCTGGTAATCTTAGTTCCTTGGCGTTTGTACAAGTACCAACCTAAAGATAACAATTAAGTTTTAGAGGTGTGTGTTGAAAGAACGGCTAGAGAAGTTGTCTTAGTTTTTTTTGCAATAAGAAAGACATAGCATTGAAGTATTCTTCGTGGTCAAGTAGTCAAGTCAATTATTTACATAGTCAAAGTCACGATTCAATAAAGTGGTGGATGCTTTACTGAAAATTCCTGGGAGTAAGTACCTATTGGAAAAAATGCGAAGTTACACGCTTTTTGGGTTTATATCATTTACCCACACTCGTGCACGTTACCGAACACTTAATGACTAATATTCCACCAATATTGCACATTAACACTCGAAGAAAAACAAGTTTGAGAAAAAAATACAAAACCAACAACGTCTCACTATCGGATTCCCGCCAAAACTCTTTATTAGGTTCACTGAACTGGTTAAAGCTTAAAACAGAGTATAATAATTATTATAATAATGATCGAACTATTTTTACGTCCGTCTTGGAATGAACTCAGCATACCAAAAAAAAAAAGAATAATGTTGTGTCCTCTTTAGACATAAGATAAAATATGAAAGATACCTAACAAAAACATTTTCCATAGAGATATAGATTATTTTTTGTATAAGTATTTCTAGTAGGTACTATAAATGTTATTCTCAAAGTGCGTGCCTCTATTTTTGACCGTATCGTCGCTTCCCATATCGTTGCGTCCATTCTTCTATTCGATAAACGGATTGCTGACCAAAAGTAGATCAATTAAATAACAATAAAATATTCTAGAATTAAATAGTTGTCGTAGCGTACCTAACTGGTATACGTAACATGTAACAAACAGAAAAAATAACGTACTATATAGGTACTATATGTATGTATAAATATAGGTACTTAACTAATATATTAAAATTTAATTACAATACAAAATAACAAATCCTAAACAGGCGGTCGCCATCTGTCATTTTTAAAAATAAAACAAATAACAAAAGATCTCACTAGTGGTGACCATACCATCGACAATGTATAAGTAGATAATGTTAAAATAGCATTTTAAAAGGACAAGTTCTAACTAATACATGTTGAATGATATACCTACCTACCTCTTTTGTTCTATTTTTATTGACTACTAAACGTTGTGAAGCGATGTCACACTTAAAATGTTAATTTATGCTGAATCCGGGAGATTTACGATGCTCTCTAATGATGTAGGTAGGTACACTTCGACGAAACGCTAAACGTGTGACCACAATGTCTCCAGATTGAGATAGTTTACATTATTTATGCGCGGTTAACCGTAAAATGGCAACACTGAGAATAGGCAAGGGCGATGAGCTGTATACAGCCTATGTTATTTTTTTTTATTGTGAATTTTGACCAGTCGCTATTTGTGTAAATCTCTAGAAAAATGTAATTTTATTTCAAGCTTTGAGTTTTTTTTTTGAAATAGTAAAACTGTCGAGTCCCAGTCAGTCTGTTAGTCATAAGGAAATTACATAAAATTACTTTATGTTTGCGTTTGTATCATTTTCCTGTAGGTACGTAACTAGAAAATTCAGGAATATTAGGAACACATAACACAGTAAAATAACACAAGTTTTAAAAACATTCAAATTAACTACGTTACGTTTTCGGTCATATATTAGGTATGTACTACCTTCCATAAACTAGTTTATAGCTCTTTGCATAAACTGTGATTGAAGTACCTACAGGAGTTTTGGCGGGAATCCGATAGTGAGACGTTGTTGGTTTTGTATTATTAGCTCAAACTTGTGTTTCTTCGAGTGTTAATGTGTAATATTGGTGGAATATTAACCATTAAGTGTTCGTTAACGTGCACGAGTGTAGGCGAATGATACGTCATACGTGTTATTGTTGTCACTCAAACTGTCACTTTGACAGTTCTTTTAATATTTATGTAACAAACTTTCAGGGTAATATCGTCACAGACGTAATTAAAATACAAGTGGATAGGTAATATTATTATGTTGTTTCTAATTGTTTTGAGTTCTATATCACCAACTGTCAGTGTCAGGGGCGGTCGTTGATGAGCTGTTTTTTTTTGCTTGCGTCATTGGGGCATGTCAATGACTGTAGACGTCACAATTTGTAATTTATACAAGTTATTTTTAGTTCTATGACGCACTTAGCAGTCGCAAAAATAATGGCAACACTTATGAATTAAGTCATTGGTGCGTCCAAGTAGAGGCTTGCGAGTTTGAATCTCATGCAAGCACGGACCAATGACTTCTCGGACTTAGATTACTCTGTGATTTGGAGGGCACAGCAGTCGGTGCTCTACTGACAGCAGTTATTAAGTCATGTCAGAGGCCTGACAAAGTCTGATACTAGAGTCGAGCGCTACCTGATTCGGCCAACAAACAAACATCTACCTACCCATCGCGTCGGTATGTTTGTACCTTTACTAACAACACAAAAATAAAGTTACCTCACCATCTTGATTCCACCGATTGATTGAACGCAAAGTAACTTGAGAACTTAAGAAATAAAATAAGTTTATACACAGGGTGTCCTTAAATTCCATCTTTTTGATATCACAACGTCTCATCATCAAGGTACATGAGATCGGGATGCAGTATGAGAAGGGTGCAGTAACTCAACTGAGCGTTATTTTTATTTAAAGGTAGCGTGAATCGAATTGAGAGAATTTATAAAGAGGTCGTTTTAAAAATATAATACAACCATTTTATTATTATTTCTAGTATTGGTGCACGTGAAACTATCGACCTCAGTAGTCACCGATGTCAGAGAACTTTGGGCGATTAGACAAAACCTGACACAAGAATAATTACATGATAATATAAATACAAAATATAGTTACATAAGTATACCTACGCACTTTGCCAATTTTTTTCTCAATTTTCGATTGACTTGAGTTAACCTACTGCCGGTACGGCGTACTGTACCCGTCCAACTACGTATCTCTCCGCGTAAATTAATACCTAACAGGAACAAAACGAGCGTGTGTATTTATCAAAAAACCGCGCGGTGTCATCGGCCCTTACGATCACTCGATGTGTACGGACCCAAGCCGCGCTCGCGCAGTGATACCATCTCTGCGTCAGCTGTAGACGATTATAAACCGTAACTTTGAGGAGTATAGTTGAGAATTGAATGGATGGCGAGTTTTTTTTTTAATTAAGAGACATGCGTTTAATCAATACTGGATAGTCAGGAATTCAGGATAGGTTAACGTCCTGTGAGAGGTACTTAAGCTCTCAGTACCTACCTAACATGGGTATATAGCGTTTACTACATTGTATTCAAAATTTAAAAAAAAACTCCTCCAATTACAGCTAACTCAACTAAAAAAGGAATAGGAGACTTGCTAAACATAATATCAGTTGTATTATTAATAAAATAAGTTGTAGTTAAAGGCACTCGTTCCAGACTTAGATCAAATACTATCATTTCATACAGCTCCTAGCAACACTGAGCGCACTAGCATTTGGCGCCAAAAGCCATCCCGTGCGGCTGTCACTGCATGTCGAATGTCAAATTCAAAATTGGAATCGGGATGCGTTTAGATCTAATTGCAATATGCCAGCATTGTGACGAAAACCTATAAACCGCTCTCTTTATTAGGCATAGAGGCACAGGAGGATTATAGACAAGCCAAAAGTCTATAAAGCTTAGTAGGGACAGTAAGAACTTTCAAATTGTAATAGATGATTTTACAAAAAAAATATAGTTAAGATTATTTTTAAATGTTGGTATTTGTATTAAAACGGGGGTTATTAAATTACTTGTTCTGACTTTTCGGGATTTTGGCACTCTGGCTTTTCATTTGCCCCAGCCTGGCATTACGGATGTCTATAGGTGGCAGTAACCACTTACCATTAGGTAGACCCCACGATTTTCAGCCACCGATCTCATAAAAAAAGTATTTCTCATTATTTGGGCGACTTTCATATAGAATTTTAAAACTTCCTTACTGGCAAAGTTCTTTACTGTCTCCCCGTAGCAAAATAAATCGGGTGCAACGCAAACATTCCCGCGCGTCGCGCGCGTCATAAACCCGCGCCATTCGCCATTTCTCCGCCGAAAATAAACGCGCGCGCATCGTTAAATGCACTCTCACTCGCGAGTAATCCCGGATTACGCACAGATTGATGTCAACGCGTATTTGGTGCTCGTAAATACGCGAATATATTCGCCGTATAATTAGACCACGGTTCTTGACTGTATGGTCTGAGGCGTCGCGGCAATAGCTGAGCTCTCGAACGACATGCCTTCCTGGTACTTCTGTAATTAGCACGTCTATTTATTTATCGTGTTTATGAGTTTCTGGTACTTTCGTAGACGCTCTACGGCGCTACGGATCGTAGCTGATCTACGGCTACAACTTTTTCGTTGTTTGTATAATATTAGTTTGCGAAAGAGGTGCGACTATAAATCTGTATAGCTGCGTCTCTTTCTAAAAACGCAACGTCATTGAGGCTGCCGCCATTATGTTAAATAAATTTATTTTAAAATGTCTACATTAGTCAGAAGCGGCCGTGTTACGTTTCTTACCAGGCGAGCATGTCATAAATACAGCTATGAGCGGCCTCACACGGCGCACGGATTGATATCTGGGGCCCTGGTACTTGGATTAATATCTGTGGCTGCGTGGGCGCCGCTACTTATAGTGTTTATGAGCGAGTTTTTTTGCAAAAAGGTAGCCTATTTATGAGGTTTTATATGAACAAGTGACGTAAGGAGGTGCCATAGATAGAATTTTATACCCTGTTGCAAAGCAAAACGACGTATAAGAAAAGCGTAACAAATACCTTTATACAGAGTGGTTACAACGCTACCGCAAAACCATCACAATTACCCGAGTTAGTGTCATGTTAGTGCCCATCAAAACACTCGAGAGGCACTAAAGCGGCCTTTATATCCTCGTATTTATTTTACTACTCTCGATAGATAATAAAACATTTTTCACGTCTTGTACCATCCTTGATCCCTATTCTATCAGGGGTAGGGTTGGCACAGTTGAGTTTTTCTAAGAAGATGATTCTATAAAACTTACATTGCATCATATTAAAAAGAATATAAAAATAAAAGTAAACATGTTTAAAAAACATATTTTCGTTAAAAGCTGATTTTTATAAAACCCAATTGACAAACATTGGGAAACTCATATTTGCATGCATTTTTTAATTAAACAAGAAAACAAAACTGGATTTTCCTGTTTCAACCAAAGGTGGCAACCCTAATCAGAAGGCTTCCTACTGAGAGATCTACACAGAGAGGATAGCCCCCCGCGGCCATTTTATAGTGGATCCGTTCGTTTTACGGTTATACCCCCATTTGATTGCTCCGAAATCAAGTTATTATTAGGACTATCTAGAATCAAGATATTAAATTAGTAATGGCATTTTTAATTACTGTGAACGATGTTTAATGTCGTTGACTTATTATCTATCCATCTTTACTTTTAATAAAGTTGTTAAACCAATAGGCTGATTAGGCCTGTCTGTGATTTCCAAATTAATGCTAAAATTTTAGGGAAACTGTTATTCATAATTATGCATATTAGTACCATTTTTAAGCTTATTGTTGATTTGGTCTGTATGAAAAAAAGTCTCGTATACCTACCTGAAATGACTCAGTGGATATCACTGATAACTACAGAAATGTAAAAACAGAGAAATTAATGAAAAAAATCACGTAATATTATGCCTCATTTCGATTTCTTTTAGGGCTCCGTAAGGTATTAAAATTAAGTGTTTGGCACTATTTCTCCAAGTACGATGTCAACGAAGTCGCTTGCAATACCTAGCTAGGTTTTCCCTAAAATTACATCAGTTCAAAATGGCTATTTATAAACACCCAAAATTATTCACCCCAACCCCTAATGGCCACCATTAGATAATCCGCCAAAATATTCACCGCAGGTTTATTTGCATACCTTTATTAACAAGTGCAAATCAAAATTGCATCACGAGGCAGTCGATCAAGTCGTTTACAGTACGCACAACCAATCTTGGCTTTTTTTTTTGTTTTAGTTATGGCTTCGCACGGTTTGTGCATCATATAGCCAGTGTCAAGTATTTTATTATTTAAGCATTTCTTATTTTCACATTAAGAAAGTCACAGCAATATAGCAATCGTGGTCAAGTAGTCAAGTCAATTATTTACATCGTCAAAGTCACGATTCAGTAAAGTAGTGGATGCTTTACTGAAACTTCCTGGGAGTTTTGGAAACAATGCGAAATGACACGCTTTTTGAGTTTATATCATTCGCCCACACTCGTTTACGAACACTTAATGCTTAATATTCCACCAATATTACACATTAACACTCGAAGAAACACAAGTTTGAGCTAATAATACAAAACCAACAACGTCTCACTATCGGATTCCCGCCAAAACTCAATCTTGGCTTTTCTGAAGTTACTGACAACTGACAGTGACGCTGACTTAACACTTGAAACCTGTGACCCACTGGTGCGTTATAATATCTCTCGATAAAATCGCTTATTATGCGATAACTTCGCCGAGACAGAAGAGAGACGCGGCGATCTTACGAGTACGTCTTGCGTTTTTGCGACATAACAGCGTCATTTATCGTCGAAAAATATCCAAAGATAAAATCTCAGCTGTGTGAAAAGGACACAGGATGCATTATCAGGATATAGGTACATCAATAATATCGGCCTGTATGGTGGTAGTTGATTTATTCGCTCTTTTAGAACACGCGCGTTTCTGAGCGTCAGTATAATCAGAGCAGCCAAGATTTGTGACGCGCGCAACGCCGGTGGCAATGAACCACTTCCCCCAATTCCCCCCATTTGTGCAGTTTAACCCCACACGACCACATCTTCCAGTTTAACCCCATTTAAGCCGCGTCGTCACCAGCTCGGAAACCTAATGCATATTATTGCATATTTTGACGACACCGTCTGGTCCTTTATTAAAGTGCATACGACTGCAAAATGAGTAGCATGGTGCGATTATAAAATATGGTCCCTTAAAAATCGTTTTTTGTGCTCAAACGTATTTAATAAGCTATTAACCTATCTGCGTCTGGAGTGCACGTTGGCCCAAATAAAGCCTATACTAAAAAAAAGTACAATCTGAATGGGTTAGGTATAATTAAAAAAAAATAACCATGTGCTGGTGGGCTCATAACCTATGAGTGAGAGTATCGGGCTGGAGTCCCGTTTAGGACAAATATTTGTGTCAACCATATAAGTATTTGCTGTGGGTGCACTATAGTTACCGATCGTAGTACCAGATTTCCAGTGCATCTTAGTCAGAAGTCAGGCTTTATGATAAGTATTTACATAAAAAAATGACACATGACTCATCGCGTCTAATCTACCGATCTCTGACGGTGTCATATTGTAAGCTTTAAATTGTTTTTAATGACACCAAAAAGCTCATTTTCCCCCCAAAATTAAGGCAACTCGATTACAAGGCGCTTCTAATTAAATCGAAACGGCGGGAAGCGTCAAATAAACATGCCGACTAAAAATCTCCACGGCGCAATCTTAGTGTTAACGCAGAATGGACCGAGGAACTCGAGGATGGTAATAAAATACTGCACCTATCTCGCGGTATCGGGTGTAACGAGACCGTCGGCTATCTGCGCGCAATCCGGACTCTTAGTTAATATATGCGATTTTTATCAGTCCCGCCCGGCCCGGCCCGGCGCGACAGGGTTAAAAATATGCAAAAATCACCGCCCGGGGTGAATATTAAGCAATGTAATATTCCACAATTAAAATTTAAATTGAAATCAATGCGCGGATGAATGGACTCTCCGCTCGGGGGATGGACTGGTTTGATCTTTTGATTTTTTTATGTGTTTAAGGGGCTATTTTTGTCTATTTCTGTCTTTAGAATTACTTTTAGCGCCTGGCGATGACTATGGAAGTCTTTTGTTTGCGCCTGGTGATGACTGTTTTGGTTCATTGAATTAATTTAGCCGTCTATTTTAACTATATAAGTTTCACCTGACTTTCGACGTTTGGTGATGACTATTTTATGGTCAAAAGTTTGACCAGAGTTAAACAGATATTTCTAAAATTTCGTTCACAAAATTGACGTCTATCATTCGCGTTGTCTTACTCAATCCTGGCATTCCTAATCATTTTATTTGTGAATTTGTTATTGAGTTAAAAAAGCTAGGGTTAGACATCGATTCGTGGTGAAATATTTAGACTCATCTGTTCAACGCTGGGGATTTTTTTTGTGGTAAGACGGTAAGTATCTGATCATGACTAATTTAGTCTTTTAATTGGCTTTTAGCTTCCATTTCCATCTATTTGTGGTTTCGGTCATAACTTTAAGTCTGGTGTCATTTTAAGGCAGTCGTTTGAATAACTGCGCCCACGGAAATTCTATTAACTATCAGATTCTAAACCGCCGTTAAACACCTCTAACATTGAGTCGTTTCTAAACCCTTAATTAACCTGCATTCGTAATGAATTCGGGCTCGTCTCGATGCGTGTCACGAACGTATTACATGCCGTTAAAACTGTTATGATATTACACTCTTAAAAGCCCTCTAAGCGCCTCTAATAAAAACAATTATTCAAGTATTTTTATGCATAATATTATATATAAAAATGGTAATAGATAGATAAACTTTTTATTGTACAACACACCACAGAAAAAAACAAAAGTTAAAGCTAGGACAAAAAAAACTTAACATTGTTTTAATGAGTGGACACTTCACTCGGAGTGAATGAATGAACGATATGATGATGAGTTTTTACTTTACGTTCGGTTATCGTTCATCCGATTAAGTTGATTCTACAGAATTTCCATGACTATTTCTGAAATAGAGACAATGATAAGAATAAGAACTCTCAACGTCCGCTTCTGATTGTTTTTACATAAGAAAAAACGGTATACGTGTAAGATTACTCACTACTTCTTTAGCCCGTCAGTGCGTTCTGCTGCTTCACCACGTTCGTGCTGTTTCACCAGCCCCACCGCGCCACCGTCGCGTCGCGTCGTAAAGCGACAATCGCGAGACGCGCTGTAAACTCAAACGTTTAGTGTGTACAAAATATTGGTGGATCGTCTCCAAGTTACGGCGCACTTAATGGACCATAAAGGCACCCCATAACTCGGCTATCGGGAGGATCATTCCGAGTGTTATTCCCTCTTAATTGGCCGTTCCGCCCGGAATCGTCAATTTGAGATATTAAACTAATTTCCAATGCTGTGTAATCGCCGAGACGTGATCCCGGCCTTTGTAAGGGTTGTGTTGCCAGTTGTAAAAATATTCCGATATCGCCGTTTATGTGCAATATTTTTCAGTTTTAAACGGACGTTTACGATTATTGAGGATGGTGGTTTTTAACGAAATTTCACGTTTATTTAATTGGTCCGGTTTTGAGAAATACTTATTTTTGTTATGTGGCCATTGACACCGTAGCTTAAAAAAAATGTTTATTATACAAAAAATAAATCAAATAATAGATGAAAAACTACTGAACTGATTGTCGTGAAATTTATATGAGCAAATCGTGGACGCCGTTTCTTTAAAAAATAGAAATAAAAGGCAGCATCATTTATGAAATCTCAAAAACACAGAAGATAATAAACATTCACAACCTTACAACGAAGTCCCCTCCTTCAAAAAAATTACCAGAAATATTCTTTCAACAACCATAAAAACCCCACCCCGTTTCTGAGATCTATGCATCAAACCGACTCAATCAAACAACTAAAAACCACAACTTCTGCATGAATCCCAAACGAAGCTTATTAACTCGACACGTTGCGTTGTCGCGCGTCGCTGTCGCGTCAGTAATTAAGCGCACGCAGCGCTTTACACCGACAGTAACTAAAGTAAAGTCCTACGCGCGACGCGATGCGACGCGATCGCATTGCAATATCTACTAATGGGACTAATTGAAGGATATCTGACCCGTTACTGAAGTCTGTTCCGGGCGAATCGACCCATAAAGATTTCAGTGGATAATTCGCCTGGGCCAGTTTTTGAGCGGGCGAGATGCAACTCTAACCTCATGTAGGTACAGCTATCATTTGATTTTTTATACAGGTACTTTGTGGGCTACCACTATCTCACTTGTACCCCTTGTATGTAGTTTTGACTAGCTCGACATAGTACGCGTCAACTAGCGCTTTTGTTTGAAGATCCTGTACAGCGCCCCCACCGGCGCGTTTATGAACGAACAATCTTCATACAAAGAGATAGTTGACGTGTACTATGTCGAGTACTATGTCGCAACGCATCGCGTTGCCGAGCTCATCGCTCACCTAGGACAATGTGACTGTAAAAGAGAGGTTACAACTGCTCTGTAGAGATATGGACGGATCATTCTAGGTTTTCGTTCAGAATTGACATTTATGAACGTAAGTAGGTTACATTCACAGACATAATATTATAAGAGGAAGCAGAGCGGACATTACAGATATCTAGTGTATCCAGTCGTGATAACGGCCGCCATATTGAAGAGTGACGATGGTGATATTTTGACAGCTCACCCTATACTTACTTGTAAAAATATTAGGTCAGATTCAGCACAAATTCTCATTTTAGTTGAACTTTATGACCGTATGCATAGTTGTCTCGTCAGCTTTAGTTCGGCTCTCCCAATGTGATATTTTTCGGGCATCACTAGATTATTATCATTAATAACCGATCTGCTTCCTCTTAGATGTCTGTGGTGGCATTATAAGTTGGATTGTCTAAAATACCTTAGAATTAAGATTCCATATCCTTTTAAAACAAACTTTGATCTATTTACACCCACCCACAACAATACAGTGGCATAATCAGTTCGCGTTCCGCTGTGACGCGTGTCGCACGCACCGTACGCACCATGGCAATGGTGCGATCTCCTCCCTCTGACATAGCTAATCGTGGACGTACTGTGATGACGTGTGAATCTAGATGTGATGAGTGTAAGGTGGTGATCAATGAACTGCTTGCCTTTGTGAGCAACAAGGTCGACACCCTACCGGAGACTGGAATCATTCAAATATGTCTCAGTGCATACTCAAGTGACGACATCGAGAACGCTCGATCTATTGCCCATAAACTAATGGCACCTACGAAGAAATTTATGAGGAGAAAGGAAGGAAACGAGCAGAAAAGTGTTCAAGAAATGATCAAGCTCATAAAAGAGTTTGAGCCTGACTGCCTACCAATATTTGTGGCCAAAAATCTTAACAAGCTCCCGAGCGTTTCATTCGACTATATTGATATAACAACATTTCTCAAGGAAATGGCTGTTTTAAAAAGCGATGTGGCTAATATAAAAGCCAAACCTAGTGAGGTTATTCAGAATAGTACCTCATCGTCAGATATTGAGTCCATAAAAAAGGAGATCGATGATGTCAAAAAAATGTTATCAGAGCTTAGGGAATCCCGTAATGTCAGTAGTAATCGACAAGACGATCTGTTTCTTGGGTCTTATCATAACGATAAGAACATTAGAAATAAGTTAAACAATGATAATGATATATCAAATACAATAGCGGGTATTCCCGAACGCGAAGACTTTGTTCACCGATCGAACGTAAGTAGCGTGAACGAGCGGGGATTGCGTGGTGCGCGGGGAGGCGCGCGCCCGCAGTCGTTTGCAGTGACGGCAGTGGCGCAGCCTGCGCTCGCACCGAGCGGCGAAGCGAACTCTAAGATAAACACTTCCTTATCTCGACATCAGCTGAGTGATGTCAAGGACACGCCCTATGTGCCTACGTACAGGGATATAACTAGGACAGACACTTTACATGAATCGCGTAAGGAGAAAGATGACGAAGGTTTTACTATGATTAACAAAAAGAAACATGCATACAGGTATAGAAACGCGAGAGGTACCTTACAAAATACCACTAAGCTACAGGCGGCCGAATCATTTGCGTACGTTTATTTATCACGTACGAAAAAACGTATAACGGAAAATGACATAAAGGAACATATACATGAAATGAAGGAAGAATGTTTAGAAATAGAAATGTTAAAACAGACTAGAGAAACAAATTTCAACTCTTTTAAAATAACCGTGCCGTCTACAAAATTAAATATTTTTCTACAAAAAGATTTTTGGCCAGAAGGCTTAGTATTCCGACGATACCGTCAACCGCGTTCTAATAGGAACGATACTGTTACAATCACTAAATAGGTATGGATATACACACTCCAGATAATATGGAAATTGTTTCTTTTAACTGCAAATCAATTAAAAGATCCGTTCAACATGTAAGAGATTTATGCAAGAGTTCTGACGTCATCGCTCTCCAAGAGACATGGTTGATGCCGCATGACTTGGGCTTCATGAATGAAATTGACAAAGAGTTTGGATGCTGTGCCAAGTCCTCCGTCGATACAGCGGCTGGAGTACTGCGCGGGCGGCCATACGGTGGGACAGCGCTGATGTGGAGAACGAGTCTGTTCACCAGGGCGGATATGGTGCAGTGTGATAGTGATCGTATAGTGGCCGTGCGCCTAGTTCAAAATGATCGTAGCTTACTTGTGTTTAGCGTGTATATGCCTACGGATTGTGAAGATAATCTATTAGAATTTATCCAGTGTCTTGCGCATATCAGTGCTGTGATAGAAAACGCAGAGACGGAAAACGTGTTGGTACTAGGCGACTTCAACGCGCACCCGGGTACTCTTTTTGGAAAAGAGCTGGTGGATTATTGTGATGAACAATCTTTACTATGCTTAGACTTAGAGAGGCTCGATTCCAACTCATTCACTTTCGTGAGTGAGGCGCACGGTACGTGTCGGTGGCTCGACCATTGTCTTGCGACTGCCGCCGCGGACCGCTTGATGACTAGCATACAAGTGAAGTATGACGCTTTGTGGTCGGACCACTTCCCTCTAGTCATTAATTGTAATTTTAATCGTATAACACCTAAAAGGACGTGTGATATAAATAGTAATAAGAAGCATATATGGGGCACTAGCAGGGAGCGAAATCAAATTTTATTGTACTCTAAACTCTGTGATAAAACGTTTTATGATTTAATGGATAATTATGACAAAATTTTGAATGAAATGGAATGCTCTTCGACTGATGTACTATGTAGTATTGACTCCCACTGTGAATATATTGACAATTTTTATACAAATATTGTCGGTGCGTTGCAGTCGGCTGCAGAGCAAACTTGTAATTCGGATTCGGAAGCGTGCGGCCGATATAAATCGTTTAAAGTAATTGGTTGGAACTTTCACGTCAAGCGTCATCATGCAAAGGCTCGGGAAATGTTTTCTATGTGGGTGCTACACGGGAAGCCACGCTCGGGAAGTCACTACGACAACATGACTGCCTCACGCAGAGAATTTAAAGCCGCGCATAAGTATGTCCTTAAAAACCAGGATAAGATAAAGATGGAAGTACTGGCTAGACATCGTGCGAATTGTAATTTTGTGGAATTTTGGAAAGAGACCAAGAAACTAGAGCACAGAAGTGGTTTACCAGTGAGTGTAGAAGGGTTGAATGACAAAAATAACATAGCTAATTTATTTCGGAATCATTTTAATGTTAACAACGTAAATGCTAAAACTTATAATACTAAGACCAGTCGATGCTCGGAGCCTCTCCGCGTTAGCATAACGCCGAAAGATATTGAAGACATTTTAAGGAGTATGAAGCGCGGGAAGTCTCCGGGCCACGACGGCCTTAGCGTAGAACATCTACTATTTGCAGGCCAATATATTTGTCATGTCCTAGCGCGGCTTTTCAGTCTCTGCGTGAGGCATTGCTACTTACCTGACGAGCTCATGCGTACCTTGGTTGTACCTATACCGAAAAACAGAACGGGCGATATCTCGAGCGTGTCAAATTATAGACCCATATCTCTGGCAACGATTGTGGCCAAGGTACTTGAACGGGTTATTCACTCTCACATGACTTCTTTAGATATAGACGATGCCCAGTTCGGCTTTCGTCCGAAACTCTCAACGGACATGGCTGTTTTCTCACTTAAGGAGATAGTTAAATATTATAATAAGAACGCCACTACTGTATACGCCTGTTTCCTGGACCTGAGCCGTGCTTTTGATACAATTAATCATGAACTTTTGTGGTCGAAATTGCGCGGCTCTGGGGTCCCATCAGGGGTTGTCGGTCTGTTAGCGTACTGGTACGGCAACCAGACCAACAACGTCAGGTGGGACTCAGAGGTCTCGGATAGCTACAGGCTTTCCTGCGGAGTGCGGCAAGGTGGAGTCACCTCGCCCGACCTCTTCAACTATTATGTTAATGATCTGATCGTGGAACTGAGCGGCACCCCCGTCGGGCTCAGGTTGGATGGCAGGTATGTCAACAACCTGAGCTATGCTGACGATATGGTGCTGCTCAGTCCCACGATCAAAGGGTTACGAAAGCTGCTTAGCATCTGTGAGCGATATGCGAGTAAACATGAGCTAACATATAACAGCAAGAAAACAGAAATGGTCATTTTCAGGTCGGGTAAGGGCCCTCAGCGTGTGCCGGAGTTGCGTCTAAATGGACAAACAATAAATACTGTAGATAGTTTTAGGTACCTTGGACACATCGTTACGTCTGGGCTAACCGACAACGAAGACATGGAACGTGGGAGACGAGCTTTGTGCGTAGTAGGAAACATGATTGCGCGGAGATTTTACAACGCAGCGCTTGATGTGAAGGTTACGTTATTTCGATCATTCTGCCAGACTTTTTACACCTGTCAACTCTGGACTAACTACACAATGAAGGCGCACAACTCCATCAGAGTGGCGTATAACAATATCTTCAGGCAGCTGATGGGGCTTTCGCGGAGCTGCAGTGCGTCTGGCATGTTCTTCAACGCTTGCGTCGACACATTCAACGCGATTCAGCGCAAGCGGATCGCCTCATTTATGTCCAGGGTTGACAGATGTAAGAACTGCATTATAAGGAGCCTGGCGGACCGCCTGCTGCGATCTGCAACGTACCGACAATGGTTGGCTATTGCCACCTAATATTAATATTAATATTATTATAAATTCTTTTTTTTACTGTTTTTTTTTTGACTGTGTTTTTATTTAAGACACATTGTTGTGAATAGTTCATATGGATCCTTGAGTCCGAAATAAAGCTCTTTATTATTATTATTATTATTATTATAATTTAACTTCATTACTTAATTTATAAAAACACCAGCCGTTACCCGTAAGCGAGGCTATTACGTCACGCAATATCTCAGTTTGCAACCGAATCCTGCGCACGCCACGCTACTGCATTCTCGCCTCTAATGCACTATAAATAAAGTTCACCAAATAAATGAGAACCTGGATCGTACCACAGAATAAGCGACAGCCACTACGCACTCCATCGTCACTCCTGGCACGGTATTATCATCTCTATATAGATGGAGGTAAAGTTTACAAAATTTCTAAGAGCAAACGAATTCAGTACGATCGTCTGATAGTTATTCCTGCCACGGTATTATGACGTTTACAGCATTGCGTTAAGGTTTATGAAGGTGCTGCCAATTTTAATTAGCCCACCCTGCCAGATAAGGGTGTTTGCAAATAGGAGGGACTCGAGAAGCCAATCCATCAAATCGGCGAACGCGTTACGACGCCACGCTTGTAGCGTCTAGGGGTGGACAATGCTGCGCCGGTGTCGATGAGACATATATCGATAGAAAATATTTACAATAAACACTTACTATTTATTGATACCAATAAAATTAACATTCTCTTGTAGCAATTACAATATTTAAGCAAAAACAATAATAAGTAAATAAAACCTACACTATTCTAACAAACCGCTACCAGATGGCAAAGTTCCCAAAATGCTGCCAGCATTGCCACGTTGTATGGCAATGCTTAATCCTTGAGCCAAGTATAAGCCAGCATTTTGGTCACGTGTTGCTTCGACCAGACGCCCAGATAAATCTTTGTAGATTATATGGGCTCCTGGTCCCCACGGCCCAAGCACTTACTTGGCTGTAGTCTCCTATAAACGCCATAGCGTCACGCTGTACTATAGAAATGTACTCCGATATCAACGTGTGAAAGATACTGTAACGGACAAGTCCATCGCGACGCTACGTAAGCATTATTCGACGAACAACAAACATTTTGTTTTGTATTTTTATTTAGTTTGTCGTATGATGTTGTGCTAGCATCTAGTGTCAGAGTTTGTCAGGCTACCCGGCCTCTGACGTGGCTTAACCACTGCTATCAATCGATAACAACCGAGACTGACGACTTAACGTTCTTAACTTATAAAAAGTCATTAGTGCGGGGCAGAGAATCGAACTCGGTATCGCTAGATTCTACAGCTAGACTCGGCCTTTTATATTAATCAATTGTATCGATATGCCCACGAGCGCATCACTACGCACTTACAGCTGATTGGCGTAACTCGATACGGCGTGCACTCATTTGCGCCCTGCACTGCGCCGCCGATAAATCTCGCGGTGTCAATGCCAGTGCTTCTTAAAACTCTTGTCTAATGACGTGGGGCCGGAGTGGAAATGGAATACAATGGATTAAGAGGAATTCGTTAGAAGTTCGTAGAACTGACAAGCGATGGGGAAGAATGGTTCTAGAGTGGCGACCACGGACTGGAAGACGCAGTGTAGGTAGGCCTCCCACTAGATGGGCCGACGACATCAAAAGAGTCGCAAGCAACCGGTGGATGCAAGTGGTAGATTGTCGTTCGGTGTCGTGGTCTAAGGGGGAGGTATATGCTCAGCAGTGGACACGTTCAGGCTGATGATGATGAGATAGAAGTTTGTCTGTGTCGATGTAGCTCTCTGTTTACATGCTATGGAACTGGCCCGGGGATGGTTGTATCTTTGCCTCAGGGTGGATAGGGGCACTCTGGAAGAGAGAGAATACCCTCAAATGTCAAACAAAATCCCGATTATGCTATGTCGCTTTAATTGAAATTGTCGCTTGTTCAAGGGTATTGATGTAGGTATTCTGTGTATTTGCTTCTAATTCAAATGTTAAACGACCAAATAATAAAATGCTTATTTTAATCTGTTAGCTATGAGTAGTAACAGACAATAAAATAAAGTATATAAGAGAAAGCTAAACTGAAACTTAAAACGGTCTTTCAAAGCTAACGTGTAGTAGGTTCAATTAGATTATATACAATTTCTTGCGTAATATTATGTTAGTGCTTTACACAAATAATATTCTATTCTAGGTGTTATTAGTCTAAAATGATCCTACAGGCATGACAGCTAAAAATGGCATAAGTCTTAGTATACAATATAAACCCAAGTTTAATTACTAACATTTTCAGTCTAATGATCAACTGAGACTTATTGCATACTCAGCGGTATTTGTCCCAGACAGTCTAAAAAAATTCTCACCAAAACTTAAACATAATGGCCTCCAATACCCAAAGCGATTTGCATCCTTACCACGAGTATAATCCGTACAACGAAGATATTATGGAACACCTTACGAACGTCTTTTTTCCCGATTACTACTATCAGAGAGTTTTCAAGTCTAGTCCACGATTCGATCTTCGACCGAGTCATTACCATTGAACCTGCGGTCAAATTGCTTGGCTAGTTGAAATAAAAAAACAACAACGTAACACTGTTGCGTCGATGCCAATTATACATAGGCACCGCACCCTACGTGGCGCTCGCTGGGTCGGTGTCGGGTTGCAAGTCAGCTTACACGCGCCACTATGGGATACTGGACCACGGAGCCATGGGGACAGTCCTAAGGATTAGCTCTAATGAGCGCGAGTTCAGATCCTTGGTGTAACTGAAACTATTGAGTTTATCTCGTCCATGCAATGGAATCGAGAGGTTATTTCGACTTCGCACGTTTTATGCACGTTCAGGTAGTATTCTTTATTATATTTCAATGGTATTTCTGTTTTGTCGCAGTCAACGTCACGATTCAGTTAAACTGACGGATGCTATTTCAGTGCTTAGACGCAGAATGACCCGTAAAGCGATCGAACCTATATCGAGGAAGTATTCGATACGATATCTGTCAAATTTGATTTAGACTTGATCAGCGCCTTGCAATATCGACAAGATGCGACCGCGAACGGTTACCTTGATTGATACTTTAACGATACGAACCGTTAAAATTTTAGTGCTTACCCTACTGTACGAGTACTGATAATATTTAATAAAAATATGACAGTTAACGTATAGAATACTTTCTCTATAGAGGTTCCTCCTCGCCCTACAGGTCACATGTCCAATTCTTCAATGGACCAAGTCACAAAACTGGATCAATTCTCTGTCAAATCTGTGTCAATATCAATTCTGTGGCCGGTGCGCCCAGAATCAACAAAAATATACTCAAGAAAATAAAATTAGAACTTGAACACACGACAGTTCCCCGCGTACCAAGTTTTCGATCCTCACTAATCCACTCTCAAATTCATCACCGACCTCCTCTCCATCAATCCCGCACATTCTTGACTTTTCGCACGCAACTGTTTATACACGTTCATTTGGGGTGTATTAGTACGCATTAGGGGTGGCTGTGTGCGTGCCGAGGGGATGAATTAGGGGATTACAACTGCAGAATGCAACTGCACTCTGATTTTACACGCTACGTATACAGGGTGCTGGCTAATTATAGAATTTTGTTGTAAAACGTTTTAAAAATATTTATTTCTATGCTATATACACATTGAAAAGAGTGAATAGGGACATAGGAAATTTATTTTCAGCAATCACCAGCAAAAAATATTACTTTTCTAACACAAGCTGCAATGTTGTATATTACTCGTATGTCAGTGAAACATAATAATGAAGTACATTGGATTGGTACAGATTCTCTTGTTAATTCATAAAAACTAAACTACCGTAACATGCCCATTAAAATCTACCAACAATTCCTAATTCACTAGGAAAAGATACACTATCACGATATTTCCACAGAGCAAAGAAAAAACATAAAACAATTTCGACAAAATACATTTAAAACAAGAAATTAAAGTAACGTAAATCTCGGTACACGTATAAAACAATTACACAGACAATAATCCCTATGTTTTCGTCGAAGTGTAACCATTTTATTGTGTCTCCTACACCCTATATCGCAGGGGTGGCTGCCAGGGGGTCGGGTAATGGTCTAAAAGTAATTTTATTACTTTGCCCCTATTACCATGACAATGCATGCCACCGGTCGGATGAGATACGGCGGGACGTCGCATATCGATAAGTGACGTACTTGCGTAGCGCTTGCACATCACTAGTGTCTATTCGTTTAACTCGAAACTCAAATATTTTATGTGGGCAATAATAATTTTGAAAGAGAGAAAGAAAAAACATAAGCTCTCCATGTGCTGATTCATTGCTGAATCTCGCACGAGAAACGGAATCTCTATCGACTTTACCAGTGCTTCGGAGTTTGTTCTCCGTGGATATTGTTTTATAGTAAGGAGTATGCTTCTTGTTTTGTTGTGTATGTTTTTCTTTTGGAGGAAATTCCCGTAATAACTAAATCTTAAGTAAAAATTAACACGCATTTTCTTCAAAATAAAATAATTCATTATATACAAGTTCCTCGAAGTTTTTCTAAAAGGATTAAAATTAAGAACAAATTGAAGAAATAAATAAAAAAACAAACGAGAAAATCGTGCAGCTAGTTTTTATTAACGACGTACGAACACCAGGCGCGCAGAAACAAGAAGGAGCTCACACCCGCCAACTGATTCGATTTGTTCCTGCTACGATGAATATTTGATACGGCTCAGTGCACACTAATTTGTTTATCGTGTACCACGTTCTGCCCTCCGGGTACCGAACACAATGTGAATTATTCACAAATAATTTTATTCTTTTACCGAAAATGCCACTTCTGGTTGTCTTTACTTAGCGGAGTCACCCGCTAACCTATTGTATACGGGAATGTTACAACTTGTGGTGAATGTATTGAATGAAGGTAATAGATAAAATATAGATAGCGTTGCAAACGATTGTCAATCGCCAAGAACTATCGCCAAAAATGACAAAATGTAGACAATACTTCAAGTGTCTCAAACAATTATTTTTATTGGTTCAGCATTCTGTAAGAGAAGAAACATTCTAATCGGGACTCGACATTTACTCTTACTTGACACTGGCTGAATGCGCAAATGGTCTGTAGCCAAAAAAAGACTAGTGTCAACGTGCAATCTATCCATTTTTAGCGTTACTTTTTTTATCCCTCGTTTTGGTATAACACGCTTTGCACATTCTGCCTATGTCAATAATTATTTGATAATTTCACAGATCCCTTAGAAAATATTCCACCAACCCAACAGCTAATCTCTACATAACTTGTTCATAACTGGAGACGCGCCCAGAATTAATTAGACGTACCTAGTCTGATACGAATCGTGACAGGTGATTAAATAAATACAAGTTGGCGCGAATTAATATGCCAGACGCGTGATAAGGGACATCTCCCGCGATTGCTGACTGCCTGGTACTCGTTAGCACGTCGTTGTAATTACCGATATGTACGGTTAGTCTGTCTGTTTGTTGAGTCTAGACGTGGGAGGTTGAAGGAGAAAATATGTATTTACGACCAACCCCTCTAAAAACCACAGACACTGACTGACTGATATAGACATAAGTGCCTCGACACAAGATTATGAAAAACACGTCACCACGCCACACCTAAACAAACCAACACACACTCTACGAGTGACATCTCAGATTATTCATCCAATAGATATGACATTTAACTCAAGATCCAAGGACGAAAAGAGACAAGTGCATACAAATAGGCAAAGGAGTGAGTAGGATAGTAGTACGATGATGTTTTATCTTTTCCGGCGTATGCACTAGTTTATTGCTGTGCTGCAGAAGCAAACCAATCTTGACATTGTAGAATGTCGCACGAATGATTGGAGCTACACCTAAATGACGTGTATTAAAATCCGTTTTAAACATTGCAGCAAAGGTGTACCCTATTGTCAAGTATATTTCTTGACTACGTCTATGAGTGTCATGAACTCGTCACCACCAACTCGTCCCTAACTCGCCGGTTTGTCCCCAGGTGACGCGAGTAACGCGAGCATCGGCTCCGGGGAGGGCACCGGGGAGGAAGACGACGACACCAACGGCAAGAAGAACCAGAAGAAGCGAGGGATCTTCCCGAAGGTCGCCACCAACATCCTGCGGGCGTGGCTGTTCCAGCATTTAACGGTGAGTCCTTTTCTCCAGTATTCGACCACTATCCCCTATCCTCTTTGAACGTAGAAGAATAGGACACTATTTTTAAATTAAAGCGAGATAGCATGATCGGGGTTTATGGGAATTTTGAGCGTGTTGGGTGACCTATTGGGTACCAACGCAGTATCAGCGCGTGTGACGCTATTGCTTCGGATACAGTTTCTCTTTCATACCGTATGTATGGAGTGACCACCCTGTGCCACCATCTTGCCAGGTTCAAGTGATGTTGTAGTCGGAGGTGAAAAACCTGTTCAGGCTAGAAATCTACAATGGGAGTGGTTCTCAAAGACCTGCCAGAATACCCCGATAGGGGTTTGTCGATTGATCTTCTACTGGGCTAGCTCAGACATGCGGTAGTGCCACCATTACGGTTTGAATCAATGTTATAGTTTCGAGTCATTTTCAGAAACAGTCCATTCCTATGAAAAGTATTCAAAATTACGTTTGGCTGTTACAGCGTTATAGCTCTTATTTTGGTACACAGGATTAACACCGTCAATGTCTGTTCGTTATCAGGTACATCCCTCTATTTGTCAACAGCACTTGCTAGCTCGGATCCCAAAACCACCTTTTATTCCAGACCTGTCTATTGTTCCATGTCCATTATTAAAGCCCAATGAAATATGGCCGCTCGGCCTCACAGGAATTGCGTAAAAATTGGCCGATGCAATAAATAAAACGGGAGGGTAGTTGGAAGTTTTAGAAACAGTACAATGCCGCGTTGACCGGCGCGCAATAATTGTACCGAGAGGCGCGCCGGAGCGAAGCTTTTCAATTAAAATTTCCCTGAGAGCAATAAATTTTCCATTGCGTAGACAAAAAGCTTTTCAAAGAAGAGACAATTAGAGACGATTTAAAAATGGAATCGAAACGTTTGGTAACTCAATAGAGTATTGGCATGAGATCTCTTGAGTCGGGCGAGACGCGTCGCGAGTGCACGGCTCACTGTTGCGTAGTAATTTCTAGAATGGGTTCGAGGGGGGTGGGGCGCGGGAGGGGGAGGGTGCAATTTCATTACCGGTCCGGATCCGCGCTCATAAATCACCGGCCGAAGAAGGCGCCTGCTTCAGTTCAGGTGACGCTCGCAAAGTCGCCTGAGCCCCCGGTATTTCAGTTCCATTCGCAACCCGACTCGATCCCGTTTTCTTTACGACCATGAAATTTTGAGAAAATTTCGCGTTCCAAAGAGTTTTAGTCGCAAGTTTTAATTGCGATCGGTGACGCTTTTAAAATTGGAATGGGTAAAAAATCACGTTCCTTCTTTTTTTTTTATAGAAGACTCTATATTTTCGTCCAGTGTTTCCGGCCAGGCTGCGAAGTTTAAAAAGTAACCGTCGACAATCGAATTAGGGAGCTTTTAGCGCGTTCCGTTTGGCGCGTTTTTGCGCATCGCTGTCCGCGCCCATTACCGGCTTCCAAATTACTTATAATTGCTTCGCTTAGAGTTAAGTGCTTTCATTACGGACGCCTGTAAAACAGTTCCGGCGTAGGTTGGGATATGTCAATGTTAACTCTACAGTTCAACCTAATCCATTTTTAAAAAACGCTTCGTCTTAATGGGGTTCGTGCTCTTTTTAAACTGTTTTTTCAACTTTGGTCTCGTTCGCTGGACAATGTTAGAATTGAATTTGGCATGAAAAGACCGTTTGACCCACATGTCGGGCGTGAAACTGCATAGCTGTCAGGTTGACGTTTGTAATATTCATTCGATTACGCGCGCGGGAAATGGAACGCCACGCGGTGACAGCGCGGCACCTGGGCCTTCCCGCGCCGCGACCGACCAATCAGCGGCGGCCTCGGTGGCGGGAAACAAATGAATGCCACGCGCTCCATGTTCGAATCCTTGACCACAAAGGTCGAGTGTCGATCGTATTCAAATATGGAACGTTCGATTTGCGATTACACAGTTTCAATCGTGTCACTGTGCCGAATGGACGTCTGATGGAGGCGTGTTTGAATTAATTCCAGCATGAATCAAGTCTACAGGAAAGTGACGTTGCTTGTACCTAATCGAGGGAAGTTCGTGAATGTATAATTTTGGCAGATTGTACGTTTTGTCTCCTATTTTAGTAAAACTTTGAACGGTTTACAGATCGATACGGTTTTTAGTGTAGATTTTATACGGTGTTCTTCCAATGTAGATGACAGAAATGCTCGGAAATTATAGTCTGCGAAAAAGTTTGTCTAACACAAAACTTTTCTTCATCCCGCCACATTAAAGCAAAGACAAGCAAACAGCAGAAACAATATGAAGTTGCCTCCGCGCCGGCGGATTACCGCTACTTATAATTATTTTTAGCCCCCAGAAAGGGCTTAAGGCGTTGCGTAGGATTTGTCCCGCGTTTTCAATATTATTTCTTTGGAACACGTCCCAGGTAGGGGGCATTAGGGGGGATTTGGGGCTTTGGGGCGTAGGGACGACGATTAACGCAGCGCGAGATTATTTTTGAAATGTTTCTGTCTGTTTGATGAATGTGCGCGCGTGGATTACATGTCTTCGGATTTATTCATCAGGGTTAGTCGCTACTAAAACATGATGCCTTCTAGGTAATGTCTCCTAACTTCTTTGACAGTTATTGGCTAACATTGCAGTTATTTAGTTAAAATGCTTTTTTATCTCCAATAAGGTACCGCTTCGCCGATTGAGACGCGACTTTACTGGTGATGTTATTCGAAGTACTTAACTCACTTTTATTTTAGTAAATTTTGTTTGAAGGACGAGGTCACGATTATCAGTTACTTTCTGTATAAATATTAGAAAATAGAATTGTCTAGTACATTAGATATTGTAATGCAAGCTACCAGGGCTCCATAAACCAGAGCGGGTCGGTGGATGCTAGGCTGTGTAGAGTTACGGCGGTGTCGGGTCGCCTTTGTACCGCCGCATGCGCCGTACGATATTATTTACAATATTATCATAGAAAAGGTTCAGAGGGATCAGAGATGGGAAGGTTGGGTTTTGGCCGAATTCTCCGGGTGTGTTCCGGAAAAAAGTTGCGTGAAAATTATTGCTACTTTATTAGTTGCATGTCTTTTTTTCTTGCGATAATTCAGAAGAGATTTCTATGTTAAAAAAGAAAACGAATGATTTAAATCTTACAGTTCTGCATCACGCTAAAGAAAATCTCACAGGGAATGACACCTATGGAACTTACTATCACATAAGCTGTCAACCGGATCGATAACACCTGCGTATTCGGTATACTTATACTACTAGAAAATACTTCTATAATTTGTCACCTACCCTAATACCCAAGCCTTATCCACGTACCCTACACAAATCAAGTACATACACAATTAGACAAAAAAATTCATGAGATATTCGGCTAAATATCATAAAATTGTCCGGAAATTTGCCGACTAACCGTCCATCTCTAAAACATTAGAAGACTTAGGACCCCCGCTGTAGCGAGTCTGTCACACGCATGCCTGCTTGTACCAGGAGGAAGCAGACGCCAGGAGAACACCGCTCTCATCTGGTTACACGAGTAAATGTAGCACTGGCAGCTAATAATTTAAAAGAACACAATAAGAATATAGAATACTGGCCAAATAAAATAATCGCACGAAGTCAAAATAAAAAAAAAACATATTAGACTTAGGTACAAATTTTAATGAGGCCCTGTTATCAAGAAATAGACTGATGAAACTCAACTGGAACTCTACGAAGGAACTTCACTATCGTCTGAGCCAGAGTTTTTTTTTTAAATTTAGGTTTGTGTAACCTGTCAGCGAAAAATTATTATAATATTCTGATAACATTTCCATGTCCATTGTCCATGTCATTTTCGCAAGTTTCAGTTTGGAATCGACAAAGCTCATTCCAAATAAGTAAGACGTAAACCTAATTAATCCCTACGGTAGCCGACATTTGTCATTATTTGTCCTCAACATAAACCTTTGCGCCTAATTCAAGCGAGGTCCCAATATTAATAAATTCCCATCTGCAAGCTCCGCTGCAATTTTCCCTCGCGCCAAAAGCAGAACTTACGGCCGCCCTTACCCTAAATAAGGTTTCTCGAGATTTTAACGAGGGAAAATGTTTTTTTTCTTTCTTGTTGTTTTGTCAAGGCGGTTGTGATGGGTGAAATAGGAAATATATTATGCTTAAAAAGGTTACATTACTTACATAATTAAGACTCTTTGTATATTATTTAATAAATAAACGTTTTTTTTTTATGTTTCACGATTAAAAATACGGTTATAAGTAAAATGTTCTACTTAAGTTCATTCATTATAAAGTGTTGCCATTTTTCATGATAGATTTACAACAAAACTTGTCTCATTTTAAGGAAGAAAACTTGTCTTTTCTATTTCCAGAAAATCACTTCCTGCATCATTCCTGGAATAACTCAGACTTTTCGATCTTAGAAACCTTTCCGCAGCTAGAATCAGATATCCGCCGCGCATTTCATTTTTATTACCTCAACTGTCAATTTAACGTTCCGAATTCAAAATCCAATTTTCAAGTGGCATTATGCAGAATAGATCCGTCCCTTTCCCGCGCCGGCGCTCTAACGTCGCTCCGCGTAGTTCCGTCTCTGTCGCCTCTATTTCCGTTAGGTCCGGCGCCTTAAAAAGCGGGTAGTTGGAAGTCCAATGGCGGAAGCAAGGAAATGATTTCTGTCGTCCTTTATGGGGTTTGGGATGGATCTGGCGATTAAACAGTGTGAGGTATGGAAGGAACCTCGGACGATGTTTGGGATATTAGGAAAAGTTACTTATTGGAAAGGTTTCTTATTTGCATGCCCTTTCTATAGAGTGCTATAGGACAGAATTTTGACCGTTCTGTATGGAACTTAACTACCACACATTTCTACTATTCCTACTACCACCATACTACTAATAACTATACTTAATGATGTAACTAATTTGATTTTACTAATATACCTAGTAGGAATGACTTAGTTAAAGCAAAAAAAATTTTTTTTTTCTTGTGTTATTTATTGTATATAGCATTTATATACTTCAGAGACTTAAATAGGATATAAATGCATAAAGGCGAGCTTAACCCTATAAAGATTTTTTAATACTTGATTCGCAAAATGGTCGTTACAACTGTTGTACCTACCTCAAGTAACAAAAAAGGTATTCTTTTTATTCATTTCCATCACAGTGCTTGTACATTCAGCCAGAATCTAGCTTTACTCGAGCATACGATGAAGAGACGAAAACTTTTTCGTCTGTGGCATATACCTACCAAAGAGGTGCGTCATTTTTTTACTGAAATCCGCGGCGTCATAGCGTATCCAAGGAAACGTCACCTGATTTTTATACGGCGTTCATATCTCTCGTGCTTCATACAAGGGCTCCGCATGTATATTTTACGCAATTTACGAAGCAGATACGTAAGTAAAATATGCATCCCGTATCATGGCGCGTAATCCAATCGGTGAGCGTACGTGAGCCAGCAGCGGCCGGCTCGGGTAGCGCGGAACCTCGCAATTGTGAACTTTTGTTACAAGAACATGGAAGTACCTATATTGTTAGACAAAATTGTATTGGTTATCGTTGGCTTATTAAGAGATATTTATTTACATTTATTTTCTAGTAAAGTAATTGGATGCTCCGTGTTGTTGTATTTTTTATTTTGATTTAGTAAATGTTGGTTAGCTCTATTGCAATAATTGTGTATTCGAACGAAATACGATGACTTAATGAAAAAATACAGAAATCGATGAAAATAAATGCAAAAGTGTTTATTTGTTGCTTTTCACGTCTAAACCACTGAACCAATTTTGATGAATTTTGCCGTAGAGATAGATTAAACTTTGGCGAAGTACATAATATAACATTTTTATCGTGATATAATGTAGTTCACGCGGGAAAAAGCAGGCTTACGCAAAAAAAAGCCACACATTTTGACTATAGAATTTACTGTAAAACCACCAAAATCCCGCATACCTATGCATCCAGCAACCCGATCCGTGTCCGAGAGATATGAACTTATCTTAACGACCCCCCTCAGGGGTCGGCTCCCCCCGCATCCCTTGACCTCGATGTTGCGATATGGACCGGCCAATTTTGGTCAACTACACCTCTATACGCTACTCGTAACCTCCCTCTTGTTTATGCGCTCCTAGTACTTTGGGATAGTGTTTGGCTGTTTTTGGTAGTTTGGCAGCTATGGTGCGGTGGTTGCGGATGTAGGCTCGTATAGAAGAGGGTGCAGGTTCGATTGCTGCCATGGAAAACTATTTTAGAGAAAAAAGGAGAGTTTTTTTTTATTTAGTTATTGTTAAACTTTAATGTGATTGTTTGTAAATTGCGTCAGTAGTCGTATTGTTTTTCAAGACCAAAAGTTTCATCAACATCGGTTCAGTCTTTTGACCGTTTACGCTTTCATAGCTGGTTTTAAAACTTAAACAAAATAAACCTTGTTAAAGTATATCACAATGATATAGAAGTTTGGCATAGGTTTTAATGAAGTAATTTGACTTATGAATGTAATTTAAGCACATTGATAAGACGGTAAACTTTAACCCTAACATTTTCGATAACTCCAACCCTAAATTTTCTTCCCACCTAACAAAGTCACGAAAGCATAACCAAACTCACAGCCATCAACTAGTATTATAATCCCCGAGGTCGGCGATCCTAAGCAAACCGAATATACGATAACCCGTAATCTATCCGGGAACCGAACCCGCTCCCTAGCAAACAGCCAAACCCTTTCGCCAAACTTTGCGCATATCCAGTTACTAAGTATTAATTACGAGCGGCCGTGCTTTCCGCGTTTCACCCTTCGAGATTAGGAGATTACGAAAAGTCGAAATATGAGGGTAGTTGGAGAAATTTTTCTTATGAATCTTATATTACGAAGTATAGGTTCTTTTTTTGTTTCACACGGTTTGTACATTTAAATAGTGTGAAGTTATGTAATATTTCAAATGTTGTATTTATATATTTTCTAAATAACGCAATCAAGTGGAAAGTCAAGTTGAAGTCAGCCTCATGAACTGTCATGATTCAATAGTGTGGTGGATGCTTTACTGAAACCTCCTGGGAGTTTCGGCAAAATGCAAAATTATACGTTTTTCAGCACACGTACTTACATAGACACGTTTAAGAAAATAAAATTATTAAATCAGCAACTAACACTTTTTATTATTTTTTTGCCTAAACACATTATTATCATACGAAGCCAAAACTTAAAATAATGTAAGTGACATAGGCACAAAAGGTACCTGACAAAAAAAAAAGATTAAAACCAAATCTCTGTTCTTAAACTTTCGCGAACAGGAAACATACTAACTAGCTAAAAACGGGTCTAATTCGCGCACAAACAAATTATTTAATATCAAAATATATAAATTAGACCCGTTTTTAGCTAGTTAACAAATCTCTGTTACTTAAATGTCACTCCACTCCGCACGAACTATTTAAGGCGCTACGAAATATCCCCGTGGCCATAACTTACGACGTAATATCCTGGCAAAAATCCCTACCCGTTTGATTAATGCATCACAGTGTCACAGTTATTGCGAATACCCCTACATCTACCCCTACGGGGTGTTACTGCAAATCTAGGGTATATTAAAAAGGGTAGTACGCGTATTTATGAGACAAGACACCTGGCGCCTCCCAGTGTGAAAGGCCGGTATTTGCAAAGATGTATCGTCTTTTGAGAAGGTTATGTTATTTCTTTATTTTACTATAATGTTTATTTTGTTGTTGTAAGATTTGGAGCTGAAAGGCGATTCTGATATCGTGAGCTTATAATACGAGTATCGCATTCGCTGTTAAAGCTATTGAACAGTTGCACATGGAATTGGGTATTGTTGAGAATACGTGAAATGCGTTAACATTCGAAAAGTACTCGTATTTCAATTTCTAGAATCGATCCCCTGGTATTATAAATATGTTTGTTATAGTTAGCACACGAATTCGTTGGTATACCCCTTCGCGAAATTCTGGGTTCGATTCCCGCGCAGTGCCAATATTAGTGTGAACTATTGGTATTTGTTCTAAGGCTGACATGCCAGTTTGTGGGACCATAATCAAATGGCCCTCTGATTTGTTAGACACAGATAATCCTGGGTAGGAATCAGGACCAACCTGTGAACTGCGACCAAGATTATTTTTTTATCTATAAAATATCCATCCGTGTATTCGTTCTTAACCGTATCTATAAAGTATCTTAAAAATGTGTCCCACAAACCTGCGAAAAAAGGTGAGTCCTAGGGCACCCTCTTAAAAAAACACAATTTTCTCACAATCGAAAAACCATTTTAAAAATTCATTGTTTCACCCCGACTGTCCATCTGGGAGTCCCTAATAGACGGACGGACAAAGTGTTTTACCTTATGAATAGATAATAAGGAATCAACCCTTCAACTTATGGATGTCGCGGTCGCAAGGGGTACAGTTTACCCTTTTTTATGAGCCGTCTTTTGTTTTGAAGTGAGATCAGTGGTCGGGAAGGATGTGTAGATTAAGCCTTAACCTGTTTCGGTGGGGTAGAAATGGCTTAAGAGTGCGAGACTGGGGTAAAACTGACTTAAGATATATTTTTACAATAAAGTGACGAGAACAATGTTTTGGTCACGGCGATGGTGATTAAACCATAGTGTTCTCACAATCAAATACATTGATAAGGGATGTGTCACATCTACCACCCTTCACTGGGCCATAGTGGTGGATTATCGCCTATCCTCAGAAAGAAGCTGTTACTTTACAGACTGATGACGATGATAGTTAAAGTATGGACTCGATGGACGTAAATTAGACCAAATTTCGAGTGCATGTTAATTTGTGGTACCATTTCCCTGATATACGACAACGCTGGGTCAAAAGCTATAATATATCTCAAAAGAGATGTTGCGAACACATTCGCAGATACACTACACGTTTGTTTCCGTTCCAGAACGTGATTCAGCACAAAAGCAAAGAAAGCTAGTTCCAAACCGGAGTTTACATCCGTATTAAGCATATGATTTCCCGCACCATCCAACTTGCGCAGTAAATTCGACTCACTGCGAATGGGTTACACGAGGGAATTTTTCCTTACTAAACTCACCCCCAACAAAGTTGGTGCAAGTAATCTAAAGTTAGGTACCAGGGCGGCAGAGGCTATTTAGATGCACATCTTAACTCGCCCATATATCTAGATTGTGAGAGAACTTGGGACTCAGGCGGGCCAACTCGGAAAGTGTTTCTTACCCTGTTTGCTTCCTTTTTATTTTTACCCGCCCGTTTTTGTGAAGAGTATCGCAAGTGCGGACGACAGAGCGGGTAATCCAATAAGACTGGGTTAAATGATTGCTCGGAACTCGAAACTTTTCGATACTATTGAGTTAATTAAACAAAGAGTCTCGGAATTTATTTCGTTTCTCGCCAGTTCGCGGGAATTCAATTTGTGTGCGTTGTTTTTTTTGCTCTCTTTTGTAAAGTTTGGTGTTGGATTGGAAGTTCTGTGAGGATATTTTTTTGTTATTCATAGCCGCTAGCATTACAGTTGCTTCTATTCACAGTTCTTTCAGGAAATTATTTTTTATCGTAGGCTAAGTTTGTTCTAAGGTTTTCTGTCTACTCGCTTCAATAAATCCAGTATCTTTGCGATCAATAACCCTTGCATTTTCTCTCTTCACTACCTGTTAAGGATTCGCGCCATAATCCAATCAAGCACCCAAATTACACGCCACTAAATTCAAAATCGGGGTCACACCGACGCTAACCAGAGGGATGTATTTATTTAATTTTAATAACACACATTTACATAGACAAACGCGGCGCGAGTGCGACCCGCAGATAATGTGTATTTGCATCCCCGCATGAATTATCGGCCAGGTGGCGCTCGACAGCTCCAGCGGTTTATGCTAGCCTGGTACCTTTGATGCTTAATTTTGCGTATTTTAGATTACATTAATGGGATTTAAAGTTTACTGTTTTAGTTTTATGGAGAAATGCTTCGTAAAGGCAGATTCAATTCATTTTGATCCCTTTAAATTGTGAAAGAGAAGGATTGAGGGAAACAGGTATTATTATAACTTGTACTATGGCCTGGATTCTCAAGTTTCTTCTGCCGCGGCATAATTATATAACAGAGAACGCAAAGATTATTCGCAATTATTTTTCTATGTAGGTGTACTATGTAGCTTAGTGCGTTGATTCGTGCTCAAAACGTAATCTGTTTCATGGCCCTATTGATATTGGGAAGCTTTGGAACAAAAAGTCATTTTAAATCAGTAACTATCAATAACATGCTATAAACCACTTGCCTACAAGTAGGTACTACTCCCACAAGCTGAACAAGTAATTTTAGAATCGTAATACGATAATCTGTATTCAGTTCTCATACATTTAAATAGCGGGGATATATTCGTGTTCCGTTTTGTTTCCGACTCTCGTGTTTCGTGCCCCTATTTCCGCGCGAGCGCTCTCGTTCTCCCACTATTGTGACCTGTCACTTGATACCGATATATTACCATAGATCATTAATCCTCTGTGAGGGCCTCGTAGCTATTCACCGCTGGTTTTTATCTCGCCACTATCTCGGGCCTCGCAGGCAGGCTGGAGTCGACGTAGTTGCTCCCACAGTATGTTTGGTCACGCGCTTTCTGACGCGCTGTGCTGTGGTGTCTCTATTGCAAAACTCGTTAGTAAATGGTCGAGGCTATCGCATGTAACAAGGAAGTGTCTTCATTACCGTCCTCTTAAAAAGAGTCTAAGTTGAAGTTAAAGCCGAGTAAACCAGCTTCTTGGCAGACAAATCTACCTCCATACCCGAGTTAGGAATATCGATCAAGAATTCTGATGAGTTTGGGTAAAGTTTCGGTGTCAACAACAAGTCGTGCGTGACTTTGATCACTGTCTCCTATTACCAGGGGTCAGCGTAGTTGTGCCTGCATAATACCAGGGGGCCAGATACGGCTTAGCTAATCAGAGCCGCCGGGCGATTAACTCGAGACTGGCCGCGAGATAATGCCTCTCGCGCGATTGGCCGCTGACCACCTCGCTCTCCTGACCGCCTGGTATCGCTCACCCACCCTTGAGATCTTCCGATAATCCCCTGGATTTTCCTTGGTCCATTTGACATTTGAATATAGTCGAAATGGTATGCAAATAATAGGGTTTCATTAAGGTGGTTTTTAATTATATTTGGTTGTTTTGTTCTTTTGGCAAGAGTGAATATTCTTGAATTTGAAGCTAAGTCAACATTTAAAAAAGAAAACAAAACTGATTTCGCAAAGATTGGTGAGAGTTAACGTATGCGTTGAGTGATATTATTGTTTTCGTATTTCTTGGTCTATGACCTTATAAAAGTCTGAAAAGCTGGTACCTACCTATGCATAGGTACGCTACAAAGAAGGTGCTAACTAATAGTAACGTACTATACCACAGATAAATCAGCCATGCTACTGTGTTTCGTTCAACTTTAGGGGGTCTCTCCGTCCCGTCTACAATTACTCGGACATCAGGATATAGTGGCATATCGGATTGTAGACGACTATTGAAAGATTTTATTTATATTCAAGAAGTTGTTAAATGTAAATAAAAATTGTAATTTAAGCCAGTACCAAACTAATCGCCCACTTCTCTAATCTACATGTACAGTGACGAACACAGGTGATCAGTGTATTCAAAAAAAATAAGTTAGCTTTTTGCTGAATACGTTATTTAGTTTGATCCTCGTATAAGTACGCGCCATGACGGTGCTGGCTCGTCGTTTAAGTAGGTATAACAGAGCATTTTTTCCTCCACAGACAACTTGTTTTGTCGCATTTTGTATTTTTTTACTATCATCAATTATTATCGAATTGATACTTATGATTTATTGTTCTTTGTTACAGGTAAGCCCACCGGTAAATATTTTACTACTCACGCGTAAGTCGATGTTAACCAGCTTGTGTGACGCAATTGAAAATCCAAGTTACCCTAAATCGGGTAACAATGACTTAACATAGTCGAAGATCGCCTTAAGTCCTTTAAGTAGTATGACAAAAATACGGAAAATAATTGATATTTTCACGAGAATAAAACCTTATTCATTAATTGCGGAACGACCGACGGTCTCGTAGTATATCTGAGAATTCTCTTTTTTCGCGCAAGTTCATAGCTCGGGGCATAAGTACAGTTTAAGCGCCATTAGTGGAATTGGCCCGAGCCCCGCGTCAGGGCGGATTTGCGAAGTATGGACCGGGCGACAGTATAGCCAGTAGGGGCAGTCGGGGAAATGGTGAAGTGACCTTCAATCAGATATGCACCCTGGCCATAGAAACTGACCGTGCCTATTTAACTTAAAAAGGTACTACAGATAAATAAACTAAAGATAAATAAACAAACACACAACCAACAAACAAAGTTAACTTTATGTGATTTGGAGAAGATAAGTTACCTAGTTTTAATCAGAGACCGTAATTTGAAAAACTGATAGGGCGTAAGATAAAAAAAGTATCGAAAGACAGCAATGGGGATACATTTAATTTATTTTTTCTTGTACTTAGTAAGTTTATACTTACAGCTTATTGCAAGACTCAGTATCAGAGACCCGTCATTTTAAAAATACGTAGGATACATCTCATAGATCGGTTTATTCTTCCTTCGTGTTAATTATGCTCTGAAGTTATTACAATGTTTTTTAAACTGTGGGAGTCGATTGTTTAAAACGCCATGACGTGTGTAGTGTGCACCCTGGGATAGATTGCATCTTTTACGCGTCGAGAGAAAACGCCAAATGCCCATACTGCCATCGGGCTGTAGAGCAACATGCCAAGCATAGATGTATGTTACATAAGAGGATCCACTAAAATAACGCGGATCGTCAATTTTTATAATGCAAAAGGATTAACGGAGGCCGCCGGGCTTTTTGCTTATTGCTGGCTAAAGGGTAGGAGAGACTGAAATATTTTAGGTTTGGAGAGTGGGGTATACCAGCTTCCATAGAAAAATGTTCGAGCTCCTTTAGATCATTTTGATTTTCGATGTTGGTAGATAGTGCTGCGAACTTTTTTAATAAGGATTCTCTACCGAAAAAGTTGTTTTGTTCTTTCTTTACCAGGCACAAACACTGAACAATAAATAGATAAATATAGTAGTACATTGATTAAGGTCAGGGATGGCAGTTGGGGTCATTATTAAACTTCAATTTTATTACACTTAAGAATTTGCTGCTTATGCTTTCACTTTTTTTCTGATTGTTATCTAAGACGCCACAAAATACGAACTTAATTTAATGTTTATTTCATCCCATATCGTCATACCTACTACTGAGCAAAGGCGTCCTCTTACAAAAATCAAAGAATAAGTAAGTGCTAAAAAATTAACCCATACAAGCTTTATTACCCATACACCCATACATAGATCGCGAGAGTAGGTACGTATATGAACTTTACTTAGTTGTTTATATTTCTAAACGGCTACACACCTCCATTTTAATACATTTGAACTCGACAATCATCCCTCCTACTTCCCCGTCTATGAAACAATTACTTAGCCTGAAACTGTCCCCCCTAACAGGGGGTGGCACCTGCCGCCATTTTCATAATGCACTGCAGTTCTTTAAACTTCACACTTTAAATAATTGCCGGGCCAAGACGTTCTGCGAGGCCAGAATAAACTTCAGAATAGGAATCTTTGGCTGGCTATTTATTTATTTTATTTAAAAACATAGCCCCACACCAGGATTTTCCTGTATCGTGGGTACACAGACAAATAAACGGTTAAAGACGAATGATTGCTTTTAAATGGACCAAATACGATATCTTCATTTGACACTGGCTGTGTAAAACATCGCGACTGACGTAAGCGTCAGTGAGGCGTCGATTCACTGACGCTAGCGCGCTCGTTACTGACGTCGACTGCTCGCCTAATAATGCTACTAAAAACATAATATCGGGCGTCACGAGGCTAATATTGAAAGCAAAAGAGTCTAAACTTTGAGTTCAAAGTTCTCCCATTGTTTTTAATCCCAGTACAATCGCGCACGTCACACTGCACCAAACTTGTCAAAATGATGTCGTAACGATTCCAAACTCCTGGCTGTGCAAGCCGGTCTCTGGGACCAGGTGGTCTGTGGGACCAGATGGAAGAAGCTTTTTATTAAAGGAAGGGTTGGTCCGTCGCTCTAATCGCAAGTTAATGCTGCCTCCCTGGTCTTATGTGATGGTTGAGACCACATGCGACCTTTTTAATTTTCTAAAATAAACAGTGCAGTGTTACATGGTACTTTTTCGTTTAATTCAATGAAGCACAATGAAATGTACACTCGTAGTTTCGAAAAATTCATTGCCACATTTTGTCGTTACGTCAATTTGAGTAATGTTATTTATTGAGTCTAAGAAACGACGTTTTCGTTTAATAACCACAACATTACATTACTGAACTTACTTTAAATGTAACTTATTTGTAACAAAATTAGAAAGCACCCTTCAACAGCGCATAACAACGCAAACCCCAAAATTGAAAGCCATAACAACAATTCACGTCCCCAAAACGACGGCCAATTTGTAAAACGACGTAACTCAAATAACTGCATTTTTAATGTGCATACGTAAGAACTTCCCGGGCAGGTGCAATTTAGCACGTTTTAGTTTGAGTCTAGACTGAAAACTGCAGGCGCGCCTGAATTTTAAGACTGGGGGGTGAAATATGGGGGTGTGTCGGCGATGCTATTAGGGGGTAAGGGGCTAATGCGCTGCCACTTTATTGAGTCGTTTCGCTGATTACCGGAGAGTTTATGAATGTTTTTATGATAACTGTGGGAGTATAATTTTGGGTTTATGTTGTGTGTTTTACATTAACAAAGTTTTGAACGTTTTTGATATGACTCAGCATTTACAGTCATAATCTTTGCTCAAGACAGACTTAAGAAAGTTTCCTCACAATATGTTGTCAGATAACTAAAAGGAATATTATATTCATTTCGTAACCGAATTCAAGATTAATACTTACGAATTTTATATCGCACATATTTATAAATAAATGGTAAATAAGGTCATATCAATCTTGTTACAAAAAGCTTGTTACTTTTTCATGACTAAACGGCTTAACCGATTTTGATGAATTTTAAGTTATACAGATAGATTGGATCCTGAAGAAGGGATTGAAATTATTTTTTTACTGCGATACAATGTAGTACATGTGAATGACGTCACAAGTATCTAATAAAGGAACAATCTATAAATTAGTACATGAGGAAACGTGAAATGCATTCAATGTTGGACTATCAGAATCCAAAAGAACATTCAAATGTAGACAAACAGTCAAAACAGCTTTGCAGCATAATATTTTTATGTAAATTGCTTCAGCCGTCCGAGTGTAGATTGCGCCGTGAATATTGTCAGAAGTGAGTTGTCACGTTTTGTTACTGCGCCGACGAATGTGTCCTTTAAAGTTATTCCACCATACAGAGTGATTTAAAAAACGACTATTTCTATTTATTCATCAAATAATACAAAATAAAAAAAATTTGGTTCAGTCCTTTCGTACCAACGTTCATATTTGGTAATTTGTAAGTCGCACTACAATAATGCCCTCTGTATCCTGATTTTAAGTGCCTTATTTGCTTGCGAAACTAAAACATGCCTTTACCGGGTACTTGGGCAAAGAGATTTTTTGAAACTATGAAAGTTTTTATTGTAAGGAATCTACGTCAAAAGGATTTTTATATCGGTGTTGGATTCAAAATAAAAACTAGAAAAACATTTTGCACAACGGGCGGTCTTACAGCTGCTAGGAATTTCCTTGCAGCCACATAAAGATGAACAGGAATACATTACAAGACGTCGCGATTAGTGACCTACCTAAGGTTTGATGACGATGTGGTCGAAGGTATCGTGCAATAATCAAACACCCTGCAAGTCTGCGGGCAGTGTCCACTCGGCATAGGTCACGCCGCGCATTCAATAATTGAGAATGAGACATTTTGCATTGGGCACTTGCCTTTACATAAAATCTAGACGTAATCTTTCTTTATTTAAACTAGAAGCGCCTCGCGGTTTCACTCGCGTTAACTTCCCGCTTATTTTTACGGGATAAAAGTAGCTTATGTCTCTCGGGGATAGTGTAGCTTTCCAAAATATTTTTACAAATCGGTTCAGTAGTTTCCGAACAAACAAACAGACAATCAAATCTTTTCTCTTTATAATATTAGTAGAGATAATTCTACTGTACGTACGTCACTGAACTTTTCCTAAAAGGCTGGACCGATTTATATGATTTTTGTATGCGTTTGGGTGACGCCCTGGATGGTTTAGATTCACAAATCACCCCGGCAGGTGGCGCGTCATACTTTGCAGGACAACGTCTGTCGGCTTTGTATATTATAATACTAACTCCTTCTATGTTGGAAATGGGACAGTTGAAATACAGGCTACCATTGTGGAGACTGTAATGGAATATCTAATTCAATTACATTTTATATATACATACATATATACATACATTCATGCCTTTTCCCGTCGGGGTAGCCAAATACTACATCTATTAATTCTTACCACTTAATATCATTTTGCCATTTAAATAAGTAAGAATTTGTCTATGGAAAATTATAAAGAAAGCTGTGTACCATAGACAAAATAATAAAAGAGATATAGCTATTATACAAAAGCCTATTCGTACATGATACAGCTAAACGATGTTATTTGTAATACCAGTCCGAAATAATAACCAATCCTGGGGAAAGATGGCGCCGAAATAAACAAGTCTCGGTTGCTTATTATCTGATCTGAATCTGATACTAAAGCTGGATAAGTATTGGCTGAATGTAGCGCAGATGGAAAACGACTTTGGTAGGTATAGTCATACAATCCTACTAATATTATAAACGCGAAAGTTTGTGAGTATGGATGGATAGATGAATGAATGGATGTTTGTTACTCTTTCACGCAAAAACTACTGAATGGATTTCGATGAAACTTCACAATAATATAGGTTACATATCAGAATAACACATAGGCTACAATTCATTAAGATATATTATTGTATATTATCCAAACGCGGGTGAAACCGCGGGGCGCAGCTAGTACATATCTAAAAGAAGGGGTACTCTCTCTCTATTTTTTTAATTAGAGCGAGATGGCATAACATCGGGAGTTTGTTTGACTTTTTGAACGAGATTCTCGTATTTTTGAGTAAGATGCGGAGGACGCTTACAGTTTCACTTGTCATGCGTTCGATATTGTTCGATTCAGCCGTTTGTATTGAGTGTCCACCCTGTGGTAAATGTGTCCGATTTAAAAATTGCAACCAAGGTGTCCCTTTCGGGTATACGCTTTTGTCAAGTCTATTTCTGATACTACGTCTCTGTCGGGGGATTATGAAATGGTATCACACGTACTTTGATGACGTAGAAAGAGACCCTGCGTCATCATCTTGTCCGGAACGCCATCTAGGCGTAGTATATTATGTACTATGGATATACCATGGATATACGGGTAGACGTACTTGTTCCCAGTAAGCCAGCGTGGCCGCTGATTTGCAGGCGGCCAGACAGATGTCCTGTTTGATTGGCCAAGAGTGTAGGGGGATGTGTTCCGGCCTAGTGTAGGATTAGGTTGTCCCAAGCCTGTGGAAACCTACTTACTAATAACCTAGAAGAAGGGGCACTCTATTTTTAAATTAAAGCGGGATGGTAGATCGTCAGTTCGTTTGACGTTTTGAGCGTGTCTGGTGACTCACTAAAGCTGCGTCCATAGTAGGTACTTCATGTCTGAATATTATGAAAATTAAATGAGTAGAAATGTATCAAGGTTTATCGAAAGAACCCCAAATGGCTAGGTTGTCAGGTAGAGATCACTGTAAGACCGCCCATCATACCGATTATAAACTCTTTTCTATATTTTAATTATTATCTCGGCTAAATAAATAGCCTGACAATCAATAAATTCCTACTTTAAAAATGCAGCATTTCACACGGTCCTGCATTCACCGAACAATAGCTCCACCTGAATCTCACCCGCGAGTGAAACTAAAGGCGGGGCTCCACTGCCGGCGTACGGCGGCATGAAGACGTCGAAGGGTGCCCAACAATGGCGCGGACAATGCGAGCGATAACCGCGCACTCCGTCACTCCGCTGACAGGGTTATCGGGCCCGGCACAATGAGGAGGGCGGTCCAAGTGAGGACAGCTAGCGGGAGTGGTGCAGCTATGAAAATGTAGCGCAGACTGCCTAATAGTTACGAAAAAAATACGTTTAGAATCAAGTCAGTGTATTGTTAAGTCCAAAAAATTACATGTAGGTACTTATTTTAGGTATATTTTCAAAATGCATATAGGCAAAAATACGAATTGTAGTTATGTAGGTAATGTAGTCCAAATTGCACTAAAGGTTGTCTATGAATATTGTCAATAAAGATAGAATAATTCGAGACTAAACTAAATTAATTCAATTAAAATATTATACTCCTTTCCAATAATCTAACATTAAAATAATATCATTAGAGAACAAAACGAACCGTAAAGAAAACCAGCCTGAAACACGCTCAGCCCGCTCCCTCCCGAGACTCGCACCACACCGATACCGTTACAGCGTATTGTTAATGTGCTCGTGAATTCCGCTAGCGAGCACGCCTCTTTACGTCGCGCACGCTGATTGGGTTTATCGCTCATCGCCGCCACTGTGCACGCTCCCTTACAATACCGCGAGATATCTAGTAACAATTAATGTGGTTACACTGTATAATCTTTTGTCTCCGAATTTAGATAGACTAGAATACCGGAGAATAATTTAGACTAGAGTTTTACCTATTGCTATTCTTACTTATCATGAAGTCTTGCGAGTTTTTCAACCAGTTTCGTTGAATTGAGTTTAAATTTTGCATTAATATCAAGTTTAGATAATAAGTACATTATAATGTATTATGGTGATATCTGATCTGATAATAGTTAGTTAGGTTAGACGGAAGACGGAAAGTGTCAGGGTTCATTTTGATCTGAGTCCAGTAAATAATAGGTACGTATTTGTATAATAGTTTCGATAGATTAACGCGAATTTACGTATTGTAGTTGTAATCTTAGCAATTTTGCGCTAGGATTAAAAGCGAGCGAGATTATTTATAGCAAAATACTATTTTGAATTAGAAAATACAAATTCGAGACGTCACACATTTCAACATTTAACGTGAACTACCAGGGCATCATATCAGCGTGGGACTTCAAAGAAGCTCGCTACAAAGTGAACAGTCCGTTTGATTAGGCGCTCTCTCCACGCGCGCCTCGGGCCACGCTTTGTTACATCCACCTTTGTAAATCAAAGCTTTGGTACGCAGCCTCTTGTCGATTCCTGCTCGCCTGGTAACTTAAACAGGTTGACGGGCCGTTTAGTGAGATGATGTTGTTTCGTGAATGATTGGCGTTTACCGAAATTAAACATAATTAACATTGCAACCGATTTTAACTGTATTTCTGGAGTTTCGTTACTAAATTACTGCTAGTAACTCTATGAATCTCGTGTCTACTCCACTTCGATTATTATCATCTCGATGTCAAAGCACCAAAGTGTTACTCATTGAAACGGAATCTTTGCGAAATAAGGATGCGTAAAAGGATTTCAAATTAAAATAAATAAATACAACATAGTTTATTGGTCGTAAATTAAGAAGCGTAAAGATAAAATGAAATGATTGAAACAAAAAAAGTAACACAGAAAAGGCATTCGAAACACACCTACAGTGCATTGCAAAAAAATTGTCACGCGCGGCGCGAACGTCAATAAAATTTGATGTTTACGCGCGCGGGCGATATCTCGCGGTAAATAAAACCGCGATGCACTCTCAACTGTTTCATTCGAAAAATGAATTTTAAGGTATTCTTTCATGCCTGTGTTTGTTTGTCGTGTCAGGGATTTTAAATAGTTTGAAAAAGGAATGGCGAGGCATACTTTTCAAAACAGCCCACTTATAGACCAAAATTTACGTTTATGGAGTTAATTAAGATGTCATTACCCAGCATTTACATTGCCGGCTAGTTTTCACTGCACCAGCCATCAACAAAAACTACATGAAAATTATAAACACAGCTACTTAGTTCACATAAAACGTGCCAATATCTGTTCTCCAAAATTAGAGCCCGCTCGCTAACTTGCCGGCAAAACACGCTTTAGTCTGAACCCCACGTCCTGATTCGTTACGATATTCAATCAGTCCGGCGGGAAACAATGGCTGCCTCAACACTATTTCCTCATTTTTCTCGTTTCCCCCCGAATAGTGTGAATTTAGGTACCCCACAGCAACCAGTGAGGCTCACCAGCGCTATTTTAAACCTTAAATACAGCTTTATCGTGTTTTTCCCGTTTTATTTGAGCGTCGCGGCGCATACGCGATTGACAGCGCTGTCCCGGAGTTTTGTCTGAAACTGTTTTCTTTTTGTTTTTCCAAGTCTAGACTAGACATTGATTAGTCAGCACATGTACTCTGTCGGCGATTTTAACGTCTTTTTACACATCAGCGTGGTTTCTTTTCGAGTCGGCCGAGTGACAATGTAGTTTTAAAAGTTGCATGTCGTCCGGCCTGTCGCTCCTGTCCATCAATCTGCTTTGTCGACGTGAAATTTTCATTGATGTCAGTAAAGTGAAGCGACGACACGAATGGAGATTTGCAAAGGTTCTTTGACGTGAGCGGTTTGCTCTAGTTCTCATAGTCATTAACAATGATGTTTTATCATAGAGCGGAGAAAAGGCCGAAGATATAATGACTCACCAGACGCTTTTAACTATTGAAATGTCAACTTTTTAGAAGAGATATTGCAATATTAGTACTTATGCCCATAGGAATAGTTGCGCCATTTGGCCGAAAGTAAATCCTAAGAAACAAACAATCACATTATTCCAAGCCAAAGTCACCCCACCGCAAACCCTTGTAAAAGCAATATCGCATGACACGTACCGCTTACAAAGATGCTCTCTCACACTAAAAGCCGCCGCCATTAGAACAAAATGGTCTATCAGAATTATAATATCAATTACCGATGCATTAACAATTCATATCAGAAGTCAGACGTAGCAGGAACAGGAATCTCATGTACGTAATGTTATTATTGCGGGAACGGGATGGGGTTACGTGCACCCCGCCGGGCGCGAGGGGGAGGGAGACAAGGCGCGACGTCGGAGAGCTGTCAAAATGTCAAATTTCAGAACGTAGCTCGGCGCAGCAACTTCAAACGTGCCCCTACCGTTGGCATGCAGTGTACGCTACGCCGCCGCTAGCTTTAATATAGTTATGGCGCCCTGGTACAGGCGTGTTAATATTCATGCATCTCATCCGAGCTTCCTAGAGGAACGAAGCCATTTTCGTGAAAGCCTTGCCGTTTCCACTATGAATATGAATGAATGATTCCGTTCGCTTCTTAGATTAAATTTTTGGATGCGGTCCTCTGCGGACTTTCATTTTGTACGAGCTTTTGGTCGGTTTCAAAGTTTTAGTTCTATTGTAACGATTTAAAAACTGCTCCACTTTGGAACTTTACCTACATGTTGGTGTGACCATAGCAAAGTTTCATTTGTTTTCATTTAATAAATTGGTCACAGGAGTTATAACGTTTTCATTCGCGCGGACGGCGCGGCGTCAGCTTCCATTTGCAATGTGACCGACTAAAACAAAATTGAAAATTTCAATTCCACGTCCATTTCCTGGTAAAACAGGCGGTTTGTATTCCATCTGGAATGCCCGCGTTCGCCACCGGCGCTGTCTCTCACCCTGACAACGAGGATATTGGCTACCTACTGAAAATGAGAGAAAAGATACAAAAGAACACACATTTTTGACGTTTCGATATGCACTCATCCACGTCGGCCGACCACTCGCAAGAACCCCAATCTCGACTCTAATTGAATCCGAAAATACTCGCTGAGCCGGCGACATCGTAATATTCAGAATATCCCCAGTCTTAATAAAAACATTTCGGTAAATTCACGTAACAAGCTCGCACTTGACTGACTAGCGGTATTTATAAACGTCAATCACAACTGTCAGAAGTGACAGTAGTCAAATCCCCGCTCGGTAATAACGGGAAAGGAGGCTGGTTTCGTTCCCAATTTGAAAAACACACGTTCGCGTTGTTCGTGCGCGTGCTCGATTTGGCGATTAGTGTTATTTTTGAAAATGGAATCGGAGATCGTGTCGCCTCGGGTGTCTCCGCCCACAAGATGGCCGCGCTAATCACCCGAAGCATTCGCGGGAAAACGAAATGATATACAATTTTATTGAAGCGATATGTTATTACTGAGCTAAACCTGTAATTACTGCGAGCTTTGCGCGTGGGAAGGGATTAGAAAAAAATATGTTTGAACTCATTTTCGGCTCGTGCTCTGTAAATTGTGAGTCGGCCATTCATGGGAGAGCTTTAACAATGTGATTGTTTTCTAATTTCTGATTTGTTTTTGTTTCGTTTAACACGTGGAGCGTCTTTTCAACAATGCTCCACTGCGCCACGGCTAACGATCAGTTTGTGTAAATGCTCCATCATTATTGGCTACATAATTATGTTTAGAGTAGAACATTTACGAATTATAAGTCAATCTTTTGCTCAAATTTTGGTGATTAGTCCATTCGGATTGGGTGCGGGTAATTATTTAGTGCGATCTGGTCGGACCGATCGGTCGGCTGATTTATCGGGTGTCGCGGCGATGCTCCGGGCGACGTGTACTGTCGGGGTCGCCGTCTTACACGGATTACACAGGTCGGGACTATCCGGGACGGTCGGGACAGGACATGGCTGTTAAAATTATTAATCTGTAGCAAAATGTCAAGCAATGTCTATGGTGCAAAGTCTAGTTGTCTATGGTCATTAAAAATAAAAGACAGTCCGTCCGGTTTTCATTCAAGAAAAACATGTCGTTTTATTTTAGGTTATGGGCTCCAGAACGTTTAAATAGTTAAATAATTGCAAAGTTACAAATTTAGTGTTTTTGAATAGTCAGTGCAGTGTAACTGAAGCAATGGCTACTAGCTCAAACTATTTAGTTAGCGTACCTAAGCTAAAAGGGCGTGAGAACTATAGTGAGTGGTGTTTCGCGGCAGAGAATTTTCTGGTGTTGGAGGGCATGGTTAATTGTATAAAGCCAGAGCCTGGAAAAGTCACAGGAGCTGCAGATGATGCGAAAACAAAAGCCAAGTTGATTTTAACTATCGATCCATCTATCTACGTACACATAAAGAGCGTCAGTACATCGAAGGAGCTGTGGGAAAAATTGAAGGCATTATTTGACGACTCAGGATTTACTAGAAAAATCAGTCTGCTGAGAAATCTAATATCTGTTCGCCTTGAAAATTGCACATCGATGACATCCTATGTGACTCAAATTGTAGAAGCGGGTCAGAAATTGGCGGGAACGGGATTCGGCATTAGTGACGAGTGGATTGGTTCTATCATGTTGGCTGGATTGAGTGAAAAATATATGCCCATGATAATGGCGATCGAACACTCGGGAATGAACATCACGACGGATTCGATAAAAGCCAAATTAATGGACATGGAACCGGAAACGAATGATGTGAATAACGCATTGGCGTGTTTCCGTTACCAACCTAAGAAAAATAACAAGACGGCTGGAAAAGACGCGGGAACGGGAGCGCAGAAATTGTCACCTGTCAATGTCAAAGACAAACGAAATGTGAAATGTTATCGTTGTAAGCAGTTCGGTCACTATCGTAATCAATGTGAAAACACAATGAATGAGAACAAGAATGCAGATGTATCTTCAAAGAATACGCATGAAAATAAAAAGTGTACGAACGCGTTTAGTGCCGTGTTTTTCAACGGGAACTTTCATAAAGGTGACTGGTACGTTGACTCAGGCGCCAGTTCACATTTGACAACAAATGAACATTGGGTGATCAATGCATGCTATGACGGTTTCTCGAAAGAAATTATGGTGGCTGATCAGAATAAAGTGCCGGTTTTATGTAGTGGAAACGTAAAAATCACGACTTCAACTGACAAGTGTGATTTTGAGGTTATGGTTGAAAACGTTTTATGTGTACCTAACCTGACTACGAATCTCTTATCAGTGAGCCAGCTGATAAGACAAGGCAACAAGGTGTCCTTTACGAGCGACGGATGCGAAATATTTAATAAGAAGAATATTTTAGTTGGTACCGCTTCACTTGTAAATGGAGTATATAAACTGAATATGGCCACATATGTAATGGCTGCAGTGATTGAGTCTCCAGAAGTGTGGCACCGTAGACTGGGACATGTTAACAGTCAGTATATGAATAACATGCAGAAAGCAGTGGAAGGAGTCATGCTGGACAAGAAGGCAGATATCAGCAAGATGAACTGTGTGGTGTGCTGTGAGGGCAAGCAAAGCCGATTGCCATTTGCTCATGAAGGTAACAGGAGTGCTGAGCTGCTGAATATAGTACATAGTGATATCTGTGGACCAATGGAAAATGTTTCTCTCGGAGGATCAAGGTACTTTCTTCTTTTTGTCGATGACTACAGCCGCATGACCTATGTGTATTTCTTGAAAAATAAGAATGAGGCTCTTCAGTGTTTTAAAGAGTACAGGGCAAAGGTTGAGAATTTAACGTCAAAGAAAATTAAAATTCTGAGAACTGATAATGGTGGAGAATTCTGTAATAATGATTTTGATAATTATTTAAAGAAAACTGGGATTGTTCATCAGAAATCCAATCCCTACACGCCAGAACAAAATGGGCTTTGTGAACGCATGAATAGAACAATCGTAGAAAAAGCCAGATGTCTTTTGTTCGAAGCTAAGATGGATAAGAAGTTCTGGGCAGAAGCTATTAACACTGCTGTCTATTTACAGAATCGGATTGTGAAAACTGGATTGAATAATCATACCCCATATGAGTTGTGGACAAACATAAAGCCAAATCTCAGTCACATTAGGATATTTGGCAGTATTGTTATGAAGCACATCCCGAAGGAGAAAAGACAAAAATGGGACAAGAAATCTGAAAAATGTATTCTGGTGGGTTATCCTGAAGATGTCAAAGGATACAGAGTATATAACCCAACAACTCGGGCAATCACAACGAGCCGAGATGTTATTATTATAGAAGATAATAATTTACATCAGGAGAGTATGGTTCCTGTTGAAAAGGCTGAAGCAGAGGAAAGTCCAGTATGTCAGGATCCAGTGGGGGATGTCACAGTAGACAATGATGAGGTGGAAGATTCTTTTGTTTCTACCGAAAGTGGTGATGTAAATGATGAAACTTACATACCAAATGAGGAGTCTATTGCAGATGATGAAAACACCAATATGGAAATTAATCCAATATCTTTACCACCCAGAGTAAGAAAAAAGCCTGATAGATATGGTTATATGTGCACAGAGAATAGTACGATTGATGTCGAAGAGCTGATACTAGAAAAAGAACTACAGGGACCAGAGAAAGAGTATTGGGAGCAAGCGGTGAAAGAAGAGTTGCAAAGCTTTGAAGACAATGAGGCATGGGAAGTTGTTGACGCTCCAAGTGGTGGTACTATTGTAAAGTGCAAGTGGGTTCTCAAAAAGAAATGTGACAGTGATAATAATGTGCGTTATCGGGCCAGACTGGTGGCTAAAGGTTGTTCACAAAAATATGGTGTGGACTATGATGAAACATTCTCTCCAGTAGTTAGGTATACTACATTAAGGTTGTTGTTTTCATTGTCGGTTCAGTTGAATTTAGATGTGGTGCATCTCGATGTCAAGACTGCGTTCTTGAATGGGGACCTGGATGAGATTATATATATGCATAAACCTACTGGTTTTGTTAGTACAGATGATAAAAAGGTTCTCAAACTTAAAAAGGCAATATATGGTCTCAAACAGGCCTCTCGAGCATGGCATAAAAAGGTAGATATGTGTATGTTAGCAGATGGCTATAATAAGTCTAAATTAGAACCATGTTTGTATACAAAGATTGTGGGTAGCAATCGAACAATTGTGACATTGTATGTCGATGATTTCTTTATATTTTCAAATAATGAAAATGAAATGACCCATTTAAAAGAAATGTTGAGTAATATTTTCAAAATAAAAGACTTGGGACAAATAAAACAATGTCTTGGTATGTCAGTAAACTTTGATAAAGAAAATAGTACTGTAACATTGTGTCAGAATAATTATATTGATGAGTTACTGCGCAGGTTTAACATGACTGATTGTAAAACAGCTGTTACTCCAATGGAGGCAAAATTAACTGCTAAGAAAGTAGAATTTTGTAATGATCAAATTCCTTATCAGCAGCTAATAGGCAGTTTAATGTATTTGGCTGTACTCACACGACCTGATATTGCTTATTCGGTGTCCTACCTTAGTCAATTTAATAACTGTCATAACGAAGAACACTGGCACTATGCTAAGAGAGTATTAAGGTATCTAAAGAAAACTAAGAATATGGGTTTAAAGTATTGTAAAATTGAAAATGTTCAAATAGAAGGTTATGTTGATGCTGACTGGGCTAACGATATTAATGATAGAAAATCATACACAGGTTATTGTTTCATGTTGTCAGGATCAGTTATATCTTGGAGTTGTAATAAACAAAAATGTATTGCTCTTTCAAGCACAGAGGCTGAGTATGTAGCAATTTCAGAGGCTTGCAAAGAAGCAGTGTATTTAAGGAACTTACAGTATGAGATTACTAAGAAAATGTATCAAATCACTTTACATAATGATAACCAAAGTGCACATAAGCTGTTAGTAAATCCAGTATTTCATAATAGAACCAAACACATTGAAGTTAAGTATCATTATTGTAGAGAAATGATAAGTGGTAAAATTGTACTGATTAAGTATTTATGTACTGCAGATATGCCAGCAGATTTATTAACAAAGAGTTTAAATTCTGTAAAGCATTATAAGTTCCTAAAAGCATTAGGTATTTTAAGTATTGTAATTTAAGTACCTATATACCTACATAATTATAACTTTATTGTAAGGGACATTTTGAGTGGGGGTGTTAAAATTATTAATCTGTAGCAAAATGTCAAGCAATGTCTATGGTGCAAAGTCTAGTTGTCTATGGTCATTAAAAATAAAAGACAGTCCGTCCGGTTTTCATTCAAGAAAAACATGTCGTTTTATTTTAATGGCTGGGGCTGGCTGACGGCTGACGGGATGAGAGATATCGACTTCATGTCAAACATTAGATGGGTAGATTAGGAAATTCTTCACATTTCGGCAAACGCATTGGAACAAGACACGATGGTGTTCGGCGTTGCGTCCAATTGAAACAATATATTATGAGAATCGGATCGGAAGCTCTTTTGTTTTTTTATAGAGGACGTCAAACGCCGTCGAAAAGTGATTTTTGAAGCTACAACTTCTTATCTCCTATCGACGTACCTACTGTTTTTTGGCCGGGTACCTAAACCTTTGTAGTGACAGTATAAATGCAGTTTTGCAGAATTGCATATTTTGTAGAGCGACTGACTGGGTGCCCCCCTCCGCCGGCAGTCGTCTCCAGTATAGTGTCCAGTGCACTACGTCATGTATTGAGTAGAAATAAAAGTGAATATTAATTGGTATTTCTGCAGTTCTCATTTAAAAGACATTCGCCCTCTCGCCATAGATTGTGGGGCTAGGTATAGACTTTATATATTTGTAACGAGCACCCCCACACCTTTTTAAACAGATAAGCCTACCTACCTAGTCTTATAAAAATAACTAGCAAACTTTAGTTTTTCGTTTATTCTAGTGGTAATCTACACGGAATACAGACAAGCGACTCCATCTTTCGTGGAAATCTACGAAAAAGTGGTAGGAGATCGAGAACAAAAATGACATAAGCTCAACGCCATCAACAACCAGTCGGTTTGAGTGAAGTGAGGGTTGGACCCTTGGTTCTACAAGACACTCGCACAATCCCTCGCCTTGCTCGTCCACCTGGCAAGTCTACAGATGACAAGTCGCCTTCGCGCCTCCTCATCGTCGAGGCGGGTGCTCCGGCCACGCCATAGCCGTGTCGGGGCCGTCGGGGACGCCGGGGCGGAGCGCCCGCCCTCGCGCGTGGCTTCACGACCCTAGCGCGCTGGCTGTGATGTCAAATTGGGCAATAGTGTGCTAGTTGACTTTGATAATTGAGTAAGTTTTTTTGCGAAATGTTGGTATAATGTCAGCTGTTTATGATGAGGAAGTTTTCACCACTTTACAGAATCGTGGCTTTTCAAATGTAGATAAATAGAGTGGAATAAAATTATTAGGAATAAATTAATAATGAAATCCATAATTGATATTAGTGATATTCCCAAAATTTTTATGATAAAAATAATCCTAGTAATGTGTGACCCTCCGAAGCACGGAGTGGTCCTAGCAATGAAAAAAGCTTTGAGAAACATCATAAAAATACCAGGGCCGCAGCAATCAAACGGCGGTGGGGTATCGCGGCTACCAGGCAAACATAGGGTAGCGGAGCTGTGCCAATGTTTACGGTGCGTGCGCGAGTCCTTCCAGATAGCGCGGCCCGCTAGCTGTTCGACGTTATGTAATCCTGGTATCTTAGACCCGAGTCTCCCTTAGCTTTTACAAAAAGACAACACAAACAAGCTTTATAAAAAGTAAAAATTTTTATAAAAAAAAAAACTTAATATTATAATATTTTTAATATATTTGTTTTACGTGGCATAAGAACAATTTTGATGTTATATCACTCTATGATGAAGGTGCCTATAAGTGAAAGAATCCTCAAAACCGGATCTGTAGTTCCAGAGATAGCCTCCTACAAACTTTACCTCGTTATAACACCAGTGTAGATGGTAAATAAATAGGAGTGTAGATCTTCGTAAGTTGTTAACTCGCCTGATGGTAATCGTAGATATGGCCGCAGCACGAAGACCTTAAAAGATATTTCACTGTACCCCAGTTAAGGTTTTCAGGTAAAATTACTTTTTTAAATCCGAGCTTTAGGTACTATCTCTATTTATGATTGACGACAGCATGAAGGTGACGCCGCAAGTAAAATAACATTTCATTATCCCATCAATACGATCCTCCTCACACGTCCCTAACAGCTAAGCTGCAAACGCAAACAGCTCGCGGACAGGCGGACACCGACGCGCATAAACAGCCATCGCTTGACAAATTCCATATCTAACCGATATCGATGCCGCGTAAATCATCGCGGACTCACTGAGTTATAGTGTGAACGAGGCTTTATTTCACGGCGCTAGTGTGTGTCGCGTAGACATAGGGATGCGATCGCGTGTGTACACTGTACATCATAGTGTGTAGAATGTAGATGCGCGTAGCTCATGCGTGTAGATCATGCATCGGCATTGTTGGTCGGTTCGACGCGATGAATTTATAAGTGCGGTACGGTTGTGGTTTTGTATGTTTTGTACTGGCTTTGGTACCGTGAGTTAGGACGGAGCCGGCGTAAACAACTGTGAGCTGTCATAATTTTGTTTAGATAGGAAGATTTAGTGCTAGCTCTCGGAATGCGAGGAGATTTGTTTTTACAAGATTTTCTTTAGACTTGACCCAGTTTTTTTAGTTTATCTATGTTATTTTGCAAGTCTGTGTAGTTCTATCGTCGACGGGGGGATAGAGACAGAAGGTAGGCAGCGTAATTTTTTCAGTGAATGGCAATAAATTGATAGCATCAATATAGCAAGCATGAAATTCTATCCTACGTAGGATCCAATCCTATGTAGGATAGGATTTCATGCAAGCAACAATTGCTAGTACGATCATAGATTTATACATTTTAATGTTCAATGGATGAGTAAGTACTTACTTTCCCTTCCTCTTACAAAATATAATATTATGTGAGATACTCGTATAGACACAGATAAAAATAAGTAAAAAAATACATATATTCACCAATTTAACACCAAATACTTACACTAATATCCAATTCGACACCTAACCGGAGCGAATCTACACGCTATAAATGCTGCATAGTGCATCAACAATCGGTTTATATTCTTACCAGCGCGACTCGGCTGTGTAAACGCGCCGCCCGATTCGATTTATTCCAATTCGATTAATTCGATGCCCATCAAATGAATCGATTATCCGAATATTATTTATTCGCTGGCGGTAATCAACGCGCGACACTCGTTTAATTCGTGCGTTGATTCGTTTCGGATAGAAATTATTCTTTTGATTTTTTTTAAAGTTCCATGAATAATTTATTTCTGTTACGAAAGTATTCATTTCATTTATTTTTTTCGTCATCTGTTTTTACACGACTGCCGTAGGAGGGTTGTGTTGTGTTGTGTTGCTAACTTTTTAAATGTAAATCTGATTATGATTAGGTAGGTGCATGGAATAAATAGAAATTGCAAGCAAAGAGCGCTTGCTAGATAAATTGTGTTGACTGTTTTACTACCTACTTACCACCTTATAAAAGCAAATAACCTTGTACTCATAATTATTGTGTTTTGAATACAATTATGGCAAATGCTATTTTTAACTTTTCATTTTGGCAAAGACGAGATTTTGCATTCAGCCCGGTATCTTTTTTTATTTCAAATCTAACCGCGGCATTGGCGTCGTGTGACGGAGCCACAATGCCCTGGTTTTTGCCGCTTTTGTCAAGCGCGCGTTATTTATTACCAAGACTCGTATGCAAAATATAGCCTGAATTGACACGGAAAAGGGTTGTCCATTTTTTTTCAACAACTTGATGTGGAAGTCGAAATTTTGATTGTCAGTGATAGCTTTTCGTGAAAAAAGTTAGTAACGTTATCATTTTATAATACTTATTTTTTTTTAAATCATATTGTAATATTTTTCTTAGAACCTGGCAGCCCTAAGTTTCGTTTAGCATCTGTACGGAGTGTCCTCATGAATATTGACTCTTTTACATTTATTTTACATTGATTGTCAACCGTTTGAGTCCACCGCTTGCGTTGGAGTCGATCCACTATTATTTCGTACAGTTGGCAGCACTCGTTCCGCAACGCGGGAGAGGCCTTTATGCGTTTGAAATAAGAACCATATTACCCGTTACTTTTCTGGGTCGGTCTGTGTTGCCAGCCGTGCCGGTTTGTCGAGTTAATGACACGGTGTTCTTTGATGTTACGATTGATATGCAAAATTTCTTATTGTTCACTTATGGGAACATTTTATGGCGGTTTTATTTTTATGTAGTTTTTGGAATACATTTGGAGCACTTACAGCTTTTTCTTATCAGACCCTATATAAGTATTTTTTTATCTCAAATTCTTAAAGTTAGTGAGGAAAAGACCAGTATTCACTTAATTGTAAACGCCACCAGGCAATAACAATCGCTTAACTTTGCTGAAAGGAACAGCAATGATTGCACACTACTGCTTGGTTGTAAGGTAGTACTACTCTAAATGCTGCAGAAGAGGCATATTTTACCAACCAATTTCATTAGCGGATAAATATCTGATGCAGTACATGCATCAAAGTACCAGGCAAGCATAAATTTACAGGAGAGAACCTACAAATTCGGACGTCCAGACGAGACAAAATTAGTCATCTCCTTTATGCACTCCATAATAGAACTGTCGCATACGTCTAGTCCCAATTCCATGGCAGGTACCAGGCTCGCATACAACGGCAGGAGCTGCGCCGCACAGTTGTACCTATCTCATTTCCTAGCCCAGTTGCGGCTTCCGAAGCCGTCAGGCCGGCCGCTTCCGGCTCGCAGATTAGTATCGACGCCATTTACCGTCTCACTAGCTTTGTTCTATTGCTCGATTCATGAGCCGCTGATGTTTCCAACTTTGAATTTGGAACGGAGGTTCTGCTTTGAATTTTGATATTCTGTTCCATTTTGATTTTGGAATAATGGGTTTGTTTTGGAATTTGAAAGCGCGATTTGGATTGGAAACGGGGAGCTTTCGATTCGAAGTAGCGTAATCGATTATTGATTGTAACGAGTCGATTAAGCTTATTAAGAGTAGGTGTAACTGTTGTAATCACCGATAAGTTTAGAATATTTTAGAAATAAAGAATGAGTTATTTTCTTAGAGACACCTTACATACGTAGGTAGGTACCAAGCAATCGCCTTTTATACAGTAGTAAGGACTCTGCGTACAGTCTAATTTCTGTAACAAATAACTTATTATAAAATTTCAAGTTACTGTTTCACAATTCAATTTCAATTGTATTAATCGATACAAACCACAAAAAGCAAACACAAATCATACATAAACTAAACGAGTTCTTTTTTTTGGCATAGCGCTTTACGCGCATTCTGCCAGTCATGTTTATGAAATAAACGTTGTCGATAGATATTCATTTCCCATTGAAATTCCGACAGCGACGTCCGAAAGCGTCCTTTAAAACTATTTCAGCTTCTAAATCGGCGACCGCTCGCTGTCCATTACAGCTTTGCATAATTTAGGCCGATCCTGTCGCGGTAACTCCGAATAGGGCGTTTGAATTCTTTATACGCCATTGAATTGCGCTCTCCGGCAAAAATTTACAAATCGCGGCAATTGACAGGTGTCGTTCAATTAAACCACATACGTCGGCCTTTTTTTGCATATTTTAAGACACAGATCATTTATTAGTTTCGCATATTCAAGTAGATAGTTTGTTTATTCAAACAGCGAGCTGTGCCCTGAGTATGAGTTTTTACTAGCTCGCCATAGTACGCGTCAACTAGCGTTTGTATGAAGATTTTTCGTTCATATCCGCGCCGGTACAGGATCTTCATACAAAAGCGCTAGTTGACGCGCACTATGTCTAGCTCGTAAAAACTCGTACTAAGGGTACCGGTCTGGAAATAATTCAAGTACATCGCATTCACTTTCGCACATAAACAACGGCTAAAATAAATAAACAACGAGACCAGGAGAGCAGAAAACAGAAGGACAGTCGCGTAGGGCCGCGATAGGGCCATCCATCAGCGGGTCACATCGCTTCGATAGGGTTAGGGCCACCTCCGCACCTTTATGCGTCCCTGGTGGGACATAAAGGCTCCGTACGCGGGACCCTAGTTTTTTGACGTCTATTTGTGGTCGGCACGGTCCCTATAAGGACTCCGGCCGTCCCCGTAAACTATTTTAGCCCCGTAACGTATTCGAGCATGTTTATGTTAGTTTGGAGCTGTAGCCGCTCGCGTGCTGTTTGTCGTCTTGCACGATGTTCTGAGAGAAAACTTATTTTCGTGTTCGTGATGCTCGCTCGGGCTGAGGATGAATAATTTAGAGCTCAATCCGGGTGTCACGTCGCGATGTCGAAAAATTTAATCCATCACACACTCGCTCTTTGCCGTGTTACGTTTCACTCCGTTCGGGAACTAACACGAGTTTCGGAGTGGGACGGGAATTTTTAGTGATGTTCACACTAAAGAATTTAAATCACATCAAACTTTCTTATATGTAGTTGGGAAATTCGCCATTACCTCTGTATTCTTTCAAAATTGTAATTTCCAGGAACAAATTGCTCTTATATTTGGGAATTGCACCATTACCTCTGTATTCTAGGATTTTCTCCAGGTTTCTGCCGTTGAACAAATTGGCGGATGTTCACTGTGTCCTTATCCTGCGTAATTAGAGTTATATCTGGTCATATTTACATAATATGACTAGGTATAATATTTCAATAATTCATAAAAATAACATAAAAACATCAGCGTACTCCCCAATTATTTCCCTTTTCGTTCCAGAACGCGTAGCTTACACTCCGCCCTTCCAAGATAACCCGCTCCTCAGAGACGCTATGATTTTTATTTTTACGACACGTCCGGAAATCACCGGAGCCCGTGAATATATTATTATTGTTATGGCAACACCGAACGCTGGTAAAATTGTAAAATACGTCGTACACTGCCAAAGAATTATGTCGGCGTGCGCATATCGTTAGGGAATTTTCGGTTTTCGCGGTGTCGTGTGGAATGAATATTTTAGCGGGATGTTTTTCCCTTTTGACGGAAGTAGGCGAAGGAATTATTCGGATGTTTTATGGGAAATACATTTTACTTTCAACTTTATGTAATCGCCGATGTTTATGTTGTAATCGACTTCGGGTAAAATCGATTATCATAACTAATGTCGCATTACTATTCCTTGTCTTTGCCTTTTACAGTTTCATCCTATTCTTTACTGTTAAAAGAATTATGTTAAATTAATTCTGAATTGCAGATATTACGTTACGTTATTGAATGAAGTGTAAATGACTGTTACTAACCTATACATTACTAACATTACTAATTAGATGCTCACTAGTTTTCCATGCGACTACTCCCGTGCCTAAAGCCGGATATTTACATCATCGATCCGAATACAAAGGGATTATTCACACTAACTCGATTATAGTAGGCAACCGCATCTTTGCATCGAATGCGTTGCATTTTTGTGGTTCAAATCAGGGTTGGCAAAAGGATGAGATTAAAAAAAAACATACACAGACAGAGAGCGCAAGTTCAGCTTACTTTTTTAAATACTTTGTAATATTTTTTTTAATTTTGTTTAAGTACTTTAACTTTATAATTGTGTTGATATTACAATTAAATATTTATTATATTGGTAACTGCAAGCGTGTTCAAATTAAGAAATTATAATTCACAGCTCAGATGTGATTTAAAGTTATATTTCATACAAGTTACAAATTTACGGTTCCCTTTTCTCAAAAGAACGCAAAAACTCCGGCAACCCTACTTTTTTCTCGATTTTCGATTACCAGCAGCAATCGAGATTTTAATGCCCGCGTGATTTATTCGCCGGCCGGCAGCCGTGCTCGAAATTTGATATCTCCATACTGTTTATGACGCCCTGGTGGATCTATGGCAGAAAGGATTTCACTTCGCGCTATAGGTTATGGGGGGCGTATTATGGACAGGGATAAGTTATTTGGCGATTATGAACTGGCACTATGGAAATGTAAAAAAAATTTGAAAAAGCCAGTCTACAGATTTAAAGTATAATATCAGCTTTGCTGTAATTTTTGCGAGTTCTTTTTACAAACTTCGTCTTCTACTTACGGGACTTTCGAAGACGCATCCGAATAGTGCACAAAAAACTCTAAACATAACTTCGAAAGTCCCGTTACTGGACGAACGCGAATTTATCATTTCTGCCTTTTTGTGGTCAGCTTTAATGGTCTTCATAAATGTTTGATGAACTTTTTGCGGCGGCCACTAAAAAGTTTCGAATGCTGACAAAATGTTAAATTAAAAAAAAATACACCCGTATTGAGGATTTCTTCCTTTTATAAACTTGCTTTAAAGTCGTGAGGCCAATGGCCGATGCCAAATTCAAACTAGGACCCTTATTAATAAAGATTTGATCAAATACAATAATTTAATAAATTATTTATTTTAAGCAGGTTTAAACCCCGCATTTCATATAAACATCGGCCAACGTAAACGTAAAACCCGGCTTCCTGTGCTCATTAGATCGGCATAGACGCATTAGTGCAATTCGACAATGGAACAATCTTAGAATAACAAGGAACAATAACAAACATACCTCCCTGAGAACACGTCTATTCTCAGATGAGATGAACTCACTGGAATTGTGAAGCTATGAGTTCGAAGCTGATTAATATAGGGATATGGTAGGCATAGTAATGCATGTAATTGCCTAGTAATGCCTAGCGATTTTATTGGGAATTTTATGCTTTACCTGAGACAATAATGCAACGTATCGTAGCATTCACATTTTTGGGGGGCTTACAGCTAACATAATAATTTAGATACGAGTTAGGAATCAAAAAACCAAAAAAACAGCCTCCACATACAAAATTACGTATTGTATGTAACTGAGTATAACTTAACTATAGAACATAGATACTAGATAGTAGGTATACTACCTAAGTTATTTTGACAAGTTTTTTTTAAATAGTTTTGTATGATTTAAATAACACTTAAAACATATGTACGTAATTATCACTCGCTTTTCGGTGAAGGAAAACATCGTGAGGAAACCAACATGCCCGAGAATTAATTCGGAGGCATGTTATCCACCAACCTACGGACTAGGCCCCCGTGGTGGATTATGGCCTAACCCTCCTCACGATAGTGAGGGGGGGCCTTTGCCCAGCAGTGGGACAGTTACAGGCTGAATTATTATTATTATATAGGTATATATACTTTTAATAAGTTGTAGTAACGTAGTTAAAAATTCACCTTTTCTATCTTATAAAATTCACCGTATTTCTCACAGACAGTCTTGCAACTAAAACATATCTGTACCAATCAGCGTTTGTATCACGTATAACTCTTACGCGCTCCGACATTTCCCGCAACGTAGCCGCGCTTCATACTGAATTTCTTTCTCCAAAGAATTATCCCGATAGAAAGAACCCTGGGACCGCAGAGTGAATAATTTACGCCGCACGCCTGGTACCTGCTGCCCTGGTACAGCGAGGAGCCCTCGCGGGAGCCACGAACCAATAACATTAGGTCGGACGTGCGCTGTCGCCCTGGTACCTGGACCCGGGGAACATGTCTGAATTATGGAATCCTTGAGGAAAAATGTTTATCAATGGAAGCTTTGGGATTGTTTTTGTCTTTACTTTTTTTTGTTGCTAGTTTTGTGGCGCAGCTTCGCCCGCGTTTTTTTTCTAACTGTAACTCCATTTGACTCTTTTAGGGGTGGTTTTTATGATAAAGAGTACCCAGTGCTGTAACTCCAAATTATGTACTTATTTATTGCCTTTCATTTGCATCACTTATCCACAGATGAGATTACAACAAACACATCGAACTATTTAGCATCCAATACAAAAGACGAGTCGTTTGAAATGGATAATAAAGTCAAAGAAAGATATTGCGTTCACAGAAAAACTCAAACAAGTGGCTTTTAAGTCGCTCCACAGAGGTAACGAAGCAAAAACTGCGCTAACCAAAACAGGTGTTATTTCGGATTGAATTATCTGTGGAAGCCGAGATTTAATTGTGTTACAATCGGAAATTCGCCGTTGTTTACTTACGTTCTTTGTTGTTCTGTGTCACTTTACATTCTCTGTGGAAGGAGCGGAAGCGGTACCTATGCGAGTTATTTTTGGCGATTTAGTTTTGGAACGATTGTTTTTTTTTAGAAATACAGTTTCGTTTAGACAATAATAAGATACCTACCTACGATAACTGTTTATTGCAGTCTCTTGGACTATATACCAATAGACCCAATAGAATTACAAGTCTTGTAAAATACTATATTAAAAATCATACAATAAGTAAAGGTATAATGGGGGACGTTATAGCAAACGCAACCTTTTAGAAAAACTTTGGAAGGAGAAGAATGAATACCTACACAAAATAATATCCGTCGGTGGCGCGTTACACGTTCGCACGATTAATTTTTATGATCTTTCTACTGACATTAACATTAAGAACTGAGGAGATGATGATGATGATGATGATGATGATAATTCTAATGATGATGATAACAATGATGACGATGACAATGATGATGTAAATAACACATTAACAACACCGTGTGTATCTCTTGTTACAGCATCCGTACCCCTCGGAAGACCAAAAGAAGCAATTAGCACAAGATACAGGGTTAACGATACTACAAGTTAATAATTGGTGAGTCTTAGTCATTTAATTTATCTTTTTAGTTATAATAAAGCAGTGCACGAACGGCAATAACGACCAGGAGGCTGATTGTTGAATGTCAGTGGTGATTTGATGTCAAAAAAATGGCGAATTTTTAAATTTATTGGCTTATTAGGTATTGCGTAGAATGGAATGCAATAATGCTGTTTTTTGTAAAAAAAATGTGAAATGTTCGTATGTTGGTAGACAGAGTACGAGAATCTGAAACGCAAGGGTAATTTTAGTGTAATATAACTTCATTATGGTATTGAAATCAGGGATGATTTTACAAAAATAACCCCCCGTTTAATAAACTTAAAATCGATAAGTTTTACATTTTAGCAATATTGACGAAATGTAAAATTTAAGTCTTTTCGAAAATCCACAATAATTCAAAAACTACAAACTGATATAGTACTTTATCCATCCAAATAATTCCATAAGTAAAATCCCTACTGAGGTAACAGTCGAATGCTTTAATAGCTACTTAAAAAGTAAACCATCATAAGAAGACACTTGTACATGAACCAAAAACACAAAAACGAACAGGTTCACCCTTGAATTAATTCTCGGAGGTGTCTCAGCGAACTGGCGAGCAACGATCAACATTGATGTAAATAAACTTCTTTACGAGCCCCGATCCGATTGGCATTAAACTCATTTCATAACGATCATCGGAGTGTATAAACAAGGATCTGTACTAGATATTTATTATATTGTTTGCTGTTTATTTGTTGTTTGCATTTTCGATGGGAGATAGCGCTACCTACGTGGTTAGTGAATGTTGCCATGTCAGTTGAATTATTTGAATCAAACTCAGAAGCACTAAGCATAATAATTTATTGTAAGCGGTTGTACCTAGTAATGTTTAAGTAATATTGTACCTGCTTATCTGTTTTTGATGTATTCTAAAGGAGTTTGAGAAATATAATTTAAGGCCGCAAGGTCGCTTTGGAAAAGGGAAAACATATTTGATAAAGTATACTTACATAAAAATTACGTTCTGAAAACGTCATTTATAATATTACAATAAAGCTAGACAGATAATAAATATGAAGCTTCTTAATACAATTCCTAGTATTACCTATAAAATATAGAATAGCAAATACTTATTGGTAGGACTTCTCATTTCGGTGAGAGCATAGACAAGAAAAAATAATAATTTGCAGTTAGTTAATGGTATAAGTCGATAGTAAAAATCAATCTATATATTTTTTTAAATACCTATAAACTACAGACCTCCATTAATGGATCCATTAATCTTATGATGTAAAGTGCTCTCCATTACTTCCCCGATCTCATCCAATAATACAATTTCAATGTACAAGATCCTATCACGCGAGTGTGGGAGTCGCGAGCGCAGCTTTGTCCGATCATAAAATGTCGTGCTTATTAGCCAAGCCATCTTGCATCGTTCCGCCTAAAATGGTAGATTGGTCTTGCATTTACGTATTATCGTTGTTTATTTTATTTATGTATTCATGTGTGACAATAATAATTACTTTGTACATCGATTACAGTCGCTACATCGATTCCTACATATAACAATCTGTCACTCAGGAGTTCTGCACGAGCACGAATCACTATCGAGATAGTATTCGTATGGTTAACGTAAAAATATGTTTAGATTTAGGGCAAGCAGGAAAATTTGAACGGTTCGTAGCGTTAACGTATCGATGAAGAACACCGTTCGTATACGCATCTTGACGATAGCAAGGGCCTCATAAATCTCATTTTTATTTTTACGTTAATGATACGAATACTTTCTCGATAGTGATTCGTGCTTGTCCTATTACAACATACATTTGATAAAGACGGCTATATATAAACGAAAAAATAGAAAAGCAATTGCAAAAGTTGAATTTCATTACAAACTGCCAAGACCTAATGCTACACTATTGTTAAATTTTAAAAATATTATGGTGTTTGAAAGAAAAACTACTGAAACAGAAGACCCTAGCTTCGCATCTAGATACTTCCATACATGAAAAACTCTCACGCATTCCGAACAAATCACAATATCACTTAGCACAACCCACAGTTATTAGGAAGGTACTGATCTGCAGTCAGTATAACAGAACCATATCGAAGGTTGAGTGCTGAAACCCGATAGGTGTGTAAAAGTTAGTTCTACTATAATCAATGGTAAAGTTTCTTAGCATAAGGAAACTTGTTTCCCATACCAAACATTATGTGTAAATTTGTATGATTCCCATAAGTTGTTTTATAGTATTATAAACTAAAATAAAAGGAGGAATATGTATTGGATTATTTGGTCCACAAATCTTTGTGTTTTAACATTAAATTGACTTATTAGATTACCCCACTAAAAAGAGCCAATAATTTCAATTACCGTAGGCTCTAAAGTAAAAATACAAATATTTGCACTTATTGGGTTTTATCAGCCAACCCTCGATACGCTCTTCAAATGCGCTGACGTCTTCCGCGTCATTGGCTATTGTTCGCTACCAAATTCCTTAACCACTCGAGGTTAATAAATAAACATATCTTAGACATCTTTATTTATATCGTTAAGTTCAAGTGATAAGGACCGATTTGAAATGCCGGGTTTGATACGTAGTGTGGTATTATAAACAGGTATTGTGCCGTGAAAAGCTTTGAGGAGTGTTTTTGGACTTTACCGATGAGTAGCTTCTTGATTGGCTTAATTATATTCGTAGTTGACAGCGTGGGAATGTGGACACACGCGCGATAATATCGATCAATATTAGTGACGCGATAATTGTCCCGCGATCGCAGGGTTGCGTTTTTATAGTCCAATATATTCAAGGTATTATTTATTATATTTTTATTAAGGCACAAACAGTTTACTATAAACTTAATGTAACAAACTTAATTATGTAACATACACCAATTAAGATGCCACTAATATACCTACGTAAGCGTTACAAAAAATAATAGAACGATACTAAGTTCAGCTTATACAATACAGGTAACTGATATAAAATATGTAGGTAGGTAACTACATGCACTGAAGACAAAATACATTCTACAAAGTCTTATAATAGAGAAACTTGGTTTTTGATTAACGGAATAGTAGCCTAGGCGTCGAGCGATGTTTTGCGTCCCGGCGATACTGCCGCTACAGTGTGAAATACACACTTTTCAATAGTTTAGATCCTGGAATGAGTAGGCCACTAGACTCAGCTATTCGTACAAACCATTAGAGTTGTACCACAAAAGATTTAAACCAGAGTTGAACAGATGATTCTAAATATTGTCTCCACAAATCGACGTCTAACCCTCGCTTTTTCTAACTCAATAACAAATTTACAAGTAAAATAATTAGCAATGCCAAGATTTAGTAAGAAAACGCGAGTGATAGACGTCGATTTAGTGGAACAAAATTTTAGAAACTTCTGTTTAACTCTGGTTTAAATCTTTCGTGGTCAGACCGTTAGAATTGAATCACGAATTTAGGCGTGAAGTAAAGCTAATAGCTAGTTTAATAACTAGTTAAATTTCCATTCAGCCATTGAACTTGAAGGCGGATGCGAAGCCACAGACGGAAGACTATCCAATACACCTTTAATGACGCATCTCTCATTAACTCATAACCTCCTGGTACCTGACAAGCAACGGTGACTGACTGACAGCTGGGGTCACAGGTCGACGGCGAGCCCACATAGCCTGGACGCCTGGTACAGCTATGCAATTAAACCAGTAATTATCTTAAAAACAATAGGTTTGTTTCGTTGTAGGTAACAAAAAAAACTTTAGGAAAAACGCTTTCTTCGCAATAACAGTAATTTGATGGACAATAGGTAATAACCTCGTGTATGACGTATAATTAGCACGCGCCTAGTAACCATTCACAATAGGTAAGTGTGTAGGTAACTTATATAGGAACTGTGTAGTATATAGAAAGCTAAGAAAAAGGTATTTTTTTAGTGTTTTGTCGGGAATCCGATATAGAGACGTTGTTGGTTTTGTATGTTTAGCTCAAACCTATGTTTCTTCGTGTGTAATATTGGTGGAATATTAGTCAATGACTGTTCGTTAACGTGCACGAGTGTGGGCAAATTATATAAATAAACCCAAAAAGCGTGTCACTTCGCATTTTTTCCAAAACTCCCAGGAAGTTTGTCGTGTCTTTGGCTATATGTAAATAATTGACTTGACCACGAACTTTCCTATTGTGAAGAAGCATAGAAACCCTAGCTAGAAGAAGTGACAATCCCAATTAAAGCGAGATAGCACGATCGGGATTTTGTTGACTCACTCTTCCGTGGCTTTTAGTATCTTTTGAGTGCGGAATGTCCTCTCTAGGCCTAAACAGTACTCTGATGTAAGTATATTAAGAAAACAAAGAGTAACCAATACTTAACCCGCCGCCAGTCGGCACTAGCCGTCAGCTGAGACCCCACCTGTTTACACAAGGGGTAGCAAGTACCCCCAACCCTTCTAATGGTTTACTGGACGTAAAATGTTAACTCGAATTAATTCCCGAGTGTTTGGCAGGAACAATAGGAATTATTATTTGATTAACCAGTGCTTTTGAGATAGTGATTGGATTTTTATTTTGGGAGGGATTTAATTGTTTTGCATATTTGTAGATCCAGTGTCTCTGACTCATTATGATGACCTAATTTAAGTCGTACATGCATTGAAGTAATAAATTATTAAAGTTTTTTATATAACTACGCGCGCATTAGATTCGTTTAAAGCAAGTTAAGTGCTACATAAGTGGGGCTTAAGGTTTTCCTAATAAATATAGATACCAACCATTATACATTTCAGAATATCATGAATCAAACAGTCTATAATAAAACTGTGTAGGACCCACTGTTTTTTTTTCAGTCTCTGATTTTCAGTAGATATATGAAGTCGATTAAAAATGTTAACCATCGATACACCTGGTTACATAGTTTTCTTTTTATTAGTGAAATAATTGTCAAATCAGTCATTTCAGAGATTACATCTAACAAACATAATAAACATTACCAATTTTTAATAACAATAACCTGAGTGTAGATAATGAATTAGAATGCCATTGACAAAGTTCCGGTAGACACACACCGTAAAGTGTTTATGGAACTTTGGCAAAGTACGAGTACATCCCGCGTACGTCTCTCGAGAGCCATAGAAAGAGTAAATATTTAATAAGAGCGTACCGCCAACCCTTCCTTGTTTGCGATAACCAATTACAAGGGGTGGCTAATCTATAATTAGACTTGGATTAATGGTAGGTGGCGGTAATTATGAATAACACATACTTCTATACTAATATTATATGTACATGCTAGTGTCTCTTTGCTTGATACTTTTTCGCGTCTAAACCAATATTGGTGATTTTTTGTATGGAGCTAGATTCGGCTTTGGGAAAGGACGTAGGGTGCTCCGCGCGAACGAAAATGCTGGCAAAAGCTAGTATGAAGAATTAACTTCTGCATACTCAAGTGTTTAGATCGATTATCGCAAGCGTTTTTGCGTATTATGTGTTTCGTACAAACTTATCGTATGAGGATGGACGCGCGCGACCATGCATACATCTGCGATCAAAATATCGGAAAGGTAATAATCGGAGTATCAGCAAAATCTGAAACTGCAAAAAAATAAGCGATTCCGACCTTTACTTTAAGGGCCTCGCAGACCCTGCCAATGAAGCTCTAAAAGAAACAAACACCTCCCTAATTACTTAACGGGCACTTACAATAATATATTCCGTCCAATATTGAAAGTAACCGTTCCTAGCCACCAGGCGAACATAACATTGATGCAAGTGACGTGATTACATTAGCGAAGAGGTGGCCGCACCAGGAGCCGGCAGTATGGGAAGTTACGCTTTTGACAAGGTCTGTTTCGGCCACGCAATGTGCACCGAGTTCGAATCCACTCCAAAAATGTTCTTTCATTTATCTAATGAACTATATATAATGAATAAAATTCTCTCTTTCCTTCTATGATGCTCCTTGTAAAGTTGGCATGTGATAAAAATGCTCAAACATAATTTCCCCTTTTCTGCCCAACAACAACCAATCACAACAAAGTACTGAATTTCAGAAATACAGCCATCAGCTATGGTAATTGATTGATAAGGTCATTATAGGATAATTATATTATCATAAGGATATTATAGAGGTCTTTAATCGGTCAGACCTTACCCAAAGACTAATGTCCTCGTAGAACAGTTTCTGATTTCATCTAGCTACGTGGAATTCTAGGTATGGCGCGTAAGTAAATATAAATCTAAGTAGGTAGATAGAGGCTAGCTAGAATAAAATATTGTGATGCATTATTGTTTGTTTAGTTATTGTAAGATGTCAAGTATTTTAGCAGTTAAGATGGACGACGGAGGAAGCTCTGCAGAGACTGTAACTGTGCCAATATTACGAATAACAGTTCATCAGGAATCTGTTATTAAAATTTAAGCTTCATAGCCGCCACATGTAATTATTTTATGATAGGTACTGTGATATAAAAGCGATAAACATTGCAAATGTAAACGTTTACATCACGTTTTGAGTTAACATATTATTGGTTCTAAAACGTTATAGAGTTAAAACGTAACAACAAATGCCACTATGTAACAAGCGGTCACCGCGGAAACTTTTATAATGCTCTAATATGACTATTTAATGATGTATTGCTTTTGTTATACGTCACCTTGCTGGTTGGGCGGATGGTAAGACTTACTGCCGGTTTCTGAAACGTCAGCCAACTTTGACTACAGATTTATTCTATTGCTATCCTTGTCATTTGTTTAGTGTCAAATAGAGACAACGATAGTTTTACGGCCGAAATTAATAATCAATCCAATCCAAACTTTGCTATCTGGGATTGATATCACAATCCATTTTTAGGGTCAAACGTGCCAATAACCGATCCGTGGATTGGTTTATAAAGGCACGCAGATTGGAGATCGATCGAACGATAGGCAGCAATCCAAGATCGATTTCAATTTTGGATAGGAGATACAGTATTAATTTCGGCCGTTAATCTACCGTCAAAGCCAACGAGCGTTCCAGAAACTGGCCGTTAATCTCGCTTGTAGATTAGCTTCTGCTACGTATGTGTACTGTAGCAGACTATATCCAAGCTACATCAAATTGAAACCGGCTGCCAGGCTGGGACTAGAGATGGCTATCGCGAATCGATTGCGGAGGTCGATATCGATTCTCGTGACGGTAATGAAATCGATAAGGAAACGTGGATGTCCAAAAGAAGTAATTAGTGCATCGTTATGTTAATGAAAGCGCAGAATAAACATGATCATGTATCGCAACGAAAGACAATTTTATGATCTGTCGGTAGATTTGCTGACTTAGTATAATTTTGAATAGAAAATTAATAAATATTTAAAAATTTAAAAAAAAAACAAACACAACTAAAAGTAGTAAATCGGGTAAAACAATGGATAGCTTTGTTGCTTATAGCGATTTCTGCCAGACGACCTTTGGATGGAGAGAAAAATATTTATAAAGAAGTATGGTTGTAAAATCACAGAAATCCAATTTACATTGCATTTTTTTGATGTGTATTCATATTTGAACATCTCACAGTAACTGTTCTAAGCAGTGTCCCATCACTACAACCGAATTACGCCCCCTAATTGCAATTGTATAAACATGCAAATGCTCCGCGGAGCTCCTGTCACTGCCTCTCATTGTTGCGCTCCTGGTACTTGTAATTGATAAGGCGCGACCATTTGCATCTTAAACGCCGTCCCGCGGGACGCTGAATGGATTTCCTTCAATTTTCCTTTTAGCTGTATCGTTATCGGGGAAATAAATACGGATTTTCGCAGTTAATGGATGTTTTTGTTATTTTAGACGGCGACGACGTGAGACTGTCGCGGCAGTGGGGAATTTTAACTTTGTTGTTTACCGAATGAAGTGTTGGCCTCTGTATTCTCTAACATCTATCGATCGCATATACTTACTAGCAGCTTGCAATTTGCGCAGATAATAAAAATAATTGTCAAAAAGAAACAGGAAGCGAAACCACAGATTAGGTACACTAAATAGTTATATAGAAAATGTAATTATCAATACAAGTTTTATTTTCGTGTTGAAATTAGTCTAGCAGATTGATTCAAGCAATCAACATGTACTATTCCTTAGTCCCGTATCCCGGGTACCATATTCGCCTTCCCTACATTTCCCTTCAAGAAAGTTACACCCTCTCCATGCCTCGCCATACGCTCGAGCACCCGTCCCGGTTTGATGGCTCATCCCGGGTTACGACATGTCCCGTTTATGTTTATGATCATGTCCCAAGATTTGTTTATTTGATTAGAGAGTACACTTTGAGGTGTTCTGTGCATTTAGCGAGGTGTTTTGGGGTGTGAAGGATTTGACTTAACATGTTTTTTTTATTTTAGTGAGTTATTTTGTAGGTAGTTTTTTTTTCAATAGTGACGACTTATAAGACGACTTATAAGCCTATTTAACATGGCTAGGAGCGTTGGTGGTTTGCGTAAACCTTTGTAAAAAAAAGTATATTTTTTTCTAAACATAATTTAAGAACTACCTAAGTACTTGACTATGACAGGCACCTAGGAACCTATCAGGATTACTGATACGGAACTCTAAAACTATCAACAATGCGAGCTAGAAAACAGATACTAAACCTAATCAACGCGTTTATAATAATCAACTGAACTATTATTAACACCCCCTTATAGCCAATGAGGCAGACGCGATGGCTAACTAATAATTAGTGGGGCCTGTAAGCCCTCTATCGACTACTAATCAACCGGAGGCGAGTAAGCCGATAATCCTATGTCGCGACGCTAGCTCCTAGACTATACGGGTAGGGCGACCACACTTTCACACTTGAGGTATAATTGCATCCATTAGGGTGTTACCATACCAACACTGTCAACCTTGACATCGATCGATGCCTTTAACCTTCTCCACTATAAACATCGACCTGATTACTGTCAATTGTAAGCATAGATCGTCGTTTTTTTAATTCTCATGCACATAAGATACCAGTATCCCTAGTATGAGTTTCTACTAGCTCGACATAGTACGCGTCAACTAGCGCTTTTGTATAAAGATCCTGTACAGCGCCCCTACCGGCGCGTTTATGAATGAAAAATCTTCATATAAAGAGCTAGTTGACGCGCACTATGTCGAGCTCGTAAAAACTCATACTGAGGGGTACTGATTACTGTCAATTGCAAGCATAGATCGTTGTTTTTTTTATTCTCATGCACTTAAGATACCTACCAGATTCAGAGCAAATATCTGGGTCACAATGTGAGGCTATTATTCTTGTCACCAACGTACAACATGGCCACCCCACAAAGCAAGGGACATTGTGTCGTGCCTATGATCTCCTAGTATCCAATTTCAGTACCCGATTGTTCTATTGTCCGTGTATCGGTGTCGATAGGTACCAGGGCGGCATAATTAGGGTATAATGGGACTGATGTGCGTGACGTGGAATACATTTCCTGAGGATACGATATGCCGCGATGTTCGCACTGGACCAGGGCGGCATAGATATGGAGAGTTCTGATTGGATTTACCTACTGAATTTTAACGATGTGGTGTTTGGTTTAGAAGGAAATAATAAAAAAAATCTAGTTTAATTCCAAGTCTGCAAATATCAGTTTTGTCATTTAAAAAGCATTAGATAAAAGCTACAAATTATTCGAAAAGAACACATAATTATGTAGATAAACACTTAATGAACATATCCAAGCATATAACTTGGAATTATTTCGAGAATCTAACCAAATTCATTCTTGAATGATCAGTTTGCAGGTGCAAATCTAAAATGTCACGTAAATCCACCGAAGTAGTGGCCGTGCATTCCATACAAATACGAGGCAGGTACGTAGCAAGGCCTAGCAAACAGCCAGGGTTCCCGCTTCATGTATTATTCCTAGTGCCTATGTCAGCCCGAACCTTGCATATTTAACTGGGCACGGCGAGCCGTTCTGTAGTCCGACCTACGAGTATGTAACTTATTCGTAGAGTCCGACCCTGTTTGTGTTAAAGTATGCAAGCCGACTTGAGCGCGGTGAGAAAATCGCCACGTTTGGGTAAAGGGAACGCGTGGAATACTGTTCCGTTCTGTAAACTATTTATATTACGATGGATAAAAGAAAAGACGAAAAGGCATTGTTGTTTCCGTTTTTTTTTCTCATACTTGTCTCTCTATCGGGCGCGAGTTCGGGCAAATGATAAACCACAAAACCTGACATTTAGCGTTCTCTCCCGAATTCCCGGGAAGTTTCAGAAGCAGCCGCTACATTACTGAACCGTGATCAACTTCCATAATTATCCAATTCGTATTTCAACTAATTGCCTCTAGAAGAAGCTTACATACATACATACATACATATAGCCACGCCTTTTTCCCGTCGGAGCAGGCAGAGACTACATCTTTCCCCATGCTACGATCCTGACACACCTTTTTCGTTCCATCTACATCCATAATATACATCATAGAAGCCGCAGAAATATAATTTTCAGCATAACTTAAGAGGAATACTTTGCCGTCACCAACCAAAGCTGAGTTCAGACCCACAAGTGTGCCTTATCATCACAAACAACACTGCACCTCCCCTCCTCTTCTCCCCCCTCTTCTAAGATTAAATAAACACAGTCCAATTCCTTAAAACACAACTGTTTCCCTGGACCCTCCTAACCGTCAGTTAACCGTCAGTTAGGGCGGTCGTAAACTAAAGGTTATCCGGCAATTACGCTACCCTCACCTGTGACACGGGGACAAGTACCAGGGACGCAGCCACCGACAGAGGTCTTGGATATAAATACAATAAGTTTACGTCTTTAGGCGATAGGTTTAGGCCTTCGAAAATACGTGCTGTGGCAACCAATACGCTGATAGCGATGAGAAAATTTAATTTTAATGAAGAATCAGTTTAGTTATCATAGGCAGGGCTAGTCAACCTACAGGACCTATACCTACTTATGTTGATTTGACAGCTTTGAACATGCTTTTTCCAAACTCAAACCATAATCAATTACTGTTTAATTTAATTTATCCGACTTTATGTTTTATGATTCTCTTTGTTTACGAGAATTAGCTGTTTGACTTGTAAAAGTGCGATTTTATTGCTACAATAAATGCTTTGACTTTGACTTTAAACTATTGTCCCTTTTTGTTTCCGTGGGTTTTGAAAATAGCTGCAATAATTTTGCAACTGTCAAAACTATTTCGGCCTCACTTTGGTACACTCATAACGAACTATGTACGAAAAATTCTCAGGTTCTTGGACGAAATCAACCCTGAAATTATTATTATTACAAAAACAACTGACTGTCATTTGCCCTCTCCAATTTTCCTCAACTCAGCGTCACTTATCTCACACTCAACAGCGACAAATGCACTAAAAAACAGAAATTCAGACCATTTCCGACCATATTTCTTAGCAAAACGACGTCACACCCAAAACGTATTTTACAAAAAAAAACTGTCCGCAATCTAACCTCACTTATTCTCCACCAATAGCGTAATTTTCATATCTGCACAGCCTCAAACTCTTTTACGCGTCCCATTTTGAATAAGACAACGCTCGAGAACGAGATGGCGGGCCGATAACGGCCCCCGAGGCTCTTCGGGTCGCAGAATGGCTGCCGGAATGGCTGGAAACTCTCAAAATGTCCATCAGGAATCACTGACGCCGAGCCCAAGGTTTACGAGCCCTGACGAGCCGTAAAACAACTCGCGAACGACACTTGGGTTTAATACCCCTGGATTTTTGTTTAGTACCCGGTTTAGATAAGATCGCTGGGGTTTTTTGGCTTTGCCTGAGTGCTGGGACCAGTTGAAGCATCAAAAGATTTGCGTAATTTCAGCGTCGTATTTATTACTAGAAGCGCCTCGCGGTTTCAACCGCGTTAACTACTATCCCGCGGGAACCGTTAATTTTGACGGGATAAAAAGTAGCCTATGTGTACCGGGGATAGTGTAGCTACCCAATAGTGAAATAATTTTTCAAATCGGTTTAGTAGTTTCGGAGCCTATTCAATGCAAACAAACCATCAAATCTATCCTCTTTATAATATTCTAGTATAGAAAACAATTCGATTGCCGTTTTTTTATAATTTCATCAAAAATCAGTTTATAAGCTTAGCTATGTCAGGTGCCAGTGCTTGTAAAGTGAAGAGATTTTCTCTTAATACTTACCTGTCGTATGTTAAGGCAGGTGTTTATAAGCTAAGCCTAAAATGATACAAACCTCACAGGCCTCTTATAACTTCATCAATATGTCTCACCGTCGTAAAGCCTCTTAGGGCCTATTATAAGTATTTAATATACTAAAAAAATATATAGTACGCAGTACGTAGTACGTAGTACGTATTGTTAAATAGGAAAATAAACGCAAGCAAATATTTTTACAGCTTTTATTAGTTTCCCGCCGAAATACCTTTTTTTCTGCCGCCATTGAACTGTCAGACACCTATGAGGTCACACTAGCTCCGCTCTAGAGATGTGCCTAGTCGCGGAGAATCGACGTATCTCCGGTAACAGCTTTTTATTGTCAATTGCTTTACAAACAATAATGTTCACCCAAAACTGTATTCGAAACCGAACCCCTCAAATCTCAGTTGCCATTTAAACAGTACTCCTGGCATCATCTTCGGCCATTGAAATCCATTCTTTCGCCGGTTTCCCCAACGGTGGAGAATCTCCATATTGCGGGGAAACACGCAGTATCACGTTTAGTGCTCCTCGGGCGAACGTTTCGCACTGAACCATCATGGCTCCCCTTGCTGGAATACACGGGAGACTGTTGCGCCCGTCACCGCAGCGTAGGCTTTAACTATTGACAGTTTCGAAGGAGGAAGTCAAAGTCAAAGCATTTATTGTAAACTAGCTGTCACGACAGACGTCCTGCCAAAAATATATGAAATAATGAATTATAATTTTTCTCTCTTTTTCGTAATTATTTTCCATGTTTTATTATTTATTCTGCCATTCGTTACGGAGGCGAATCTAACAAAGCAAAGAGCTTCATAATCGGTCCATCCGTTCTCGAGTTATAAATGGTGTAACCAACACGACTTTGTTTTTAGATATAGATATGTAACAAAATAGCACTTTTACAAGTCAAACCACTTAAATCTCATTACCAAAGAGAATCATACAACATACAATATGATAAACTAAATGAATCTGGACATAATTACGTTTCCATATTCATAAATCAACCAGCAATTTCCAGTACACTCACAAAAAGCGCTTTAAAACGCGGCGTTATCAAACGTAATACCTCCCCCTATGTTCCCACCACCGCTAGAGGTCGTTCGGAGGTCCCAGTGATAAAACAGCCATTTCCTCCTGTAATCGGCGAATTTCGCTTTTTTTACCGTCTAGCGTTTTTCGCTACGGGACGCCGCGGAGTGAGGCTGAATCGAGATTGAGGCGTTACGGTGTTTTTTTTTTTATCTTTACGCAAAAGAGGTTTGCTTAAAGAGCCAATAGCAGCAAAAACTGGCTGAAAATATAAAAAATATGAATCCTGTATCCCAATGTACACGATGCACTGGTGCTGCTTTCTTATGACGAAAAATGCTTTTCTGGTTCTTGTATTTCTTTTCTAATTGCCCTAATAATTATATTATTTATATTGTCCTGTCAGCATTATGGCATTCAAGCCGATCGCTTACAGAGTATACAACATTGAAAGAAGAGTAAGAATATGTTACCTATAAAAATAAGTTCTCTAACAGCTGTGAAGCTAAATCGCCTGCTGTGTGATCTCAGCAAAGTGCATTCACAGACAATCCAGCAGTGATTTAAAAAACAAATAAACATCGCCTTCCTAATTCAAATTAAACCGTCCCAAATTAATTTACCGCCAAAATATGCAAAACTACGCCCCGAAGCGTTATCCTAACGAACCATTACGGTAAAAACAAGCTTTGAATTACAAGAAAAACAATTACGTCGTACTGCGCCATAACAATTCACCTTCCGCCCGTAAACAGGGGCTAAGCCTCAAAACCCCCTTACACTCGTCAAAATAATTCATTTTAATTTTCTTTATGGTCTAGTAAACCTTTATTTTACGACGGTAGTAGCCGAGATAACTGAGGGAGTCCCTTAAAGGCCTTTATGCCCTTTATTCCGAGTCTCTTTACTGCCAACCCCGCACTACCCGTCGCTCTCTAGATGAGCGAGGCGCGAAAATGCGCGCGTATTTTCTGACGGGCTGCTTTTTTCTTGGGATTTTCTTCTTCTTTTTTCGTCGAGTATTTTGGGCCAGTGTGTTTTTGTTGCCGTTTATTTTTGGCCAGTATTTTTGTGTGTTAAAATTATACAGTATTAAAACTTTTTTCGGACAGTATCTACTTTAATGCAGTTAATTAGAGCCAGTACAGTCTTGTCATCATCATCATCATCATCATATCAGCCCGTTCCGATCTACTGCTGAGCCTTATAGTCCATATCGCCTTATAGTCTTGTCATAAGTTTATATAATTTTGTCATTTATAACTGTTTCAAATATAAAAATTCGCAATTCTACCTGAAGGTATCTCAGCCGGTAGTAAGATCTCACAATATCTTACGACTCCTTTTTCCCTTCTTGTAAATATTAATTATAATTAAAAGAGCTTTTTGTGTAAATAAATTATGAGGAGGTTTTCCTTTGTGATGTTAATTGAATTTTTCCCGCTCTTTGTTCTAGGTAAGTGCCTTTTGGTGTAATGCAACGGTTCGAATAATAAGTCGGTGAGTTTTTGCTTTATTGGATTAATCACCGCCGGGCGTGGCTACTTCTTTTAATTATCTATAATTTTTCGAAATTTCTGAGGATATAAATAAATCATTTATTTCACAATTCCGTAAACCTTCTACGATGACAATATTGTGTCCGCCATTTTCAAAATAGTTTTTTTTAAACTATTATTTGTTTGAATCTGTGATAGAGTTGACGTTTGGTTCAATTACTTCTACTAGCCAAAACTAATTTCACTTGGTTCAAACATGGTAACACCGAATGACCCCAAATCCCTTCGCACCTCGTATCGCGTGTACCAGGAGTGTACCAGGCGCAACTATGGACACTTAGCGCCGCGTTAAGCGACCTCCGCCCTTAACGGTCTGTATATCCCGGCCCTTAGAGGCCCTTAAGTATCGGCCCTGGAAAGGACAGACACAAGGAGGTGTTTCTTCGGCTTTATTATACAATTTGAAGACTGTCCTCTACTTCCATTTATTGGAGACAAATATTTGTAAAATAGAACAAGCCTGTGAAATGTAAAGAAATAAAAATATTATTACTAATGAGGTTGTATACAATTTATTATCCACTAGGTATAGAAAACAGGCCACCAATGAAAATAAAACAGAAATTCGAAATGCTTTAGAGGCATTTCGAATTTCTATGTTTTTTTGTGCATCATGATCCTTGTAGTTTTGGATATTCTTGTAGGTAGGTACTTTAAATCCTAAATGAACTCAGGATTAATATAAAATATATGGGTTTGTTCGGTGTTGTTTGTAGTTAAGAAATACCGAATTCTCTGTTTACTTTATCAGACCACACATTGCAGTAGTTTCTGAACTACCAGAAACCTCTGGCAAGATTTACTCAATCTCTTTCATTAATTCTTAAAAATGGCGCGAATTTCTAGAAACTGTTTAACGGCCAGTCACGCATCTAATCCATAAATCTCGCCGGTTATAAAACACATCTAGATCGCTAACAGGCGGGAATAAAACATTCCAACTTCAAAAGAACTGGTGAGAATAAAACTGGTTGTAATAGGGATTTGTTTATCTTAAAAATAATGAAAAATAAAATCAGGATTCCAATTTTTAAAATACTTGTCCTGCTTACTTCAAAACTTTTTGGTGACAAGAAATAAAAAAACGCGCAGAGCAAGGAGTATGCACAAAGGCGTAGTGCGGAAATACCTTGGAAGATATTAACAGCTAGCTTACCTTGGAAGAGGCTGCGGGAAAAAATGTGCTTACCATTTTAGAGTTATATTTACACTTAGCTACAAATTCTTAAATTTGACGCATACGTAAACCACTTGTTATTAAGCAAACAACATTCAAAATAAAATAAAAAAGCATTTGTTTGACCCAGTCGCGCGCGACCCCTTTCAGAGCGATGTCTTTCCGGGCCGCCGCTACGCGTCATCATTTTTCACCGTTTCTCCATTTATTTTATCTGTGCACCGCACGCCGTCGGACGGCCGCCGATAGCGCCGCTGTTTCGTATTTCGAACATCAGCTGCTGAGACGACGAGATTTATGAACGCACCCATTCAGCTAGAATCCCGACAGTTTGAATTTGGAACGCTTTTTTGTGTATTCGACAATTTACCGTTCCCTATTTGAATTCCGTTTCGCGAATGAGCCTCGTATTTTCGCTTCACCTTTCGCATTTTAATGCGATCAAGATATTGCGCTAGAGGCATTAGACTTTTTAAACGATAGCTAGGTATGCCATCTTTATTTTTTAGTTTGGAATTTCCAGGTGGCCTGTGAACAGAGATAATCATATATTTGATCGCGTCCGCTTAAATTGTTCCAACTTTAATTAAATGCCAGCATTCCGTTCGAAAGGGCAAGTCTATTTAATTAAATTCTACGCTGAAGTTTTCCGTGATCTCGTGAAGAAGAAAGAATATGTAGGAGTAATGGAGTGTTCTGAGGGGGTGCGTAGCGCGGCATCAGCGAAAGGTGAAGTCGACTCGTCGACATTTCCCTATCTCATTTTCCATTTGACAAACATCATTACACCTTCCTGTGTCGCCCTCGCGGCAATTTTCGGAAGCTTTCGGGTGCGTTCGGGCGGGCTCGCGCGCTTCCGGTGCCGCGCCGCGGTTCCGAATTCAAAACTCTTTTTTTTATAGTTTATTTTTTCTACAACTGCATTTTAAGGATAATCGAAGTGTGATATTATGCCTAATTGATTACTTAAAAATTAAAAATAAAGTGTCTCCTCGGTAATTTGTCAAAGGATCCAAAACTGATCAGTCTTAAAAAATAAGCCTTTCGTAGCAATAAAAATTTCTTACAATCCAATAGCAAACGGATCGATCGCTACAAAAATACTCGGCTTATGAGAGAAAGCCACTAGCTCCAGCGTCAGCCCACCCCTAGACAATTAATCATCCCCCCCCCCTTCCTACCCCCTCCCCTATTGTCACAGAAGCCGGTCAAATTGTCTACGTTACTATTTTCATTACTTTGAGGACGGAATTCTCGATATTTGTACAATGTTTTTGATTTGGAGTATAATGGCGTCGCCATTTATAGGAATGCCGTATTTACTTTTTCACAATGGCGAAGGTTTTTGGAGAAAATACTGTGGGGCTTAGTGCGCTGAGAATAAGATGCAAATACGAATTGGAACTCATTGAGGACGTCACATTTTCGTGAATTTAGATAATAAATAATGACTCTATAATAACAATCGAAAGAAAAAAAACTAATCTGATATTAATTTTCGAATAATCTATTTTGCACTGCCATCATTTGAGTTTCAAACCGCCTCTAAAATGTGTATACTTAGGCGCTTACTAATTATGTTAACAGGCTGCTCAGTAAACTTAAATAATAAGTTTTGAGTACCATTTTTAGTCAAGTCACATGGTGGACACTCCATACAAACGGCTGAATCAAACAAAAGACGAGCGAAACTGTAAGCGCCGTCCGCGTTGTACTGCGTGTACTCAAAAGATACTCACCCGGTTTCTAGAACGTTTGTTAGCGTTGACAGTAGATTAAAACTATTGTTGCCTCTATCTAACTGTAAACAAATGACAAGGATGGCAATAGAATTAATCTGTTGTCAACGCTGACTGACGTTTCAGAAACTCGGGGTTAATCTCGTTCAAAATGTCAAAGTCCCTATCTACCATCTCGGTCTAATTAAAAAATAGAGAGAGTGTTAATAGGTACTCTATGGTCAAGTGTAAAATCAACTATAGAAAATTAAGACTCCACGTACCTTAGAGGTAATAATGCAAGGCTGAGTGGAATAGGGCTGCGCTGTCTGCTGGCGGAAGCCCGAGGCAACCGCTAGTGATGTACCCTTTTGTAATAATTTGTCTTATACTCGTTAGTATGTAGGTAACATTTTGGGGTAATCATATTATTTTGAATTTAACAAGGTAATTTTATGTCGTAATAAATGTTATTTTTCTGTATATAGGTAATAAATAACAAAAATAAAACTCTGTCTAGAAAATCACTAAATATAACCTAATACAAAATATTGTATCAATCATAACCCGCATAATCATTTATAACGCTAATAACTAATTCTGAAACTGCATGTACTTGTACACACACACAAAAGTCAAAACAAGTAGCTGTTTGATAATATTTCATAATATCATATACTGATTTGAAAAGTAGATATTTACCTATCTAATACTAATATTAAGTATATACTCTAAGATAAATACCTCCTATTGCAATACTTGAAATAAGTGTCTATATGTAATCCCATCACTACCGCCCGAGGCTCGCAGCAACCCCTGTCCGTCTGTTTGTTCGTACACACTCTGCAACCAAATTACACCGCTTAAGTACATTACGCCGACTTTGTCTGCCTTTAATACCATTTTACAATTTGTATGTACTATGGAAATAGCTTCTCGGATACTTGGAATGCTCAGAAAGTATTACCTGTCATAGGATACTGGCTTGTTAAAAATACATAAAGAGTAATAATTGTTTATGATAGACAAGGTTTGACAGGAGCGATAAAAGCGGGCGGGAATTTACTGATGTTTGAGTAGAGTTTTGGCGGGAATCCGATAGTGAGACGTTGCTGGTTTTGTATTTTATTCTCAATTTTGTGTTTCTTCTGATCTGATGTGTATAAATGTTTGGTGCACGAGTTTGGGCAAATAATATAAACCCAAAAATAGTGTCACTTCGCATTTTTTCCAAAACTTCCAGGAAGTTTTAATAAATCTTCCACCACATAATTATCTGAATCGTGACTTTGACTATGTAAATAATTGCCTTGACTACTTGACCACGAGGATCGCTTTAATACTATGGCTTTCTTATTGGGAAAATAAGAAATACTTAAATAGGTACCTATTATAATACTTGACACTGGCTAAATGCACAATTCGTGCGAAACCATAACTAAAACAAAAAAAACCGTATTTACTTTATAACTTTGATGAGAAAATGTTTAGGTTTTAAGAGTACAATGATGATAGTTATCCGACTCTAGCGCCGGATACAGAATACATTACAATACACTTACAAATAAATTCACTCGAGAAAAACCTACGAGAAATTCCATTGCTAATTATTTCATTATTCGTTATGATATTTCAAGAAGATACGATACTTATGTAGTTTCTAAAGTATCTTTTATGTGCATTATGATATCAGGTACAACAATAATTATAGATAGATAGATAACTCTTCACTGACACCCAAATGTACAGAACACAAAAAGGTCAATCTTACAGGCACATTGGGCAGTCTTATCGTTTAAAGCGATCTCTACCAGACAACCTTTGGATGTAGATAGACAGCAGGAATAGGGTTGCGTCGGTATTGACATTACCTTCAAAATTATGAATATATATTATGTACCTACATACCTACGGATAACATGTACATACCATGAGCACTAAGTAGGTATAAGTATCTAATATGCGTAATTTCGCTGATTACCGTAATCATCGAGCACATCACTAGCTAATGACTGGATGTAAATTAGCCGCAGATGCAGCCGCCATGGCCGCCAACCTGACGGCTACAAATTGCAAAATCAAAATCGGTAATGCATTATGTTTTCTATATGTCATGAAATTCAGGCCAGTCGTATGGGCATAGAACATTACGGGGCTTCTTGGACTCAATTAAAAATAGTTCGTATAAATCGATAGATGGCGCATTAGCAATCATGATACCTATTGAGTTCTTAATTTTTTTTATGTTTTGGATTCGAACTGTTTTTGTGATCTTCCCAAAAATGCAATGCATCGATGTTTACTGCGACTTGGCTAGATTACTGGCTGAGCTCGACATATTTTATAACTAAAATACTACATATTTCGACATATTTTATAACTTGACACGTGCTAAATGCAGAAACTATGCGAGATCAAATTTAAAAAAAGTTTAAGAATGAATTCTAACCAAACAAGCAGAAACTAAAAGCTGCAACTCTATTATACATACAAATTCATTACCAAGCTGTCTAGCCCTCGAAACAAGCCGTAAATCATTCTAAAATTAGGCTGTATCCGATCGCTGGCGCCTACGACCCACACTGACACAACTACATACGTCACTTGTCAAAATATAAACGTCAAATTGACGTTTTTTACGCCCTCAACTTTAACAGCCGATACTATTACAAAGACTTCATTGTTTTCACAATCCAAATAATTTATGGACACATAAAAAAAACTCCTTTTCTTATGACGAGAGTTAGAAAAATATTAACTACCGGGCTTGGTGATATATAGTTGGAGCTCTTTTGATTTTTTTTTTATTAGTTTTTTCTTTTTTTTCGGCTCGGTGCTTAACGTCTCGTTTTATTTAAGTCCTATTCATAAATCTTGGGGCATCTAACGGTTTTAATACTGTATTAAAATGTATTTATATTGGAGCCTTTACTATTTTCGAAGGTTTTACAGTTTGTGGCGCTAATATTGGCTTATGGTGTTTAGAAATCGTTATCGTTTGATTTACATCTTTATCAAAATCTGTTAATCTATTCCTCTAGTGATTGACAAACTTTAGAATAATGTTGTATTTTAGCTGAAACTTTATTTATTAGTATCACACATAATATCATTATCATACGTTTTTAAAATACTGATATCAATAAAACACATCTTCTTTTAATTCGCAAACAAACAAACCCTCCACAAAACAAACAAACTAAAACCCAAACAGCACTTCTTAGCAAACAACAAAACAGCTTACTCCCCGCTAGATACCAGCAAACGGTTTATCTATTAAAATAATACATCACAACAACAATTAAACATACCACCGCGATCGGATTCCGATGCTTATCGGTGCCCTTATTCGTGAGTACCAGGGGCGCAGAGTGGAGCAGGTACCAGGAGCGCATGTTTGCGAGACAATGTGCTGTCGCAATTTGCAAGCCCGGCGAGCGCGGCCTTATACGGCGGAGGATGGTGGAGCTAGCCATGGGTCTACCATACCATTTACATTAATTTCGAGGGCAATGGGAGCGTATAGTAATTGTTGATTGTAAATGGTTTGAAAAGAAAGTAAGAAAGACAAAAATTAAGATAACAAATAACATTTTATTTCTATACTTACTTAGTTACAATAGGCAAGGGTGAAGAATGCGTGCCATGCGAGAAATATTTCTGATTGCTCCTTGTATGAGTCTAATTCATTTGATTTCGATGTTGTATCCTACTTATAAAGGATTTTGTAAAATAAGCGATATGATTTACGTAGTTTTTGTCTCGATAGCATTAATAGAATCAAAACGGAAAGCGATGAAAATTAGAGACAATTTTGTATAATTATTTATTGTAGTGAGAACATTTAATGCCGCCATCTTTACGAGCGAAACTGATCCCAGCATATTGAATAGTGAATATGTTTACAATTTGGACATGATGCAAAGTAAAATCAAGCCTACGAGCCTACATGACAGAACATTGACACATCAATTCGACTCATCAAACGCGAATCCGTGATCAACATCGGATCGTGCACCTTACTCCCCCCGCATAAGACCCAGCGCAACAAGTGAACATACGTCGTTTTACGACCTCGTAAAAGTCTCTTCTGACATCTCACTAATACGTCATAAAGTGAGGCGGGTGAATCCGCGCGCCAAACACTATCTCGGGGTTATAGCGTTCCTTCAGTTTATGAGGGCATACTCTATTCGGTTAATAACCGTAAAAACAGTTGTCGTTTACATGAGGGTAAGTAACCACTTGTTGGTTACTTCTAGATTTTACTGGGTTTCATTTTAGCGTCACTTGTTAGTTAGTACATTGTTAGAGTTTTATTGATAAAGCGAAAATGTGACGTTGATTTCCTCAAACTTTGTTTTGTGTTCGTTAACGTGCACGAATGTGGGCAAATATTGCAATTCCAAAAATTTACACTTTGCATTCTCCACAAACTTCGCAGGACATGTCGGTAACGCCTTCACTTCTATACTGAATCTCCCAGTCCCAGTCCACGTCACACGTGGACTGGGACTTGACATGTTGCGTAGGTACCTACTGTTAAAAGAAAAATTACTTGAATTAATTTAATACCACTGGCTAAATTGACTTCAGTTGTTTGACTGTCAGCTGTTTGACATTTTGGACGAGATTGAATATCCTTTGAGTACACTCGCAGTAACGCGGACGACGCTTACACTCGACAGTTTCACTCGTCTTTTGTTCGATTTTGTTTGATCTAACAAATACTATGGAATACAATAGTATGGAGTGTGCTCCTACTAGGCATTACTTACATATTATGCAAGCAGCAATTAGGATGACAGTGCAGCCATTCAAATGTATCCCCACATACCCGGAAAGCAAGGAAAACATTAATTTACTAGCATAACCTGGTCCCGGGCGGCGCATTACCGCCCAAGACGAGCGGTCATTAGAGGCTATATTAGCTATTACCCCCGCCCGGTAGCCCAGCATAACTTACCAGCCGTAGGGCGGCCGTTTGTCTCCGAAAGGGTGGATAATTGCAGGTGCTGGCTGGGCTGCCCTGGGTGACGTTTCAATTGCGTTTCGACTGCGAACCTTGGTGCGAGATTCGAATCGTTTGTACGAAATACAGTTGCCGGGTTTTTGTGGCAACTGGTCCTCATAGGTCCTGAATAATGTGATTGGACCATTGAATTAGGTGGTGGTATTATCTCGTGTCAGAGGATATAACGTCTCTAAAAAACTATCAAAGTATAGTTCTACTAGTCAACAATACATTCTGTGAAAACCCATACAAAAATTTGACGGCATTCTACGTATAATCTTGACTTGAGCTTTGATTTCAGTTTCTACTAGGCATAATAATAAGGCTTATAGAGATTTAGCCTCAAATATGCGCTCAAAACAAGAAAAGATTTACCTCACATCGTGTGAAATATACGTGTCAATATGTATGTTATGCAAATAACAGAAAAAAATTGAAACCGCCCTCAATGCTCTCAAACTCATTTACCTAAAGTAAATAAATCAAGACTCATGTTAACAGCACATTATGACGTCACACGTTTTCTGCAAGTGGCATAGCGTTGTTCTGGAATACCAGTCAGCTATTCCTAGAACAGCAATTACCATTGCCATTTACAAATTAAAAAAAAAAACAATTGTAACCAACCTCAATGCTCTCGCTAAAGTAAATAAGTATTTTAAAAACCAGCCAAGTGCGTGTTGGACTCGCGTACGAAGAGTTCCGTACCAATGTATAAAATGGCAAAAAACACTTTTGTTGTGTAGGAGCCCCCTTAATTTGTTGTTATAGCGGCTACAGAAATACATCATCTGTGACAATTTCAACTGTCTAACGATCACGGTTCATGAGATGCAGTCTGGCGACAGACGGACGGACAGCGGAGCTTTAGTAATAGGGTCCCGTTTTACCTTTTGCATACGGAACCCTAAAAAGTCCAACTACCTCTGTGAAGCTGTTGCCAGGCTGTTGCGTTCTCACGTCGTCGCTCCGCCATTACCACGTCATTGGCTGGCCGGCCGGGAATCGGACGCAGTACCGCGCCTCGATTACGGGAATTACGCCGATTACGGACCGGCCCCGATTACCGGACAGTCTCCGCACTAGTTTACGGGTTACACAGTTGAATGCCGATTTTAACTGGAAATTGACAATCGTGGTAAAAACAATATTTTGTTTTGGCTTCGCTTGATTATTGTATAGTCAATGTCAAGTGTAAAATATGACAAGTCTTTTACTGAAGCCTCCTAAGAGTTAAAACCCCATCAATTTTCGAGAGTTGAAGTGATAATAAGGCATCTAATTAATTCTTATCACATGAAAGTGATTTTTGATGTTCCAGCAGTGGTCCTTGAGAAGGTAATGAACACGCTAAGCTTATACTGTCTTACCACAAAAGTTTAGACCAGACTTAAACAGATGTTTCTAAAATTTCGTTCGATAAAATCGACGCCTATAACTCGCTTTGTCTTACTAAATCCTGGCATTCTTAATTATTTGACATGTTAACTTTGCGTTAGAAAAAGCGAAGGTTAGACGTCGATTTGTGGAGAAAATATTTAGACTCATCTGTTCAACTGTGGTTTAAATATTCTGTGGTAAGACCTATAATGACCAGTCCCATTATAGGCTCAGCACCTTTACCACCTTCGGCCATATCGAGCGTGATAATGATCAAAAGCTAACCTATGGTTTCAGAAGTGGGATTCACGTCCTGCAAAACACGGAGCGATGGAAATTTAACCCTAACCTGCGCTTTGCAACGGGCTTGAAACCTCGACCCTTTGAGTGCCTATACAAAAGTTTCCACAATGATCATGGTCGTAATTTCTAGATAAACCTAAACGAAGTATCTTATAAGAACATCTACGGTATCCTTATCATCCCCGGTATACCGCAGGTAGAGCTAGCAAGATTCAGGTGGCTCCGCGGAATGTCGGTAAATTTTCCGCATGCCTTCCCAATGATTTCCTCTGAGACCAGCCCAGATACCGTATCCGATAACGCTTTTCTCAATTTCAGATATTGTGGCCACGCCCCGCTCCATTAAATATGTATGGGCGCGATAGTTGCTTATTTTCCCCTTTTTCTCGAGGGACCAGATCAATCGGTGGCGTTGGTACCGGACAATCCTGGATCTTGTTCGGTGGTGTTGCTTTTATGATGTTTTTATTAAGGTCACTGCTTTAAAAAGTTTCGGGGGATTTAGGTCGGTTTTAGATAGATAGAGGTAACTCTTGATTTAATGAAACGAAATTTTAGAAACAACTGTTTGACTCTGGTTTAAACTTTTGTGGTAACACGGTTAGTCACTAGCTAGAGGCTAGTTTTCTTACATCGACAAAGTCGATAATTCGTACAGTATGCAATTATACCAGCTTAGTTCAAATGACTTATTTACGACATCGAGGTAACTTAGACATGTGATGGTAGCCCCCTCGCCAACAGCTACCGCGGTATACAATTTTCTTTTCAGTCGACTATTTACGTGTCATTTTGTCTTCAGGTACCGACTGCAGGGTTATTATGAGACAAATTATTCATAGAACTATTAGGGGGTGGATCTAGGTATACATTCCGGGGGATAAATAGTCTGAAGAAGTTTGAAGGAATAATTTTTAACTAGGTACTGTTTGGGTGGCGTATTCTACTTGTTTTAGTCGCATTAAGTTTTCACCAATTATAAAATCTCGCAAATTGGTAAGACTCCGTTTATTGTTTGCAATATCGAAATTGCGAATTTTCCAAAGTAGGTAGGTACATTAAAAATTTTGCAAAAATCCCTTTCGATTCCTATTATGCCATTTCGTAAATGTGTCGAAATAAGTATGTAACGTCACAATTCCGATCCACCTCGGCGTCGAATGATTTTTCAATGGTGATATCTTCTTCCATCTTCTTGTTTCTTTAAAAAAAAACATAGCCCCACACTAGGATTTCTCCTGTGTCGTGGGTACCGATTACAGACATAATTTCTCATACACATAACACCCAGACCAGAAACAAATATCTGTGGATCACACAAATAAACCTATAAACCATTTAGAGATTTTCAGACTCGCTTTCTCGCCGTCTTGACAAACCTACCTACTGACTCACAATGCCATTAAAAAGGCCCGGCCACCCCTTAGCTAGATCGCTATAAAAGAACCGGCCACCCCCTAGATCCGCCTCTGGACGAAGGGGTTATTTACTTCAGCCCGTGGCAGTTTCAGCCGGCGCGGCTCGCTGATGGAAAGTCGTGTTAATTATTCAAAATGTCGACGGTATAATGGGAAGCGCGATTATAAATATTCAATAGCCGATACGTTGTCAGCATTAACATTGTTGATGTACTCCAAAAAGAAAAGGCAACTCTTTAGAAGACTTTAGAAGAATAACTGGGAAAGGTAGACCATAGCGCTTTCATTCTTTGACGTGTAGTCCCATGTGTCCTGAGATCAACTGTTTCGTTCAGGAAGAGGAGGCAGGGTCGACCAGGTATACTACAAAGTCGTAGTTATGTGTACAATAAGAATTGAGCTATTAAAACGCGTCTTGCATTAACTTAGAAACTCGTTCGCCAAATCCGTTCTCAGAAATCCTAAAGGTCACCGGTCGCATTCCACATCCGTCGTCGAAGCCGAGATGTGTACGGAGGTGACGCACCATAACCCACCGGGACATCATCACGCGAGCCAACGGTGCGCGAAACCAAAATGCACCAATTAGAGCACATTGTCGAAACTTCGGCGGAATCACCGCAACCGCAAACAATTACGTGCGCGTTTAAAAATATCAAAACGACTTGACATTTGGCTGGAACTGCAATGTGCGTGTAATGACCGCTGCGGTCACCCGCTGAGCTTAGCTGGGCCCATTTGCGGCGCTAGTCGCTTGAAAACCTCGTGACATTAGCGCAGGATCTCCGCTTGGCCGCTGATTGGCTCAAATTGTTTTCGAATGCGCACGCGTTCCTTTTGTACCAGAATTAACGTAATTGAGAACGATTTCAGACGGACAATGGGCCACTATTTGTGTTTTATTTCTTGTTTCGTGTTATAGCCTTTGACATTTTGATTGCGAGCAATCGCGGCTACGTAAAGGTTTGCCATTAAAATGTGACTTAATCCTAAAGGTTCGTTAAAACTTTACACGGCATATGCACGACATTTTTCCTCTACATAAACCGAAGAAACTCTTTAGTTTTATTGTAATTGCGGAAAATAACAATTAATTAAACGCACTCTTTACACAATGTACCTAGCCTTTGAAGGAGGTGAAATGTCATAAAATGGGTTGCACCACGCACGGTATAATTTATTCCAGTGGCACGCGATGTGGTCAAGAATGGCTTCTTATAGTTTGCCACCCTGGTAGGGTAGCCACGTTGCATGCCACCCTAGATAACAACACTTGGTTTTGTGGGGAAAATTGACTTTATAATTTCCGTGCGATTCCGCATATGTACCTAACTTCTGTTGATTGGATAAGGCCACTCCTTTCTTGCAAGTGCCGATTCACTATGATTTCGTCATCTTATTCAGTGTATAATGCACTGCCCGCTTATTTGATGATACTTGGATCTTCTCGGAAAGAGAGAATAGACTTATAAGGCAATCTACTGGTTATAGAAGTCGTACTCCTTAAATTTGTGGTTTTGAGGAAGTGGTTGTACCTCGATGATGTTTTTCATTGTTCAACAACTCTCAAATCGTTACAGATTATCACTCACACTGCCATTTATGGCCAAATGACAAACTGAAGATAATATTTACGATTACTTACGATGTGTATCGGTTGTCTAGCGACTGTTTACTTACCATGTCTTAACCATAGTCCAATAAAAACCGCAAGTAAATTAGATTGAGAATTCAAAGGACCGTTGCGTTTTAACACGTAAATGTGACCACGATATTTATGATTCAGCGAGGACATTAACTTATCTTTAAGGTCGATGTATTTAAAAAAAATCGCTTGTACGCAAATTAACTTATGCAAGTCGACTGAAGTGCGTGTGGCGTGTGGGACCACACAACTGGATGTTTAATCAAGCTATTTGCTTAATGAGCAACTCTCATTAGGGCGTTTTAAAATCGCCCCAGCGACATCTATTATTCGTGTGCTGCACTAATTACTAACGGTGCCATCGCGACCTGCCCCTTTTAGTGCAGGTGTAAAATATAATATTTATGGGGTAGAGAAAGGGCTCGAAACGCTTGTTAGCGATAATGAGGTGCGCGCGCAGAGATATATTCGTTCGGCCGCGGGCGTGCCTCATTTGCATCTTTATGTATTTCTGTGTCCAAGGGGTTATTGCTTTTTTATTTCAATCGCTCAATACGAAACTTACAGGTCTTTAGTTCTTCTACTCAACAATAGATGGCGTTGTCTTAAAGTGTTCGATAAAAGGTGCGTTCCCAATAGCGCTATGTCATCGTGACGCGGCAGGGCCGTGCCGCTCGTTAAGCTGACACGGCGCCTGTCAAGTTTTTGACAGTTTTTGACTGAGACATCGATAGTGCGCGCTTCGTTACCGCCGAGGCGGGTCTTATCGCGCATTTTGTTGGTTTTGTGTTTGATTTACTCGTGTTAGTTCATTGTTAGCCGTGTTCGGCGCTTTTTGTCCGATAACTGGACGGGCAATAGCTCTCAATCTCCACTCTCATCTCGTGTAGACGCATTCTTTGAATATTTATATTGGAGCTGCTATGTTGATCGATCGCCGGTGCCATCAGACAAACCTTACAAATAAGAAAAACAATGAATAATACGTCACATTCTACGGAATGAAAAGCCTAAAAATACGAGCGTCGCAAAACAAAATATAAACATCTCAATGTTCCTCGTTCTAATCTAAACAGACGTCCCTCGCGGAGGATATAATGACGTAGAGAAAGTCGCAATTTCGAATTCATAAGGTAGCAAGCAGGTGTCGCGATACATCCCGTATTCATGGGCCGATATATCATAGCTATCCCGGGGCGTTAAAAAAAATAGAAAGCCGGCGAAAAACGCGCCAAATGCCCCCAGTTTTCCCGCCTTGACGTGCAATTATAAAGATAATAACGTTTTCACCTCGGCGGGCGCTTTTATTTGTTCGCTTTTTGATTTATAACAGTTTGCAGAGTTTGCGACGTGATACCGCCGCTTTCGGGAGTATGCGAGCTCGGATTTACCGGCGTGTTTATGTAAACGGGTGCGGAAGTGATGTTAGTTAGTTCGGTGTCGGAGCCAAGTGGAACAAGTCGACCGGTTGATAGAGTTAAAAAAACAACACTCGTTATAATCTATCACAGAGTGCGGAGGCTGGATGGAGTTATTCCCGTAAGATTGTATCGACAAAAAAAACAATGCGTTCCCACGATCGACCGTCGAAACAAAACGAATCTAATCCGGCGTACGAACGGCCGACGCGTAAACTATTTTGATTAGAATGGCATTCCCGCCAAAAGTAACCTCAAAAAACCGCCGCCGTGACATTTCTCAAGTTGTCAACCCGCCCGCGCTTTTTGCGCGCCGCATACCGCGCGCTCGCCTTGAAATCTTAATTCGATATTTGGAGAGGCCATAAACAACCACCGATTTATAGACTCGCACAATTGACAATAATGATTTGCTCGATGCCGAGATAGATGGCGTTGTAAACGGCTTCATTATGTCGTGTCGAGCCGATCGAACTATACGCATTAGTTTACGAACCGATGCGTTTTCTTAGAATTGTTTTTTTTTTCTTATTCCTGCGAGCGAGCGAGGTTCCGCGTCGAGAGTTGAATCATTAATCACGGGTCCCGCGGCGTACCTACGTAATGTAATACGGCCGCGCGAGATAACATTATCGTAAATATAGTTTTACAAAACGGCTCGTACCTACCGCGCAAAACAAAAAGGCATTACGTTTCCCACAGCGCGACACCCGAGACTCGGAATTCGCGACGCAATCGCTGCGCATTATCAGAATTTACACCCAGTAATAACGTATAACCTAATCCTTGGGTCGTTTCGCGCCTTTTTTCGAAAAACGAACTCGGTGTCACAGTCGAGGCGGGAAAACAAAGCGTCGATCAAGCCCGTTCTCTCTCACATAAATCAGTCGGCGGAGAAAGGGACAGGTGCACAGACGGCGGCCACCAGTCGATTTTATAAATGGGCGGAGCACGGAGCGGGACGTCAGCATCGACGAAACAAACGAGTGAAAAGGAAATAATAGTGCGGTGCAAGGTGCAGGCGCGGGAGCGGGATGGAAACTGCTTTTTTTTCAGGGAAATGTTGAGGCGTTCGGGAAATCTTGAGTACAGCCGTCGCGTGGCTCATACCCGGTAATTAGAAGGACCAAGAGGTTTATGTAACGCCACCATTGCGGACTTAATTTACTTGTAATTTATGTCAAAGTTCAGGAACGTTATTTTGACGGGGTAATAACTAGCGATACGCTGCTTCTTGTAGACCGTATGCATGGACAAGTATGAAGTACCAAGCACCTATAAATAGGAGTAGAAATAAATTTCTTAGCGTCTACTCGCGCAATATCTTCCAAGCTGAAATCCTAAGTGGGAATAAAGTTGAGAATAAGCATGACTGTCATTTTCAAGTTGGAATTATCGGAAAGGAGGTCTTGAAGAATGAATTTCAATAAAAGGCTCTGCCTGCATAAGAAAGTTATTAGGGTAAGGTTTGGAATTACAAAGTAAGATGCCAAAAGTAGGTTTCAAATCAGAGTTTTTCTGTTTCAATTTTTGATACAGGACGAACAGGTCATTTGACCAATAGTAAGCTCCATGTTAGCGCATTTAAATTGCCGTTTCAACCGTAACTTTGGTTGAAGCTTTCACATTGATTTTTAAGTCACTACTATAACAATGCAATTATCTAAGTCACAACACATCTACTATTTTAGATTAATCATTATCATCATCATCAACCTCTATCTACCCACTGCTCATCACCTCACTTTCGTGAGGAGGATTAGCCATGATCCACTACGGTGGCCCGGTCCAGGTTGGTGGATAACATGCCTCCGAAATAATTCCCGGGCATGTTGGTTTCCTCACAATGTTTTCCTTCACGGAAAAGCAAGTGATGATTATGTACATAATTATGTTTAACAAGAAACACATTGGTACGTGCCCGCACTGGGTTTTTCACTCGCCACCTCCTGCTTGGCAGGTGGACGCTATAATAAAAACATATAATATTATGAAGTAAAATCATTTCTAAAAACATAAAAGAACAAATGTCTAATTATTATGAAAAACAACATACCTTTTTGTGACAATAAAGAAACCAATATATATACACACAATTCTATGTACATACTTACATAAAAGATAATGTTTCTTGTAAACGTATAACAGAATAAATGTTAGATCCCACTTCTGATGCATACCCATCACATTAGCCATTAGATCCACCACAAAATTATCCCCACACTCCCATAACTAACAATGGCGTATAATTTACAACCCGCCTCTAAGTATGATCACGACCATTTACCAATTATCCTGTAGGTACGATCACAATGCGCGGGCGCAGGTTTCAATAGAAACGGAACAAATTGCGTAATGGCGTAACAATTTACGTATCACGAATGCGTTGCTTGAACGACATGTGACAGCTCGTGCACCGTGACTTGTATTACCTGCGGCTATTAAACAAATAATGTATAAACATGCTTATGAAGGGTTTATCTGAGTATGTGAATTGTAAAAGAAACCAGAGGTAAAATTTTAAATTGTTCAACTGAAATATTATATTAATGGAAACTGATTTTAAGTAAGAAACAAAGATGATAGTAAATGTCTAAACTAAAATAGTGTTTGTAAGTTGGTAAAAAACAACACTTTTACAAGTCGAACAATTAAATCTCATAAAGTGAGAGAAGCATACATAAAAACCATAAAATGTAATAAATCCGATTATAATAATAAAATTGAGTAAGTGATTTGAGTTTCAAAAAGGTAGGTCACCTTTCATACGCTGATTCATCATTTCATGGCTGAATCTCGGACAGGAAAAGGGAACTCCATCGACTCTAGGTACCAGTGCTTCAGAAATACGCCCGTATAGTTTATTAACTCTGCGGTGATGTAAATTTTGCAGTTTTCATCGTTCTTTTCCATCCTGTTTGCAATTATTATGAACACTACAAGTTCGACTATTTTTTTTTGTTAACCTTTTACATTATTTGCACATTTCTCGGGTTTGGTGCCTGACATTGACAGCTGAAATGAAACATGACAGTTTTGATAGTTTTTACTAAATTGATATTAGTCATAATCGTCTTACTGTGTTTAGAATCACCTCAGTTATCTTCATATCAATAGTGGAAATAGTTTGCTTTAGCAAACTAATCAGAAAAAACAAACTTGGAGAATCCCTAATCATTCATTTTATTGCAGTAAGTACCTACTTACTTACAATCACGCATGATAACTTGACATTCTATTGAATTAAAATGTCTAATCATAACAGTTGTTGTAACATTGCCAATTTCTATGATCGCACTATAATTTGCAATTGATTGCAACTATGTAGCAACACTCATACAAACCCCCAATTTAAAAATAAATCATTTCCCCTCATTTTCGCGGGAATCGGGCAACACGCGCGTTATTGCCAATTATTATCTGCAATTTTACTTATATAACAGCTAATCACGGCATAATTGCCGTATCAAGTTGAAATTATACCTTCGGAGCGATATTAAATTATTGTTTTGCAGCAGAAACAGCAATCGCATGTCACCACATGATTAGCATCTCGAAAATTGCATGGGAGGTCGGCATTTGCAAAAATTAAATGTTGGCGGGAAATCGCGTTTTTATAATGCGCCTAGTTTTTTTTTTAAATTGGCCTGTTTGCGGCCAGTGACCCCTGTTTTCATGGAACAAGAAGTTTATTTAATTCATAAGACGATTGTTTTTTTTTTTCTTTTTTGATTTGCGTCGTTATGAAGGTATTAATTTCTATTGTGTGAATAGAAATTGATCACTAAAATGATTAACCAAAAGCCACTACTTTTTTACTTTAGCTTAGTTCTGCTATCCGCCTCTAGGGGCGCTAGGGTGTCAAAATACCTATAGTTTGTAATGTACATTTTTATTGTTTCAGGTAAGTCAAAATCTTCAGGCAGAGACAGGTATTCATTAATTTAATACAATTTGATGGTCGTAAAACTGAGTCACGGAAGTTTATAGTAAGTTACTTTGTATATATATCTCAGAAACTATTTGGTAGGTAAGTATACATTATTGGCATACTATCTTACTAATATTATAAAGCCGAAAGTTTGTGAGTGTGTATGTATGTATTTATGTATGTGTCTATGTGTGTATGTTTGTAGGTAGATAAGTGCGACGGCTCAGAGGGATGCTTTTAAAAAAATACAATTATAATTATTTAACTTTAATTCAGAAAGAAATTACAATTAATTATTTTAAATGAAACTCGTTCGAAGTCGGAACAAAGAATGCCTTAAAACTAAGTATATAGTTTCCATGCGGTGTGCCATTGACGTCAATGCTGACACCGCGCCTCGTGTCCGCTGCAGTATTAACTCGGTCGATGCAAGCGCAGCGATTCCCTTGTATTAGCCTTGCGTAACACCTCCCCCCGAAGAACAGCGACTATTGAAGCTTGTCGTAAATTGAGCTGGGGGTTGATTGTGTTCATCCCTCCTTGTGGTTGGAAGGGCATATACTCGTGTCAGTTCAGCCCGGTTTTCCTTGGAAATTGTGTGCGAGTTTTCCAATGGTTTCAATCTGTATCTTCTATAGAGCAGGGCGCTAATGAGTGCGCATGCACCAGTTAGAACCACGTACATAGGGATAGTAGTGTGGTATAAACTGTAGTCAGTGTCCTTTTCAAGGTTTAGCGATGACTGCAATGAGATCTCCTTGTTAATGGCATGGAGATGACTCAGGTCGACGGAGTTGAGCTTGAATGCTGGGGATGTAGATGGGGTGACATCGCTGTCCCTCGGTACATCCATTATCTTCAATACTCGGCCTTTCAGTCGATCGTTAGAGTTAGAGATCGTGAACTCAGGTGTTTTCAGGTAGCATCCCTGGGGAATAATTGCGAGGTAGCTGCCCTGAAGTGTGTTGTAGAGGTCTTGACCACAGTAGAGATGTACTTTTGTTGAAACAGGGAAAATAATGGTGAAATGTTTCTCGTCCAGTTCTTCGTACGCTGGTTTTGCTAGAGCGATGGTAGTGGGGGTGCACGTCTCATCCCGTTGTTGCGTTGAGATGAGATGCTTGATGCAGTCTTCCGTTGAGTGACTCTGCAGATTCCGGTTCTCTTCACAGAGGTGCCATTTGCTCGTCTTCGGGCATTCAGCCTCTATGTACTTGAAGTCTTTCTCGTCAAGTGCTAGGAAGGGATATGGAGGGCTGAGGATTTCGTGGTTCCGGTTGGGAATAATAGATAGCTTGTATAGATCATAAGTTGATGGGTACACGATTGGGAATTTATATACTATAACTATCTCGTTACCTACGTAATACGAACCTAACCTAATTATATCGAAATATTCTCTGTAGTCTAAATCTACTACTTTCTCGCTGCCATATAATGTGTTCAGTTTACGAATTATTTCGCGAATTTCATACACATTTAAGACCGAATGGTGCATCGTGGAGACTCTTATAAAAGCTAGGACATTTTGCAGTTTTGTTATCTCCTGGGAGATATTATCTACATTATCTGATAAGATCATAAGGACTTGAGCTAAATGTGCGTACTTTAATAGGTCATGATCTCTGGTAGCTTCAGCTTGATTGATTTTGTCTACTAGAATGTTCATCTTATTTTGATTGTCTACAATACTGTCTAAAATTTTTGAATATTGAAAAGTCCAATTTTTTGATAGAGTCACGTGACTGTTAAATTCGGTAATTAATTTATTTTCATTGAATTCAATTTTTTTTATTACTTCGTTATAGTGTAGTGCGTCTGTATAATCGAGGTTTCCTGTAATGCTTTTTACTACCGATCCGAGACCATCTATGAGTCCGCGTTTAACACGATTCATCTCGAAAGTACGCAATTGATCCAATACACCTGAGATCTTGCTTTTTAGGTAATTTATATGAGGTTCAAATAAGGAATTCGTTTTATCATTCACCTGGGGGCTGAGATTGTCTAGCTGATTATTAACTGAATCTACTTTATTTTGCAACTGCTGAAGATTGACGTATTGCAGAAAGGAGTGGTGGTGAGATATGATTCTAGTTGGACCTAATTTGAAGGGTAAAATACCGGGTCCATCGTTGAGGCTCTCAAGTTTTATCTCCTGTGCGAGAGCTGGTATCAGGAGAAGATGAAGTACCAGGAGTGCTCTGTAACAATTGGGCACTTTTAGGGAGACGCTTTAACCTAGACTTGGCGACAGGACCTCGTTTTTTCCTGGTGTAAATATGAATAGGAAGGTCTGCCATCACAACGTCGTGGGTATACCGTGGAGCTAGTTTCTGTCTAGAAGCGAATGGATTATTCACAAAAATCTGTTGTTCTGGGGAGTACTCGACTTCTGGTTCTCGCTGTTTGTTCCGGTTATCTGTCAAGTCTTTCCGATTCGTATTGCATAAGTCATGTATTGCGTTATAGGCCTTAGTCATCTTGTCTCTGTGGTTGGTCATGTACTGTTGCAGTAAATGAGCCGAGATGTCTATATCAAAAGGATCCCGAGGATCAAAGTGACCTGTAATCAGTTCTAATGGTTTGCATTTCGTGAAACTATGAATACTACTGTTATAAGCTAAAAGAGCATAAGGCATTAAATTAATGAATGGTTCCGATTTCTGACCTAATTTTAAAATACGCAGATGTTCTAGTATTGTTGAATGAAATCGTTCAACTATACCGTTCTCGTTAGGTGCATGAGGAGCTACCCTATGATGCTGGATCTTATGCATCCGTACAAACTCTGCAACAAGCTGGTTGGTGAATTCACTACCATTATCTGTCACAATAGTGATAGGAATGCCGTGATGAGTGCAGAAATTTAACAAGGCTTGTACTACACTAACAGCAGTGCCATCTCTCAGATGATAGGCCTGTCCATATTTAGAGAACGAATCTACGATAGTCAGAAACTTTTCACCTTGGATAGTTAACAAATCTAAGTGAACTAATTCAAAAGGCTTGCTAGCTGGGGGAACTACTTTGAACTGTTGCTTTATTGGGTTACGATCATATTTTGCCTGACCACAGATAGTGCACTCATTTATGAATTTAGTAATATGCTCCCTCATTTTGGGCCAGAAATATTTATGAGAAAGGGATAAATAGCATTCATTGATGCCCCGATGATTAGTTTTACCATCGTGATATTTATTAATAATCTCCTGCTGTCTTAGGTACTCTTTTACGTTTTCTAATTCTGTTTTTGTTAATGTTAGGTTCATGGCTGAATTTTTGAATGTTCTTTGAATGATGGGTATAATAGTGTACATGGCCAGATGGGGGTTAATTAGTAATCCTGTTTTGATTTTGGGATGAACATATTCCTTAATTGCGTTGATAACATCTTCCTCTAAATTTGACTCAGATATTTGAATAGAGATTCGGGTGTGCGTCTCAAAAGGTTTAGTAACTATCGGTCTTCCTTTGATATCACCTACTATGTTGAATATAAGTTGTTTTGTGAATTTATTCAGGGGATAATCTGAGATCGGGACTTCTAAGATGGGGTTTTCGCTATCTGTATGAACGGTGTCGGTTCTAGAACCGTCCGCAGCATCCGTGGCTGACATAGTTCTGGAGTCATCCAAAGCGGGGTCTGTTTCAGATGGATTTACAACGATTGACATTAATTCGTCGTTATTTATTTCAACGCGCGACAATGCATCTGCATTCGTGTTACATTTTCCTTGCTTATAGATGACTGTATAATCATACTCGCTTAATTTTAAACGCCATCTTGTAAGTCGTGAGCTGGGCTCTTTTAAGTTCATTATCCACTGTAGGGGCCTATGGTCCGTGATAATCTTGAATTTACGGCCAAATAGGTACGGTCTAAAATATTTAGTTGCCCATACAATAGCCAGTAGCTCCTTCTCGATAGTACTGTAATTTAACTCACTAGAATTTAAAGTCCGCGACGCGTACGCAATTGGTTTATCTGAGCCTATGGTGCCTTGAGATAAAACGGCACCAATGGCTACGTTGGAGGCATCAGTTGTTAAGACGAACTCTCGCGTGAAGTCTGGATATTGTAAAATGGGGTCGTTTGTAAGAAGTGTTTTACAATGATCTACACAGTTGATATAATTCTGATCCAATGTAATTTTAAAGCCCTTTTTTAGACATTGTGTTAATGGCTTAGTGAGTCGTGCGAAGTCCGGAATAAATTTCCTGTAGTAACCAAGTAAACCGAGAAAACGCTTGATTTCAGTGGGTGTTTTAGGAAGGGGGTAGTTTTCGATAGCTTTGATTTTGTTAGGGTTAGGTTTGACACCTTCCTTACAGATGACATGACCAAGAAACTCAGTCTCCAACTTCAAAAACTCAGATTTATCCATTTGGATTTTGAAGTTAGATTCTCTCAGTCTCTGGAACACCTTTCCTAGATTAATAATGTGTTCCTGGAGGGATGTACTGAACACTATTATATCGTCAAGGTAGACTAAGCATATTTCATTCTGGAGGCCCCTCAGAACATTGTCCATCACTCGTTGAAAAGTTGACGGAGAATTTTTAAGTCCCATGGGCATTCTTAAAAATTCATAATGCCCGTTCTCCACATTAAAGGCGGTCTTGTGCACATCACAGGGGTCCATTTCTACCTGATAAAACCCACTGGCTAAATCAAGGGTTGTAAAATATTGACACTTCCCTAGTTTGTCTAGTACGTCCGTAATGTTCGGGATAGGGTACTTGTCGTCAACTGTTTTCTCGTTCACTTTCCTGAAATCCACGACAAGACGCCATTTAACCTTGCCAGAGGCATCTGCCTTTTTGGGTACAATCCAAATAGGCGAGCTCCAAGCAGAATCCGAAGGTCTTATAATATGTTGGTCAAGCATTTTGCTTATTTGATCTCTGACTTCTTGTCTGTGTACGTAAGGATAACGGTAACTTTTGGTATGTACTGGAATTTCGTCAGTGGTTCTAATTTTGTGTTTGATCTTATTAGTGAATGTAAGAGGTTCACTCTCGAGATAAAACACATCCGCGTAGCTTGCACATAGCCTTTGTAAATTTGCGAGTTCTTCCGGGTTAAGGTGATCAGTCCGTAGACGAGATAAAACATTTGTGGCACGGTCTGATAAGATTTCAGTATTTTCACATTCAATATTAAATAACTCGGCTTCAACTGGGCGATCCATTGAAAATATAACGTCATTAGATGAAGGGTTGGTAATTTCTACCCAACCTCGGTTGTTATGTACGGTCGTTATGCAGTCTGATATAAGACAATTACCAATCATTTGATTTTCGATTAAAACTTCACCATCCCGCGTGTTCACTGGCAATTTAACTATCTTCGAGGAGTTGGATGGAATCATTTCCTCGTACAGGTTTACGTTCCGGGAATCATACATTTGAATAGGGATCTTGGTATTCCGCGTGACAAGTAATTTATTTTGTAAATCGATGTTAGAACCCCAGATATCGAGTAGGTCAAAACCTAAAAGTCCATCGAAGTAGTTATGAAACTTATACACGAATAGAGTAACGTCAGTTGGTTCGTTAAATTCTTGGAAGCAAGGTAACGTGATTGAGTAATCATTTTTGCTGGTGGCATGCACGTTTGTCACTTCGAAGGGATCGTAATTTAATTGAACGTTACTAAAATATTTTTCCACGGCATCAGGGCTGATAAAAGACTGATTGGCTCCCGTGTCAATCAGGAATTTTAAGGGTGGATTAGCAATCTGTATGTAACCTAGCTGCCGTTGGATGTGAAAATTAACTTCTATTTTGGCTTTTCGGACTTCGTGTCCTGTGGAAAATTTTCGTCAGGGACTTGAGCCACTTCTTCTACTAATGTAGGCTCAGGGTAGGGGTGCTGTTCGTAGCTATAATAGTCAGGGTACTGTTCACACGAATAGTACTCCTGGTAGCATTCGGGGTAGTTATTATAATCCTCATAGTAATAGGTCATGCTAGGGTCATAGTCAAATTCATTGAAATTCACCTCTCGTGTTTTAAAATAATTAGTCGGGGGTGGATTTCCAAATTTTCTCCAGTCGTGTCCAGTTAAAGGTAGTTGTTTCGGAACAAAGTGGCTTACACCACTCATAGGACGCGGAGCATTTCCGAAATGGAATGATGCCTGCGGTTGCGGCCTGGTAGGCATTCTAAACGCGTTATTCGCCGGGTTATAATTCTGTGGAGGGGCACGCATCATCTGTTGGGTGCGCGTGGGACCACGTGGTGGCTGCATGTGCGGCATAGGGTTAGGCCGCCAACCTTGGTTAGGTTGCATCTGCGTAGGAACGTGCCGTGATGGACCAGGCATATTAAAGATTGGTTTCTGTCCGTGGGCGTCAGTCAGTCTAGGGATAAAATGATTGAGAGGCAAATTAAAATTCGAGCTAGGGGTTGGTTGATGCCATTCCTTTCTACTTTGGCCTCCTTCATTACGTTGTTGCATGTAAAGGGTGTTCAGCTCCTCCTGGACGAATTCCAGGGCCTTCTCCATAGTCGCAGGACGCATACAGCGTATCCTGGAACCTAGAGGATCTCTAAGACCTCTCATATAAGCCTGAAGGGTCAATTTTTGATAGAGGGTACGTTTCGCCTCGATGGTGGTCCCCACGGTCTCATGAAGTGAGATGTATGTCATAATAGTGCTAAATAAATTTTGGCACCGCTCGTAAAATTCTTGAGGTGTACTGGACCCTTGGGTCTGTAGAGATAAATCACTATAGAGAGCTGTTTCGTCACGATGGTCAGCGAAGTTGTTAACTAGCGCGCCTCTGATGCCCTGCCACGTGTCTGGTAGGCCATTCGAATTTATTAATCTGGCCGCGGGCCCAGTTATTTTATTCAATATACCGTTAATTAAAGATAAATTATTTAACTCATGGCCTGGCTCTGTGGAAAAATGAGCTAACACAATTTGGTCGCAGAGATTAATAAATCTCGTTAAGATGTGCGGATTCCCGTCGAACTCGGGTAACAGTCTAAGCGACTTGTAAATTGTATCGACGTCATTATACGTCACGATCCTAACTCCCGCGGAAGCTTCGTCTAACTGCCTATTCGCGTCCATAGCACTAAATCTATTACTTGAATCTATTCTAACACTACGTAATCTACGGTTCCGTAATTCTCTAGGGTGAAAAATCTTGGAGTTTTAATTTAACACACGATAAAATTTTAATGACACAACGTATGTCGAAATACACATAAAACAATATATAAAATTCACATAAGAAAGGAAAGAATTAGGAAAGCAAGGACTTGAAAGATTCAAGGACTTACAGCATCGTCGAATCGATTTCTGGATTCTCCTCGAGCACGGCACTTGTTCACTTTGGTAGGTTGTTTTACTTGCAAGATTTATCTAATAGATTTTGAGATAATCTAGTAACAAGATCCTACCGACTGCGCCAGATAAGTGCGACGGCTCAGAGGGATGCTTTTAAAAAAATACAATTATAATTATTTAACTTTAATTCAGAAAGAAATTACAATTAATTATTTTAAATGAAACTCGTTCGAAGTCGGAACAAAGAATGCCTTAAAACTAAGTATATAGTTTCCATGCGGTGTGCCATTGACGTCAATGCTGACACCGCGCCTCGTGTCCGCTGCAGTATTAACTCGGTCGATGCAAGCGCAGCGATTCCCTTGTATTAGCCTTGTATAACAAGATTTATTTTATTTGGAATTCCACATTAAAAACCTAGACGATGTCTTATCCATATTTTTTAAACTAAAAACACAAACAAATCCAACAGCAATATCTATGACGCCAAATATACTTTTAACTAAATGGGAGTAAAAAAAAACATGTATAACTTTTAATCCATGTGATTCATCCCTACCACAGACGGCGGTCTCGAATCGAACTCGACGCGATACCATCTCGATATATGAGATCGCATTTGTCTTACTGTTTGTTCGGCGTAATCTGTTTGGTAAATTATCCGGGTGTTCATTTATTTATTTATGCTGTACTATTCCACTTGTATGACGTGATGTATGGGCGTTGGATGAGGTAGAAATGACACCGTGCGCCATGTAATGTTAAATGACAATGGCGGCTATTTTTTTCTGTTATGGCCTCGCGCTAGTTTTACGTCAAGCCAGGGTCAAATCATTCGTCTTCAAGCTTAGAAAATGGCGCCAATTTAACAACAAGGAACCATAAGAACTACTAAAATTCTAGTAATTTAGCTAGTCCCATTTTCATAAACTCAAAAAGCGACCAAAACATCCCTATTCTAAACTCCTTGTAGGTTCACACAAACACTCAGAATAGGTATCGGGTCTTGTATAACTTTTTAATTTTCTTTTTATTTTCCTTTGCAAGGTATCATGAGTTTAAAAAAGGAACGAGCTGATTACCCGCCTTGCGGACCGCATGCTGCGCAACCTTACCTCATTTATGTTACACACGAAATTAAAAATATTAATTGACTTTTAAAAGCAGCCCTAATGGCGGACGACAATAAAATCAGAGACCGAAATGGAATCATTTAAATAAAATTTACGATAACAACGCAGAGCTATGTCTCTAAAACCGGCCCTGCGTTTCGATTAAGTATAAGTTATTTTAAATTATAGTTTTTTATACACAAGTGGATTGTTAAATTATGCTTGAATGTCAGTTTTTACGTTATAGAGTATTGATGGAAGTGATTTTTGAATGAAATTGTTCATTCACAGACTATAAATCGAACTGTCACTGATTGATTATGACATCTGATAAGTATTTTGTTAAACGAAGATACCGTTGAATATTCTCTATTATTGCTTTACAATAATAATTGTATTATTCTGTGAACTCAATAGATTTAACAAATAAAAAACTCAGACATTTTTATGTACTTAATCACATAAGCGTATCAAAATGTCAGCAATCAAATAACCTAATACTAATTTAAATTGCCACAATTACATTAAAAATTTAGTCGTATATTTTCTTTTACGATAATAACAACCTTTAGAACGGAGATACGGACGGCTAGATAAGTTTTATGCTCTGGTAACACTTACTCAATGACGTCATAAATTGATAATCGTTAACCCGCCTCCTCCGTACGACATTTGATTCCTTTTGATTCGAATTTACGGGTCCAAGACTCGGGGGTCATGTTTTTTCTTTTTCTTACGAGCTTTTTTTACTTTTTTTTTCTCCCGCCCGCTTCTTTAAAGCTTAAATTTCTGATGTGATCTCTGGACGATGCATACCGAACATATTCGTTGTTATTTTTTACTTTTTCACCCTTCGGCCGGCGATATAAATTTGATTGCCGGTACAACTTGAAAACCTCAGGGCTAGTGAAGCTGATTTCGATTATAGAATAGGTACGTCTCAAGTCTCAAAGAACAGGATTTTTGTGAGAAATCTAGATGGGATTTTCAATTTTAGACTTGTTCTTAAGAAAGTTCTCATCACATGATAATAGTAGGTACTTACTCTAGCATAATCCACCACCAATTTTATTCTTTCGTGTCGAGATGCTTATATTGATTTGATAATTGGTTATGATTTGATAAGACCACCATTGTAAGTACGTACTTACTATATTTTTCTTTGTATTTGAATTTTCTATTTTATTCTATAACCATGTTTTTGGTCCAGCGACTTAATAACTAAGTATTTATCATTACTTACTTATTACTCTATGTAAGCTCAAAGTTACTTAGCGTCCAAAAAAAAGTAAAGAGTTAGCGTCCAAATGGGACTTTTCGTTAAGTAATTAATTATTTAATTCCTAACACCGTGACATAACGAGACTGATACAGGGTCTTAACAAAAAAAAATCTGCCACAGAACTATTTACAGTAACGCCCGAAATTAATATTCTATTTCCTATTCAAGATTGAAATCGATCTTGGATTGCTGCCTATCATTCGATCGATCTCCAATATGCGTGCCAATAACCCTAAAAATGTATTGTGATATCAATCCCAGATAGCAACATTTGGATTAGGATTGATTATTAATTTCGGCCGTTAGAAGCCATGAAAGCAGATAGACTGAGCTACAGTGCGTCGCCTGCGCCGGTTTCTGTAGACGCAATGATGGTTGCACATAGGTACGTAGTACCCAACTTATATTATGGCGCGTCGTGAATCTGCGTTCGCGCAGAAAAGAAAGTATGGTCCGAAGATTAACGAAATAATGCTTAAAACTTACAATCAACCTGAGCTCACTATTATAAGGTTCGTAATACACTGCAGCTGTTAGTTCCATCTCACTCTAAGCTCGCTAAGATGGCGGCGGCTGCCGACCAATAGCGGTCAATAGCATTTCTCGCGCTTTGAAAATTCATCTTCTGCGCAGGTACATCGGTAAGCCATATCAGTTGGGTAATACTGTAAGTAGCTGGCATCACGAGAACGCTACCGGCTATCACGAGAGGATAGAGCTTATTCTAGAGCAGGACTTCCCAATTAGTGGAGCATGCCCCCCTGGGGGGGCGTAGAGAGATCTTAGGGGGGGCATAAAGTGTTCGGATATTTTAATCTAATTATTTAAAATATCATTGTTTGTTATTTAAAACACGTTCACACAGATTTATTTGTGCCACCTCATTCCAATCGGCTGACCTAACTACTACGCCAACCAACCAACAATCAGAGGTAAAAATGTCGCACGAATGATAAGAGCTAAGTAACCCTAAATAACGTGTATTAAATTTAACAGATTTATGAATTGCAGCAAAAGTGTGTCCCTTTCGGATAAGTATACGCTTTTGTCAAGTCTATTGATACTACGTCTATGCTTTACCACTATTTTGCTCTATCATGCACCTGTCAATACCAATGGACCATGATGAACAAAACTGCGCTCAAGAAAAATATAGGGGGGCGTGAATTTTTTATTAAATTTCATGTGGGCACCATGCAAAAAAGGTTGGGAAACCCTGGTCTAGGGCATGGGTGTGGTGGTGCACGTCCGGCGTGGTAGGTCAGCCGGCCGCCCCCGCCTACGCTGCGTTATTGTCCAACAACGCGTGAAATGCTCTGACAAACGATGACAGCCGCCCGCCGCCGCCGCCGCCGACCTCCTGCGATTTATGATATCCTATTACGAGATTTAATGACACTAAACGTCAGCCCGCTCTGTTTGCGTCGTCCGTCATAAGAGTCGTCCGGACGCGCTTCCGACTCGGAGCGGACCGACGCGGAGCGCGCCGTGAACGGAATACGCTCACGAGAGGAGTCGCTGAAAAATTACCATATCCCGTTGTGTAAACAGTTGCCGACAATCTTCCCGTTGTCAGCCGGTCCGAACTGGGAGCGCCAAATATTTGCCAGAGTCTCATAAATTCAGCGGCGCCCGTCCCACCAGGATAACATACATAATGCGCCTCGCACGGATCGGTAAACATATTGTAATGGAAAACGCCGTCATTGTTTACGCTTTACGATGTCCCGCCGCTGTAGAGTGACGCGATCTGCGCCGCGGGAGCGCGGGCGGCTCGAGAGGTAATTACCGGAGATGGGAGTTATTCGGCGATTATTAAATCCGCGGACAACGCGACTAGTTCCCAGAGTTACGGCGTCTAATAAGATGGGAGGCCGGGCGCGCGTAACTCGGCCTAATCCCGACCTGCCGCTAAAATATTCGAAATCCGTCAAACCCGTAAATCGCGCCGCCTTTGTATGAGGCCCGGGTCGTATTTACGAGCCCGGAGCTGCAGATAGCCCGAATTAAACTTGAATTTAAAACCATTTTATATTAGCTAAGCTAGCTTAGATCGCGCCGCGGCGCGCGCGTGAGATAAGAGAATTGGCCTGTCAGGCGCCGGATGATATATTTGACCAACATTTCCATACAGCCCCACCCGGGCTCCCTTCCCCTATTTTCATTTTGTACGTGTCTGCTCCGCCGCGTATCTATAATGTAGCCTTTCTGTTTAGGAGTTACATTGAATAAAAAAAATGGAAAGGTGAGGAGGGACGCTTATTGTTTAATAGACTGCATTCTACATTTTGCGCCGTCAAATAGTGACGCGTAGTGCGCGCTTGGAACGCTTTGATCTTTTGTTTTTTATTCGCAGCGGTAGTTATTCATGCGGGTGTTTTATTCTCGTTTGAATAATTAAAGTTTTGGCTCGGGACCGCGTGCGAGGCGGCGGTGCTGCACTGCGTCGCCGCCGACGCGGTTCTTATTCAACTCAACGCATAATGAGGGTGTTATTTCACCCTTCAATAATCACGGATTTCCTTAAGGCGTAATTCACGAATTCTGAGAAAATCTGCGAGGATTTATCTTTGAGCGGAGGAAAGCTCTGAAGTTAGGATCTGTGGCCCAGACTTGTTAGTTTCATCACCTATTAAATAAATCACTTTATGAAGGCTGCTTTTGGAGGATCTTTGATCTCTTATTTATTTATCATGTGTTTGTTAACAATTCTGATTGTTGGAGGTAAAGTTTCTAATGAGGGTAGGATTTTAGAATCTCATTTTCCTAACAGTTTCGTGTTAGAGAGTTCATTTAGTTTCGTACTGTTTAAGTATAACTCCATTTTGATCATTGTAAATGGCAATTAAATCTAACTTCAAATTAGATCTTAAATCGAAGCATTAAGAGGTGTTAAGCAATAAATTACGGATTCTCCGTTCACTTCTCATGCAAAATAGCGAAATCTTTAAAATCGATCAGCGTCCTTAAATTTATTCCCATTGAAGTTTCCCGGGAAAATCCTTTTTCCATTGGCGCCTTATCCGGGTGGCGATAAATCAGGGTCCATTGTGTCCCGGCGCCGTGGGCTAATGTACACGGACCATTATGGCGCGGGCTCGTTACACGCGGCAGACATTATATTTTATTGTTCCGATACTCGATATGACAGTTTTGACATGTTAACTTTCGCACAATGGTGTTCGGAGACACGCGGAACGCACCTTCGAAAGTGCAAGTTGAAGGATGACCATAGAGTTTAGTTTTTTTTGTTGTAAAACGCGGTATGTTCTATTGTTTCTTAATTTGAAAATTGCGCTTTAATATTATGCAAACGAGGTGCAAACCACATCATGGCCATAGAGAAAAAAAATATGTTGGCTAACCAGCCAGTGTACAACAACGATGCCTTAGATTTGCAATCCCAAAAGCCTTGTACCTACGTTTACGGGGAATGTACATTTCATAATATCTACATCACTCCAGTTTAATCTCCAATGTAAGTAATTGAGCCAAAACCTCAGTAAAACAACCGTATAACCTCCTACATATTGCAAATTGAAGCCATTCCCGTATCTATTTACTGTTACTGATAAGATAACATGTCTGCAACTGCCCGTCCCACGCCCCGACAGCGAGTAAATATTGAAAGATCGTCCGCGATCGTTAGCGACGAAGTGCAAACAGACATAAGTACATTACCTAAAGTATCCCAACAGACTTCATATAACTGCAGGCGTTCTCGCCGCTCGAACAAAGCTCTTGGCTGCCTTCCAGAGAATCGACATGTCGCGACCCCCCGCTAGATGCCGCCACTGGGAAGAAAAACCTAGCGTTCTACTTGGGAAAGCGGCCAGGCTGCGTCTCGTAAATCTACCACATGTATATTACTAGATTGGCACATGAGACACGATCGCCGAGCACCCCGCCCGGAGCTGTCTCAAATACATCTGTCACTTTCTAACGCGGAGGTATCAGTCAAGCGAGAGCGAGTGAAATATCGCATTGGCATCGGTAGGATGTCCACAGCAGTTTTCGGTTTTCGCAAACAAAGGAATTAGAGCGGCTCGCGCAACTCCACGCCAATTTATGAACGGTCGCAGTGACCAAATTTCTTTTTTTTTCCTCTCTCGTGTTTGCCCGGGAAAGAAGGAAAAACGTTCTGTTATTCGCTACGTATGTAGTTATTGCGACAAGCTATGGCCGCATTATGTAATGAAACGCCTGATCCTGTGCGCTTCACTCGGCGCTGGAACGTACCAAATGTTTACAGAATGGAATACGTTTCAGTGACGCATAAATTACGCACTGACGCTAGCAGTAAATCAACTTACCATATACCCTAACAAAAATAGATCTAAATGTTCCAGACAAATAGACATGCAAAGTTCCGTTGAGCAAAACAATGCCGATTGCACAATTTATTTTAATGTATTTTTTGTCAGCGAGATCAGATTGCTACGAGTCTATTAAAACTTTGTAGTAAGTTGGCGTACCTTTAAATTCGAACTCCTAAGCTATCTGATAAACTTAAAAAAAAAAGAAAAAGTTAAAGGCGGAGTGACTTTATCTATGCCCCGTAATACTCCAATTAAAAAAATAAAAGTAACGCGTCGTTCTTTCCGACGGGGCATCTTGACATTATCTCCATTTCACATTTTATTACTTGGTTGGCATTATTGAATTTTGTTTTGTTTTTAATATTCGAAAGTGGAATGGTGAATGATAATGTTGATTCGCGCCATTAATTCTGCGTGTATCGGATGCGACTGGGCATCGATCTCGCGGCTACCCACGCGGTGGCGTCTTCGTTTCATTAGAGAGCTGTAGTAGGTGTTCTTATCGTGTAATTAATCTTTTAAAAATTCAACATCTGTTGCTTGCGCAAGATCGTAGAGAACACCTGAGCCAATTGCTACAAAGCTTGTTTTCTTTATTGAATTTATGAACTACGTGTGTGTTGGTGTTAATATTAGGTCGTTACTATATGGCTTTATAGGATTTCATCAGATCTGACACTAATGAGAGAGACTTTACCCTAAAAACTGTCGCCATTTTAGAAATCACGACTTCAAGGAAAGCAAAGAGGCTATCACTTTCATATAGGAACTATTTTTAATCCCTACAATAATATGACGTGTCTTTGACAGCTGTCAAATTTTTTTTTCTTAGACAACGGCAACGCGCATCTCACGCATTGTGCCCACTTTCTTCAATTGTTTCGAGCACGTCGGCTCGTCCACAATGGACTATCGGTCACGGTGTCCAATTGAAACTGATATTATTATCATTACGGCGATACAATCGTAATAACGACCGCGGCGTAATGATAGCATTGCTGACACAAAAACGGTAATGAGCCCGAAACGCGGCCACGACTGATTCTCGTGGCAATTGTGACGAGACAATTTCGTTGTGTTGCCAGTCACCAGTGTTGCATGACAGATGGATATTATGTGTAACGTAATAACAGCAGTTAGATAAATCTTTTTTGTACACAGATACAATACAGATTGTTTTATAACTGTATAGAGCTAAACTTGTGAAAAGTATGGTACTTCTTATCGCTAAATGCAATCTCTTTTCGACAACCGGAGGAAATTAAAATCCGACAACAGTCGTAATATTATTTATATAGTATTAAGTATTTGTATAAAAAGGTTCTTATGTACCTACTTACTTATTAATAGTACAATGTAGTGTATTTGAAATAAAAACCATTCAGTAGAACTCGGACAATTCAAGTTTCACGTCATTTAATGCAACATTAAAACCCCGTGCCATTCCACAAGTATGCATGACACGGGATGAATATTTTTATTGAACGTACGGGCACACTGGCCGATAAATACAATGCGTGTAACGGAACGCGGCCGGATGTGACCGCCGCGTCTTCCTGTCACAATTAATTTCCGGGCGCGTTGAAATTGGCGCGAAAACTGTCGCGAGGGCACGCGGGGGCGGGAAACGGGGAGGGGGGTGTCACCACCGCGGCGGGAATTTTAATTACGCACTCGTATACCGAATACCAATGTCGTCTTGTTTAAATTAAATATAAATTATTCGCTCCTAGGCCCCGCTGCTCGCCTGGTATTGCGAATTGCGAAATGTTGAATAAACAACCGTTGGCTTTTAATTAGTTAGATTTTCTGTTGTGGAGGGAACGCTTCCCGAGCACGGAACGTTTGTGTCACTTTAGAAATGTGGAAAGTTATTGCTCGTTATTAGAAAAATATTAGTCAGCCCTACTTTTTATACACCTATAGGTTTTAATGAAAACATCGTAACCGTCGGCTGTACAAAAAAAATGTCACTGACGTAACTCAAATGATTTCAAACAATAATTAGGCATTCGTATCATATACCTACTCCATATTTTATGCAATGACAAAGGGAAAGATAAAACAAACAAGAAGCAAGAAGAGATTAGAGTAGTTCAAGTAAAAATCTTCTAGCAATATGGCATCCTTATTGATGGGAAATTTTACATGAAATAATGAAATAAATGGTACATAAATAACCAAAAAAGGCTAGGTAGATAATATAATCTTATTCAAAAAGACTGGTAAAAGAACTGAAAAGTGCATCAAACTTCACCTCAGCCGCCAGCCTCGCAAACTACAGTCCTTCTAACTCCGTCCCTACCCCTAAATATGACAAAAGAGCATCATCAAAACTAGTTTAATTTCGCAATAAAACTCCTCTAAACAAACTCCGAACGTAATTAGAGAGCAGATGAGAACTCCGCCACGCAGACGGGTGCACTTCTTATGGCGTTTAACAAACTTTGATAAAAAGATTAAGTATGACAGTTTGAAATATAGCCGCCGCGGTCGGAAAAAATAACAGTGCAAAAGTTTGCCGGCTCCAGGCTCCATTGTTCGCAACTACGCGAGTTAATTTTGTAGGAAAGAAACAGTAGCGGGCGCAGGTGCGCGCCGCGCGCTCGTATTAATTTGAGTCCTTCTAATACCTACGTATGACTGCGTTACACGGACGCCTCTGAATTTATAACCGAAGTTGCGCGTCGGGCGTGTGCGGATTTGCGTCTGAAACGCCGGATTATGATGCCTGCGTTCGTACAGCTCCCGTGCGTTGTGACGAGACAAAATAGTCTACAAGCTGTCAGGTTATTTTGGCATTTACTCCGCTTGCCGTTCTGGCAACACACATAATTTACTAAACTGCACTAGGTAGGTACAAAATATATAGGTACATATTATGCAGGTATATAATAAGAAATCAAATGATGGGTTATCTATCTCGTACTGTGAGAGACGGCACGTGACTGTTATAAACTTTTCTCAGTGTATCCATAGCATACTTAACATGTATAAAAATAAAAATGGCCTCCAATACTTGTCTGGCGATTTTGGCCACTATTTGGCATGTGTATCTGAATATGGTATTGATGATGATAATAATTATGCACTGTGACCAACTTGTCACAGTGCATATTCTAGCAGTTCTAGCAGTAGCACTAGCACTAGTTATGGCATGCCATTCTGTGACAGCACGCACCCATCACTTAATTTCACGCAAAGCTCACGGTAATTGCGAATTATTGTACGAGCGTCGCTCGCTCACCGGCGTTAGCCATTAACATAATTGCTTATAAGAAACGCAAGTAAAACATCTAGCCGAGATAGCAGTTAAGATAATTTTGGGTAATTATAACCTGTATTTGCATAGAGATGCGCGGGCCGCGTGACATTTCACCGCCTCGCCATTTTGGATTTTTATCTCGTCTATTCTCAGAAAAAAAAACTCAGGGTGACCATTAACCTGTGATGTTCCTTTTTAATTTTTATCGCTGACTTGTTATTCCGGTTACGAACGACGAAGTGTGCTTTATTAAAAACGTAAAACGACCTCTGTGTGCACTTTGATGCGTCCAAACGATGTTAATTATCATTTTAGTCGTAGTAACTTTTCGTTTATTGCTTGTACTACACGGCGTTTCAATGTAGTAAAAGTCTATTTTAATTGGATCATTTTCGTTTTATCGTCTTATTAATAAGCCCGGTAATGATCATTTTAATATGAGCCATTAATTTATAGGCGAGCAACAGAGTGTATCGAAATAGATGAATAATTTGTAAATGACATTAATAAACTTTTATTTTGGGAGGTCCGACGAGGTGTGTTGTGTTTAAAAATGTAAATTATAATTAATTTTAAATTAGAAGTTCTATGATCGTTAACTTTCGACTACAATTGCTTACAATTACAAAAAAAACTACGAGGATGCCATAATAAAAACGAAAAGACAACTATTTTTTCATAGTTTTGATTAAAGTCATCCCTACACAGCCAGCAGACAAAGCAGGCGTAACCATAGAGATTACAAGCTAACTTTTCCGATCACAACACCATAGACAAAAGGCTTAAATTATACACGGGTGGGTAGACGGATCTACCCTTTGACAATCGAGGATGGGGTGACGAATTGCTCCTAGCTTGTTTTGTTTATCTACCAATGAATATTTTAAGCGAAGATGCTGAGCCATGAATTTATTAGGCCCGTCTTTGATTTTGGCTTGTTTACAGATTCGGATTTTAAACTTGACTTTGGTTGGCTTTTATGCAAACAAACATTGTTTGCATAATGTTATTTTTCAATAATACATTTTGGTCGCCCTCGTGTTACTGCAGTTTTTATGCGTACCTACACAGTTATACATTAATTATCTATTGACCACAATATACATTTAATAACATTTAATAATAAAAATAATAATAACCTACCTTGCACATTATTAATGTTTGACATTATCTTTTTTTTCATTGTTAGTGCAATGGACATTGCACTTCTATATTCCTTTAATCAGTTTAATTTTTTTCATATTAGTGGATGGGTGCAGTTTTGTTAGAATAAAATGATTTTCTTTCATTTCTTTATTTATTTCACTTATTATGCATTTGTGCCAGTAACTGTCAAATACTTATCTCTTTTAACAGATTTCAAATGACAAGGCTCTGAAGTCACATTTTGTTTCGGTTTAGATACCTATAAAATTATAACGTAGGTACGTTTAACTGCTTAGAACGATTTTCAGCACATAATCACGTATACATTAGCAGCAACAACTTAGGAAATTAACTAAATAAAACACGTAAAACGGAACGTAATCTCGCGAAGGTTGCCAGAAGTAGAAAGTACCCGACGGGCGGGGGTGGTGTAAACAAAATGCCGTAACTCAAAACAGAGCGGTTCACTGATAAGAAACTTTCATTATATCCCGAAAATCCCGGAATGTTGGATTTTAAACCGGGAATACCGGGATTAATCAAGCTTTATGGAGTTCCACCTGTGTGCTTAGGCCGATAGGGTGGCCAGCGAAAATTGTGCTTATATTGGTTATTAGATTAATAATTCTGTGTTGCCAGTTCGAAATTAAGGGTAGTAATTAGGAGTGACCTTCGTTCTGTAGCGGTGGAAATGTTTGATTGTTATCTGGATTGCTGAAATTTTCACTGAAATTGAAAATTATACGGATTTTACTGAAATGGTGTACCTAGGTAGTATTACTGTCTAAAATTCTAAATGCGCACTTCTTTTACTTTCCTCTGAGATACTTTGAATCATTAAAATCATTGATACTGGTTTAAAAGTAGTATAAGTGTCCATGTTGAGGCGAACCATTACGCCATTACCTCGCAAGATATTCGTCAATGACATTAAAATTTCTTAATAAAAACTATTCGATACTGACATAAAAAAATGGAATTCCAAAAAGCTACGTCTGACGTCAGAGTTGCTAACAACTTGGGTATATTATAAATCTATAATTATTGCGCCATTTGTTACTGTACTCATTTATTTTGTATGTATACGTCTACAATCACCTCATATTCAGAATTAATATCAAAATTATAATTAATCACTCATGAAAATTGACCGACTACAACCTAACAGTTCCTATGCCTGTAATCTCGTAAACTGAAAAAAAAGACAACCACAACTTTTCCAGCATCCTATTTCTTCCACTATCACAGTAATTAACACATTCAAATGAAAACACACGTATCTAAGTTCCCGCTAAGCCTTATCCAGCCAGCAGCACGGCGCGGCACCAGGGCCGCCCCTAACCCTTCCCTTTGATAAATGGCCAATTACCCGCGTCCCTTCTGCTAGCTTGTTGCCCATTTTGAATTGCTTTTGCTTTTTCGTTTAGATTAATATCTAAATAGGATAGATACGGAGGTATTTTACGTTGTTTTTAAACGTAAATTTCGGTCGCCGCCTTTGTTTTGTGCCTTTTTCGTGCCATTGTTTCGCGCAGATCTTTGTTCGTCTCCGCTTTTGTCTTAGGTATTGGGTGCGGTGATCTGATAGTTGTTTGCGAGAAGGGCGTAAGCTATGACGCGTCGTGATACGGCTTTCTTGTCAAACTGACACTATTACATATTATTTTACCGTAATGAGGGAAAATGCCGTGCGTAGATTGGCAGGTCGACCGTCAAACTTCAAGGTGTGAATCATATATTAATCAACCTCCATTAGGTCAGTAATGGGGGATTAGGTATTGGTAATTTTATTAATTTTTTTACCACAGTCTCATCTGGTAGTAAATGACGCGATCGGTGCGGCGTGCTTGGCTAGAAGATATCTTTCATTTTACTTTCAACTTGTAAACTAATATGTAATATTTATCGGGTAATAGAAACCATTCCTGTGGATTATTAACAGTTTAAAAAATATTTTTGGTAACATAAGTCTATCCACTTGTTACACTAAAAAAGACTTAATAACACTGGCACAAAATATCCGAAAAATCCGAAAAGGAACCTCAAACATTTCATAGGCAAAATCTATCCGTACCCTGCCTTTTAAAAGTTTGAACGTCGAACTCTCCCTATTTTTTAAAGTCCCAATTTTTTTAATTTGAAGCGGCTCAGGTGTTAAATCTGGTGTTCCTAACTCTCGTCATTAGTTGATATAGGGAGGGCCGCGGGTTGGAATCCGGACCCTCTGTTTATTCTGCCTCGCATTCAAAGTGGCCATAATTGTGTACCTACTTAAGCCTATTTAAATTTTTAACTCGCAAAGAGGACAAATGGGATTTTTCTCGTTCGTTTGCGTGTAAGAGTTAATAGGGAATTGCTCATATTAAAAAAATATATATTATGTTTCAGTATATTGTATCTACGTGATTTGTACTTATGTTTTGAGAACTGGTATGCTTCTATAATCTCAGTTTTGGAGATAATAGTTATAAGAAAAAATATTGAATTTTAAGAAACATTACTTTAGGTGCCATTCATAAAGATAGACAAGTATTAAATTGATGTATCTGCTGACTTTTATTTTACACAGTAACATTAAACATAATATCGATCAATAAATCGTTAAAAACCTATAAGAAATCAGATTACCATAAAAAGTACCATCTGCATCGTCGCCATACGATTGGGCTTAAAGATTAACATTCAACTAAAAAATGTCATACTGGCAATACATCTATTTAAAAGTGGGCGTCGGACACTGGCAACATAGACAGTTTTTTAAGAAGATTTCACGTTCTAAGTTCATGTGATTTATACTTATCGATTAGTTAAATGCCCTCACATGTCACGGAACGGGTTGGTCTTCGATGTAATCGCGCCTCAACTGATTATTTCCACCGTTAAATATTCTTATAAAACGGTGCAACAATTAATAAGTGTCAAGATTAACATTTAATTAAATATAAGACGATAAAATCATCATAACCCCGCATAATGGCAGCATTTGCATAAGTCCGACAATAAAAAAAAATACAATATGACCAATTTCGAAAACGGAATGCGAATGAATGACACTGATTGGAAATGTTGATTTAGTCTATGGTTGGGTCATTCAATAATATTTTTAACAATAAATTAATATTTTCAGTTTTCATCAATTAATGCAAATGAAAGATATTAAATTTATATTATAGATTTCGCGATATTTTTATTATTTAAAATCTTATCTGCAGATAGCGATTAGCTACATTTATCGAGCTTGTTTGCTATTATCGAGTTATTTTCTGAAAATCAAAAATTCCTCCTTTGGTGCTGTCATTCGTAACGTCATATTTTTTATTTATTTCGGGTTTGCACGGTTTGTTCATTCAACCGTCATAAAAATAATAATTGTCGATGAAAATATGAAACATTCATTCCGGCGCACACTCGCGTCACAAGGTACATTAGCCGGACTAATTATCAGAGTTTAGTCGAGGTAGTAATGGCGGTGACCATCGTAGATGCGACGATAAACGACACTTGTACATAAATCAAAGCGCAATTAACAGAACTAAACGACTCGGAGATTTATTAACGCGGCGACGATTTATAATCGCGACTGGGAGGTACCAGGTGGAAACTTTGTTTGGAACTCGTTGGACATGCATAAAGTTGAGTTATCTGTTGTCACCTATGCTATTAACTTCGGTGGCGGAATGCAGAACACAAGTTTATTACGTATGTGCCTTGATTTCGGACTAAACAGACGGCCATACTACCTAATGGGAAATAAAAAAAAAGTTAAAAAAAATGAAATAGTGTCACACCTAGGAGTCCTAGGAAATATGCTTTACACAATGTTTTTTTTAGAATGACGTTAAAAAATGTTAAAATTACATATGTTATAAAAAAAAGAAATTTTCTCACATCAAATGGGTTTGAACTTATCCCTTACCGATAATTGCTCTCAGAAATCTGAGAAATTGGACATCGAAAATCATAACGAATAGATCCAAACACTCGATATTATCTGTGGTGGCGACAAACGCGATCATAAATAAAAGGGCGGTTAAATTTTTAAGGGCCCCTCGAGCCCTGGCGCGGCCATTAGAGGCCCTTAGCGAACGTAAAGTGTCCGGCGAAGATGCCACAGGATATCGGACAATTGTTACTGGCCAGCGTGAAATTGCAAAAAAAGAAAGTCGATATCATTTTTCGAACGAATGATTGGCGAGCGAGGATGCGCGATAAATCTTCTTTCTTTTTTTATTTCACTAAAGGGGGCGTCCATAAATTACGTGAGGTGTTTTTTTTAATTTTCTGCCTCTCCCTCCCCCCCTGGTGAGATGTCGTGAGATTTTATTCAACCCCCTCCCCCATCCCCCAATCTCACGTGAGATTTTTCAAAATGTGAGTTTCTTACGTAAACGCGTTGGATTGTTATTGTAAAAAGAATAAAACAAATTTGCTGGGTTGACAGTCAGTAAATGTATAACGTCGAAGTATGAATGAAATTATTTTCTTTCGAACGAATTAGTACATGATCTTAATCGTATTACGATTACGCTTAAGATTAAATCTTAAGCATGTACAATCTGGATTAAATGGACCAAAATAGTATAATTTTTTTTTGTTTCAATTAGAAAAAAAATTGCGTGATATTTGCCGAGACCCCCCCTCTCTCCAACGTAAGATTAGATGAGATTTGACTCGACCCCCTCCCCCCCTTAAACACCTCACGTAATTTATGGACGCCCCCAAAGATTAAAGTTACATTCTTGTCTTGGGGTAACAGCTACAGAAAAAAGTTGTCTTGTCTTTGGATTAAACATTTGAATGTAATGTTGCATGATTTGGCTGGGTATTTCTTTTGTGAATAAACACAATTCGATGTAAAGTATTTCTGTTAGGAAAGAATTACTAATGCATCATCCCACAGGTGCGACCGTTTCTACACTATCGCACCTCGCCCATTAAAACAATGCATCACAATGTGGCGCCGACTAAAACATCTGAAATGATACGGAGAGCGAACAGCCTCTCGATTAATGTGTTTGTCTAGAACATTCTTCAGATGTTATAAATTACCCTCTACGTCTCCGTAGGGCCGCCAATTTACGTGTCAAATTCGAGTTTCGAACGAAATGTTTTTAAATTATCAGCTTCGTTGGTAGCTAGTTTGCAGGAAGCTGTTTAATCGCCGAGTTTATCTTAAAGCAATTAATCATTTTTTGTTGCAACCGATTAAAACATTCTAAAAATAAGCGGTGATAGCCTAGTGGGCGAACGTCCGCTTTCCAAACGGAGGGTGGCGAGTTCAAACCCCAGTGCGGGCACGTACCAATGTGTTTCTTGTTAAAATGTAATGTACAAAATTATCACTCACTTTTCGGTGAAGGAAAACATCGTGAGGAAACCAACATGCCCGAGAATAATTTCGGAGGCATGTTATCCACCAACCCGGACAATCCAAACCAGGCCCCCGTGGTGGATTATAGCCTACTCCTCCTCACGAAAGTGTGGGGAGGCCTTTGCCCAGCAGTGGGGCAGTTACAGATCGGATTAATATATAAATAGCGGGAATCATTTAATTTTTATTCGCAATGTTTCCACATCGATGCGGCGGGAACACTTCGTTAGGCGATAACAGACTGATGCACGCTAGAATGGAACGCGGCACAATCAAGGGCCTTATCTCCGGTCGCTTTCGAAAAAAGAAAAGCGCGCTTCGGCATTGTTAGTTCCACGATTGCGACGCGGCGATTAGCTACGTGCACTGCTAATTTGAGTGTGCCTTACACGCGACCGGACCATTACGGTCAACAAAAAGCGCATTTCTCACAGGATAGAGACGTCCACGGATCGTCACTGACGTCACTCGGCAGGTGGTGACCGCTAAAAATTCAGATACGAGCGTCATTAATTTGACAAATGGACGGCGCGTAACGGGACGCGGAGTGACAGGACGCCGAGCGCGCGGCGGGCTTAGCGCGCGTGTTCCTCGATTTATTTGAATTTAGAATAGAACGTTTGTTGTTTTTATCATACACTGCTGTAGATCCAATTAGGTTTTTTAATCTGTGCATTGTTATTTTTTTAATTTTGTTTTGACACGAGACGTTGGGGTAATGACGGTCGGGTAAACAAAAGCTTTTAATGATGCGGTTATTTTTACGTACCATGTTCTAATGGGCAATGGATTTAATATTGACACATACTTTAAACAACGCCTAGATAACGTCTGACAACAGCTTTTAGTAGAAAGTTGAGTCATGCTCGGTGCAGCTATTATGTATAAAAAAGAATAAAGTGCTCGCTTAGTATGTACATAATATCGCTGCGTAGGTAGGTAATCGCTAAAAGCCCCGGACATTTCGCTGTGCAATGATAAATGGCTGCAGTATTCGTAATTAGCAACCACCAGGCTGAACACATCGAAGACGTTTGCCGCGCGCGGCAATCCATCACGTGCCAAATTAGTTCGCGCGCCGGCCGCAGCGACCGCGCGGCGCTGCTGTCGCACTCATTAGCGGTCACCGCCGAGCGCTGATGCTCTCCTGGTATACGACTGGTGGTATCATTGAAAATATTTAATGGTTTCTAGTCTGATTAATGGGGAAACTCGGGAAAATTATTATTTTCGTCGGGCCATAATCGTAAATAAAATAACTTTTTTTTAGTTAGGTAAATATTGATTTATATGTTTCGGTTAAAATACGACGGGATAGGGGAAACTAAAAGGCTTGTAAAATAAAAGGCTTTCAAAATTTAGTTATCAGGCTTTCAAAAAAGTTTCATAGAACGAGTAAACTTTTTCGGAAGTACGTCAAGTGGTCTTTCTACAAAGAGCGAAGATTTTCTTTTTAAACCTCGCAATAAACAAAAGCGGTGCACAATTTAATTAGCCCGGCTTATAACAAACCTTTAATCAACGAAGAAAATGGAAAACAACTTTATCAGAGTCGCGTACCTGGCCGGATATAAATAAAATTCAAATTTGGAACTCCAGATGTTGACCATAAATAAGGGTGAGTTCGCACCTCAACCCTTTGCGCGTTTTCGCCTTTAATACGAAATAAATTCGCGCGTCAAGCCATCAGAGCAACATGGCGCCGGCTGGCGATAACTTGCGATTGCATATTATCCGCGACCCTGTCTTGGATACGGCAGGGTAGCGGCGATTACAAGGGACGCCCGACCTGATGAAATATAGAGGTCTGCAGATCGGATACATTCCACTAAAATTATACAATATAAAACAAAAAGGCACTAATTCCAAATCAAGCATCTGAGGTCGTATTTCCTACATTATTTTCGAATCGCAAATTCTGAAAAAGTAACCTGAAATTAAGGATTGATTTAGGGGATTGATAGATAGATAGACAGATAAACTCTATATGGAACACCACAAAACAAAAGCTACTACACAAAATACTTTTTTGTTTTGGCTTTGCACGGTTTGTGTATTTAGCCGGTATCAAGTATTAGAAATATTTAAGTAGATATTTCCTATTGTAACAATAGGAAAATGTTAGCATTAATGAAATCCTCGTGTTCAAGTAGTCAAATCAATTTACAGTCAAAGTCACGATTCAGTAAAGTGGTGGATGCTTTACTGAAACTTCCTGGGAGTTTTGGAAAAAATGCGAAATAACAAGATTTTTGAGTTCATATCATTTGCACACACTCGTGCACGTTAACAAACACTCAATGATGAATATTCCACCAATATTACACATTAACAATTGAATAAGTTTTTGAGTAATTGAATTGAACAAGTTTGAGATAAAAATACAAAACCAACAACGTCTCATTATCGCCAAACCTCCATGAGACAAGTTTATTGAGAGATTTCCATATCCATACAAGCTGCACCCAATCTGTATCTATAGCAAGTTAAGGTAATAAACTAACTGTTAACTCTAATTATACACGGACATAAATCGGCAGTAAACACTCGACGCAGATGGTGAGACGCGTCAAAACACAGGCTGTTGCTGATACACTATACACCTATAGCGTGTTCGTACACAATTTAAACAGTAAAAATATTCTAATTCTTGATTCTGATTCACGATTAAAACTAGATACATTCTAAACATAGCCTCACCTTTGTTGCCTTTTCATTTTCATAGTTAACTGTTTTGTAGGTAAAGAATTCGACAACTGCGTCAAATGTTAAACCGCCATGTTTGCTGTACCTAATAACGGAATTTCGGTTTAAATACGGCATCCAATTAAGTTACTTCCTCGTCTTCTTTTATATTCTAGAGCTTTTGTGACGTCTTGTTGTTATAGAGTTAAATATTGTGTGTCATTTTATAAATGACTTCTGAATATCAATCGATTCTCTTCATATTTTGGTCATTCGTATTTAGATCTCCTTCAAAACAATTTCCTCTAGCGGAGTGCGATAGTAAATCATAAATCTCTTGCAGCAGCTGCAACTATAAACTCGTCACTGGCTACGTTGACCTCCGAGCCAGCCCTCGACCCTTGCAATCACAGAATAAAAACAGAAATCTGTTCCCTTACAATTAACGCGCGACCATGTGTTACTCATTTCTCGTGATGACTTCCCCCACCCCTCGGTCTCGGGGGTGGGGAGGGGGCGATATATTGCGCTCCGTAATTACTCCCACCGGGTACCAGGAGCCCATAGGATTAAGGAGCAAACGCTCCTTAAAATGAGGCATTTTGCGCCCAGTAATTTATGGGGCGATTTTTGGCTGGTCCACCGGTGGATATTGGAGTTGGTATTGTTTTTGTGTATTTGAGACTGTAGATGACGAAGCAGAGCGAAGTTTGCTTCTAGAAAGTAGGATGTTATGAGAAAGTAAAGGAACTGAAGCAAAAGGTAAACAATTCTTATTAGAAGAGATGCCAATTTTAATTAGAGATAGGTAGGGATATATAATTAGACAATTATCTAATTGGAGAAAGATTAAGTCTATTTTTGTCGAGTGCAGTAAAAAAATATGAAATACAAGTATTATGAAGTTAACGTGTTAATTAAAAAACACGACAACAAAACTAATGAAGCACATTTAAAATTAAAAAAAAACATACTTCACTAAATCTCATTCTAAATAAATGCTTAATTCGCACCAGAAACTACAGTATTATCAAAGAAAAACCAACTCCTAGCAAGTGCTAAAGTTTTAACCCCTCAAAATCTTCACCTTCCAAAACAATAGAGATAACAAGAACGAGAACTCGATACCAATCCAGCTAATAACCAGCAACCAGTCCATTCTGGACACCAATATCCTTAACGATGATCCCCTGGTTATATAATACATAATATTTACTACAGCACCTCCGATTGGCTGATTTAGGCTCGTTTCTATGCGCGCGGCGACGCACGATTCATGAAAAATATTTATTGGTCAGCGGGGAAAGCCGAATTATACGTATTGGGACGTGACAAGGCTTGTAGTGGACCGTTGCTTGGGAATTCTCGGGATTTGCAGCTTTGTTATGGCTATTCGATCTTTAATAAGCTGTTTGGAACATTTTTGGAGTGAGTTTTGGGTCAAAAATTTGGTTTGCTTACTGAAGAACAATTTGAACGTAACGTCGGGTAACAATTCGGTAGTCAGTGCTCCGAAACCTAGCCGTTTTGTCGGTAATAGATGAAAATGACAGACTTACCAAAATTAGGTTATGACTGTTTTATATTAGGATAACTATTGAAAACCCGATAATTATAGTCTCACACAGTCATGAAGTGCTTCTTACAGAACTGAAAAGCCCTGAACAAATTGAATAGTAAAGTTAACAAAGGTCACCGTCGACGGATACTTCAAAGAAAGACATCATGATACTATTTCTAATCTTTTCCGCGAAAACGTAGCCGAGAAAAACCTATTCACAGAATTTGGCGTAACTTCAGAAAACACTTGCTCGGCATTCGCGGCATATCAACAATCAATCACCGCACTACGTGGATATCTTGAGGCCGTCCGTCCGCGCCGACTGGATTTAGCGGATACCCGGGATTCCCGGGCATTTGTACCGGAATCCGGGAATTATTCACCCTTTCTGGAACGGTGTTGTCTGCAAATACTCGGTTTCGATTACAAATCTTCCAGCTTTTGTTATTGTTCGCATTATTCCGGGAAAAGTCTTCCCTTTCCTCAGGAAAAACAAGTTGGTAATAGTGAGTTATGAGTGCGAGGCCTCCAGGCCCGATGTTTTGTCGCGTCGGTCGGCTCGGTTGTTTGCGACCTCCTCCCGGAGCCGCTTCACTTTCGCTTTTCATAATTCAACCGGCTCGGATATCGACGGCCATGTTGATATTGTTTTTCTTGTTGGTATATTTTGTTATTACAATTTAGTACAGCGCAAAGCACTTCAATAAACTCTATCAGTATATGGACGTGGAAGGTAGATATTGCAAGTTAGCTTGTCATATATTTCTAAGACATATGAGAAAATAGTGCCGTTCGCTTTTGTTGGAAGTTTATGTTAATGCAAAAGGGGGCCTCAAAATTCCTTATCAAGCTTGGACCTTTGACGGCTTCAAATATCTTAACCGATATATCACCGTGTGTACTAGCGCATCCCTCGGCAGGAGGGCGAGTGACCGGGGCTATCTCGGACCGGCTTTATGAAAACTAATGCCTTCATTTGGCGGCCGCCCCGGCCACCGGCGATAAGCTATGTCACCCTGGTACCCCGGGATTACGATTTCGGGATTTTGCCCGGGACTTGTCCGGTTCGGGGGCAAGGGGGGCACTGATAAAAGTTTGAGAACTTTTGCTTCGTGTCCGTAATTTAAATGCTTAGGAAATTAACTGTTTTGCTTGAGTTTCGGATGCGGTCGGTGTTTACTTGCCTTAAGTACCTACCGATGATAAATAATATATAATATATAATAATATCTGGTAGCTTATACATTTGAATAAGTGACTTTTTATCATCTGTATGTCGTAATTTATTATCCATTTCATTTAAATGCATTTCAAATTATGTGATTGTAATGAAGTTTCTAATACTCATTAAGTAATCGTTTCGCGACCCTTCACGGTAACAATATCTCGCACTTTTTTACCTTTTCACTGTGAGAACATTTTCCTAAATAGCTCAAAATTTTCAGCACCCACCATGTACCCACCTAATTATCATGTTTGATTATTGTATGCGGTAATATCAGAATACACGTTTTCTTTCTTTCTTTATATAATTTTATTACCAAGTACCTACATTTGAAAATGTATCTTTATATTGTAACAAAACGTCCAATTTAGCTTAACCACCACAAAAAAGAGTCTACAGCAAAAACCGTTTTACAAAAACCGGCAACCTTCAAGAAACCACACCCACTACAGCCGTCCCAGCGCTGAATTAAACCTTAATTAGGAAAAACTGTATTTATGGCTAGAGTGACCATTTGTCCAAGTTTACTCGGACATGTACGATTTAGCCTTCTGCTCGGATTATATATAATAATATAACTAGCCTGTATAGAGGTCGACGTTACCGGACGTACCACGATCAAATCGAAGGCCAAGTCAAAAGTGCGTATAACTGGCGAGCGTGTATGAAGGTACTCATTAAAGTAGAAGAAGCAAAAGAGGTGTGTCAGGATCGTAGCATAGGAAAAGATGTAGTCTCTGCCTGCCCCGACGGGAAAAAGGCGTGGCTGTATGTATGTATTACATATTTAAGAAATCGATATTAAACATTCTTTAAATTATTAGTTCGCGTCAATTTTCTTAGTGAGTCTAACCCCCAGTTTCTGAAACGTCAGTCAACGTTGACAACAGATTAATTCTATTGCCATCCTTGTCATTTGTTTAGTGTTAGATAGAGACAACGATAGTTTTAATCTACTGTCAAAGCCAACTAGCGTTCTAGAAACCGGGGGTTAGACTGTCTCTCAAGGAATGCCAAATTTTGCCAAAAAGGCCTCCATAAGTGTCAGAGTTTGTCAGGCCGCCTAGAGGCCTGACGGGACTTAACGACTGCTATCTCACTGTTCTGCTTGAAAGTGGTAATTGTGGTAACAAACCAGGTTAAACACGGAGGAACATATGTCTAATAACACAGTTTTATGTTTTTAGAACTTTGATAATGTATTCACAGATTTGTAGTCCTTCATTAATAAGAAACATGGCCGCCCTATTCACGGCCGCTGCCGCCCCAACTACCCATTACTGTATTAGTTCTTGTTTGAACTGTTTGTGCGTTTGCGGTGTGTGCGCAGGAAATTGTGTGGAACTTAATGACTTAGTATTTGAACGTACCTACCTATTGTAGTTCAGGCAAAATTTGACGTCACCAGTCACCACTAGTATGAGTTTCTGTAGTTAGAAACATAACGTAAATTTCTATGAAAACTTGAACAGCGCTACCGGCGCGTTTATGAACGAAAAATCTTTATACAAAGAGCTAGTTGACGCGTACTATTTCGAGATAGTAGAAACTCGTGCTCAGGGCACAGGTCTGCCGTGATAATCGAGAAACGATACGGCGGTGGTTTTGTCGTTGCGACGCTTACGGGATAAGAGGAGGCCTAAGAGAGAGGCGGTGCCTTAGAAGAGAGGTAGTCTTTGGAGAGAGGTACCTAGTGCCTTAGGGGAGAAGAGTTGCTATAGAAGAGAGGTGGGATAGAGTTTCACCACAGATAACTAAACAGATGTGGTACCACCTCATTTTAATTTATAAATAAAAACCTAAACACAAACATTTTTCACAACGCGTTAACTTTATCGCTGAGACATAAAAAGAAGGCAGATTACCTAACAGCATAAATTTTGTAAAGGGTTCTAATGGTCTTTAACTTTCGTCGATAAAGAAATGCGATAATCACCGATGTGCCGTTTGCCGTCTTGTGGAAGACCTTGAGGACTGTGTTTATCTTTTGAACTTAAGTTCTAAAGTTAACGAGTGTCGCGCGTCCTATTTAAACGAAAGTTAACGTAATATTCCATGCAACTGAGCCACGAGTACAATATAATCGGTAAACTACATCTTAAATGTTTCAAAATGAAACAAGATTGCATGCCGCCTCCAAATAGAACGCAATTTGATCTCAAGAAACCAAAACCTAATCAATTACAGTCCAACGCTAATGAAAACAAATATGGAAGCAAACTCCACCTGAAACTTCATAAATATCAGCTAATTCAACATTGTTCCAATTGAATTTCAATAATTACTCCCCCCCACGTGCGATTCCCAAATAATAAATTATTAATCACCCCTTCAAGAATTCAGGAGTCCACCCCCTACCTACCCCTTGCCACCTCCGGCTCGTTATTTAATTCCGCATTCAGGTAATTAAAATCCAAAAACTTGGCTGTCTAAATTAAATTTTATTCTCGGAGCACAGTCATCCCTTATTACAGGGCCGGCGCTACCCCCGCGCAGCCGAGACGTGTCTTTGGGGCCAAATGGCCTTTTTAACTTTCCCTATTTCGGGCCAAGCCGGGAAACGGCAATCGTAATAATAAGTAGGTATGGGGCACCATGGAGTGGGCCACGATTATCGTTACATTTGAGTTTTTGCTGGCAATCCCGGTTATGTCTCTATCGGGCTTAAGGTGGCTTAGGCCTTTATTGGATCGCCATTGCCTGGCTTGCAGTCGGTTAATGCGTAACTAGAATTACGCCAAATAGCCACTACTTTTTTTCCTTTTGGATAACTCGTAACGACCACAAACCTATAGACTCCCTATAGAGAGATACATCTATAGAACTAGGAACTATAAGGGCGATGGTCCAATAAGCACCTATATAGATCTAGTATAATATACTTGTGGTATTCGCCGTTATACATATACATATTATATTAATATTACGTTATACATATATATATTCGTATATACAATTCGCCGGGCTTTCATGTTCATCACTCACTTACGCCACAGATTAGTATATATTTTGACCAGCCTCTATTTAGATTATGTTATATTGACCGTGGTTACGGAATTCCCTTTATATTCTTAGACATTACCATAGGGTGGATTGGCCATTCCATACAAACGGCTGATTCGAACAAAACTGATCAAAAGACAAATGAAACTGTACTTAACTGTCAAACCACAAAACACTGATATTTCTAAAATTTCGTCCAACAAAATTGACGTCTATCACTCGCGCTTTCTTAGTCAATCCTGGCATTCCTAATTATTTTACTTGTTAATTTGTAATTAGTTATTGTGTCAGAAAAAGCGGGGGTTAGACGTCGATTAGTGGAGAAAATATTTAAACTCTAGTTTAAATCTTTTGTGGTGAGAACGTAAGCGTCGTCCGCGTAGTACTGCGTGTTCAAAAGACACTCAATCTCTTTCAAAATGTCCAACAAACTCCCGATCTGCCATCTCGCCCTAATTTCAAAATACAGTGTCCCTTTCTTCTTCTTGTATTCTACAACATTACTCAAACACATTTTCACCTAGGTACGTGTAACCCTCCAACAGCCGGCGTGAATAACTGAACACACGTTCATATTTTGGCACAATTACACCGGCAATATGTTATTTGTCTACTGAATAAGTAATCTCCCGCGCCCTGGTACCTCCTCCGTCGCTGCTTCCCCAGTACGAGCGCGGATGCATTTCGAAATTAACTTGTCAGTATGAATTTTGCACGAACACAGTCGCGGCCGATTGGCTCGCGAGTCGTGATTCGATTAGTTTTTCATAATTGTGCTGCTAATTATCGATGTTGGTATAACTGTGCGTTGATTTTATAACGATTTTGATGGGGGTGTGATGGTACTATTCAATAAAAACTGTGCCCACTGAAATTGGCGTCAGTGCCTTTTTTGTTATGATTTTTTATTTATGTAGTTGTTTATCACATTTAAAAAGGTCGCATGCTCCTAATTTAAGGACAAGTATTTTAAAATGGTAGCATACAAATGTTTTCATTATTCGTTACTATTTTTCGTTAGCAGAAATGGTAACTGGTTGGGACTCTATTACCCCAAAGTTATATAATAAAAAACTTTTTTGCTGTGTAGGTATAGCTCACCATAGCGAACATTTACAGAACTAAGCGGAACGAACGTGCAAATCATCAAACGTAAGGAATATTAATTAAATTCTGCACAATTACATTACAACTAAACAAAAATAAAAGGGCATTATTAAAAAATAAAGAATAGTCTTGTTTAATAAGACTGCATTGATTGGAAAAGATAAGATACTGAGGACAACATTTAATAGCCTTATATTACTCTAAATCAGAATTATATTATGTAGCTATGTGTATGTATTTCACGTTGATAGTTTGGTACCCTTAGAACACAAGTTTCCTCGCATTAAACCTTAGCACAATTTACAACTCTAATTCCATCCCAACATTTTAATAAACATTAAAATTATCACCAATTTACGCAAACCCTTCGCTGGCTGCGGCCGAAACTGTCGCGGCCCGGTCCCATGGACCCCAACTATCCTCGGGGCGGGTAATTGCGACGCCGAGGAAGGAGAGCGTCCGATGCGTCTAATGTATTGTTAATATCCAGATTAGTTCATTAACTCTTCATCCGCCGGGGTATATCGCCCCTCGAGGGAGGGGATAAAAACGGGGAATTTTACGACGCTTAAGAGGGTATCTGTTAAATCGCGCTTTGTATTAATTTCAACGGTTGGAACGTTATTTTGATGTTTTCGGAACTGTTATGGCGGTTGTCGAGATGAGGTTTACTGTTGGAATGGTTGTTTCATTTGTATAATTGCGTTTAAGTTTAATTTTGTTAATGGGTATGGCTTTTTCCGTAAACGGTATCAGCGCATATCTAGTTAAAGCGGCGTGTTTCAGCAAGTTTACAGTTTAGTTTATCATGTTTTGTACAATAATAACAATAAAGCAAGGCATAGGCGACATGAATTGAAAAAAAAAACTTATTTTAGTAACAAAATTATTCATTATTTATACACGAATAGTGTAAAGTTGCATCAAACGCGACTATCATTTACTTGCACAACGCAAATGACAGTATACATGGCAATAAATTTCAACGCAACCCAAACAATCGAACAATAGCGAAAAGCCAGAACTACAAAATTACAATCCTAGCGACGCATCGGTCACATTTGCATATGAAATAATAAATGAATAAAATGTATCTGTTGTAATAATATATTTATTTTGTAGCAGCGTAATGGGCGACCCGATAACCGGGGGTCATAAATCATAAGGCCGATCTGGGTTTGTTAATTTCGACGGTCTGAGCGACCGGGCCCGAGGCGAAGGGTTGAGTAGATAAGGAGCTGTCGGAGCGCTTAATTACTTGGGGAAATTAAAAACCAAAAGACTTGAGAAATAAAAACTATGTGGCTAATTATGCTACGTTTTACGAAATAATAATTACTTATTATGTTTTACGAAACAAAGTTTTGTTGTATATTGTGTTCAGAGAATGTGTGACAGTAAACTCTTCAATAATAAAACTTTAGTTACTTTGCGCACCAATAACGGTATACATTTTATACCACTTTTAAAGCAAAGAGAAAGTTCCCATCTGTATTGTTCTCTCTTGTTTAGCTAGACACAAAAATACTTCATCGCTCATAATTTTCAAAAATATCTGTCTTAAAAAACCGGCGTGAACATTCGTAAGCGAAACGAACGGCAGCTCCACACCTACAAGGGTTGACATTATCACAATACCCAGTGTCAAATGGTCACAGTGCCGCATGCCGTGTTGTTCATTGTGAGATGCACTCTCTGCACACTCGCCTGATTTATCGGTTCTCTATGCAAATCCGACTAATTGTAATAAGATTTTTGCTGTTACGTGACACCCCTGCAGGGGGGTACTTGAGGGATGTCGGGTGTTGTTGCACTTTGCCGATGTGGCAACCTTATTATATTAATGAGTTCACTGAAGGGAATCCGAGAACATCGTAATTGTATTTTTCTTTTGGTTAATTTTATCAATTTGCACGGCTTTTTGTGTTGGGTGTATTTTGATTTATACTTATGTCTCCACTATTGTCCACACTTGAAAGCGATACCTCCAATATAGCTGCATTATTATCGTACTAATTACTGTATTTTTTCTTAGTTGTAGGTTAGGTTACTACCTAATGTTTCATAATCTTATATATCACGTTGTTTGTCCGCGATAGACTCCTAAACTACTTAACCGATTTTAATCAAACTTGGACACCGTGTGCAGTATGATCTATATTGAAAGATAGGATAGCTTACATCTCATGAAGTCCTACCACAACACAGCCTAACACAACTTTATTTTATTTACAAAAAAGCTATACATATTTACATAATATTTACTTACCTATGTATGTAGATTAAATTAATATTATATTAATGTTTGTGTGTTTGTTTCAGGTTTATCAACGCGAGGCGTAGGATAGTGCAGCCTATGATAGACCAGTCAAATAGAGCAGGTAACATTTTTCTTGTACATGTGTAAATAGCTTTGTAAGAACTGAATGTACTGCCATAGTCAAAGGAGAAACCTTGCACAAATTGAAACGTTCAACAATGTAACGAATTTAATTTAGTGTATTGGACAACAAAGATTGTAAAAAGTGTTTTTTAAATTCATGTCTCTTGGATTATATTTCATCCGCGTATGAAAATATAAATGTATTAGTTAAATTCAAGTGTAATTTCCAAGGCATAAAGTACCCAAATCCGTTCAGCCATTTCATGTTTGTTCAAACATGAAATGTAGTAACGAAATTCACAAAATTTTGTTGTCGATTGAGTAGATCGTGGCATAGTTGTTGACGGGTCGATTGTGAAGCGTGAGTGCGCGGGTTCGATTCTCACGCAGGGCAAACGTGAACCACAGGTATTTGAAGTTTAAATTCGAGCACTTTAGTACGGAATTCTCGATGGGCTCACGTGCTATGAATTTTGTCGACGACTTTGAAGTGCAAAATTGAGTTTGCTGACCATAAGTACAAAGGCTGGCCTCACACAGGGACGTAGCTAAGAATTTGTATGGGGTGGGGGACGTATTAAAGTATTTTTATTTTATTTCTGGGAATTAGGTTACACCAACGCGTTACAAATAGTAATAATATTATCATTCGTTGGAAGATTGAACCGTTTGACTACCTAACTCATTGCGTACTGACAGTATTATGGTCGAAGACACGCTGAGCCAAGAACGAACCAAGATCTCAACCACTAACACAAACCAGACTTACAAGTCAATTACATGACATTTCCTCAGCCAATACTTTCTGGGGCAAGTTCTCCCTTCCCCCCGCCCTGACTACGTCCACCCTCATCCAGTATGCAGGCGGTCGCATGCGGCACTCGCATCCCACACTGAGTCCGCTCCCCTGAGGACGTCTTGCTGACCGCCTCCGGGCTATGAGCGCCTGGTAGCCTGGCAAAGTAATGACTAGATAGAACCAATTTATTGGCATATAGCTGCAAATAAAGTAAGGAAACAGCTTAAAGTTAAGCTTTAGAGCCGGAACGGTGGAGCTAAGCTGTCGGAAATTTTAAAATATTCGGTCGATACTGCTCCGGAATTTCTAGTAACTTCTGACGTAGTCGCTGTTGAAAAATGTTCTTTGAAATTGAGCCATAGAAAGTTGTGGACCAAACACAAACTTGATGGATCAGTTTTAGAGTGCAAGACACTCCGACAGTTAACTGGTTAACATTATTAATAAAGCGACTCCCATATTGTAACAATAGTTAGGCAATCGCCTCACAGTGGCCTGCTGTCTTTGCTCAATTAAAAGCTCTATAAGAAAAGATTTTAAACCGACAGTCTTCATAAAACAACAGCATACAAGAGAACAAAAGCACGCCGTTTCAAAACTCAAATCTATAGCCCCATCGGTAGCGACCAAAGTGCACAAAACACGCTTAAACTTATTCCGTCCCGACAACATGGGCTAGCGTTGCGAACCAATTCTATTTTTACTTTGTAATTGTAACACAGTCCATAAAACGATCCGAAAATTCCTCCCGGGGAAAAAAGGACGTCGCAGAAAAAGGGCTTACTCTTGCGAACGCCGGGAACGCAAGAAGGGTAAAAAAGAATAATGTCCGAATTCGTTGACCCGTCCCCGGCCATCCATCACTCCCCTCGTATCGCCGATGCCGCACCAATCTAGATATGTGCGGATGTTGCGAGGGATTAGAATTAGAAATAAAGACCTTTCTCGCCATTTATTTTTTCCGGGCGAACGGCATCCGCCAGGTACTTTAGGTATGATGGGTTTTAATCCCGCAGAAGAGCTCGATAAACAATCGGCTCGCAGCGGCGGCCGCCGAACGAATTGTAATTTACCGTCTGGCGCGGTAATGGCGTCGCATCACAGAGCAATTTATGCCCTTATAATAAATTCATTAGCCGACGGCGCTGCGTCCGCGTCCGTCCGCGGACGCAGCGCACCTGCCGACGTGTTAATAAGCCCACGCCCAGGGGTGGGGCAGAAACCCCCTTTGCTATCAATTAGCAAAATGCTGGTACTTTATCTAGCATTCCTCACGGTCGTATCTGCTTATTTATGTTGGAAACGGCCCGTATTGTTCCGCCGTCGATCGCTCATAGCTTCTCGACTAATGTAAATGAAAGGAACAAAGGATCGATGCAGGAGTCCCAGCGCGCCGGCCGACGGACGGGCGGACGCAGTGCGTTCCGCACGCAGAGGGAATACGTAAGCGGACGACAAATAATATAGCGATTGGAAAAGCGCCTTTTGGCTTGACCGCAGGAAATGCGGTGGCCATTTTCTTTAGTCCATTGCCAAAACAATTTTCCACCTATCCTTCCCGGGGTTTTTCCATTTTCCTATGTCGGCGAACTTGGCGGCGGCCACTTCCGCCCGCCCGCCGACCGGATTTAGAATGCCGCTTGTTTTATGTCCGCGTGGCGTTTAGTGCAGCTCCGTTAAAGTTCTGGCGCCCTGGTGCTCATGGGGTATCCGATAAACACATTGTGTGTTTTATAGTCACTTTATTTGATAAACGCGGCTTTATTTAGCGACTTTTTGATAACTATATAACTGATTTTACCAATGCAAATTGTGAAAACATCTGCCCGCTTATTATTTGTAAATAAATCCTCTAAACGAACTAGAAAAAGAAGTCCTAATCTCTTCACCAAGGAAGCTATCAAAACATCAATTTGTCGGCCACTGACGAATTACTTTAACAACGGTATACCACTCTAATCTGTGTTCAATCTATCATTTGACAAATCATTTGTTAGCTTAATTTGAAGTTGTGCGAGTAACGTCATCAAACCGAACACAGTCGTCAACAAATCATCGTTAGGCCGTTACGCCGTTACGCCCCAGCCCGTCTCCGTTGTCCTTCACACAATTCGCGTCCGTCCTAATACATCTGAGTCCCGAGGCTCCACTAAATCATAGTTTCCTGGTACCCCGGGACTCGGTTATTGCTTCCTGTGGCCCTGGTACAGTCGAAGGATCGATTCTTACTTCGTCTGCAGCTGGGAAGAGATCGTTATAATTGGTTTTGGAAATTTACGAACCGTTTCATTTTTTATTCTTTTTTGTTTTGGTCTTATTATAGTTTTGCTCTGCTTGGAGTAATATTTTGCTGTTTTGCAATACAAGGATATAATAGTAATGCAGGAAATACATTAGAACACAGACATTTCCATGACTTTTTTTCGTATACTGAAAATATGTTTTTAACGGAGGCAAAATTGGCATAAGGCCTCGAAAGGGCATAAATATATAATAGTACCCTAGATAGCGAATACAAGTTTGAGCCTTTTGAATTTGAAACGTGGGTGCCAGAAAAAGTTATACCTTCATTAAATTTCATTTGAAAATGCACTTTAACCAATATCAAAACTCATTGTCGACGGACGAGTATTTGCCTGATATTATGTCCAATATACCAGACAATAACGGTTAAATCATTCGTAAGAAACCAAATGGGAACCTTTTTCCAGCAGTAGGACTGAAGAAAACTGCTTAGTCTCGAATTGCGACCAGTAACGGCCAGTAACGGCCAGTATTCCCAGCCAAATCATGATCCATAACAATAACTCCGCCGTCGACGTCCGAAATCAATTGGCAAAAGTCGCAAAGAAAATCCGCACAATTTCGCCACAAAACTGTTATGTCTTCCGAAAGCGATATTTCCATGGATTATCAATAGTGGGGTAATGGCGAAGGCCCATTACTGCGGCCGGCTTCCGGGCTCCAGGGCCGCACCAGGGCCTTTATGGCGGCACGCGTCATTGCGCCTCGAGAGGGACTGCAACTATTGATAATGGCGCGTATTTTTGTATAGAAATCAAAGTGTAGGTATATACTACCTACACTGTTTCTGTTGTTTTGGGTATAGCAATAAACGGAGTGCTCGGGTTGAGTGCGTTGAGTGAATTTCGGCCAATTTTCGGCTTTGAACCGAATTCGAAATGATATTATTTCTCCAGCTTTGTATCGTTAATTCTCCTGCTGGACTATGGCAGTATTTTCTTGTTTGCTTGTAAGGTTTTTTCATACACGTCAGAAGGTTATTTTTCATCTCTCTCAAACCACATACAAACGAACAGAAGCGTTGTCAACACAGTCACATCATTCCCTTGACTAAGGAACAGCATGAAACTGCTACGGTTGCACCATGACCATAGTCTACTGTGCCATTACTGTATCTCTATGACCTGCGCCCAAACCACTCGACCCAGACACCAACAGCCAGCTTGATTAACCGTGCAGTGTTCTACCCGGCAGTGTTCCCCCACGCAGGGCCGAGCGGCGCCTACAGTCCCGAGGCCACCATGGGCTACATGATGGACGGCCAGCAGATGATGCACAGGCCCCCCACCGACCCTGCCTTCCACCAGGGATACGCGCACTACCCGGCGGAGTACTACGGCCACCATCTCTAATGCACCCCCAAACTGTACATGTGAGTATGCTCTTTTGTGAATAACCGCCAATATGCCTTTTATACTTTACTAAGAGCGCCTCGCGGCTTCACCCGCTTTAACTGCTATCCCGCGAGAACTGTTACCTTTTAAGGAATAAAAGTAGCCTTTGTCACCCGGAGATAGTGTAGCTTCCCAACAGTAAAATATTTTTTCTAATCGGTTCAGTAGTTTCGGAGTCTATTCAATGCAAACAAACAATCAAATCTCTCCTCATTATAACATTAGTATAGATTTATAGTCTGTAGCTACGTTTAGATTAGCCCCTGCCGCTGCGACTGAGAATAATTAGGTATATAGTCAAGTATTATCATGTCTTAGTGCTACACTTCGAAATTCATTGATGTCAAAAATCCAAATTATTAATTCAACAATATGGGGTTTCCTTGAATAAGCGGATTACCTATCTACAATATTGCCTGTCAGGCGAAGGTTTTGTTCAATCTTATGTAGATTTCGTAAAAAGCAATCCGATCGCATGACATCACCCAACAAGCCTTGATGGAGTTACTGAAATTGTGTACCGATAAAGTGCTGCAAAGCCAGCAATATATTCCGTCCGCGGACTTATGCAAAATCATCGTAAATGATGTGACTTTAATAACAATAAAATGTAATTGTTATGTCTCTTCTTCCAGATATGAATAGCAGTGACATCGTTCGGCCTCCGCTCGCGAGGCCGACGCACGCACCGCCCGCGCCGCCGCCCCCCGCGCCGCTTGCGCCCCCGCGATGCGCCCCCGGCGAGCCACGTGATATAACAGGAGAACGATGCTATGTACATACATACATAACGAAACATTTTGTAATATTTGAAACAGTATACGATCTCCTAAAATTAAGATTTAAAGTCAACTTTAATATTAAAATTAAATGTAAATGAAGTGACATGGACGCTGTAAAATAACCGGTGCAATCACCTATTATAAATAATAATATTAACGAAGGTTTTATCACTCGGAACAATAGGAGCAAAGTTGATGAATGTAACAATAAAAAGTGGTTTGATAGTTATCTTATAAATATTTATAGCTAATTGTGTATTGTTATTACGTAAATATAAATAAATAATTGATTAGTTGTAAGTTGTAACTATCACTGGAAGTACTTGGGTCGTTGTCGACAGAAAGGTAATATAATTGGGACAATTTTTGTAAAGGAGTTATGTATTAGTAGTTTTTAGATATGGTTTTCGAACGTTTCGTTACACGACGTTTGACGTATGCGAGCCGGGCGGGAGAAGGCAAGTCAAACTGCAGGTCAGCTTGAGTTGCGACCGAAAGCGACTGTTGTCGTAGCGGTGCTTTTCGAACATTTTCGGCCCGGGCGTTCGGCCTCGCTCGCGTACGTCCATCCCTATTTAGTATAACTGTAAATTTCTCTGTTTCGAATGTGTTGCGTCTGTAACTTTCCAGTTATCAATTAAACAACAAAGCTCAAACGTACTTCTAAAAATGTCAATTTCACAACATTGTCCGCTTCTCTTAAGTTACAGGTAACTTTTGACATACATATCTTTGAATTTTATATATTTATGTATATTGATATTGTATCTAATATCGTAGTCTCACTTGCCTTGGTGTTCGATGATGTAGCACGTTGTAACCGATGTATACGAATCACAGATTATATTTTACAATGTTATTAAAAAAAAGAGATTTTTAGGTCTATTTTGTCTTGTGGATGATACCTGATAATATACGCCTTCACGTTACCAGGAGACCATAAACTTTAAGAGCTACAAATTAAAAAGGACGGTGTTCAGCGCTAGTGAAGCAGTAAATAATATTTTTTTAATTTGTAGCTGTTACTCGCACAGATGTTTATTTATAATGAACATGAAATTGTGTGAATGACTGAAAACTCGAGAGCTTCTAGATCTTTATTTTAAAAGTTCTGTGGTCTGTGAACTTGTGTGAACCAATGTATACCTATAATATTTACCTAACTATGTAAGGACTTGAGTGAATTGCCACAGAACTTTGCTGTGAGTGTCAAAATGTAAAAATATCATTTAAATTAAAAAAGTAAATCTGGCTTTTTTTTAAATTATATATAACTTCGAATTTACATGAGTATAAAAAAGTCTCATAAAATAAAAAAATAATTTTCAAAATACACAATGGCCACGTGAAATAATATAACACAGGTAACCTACCTAGATTAAAAAGTTTTTTTTTTGTTTAATAATTTTTAAACGTATTAGTTAATTGTAAAAATATTTTAACACTCACAGCCTTCTTAGTATACTTCAGAGATTCACGAGAACATAAGTAATGCCTTGCATTACAGCCTTATATCATGTATACGATGGAAGCTATATATGGCAACGCCATGGCACTAGCCACGGGGAGATAGCGTCGAGTTATCCGAACAAGCTTTATTCTAGGGTAATTACCATCGACTTGGACTCGCGGCGCGGTTGGTTTACCCCACTTTAATAAATAATAATTGCACATAGATACGATTAAATAATTACACGTTCGTCTCCTGCTTCAGTTTTAAATTACATTAAGAAATGTGCAGCAGACCTTTTGTCGTACCTTATTATAAAAATACAGTTTTTTTATTTATTTTTGTATTTACTTCGGCGAGAAGATTAAACTCGGTACGTTTTTTGTTTTGTTGAAATGACTGACTTTGTACCATATTTCTTGAACCAGAAAATAAAGTATCAAAGTAACTCTATTAAATGATATTTTTTTAAAACAACCGCACCGCGACCTAGCGCTTCATTTTTTAGAAAAAGTTTGTTAACTTTTTGTAAATAATTATTATTATCGTCATTGAATAAACTTCGTCTTTACTTTGTAGAAACAGTTTTTTTTTTCAAATTTTCAGTATTAAATTAATCATTTTTGTAAATCAATAAAACCATTTCTTTCGCAACACTGGATTTTGTTGTTTGTCACATATATTATTGTTATCTGCATTGCGTGTAATATATTTTTATTAAGAGAAAAATCTTAAATAGTAGTTGTTAGGTATTAATGTATTAATTGAAGAATTTTATTTTGATTTTTCTCTTTATTATATATTATGTACATTATTATGTAATGATTTCGAAGTCATCAAGTTATTGTAAATATAGATACTAAAATAACGGGCGTCTGTCAGCGAAATTTCAATTCGAAAAAAGTTAATTATATATTTGTATTGTATAATTTCGGTGAGGTTGATAGGGGAGGGGACGTGGTACGCCTGTGGACGGCGCGGGGCGGGGGGAGGTAACAGGAACAGTGAAAAAAACCTTGTTTTTTTTTAATTTTTTATCTTCCTACTGGGCTTATTTCCTCGCCGCCTCACGCCACCTATCGGCGTACCACGTAAACTTGTTACCTATGTGAATATTATTCTTGAATAGCAGGTTTATATAATATGAATTATGAATAACAACTGAAAGCTGACGAGACGAAGCGAATGGCGATACAGTGTCGGCATTATGAATGCTACGAATTGTGTAAAAAATATTAAAACCTAAAAAAAATGTCTTGTTTCATTTCTGCATAACCTCGACTTTTATTTTTTTATATAATAACTTGGCTCGATCCAGTGTCAAGCCACAAATTACGAAATAGTTACTTCGTCAAGCACCAATTATTATTCTATAATATTACTTAGTATTTACATTAAATTAAGTTTTTGTTTAAAATACTACTCAAAATATTTCGGTGCTCAGTAGTGTAGGCAAGTCATAGTTAACAACGTCACAATACACTTAACTGATGGACGCTTAATGAGTCAAGTAAAAAAAAAATAAACTAAAAAATAAAAGGGCAAACCAACAAACTAACCCTCATTTAAAATATTAATAAGGCTAGACGAAATACACCACGACAACATGACTCGCGACAATCAGTCAAACAGCCTGAGAAGCAAATCCATTGTGGGATCTTTGTCAGGCTACACCCACAAACGCATGTGTGGATACAAGCTGCAAGATATAGATGGCAATAACAGGAGATAATATTTAATACTACATCATTGTAGGGAATATTTCTTATTCGAGGGTAAAGCCACGAGATTCAACTAGTATAGCCAATAAACTTACAAACTTGAAAATATAATATTTAGACAAAAACTTACCTCCTATTTGAACCATCTATTTTTAATTATTAAAATTAATGATCCAGCTACGCTGCACCGTAGCGCTACGGCGTAGCATCTCTGGCTCGTAGCTCGTAGCGGGCGGGGCTCGAAAATGGCGGGAGACAGTGAGTAATGGCGCGCTGCGACGGGTCCAGTGACGCGTGCCGCAGGGCTGACACGGACCAGAAAAAATACACAAAAATATAAATGAATATAGGTAGGTAGTTTGATAAACTCTTCTTTTGTTAAATACCAGAGAACAATTAAAACATAATACTAGATAAAATTTCCGATCCCTTCCAGACAACCATGCATGGAGAGGCATAACAAAATAGTGAAGAAAAAACATAACCCTCCTTCGGCGGTCGAGTAAAAACTGTAGTAATTATCGTTCCTGTAAAAGACATCAACGAGTCACTTTTGTTAATGCAACACTGCGATACTCAAAGGAGTATCTAACCTAACCTAAAGAGGTTTGAAAGCTGATGATGGTGATGATAATGAAGAGTCTATAATTATACCACTATCACAAGTTAAACACTTGATTCTCATTAACATAGAGGAATAAAAACATAAAGACATGATAAATTAGATTGAGTTAAGTAACTTAAATAAGTTACTGTTGTTTATAAGGGATTTTTTTTAATGATTCTTGAAGTAGAAATTCCATCTAGATAGGTTTCGGGAACAAGCCCGTTAGAGAAGACAGCACCCAGAAACTACTCTATAAAAAGATTTTATAAATGGTTTTATTCAGCTTTCCCTCTTTGATTTTAGGGTTCCGTAGCCAAAGAGTAAAACGGGGCCCTATTACTAATGCTCCGCTGTCCGTCCGTCTGTCCGTCTGTGTGTCACCAGGCTGTATCTCATGAACCGTAATAGTTAAACAGTTGAAATTTTCACAGATGATGTATTTCTGTTGTTGTGTTTGTCTATCTATAACAACAAATAGTAAAAAACAGAATAAAATAAATATTTAAAGCCATAAAACAAATGGGTTGTTTTTGCCGTTTTTACAGATAATGTTACGGAACTTAACGTGCACGAGTCCGAATCACATTTGGCTGGTTTTGTATTTGGATCTAGGACGTTAACATGTCACGGTGTCTGTAATAAAATCATGCCTGTCAAATTTTAACCACGTCACGGTTTCCAACTGAGCTGAAATATTGAATGCACACGCAAAATATATTACATCAAAATTAAATGAAAATGCAATGAAAGTTTTTTTTACTGTTTTATAGTATCCAGTGAGGAATTTCCCTCGCTGCCAACCCTAGGTTTTTTCCTCTCCAGGCAGTAAGCAACGCACCGATTGTATCGCGACGCTCCGAGCGCCCATTTGTCAACCTTAGCTCCCTAACCCCCCCCCCCTGCTACTGCACCCCGCGCCCCGCGCTTTCAGCAAACGATGCCGACTCGCTGGATTGGCAGAGGGCAAGTGGTATTGAACTGGTGGCATCTATTAGTGAATTGAAAATTATGTGTGGTCCATCCAACCGCTGATGCTCCATTACTTTTCTCGATCCAAAGGTTGACTGCAAGAGGGTTTTAGCGATAAGTCCGCCTTGGGTACTTTATTATGTTACCTATGTTTAATTTTGTCTATGTACATTATAATTACTAATTTCTTAGGGTTTTTAAGCCTGCTAAAGCTGAATCTTCAAACCAGTCTAGCCATTTTGAGATCTTATTTGACACTTATTGTATCGTGTCTTTTAAAAAATGTGCCCCACACTAGGATTTAGCCTTTGTCGTGGGTGGGTACCGGTTAAAGACATATAATTTCACATACACTCTTACTTTGCTTTATTTTTGGAAATCCCTTTCTAGCTTCCACTTCACACCACGTCTTCACTCATAGTAGGTGAGGTATTTGCTGTCCACATTTTTAAAGTATCACTAAGTTGTTATGTCTATAAACCAGATACTTCAGTATCTACCAGATATAAAGCCAATCACTAATAAAAAGTACAATCGGCGGTCTTACTCCTAAGCCGCGAGCTTTTCCAACCGATAGGTTTTCACGAGATCACCTACCCAGATATTATGAGAGAGTAGAGGCTATCTTAACCTACTTAAATTGGTTATTTTAAAACGCTCCTACATTTACAAGTACCAGGGCAGCATCAAGGTGGAGGGGTATCACGCCGGCATTCGGCAATTCTCGCCAGGGGCTAATTTAAGGGGGCGCGGCGACATGTTTATTGGTTAATTAAAGTTTTACCGAAACAAACAAGTACCCACTGGGAGCGTTGGCAAAATTCTAAATGGGACCGCCAAACAGAAAATCAAATCCAAACCAACCTAGCCATCTTGTAAAAAAAACAAGATATAAAGTATTGAAAATAATCGCGAAGAATTAAACTAGTATTCTTTTTCTATTTATTATGTTCCATCCCAACGTTAATGTTAAATAAATTACTAATTTTTGTGCTTGTATTTAGTTAATTAACTGCACGACAAAAATATTAATAAATCAACCCACATACGTTTTCTCTCATGTCTGTAACTCTGTAATTGTCTAGCTTGTGAACTTTCACGAATCGAATTCACAAATTACTTTACAATAATAGGTTTAATTCAGCGCCCTTCCCGTGATTTCAGTCAATGCATGGTACAAACATGTACCATGAGTCAATGTAACTTGATCGAAACGTCGAGGTTTTGAAAGATATTTTGACAACTAATCCAAACAATTGACCCAGCTAGTAAATGCCAAAGCAGTTTATCCTGCGACCAGTACCGCATCAAAAACACCTGAACGGCACAATAATCCAAGTTCGCGATTTATCTCGCGATCCCTTAGCCCCCCTCTTCGCTTACCCCCCGCGCCGGCGTAATTAACGAAATAACGGACAACTGTGCCTTAACGAGCCGAGGAGATTTACAGCGTCATAATTAATTGATCCAGGTTATCTATGAATCTAGAGTATAACAATACCTCCAGAATCTAGAGAAATGAAAATTAAACGTTGTTTGTGGGTGAACGCGTAACGAGAACGATTCGGAATTGTAATAGATAGAAAAATGGGAAACTGCCTAGAAAATTGGGTATTTCGGGAAAAATTAAAAATTTTTTTTTCTATGTGATTTTTGTATGAGCTCAAGACTTGCGAATTGAGCTTTGTATCAACGAGAGATTATGCGTTGGTATTTTTTATGAATTTTTAATCACAAGACGCCTGTTAGATCAGATATAGTAATTAATAAACTAAATAAGTAATTTTATAAGTTTTTTCAACACTATTTACTATGTCTCAAATTGCCAATTGCCAATACAGTTCCTACAAAAATATGAAGTAAAAATATGCTTAATTTTTCATTAGCTGAAATTGCTAAAAAAGTGGATTGCCACAAATTAACTAATGATTCTACGAACTATTTCATCCTTTTTGCACCGTAATGGAAATCAAACCCGCAACCTCAGTTACTTTTAACCACTACGCCAGGCGTGCCAGGCTGTCATATTAAGAAGGGGGTATTGGTGCGCACACGCAACTCAAATGGTAACTGTTCTCATGCAGCGGTACAAACAGTAACCGTGTACTGGATCGGCCATTAATGAATCATTTCTAAACAACACGACTACAGGGTGCTGTGTAAATGTTCAATTTTGGTTTATCGGTGATAGCCTAGTGGGAGAACGTTCGCTTGCCAAGCGGAGGATTGCGAGTTCAAATCTTGAGTCTTGTTAAACGTACGTAATTTTACACTCGCTTTTCGGATAGAGGAAATCTACACTCCTGAGAATGATTTCGGTATGAGACCCACTAATCTGGGCCGAGTCTTGCGGTGGGTTATGGCCTAATCCTCCACATGAAAGTAAGGGAAGAGCAGTGCTCAACGATGAGCGGAAAGGGTTAGAAAAATTTGATTTTGAACAGTTTAATTGGAATTTAATGAAGAGAGCAGCCTGTATAATCCCAAAGATGTACACCATCTATCATCAGCGGCCTGCGCCGGCGCTCCCGTTGCGTCGACACGGAACACGGATCGGAACCCGCACCCCCGCGCCGCTGCGCCGCTACGCCGCGTCATGCTGTGCTGCGCTTTCGTGAGTACCAGGGTACCAGACCAGCAAGGAGCACTTAGCTGTGGACAAGCTATGGTAGTATACTTTTTATGGAAGAAGCAAGTTAGAAAAATAAGTTGAGTCAGATTTTTTTTTTAAGGTGTTTAGCCCCCGACGGAAAAACGATGTGTGTGTGTGTGTGTGTGCTCCCTCAATATGGGCATCGAATGACATGAATGGCTTGACTAGTAGAATACTACTATACACTATAGTAAATTTCAAATTCAAAATGGCCACTATACCACAAAATGGCGAATCACATTATTTTTTTCACTACTTACTCAATATAGGTATCAAATGAAAGGGCTTGGTCGAGTACATCGTGACGTATGTAAGCGGCCGATGGAATCGGCAGACTACGGGTTTGAGAATTGTATCACTTCGCTCTTTAGCTAGTTTTTCAGCCACAGATCAGCTCACTTGCCGGACATCAAAAATCAACATCCAAGCCTTTGCCGGCTTTAAGCTGCCGGCCTAATAAATCGTATTTTAAACCTCCCCGCGCCGCTGCGCGCCTGGTACCCGGCTGCAACTATTTCACGTTTAATGGACCGAATAACAGCTTTGATGGCCGCTGGCTGGACTTGGTCCGTTCTAGCGATTTTTCGCGGGCATTTCCGTTTTGGCGGGAAATATTGTTATTGTTTTGAGGTTAGAGCGGCCATCTTGCGTGCAATGCGTTGTCTTCGAGATTTGTCGTGTGCTTTTAAATAATTGTTTAGGCATGTTGATTTAGACTGCAATAAAAACGCCTAGCTAGATCTGTTTATCTATCCATCACATATACTCCTTGCTCGAGCGGATTCTCACTATGAACTATGCAGGTGGATAGGGAAGAAGAGATGAACGATGGAGAACATCTAAATAATTGAACATTGCAAGGTGCATGAAACGAGCTTTGGTTATTGGACAGTCTCTGTAAACCGATTGTGAAGCGTGAGGCTGCGGGCTCGACTCCCGTAGACCCGTACAGGGCAAGTATATCCGCAAATTACAGCGGTCTTACAAAAGATTTAAACAAGAGTCGAACAGATGTGTCTAAATATTTTCTCCACAAATCTACATCTAACTCTCCCTTTTTCTAACTCAGTAACAAATACACAAGTGAAATAATTAGCAATGCTAGGATTGAGTAAGACAACGCGAGTGAAGAAGTCGATTTTGTGGAAAGACATTTTAGAAACATCTGTTTAACTTTGGTTTAAACTTTTGTGGTAAGACTGCAGGTGTTTACTCAGGGCTGCTGACTATGGGTCTCTTAGTTCCCTTGTTAATCCCTAGGTATAGGGAATCTTAAAATAAAAGTCAAGGGAAAAATAAAACAGATGAAGTTATGTTAAAGAAAAGCCTACAATCTGCTGTGTGGAGGTAGAAATTTGCTGTATACCTATGAACAAATAAACGTATGCAGACGATAACATTTTTTTGCCACCATAAAATATCCTGGACGGCTAAACTTTGAACTCGCCGCCATCATTTCTAATTCGGAACTACAACCGTTTCATCCAAAACCGAGGCTAAACTGCGTGCAACAAACCCATCCGACAAAACATCGCACGCGGCATCCATTACCAGGGCTGGCACGCACCGCAGCGGATCCATCACGCGAGCAATGAAAAACGTCCGCGCGACAACCCTGCGCGGCGCCGTGTCGCGCGACACAGAGCGGCACTCGCGGGGACCGATGGCAGAGAAATTAACTTAATAGCAATAGAAATTAGAGTTCCTATTACCTTAAAGGCAAGTGTCGATAAAAGTTAAAAAAAAAACTTTCTTTTTATTAACAACAGAAAAAATAATTTCACGACTTACCTTAATTAAATTAGTGGTCGTGGTCAAGTCCTAATGGGTATGTTAGCAATAAATAATACAAACATTATCGTCATTGAAAAAAATAACTAAGTAATAATGTTAAATTATTATATAAATAGCTATGTAATAATATTACTTACCATTTTTCCTTCAGAGAGCGGGTTAGAGTCCTCCATAATGATCTATTTGTCCACTAGCAGCTAAAATTAATATTGTATCTCCTATCCAAGATTGAAATCGAAATTGGATTGCTGTCTATCGTTTGATCGATTTCCAATCTGAGTGCCTTTATAAACCAATCCACGGATCGGTTATTGGCACGTTTGACCCTAAAAATGGTGATATCAACCCCAGATAGCAAAGTTTGGATTGGATTGATTATTAATTTCGGCCGTAAATGTCCACCGGGCATTGTCTATGGTACTTTGGACCTCTGTCCACAGGAATTTCGCGTAAATGTCCAGAATTCGGGTCCTCTGAGAGAAAGTGACAAAACTGGAATTGTGGAACATTTATTAAATCATAGATTACATTTTTTTTAATTTAATCCTTTTTATCATGCAGTACCCTTACAATACACAAATGTTATAATGTAAAGTAAATAAAGGGGCTAATCCCATATCTCTGTTTCTGCGGACCGTCCCGCCGCATCGCACGCCGATCAGTTTCCGCACGAGCGGCTGAAAAATGTAGTCTAACGGTACAACGGCGGCGACCACGGACCTTTAGTTAACACTGTATCTGTAACCGCACCAGCCCTATCTGGGCCAATGAAACTTATTTCAAAGACATCTCCAATCAAGGTTTGACGAACAAAACTAATTGAAGTAAGTAGTATTCTAGTTCTATTCTTATTTTTATTATATTTTGTTATTATTAGACATATAATTTGTATCTATACCAAAGACTTCACATGCCAGGAAATGGCAAAATAGAAGAACTAACTGTTGACTGAACACCTTATCTACTACTATTTTCGTGATATAAATTCATTTCAATTCATTTCAATTCAATTTCATTTCAATTCAATTCAGTTGAAAATGGGATATTTACCTCGTCATTTGTTGGTATTGAGTTGATCACGAGCAAACTGAGGTTTTTGTAGGTAGACAGAAGGATCTACCCTCTTAAATTACAACAGCTATTTCCAACTAAACACAACTTCTTCTGACCCCAAGTAGGGCGCCAAAAAAATTACAGACTAAAATTAGATAACAATTGAATTAAATACCAAGTTCTCGAATCCGTGCAATCAATTGTTTACTATTGGTAGGACGGACCTACATTGGTTCATGAAGAACATCCCTAGTGCCTACAGACTAAAAAAAAAAGGCAAAGGCGACAGTCCACATACAGCCTAATTTCAAAATTCCAGTGTCTGCTTCCCAGACAAAGTCCGCAAATAGGGCGGCACCCGCATAAAGGATTATTCAATTAAGCGGCATCCATTATACACAACATCGGCAATGTTAAATCGCTACTTATAAGGATTGCAATTTCTTTATTACCTCATTCCGATTCCGCCTGTGACGGCCTTGTCAATATAAGAAGCAGAAGATAGATGTCGCCACTTCGGCTCGCTTGACTAATGAATAGGGACTTTTAAACGCAACAGCCCCAAAGTTGGCTACGGAAATTTCAACTGTAACTCACCAGTAACAAAATCGACAATCCTAAGTCGATTCAAAGTTGATTTTATAAGAAAGTACTGGCTTGAAACATAAAATTTAAAACTCTGTTTACATTCGAATATCAAGCGTTCCTCGTTGTCACAGAGTCGAAAGCTCAATCTTTTCTGATTTTGAATTAGAGCCATACGCTGTTGGAATATGATCGACATCAGCGCTGCGTCTCTTTCAGTCTAATACCAACTTGTATCACTACGTCCTTGTCGCCGTTACGTGCCTGGACATTCGAACGGTCGCTTGTGGCCGGTCATGGCGGCGTTTGACAATAACATTAGTTCGGATACAGGCCGCTTGATTGGATTATTGAAAGATATCGCGTCGGCGTTGATTTATGGCGGCGGCAGACGTTGACGCGGCGGACATGGTGGCTGTACTCGTAGACTTGTAGACTACACGGCTACATGCGTCTTGAAAGTACACTTAAAAAGTCACAGCTCTAAAACGACAACTTACCTGTGTGCCTGTATATTTAGTAGCCCATAAAATTTTACATAAATAGGTAAACTAGTAGATTTAGCGTGTATAGCGTGTATTTACGCAATAAATAAAATATAATTTGTATACTTTACGGAATAATTACACCTAAGACCATGCTTTGTGCTAGTAAATCGCTTTTAGCCCAGTCGAGTTAGTTTAATATGATGATGGTCGCCATTTTGAATTGAGACTTCCAGCAAATAAAATTGCTGCATAGAACTAATGCAAGCTTACCTACCTAAGCCTTTTTTGGAATAACCCGACTGGATTACTCATAATTTTCCCTTCCTTCACAAGATTATTTCAGGGAATTTTGGCGGGAATCAGATAGTGAGACGTATTGATTCTGTACTTTTTCTCAAACTTGTTTCTTCGATTGTTGATGTGTATTATCGCATTTTTTCCAATACTCCCAAAATGTTTTAGTAAAGCATCAACCACTTTACTGAATCGTGACTATGACTGTAAATTTACTTGACAGCTTGACCACGAGAATTGCAATAATGCTAAGACTTTCCTATTATGAAAATATTTAAAACGTGGAATATTTTACGGTTGTTTGACACTGGCTAAATGCACAAACCATGCGAAGTCAAAATTAAAAAAAAATATTATTTGGTCAGGTTTGCAAACGATTACGTCTGGGCAACTCTATGACATAGGGTTGTATGCATGTAGGTATGTAGGTGCTTTGATAAAGGTGGTTACACGTTACAATTATGAAGTGTGCTCCGCGGGCTGCTCGAGTAGGTGCGAGTCCTTCATTTCGAGATTCCCGCTCGCAATCATTGTAGCAATTTTCCAGAGCATCCGTCGTGGAAACGCGTCGTTAGTCCGAGAGCTGGAATACTGTTTATAGAGGTGTTTCGTTAACTTTTGCTTATCGGTTGGAATTGCATTGGTGAAATAAAAAAAGTTTTGGTTTATTTTTATTTTAGTGTTTACATTTTTCGGTTCTAAAGGCTTCAACGCGCTACTATAATAAGTAAATCAATTAATCGATATTGTGTACGAAAAATTGTTATATATTTTTTATTATTAGCTGTGTCTTGTGTCGCTCAAATTCTATAAGAAACCACGTTCCATAGTTGTCTGGATGAGATGGCTGTGAGCGATAAGACCGCCCATTGCAACACATTAATAGCTAAGTTTGTTATTGCTCTAAATTTGAGCCCTATTCTAGGTTGCTTAAATAATAACTCTCTGTTTCTTTCTTTGTTTTTAAAAACGATTCCCTACACTAGGAATTCACGATTCAGAGATATAATTCCACATACATACCTATAACACCCAGACCAGAAACAAATATCGGCGGATCACACATAGGTATATTTGTTCCAGGCGGGAATCGAACCCGCGCGCCACCAAGCGAACACCAAGCGCAGCAGTCCAATTGCACAGCCTCTACGCCAAATGCGTCATTACACTACAAGACATGCAAAGGAAAGTATAAAAAGCAACATGATAAGTAAACGTACGTACAATAGAAATACTAAGACAGCCTGTATTATCCCACTGCTGGGCAAAAGCCTCGCCTCACTTTCGTGAGGTATCAGGCTTATGGACAAAGCTATAATGTGCGGCATTATTGGTAACAGCGATTTCTAGAGGACCTTTGGATGTAGAGACGCAGCTCCCCGCTCACAAGGGGGTCGGGGGCGCCGGGGGGGGGGGGGGCTGCAGTGACGTCGTCGCGTGAAAATTACATTCCGCGAGCGCCTCGCATATCTATCACTAGCGAATTTAACTTTAGCTCGTACTCGACGGCGGCTGGAATCCAATGTATGCGTTATAATAGTTGCTGGATGCTAGAAGCTTCTTCGGTATGCGCTTAGTGGGTTACGTACGACGCTGTACTTGATGGATCCGCGTTTAATTGAGTTTGGATTTGTTTTGGTTATTTTTAATCGGAAATGTAGAACGTTTTATATTATATAACTAGAAGCGCCTCGCGGTTTCACCCGCTTTAACTACTATCCCGCGGGAACCGTTAATTTTTACGGAATAAAAGGTAGCCTATGTGTACCGGGGATAGCATAGCTTCCCAACAGTGAAAGAATTTTTCAAATCTGTTCAGTAGTTTCGGTGCCTATTCATTACAACCAAACAAACAAAGTTTTCCTCTTTATAATATTAGTGTAGATAGTAACTGGTGGATATTACTATTGGTGATACAGTTACTAATTATATGTCTTTTCTATAATTAGTTTATTTAAGTGATGCTGTATTACTGTTTTTATCCCAAATAAATAAACTGGCTGCCTGGGGATCAAGTGTGCTAATTTAAGAACGCTTCAATTGAATCTCAGTTTCGTGGCTTCGGAACAGTTTGTGACATTTGGAAGTCTGCTAATTTTTAGGGATCTGTGTCCAAAGAGTAAAACGGAACTATATTACAACTCCGCTATCCATCTGTCTGTCTGTCTGTCCGTCTGTCACCAGGCTGAATCTCATGAACCGTGTTAATTGACAGTTGAAATTTTCACAGATGATGTATTTCTGTTGCCGCTATAACAATAAATACTAATAACAGACTAAAATAAGGTTGTGTGGGCATCCATACAACAAATGTGTTTTTTGCATTTATACTTTACCTGAAATATTCAGTATACAAATTTTTGGCAACCTTAAAAGTATAGTAACGCGTAACTAATCAACTTTCTAGCAAAATAAGGCTTATCACGACATTTCTAAGAAGTCGTTAGCAAAACCCTACTAATATTAGTTATAAACGCGAAAGTTTGTAGGTAAGTATGGATGGATGTTTGTTACTCTTTCACGTAAAGACTGCTGAATGGATTTTAATGAAACTTTACAATAATATAGCTTATACCTACATCAGAATAACACATAGACTACAATTCATAAAGATATATCGTATATTATCCAAACGCGGGTGAAACCGCGGGGCGCAGCTAGTATTTACATAAAATTCTTCAAAGCTTGGTAAGTAGATTTACTTAGTAAATTCTACATGACATTATTATTTGATGTAAGTTTGTGTGCGAATTACATCCCTTTTTAGATAGGTAGATAGTTAATAAATTCTAGTAACAAAAGCACTGTTCGTGTAACGCAAAAGAATAAAGGATGGACACCACTTCGCTGGGCGGGGACGCGTCGAGTGAAGGCGGAGCTACTTTTTGCAAGTTTCCGCGATCGCCACTCTTTCAATACTGCAAGATGGTGGAGCAAACCAGCCTTCTAAGAGGAAAAAGGTTGATTTTAAACATTCATCTTTATAATAACTACTTTTACTCCCTAGAGCGTAACTATGACACTTTAGTCCCGATATAATGAGCTATAATGACATACTTTTTTAGGGTGAGAGGTATAAATATATATTAATTTTGGTGGGACACTGAAAATGTGACCTCTAAGGCAGTTAATAATCGTAGCCTATCTAGCCATGGTCTCTCTAGTTTTAGGTTCATTTGGCCCGTGCAAGTCGGTAATTCGGTATACGACGTAATGTATGCTTGAAAAGTAAACATCCTTTTTCAAACTCAAACTATAATCAATTAATTTATATTTTGTTTTATGGTTCTTTAGATTGAAGTGTTTGACTTGTAAAAGTGCTATTTTTGCCTATTAACAATAAATTATTTGATTTTGAATTAGACTTTGTATATTCTAGTAGGTATTGTTTTCGATGTTGCCTCATTATTTTCGTAAAAATTAATGTAGACTAGTATCGACAAACGTAAAGTAAACGAGGGGTGATGGTAGTTTGAATCATGAAATCACATAAGCAGTTATAAACTTTACATTAATAAAAACATTAACTTCAAACTAACACACAAAATGAAATGCTAGCAAACATTACTCGTAAATGAATGCAATCATTTAATTGGCTATAAAATCAACACCTTTTATCTAAATTATTTACAATTGCTCGTAATTGTAACATGTTGGTATGTATTTTAATGTCCTTATAAAATTGTATTTGTCTTTCATGGCAGTTGTTATAAAACTTCTTATTCACCTGTCGGCACTAAAATATTATATAACACCTTTACCTTAGAACGGTTTTATTTATTGTCAGGACTTATATGTATGCATATTTTAAACTGAGTTGTAACTTTGCTACGTAGTTATATTTGATTGGTCATTTGAGTGGCGACTAATCTTCTTCTTATAATATAAAAATCACACGCTGTTCGTTAGTCTCGCTAAAACTCGAGAACGGCTGGACCGATTTGGCTGATTTTGGTCTTGAATGATTTGTGGAAGTCCGGGGTAGGTTTAAAAGGTGAAGTCACTATTCCACGCGGACGAAGTCGCGGGCACAACTAGTGGGTTTTAAAGAAATCAAAAAGCCAAAGCAGCCTCCACATATAAACTTTGAATGGGTGAGTGCACCAATGCTTATACAATAGTGGGTTGCAACCGGTGATAAATGGGAATAAGTTGCAATTTTCACCAGTGGGTACGAGTAGCACATTATATTAATAATATTTTTTTCGATATGTTACCAGACATTTACAGTAATGGACGAATAAAGGCAGAAGATGATCATGAATAATGTACTCGGAAAATGAGATTGAACTTAAACGTGGTTCAATCAGTTCAAATTTTAGTAGACTCCATCTAAGTATTATTAGAAAGATAAAACTACACGTTAGTTAAATCGATACAGCTAGCGCCATCTATCGTGCAGTAGCGGAACTTTCTAACGCTAACTTAGAACCATTTGTTGGGGTTCTACTTCACTTACAACTTCTGCTAGAAAGGTTTCAATTGTATTGTATTGTATTTTATTGTTTATAAAACGTTAAAAATTGCTTACAAAAAAAAGTGATTTGTTATTTACTATTAAAAGTTGTAATTATAAATATTATTAAAAATTACAAAGTTTATAGTCTCTTTCAACGAACCCATCTTTGATAATTTTGGTAGGTTGTTGTATTTTATTATTATTTACTTTTTTATGAGTTTAATAATAGGTAGCTGTGCTTATGCTGCACAACATACGAGATCACTTAAGCTTTCACGACTTTACTAAGTGACGATATGACTCCTTTTCCTTATAAATAGGAGTCAATATTTCGATACATACACAAAACATAGAAAAAAAAGCATAAGTGACGACCAGCATCCTTTGCAGTGCCACGCAAAACTTCGCGATGCCAAAACTAAAAAAATATCCGTTCCAAAGTCATGTCATCCAGAGGTGACATTGCATAGACACCATCACCAGACCGGTCTGCTGGCATGAAAGAACGCAAGCACAAAGGCGGGCATCATCGGGGCATCACGATATCTACATATAAACTGGCTGTCTGTCCGTACGTCTGTCTCAATGGCGCATTAGCGTACAATGTAACAATACCAGGTCGCCGCTTTCATCTCGCCGACATAAAAATGTATGTAAGGAGATTCAAGGTCTTTGTCGCAGACATTTGTATCAGCTTCCCTTAGCTCGATGTACCTACGCATGTAGGTAAATATTTACAAAAAAATATCTACATGATAACACATCACTTTTTTTTTTATTTCTCCTCATTCGATGATTTTGGCATGACACCTCACTTTTCATCAAAAGTCCCAGTCAGTTTAGTCTAGTCAAAGTCAATCATTTATTGTAAATAGGAAATACAAAGCACTTTTACAAGTCAAACACTTATAAATCTCATTAACAAATACTTAGTCGCAGCCTCTGTCACGTTTCAATAAAGTGGTGGATACTTTAAACTTTTTTGGAGAGAACATGAATTTTGTATCATTTCCTTAGATCATAATTAACATTTTGTTTGTAAGTCATGCACAATACTGGGTAATCCAAGAAATTAAAAAGTAAACATTACAAATGTTGAGCTGTATAGTATAAACTATAATAAAATTCCACAGATATGATCGCGTATCACACTTCTATCTAAACTCAGCCTAAACGTCAACATCTGCTCCAGAACAATTATTATTAACGAAAGGTTTAACTTTTTATTTTTATAATATATTTTTTGTCAGCCACAATTATAAAGTCAGCACTACAATAATAATTAACGTTTACCTCGGGGCTGGTTCTAACGAATGCGGGCTCAAGTCATAGCTTGGGTTATATTATAAAAAATAAAAAGGTGTCTATGGCTCTGGCAATTAGATAAGTTATACCGTGACCGCAATATTTCAACCATGTTAAATTTGATTGACACAAAGGCAGGAAAATCATTAGCACCTAACACCACAAGGAAGTTTGCGTAACAGAAATTTGCTCGTGGTGATATGCATTTCCTCGAATTACGCCTCTCACTATATTGAAATTTCAACCGCACACAATAATTATGCATGTATGTAATATACCTACCTACCTACATTGACGAGCGCCATAACCGATGAGTCACAAAGATGTATTGCCACATCCATTAGCCCAACACAAACAAACTTAAAAAGCACGCCATTTTAATTACTGAAGCGCGGGTCGCCGAACTCGAGACAAAAGCCTTCCACGACCCGTCGAACCCTTGAACGAACGTCGAACGTGATACCCTATGTAACTCATTATATCAGATTTAATTTTATATTTCCAAACGTCCATTATGCCTCCATTCACGGCCAGGCTACAAACCGCGTGCCCGTGCCTTATTTAAAAAGAAAAAAAAAAGCGCGCGCTCGGAGTCACTATCTATCTATCTATAGTCTGTGGACTTTGTGGTCAGCGCGCCGTCCTTCTCTCGCCTGATGCCACTCATTTCCTTTCCTCTTCAGCCTATAATAAAACATAATTGGTTTTAAATGTATAGGATTGGCGATGGGGAGAATAATAACCGAAGAAGCAATTTGCCCTCAGCCCGAGGAGCGCACCTCACTTATTAACGTTCCCTTTTCAAAAATTACTCTATGCATATTTATAAGCGATCGTTGTGGTGACCATAGACGAGGGCTTAATTTTTAACAGCGTAATGGCGGTTGTGCTAACAGCCTTTATGGAAATTGCTTTTATTTACGTGCCTAAATTACTTATGTATGCAGCGTTTTTCAGTCGAATGGCCATCATGGTTTTTGATGGTTGCTATTTTGTACCTTTAAAGGTACGTAAGCTTTAGATATTTATGCTTAAATTAATTTATTTTTAATTTTGTTGGGACGGGTAAATACGTATTACCATGTAGGTACCTACATTTTATAAGTAGGTTGTTATGTGCGTACCTACTACATGGATAATTAATAATTCTACAATGACCTAACAGCTAATTATCAATTTTATCCGTTGTAGCAAAGCATTGTACTAAAGTGGTTACCTACACATTCGTGCGTCGATATGAAGATACCAGCTCAATATAGGTGCCATGAGGCGTGGCCGCGTAAATGTATTAGTAAATTAATTCTGTGAAATCAGCTCGGCAGTCACGTATGGCTGTTGTAAGCACGGCCCGCTGCCCGCGGCCTGCAGTCCTGCATGCTGCGATACGCAACGCAGTAGATAAACTTGTTTATGGTTCACTGATCCCGCCAAAAATATGGCCGGTAATGTCATTTGTCTATTTTGATACCTACCTACGTAAAAATAAGAGTTTTGGCGGGAATCCAACGTATTTTTTCTCAAACTTATGTTTCTGGTGGAATACCTATTAGTCATTGAGTGTTCGGTAACGTGCACGAGTATGGGCAAATAATATAAACCCAAAAAGCGTGTAACTTCGCATTTTTCCATAACTTCAGTAGGTAAATGAAGTTTCAGTAAGTAAATCATCCACCACTTTACTGAGTCGTGACTTTGACTATGTAAATAAATGACTTGACACGAGGATTGCTTTATGCTATGACTTTCCTACTGTGAAATAAAGTAAGTAATTACTTAAATATTACACAATACTTGATACTGGCTAAATACACAAACCGTGCGAAGCCATATAATAAAACAACAAAATAAAAGCGAAAAATAAAACGTATTATTAGTACCTACATAAGTACTTACTACCAACTTCAGTTTTAGAAGTTGTCTGGCAAGTACCATATAATAATGGATACATAGATAGAGCAAAATAATAATAATAATAATAATAATAATAATAATGAGGTGACCGCCATGTGGGATGTTGACTCGACGATAATTGTCCCGATAGTGGTTACGGCGAACGGCCTTATAGCGAAGAGCCTCGACCAACATCTTAAGAGGCTCTCGCTAGACGGCTGGATTAAGGGTCGGATGCAGAAGGCAGTACTCCTCGACACGGCACGAATCGTCAGGAGGTTCCTCTCTCTGCAACCCTAACCACCGGTAGCCTGGGCCTTGCTCCGCTATCGGTGGCTCCCTAGGTTTAAGTTTTTTATAATGTTTTTAGGTTTTTATAAAAATATTGTAAAAAATTTAAATTTAAGAATTATAATAAATGATGTGAATAATAATAATAATAACCGCTGTCACGATCACTCGTAATTTTTTGGATTTTTTTTATTTTGTATTTCTTTGTGCGAAATCTGAACCAAAAAGCCTGAAATGAGTCACAAAACGTTGCAGTAATATCTACACAATAAAATTCGGCCATTTGATCACATTTAAACAAATATATTTTTTATATGCAATATTTTCCCCAATGATGACAATGTCACAAGACGTCAAACACAGAAAAATATCGCCAAAGAGAGAAAAAATTAAGTAATACGATGATTACAAGAAGCAAAGCGGGTACAAAGGCGCAACCACCACCACCAGCGCCCGCTCCGTCATCGCCGAGCTCCATATCGTCGTCGGGGAGTGAGTATGGAACTCCCCCGGACACGAGCCCGTCGAGTGGCGAGAGTGGGCCTCCGTCACCTCCGTCGCCGCCAAGACCTCTGCGACGTGGGCGGCCACCGCTGCCGGCACGCTTGGGGCCTGTGGGGCAATCTGCCCCGCGCTCAGCCCCCGCTACCGGCAGCCAGGCGCAACGCATGCGGTGGACACCTACAATGAACGAGAACTGCATGCGCGCATACTATGGGGCTACAGAGGGAGGAACTAACCTGACAGCGTATCGTGTTCGAATGCTGTCTCTGTTTCAGGCCCTCGTGCCGACCGTCGCCGTATCCGCCCAACGACTGTCGGATCAAGTGCGTGCTATCCATCGGTGCAAACTGATGGAGCAGAGTGTGCTTGATCGGCTGCGCCTGGAAGCGCTTCCTACTCGTGCGACTTCAGACTCGGCGCGGGGACTGCCCGACGCGATATCGGCACCAGGGCCGGTAACGACCCCGGCGTCGGTAGCGCCGCGGGTGGAACCCGTGGCCGACGAGGAAGTTGGTGCGACTAGTGTAAGTACCCAGGATAATGAGCAACTGAGGAGGGCCTTGGACGACGCGATTCAGCAGTATCGGTCCACGCCCGACTCTAGGCCACGATTACCACGTATGCCCACTCATAGACATAATCTAGCGTTAATGGGAGCCTTGAACGCTTTGCTAGCTCCGTATCTACGGACTAGCGAAGATTTAACTGATACACACTCGATCCTATATTGCGGGGCTATTGCGGCATGTCGCGTGGCTCGTGTCAAGTTTCCGAACGCTGTCCGAGCACCGCGAACCGCTGGATGCACCCCTGCGTGGCAAATACGGATCGAGCGGCGTATCAACACGTTCAGGACTCTCATTGCAAAACTGATCTGTTTTAGTCGGGGTAACCATCGTCCCCGTGTAATGCGTTTTGTGAACCAGGCCTTTGCTGGGACCGGCATTAGACCCCGGGACTATCCGACCTGTGTCACAGAACGCATTGACTTTTTAAAACAGAAAGTTTATGCGTGGGCAAACCGTATTCGGCGCTACAGAGAGCGTGTGGATAGATTCCAGCAGAATCGCCTTTTCCAAAGCGATCAAAGGAAGGTGTATAGGACCTGGGAGGTAACTGGTCAACGTGTGTGTGATGGGCGGCTACCGGATGCTACTGCTATGATTAACTTCTGGCGTAACATTTGGTCGGTACCCGTTGAACATACGGAGGGTGAATGGATGAATATTGTGGAACGGGCATGTGAGCCCATCGAAGCCATGGAGGCTATCTCCATCAGCCCTGTTGACGTTAGTTGTGCGATGCGTACGGCTCAGAACTGGAAAAGTCCTGGGCCGGACGGATTGCACAACTTTTGGATAAAATGGATTCGATGCTCACATTCATGTTTGGCAATGCAATTTCAGGAAGCCCTCGAGGTTGGTTCCCTCTCTAGTTTTATGACTACTGGATGCACCTCCTTGCTCTACAAGTCCGGTGGTACCACGGATCCTAAGAACTACAGACCCATTACATGCTTACCTACTATCTACAAGCTTCTTACATCCATTCTGAGAACAAAAATTAACGCACACATTGTTGCGAACAATATTTTGGCTTCTGCTCAGAATGGATGTAGGATTGGGTCCCGTGGTACTAAAGAGCTCCTCCTCATAGACATGGCCATTTGCCAACAAGTCCGGCGTAACAGGGGGGCCCTTTCTACTGCCTGGATTGACTATAAAAAGGCCTATGATTCGGTGCCTCATTCATGGCTGGAGAGGATCTTGGAGCTGTATAAAATTGATGCAACTCTAAGATCATTCTTAGGCACATGTATGAGGCAGTGGACCACAGTACTTTGTCAGCCAGGTGGCGGTGGCGTCTCTGACCCGCAGGACTTCATAAGGATTGAGCGAGGCATATTTCAGGGTGATAGTTTGAGTCCTTTGTGGTTCTGTCTGGCCCTGAATCCTCTCAGCACTCTGCTGCGGGATTCAGGACTAGGCTGTCGACTGCGGAGAGAGGGTGAGAACATTTCTCATCTACTGTACATGGACGATCTCAAACTGTTTACACCGAAGCGTCCAGATTTGATGAAATTACTAAAAACCACTGAAGTTTTCAGTAATTCCATCAGCATGGAATTCGGGATAGATAAGTGTGCGGTCATGCATGTACAGCGGGGGAAGGTTGTAAATTCATCAAATCTACAGCTTTCTGAGACAATGTCTCTCAGATCTCTCTCTGAGGCCGAAACCTACAAATATCTTGGTATGTCAGAGTCGTTGGGTATCGTAGACAGAGATATTAAGCAGTCGGTGAAGGAGCGCTTCTTCTGTCGCCTGACAAAAGTACTTAAGAGTCTTTTGTCTGGTGGCAACAAGGCGCGCGCTTTCAACGGTTGGGTGATGCCTCTGCTTATATACTCCTTTGGTATACTAAGGTGGACTCAGACTGAGTTAGACGCCCTGGATAGGAAAGTCCGTCAACAGCTAACATTACATCGCATGCTCCACCCGCGCTCGTCTGTTATGAGACTGTACATTCCGCGGAAATGGGGGGGTCGTGGCTTTTTAAATGCCAAGAACCTCCATAACCGCGAAGTGTGCAGCCTCAGGGAGTACTTCCTTAGCAGCGAGTGCGGGATGCATCGTGATGTTGTGGCAGTTGACAGGGCTCTCACGCCGCTCTCCTTGGCAAACGAGAACTGGCGCAAACCATCGGTGCTGACCACTGATGATCGCAAGGACGTATGGAAGGGCAAGGAGCTGCACGGGCGGTTCTATCGGGCCTTAACAGGGCCCGATGTGGACTTGCTCGCGTCGGTGAACTGGTTGCGTTTCGGTGACCTCTTTGGGGAAACTGAGGGCTTTGTCTGTGCAATTGCGGACGAAGTTATCAAGACGAACAACTACCGGAAATATATTATGAAGGACGGTACGGTCGACATTTGTCGGGCATGCCGCCGTCCCGGGGAGTCCCTCAGGCATATAATTTCTGGTTGTTCTCATCTTGCTAACGGAGAGTACTTGCATAGACACAACCAAGTAGCCAGGATCATCCATCAGCAACTTGCCCTTCGATACGGCCTTGTCGAGTCTGAAGTGCCGTACTACAAGTACGCACCAGCACCGGTTCTCGAGAATCGCCGTGCGTTGCTTTACTGGGACCGATCTGTCATCACGGACAGGACTATTGTAGCCAATAAGCCTGATATCGTGTTAGTAGATCGGTCCCAGCGCCGGGCAGTGCTCGTCGACATCACCATCCCCCATGGCGAGAACCTCGTGAAGGCCGAGAAGGACAAGCTCAGCAAGTACCTAGACTTGGCCCATGAGGTGACCGCCATGTGGGATGTTGACTCGACGATAATTGTCCCGATAGTGGTTACGGCGAACGGCCTTATAGCGAAGAGCCTCGACCAACATCTTAAGAGGCTCTCGCTAGACGGCTGGATTAAGGGTCGGATGCAGAAGGCAGTACTCCTCGACACGGCACGAATCGTCAGGAGGTTCCTCTCTCTGCAACCCTAACCACCGGTAGCCTGGGCCTTGCTCCGCTATCGGTGGCTCCCTAGGTTTAAGTTTTTTATAATGTTTTTAGGTTTTTATAAAAATATTGTAAAAAATTTAAATTTAAGAATTATAATAAATGATGTGAATAATAATAATAAATCATTTATTGACTTGTAAACATAGCAAAATTCCATGTGACTACAAAAATATCAGCTGTGAACATAAAAGTTAAAACACATACACAGAAAACAGTATCAAAACAGTAAACAACAGCATCATGAAGCAATTTGAAAGTAGACACTCAAGATTAAATTTCAGAGTACGGTATATAAAATTATAGATTGACCCATAACTATGTGGATTGTAAATAACATGAATATAATTATTTTGATGAAAGGCAAAGTATGTTAATTTGCATCACTGGATGTAAATGTATAAAACTAAATGTTTACTAAGTAAAAGTATCACCTCTAATGGACGGTACCACACCTGGGGCCTTACCATGTCTTATTGCGGTCCAATTGAGGACCTAAACAGAATTTTATTGTTTTACTACTTATTCGTACCATGACCTTCTTGTTGCGACATCTTGACGCTTAATTTAAGTTGTTAGTGATGACACCTACCTAAATGATATCGAAAGCCATGTATATTACTATTATTTGAAGTGAAAAGATACTGTTTAGATCCACAATTGGATCGCAATAAGACGTCATGGTAAGCCCCCTGGTGTTCGCTCGGTAGCTTGCTGACTTACAACCTGCATCAACGCGTGCACAGGATGTAACTTGCGGCCACCACGCTGGTTACGCCTCCATTTTTTATTTACCCCCCACCACATTTTTTTTTCTCCTTATTCGAGGATTTTGGCATCGCAAGCATTAATACGAGTAATATAATATAATATAAATTACGCGTCACGTTGTTTTTAGCTTTAAAAATAAAGATTATGCATGCATGTTGCTTAGACTTCAAAAAAGTCTAAGCAACATGCATGCATAACATGGACCCAGGAACAATGGGATAAAATTATGTTTTCCGATGAGACGCGATTCGGGTTTAGGCCTGATACAAGAAGGGTGCGAGTGTACCGTCGGCCCGGAAATACTGAAAGGCTCAGGTGCGTTCAGGAAGTTCATCCATACAGCGGCTCAACAGTTATGGTATGGGCGGGTATTATGAAAAACAGGCGAACTGAGCTCGTTTTTGTAAATGGAAACATGAACGCTGAAAATTACGTTGAAGATATTCTTAGACCTTATATCCATCCATTTGCACAAACCTTTGGCTCCGATTTTACGTTAATGCATGACAATACGACAAGGCGAACCAGAAAAAAAACAGAAATTAGTACATGTTGCTTAGACTTTTTTGATGTGTGTAGGATGGCTGCTTGCATCTCAATATTCTCAATTTATAGTCGCAATAACAAAATCCTTATCCACAGCAACGATTGGCCGTGTCTGCTAGTATATAGATCTGTATAGCGCCTCACTCACTCGGTATGAGGTAAGTAAGGTATGTATCCGCAGCATTCGACACAGAGCGAAAGCGCGGACCTCACTCAATCAGAACTGCGGCGATCAAAATGCAAATGTCAAGTTTTGTTTTTTTACGGCCGCCGGCTACGGAGCTGCCATAAACTGCCTACAAATTATACGCATTGGTTTTATTTTTAATTGCCGCGGCCACCGTCTTAGCCGGCGGCCGGCCATAGCATCCTACAAGTCTATAGACCGTATAAATAAATGAAATACATATTATACCTACATATCGTATAGGTAATGTGTAGAGGTCTTGTATTTTTGAATTACGGCCAGCGGACACGTGATTGGCCCGGTTTCTTGTGTAGAAGTATTTAGGGCCTGCGCCAGCTGAATTTATTAAGTTAGGTAGGTTCATACTCAGATATTGTTTTGTTTGGGTGTTAATGAACATGAATCAAACCATGCAGAAGGAAACCTATCTTGACATTTTAGAATGTCGCACGAATGATTGGAGCACCACCTAAATTATTAACGTGTATTAAATTTATCCGATTTATAGGGGTAACTAGCAATCTTGACATTTTATAACGTCGCACGAATGATTGGAGCTACACCTTAATAACGTGTATTAAAATCCGATTTCTAGGGTCCGTATTAATAAATGAACCTCAATAGCACTACCAAGTGCGCTACCAGATTGAAATTGAGATCGTTGCTATTTAATAAATGTATATTGAGATGTAGCACTGGCTACTAGATACTGTCTTGTATGTGTCAATTGTGTCATAATCGGATAGCATTTAACCGCTGAGTGTCATTTATTAATTTGCCAGAGATCATGTAAGTTTCTGTTCCTAATCTACAACTTAAGATGTATTTATTAAATAGAACAAAAGAGCAAGTGCACACTGAAGATAGCTCACAGAGCTAAGTTTGATTTATTAATACGGACCTAAGTTGCAGCCAAGGTGTGTCTCTTTCGGGTATACGCTTTTGTCAAATCTATTTCTGGTAGGTACTACGTCTATGACTAGTTACTATCCACTGGCCAGCACCAGTAGTAGGTAACTAGGTACTATATGACCTACCTAACCTATACAGATGTGATCCAGATAGTCCTGTGAGTGAGCGCCATCTGTCTAACTTTTTGAATTTCGCGCTGGCGGGAGGTTTCGTTCGTAACTTTACAAAATGCTGAATTGCTCGAAGCAAATTATTATGATTATCAAGGTCAAGATCATTATAGGGGATATCGTGTCTGTCTACCTGCCTATAAATAATAATTCTTTCATTTCAACTTGATCGGAAACAATATCAAACATTATTTTGTATTAGTATTATTTGCCTCCGTCCAAAAACATCGAAGATACCTGTTGTTTGTTTATGAACGTTCAGCCAACCGTCAAACTAAATCATCAATGGTGAGCAAAATGACAAGACTTGACTGACTAAAGTATGACATTGACATGACAATTGAATTTTTGAATTCAGACAGATTGCAATTTGTACAAACTCGAGTGTGTTGTGTTCAGTGATTCAGCCAGTGTTTTTCAATAAATTCTTTGGGGAATTGAATGTAAAGCGTTGTGAACTTGAGGAACAGAAACATTTGAAGGGATGTCGTACGCTCTAATGCGGCATTTACGCCGTGCGGCGGTGTTATCCCAGCAAACCCGCCTGGAGTCAAACATGAGCATCCTGACTCAGGAAGACTTCGTCTTTCGCCCACCAGTGGCCCAGTGGAGCAAAGTTATAAAAGAAGCCGAAAAGATAGTAGGCTATCCGACCTCCTTCATGAACCTGAGATGGCTTTTGAGCGACGAGTTCGCAAATTTAGCCATGCATTTGCGCAAAGTCGTAAGTACGGAAGTATTCACTTCCGCGTATGTTTCTATTGAAAATATCAACGATTCGTCGTCCTTGTCCTTTCTAGACGGTAGAAACTGGAAATTTCCAAGGTTAATAAGTTACTGAAGAAGGATTTGCCATTCATAAAAAAATATTATGTAATAGAAACAACCATGTGACTAGTATACAATTAAAAGATAACCTTGCTATTATTACAAGGTTGTTGGAGCAGTTTCTTACTATTTTTATAAGTAGTATTAATTAGTGCCTTTGAAATAATTATGTTCCGTCACTTTGGCTATCACTAACACCTATTTCATTTGTTGCAGGTTGACAGCAACCACCCGATAGTGAAAACAGTGAAGACTCTGCTTTACAATGAGCACAACAACTTGCAGCCGTGGGGGCTGGTCATACTCCTACTATCCAAAGCCGTCACTCCGCAGCAACCAGCTCTACTATCCAGCAGGATCGTAGAAAACCAGCGAATACTCGCAGAGCTGACGGAAATGATCCGAACCGGACATTATGTTCACCGAGGACTACTCAATATACCACTGAGTGAGCGAGAGAGCACTGATACAGCAGTGTTCGCCAACAAAATTGCGATACTGATCGGTGACTATTTACTCGTCACTGCTAATGGCATGCTCGCACGATTGAAGAACCAAGACTTGTCTTATTTAATATCGACAGCCCTGAGAGATTTGAGCGAAGGCGAGTTCTTTGGACAGAGAGACGGACAAAACATGCCATTACCAGGCAAGCCGGTGGATCAAGCTGCTGACGAGTACACGATAAACAGTGACACATTACCGTTAGAAGTGTTAAACAGCTTAGGGTTGCCAGGGAGGGAGTGGACTTTACGGACTATGTACAGCGGAGGTTCATTATTCGGTAGGGGCTGCCAAGGGGCTGCTTTACTCGCCGGTTTAGGTCACGAAGAACAAGAGAAGGCATATAAGTTTGGTTGTCATTTATGCTTAGCATGGCAAGCCGCAACAGAATACCAAAAAATAACCTCGGAAATTAAAGAATCTTATTCGTTAGTCAGTGCGCCCGTTCTATTTGCTCTTAACAAGAACCCAAATTTATATGATATCATACAAAATGTGGATCTTGTCAGCGAGGTAGACTTTGACCAGTTAAAAACAGATATTTTAAAAACAGACGCAGTAGAACAAACTAGGTTATTGTATGTAGAAAATGCGAGTAAAGCAAGAAGGTATGTAGATACATTCGGAAGCAGCCAACCTGTTGACACAATTAAAAGGTTGATCGACAAAACTTTATAATATCTACCCATAAAGTCAACTATTTTTATGTTGCATAGATGACTAAGCCCCGAGTACTTATAAGGAAAACCATGTTTATACGGAATAACCAGTTTTCGTCCAATTTCGTAGCAATTAATGTGCATTATATTCATCGTCCTTACAGATGAGAGGAGAAACTCTTTTTCAGTAGCGAGAGGGACTTGGCATTGGCAAAAGCTTGGGTATGTCTTTCACCTGTATGGAGTTGAATGCTGCTATATATTATTATCAATTATTGAGACACACCTCAGATCAAGATATAATTTGCTAATGGACTTTGAATCTGATATCAAGTGATTTGCAATGGCAAGTGGGTGTTACATTTGATTGTCTATTCAAATGTTATTAATAAGAATCACAGATCAGTGCCTTTTGCTTGTTATTTCAATGTTATTTTTATGGAAGCATAGATATAACTTTAACTGCACAAGTAATAACATATTATGTGATATTAAAGTAGATATCAATTTGTATATTATGTCAGCCAAAAATATAAATGTATATGTACTAAGATTTTATTTTCAATTTTTAGTGGATAATAAATTAAAAAAACAACATTGATGATCCCCCAGTATGTTAGGTTTTATACATTTAATTTTGTTTTCGTTAAAGTGATATTGTTGTTACCTATAGTTTTAAGTTCAAAAATAAAAAGTTTAAATGTGATGTTCATAAAGCACTATTTTATTATTTTTACCTCAAGAACATGTCCAAGGTTATAAAATGCGTAGGCAACTGAATTATACTAGATTTATAAATGTGAAGGTTTATGTGAATGCACAGAATATCTATTAATACCCTAGGTGTTAATCAAGTATGTATATTACCATCACTAACATTTATAAACCCATAACAGCTGAACGCATTGGTAACATACAATTTTGGTTCTTATTATAGTGTTATAACGACCAAGAGGCTCTATATTAGGATACGTATTTTCATTGCCGTCTCCGCTCTCAACATATAACAGTATATGTATATTGTATACATGTCAGCAACAGCAGTATTGCTGACACTAGGTGCTGCCGCGACTTTGTCCACATATAGGAACAAGAAATACCTACATGAAAGTTTTGCAAATGAGAGATCCACGGTAACAATCATAAAAAAAAACTGAACTGTCAACCTCTTCCTTTTTTTGAAGACCGTATAAAAACAGTTGTATATATACACTCCATTTAGTTATCAATATACTGGACAGCCTCGTCATGGATAGTCAACGCCATTTTCCGCAACGCCGTCCTCGCATCGCCCTCCGGAAACTTGTCAATGTGCTTCAGGACCGCAGCCAGCTCGTCATTGAGGAACAGCGTCAGATACTCTATAGACCGCGTCCCCACCACGGAATAATACAGCTGTTTACAGTTCACCGGCCGCCTTTCCATCTTGGCTTCCAAAAAGTGGCCGTAGAGTTGAGGGTACTCCCACAAAGCTATGATCACTGGCGCACCGACTAAAGAGTACGAATACGGATGCGTAAAGAAGTCTTTAATGTCGAGGTACAGTTGCCAGAGTAAGGCCAAGTGTCCTCCGAGCTTGTAAGCATCTGTTTCCATCTCCTCGCCACGGTTGGCGAGCTTCATGGCCCCCTGGCAGCCTTTCCCCAGCATACTGCCTGATTGCAAGATGGTGCGGAGTTTCCACTCGTCCTTTCCCTGGCCGAGGAACTCCTCGGAGCCGAGTTTCGCGAGGTTGTTCTCGTGCTCCCAATCGTAGGTTTTTTCTATGTTGATCCCTGTTTTAAACATTAATTTTAATGTTCGTCTAACAGGCCGGGGCTTTCAAAAACAGGGTGGTTCGGGAAAATTCCTAGGGCTGTTCTAGGAATTTTCTGGGGCTGGGGTAGGAAAAACCGCTCCCCAAAATAGCTAACTGACTAGCTTCCGACTGTACGCATAATCTTACTAATATTATAAATGCGAAAGTTTGTAAGTATGGATGGATGGATGGATGGATGTTTGTTACTCTTTCACTTAAAAACTACTGAATAGATTTTAATGAAACTTTACAATAATATAGCTTATACAACAATTGATACAGCTATTGTGTGAATTGTCTAAAATATGACGATAAGTGTCAAGTATAAGTAGGAAAAAACCTACCAACTGCGCGCTATTCAGGCGTGCGCTGCCAAAACCGCTAGAGCTATTACATGTGTAATGTATGATGGAAATGTTTACCTTAAATAGTTCTACAAAAAAGCCCACCACAGTATAGTATATCTATATCTTACGTGTCAGCCATTACAGCCAAAATAGTGAACCATAAAAATGTGTGATTTTAATGTCATAACGTTAGTTCTTTTCTACGTCACGCTACATAATTATAAGCTGCTCTAAATACTAATCCCGCGCAGACGAAGTCGCGGGCACCAACTAGTTACCACTAAATTCAGACAGAGAAATAACACATTCATCTGTTTCGGCCGCACCTTTCGGCTTCGTTGGCAAAGAATTGTTATCCACGTCATGCTCGCCGAGAAAGTCTCCCTCCACCAGGTCCCGGAGGCCGGTGGAGACCAGCTCCGTCACCTCGTTGTTGCGCAAACCCCCGAGGTGCTGCAAGCACGTGGCCAGGAGATAATCACCTGGAAGTACGGAGATGTCAAACTACTGATAACAGAAGAAGAATGATAAGACGACAGGATACGTGATTTCTCATCAGTCACCACGTCTTTAAACCACAACCATAACTTTATTAAAAAAATAATAATGGTGATGTAATTTCGTGCAAATCACTCAACTAATCTGACACGACAAACATCTTGGAACAGGCCTTCTTTTTGAGACTGGGAAAGGAGTTTTACGGATCTTCACCAAAAGCAAACAGATGCCTGGAAAACCTCCAACCTTGGTAATCTTATCACGCTTTGATGCACTATCGCCTGGAGAGTTCGCGCGCTGATAGTCCCTAATCCGAGACCGCTACCACGAGCTACCGGAAGCAACCAAGTGCGCCATAGAATAGTTTCATAGAACATCTGGTCTAAGGAGTCCAAAAGTTTTGAACGTCAACTAACAGTGCGCGAGCACCCTAAAATTATACAAAGAGCATGTCTGCTTACTCATACCCAAAGGTACCTATTGCATGTATCTGGTATCAAGAACACAATGTCAACGGAAGCTCACCAGTCAACAAAACAACCTTGTTGCCATACAGCAGGTCCTGAAACTTGTCTCCTCGCTTATCCTCCCCACAAAGGTTCACCATCGTCTTATGGATCATGTGTCCAGTGCGTTTCATCTCCACGATCTCAGCCAGAGCCCTCTGGGAGTGGAGAACTCCCGAGTCGTACTGGTCTCTCAGGAAGTCTGCGGTTCTAAAGCCGGCAGCTTTGGAGACTAAGAGCACGATCAATCCGACGGATTGGAGGTTGCTCTTGGAACCGATGAGGAGGTTTTTGGCGGACTTCAGGAGTGGGTGATTGGTGCCAACCTTGAACCGAAAAGAGCTGGGTATTCCCTAGACCTAGAGACTATTTAGGGTAACTTTGTCATAAGTCCATCGTTAATAACCTCGATGATTGGGCACTAAAGTGCCCGTCTGGCTATCTACCACCCTCAAGTAGAAAATATGACCCCTATCGAACCTCTCCGACAGCCTGCCCATGAAAGCTAGTCCCATTCTAGGCTGAACAGGTTTACCACCTTCGATCCTATCGTCGCTTGAGGCCACGGTCAAATGCTATTCAAAAATGTAGGGTGAATACCGTAAGGGTAGAGTTCGAGGTACCATGGTAAAAAGGGTAGTACCCACATGGTAATACAAGGTAATTTCCTCTGTTCAGGATTTCAGGCTACAGGTTAAATAGAAGCTAACCAATTTCCTGAGATGGATAGCAGTGTTGGCTATCTCATCGTTGAAGAGCCAGCGAAGACTAAGGAACGAGGGGGGGTAGCCTACGATCTGCTCGGCTTCGGAGATCACGTCGCGCCAGTCTTGCTCCTCACGCCGGCCCTGGCCGTGGCCCCAGCTGGAAGAGAGAGATAAATGATGTTCGGGTTCAGTGTAGACCTGAGTTAGACGGAGATAGATGCTACCTAATTGCTAGTTTAGAAATCAGGCTCTAGCCAGACCAGCTCTGATCGTAGTTCAATGAACGGTAAAACTGGAGGTGGTAGGTCGTAAACTGTTACGTTTCTCGATCCGCCACCACTCGGTTCAACCCTTGGCAATGTCACGGTTGCAGATTTCGATGCTGTGGCTTAAAAATGGTGAAGGAAAACATCGTGAATCTACCAAGAACATCAACATTCTAGAACGTACCTATTGTAACAACTGCAAGCTACACTGGCTATCATTGGGGTTTATGGCCTATCATATCTCTCTCTGGGAATGTGTCTAGCACAGAACAAAATAAGATGACGATAATGATGAATGGTGGTGACAAAGACGTTTTGGGCCAGCGTGGGGGCTCATGGGATACCTCACTAATCCCTCATCTACTGGCGTGGCAAATTCACAGCGTAAACTATGTAGGTCGGTAGGCACCTTTATCTGGAGGAATCTACCGACCAGGTAGGTACCTAGGGAGTTAGGTAGATCTATAATATATATATGGCTAATATGACTATAAGTCTAGACTCACTGTAATTCAGCAAAGCAAGCTGCTTGAGGTAAACTGTTTCTCATAACCAGATAATGGGATACCCTCAGCAAACTCCTTTCAAAATCCAGGGCGGATTTCAATAAACGAACAGTTTTTGATGGAAACATTTTTGTGTGCTAGCTATTTATTTTGTAAATCACGGTAATTACAAAAATTCAGCTCATTGGCGAAATATATTTGTAATTAGCAATTTTGGCGGAAGAAACATAGAGTAACTTTGTATAGGTACCGTAGTACTCATAGAGGAAATAAATAGTAGGTACTTACCTGCTTACTAAGATATTAATTTCCTCTATGCACCTTGTGACAAATTATTGACAATCCAATTTTTTTTATTTTTGTCGTTGACGGGTAGGTTATGCTCGGTTCACATTAATTTCTAGTAGGTAGGTAGGTACCTACTTATACCTATCATGCCAGTACAGCAATCTAATCGATCGCTGGAAAGCCATTGAAATTTCCCTATATATCTAGTGTCGATTTTACCTACTTAAAAGCTATAGATTATTTAAAAAAAATCGTTTCAGATTCTTACAGTTCCTTTTCCACAATTTAAAAAGTTCTTCAATTCAGTGAAAACTGAAAGGTCACATCTTTCATCTCTTACAACTAGAATTTCTTAAACCCAATTAACTTTACACCCGCTTTAAAAAATATCCCACTAAGTTTCTGTAATAAGTAGCTAGGTACCTCAAACTTTTGTTCCCTATAGAGTATAGATAGATAATTATTAGAAGGAACGCATAGGATTTAATCAGTTACCCAGCGGGGTGCGTTGCAAACGGAACATTGGTTGCAAATAAGTGGATTCTTGATCGCTTGTTGTATTACTTATACGTAAGTCTTAGTAGTTTACATACTCTGCGTTAGGCTCTAGCTAGCAGTGCAATTAGGTCCTACCTACATACTAGCAGATAGATTACAATAGTTTGGTAGGTAGGATACATAAAAAAATTATACAGCTACCTACTTGTACCTAGATATAAGTATGTAACTATTTGTTTTTATTTATTACCTACTTGATTGCACAATGCACAGGTACAATTTTATTATTATTGGCAAACATAACTCCCATTGTCGAATAAAGAGCGGGAATTAATAAAGGCGGGATATAGTGTCTATTTAGTTCGTGCATTAAAAGAAGGATAAAATTTGCCTACCTACCTACTTACTTACAATTTTCTCGTCGCTGAGAGTGATCACTGATCCATGATCCCCATGAAGAAAATAAAAAAAAACAAAGAAAGAAAGCCAAAGAGGCGCAAATACTTTAATTTCCGTAGTGCCAACTTTGCGAAATGTCAAACGTGGGTCAACGCAGCGTATCCGATCGCACGTCGTTCCCGCGCACGCATCTCCCATTAACGGAGCATGTCACTTCCGCTGACATTTAAATTTTGAATTGTGAACTTTAGATTTTGTTATGTTCGTTAGGGAACCGTAGAAACAAAACCACTTGTGCTATGCGACTCTACCGGTCCACCCACAAAACTTATTCCAGACTTGTGATTAGACATTTGTGATTCCTACTCCTGGATCTTAGCCGCAAAGCATATTTATTTTTTCTTTCCGCTGTGGCCCCTGAGGTCGCATTGAGTTGATAAGTACATACAAACTTCGACTCTAACCACAAAAATAATACCAACCTACCTACCCCTTCTGAATTTAAAAGGCAACAATTTTCTTAGGATATCAATAAAATTGGTCCTTCAAGCCCACGGCCAGTGCTGCCGCAATTAAAAATACGCACGTTGTCATTAACTCTGTAATCGGCTCGTATATAATTACTACACTAAATAACATGTGTGCTAACAGATAACGAGTTTAATCCACAATCTGTAATAATTATGGACACCCTCAATCAACGGATTTAGTTTTTTTTTTATTTGTCTTGAATGCAGTTGGCTTGACTGTAGTGTGTATTTCAGACAATTTCGCGGGATAAATGCATTTACAGCTGACATTAATATTGTATCTCCTATCCAAGATTGAAATCGATCTTGGATTGCTGCCTATCGTTCGATCGATTTCCAATCTGCGTGCCTTTATAAACCAATCCACGGATCGGTTATTGGCACTTTTGACCATAAAAATGGATTGTGATATCAATCCCAGATAGCAAAATTTGGATTTGATTGATTATTAATTTCGGCCTTTAGTATAAGTAGTATCGAAATAGTTCAAGTATTTTTATGTGCACAATAATGAACATGACAAGACCCGGGTAAAATAGTCAGTAAGTAATCCAGTAAAGTGGTGGATGCTTTACTGATATACCTACTTACAAACTTCCGGGTACTTGTGGAGAGGACGCAAATCACGTACCTACTTATTTTGTGTTTGTTTGTATCATTTGCCCGCATTCGGACACGTAAACGAACACTCAATGATTAATATTCCACCAAAAGTGAAAAAATGGACAAAACATTTTCGATTTCCCGCTATAACTTTTTATTTTTAAATCACCTCAAGGAAGCTCACGAATCTTAATTTAAATATCTAAAGCGTTTCCGGTTTCCGGACGCACTTATCTATAAGTAGGTAGGTAACTATAAATAATATAAAGGTGGGCTATACTTTTGGCCCCACGCTGTGCGCTGGCGCAGCATTCCAAGTTTTATAGCCGTTGTAAAGTGGACGTTATGCGAAACCGCGAAATTGCTCACACAGATCATGCTTTTATGATTTTTAATTAGAAACCTTAAATAGGCTCTACAAATAAACGAGCCTTAATTAAATGTACCTACAAAATAGATCCATACTTAGGTGAAATACATACCCCAAAATCCTACCTTTTTGAACGGAAAAATAACTCCATAAGTTTTTTTCCGTGTGGTGCCGGCTTAGAATTGCACTACCCCAACTCTTCCCGTGGGTGTCGTAAGAGGCGACTAAGGGGCATACACCGGGGGGCGGGCAGCAGCGTTCCCTGCAGAACAACACCATCACCAAACTGCGATCCCCAACCCGCATGCCCAGCGTGGGGATTATGGGCATAAACCCCCAATGATAAACACTGCCAAAAAATGGCCCCCAGTTCCCGGCCGCCTCGCTATTCCTGGTCATGGTAGCGGCCAGAGTAACGGCGGGGCAGGGGGTGCTAAGAATCCCCGGGCTACATCAGGCTACCATTCACCCAAAAAATTGACCCTGGCGACGTTTAACGGACGAACTCTGAGGCTTGACCATCATCTAGCGCAGTTGGAAGTGGAGTTAGAGAACATTAAATGGCATGTTCTGGGGTTATGTGAAGTCCGTAGAGAGGGCGAGGACACCGTAACCCTAGACTCGGGCCATCTTCTCTACTTTCGCGAGGGTAATCAAATATCCCAGGGTGGCGTAGGTTTCCTCGTTAATAAAGCCCTCGCTAACAATGTTGAAGAAATCTCCAGTGTGTCGAACAGGGTAGCGTACCTGATCCTTCGTCTATCCAAGCGGTATAGCATGAAGGTAATTCAGGTCTACGCACCAACCTCGGCACACTCGGATGATGAAGTGGAGGATATGTATGAAGACATATCCAAAGCCTTACACAACACCACTAAGGCTCACTTCAACGTTGTTATGGGGGACTTTAACGGCAAGGTGGGAACCCAGACTGGCAACGAATCCCGAATAGGCCCGCATGGCTATGGAGTTAGGAATCACAGGGGGCAAATGCTTGTCAACTTCCTTGAGAAAGAGGGCCTGTTCTTAATGAACTCGTTCTTTAAGAAACAACCTCAAAGGAAGTGGACATGGCAAAGCCCCGACACTGTGACTAAAAATGAGATCGACTTCATCATGACGGATAGCAAACATATATTCAGAGATGTCTCAGTGATCAACAGGTTCAATACCGGATCTGATCACCGGCTACTCCGAGGCTCTCTGAATATAAACTTAAAGCTCGAGAGAAACCGTCTCATGAAGTCCACGCTCCGACCTAACCTAATCCAAATCATGGCGGGCACCGAGAAGTTCCAGCAGCTTCTCGGGGATAGATTGGTTGCCTTGGAACCCACTGATGACGCTGACGAGAATCTACACAATCTGGTCAAAACGTTGAGGGACGAGGGCATCAAATTCTGCCAAAAGCAGCGTACTGGCAAGAAATCCAAACTCTCGGATAAGACTCTCGGGCTGATGGCAAAAAGACGGGAAACCACCCACGCGACTTCGTCAGACAGGTCAGACCTGAACAAGCAAATTGCGAAGATGGTACGGCGCGACCTTCGGAGCTCCAACACACGCCTCATTGAAGAGGCAATAGAGCGAAACCGAGGGTCCAAAGTATTCACTCAGCAGCTAGGTAGGAGCCACCTGACGAAGCTTAAAACCCACGATGGGAGGACCGTGTTGTCGAAGCCGGAGATCTGCACCGAGGTGGAGGATTTCTACGGCCGATTATACGCTGCACATGCCCCTCGTTCCCAACGAGATGACCACGATTCCAGAGCCACCCTGACACGCCACTATACCGACGAACTGCCAGACATCAGTCAAGACGAGATCGTGTTAGCTCTGAGGCAGCTTAAAAATGGAAAAGCCCCCGGTGAGGACGGAATAACATCAGAGCTCTTGAAAGCCGGAGGAGCTCCTGTTATACAGGAATTACAGAACCTCTTCAACGCCGTCCTTCACAGTGGGAGAACTCCAAAGGCGTGGAGCGGGAGTTTGGTGGTGCTCTTTTTTAAGAAGGGAGATAAAACCCTTCTTAAAAACTACAGACCCATCTCGCTTCTGAGCCACGTCTATAAGCTGTTCTCACGAGTCATCACGAACCGTCTCGCTAGGAGACTCGACGAGTTCCAGCCACCGGAACAGGCCGGGTTTCGCGGAGGATATGGCACCATAGACCACATACACACAGTGAGGCAGATTATACAGAAGTCCGAAGAGTATAATCAGCCCCTGTGTTTGGCCTTTGTGGACTACGAGAAGGCCTTTGACTCTGTCGAAATCTGGGCTGTTCTGGAATCCTTACAGCGATGCCAAGTAGACTGCCGCTATATCGAGGTGTTGAGATGTCTCTACGAAGCCGCCACCATGAATGTCCAAGTACAGGGCCAGCAGTCTAAACCCATCCAACTGCGCAGAGGAGTAAGACAGGGGGATGTTATATCCCCGAAACTGTTCACGAGCGCGTTGGAAGATATGTTTAAGACGTTGGACTGGAAAGGCAAGGGCATTAATATAAACGGCGATTACATCTCACACCTAAGATTTGCTGATGATATAGTTTTAATGGCAGAGTCGCTGGAGGAGCTGAACCGAATGCTGGACGGATTAGCTTCAGCCTCACGACGCATCGGTCTCGGCATGAATTTGGATAAAACCAAAGTCATGATCAATGGCCTCATTGATCCGGGGCCGGTCGTCGTACATGGCCACCCTCTCGAAATTGTTTCCGAGTACACTTTGGGCAAATTCTGCAGTTAGGTAGAAACAATTTTGAGAAGGAGGTCAAAAGGAGGATCCAACTGGGCTGGGCAGCGTTTGGGAAACTACGTCGAGTCTTCTCGTCATCCATACCACAATGCTTGAAAACTAAAGTTTTCAATCAGTGCGTCCTACCCGTTATGACCTACGGAGCTGAGACGTGGACACTCACGGTAAGGCTGGTCCACCAGTGTAAAGTCGCTCAGCGAGCTATGGAAAGAGCTATGCTTGGAGTCTCTCTGAAGGACAGAATTCGTAACGAATATATCCGACAGAGAACCAAAGTTACCGACATAGCTCAAAGAATTAGCAAGCTGAAGTGGCAGTGGGCCGGCCATATCTCGCGAAGAACCGATAACCGCTGGGGTAAACGTGTTCTTGAGTGGAGACCGCGACTCGGCAAACGTAGTGTAGGACGCCCTCCGGTCAGGTGGGATGACGACCTGCGAAAGACTGCAGGCAGATGCTGGATGCGTCAAGCTAAAGACAGGGCGCTATGGCGCTCATTAGGGGAGGCCTATGTCCAGCAGTGGACTAGTACAGGCTGATGATGATGATGATGATGATGAAGTTTTTTTTTGCCTGTTTAGAAAGGAACAGCCAGTAGCTCTCGGTAACCGATTTCCTGCTTGATTATGGTTTGAGTGTGAAAAAAGGATGTTTCCTTTTTTCATTTTATTAGTCTGTGACATCTACATGGTATAGAAGAAACACCTCGTAATATCTTGCTTTGCCTACACACCGATTGGCCATCTCAGTTTAAAAATTTACCAATGACAGTAGCTCGCTGGACGAGGGGTAATTTTTTACCATAATTAGTATGGAACCAACGCGTTCAGTGCCTAACTCCATAAAATGTGGTTCATATTTTTTTTTTTTCATTTTGCCGCCATTTTTAGCGGCCATTTTTTTACCTTTCTTCGTGCAATCTATTCGCGGTTCGCATGTTGCTTATCTTTTATCTATGCAAAGGAGTTCGAAATGCATTAATTAAAAGGTGAAAGCAATTAAGTTGCAATTTTTCGATAAAATATGAACAGTTGCGAGCGTTTCGAGCGATAACAAGTAATTAGGTAGCTAGGTGGCCGGCCCGTAGCCGTGCGGACATGTAGAATGTAGATAAGTAATGCGGATAAGTAGATTTTTTTTACTAAGGTAAGATAAGACAAGGTAAGTAGTAAATAGGTGGTACCAGACCTACTGTGTCTATTGGGATTTCATATCTCCGTAATAATCAATAATTTGTAGTTATAAGCCCAAAATCTCACGTGCAGCGCCGCGCTACCTACTAGTATTTGAGTTAAAAAGTTTTCTTTTTATTTATAGCTTTTTAATAGCCACCTCTACGGCCAGTGTTCGAGTTTGGAATATGTTCGAAATATAAAAACTTGGGATAATAGGTGGGCGGGGCCGCGCGCCTACTGGCCTGCGCGCTCGTAAATCGAACGGCTCGTTCCAATTTCAAAATTATGTTTTTCTAAACCACAACTGCCCAGCTACACACATTATATAAAGATAATCATACGTGGAGTGAAGGATGGGCGTAATTTCACAAATATACACTTCGATAGGTACGTGAAAAGGGTACGTTTTAGTTTTATCTATGAAGAAACATTTTGTTATCGTGGAGACGCTTCATTTCTGATGCTTTTCTATCACATTTTATTTTTAGGTTCTGGACACAAGCATGTCCAGCCGATCTTGTCCAGTGGGCGAATAACCCAATTCTTTAAGTTTATAACACTGTTTTTAAAATTAGGTACTACTTACCTACCTATGTACTACTGTGTAATGTAGGTATGTAGGTATGTTTGTATTTTATATTAGTGATTGATTGATTGATGCCACTGGCTGGAAAGAATTAAAAAAAAATGTCGTCCAGCATGTCGGACGCGCGGCGCGACCAGCCGGCCGGCGGCCGCGGGTGGCGGCGGGTTTAATTATTGGCGGACGCATGCTGATTTTGAGTTACAATAATATATTTTGTATCTGCATGGACGATCAGCAAAACAATCTAGGTATGAGCATTTAAAAAATTAAATAAGATCTCGACGAGATAATCATAATCACGTCACAACTTATACCTACCTCACAACTCATAACTTATGATAAGTCAGGTCCGGGGCCGAGGATCGAACCCACTATAATTGAATTCTAAAGCGCACAAGTTACCGCTCAGCCATTATAAGTAGGTACAGGAGAATTTTTGAGAGGGGACAGCAAGGTGATTTCTGACATTTCTAGTACTCAATACTCAAACCTCAGTCGGTTCAGTAGAGACTTTTGATCCTTATTAGAAACGGCATCGATTAGCATCACAAAAAGGTTTAGTGTAAAAGACCATTTTCTTGGTGACTGTATAATTTTTTTCCAAAATCTGTAATATGGATAGTCTCCTAAAAACGTTTTCCTGTAACTATAACGGTTAAGGTAGGTAGGTATTTATTAAAGAAATACATATTATATGTTACCTATATTGATATGGTTACTATTAAAATATGTTGTTAGCAAACTAACAAGGTAAGTAGAGGCCCTATAAATGTATGACAAAGTGGTTGGATAACTGCTCCCATAGATAAGCAGGTAGGTATTAACGGCCGAAATTAATAATCAATCCAATCCAAATTTTGCTATCTGAGATTGATATCACAATCCATTTTTAGGATCAAACGTGCCAATAACCGATCCGTGGATTGGTTTATAAAGGCACGCAGATTGGAAATCGATCGAACGATAGGCAGCAATCCAAGATCGATTTCAATCTTGGATAGGAGATACAATATTAATTTCGGGCGTAAATTAACCGACTTGGTTTACATTCAATATCACGACTTTTTACGGCAGATAAACTGCGTTGCGAGACTTGTGCATTTTTGTACATGTACCTAATGTTTTTGATGGGATTATGTTTTACAAGAAACACACTGGTATGCCCGCGGTGCTGCGAACCGTACCAGTGACTTATAAAGCTAAGCTTACAAGACACGGCATGCAATTGCTCATGCTAATGCAAACCGCTACCGGCGCATCGCGTCGAGGCCTACTTTATAGCTAGCTATAGCTTCGAGTTACAATCTAGGACTCTGGCTCTAGATTATTCATCTCGGTGCATGAATAACGGCCGATTGTTTCATTCATAGCTAATCTCTAAAAGTCTAGAATGTCGCGCGCACACTTTTTACAACAATAAAAAAGATAGACATAATAATGTAGAGCTTCTGTATTGTTTCCTTTGCAACCATAGAAAGAGAGATGTCAAAGAGATAATTATTGTATACCTACTTACATCCTACTTCCTACTAATATTATAAACGCGAAAGTTTGTAAGTATGGATGGATGGATGGATGGATGTTTGTTACTCTTTCACGTAAAAACTACTGACTGGATTTTGATGAAACTTCACAATAATATAGCTTACATATCAGAATAACACATAGGCTGCAAGTCATAAAGATATACTTATTATTGTATATTATCCAAACGTGGGTGAAACCGCGGGGTGCAGCTAGTAATTATTATAAGGGAAAGAAAAGGAAATGCAATAGTGATTGATTTATGTTTGCAACAAATCCTCTATGTTCCGAATACTTCTACAAGGTTCTAATTAAGACGTTGCTTTAGGATTAGGACTGTAATCCTGTTTCTATTTTAATTTAGCTGCGCCCCGCGGTTTCACCCGCGTTACATAATATAGGTACAACACCTAAAGCTATTTGAAAGGTTGACGTAACTTTTTATTTATGAACCGATTGACATGAAATAAACACTAAATATTAAGTGAAGCTTACCACAATATATTAGCCAAAAAACACATCTAAATCGGATAAGCCGTTTCTGAGATAAGCGTGCTGAAACGCACAAAGAAACAAAAATTCTAACTATCATTGTTTTGGGTGGTTTTTGCGTTGATAAAAGTCCCAATAATATTGTTTCTCATATATACCTACATCTTCCATGTACAAGTAAGTAAGTACCTAGGTATATGGATGTCATCAAATAAATTTTAATTCATACAAATTCAGATTTTATAATGATATCGAACGGCAGCGGTAGATAAGGCACATTGTCATCATCTCAAATCCGCCTACTGACTGCTGAGGCAGGGATCTCACAGTGAGGTCTCATGGTGAGACTCTCACCCCACTTTCGTGGGACGGTAGGACATGAGACATGGATAAAATTAACCAAGTATTTAGAGGTCCTATACGAGGATATAGCAACAAGGACGAGACTTAAAACTTGCAACAAAGGAGTTCTACAACGTTTTGACCATCGATTGTATCTAAGCAGAGTCGCGGTCAGTTTACCTTTCACTCCTTTGCATCCAGAGTAGACAAGCCTATCAATAAACGCATCTCTTCAACATGCAACAGGCATTCAAACTCCGCTATTTACGCTCCCATAGTTCGTTCACAATGGCGTGCCCGGTAAATGGAGCAAAAAGTGGCACTCTCGTCCTGGGATCACATCTCGCGACATTTAAATGTGCCGGCGGCGCTTTTGCTCCCGCCATTTGCATCCGAGATCGCGTTGATCGGCCATCTTGGTTTTTTTGGCGCCAATGCTGTGGTAAGCTGTGGGTAGCGTGAGTGCAAAACTGCAAATGATATGCTTAGGTATAGGTAGAAAGAGTTATGTAATAAATACGAAAGTGTTTTTTTATAAAAGAGTCATATCATTTTTACTTAGGTTACCTAACTGCTCACAATTTAACAATACATTTTAGGGTTCCGTACCGAAAAGGTAAAACGGGAACCCTACTAGTTACTAAGGCTCCACTGTCCGTCCGTCTGTCACCAGGCTGTATATTCTCATGAACCGTGATAGTAGGACAGTTAAAATGTTCACAGATGATGTCCGAATCAATTAAATATTTAAGGGGGCCTTCATACAACAAGCGTGTTTTTTGGCATTTTTATAAATAACGGTAACCCTCCGTGCGTGAATCCGAGTAACACTAGGCCAGTTTTTATTTTATTTCTAGATCTAGAGATACCAAACCAATCCATTAACGGCCGAAATTAATATTGTATCTCCTATCCAAGATTGAAATCGATCTTGGATTGCTGCCTATCGTTCGATCGATCTCCAACCTGCGTGCCTTCATAAACCAATCCACGGATCGGTTATTGGCACGTTTGACCCTAAAAATGGGTTGTGATATCAATCCCAGATAGCAAAATTTGGATTGCATTGATTATTAATTTCGGCCGTTAATCTGCCTTCGAGTATCAAATAAATACTATCAAGTTTTCCTTGATTCTCCGCTCGGTATGCCTCAGGGCTTTTAGTAAAAACATTCACCTTTTTATTCGGTAGCGGCTCGGCAAAGGAGTGCATTCAATTATTCCTCGTATTATTTTTGTTTATGTAGTCGCGTCTGGCTCGAGTGATGGCTATCATACAGCCTACAGCCCAAATATGTGCCTAATTGGTACGCCAGTCGAGATTAACATGCGATAATTACGACCAGTAGCCACCTTGTTTCAGTGACGATAATTAACTAAATGAAGATAGGTACCTACCTGCATCAACCACACTATCAAAAATATTGTTCACTGTCCATCCAAAGGTTGTCTGGAACAAATTAAGCAATAAGACCGCCCATTAGATTACCCGTGTTTATAGATTGTATTATTCTATGTACTATTGTTTAATTTTGGTTTACAATAAAGTGTCTTCTATATAATTATTCTATTCTACCTGCTGTAGATCGAATTCCCTTATTTATTTAGAACTTTTTTTTAAATACCCAAGTTATTTCAGATGTAAGTTATTTTTCCGACACGCTCAACTTCTCGAAGAATTAATTTTATTTATATGTTCATTTATTTTAAGCAAGTACACCGTTATTCAGCGGTTTTTATGTTTTCTGTCTCTTCCAATAATAATTAGTTATTAGTTAAAGCTATTACCAAAAACTAAGTATTATTAAGAGTAACTATTACTTAAGAGTAGAGAATGCACTTATATTTGTATTGATTGCGACTGCGCCAAAGCTTGTAGGATTGAAAAAAGAAACAAATATTGATACGTATAGAATCTATTTATAATCATGATAAAACATTACAGTATTTACTAACGATATCTCTATAGAAGTTGAATACGAGCTCGCTGGCCGACCGACACCGCTCCAGGGCTTCTTTGTACGCGTCCTCGCTGTAACTGCCTTCTGTGAAACCTGGAACCAAACAATTTAAGAAGTTACGAAAATATTACAAAATATAAAAAATATAGTGGCTCAAAATTTTTTTTCTCATTTTCCATTATTATACTATAACACCCACTTCTCTCCTTCAAGAGTAGATTTATGATATAAAAAGTACCCTATTGTTACATCTCCATTGGTACTCAATGAATCTGTACAGGCATTCTAGCATGAATTTTGTTGGATTGTTTTACACACACACACACATCTTCAAGCCCTCACCTCCTCACATACTCACCTAACACACACATCCTCACTTAACACACATCCTCACCTGACACACACATCCTCACCTGACACACACATCCTCACCTGACACACACATCTTAACCTGACACATACATCCTCACCTGACACACACATCCTCACCTGACACACACATCCTCACCTGACACACACATCCTCACCTGACACACACATCTTCACCTGACACACACATCCTCACCTGACACACACATCCTCACCTGACACACACATCTTCACCTGACATACACATCCTCACCTGACACACACATCCTCACCTGACACACACATCCTCACCTGACACACACATCCTCACCTGACACACACATCCTCACCTGACACACACATCTTCACCTGACACACACATCTTCACCTGACACACACATCCTCACCTGACACACACATCCTCACCTGACACACACATCTTCACCTGACACACACATCCTCACCTGACACACACATCCTCACCTGACACACACATCTTCACCTGACACACACATCCTCACCTGACACACACATCCTCACCTGACACACACATCTTCACCTGACATACACATCCTCACCTGATATAAGATTCTTGTCCCGGCTATCGAAGACGAAGGTCATGAGAGCGCGCGCCCCCCGCAGCGCCTCCCCGGCCGGCTCCAGCGTCACGTTGCCGTCGCTGCAGACTGCGCACGACACCGCTGCGAAGGTGCTGCGCATTGCCACGGACGCGTTCAGCAGTGCGAGGCAGCAGGAGTTCACGCAGCATGAGAGGAGCTGAGAAGAATGAGCCTACATGGTAAAATTGTTCTCTTAAAACGGGTCTAACCAAAGATTGGATAGTAAAGCTAAATTCATCAAAGTGCAACATCCTACATCTAGGCCAAAATAACCCCAGATCGACATACAGTTTGGATGGAATCCCCCTAGCCGCAGTGAACCTACAAAAGGATCTTGGAGTTAACATTGCTTCTAATCTGAAATGGGAAAATCATATTCTTGCCATGGTCAAGAAAGCCAACTCCTTCATATACGTGATACGCAGATCCTTTCAAGTATTGACGGTGGAGGTCTTCCTCAAGGTCTACAAAACGTATATCAGGCCTTTACTAGAATATGCTTTTCAAATTTGGAGCCCCTACTTCAAAAAAGACATCCACCTACTTGAAAGTGTGCAGAGAAAAGCCACCAAAATTCCACGAGCTCTACGTCGTATGACCTATGAGGACAGACTCCATATATTACGCCTCACCACCCTTGAAGAAAGACGCCTTCGCGGTGATCTAATTGAGACCTTCAAAATTAGTACCCATAAATATAACCTTTCAGATATACATAATATTTTTATAAGAAAGGAAGACCAAAGACCTTCACGAGGCAACCACCTAAAAATTATTCGTGCACTGACCAACACCGACACTGCTCATCACTTCCTCAGTAACAGAGTGGTCCATAATTGGAATCTACTCCCGGACGAGGTTGTTTCTGCCACCTCTGTCAACTCATTTAAAAACAAACTCGATAACTGGCTACGAACTAATAAGTCATTGTTACAATAGATGTGAACAATTTTGTGTCAATTTTGTGAAGTGTTTTTCAATGCTGTGTGATGTAGACATATCAGCAAATCTATGCTGCTCGTCTATAAACTAATAAATAAATAAATAAATAAATAATTCGCGCACAAGTTCTTGAGTCTTCTCGAGACCACGGTATATGTAACTCGGCCGAAACGTCGAGGTATTTGATTTTAAATTATATTCAATTTTGATGTCAGTTAGTTTATGCGCGAATTAAACCCGTTTTTAGTCAGTTTCATTTTGTTCACGAATGTTGATGAACTTCTATTGTTCTAAAAAGTTTAGGCTGAGACCGAAGATGTGACATAATCATCATTTATTTCTTGTTCAAGCTACAGACTCAAAAGATTCAAATTATATTGATTATTTTAGTAATGGTAGCATTGGTCTAGTTAGTTTAGATACAGTTCTAGCCATCAGTTTGTCAGGCTGAAATGCCTCTGAGGAGAATTACTGGCAATTCCATAACTGAGCGGTAATCCCTGCTCTTTGCAATGCAATATAAATATATAAATAAACCAAATCAAATCAAATATGAAATAAATAAGTTAACTTTATTGTATCAGTAGGAAGGATATTATGATCATAATTATGTGTTCCATTACTCCATGATTCCGGAAAGGATTAAGCTATCAGTCCCGTTTATTATCTATTGATAGCAGATGGTAACCTACATTAGAGGCCCTAGGGTAGCCTAACCAGACCTCCGGCCAATTGATGGTAGCATACCCCTCCGAAATCTTCCAACTCTTGCACAGTCACCATTATGCCGGAGCGAGGATACATGCTGCTGAGCATGGCTGTCTCGCAGTTCTGTTTGATCACATGTTCTTTGTATCTGTAATCATAAATGAGTGTGTCATCATCAGCCGGATGATGTCCATTGCTGAATATTAACTTCAGTTTTTATATTTTTATGGACCTTTATAAGGCAATAACGAGGTCTATCCCCAATAACTTAGCTAAAAAATTTTTAAATACACTTTCAACAAAAAATATTTTTTAACCAGATTTGGTTATAATGTTTTGGCAGTAACCCTGTGTTTGCGGGTATTGTAACTGTCTTATGTCATGAAGGAAAACGTGAGGAAACCAACGTGCCTGAGAATGATTTCGGAGGCATGTTATTCACCAATCCGACCAGGCCACCAGGGTGGATCATGGCCTAATCCTATTCCCGATGGTGAGGTGATGAGCGGCAGCGAGTGGATTTGGGTTGTTATGATGATTACCTATCAGCGACTGAAGGTTTCCCGCTCTTGGCACTGAACAGGACTTCCACTGTGGCCTTGTCTACGATCTGACTGCCCATCTTTATATCCAGGGGTCCATTTACACTGACCAATGCCACTGTGTCTCCTGGAACGTTCAGTTAGAAAATCAATGATAATTCATTAAATTTAAGCTAGGTATTGTATATTATGCTGGTTAACCTAAATATAACAAACAAGAAAAACATGAATAACTCGCCTTGTGATAAAATCGCAGAACCGTCCGATTTGCTGAGCCAATTCAATTCGCATTTCATAGGTTTCAGCGTGAAGTCTTTTAGGCCTCCTTCTACGGCAACCATTCTGAAGAGGTAGTAGGTATCCTATCAAGAATAACGCAATAATCTTATGCGATAATAATCTTAGTTATTGATTTACTACCACTATAGCAGTAAGGAAAGAAGGAAGACGTAAATAATACAATCTTTAAAAACTGAAAACGTAAACAGCACAACAAACAAGGCAGGCATTCAGTCAGTCTGAAATAGTCTGACTGAATTACTTTGAATCCATAGACAGAGCACTCAGACAGAGCAGAGAATCTGAAGTTATATTTTTAGGGTTCCGTAGCCAAATGCAAAAAACGACACCCTTATAGATTCGTCATGTCTGTCTGTCTGTCTGTCCGTATGTCAGCGACACTTTTTTCCGAAACTTTAAGAGCTATACTGTTGTGTTGATACTTGGCAAGTAGATGACGACGTATTCTGAGAACCGCATTATGACTTTACCACAAAAATAAAAAAATATATAAATTTTTAGGGTTCCCTATACTTAGAGGTGAAACTCATATTTTTTTTTTCATCAAACCTATACTTGTGGGGTATCTATGGAAAGGTCTTCAAAAATGATATCGAGGTTTCAATATCATTTTCTTCTAAACTGAACAGTTGGCGCGAGAGACAATTCCAAAGAGGAAAAATGTGTGTTCGTCCCCCCCCCCTCTAACTTCTAAATTAAATAGAGAATTATAAAACTAAAAAATATATAATAATAATGATGTACATTACCATGCAAACTTTGAACGAAAATTGGTTTGAACGAGATCTAGTGAGAAGTATTTTTTTTTATATTTCATAAGTCGTAAAAATATGCACTATTATTAAAACATCTATCAAAGTTCACCCAAAAAATTGACCCTGGCGACGTTTAACGGACGAACTCTGAGGCTTGACCATCATCTAGCGCAGTTGGAAGTGGAGTTAGAGAACATTAAATGGCATGTTCTGGGGTTATGTGAAGTCCGTAGAGAGGGCGAGGACACCGTAACCCTAGACTCGGGCCATCTTCTCTACTTTCGCGAGGGTAATCAAATATCCCAGGGTGGCGTAGGTTTCCTCGTTAATAAAGCCCTCGCTAACAATGTTGAAGAAATCTCCAGTGTGTCGAACAGGGTAGCGTACCTGATCCTTCGTCTATCCAAGCGGTATAGCATGAAGGTAATTCAGGTCTACGCACCAACCTCGGCACACTCGGATGATGAAGTGGAGGATATGTATGAAGACATATCCAAAGCCTTACACAACACCACTAAGGCTCACTTCAACGTTGTTATGGGGGACTTTAACGGCAAGGTGGGAACCCAGACTGGCAACGAATCCCGAATAGGCCCGCATGGCTATGGAGTTAGGAATCACAGGGGGCAAATGCTTGTCAACTTCCTTGAGAAAGAGGGCCTGTTCTTAATGAACTCGTTCTTTAAGAAACAACCTCAAAGGAAGTGGACATGGCAAAGCCCCGACACTGTGACTAAAAATGAGATCGACTTCATCATGACGGATAGCAAACATATATTCAGAGATGTCTCAGTGATCAACAGGTTCAATACCGGATCTGATCACCGGCTACTCCGAGGCTCTCTGAATATAAACTTAAAGCTCGAGAGAAACCGTCTCATGAAGTCCACGCTCCGACCTAACCTAATCCAAATCATGGCGGGCACCGAGAAGTTCCAGCAGCTTCTCGGGGATAGATTGGTTGCCTTGGAACCCACTGATGACGCTGACGAGAATCTACACAATCTGGTCAAAACGTTGAGGGACGAGGGCATCAAATTCTGCCAAAAGCAGCGTACTGGCAAGAAATCCAAACTCTCGGATGAGACTCTCGGGCTGATGGCAAAAAGACGGGAAACCACCCACGCGACTTCGTCAGACAGGTCAGACCTGAACAAGCAAATTGCGAAGATGGTACGGCGCGACCTTCGGAGCTCCAACACACGCCTCATTGAAGAGGCAATAGAGCGAAACCGAGGGTCCAAAGTATTCACTCAGCAGCTAGGTAGGAGCCACCTGACGAAGCTTAAAACCCACGATGGGAGGACCGTGTTGTCGAAGCCGGAGATCTGCACCGAGGTGGAGGATTTCTACGGCCGATTATACGCTGCACATGCCCCTCGTTCCCAACGAGATGACCACGATTCCAGAGCCACCCTGACACGCCACTATACCGACGAACTGCCAGACATCAGTCAAGACGAGATCGTGTTAGCTCTGAGGCAGCTTAAAAATGGAAAAGCCCCCGGTGAGGACGGAATAACATCAGAGCTCTTGAAAGCCGGAGGAGCTCCTGTTATACAGGAATTACAGAACCTCTTCAACGCCGTCCTTCACAGTGGGAGAACTCCAAAGGCGTGGAGCGGGAGTTTGGTGGTGCTCTTTTTTAAGAAGGGAGATAAAACCCTTCTTAAAAACTACAGACCCATCTCGCTTCTGAGCCACGTCTATAAGCTGTTCTCACGAGTCATCACGAACCGTCTCGCTAGGAGACTCGACGAGTTCCAGCCACCGGAACAGGCCGGGTTTCGCGGAGGATATGGCACCATAGACCACATACACACAGTGAGGCAGATTATACAGAAGTCCGAAGAGTATAATCAGCCCCTGTGTTTGGCCTTTGTGGACTACGAGAAGGCCTTTGACTCTGTCGAAATCTGGGCTGTTCTGGAATCCTTACAGCGATGCCAAGTAGACTGCCGCTATATCGAGGTGTTGAGATGTCTCTACGAAGCCGCCACCATGAATGTCCAAGTACAGGGCCAGCAGTCTAAACCCATCCAACTGCGCAGAGGAGTAAGACAGGGGGATGTTATATCCCCGAAACTGTTCACGAGCGCGTTGGAAGATATGTTTAAGACGTTGGACTGGAAAGGCAAGGGCATTAATATAAACGGCGATTACATCTCACACCTAAGATTTGCTGATGATATAGTTTTAATGGCAGAGTCGCTGGAGGAGCTGAACCGAATGCTGGACGGATTAGCTTCAGCCTCACGACGCATCGGTCTCGGCATGAATTTGGATAAAACCAAAGTCATGATCAATGGCCTCATTGATCCGGGGCCGGTCGTCGTACATGGCCACCCTCTCGAAATTGTTTCCGAGTACACTTACCTTGGGCAAATTCTGCAGTTAGGTAGAAACAATTTTGAGAAGGAGGTCAAAAGGAGGATCCAACTGGGCTGGGCAGCGTTTGGGAAACTACGTCGAGTCTTCTCGTCATCCATACCACAATGCTTGAAAACTAAAGTTTTCAATCAGTGCGTCCTACCCGTTATGACCTACGGAGCTGAGACGTGGACACTCACGGTAAGGCTGGTCCACCAGTGTAAAGTCGCTCAGCGAGCTATGGAAAGAGCTATGCTTGGAGTCTCTCTGAAGGACAGAATTCGTAACGAATATATCCGACAGAGAACCAAAGTTACCGACATAGCTCAAAGAATTAGCAAGCTGAAGTGGCAGTGGGCCGGCCATATCTCGCGAAGAACCGATAACCGCTGGGGTAAACGTGTTCTTGAGTGGAGACCGCGACTCGGCAAACGTAGTGTAGGACGCCCTCCGGCCAGGTGGGATGACGACCTGCGAAAGACTGCAGGCAGATGCTGGATGCGTCAAGCTAAAGACAGGGCGCTATGGCGCTCATTAGGGGAGGCCTATGTCCAGCAGTGGACTAGTACAGGCTGATGATGATGATGATGATGATGATGATATCAAAGTTACGAGCTACAAGAACTTTTATATATCATGTTACTTGCTGCTACGGAACCCTTCATGGGCGAGTCCGACTCGCACTTGGCCGCTTTTTTTATCTATAGTCAAATATGGACTATGGTGTCTCTATGGTTGACAATGACACTGACAGCCAGATTCAATTTTTTTTTTTTTATATAGTTTTAGTATTTTTTTCATGTACCAGTAGGTACCTATTATTATTATCGATAATAGGCCGGCCTACTGATACTTTTATCGCTGTCGGATATTTTCTAAATAGTATTGCGACGCGCGATGTTGCCGGATTGCATTGCACGGTGTGGTCAATGCACGATACAGCAACAGCGTAGTAGGTTTAGAGGTGTGAAGGTATTTTGCAGTGTTTAATTTAGTGAGAGAAACGCTTTTGCAATGCTTAAGGTACCTAGTTTATCGGTGTTTTAGTATTGGTATATAAATACCGATACCAACCATTCGACACTGGCTTGACTGACAACTCTAAATGAACAAATCAGGCCATTCCAAAACAAAAAGAAAACGTAATGTCCACGTCAAAAGCAAAGGAAAGCCACTACCACTACCACGATGAATAAGAACTCGTCTGAAACTCACGCACGCACGATTCGTTGTTATTTTTTTTATCAGTCAGAACCTATCGGTTATTTTTCCATAATAATAAGCTTGTTAACTGATTCACTCGCTTTACTTGCAAATAGTAAATAAGACAAGTCGAGTAACGTAATACATTTACATTGATAAAAGTATTGAAGCAAGTGCTATTTAATAAAGGAAAGAAGTTTTTTTTTTTTAATGGAGTTTAAATCGAGTTTGTAAACTAATTAGGTATCTAAACAAAACAAACTGATAGTAGTTCATTTTGCGTCTTGTGCAAGAGTACGTGTGATTTTAGTTTTGCTCGACTAAAAACGTACAAATCTAACAATTACATTTGGTATAAAGAAAGTAATCTGAAATAAAGCAAAATGAAGACCCGCTTTAACACATACGATATAGTATGCATGGTCACAGAGCTGCAAAGGTAAATTTTTGTTTTATCACAAAAAGCTACGCAATTTTTGTACGCTGAGTTAAAATAATTATTTGGTCACGAAGTTACAATTTTATGCTAACTATCGCTGACTGGGCTTCACCACATGCATCGAAACACGGTCTATTTATATATAAAATTACAAACTGACATTGTAAATACAATTATCTTGGAAAATATAAAGTACTTACCTACTTACCTACCTACATTTATTGTGAAAAATGTTTATGCTTCTAGGCTCATAGGAATGAGAGTGAACCAAGTTTACGACATCGACAGCCGCACATACGTGATCCGACTGCAGCAATCTGAGGAGAAGGCTATTCTGCTATTGGAATCGGGGAACCGATTTCACACAACACACTTCGAGTGGCCAAAAAATGTGGCTCCATCAGGGTTTACTATGAAGGTATTCATATGCTTTATTTAGTTTATTCACCCCTTATAAATTTGTGTGAAAGTAAAAAGCTACCCATAATAATTCCTTGAAGGAATTTGAGTAGGTACCTGAATTTTTTTTTTTATGTATAGGCATAAATGAAATATCTAGTAGGTACCAGAACAAGACAAATCACTGTCTATACAATTACTTGAAAGATTTTTTATGCTGATCTTTACTTGTTATATAAGTTCAGAATACAAAGAACATTTTGGTCTAAATAGAGTGGACAACTTACAATAAAAAATAAAAAAATTGTGAAAGTTCGATTTTATATGAAGCCAACCGTAACATTATGTAAGCATCGGCAATCAAGTCCCTCATTAAAACTTTTTCACCTCTGCTATTCCACTGTTTGGCAAAGGTCTCCCCCAATCCCTTCCAATAGTATAACCATAAATTATCTTGCTAATATTATAAAGCCGAAAGTTTGTGTGTGTGTGTGTGTATGTATGTGTGTATGTGTGTATGTGTGTATGTTTGTTAGGTCTTCACGCTCAAACGGCTGAACCGATTTCGATGAAATTTGGTATAGGGGTAGATTGGACCTATGAGACGGACATAGGCTATCTTTTGTCTCAAAAAATAATCTCGATGGGGATGAAATAGGGGTTGAAAGTTTTTATGGGGAATCCATAATTCTTCAAGGTAGGGATCTGAAAATTCTTATTTTGGCTTTTGGTAAGAAATAAATAAATACGGGTTTCAGCTTTTTTGCAAATCATCCCTAAAGGGGGAAAAGCAAGGGGGTTGAAATTATGAGGTTTTCTTTAGATGCACCCCCTACGGACCACGATAAACGGCTGAACGGATCGTTATTTAAAGGGGGAGAGTGCGATGGGAGGAGGGGGGGGGGAGAGTGCGGGGAAGGGGAGGGGGAAAAAGAGGGAGAGTGGGGGGAAACGGGGAGTAGATGGTAGAGTGGGGGGAGAAGAGGGTCGAGTGTGGAGGAAGACTGGGAGAGCGGGGAGAAAGAGGGGAGAGTGGGGGATAATGAGGGGAGAGTGGGGGGAGAAAGAGAGGAGAGTGGGGTGAGAAAGAGGGGAGCGGGGGAGGGGAGAAAGAGGGGAGAGTGGGGAGAAAGAGCGGGGAGAGTAGGGGGAAAAAGAGAGGAGAGGGGTGAGAAGGAGGGGAGAGTGGGGGAGAAAGGGGATAGAGTGGGGAAAAAGAGAGGGGAGAGCGGGGAGAAATAGGGAAGAGTGGGGGGAGAGTGGGGTGAGAAAGAGGGGAGAATGGGGTGAGTAAGAAAGGAGAGTGGGGGGAGAACGAGGGTAGAGTGGGGAGAAAGAGATGGGAGAGCAGGGTGAAAGAGGGGAGAGTGGGGTGAGAAAGAGGGAAAATAGGGTGAGTAAGAGGGGAGAGTGGGGGGAAAAAGAGGTTAGAGTGGGGAGAAATTGAGGGGAGAGCGGGGAGAGTAGAGGGAGAAAGAGAGGAGAGTGGTGAGAAAAAGGGAAAAGTGGGGTGAGAAAGAGGGGAGAGTGGGGGAGAAAGAGGGTAGAGTGGGGAGAAAGAGAGGGAAGAGCAGGGTGAAAGAGGGGAGAGTGGGGGGAGAAAGAGGGGAGAGTGGGGTGAGAAAGAGGGAAAATAGGGTGAGTAAGAGGGGAGAGTGGGGGGAAAAAGAGGGTAGAGTGGGGAGAAATTGAGGGGAGAGCGGGGAGAGTAGAGGGAGAAAGAGAGGAGAGTGGGGTGAGAAAGAGGGGAGAGTGGGGTGAGAAAGAGGGGAGAGTGGAGAGAGAAAAAGGGTAGAGTGGGGAGAAAGAGAGGGGAGAGCGGGGAGAAAGAGGGGACAGTGGGAGGAGAAAGAGGGGAGAGTGGAGGGAGAAAGATAGGGGACTGGGGTGAGAAAGCGGGAGATTGGGGGGAGAAAGAGGTGAGAGAGGGGGGAGAAAGAGGGTAGAGTGGGGTGAGAAAGAGGGAAAATAGGGTGAGTAAGAGGGGAGAGTGGGGGAAAAAGAGGGTAGAGTGGGGAGAAATTGAGGGGAGAGCGGGGAGAGTAGAGGGAGAAAGAGAGGAGAGTGGGGTGAGAAAGAGGGGAGAGTGGGGTGAGAAAGAGGGGAGAGTGGAGAGAGAAAAAGGGTAGAGTGGGGAGAAAGAGAGGGGAGAGCGGGGAGAGTGGAGGGAGAAAGATAGGGGACTGGGGTGAGAAAGAGGGGAGAGTGGGGGGAGAAAGAGGGTAGAGTGGGGAGAAAGAGAGGGTAGAGTGGGGAGAAAGAGAGGGGAGAGTGGGGAGAAAGAGAGGGTAGAGTGGGGAGAAAGAGAGGGGAGAGCGGGGAGAAAGAGGGGAGAGTGGGGGAGAAAGAGGGGAAAGGGGGGGATAGAAGGAGGGGGTAGAGAGTGGGGGGAAATAGGGGAGTAGGAGAAGAGGGGATAGTGGGGTGACCTAGGGGAGAGGGGGAAGATGGGAGAGTGGGGGGGAAGAGGGGAGAGTGGGGGAGAGAGAATTTGGTTCGCAGATAGGTTCTCTTCTAACTTAGGACATAGGCTACGAACATATTATTAGTCATCATCATAATCATCGCCGTTTTCCATCAATGCGATAAAACACCCAATGTGCGTAAAATTTCGTACGTAGATAGGTTATCCAGCAACTTACGACTTAAACTTTAATTCATCATCATCACCACCGTTTTGCATCAGTGCAATAACAACTGTGACAAACTACCCCATTGGCATGCAATTTGGTATTTTTATAGCTTATACCCCAACTTACACATAATACACAGTGGCCGTGAAATAGTACCTTAATTTGCATGAAATGTAGTATGCAGATAGTTTAGAGACACAATATAGGCTACAAGTCATCATCATCACCATCACCATCACTGTTTACCTGTCCATCAGTGCGATAATAACTGTGAAAAGCTACCTAACTTCAGTATTTTCTCTGACAGAATGTTACAAGTCGTATCTAACAGCCACCGCCCTATAGGTTTTACAATGTGAAACCCGGGTGAAACCGCGGGGCGCCGCTAGTAATATAATAATAATAATTCAGCCTGTAACTAACTGTCCCACTACTGGCCAAAGGCCTCCCCTCACTTTCGTGAGGAGGGTTAGGCCATAATCCACCACGGGGACCTGGTCCGGACTAGTGGATAACATGCTTCCGAAATAATTCTGAGGCATGTTGGTTTCCTCTTAATGTTTTCCTTCACTGAAAAGCGAGTTATAATTACATACATAATATTATGTAAATAAAGAAGAATACCCACAAGCAACACATTGGTATGCACCCGCACTGGGATGTAAACTGGCCACCCTTCGTTTAGGACGTTCGCCCACTAGGCTATCACCATAAATGAAGAAGCAAATATTTCTAGCTCCGGAAACATCTCAAAAACAAGCGCCTCGAGAAGCTATCGCAGCTCGGCATCGACCGTATAGTAGACCTGCAGTTCGGCAGCGGTGAGGCGGCATACCATGTCATACTGGAGCTATACGACCGGGGCAATATCATGCTCACCGACTGCAACTGGATGATATTGAACGTACTCAGGCCTCATGTTGAAGGAGACAAAATCAGGTAACACATAGTTAATAGATAGAGGTGTTACTTTACAGCAACTCGTAGACACAAAGACAACAAATAGGTCTTATGTAAGTAGAGACTAGAGACCTAACGTAGTAGTAGCAAAATTGAGATATCTAATTGTCTTTCTGTGAGAAGATATAACTAAAAATATAAATATTGTCTTTCTGTTAAAAGGATTAAAACTAAGAGAGTTTATAATAGTGGTATCATATTTTTATCCTTCCATACCCTATATTATTACCTACTAAAATATTATACTCGTAATGTGAAAATATGTGTAAGTTTGTAACTTCGAAAAACTGAAATAATTTTCATGACATATAGGTTTATTTCTTTAGTTAGATATTTTTTTAATCATCATTTTGGGTGAAGACACAACACTGTTAGTTTTTATATAATAGTGAAACAATATTATTTGTACAAAGTTTATAGGCTCAAAAAGCTTGAAATAATAAATTGAGAATTAAAATGAAAATAAAGCTGGTACTATTATGATCATTCCAGATTTGCAGTCAAGGAAAAGTACCCACTAGACAGAGCTAAGACGAGCTACGAGGCACCGTCCAGTGAAGCTCTAAAGGAAATACTCTCAAAGGGCAGGCCTGGGGATAATCTTAAAAAGATACTTAATCCTAACTTAGGTAAGGACAATTTGGGACATAGATATACAAATATACGGAATAGGGTAAGTGCCCACTGTCCAACTCAAAATAAACAAGTGTGAAGAAATAGTTACGAAGAGTATTATGATCCCACAACAGCAATCAAATAACAAAACCAACTGCATTATATTTTTTTAATTCACCTCATCAACATAGTGAAGCAATAAGATGAAAAATTATTATGTAACTTAGAATTTTGAAATTATCTGTTTACTTCACCTTGCTCTGAACTCATAGTACTTTTTCCTCTTTACAGAATATGGTTCCTCGATTATTGACCATGTACTCCTAGAGAATGGTCTGACGGGCAACATGAAGATAGCCAAGGAGCCCGGGAAAGGGTTCAATATAGAAGAGGACATAGAACGGCTGGCGACAGCACTGAAACAGGCTGAGAAACTGCTCGACGATGCTAGGAATCAGGTTGCTAAGGTATACATTTTAGGGCTTTTCACTAGTTTTCATATAGTGCATATTTTATGATGACGATTCTTCAATTGGAGACAATAATTTACTTCTGTTAAAAAGATCCCCCTGTCTACCATAATAGACCCTATTAGATTCTTTCCCCTAACAGTCTCCCTTTCACTCCCCCTAAATCTACACCCCATTTCTCCCCACTCCCCCTCCCCTTCTTATACACGACACGGTCCTCCCTCTCTCCCCCCCAAAATAGATCACCCCTCCTCTGCCCCCTGATACATCTCCCCCTCCCCCCTAATAGACACACTAAACATGATACCATTTCCAACTACCAGGGCTACATAACACAAAAGAAGCAGGAGCGTCCCAATCCTGAGGGCGGAGAGCCCACGTACCTCCTCACCAATGTGGAGTTCCACCCGATGCTGTACCGGCAGCTCCGCGACCATACCTACGCGGAGCATGAGACGTTCGACCGAGCGGTAGACGAGTTCTACTCCGCTTTGGAGGGACAGAAGATTGACATGAAGGTACGAGATTGACCAAATAGTAGACATGTCTGGTAGGAGGACAGGCGGCTTACTATCCGAGGCCAAGACTCATTTTGGCTCACTGCTCCATCTAATTAATGTGTATTGTCTTTCAAATGAGGTAGAAAAAAAAATCTATCCAGTGTCTTGTTGGTTTTTCATGATGGGTCTAAATCTTACTCAGCGCAAGCCAATTTGTACTCTACGTGGATTGATAACCGGCGATATTACGCTGCCTGATTTTGACCGAGCATCCAACTCATCCGAAACCTTGCACCACTCTTCCAGACCGTGCAAGTGGAACGCGAGGCCATGAAGAAGCTGTCCAACGTGCGCAAGGACCACGACAAGCGCGTGACGGAGCTGTCGCTGGTGCAGCTGCAGGACCGCCGCGCCGCCGAGCTGATCGCCAGGAACCGGGCGCTGGTGGAGCGCGCGCGGGGCGCCGTGCAGGCCGCCATAGCCAACCAGGTGGGGAGTGGGGGATAGGTGATAATGCAGGCTGGGTAGACGACACTCTAGCCTAGGTAGACGACACTAGCCTAGGTAGATGACACTCTAGCCTAGGTAGACGACACTAGCCTAGGTAGATGACACTAGCCTAGGTAGACGACACTAGCCTAGGTAGATGACACTAGCCTAGGTAGACGACACTAGCCTAGGTAGATGACACTAGCCTAGGTAGACGACACTCTAGTCTAGGTAGACGACACTAGCCTAGGCAGATGACACTAGCCTATGTATAGATGACACTCTAGCCTAGGTAGACGCCACTCTAGCCTAAGTAGATGACACTAGCCTAGGTAGACGACACTGGCCTAGGTAGATGACCTTCTAGCCTAGGTAGATGACCTTCTAGCCTAGGTAGATGACCTTCTAGGCTAGGTAGATGACCTTCTAGCCCAGGTAGTTGACATTAAAGCCTATTATAATGAAAAGCAGTACACTAGTAAGTCAGCATAACACTCCGTCTGCTCTTCCAGATGTCCTGGGACGACATCAAACTCCTAGTGAAGACGGCGCAAGACAACCGAGACCCCGTGGCCTCCTGCATCAAGCACCTGAAGCTCGCCACCAACCACATCAGCCTGCTGCTCACCGACCCCTACCGGCAGGGGGATGAGGACGATGATGATGAGAAGGGTGATCACCAGAAGGGTGATGATGATGACGATGGCGCCGAGAGGCTAGAGCCCATGATGGTGGACATCGATCTGTCGCTCACTGCCTACGCTAATGCTAGAAGGTGAGATTTTGTTTTTAATTAGCTACACCACGCGGTGTTACCCGCTGTTTTCTTAATAAAAAGTAGCGAATGTGCTAGTCCAGGGTGTTAGCTAACTCCACACCAAATCTCATCAGAATTGGTGCAGCCGTTTGAGCGTGAAGTGAGAAACATACAAACGCGCAGGCAAACTTTCGCCTTTATGATTTTAGTAGGATAGTCTACGCTGCTGAGACCACCTAGCGTTGCTAATGTAAGGGAGTGGTATCCTGGAGGATTGAAGAAAAGGTCAGAAGAAGAGGAGAGGTGTGAAGAGGTCAGTTGGCAGGCCACCTGATAGATGGGAGGAGGATATCGTCTGTATACTGGATCGTACATGAGAGAGGGAGGCTCAGGGCCGAAGAATATGACTCCATAAAGAAGAAGCATACATTATATCCAAAAGTGGATCGAAAATGCTGATATTGACAATGATGGTGATGATATAAAGGCTGATGACGATGATGATTCTATTCAGGTACTACGACCAGAAACGCAACGCGGCGAAGAAGCAGCAGAAGACGCTGGAGTCCGCGGGCAAGGCCCTGAAGAGCGCCGAGCGGAAGACCAAGCAGACCCTGAAGGAGGCGCACACGGTCAGCAGCATCATCAAGGCGCGCCGCACCTACTGGTTCGAGAAGTTCTTCTGGTTCATATCCTCCGACAACTATCTGGTGAGGATTGCGCTTCTGTCGAGTCGAAGTGAAATCATTCATTGTAAATAGTCTACACTAATATTATAAAGAGGAAAACTTTGTTTGTTTGGTTGTAATGAATAGGCTCCGAAACTAATGAACCGATTTGAAAAATTATTTCACTGTTGGGAAGCTATGCTATCCCCGGTACACATAGGCTACCTTTTATCCCGTAAAAATTAACGGTTCCCGCGGGATAGTAGTTAACGCGGGTGAAACCGCGAGGTGCTTCTAGTAGGGGATAAAGAAGTAGCTTGGCTAGTAAACCCAGACGGTCTTACCACAGAAGTTTAGACCAGAGTTGAACAGATGAGTCTAAATATTTTCTCCACAAATCTACGTCTAATCCTCGCTTTTTCTAATTCAATAACAAATTGACTACTTAAATAATTAGGTATACCAGGATTTAAATTTTAGTAACTTATGTTTAACTCTAGTCTAAACTTTTGTGGTGAGACGTCTCGAGTTTAGGCTCGTGATTCGTCTAGACGAGTCCAGTAACGAGGGTCAGGAGACGGATAGTGGAACATTTACGCTTTATATCAGTTTCTGACTATCAATAACGTGTCCAGGTGATAGCCGGACGCGACCAGCAGCAGAACGAGCTGCTGGTGAAGCGGCACCTGCGCGGCGCGGACGTGTACGTGCACGCGGACGTGAGCGGCGCCGCGTCCGTCGTGGTCAAGAACCCCGCGGCCGCGCCCGTGCCGCCGCGCACGCTCGCCGAGGCGGGCCACGCCGCCGTCGCGTACAGGTACACTATACAAGAACCCCGCGGCCGCGCCCGTGCCGCCGCGCACGCTCGCCGAGGCGGGCCACGCCGCCGTCGCGTACAGGTACACTATACAAGAACCCCGCGGCCGCGCCCGTGCCGCCGCGCACGCTCGCCGAGGCGGGCCACGCCGCCGTCGCGTACAGGTACACTATACAAGAACCCCGCGGCCGCGCCCGTGCCGCCGCGCACGCTCGCCGAGGCGGGCCACGCCGCCGTCGCGTACAGGTACACTATACAAGAACCCCGCGGCCGCGCCCGTGCCGCCGCGCACGCTCGCCGAGGCGGGCCACGCCGCCGTCGCGTACAGGTACACTATACAAGAACCCCGCGGCCGCGCCCGTGCCGCCGCGCACGCTCGCCGAGGCGGGCCACGCCGCCGTCGCGTACAGGTACACTATACAAGAACCCCGCGGCCGCGCCCGTGCCGCCGCGCACGCTCGCCGAGGCGGGCCACGCCGCCGTCGCGTACAGGTACACTATACAAGAACCCCGCGGCCGCGCCCGTGCCGCCGCGCACGCTCGCCGAGGCGGGCCACGCCGCCGTCGCGTACAGGTACACTATACAAGAACCCCGCGGCCGCGCCCGTGCCGCCGCGCACGCTCGCCGAGGCGGGCCACGCCGCCGTCGCGTACAGGTACACTATACAAGAACCCCGCGGCCGCGCCCGTGCCGCCGCGCACGCTCGCCGAGGCGGGCCACGCCGCCGTCGCGTACAGGTACACTATACAAGAACCCCGCGGCCGCGCCCGTGCCGCCGCGCACGCTCGCCGAGGCGGGCCACGCCGCCGTCGCGTACAGGTACACTATACAAGAACCCCGCGGCCGCGCCCGTGCCGCCGCGCACGCTCGCCGAGGCGGGCCACGCCGCCGTCGCGTACAGGTACACTATACAAGAACCCCGCGGCCGCGCCCGTGCCGCCGCGCACGCTCGCCGAGGCGGGCCACGCCGCCGTCGCGTACAGGTACACTATACAAGAACCCCGCGGCCGCGCCCGTGCCGCCGCGCACGCTCGCCGAGGCGGGCCACGCCGCCGTCGCGTACAGGTACACTATACAAGAACCCCGCGGCCGCGCCCGTGCCGCCGCGCACGCTCGCCGAGGCGGGCCACGCCGCCGTCGCGTACAGGTACACTATACAAGAACCCCGCGGCCGCGCCCGTGCCGCCGCGCACGCTCGCCGAGGCGGGCCACGCCGCCGTCGCGTACAGGTACACTATACAAGAACCCCGCGGCCGCGCCCGTGCCGCCGCGCACGCTCGCCGAGGCGGGCCACGCCGCCGTCGCGTACAGGTACACTATACAAGAACCCCGCGGCCGCGCCCGTGCCGCCGCGCACGCTCGCCGAGGCGGGCCACGCCGCCGTCGCGTACAGGTACGCTTCATGCTAGCAGTTGCCGTGCTCAGTCTTGAACGGGACTGGATCTCGAGGACCGCTGCCGGAACTCCCCGATAGAGATTTGGCAACCGAGAGATAGTGGTCCAGCAGTAACTTTTGAACGATATCCGGGTTCCACACTAATTACTTTTCGTAAACTACGTGCGGCTTTTCATCGCTCTACGCTTCGGATGGCGCGATAAGCCGTCGGCGCCGGTTGTTTACGATTGACGCAGTCACGTTAAGCCACGTGCCACGCAGCTAACGAAGCCTACATAGCGTCCGTCGGTTCCAGCGTGGCCTGGGAGGCGAAGGTGCTGACCCGCGCGTGGTGGGTGCAGGCGGCGCAGGTGTCCAAGTCCGCGCCCACGGGGGAGTACCTCAGCACGGGGTCCTTCATGATCCGCGGCAGGAAGAACTACCTGCTGTGCGACCAGCTGCACTTCGGGTTCAGCTTCATGTTCCGGGTGAGATGGGAATGTGTACGGGGGAGTTGGGAATGTGTTCGGTGTAAGATGAGAATAGACGTTAGTTGGTACAGATGTTGGAATGGCAATGGATTACTGTTCGGGGTGTGTTGGGAAATGTGTGGTGACATGGGAATTGGTAACGTTGGCCTCTGTGACGTTAGTGGGTTAGCTGACTGCGAATAGTGAAGGTTCGAGTTCTAAATCTATTTAAACACTCGTCAAATGCTACCTCGCATTATATCAGTCGAGATAGTGACCAATGCCTGCCTATTTCACAGTATAAAAAAAAATGGTACAATATCTTTCTTTCAGTTGGAAGACAGCTGCATAGAGAGACACCGCGACGAGAGGAGGCCTATCGCGGCAGACGACGCCAGCGACGCCGCCTCCGTGCAAGAGGAGGAGATACCAGTGTCTGATGATGGTGAGGACTAGTGGCTGGTACCCTGGTGGAGGACTTCCGTGCAGGGACCGGAAGACCTCGAGATACTGGTCTGATGAGATACCGAGTTTGGAGACAATTACCTTCCTCCAATACATAGTGACATCGAGCAAACTCAAGACGGCACTCAGAGCTGATATTGAGCCATAGAATACGTTATATCGCAATAAAGTGTAGTTAGCGCGGTCAAAGTCAAAGTCAAAAGTCGTTTATTTCCCTTTTTTCTGTCCACAGACGAATCAGACAAAGAAGACGATCAGCCCCAAACCGCACTGCGCACAATCGCAGAGGAACCAGCCTCGCAGAATACGGAAATCAGCACAGAAGTCCACATTCAAAACCAGAAGAACGCAGCGCTCACACTAAACGACACAGAAGACATTCAGAACAATGAAGAAGTTACTAAAGTCGTCAGGAAAGGTGAAGAAGTGATACAGAACGACACGGGAGAGCTGAAGGTGGAAGAAGGTCAGGACAGCGACTCCTCAGACGAGGAGTTCCCCGACACGCATATCAAAGTGGACCATGGAACGGGACAAGTCACCATGCAATCCAAAAATAGAACCATATCAGAAGTATCGGATAGAAGTAAGTACAAACACAAAATGCAAAAAAACTAATGTCTAATTTTTGTCCATCCCAAAGTTGTCTATAAAAAATTGCTAGCGGAGGCCGGCACTATTTCATTTGACAAACAAACTACCATTCTTTCTACTAATAATGCGAAAGTTTGTGTGCCTGCGTGTGTGTGTATGTGTCTGTTTGTCCTCTCTAAGAAATAAACGGATTATGAGAAATTATATTTTAGAAGATCCTGGAATAGAAATAGAATACTTGTTATCTTGTAAAAACTTACAGTTCCCGTTGGATAATATCGAAAGCGAGTGAAATCGCGGGGCGCAGCTAGTGTAACACATACTGTGTCATTAACAGGTGACGACAAGCCGCTCTCGTTCCCCTCCCTACCGAAGAAGGCCGGGAAGAAGCCGCCGAAGCAGCAGGAGCAGAAGAAGGAAGAAGAGAAGAAGCCCAGCAAGCGCGGCATGCACGGGAAGATGAAGAAGATAAAGGAGAAGTATAAGGACCAGGACGACGAGGACCGGGAGCTGGCTATGGCGATGCTACAGGTGACCATTTAAAATAGACTAGCTGCGCCCCGCAGTTTCACTCGCGCCACATAATTATGGAAAATAAAATTTAATTTAACAACACCTATAGCTATTTGTGAAAGGTTGGCGTAAGTTTTTTATTTATGAACCGATTTACATGAAACAAATACTAAATGTTAAGTGAAGCTTACCACAAGGTATTACTGAAAACCACATGTAAATCGGATAAGTCGCTTCTGAGATTAGCGTGCACAAACGCACAGACAAACAAAAATCATTGTTTTGGGTGCTATTTGCGTTGATAAAGGTCCCAATAATATTGTTTCTCATATATCATGTTACAGACAGCGATCCGTTACATTTTAGTTATATATTTTTATTGTTTTATAATTTCTCGTTAAATTCGTTATATTCTTGATGTCTATACAGTATGAGTGTTGGAGTCTTCAGAGGGGTGAAATATAAACATTTGTATCTGTATTTATTTCTTCTATTTAAACTATACGCGTATCAGTCGAGGAGTTAATGCATTTGGGATTTCAGTCGGCGAAAGAAGAGAAGGACTCTAAGAAAGCGCTGAAGAAAGCCGCCAACAAGGGTGGCAAGTCGAAAGCCAGCCAGCGCGGGCCCAAGATCCCGCAGCCGGCGCCGCTCATACTGGAGGCGGAGTCCGACGGGGAAGAGCCGGAGCCCGAGGTATGGGCCCTGGGAGCATCCCCTGAACACTCGACGCAGAAAATTGCAAAAAATATAGATTTTTTAAATTTAAATATGGTATATTTGAGTTTAAAGTTGTTTTTCTCGCTAATATCTAATAGGACGGCCACAATTCATAGTACATATATTATATTCAATGTATTCAAATAGCCTATTGTTGATGCTGTGTATACAGGGTGTATCGGCAAGGTGTAGTAATATTGAAATGTGGGTATGTGTACCTGGTGATGAATCATTTGCCAGGGTACTAAAACCTGAAATCGATAATCGATTTTTTCACTCAAATTGACAAAATAACTAAATATTACAACCCTAACATGATACGGATGACGTCACGTTACGCCGGTCACACAACGCTTGCGCGATGCAGGATTTCTTAGAAACGGCCCTGGCGCCATCTAGTAATTTTTGGTGGAACTTTTACCACAACTTTACTTCTACACCTAGTTTTGTTTGAGTAATGCCGCCGGCTAGAGGTGTACAGTCTTACCCAACTTATATGGTGCGTCGTGAATCTTCGTTCGCGCAGAAAATAAAGTATGGTCCGAAGATTAACGAAAGAATGCTTAACACTTACAATCAACCTAAGATCACTATTATAAGGTTCATAATACACTGCAGCTGTTAGTTCCATCTCACTCATGCCACGCGGCGATCGCTAAGATGGCGGCGGCTGCCGACCAATAGCGGTCAATAGCATTTCCCGCGCTTTGAAAATTCATCTTCTGCGCAGGTAGAACTGCGATGTGCAACAGCTGCAGTGTATTATGAACCTTATAATAGTGATCTTAGGTTGATTGTAAGTGTTAAGCATTCTTTCGTTAATCTTCGGACCATACTTTATTTTCTGCGCGAACGAAGATTCACGACGCACCATATAAGTTGGGTAAGACTGTACATGTTAGCCTATGCCTCAAGTTCACTGACATTGCCCAGCTGATAACTAGGGTTGAACGATGGTTAGTTTCGCAGCAAACTTTGACGTGTAATAATTCATTACCGTAACTACTTACAGATTTATAGTACCTCCAGACTACTTCGAAATATGTATGTGTATGCGTAGTTTCAGTATTACTACACCTTGCTGTTACACCTTATACGCGGATTTTCAATCTCATCTAGTAAATGTCTCTCTCTCATCTCACGTCACGTCATCTCATTTCTATTGTCAATCTTACTCAATGAGTTATGGAATCCGATTATAGTAAAGACATTGTGCCGTCAGACGGAGCAGCCGGAGCCCCCGGGCGCCGACGCGGACTCCGCCCTGCTGTGCCAGCTGACGGGCAGCCCGCTGGCGGAGGACGAGCTGCTGTTCGCGGTGCCCGTGGTGGCGCCCTACAGCGCACTGCACAACTACAAGTCAGTACAAACCTAGGGCGGCCTATATAACGGCAGTAAATATATGTCCAGTCTAGCACTAGTCTGGACACATAGTCGCCTAGTCACTTGTACCCCTAGTGAGTTTTTACGAGCTCGACATAGTATGCAATTATGCATCAACTAGCGCCTTTGTATGAAGATCCTGTACTGCGCCCCTACCGACGCGTTTATGAACAATAAATCTTTGTATTTTTACTAGAAGCGGTTTCACCCGCGTTAATTAATATCCTGCGGGAACCGTTTAATTTTAACGGAATAAAAAGTAGATTATGTTAGTAAGGGCGAATATAGCTTTCCAATGGTGAAAGAATTTTCGAAATCAGCACAGCTGTTTTTGGGTTTATTCATTACAAACATACATACAAAAAAACAAATCTTTCCTCTTTATAATAGTAGTGTATATTTAGATTTTTGGTTCATAAATGCGCCGGTAGGGGCGCTGTACAGGATCTTCGTACAAAGGCGCTAGTTGACGCGTACTAAGAACTCGCACTAGTGGTACTGGTTGACGTCACGTCACGTGTCGCAGGTACAAGGTGAAGCTGACGCCGGGCAGCAGCAAGCGCGGCAAGGCGGCCAAGACCGCCGTGCAGGTGTTCCTGCGGGACAAGGCCGCCTCGCCCCGGGAGCGGGACCTGCTCAAGGCGGTCAAAGTGCGTACCGACCCCGTCGGCACAGGGTGGACACTCCACACAAACGGCTGATTCGAACAATAGACAAGCGATAGAAGTTCTTAAACTTTCGCGAACAGGAAACATATTAACTAGCTAAACACGGGTCGAGGTATGTCAAAATTATATATTTTGATATTTGTTTGTGCGCGAATTAGACCCGTTTTTAGCTAGTTAATAAAAGACAAGCGAAACTACGCGTCGTCCGCGTTGTACCGAGTGTGTACTCAAAAGTAACTCAACCTCGTTCAAAATGTCAAATAAACTCCCGATCGTGCTATCTCGCTCTAATTTAAAAATAGCGAGAGTGCCCCTTCTTCTAAGGTGTTAGGTGTTCTGTACCATCGGCTAGGGAACCGCGTCCCCGCCGGTCGATCCACGGCGATCTGGATCGGGCTCACATTGGACGATAACGGTAAGAGGCCGTCCATTTAATCGCGTGAGTCTTGAAACTGGGGGGGTATCAAAAATCAAAAAATATCACAAGGGGGAACGAAAACTTCGAAAACTGGAAACTTCCTGATTCACTCTCGCTCTGTCTCTTTCTATTCCCCCTCCCCAGGAGCGTTGAACGTTTAACGCAACAGTGCTTTCTTACGCCCTCCATGGTAGAGCTAAACGTTTAACGCGACCTTGTTGGAAGACGCAAAAGAAGTTTCACTTCAATATTAAAAACATTTGTTCCCAGGAGGAGAATGTCGCCCGCAACTTCCCCGGCAAAGTGAAACTGTCCGCCCCGCAGCTGCATAAACACAAGAAATAGCAACATGTCACGTGAGTTGGCTGAACCAAAACACTCTTTATTATATTGATTAATTAGGTCGACAATCCACTGAGAAGACGACGCGATAGATTTTGATATTATATTGACATTGTTATACTCGTAATTATAAAATAAATCTTCCAAAGGAGGTCAAGGCTTTTCTTTTAGTGGTACTTCTATACGATGCTAGATCGTATGATACGGAGTGTGACGATGAGCCGGTTGCGAAGCGTGAGGCTGCAGGTTCCATTCCCGTACAGGGCAAAAATTCAATAGGAGATATAGTATAGATATAGATAGATTTGTTAGCTTTAGATATCATAATAATATCTAACATGTTTATCTATCTATCAATGTCACTGAAGTGATATATTCATACACCAAATAATACTTTTTAATTCAGATCCAAGGAACCCGTAATTAAATACTATGTAGTACTAAAATTAAGTTAACATAGGAATATTCTCCTGATCGTCTAAGCTAACTAGTAGTCTATTCGTCTTCCTCTTCCTCCTCTTCCCCTCCGAAGCCCTCCCCCTCCCCGGGCAGCTCGGGGGGTGGGGGCGGCGGTAAGTGCGCGATACGGTACGCCTGGAACAGGATCGCTTGTTAGCTTGGGTACACTTGTTAGTTAGGGTACCACTTGTTAGTTAAGGTACCACTTGTTAATTAAGCGAACCACTTGTTAGTTAGGGTCCACTTGTTAGCCTAAAGTTTTTTACAGTTTACGACTAGGAAATTAGATTCGCGACAGTGAACCTTACCGCAACCTCTTAAAGTTAGTTTTCGAGCGCTCACCTCCTCATCCGCGAAGGTGGGGTCTGCCATCTCCATGACCTCAGGGCCGACCGCGTACTCGTCCCGGGGCCGCGGCAGCTGCATGGGGCTGTAGCTCGGGGGCTGGTACTTGAACCCCCAGCCCACGTACATGCATTCAGACTTTCTGGAAATATATTCACAGTTGCTCCATAGATAGTTTTTATTTTTTACTGTCTGCTTTGGGTCGGCAACGGGAAAACATAATTTGATTGATATCACTTTTTCAACTGACGGTACTTTGCACGAGCGGTCGAGTCGGCTACTACTAAAATGAAAGGTGGCAACTCAACCGCATGGGCGAGATTATTGCGGTCGAGTTGATAACCAACTCATAAGTACGATAGAATGATGCAGAAACTTACCAAGGTTACCTAAAAAATAATCATTTTTTCCATGGGTTATTCTGAGGGTAGCAAGGCGACATTATCTAAAACCATTGTCACTTGAAGTGGTCGGGTTATTTATTCTATTTTCTTTTTTCAGATAATTAAAAGTTTGTCGAGTCGATACTGGCCTAACACTGTTCAGTTGTTATTGAGTGATGATGAACAAATAAAAATGATAATTACTATTTTTTTTAGTAGGCCCATAATGAGAGCATCAAAGTTCATAAACTTTTTCCCGTTCTAAATTAGTATCAGAGGATGATCACTCACTTCCCATTAGTAGCATAAGCGACCGCCCCGGGCCAGACGCTACTCCTCATGACGGCCACGGCGCGGTCCGGAGCCAGGATCGAGCTGACGCGGGGCACCCACGCGCTCAGCCCCTCAACCCGCTGGTCTTCCGACAGAGGCGTGAAAAGGGGGGGCCCGGACTCCGGCTCGACAGGTGGGGGGCCCTCGTCCTCTTCTTCCTCCACCCCTTCTTCCTGTTATAGGATACGTCGAGAGATTTGGAACTGGTCGGAAGAACAGTGGTAACTGTGTTTTTAACCAATCCTGGTGACTGTACGTAGTTATAGGTAACTACAGCGACTTCGTCCTCGCTGACTAGAGTGAAAAGTACGAATTTCTGAAAGAAAGGCACTCCTGAAAAGATTGGGATCGGTGAGAAGTGATGGAATTGGAAACCAACCATGTCAGCATTGGGGTTCCACCACAGATTCCGGCCCTGCGGCAGGATGTGGCGCCCGTGGTGCACCCAGTACGTCAGGTTGGGGTCCAGCAGGTCCTTCAGCGTGTGCCCCTGGTAGAACGGGTTCGGGTTGAAGCTCATGTCACCTGGAAGGGGCAGGAATTGGACCTTGATGTCAGATGTTTGTCAGACCCATAAAGGTGGTGAAGAAACACACATTCCCGAGAATTATTCCGGAAGTGAAGTGATCGCATGTGGCAGATTATAGCGTAATCCTCCTCGCGAAAGTGAGAAGAAACCCTTGCAGATCTGGGTTGTGATGATGAAAGGCCTCATATTCCTTTCAATTGAGAACAACCAGAACCGACAGCTAAGGTTGTAGTGCGAAACACGGCACTGCTATCCAATCGAGGATGAAGTGGTGTTGAGTATATGGGAGCATAAAATACTTCGCCTCACCCATCCCCTCTTCCATGTCGAGGTCCTCTTCCTCCTCCCCCGAGCCGTACGTGTAGAACCCCTGGGGGGAGACGGAGGTGGCGGAGTGGATGCGAGCGAGCTGCGCGCGCAGGTAGTTGCGCTCCGTCCCCTCGAACGGGGGGAATGTGAGGACCTGAACGCGGAATAATGTTCAGTAGTGATACAGTCACTGCATGGCTGAATATGACTTCCAATACTGCCTCGTGGCGGTGCTGACATGCGCAACTGACGCCTGGCGCAATGGTCAAATGCAATGGATCTCTATAATTAAAGTGACGAAATTTCTTGATGGTTGGTGCGATAGTTACGAAATAAATATCGAGATGCACTTGTTAAATTGCAAATTCTTGAGCTATTTAGTTGAGGCTTGATCGTAGATAACTATGAGCACAGATCTCGGAGAAATCAACATTATCTATCAACTTTATTGACGTCAATAATTGTCTTCTATTAGATTTATGGACCGATTTTTAATAGGGACCTAAGAAAACTTCATGCCAGAGGTTCCACAGCACAATTTACCAAAGCATTTACCTCTGCATCCAAGTCCCCGGTCATGCAGCGGACGGTGAGTCGGGCGACGCGAATTTGGCTCGGTGTGAGGTCCGGCAGACACACCCACGGCTCGCCCGGATTGTTGCACACATAGAACACCTGTTATCAGATGTCACATGATGGATTTCACCCTTAGAAAGCATGTTTACGCTTCATTAGGGCCGAGTCCATTTGCTAGCATGGGAACGCATTCTTCCACAAAGTGTAATAGCACAAAATCGCATCCTGAACGACAAGGAGTAAGTAGATATCTACGGTCGGCCTGAACATCTTTTTCTTTGAATTTTCTATACTACGAAAAATATTTATGTTACGCGGATATAAAAGGAATTAGAAAATTAGGACATGGACAGAGACTTCTTAAGCCGGTTGTACAAAGCAAAACAAAAGTGTGGTTCCCTGCAAATGCGGTTTAACAATCAGAGACGTGAAAAAAGAGAAGTATCTCAATGCGAAATGACAAACGATCTACAGACAGTTCTTGTGTTGCAACAACCTTCTTATTGACGCCCTGTCCAGGGCGCTCCACCGGGACGGGCGCAGGCGGCAGCCACGTCGACACGGGCTCCGGCGGCAGCTTCGGGGGCACAGGGTCCTTGGACTTCACCTCTTTACCTTCACCTTCACCCACTGAAATAGGTGCAGTGTTTTCACACAGACAAGCAGAAATTGATGCTATTGAAGCATGCACTAGTATTCTGACACCTGGAGCCTACACTAGCTCTGATAACAGGCAGCAGGTCAACTTACTCATCTCCTTCTGTTCTTCTGCCACTTCAGCCGGGGCTTCGTCTAAGCCCTCGCCTTCGCCAGGCATGTCCTTCATTTCAAATTCCTGTAAAAATGTACTTAAAAGGTATTATAAAGCTTCTGCTTTTCCAAACACTTCAGGTCTAGGTCTTCACCACAGGTGCCTTGCAATTTCAGTGCAAACTGAGTATTGAGTATTGACGTAAAGATGCCGCAAGAATGGCGCAAACAAAGCTGCGTCTCCATCCCCATTCATTGTCCACAAGCCACGAATTTGAGGTGTGTCTACTCGGTCTACCGATTTCCAATTAGCAATACAAAAGATTTATGTTACCTACAGTGTAAGTGGCATTACCTACCCTGATTCTCCTATCAAGCTCTTCAATCGTGATATCGGTCTCAGCCACGTAATAGTTAGCTTTCGTGCCGTATATCTTGCCGAAAAATCTGAAATTTGAAATAATATAAACATGGTCAAGCTAGGAAGATATTACGTCATACCTACCTACCATGACAATACCACAGCGGCAGTGAATAGCGATATGAGGACCGGTACCCTGAGACCTTTATCTTGGCCTTAAAGCTTGTATCATCTATACTCGTACTCGTATGCTTGGTGATCAAACGAACTTACCTGTAAATGATGTTCGATCATAATTATATGAAGACCTCATCCTTCCATGATATGTTGTTTATGATGCCCAAAGTCCATTGAACATGAGGCTCCTCTACGGAACCAGGCCGGAACCTTGCAGGATCTCTCGAAACCCTGCCGCGCGCTGACTAACCTGACAGAAGCAACTGGTTCCTTGATCGCGAGCATGTTGAGGGCGATGTAGACCGCGTAAGCTTCGCAGTCTGGGAGGCCGTAGCCAGCCTGTTTTAGATACAAAGGGTTATTATATAAGATTGCGTTCTGCACCGAGTTCCTTGAAAGAATAACTCGGTATGGGAAACCATGACCATGAATGACTCTAGTATCAGCGCAGCTTAGCATTAACGTAGCCTAATTCAATTTCTAGTTCTTAAAACTGTTCTACTGCAGAATACGTTTCTTTTGCTTTGCTTTTCTTTAACGAAGTACAAACCTCACGAAAGTAATAATTATGCTCGATGAGATCAGCTATCCTCGGCTTCAAGTTCTCCTCTTCCAAGTCAAGCTCTTGCTCCTCTTCTCCCATTTCTTCTCTCTTCTGGGACTTTTCCGCAACCAGCTGAACAAGAACCTACTATTATGCCGTGTCTCTGGAAGTCTAGAACCCCCGTAGTTTGCACGATACCAAGGGGCTGCATGTTCCGTAAACCTCCTATGGTTCATTTTGAGCTTACAGCGAGCGTAGCTTCTTGACTACAAACACAAGTCAACAATCGTCTCCGAACCTATTGGTCCTTTAGTAATCGTCTCACTTTAAATCACAGGTTTTTATGCCTAAGTAAGTATTTGTAGTTAAGCTAACGGGGTCTACACATTAGTTGATTTATCCTAAAGCCGTGGGATCACATCTTGTATTGGTAGCAGCAGTACCATTCCTATCCACATGGAAATAAGCACTGGAGTGGCCTGGCCTATCCCGCCGTACTTGTACCAATAGCTTCCTGTTGTAGACAGCCGATCTCTTAAAACGACTAACCCTGAACATCTCATCGACTCTCCTGACCACTGCCAGCTGCTTCGGCGAGAGATAGGCATCGTTGAGGAGGTCGAAGTTGGGTCGAAACTTCTCCTGCTTCACCTCCCAGGAGTACTGCTCCAGGTTGTCCACCACGTCCGGGGGCTTCTGGGTGAGGATCTTGTGGACGATGTCTACTAGGTGGTCGTATCTGGGGGAGTTGGTGATGATGGATTTCGAATTTGTTTTTGAAGAATGAGGTTGCTAGCCTCTCTCAAAGCTTACGAAGACGCCCAACCCCTGATGTGGTTTAAATTGATTTGGGCTAATTGATTGACCTTTTGTGATAGGTTTACCTACCTATAGCTAATCGATTTGAGGGCGGGAGCCGGGGCGGAAGCTGCAGAAACCCCGAAGCGGCTAAAATCTCTAGGTACAGCTATCAATATAATTAAAATCCTCCACGTCTAGATTTCTCTCCTAATGTTTTGTGAACTATGTTATTGCGAATTTTGCGTAAAAATAATAATTGTTGAAGGATAGTGTGATAAAGCTAAATATAGTTCTTACAAAGTGTCTCCAGTTGCAGCACTTTGCTGTTTCAAAAAGTTTTTGGCCAACACCAAGTCGGTGTTGAGATCGGGCATTACATTTTCTGATGCCGCTATTATATCTGGCTCTAAGAGATAACAATTAGTCATTTTAGTGTTTCTTTGTTATTCAGTATCGATTCCTTGTGATTTGTGTTCCTATAATCTGTGTGTTTTTCTATTGAAACTTGATTGAAACTAAGTTGGAAACACAAAAATCGAGCAAAAATCTGACAATAATATTGACTGTATTGACGTTCCTCCCTCGTAGTAAAGTTAACTGGGGAGGATTTATTTATTAGACTGTAGTTCTATGTATGATGTAGTGTGAAAGCATTTTCATAAATTATTTAAATTAAGTAGGTACCTCTGTAACCTGAACGCATTGATATATAAATATCGTAGCTGTCAGCTGTCACTATAATATAAACGTCAATGTCACTTTTCTTTTCTTTTCTCTCTGTCTTCCTTCCAAGCTTTCATCGAGTTTTGTTTTGTTTATTTACTTTTCATTATAAACTAAATTATTATCGTATACCAGATATTCCTTCCTTCAAATCTCAAAAGCCTAATTCTTATATGTGTAAATAAATTAAAATAAAATAAAACATCTTTTTGGCTCATAACAGACAACAGTGATCTGTAAACATAACCTCCAAAGTCATCCATAACTCTGTAGATCGGATCACTCACCTTCACAATGGCAACGAAATTCGACGCTGCCGCCTACAATTTCCGTAAGAAATGCCCCTATATCGGCAAGGACCTGCTCCGCTGGTTCCCTGGCCACATGAACAAGGGCCTCAAACAAATGCAACGCAAACTGAAGAGCGTCGATTGCGTCGTCGAAGTGCACGACGCAAGGATACCCTTCACAGGTCGAAATCCCATATTCACCAGCACACTAACAGGTGCAAAGCCTCACATACTGGTTTTAAACAAGAGAGACTTGACTGTGCCGTCGTTGCTGCAAAGGATAAAGGATCAGTTGACGGCCGAGCAAGGAGTCACGAATGTAATCTTTACAAATAGCAAGGACCAGCACTGCCGCGGTCTGAAGGCTCTGAAGCCCTTAATGGTTGACATAATCAAGGATTCGAATAGGTTCAACCGTAGCGAAGAGCTGGATTACAATGTGTTGATCATTGGAGTGCCTAATGTGGGGAAGTCATCGCTAATCAATATGTTAAGGTCCAGGAACATGAGCATTAGGCATGCGCTGCCGGTCGGAGCGGTCGCTGGGGTCACGAGGAGTCTCATGACCAAGATGAAGATCAACAACGATCCTAAAATCTTCATGTTTGATACACCGGGTAAGTAATTTTACAAATAAGTTTTCTATAACGGAGTGAAGATAGGTACTGACGAGTGTGAATTTTCAGTCAAAATGTTTACAGGATGACCTTGGGTACAGCGGTAGTCTCCACAGTAGTTGGGAAGAGCTGAACTTTTAATATTTTTAGTAAAACCAAATGTTAGATTTGTTTTCCATTCTAATGCATAGAACACTTCAAAGTGAATAGGTTACTTCTACGCAAATGTGCACTAAGTACATTTTAAAGCAAATCTAAGAATTTAAAAAGTATAATATGTAATAACATAACATTCTTATCATATTATTTTTTTCAGGTATCCTAGAGCCGTCTGTAACAAACATAGAGATGGGCTTGAAACTGGCTCTGTGCGCATCGTTGCAGGACCACCTGGTCGGCGAGGAGGCCATTGCTGACTACCTGCTGTACTGGCTGAACAGACACAGAAAGTTCAGTTACGTTCAATATATGGGCCTAGATGAGCCTTCTGATGACATCAATCAAGTAAGCGTTGGTTAAAATGTATCTAATAGAGCTAATCCCATTAATTTTTAAAATGCAAAATGTTGTTTTGTTTATTCCCACTTATTGCTGCAATGGCTGAACAGATTGTGATGTTTGTGCATAGATACTTTAGGTCTAAAATAACATACCATACTTTTTCCAGCCCAGCGAGTATTATTATAAAGCATCACCTAGAAACTTACGTAAATATGTCTAGTTTGTTGCAAGTTCCGTAGGCAATAATTAAAATTCCATGTCTCACCTCGTCTTATCATCATTTTAATCTTTCAACTCTCCCGCAGGTCCTGTTAGCCGGCGCGAAGAAATACAACCTGATCCGTGTGACGCGCGACTTCGACGGCAGCGTGCGCCAGGTGCCCGACTTCTTGGAGGTAGCCAAGACCATGATCAAGGGCTTCCGCACCGGGGAGCTGGGCAAGATGCTGCTCGACGTGGATTTGTTAAGCGACAGAGGGAAGAGGAAGAGTGAGGGAGATGAGCGAGAAAGAGTACTGGCTTAGGGGCTTTACCACTGTTTTTCTAATCTGTGTTGATACATTAATCAAAGATCCCTTGGATCTGATTTGAGCACAGATAGGTGGAATTTAGTTTTATCAATGGGGCTTTATGTCTTACATAATTTATTGCCATAGAGTCGACCCTGCAAGAGATATTGTCTCTAGTCAGATCAAATCCAAATATCATTTGGTCCAATCATATTGCGATGAGATATTATGTTCCTGTCTCAATTAGAATAGGTGTCCTAAAGTGTAAATACTAAACTCTTGTAAATATAGTTTTAAAATAATGTAAAATAGTTTTAAATACTACATAAACTTTTTATTTACAATTTGATATAAAGTATTATTCACAGTGATTCATGGTAGACGTAAAAAGTAAAAAGGTAGAGGTTACATTGTTTACATAGCTATCTATACTCCTTGGTCATTAAGAATCACGACAAGAGCCGTCATTCTTATTTATTTATTTATAAAAATAGTTGTCAATCTCAGAACCTAACCACAAAATTGCGAATACCAAAAATACATGAAAAATACTTTGAAATATGAGTTTTATTAGAATAAGTTCCATAAAAATACCAATATTATTATAATGTTTTGAGAAAATCAAGAGAAGGGGCGAGCGAGACCAGTCCAGTATGAATCCGCTCAAGTATTTCGAGACTTTTGTCAGCTCCATACAAGAGTACCAGTGGCTCATCGAACTCGCCAACCACTGCTACCCAATCGCTGAAATGGCCAAAATACATACAGCTTAACAGGAAATCACCACATACATATATACCTAAGTATCACAAAATTACCACATGGGAAAAATCGATTCCAATTACTAATCCAAAATGGTAATAACTCGATACGACTACATTCCTGTCTACGAAAAGACATCGCGGTGGAACCCCATTCCGGATTATCGAGGACGAAACAGCGTGACGAACGATTTATTTGTCGCGTCACCCACCTCCGAATCGTCTGAAACCACCGGATCCATTACTCTATCTTCAAGCACTGCTAACACGAGTATAAACAGTACTCCGTGGATAACAGACACTTCTTGGAGCTCCGGGTCCGCCGCTACCTCTCTCTCCACCTGGCCTAAGTCCACATCCACCTTAGGTGTATCCAGTACGGACTTGAGCAAAATCACGCCTCTTACATACAAAACCAAGTCCGCTTCCAATCACAGTATGGTGCTACAATCTGAGAGTTCACGTAAATCTGACAGTTCGTGGACGATGGAGACGTTCACCAGCACCGGATTGGTGCCGTCTCCTGACGCTTACATCAAAGTTGGCTACCCCTGGAGCCCAGCCTCGTACGGCACGTACCTCACTGATTCTTACCCCAGCACGTTAACCCTTATCTCACAGAAAGGGAGCATAGAAACTCTGGCAAGTCCCGCACCCCTCGTCCCAATGAACCACGCGATATTGGCGCTACAAGAAGACAATCCGTTCATAGATTGGATACTAGCCAAGCGGAAGGGATTTTTTGGCTCAAAACAATAAAAAAATTGTAAAAACAATTAAAACATTTATTCGCAACATGTATACTTATATTGTTTCTCTTATCGTCTAAACTACAATATGGAGGTATTGCACACAACCATTATTAATTATTTAAAATGTTTATCGGATACATTACATACAGTAACTGAGTGCAAGTCCCCAAATCCACATACATGCTATAAAAGTATAATTCATACTTGTTTTTTGTTTGTGTTTATATGTTTTTGTTTGTAGAATATTTTTTTGAATCCTCAAAAAAAAAAGAATAAACCAATTTTAGTTAATGAAATATTTCATTTTGAAATAAAACAAGAAAAAAAATTGCCCGGAAACCTTACGGAACGGAATGTATAAAATATTATCATCCATTTTGTATAAACACTAGATACCTACTACGAGTAGCCCCTTGACCGTACATTATTGTACAAATATAAACGTTTTTACTATAAATAAATACTTTATCGAGTGCCGTGGGATATCAAAAGTGAAACTGGTAAGAAAAATGATCGAGATAATTGAACAAAACTGTAAAAAAAAACTTTCTGACAATGCGTCGAGTATGCTTCTGTATTTTCTGTACCTAAATATAAATGCAACAAAGCGATTATGTAATTCCTGTTGTAATTACAACACCTTCTAAGTAGCTTCCGTGGAAGAATCACCACAATTTTGGCGAGACGAGCGAACGGTTTCGATCAGCCGAATGGAACTTTCAAATGGTAATTATAATGCATTATCAATGGTCGCTTTTAATAAATTTCAACGAGATTGCAACAAAGACACTTAACCGCCCCACAGGTAATACATTCCTTTTGAAAACCAGTCATTAATACGTGACAAAACGCACTCTACGCCAGGTGTCTTCATGAGATGACTTGATTTGTGTGTGTAGCATGGCGCGGAAGGCTCATTTTGCTTCTAAAAGCTTAGCACTAAAAAAGTTAATATTTCTTTTAACAGAAGGCAAGAAAGTTCGATATCCCACTAAATAGACATTATAATAATTAGTGACAACTCTAACGGCAGATCTAGGCTTTAGGCGCGTTAGCTATGCCTATAACGGCCTTGTAGTACTGGGGCTGGTCCAGAGAGTCCACCAGGAAGGAGCCGAGGTCCCACTTGGAGATGGTGCGCCCGGGACCGTTCTCGGGGTTGACGGTGACCAGGATCTCGCGGCTCGGTTCGTCTGGAACGAGTTGTTATACAGGTGAGATTTTTAACGAGGTGCGCAAGAGTACAATTTGTAGTTAAAAATCGACGTGGTGTTCTGAAAAAATATTTTTGCGTGAATGTATTCCGCTGCGTGTAATAAACATACTATGTATGGCCATATTTTGGTGAAGTTCCTACAACATAGTACAAATAGATATTTCAATTTTCATTACGATAATATTGTACTTCGAAATAACATAAGCGATTATTTAGAAACTGAGTTCGGTTGTACCAAAGAAAACTTTATCTCTTGCCTATCGGGTTCTGTAGTGGGTGGATTTATTTGCCAACAAACTGAACATAATCTAATCTGTATTGGACATTGACAAAACAATTCAAACAACTATCTGTTTACAGGAGTGCCAGCTGCGCCCTGCGGCTTCACATAGATAAATCTATCTTAGCATGGCGAGTGTGAGTTTACTGTTTACCACATAAAACATGCATATAAATCGCTTATACGCGACGGCCGCGGTTTGTTGAGTAGTCACTAGCTGCCCACCCTTCACTATTGCCCGCTATCTGAACCTTTAACTTAAACCAACCAATTTATTACGCCCGAAATTAATATTGTATCTTCTATCCAAGATTAAAATCGATCTTGGATTGCTGCCTTTCGTTCGATCGATCTCCAACCTGCGTGCCTTCTTATGAAGTACCGATCCGTGGATTGGTTTATACCCACGGATCGGTTATTGGCACGTTTGACCCTAAAAATGGATTGTGATATCAATCCCAGATAGCAAAAATTGGATTGGATTGATTATTGATCTCGGCCGTAGTCTATTATTGTCTCAATCTGGCACTAAATAAATAACAGACAGCGATACAGTACCCCTAGTATAAGTTTTTACGAGCTCATACAAAGGCGCTAGTTGACGCGACCTATGTCGACCTACTGTTCGAAACTCGCCATAATTATGACGACGACTTGTACATACAGTGATACCCACTTCCCTGTTATTTCAAAGATTGCTGGGCAAAGGCCTCCCCTCCCCTTTGTGAGGAGGGGTCAGGCCACGGGGGCATAGTCCAGACTGGTAGATGACATGCCTCCGAACTCGGACATGTTGGTTTCCTCACGATGTTTTCCTTCACCCAAAAGCGAGTGATAATTACGTACATAAAATATATTAAACAAGAAACACATTTGAACTAGCCGCCTCCGTTTTGGCAGACGAACGTCCCACTAGGCTACCACCGCTCTATACGTCTATCTGCCGGCCGAAATTAATAATCAATCCAATCCAAATTTTCTATCTGGGATTGATATCACAATCCATTTTTAGGGTCAAACGTGGCAATGACCGATCCGTGGATTGGTTTCTAAAGGCACACACATTGGAAATCGATTGAACGATAGGCAGCAATCCAAGATCGATTTCAATCTTGGATAGGAGATACAGTATTAATTTCGGCTGTATATGTTCTGCTCTATCTATACCGCTGCTGCCGAATGTAAACGGCGTTATAATATAAAAGGCTCACCGGCAATATGAGGCGGGTATACGTTGACATAGTTGAGGCCGCTGTCCTTCAGAGCATGGTCCATCCTTTTGTGGTCCTCGTTCAGGTCCACGAACCTCGGGGGCAGCTTGTCGGGCGCCCAGAACAGGAATGCGGACAAGCAGGTGGATACAACCTTCACATTCTTGGCCCGCATCGCTTCGATGATGTTCTTGGTGCCCTTGAAATAAAATATGTATCCATATACTGCAATAGCTTTGCAATACAAGTTCTTAAACTGAATACATGTTAATTAGAATCAAACGGGTCTTTCGTGCACAAACAAATATCAAAATACATATTTTTCTAATTCGTTTTTTTTTTAATAACTTAGCCCCAAAAGCATTGCTCCTGTATCGTGGGTACCGCTTACAGACATATCATTTCGCATGCCCATCACACCCAGACCAGAAACAAATATTTGTGGATCGCACAAATATTTGTTCCAGGCGGGAATCGAACCCGCGACCCCTAGCGCTTCAGTACAATTGCTCGACCACTACGAGCCGTCATATTGTGACATACCTCGACGTTTCGGCCGAGTTACATCGACCGTGGTCACACGAGAAGTCGTGGTATGTCAAAATTATATATTTTGATATAAGTTTGCGCGCGAATTAGACCCGTTTAAATTCTAATTAACACTGCACTAGCTGTTACAGTAGTACCCAACTGATATGGCTTACCGATGTACCTGCGCAGAAGATGAATTTTCAAAGCGCGAGAAATGCTATTGACCGCTATTTGTCGGCAGCCGCCGCATTCTGGTACCTTAACTGACCAAGTGACTCCACTATTGTCCAGGATTTGAGAGAAAGTATTCGATATGTTTAGTGTCAAATACATTTTAGATTTGATCAGTACCTACTCCTACAATAGGGCAAGCACGAAAATTTTAACGGTTTGTATCGATAACGTATCGATCTAGGTAACCGTTCGCGTACGCATCTTGTCGATAGCAAGGCACTGATCAAATCTAAAGTAAATTTGACAGCTAACGTATCGAATACTTTCTCTATAGAGGTTCCTGCTCGCCCTACTGGAAACGTACCTCCGACATGTCAGTGGTGGGTTCCAGAGCGTTCCTCGTACCTAGCGCGATGACCACGCCCTCCACGCCCTCCATCGCGTCATGCACCGAGTCCGGCTCCAGGACATTGCCCTGGACCACCTCGACTTTGTCAGCGAGGTGAGCCGGCAGCTTGGAGGGGTCGCGGACAAACGCGCGCACTGACAACCCTGTGTTAAATGCACAATGACATCAATTCGACTATTTATTCGTTTTTGATGCCATTTTTGAACTTTATTTTACCCCTTGATAGGATGCAGCCGTTTTAGGCTCCACTTGAAATCCAATATGGCGGGCCACAGCCGCCATATTTGTTTTCTCTTGACCTTTTCACTCTCAAGATTAAACCAAATCAAATGACACATCATTATAGCCAAATAAATTCTTGTGCCATCCATCATGAATTGAGGTCAAAGTCTACAGTGGCCTAATTAAAATTTGGTTAACCGTTGACCATGGAATAGTTTGTTATGTTAAACATTGTCTAATTGTTTACAATATTTAGCCAAAAACTATCGATACTAGTCTCAATATTATGAGTACCTAAACTGCACCAACTTTGCCTAATTTTGAGGGAATTACAAATAAACTTTTATATTTCAAATGAATCTCAAGAATTTTTGACACAAGTAAACTCACTTAATGCTTTCAACTATAAAAATGTGTTCAAAATCATTAAGTACTTCAACTAAGCAGGCAATGTTAAGGTCGAAACAGTAACATTGCTTAGTTAACATTCTTTTTAAAGGCAGTAAAAAAGTAAAATTGCAACTGATAGGCAAAGTTGCAGACGTTAGGTATCTCCAGAGACGAAAAATAGTAGATTTATAGTAAAAAATAATCATTGTTATTTAAAAACTATCGATATATCGAGGTTAAGCATACACTACAATGGAAATATTTGTACATATTCAATAGTTATAATTTTATGCACCATTCAAACCTAATGCGGTGGCTTTGACAAATGGCTATAGTTTTTTTTTACCAAATGTATACTTTACAGTACATACTTAAATAGGTACATACAGTCACACTTATTCCATTGATGAAGTCGCTTTTTAGGCAGATACTACATCTTTCCACGTGTTGAAATCCTCACACACCTCTTTCACTTCTTCCACTTTCATGTCAAAGTCAAAGTCAAAGCATTTATTGTAAACAGGCAATTCAATCGCACTTTTACAAGTCAAACAGCTAATTATCGTTAACAAAGAGAATCATAAAAACATAAAGTATGATACTTTAAATTAAACAGTAATTGATTATGGTTTGAGTTTGAAAAAAGGATGTTTCCCTTTCAAGCACTGTACCAAGATTCTGGACAGGAAATGGAAACTCCGTTGACCCTACCAGTGCTTCGGAATACGCCCATTAGAGAAGACAGCACCATGAGGCCCTTTATACATGCTCGCCAGTTATAGATAGGTACTTTTGACTTGGCCTTTAACAGGTTATCTAGTTGCTTTAGAAAGAATAGGTGAAAACCTATTTCAACAACTGCTTGATATGAAACATGGCCAATATAAGTACTGAAGTTATTCAGAGGCGTTGTTTGTGCCAGGGTACTGACAGACTGGGCATTCAGCTAGAATACTTGGTTACATTAGTATTAGCCTCATAAGGTTCTTTTTTAACTGTTTTATTTATTGATTTTAGCATTTAATTTTCATCATCACAAATCTAACAGTGGTGTGTAGGAAGACACAACTACCAACCGAAGGTAGTCAAGTCATTGTAGATTGAATAATAATGACTACAGTATGGAAAATTACCAACCTTTTTTTACAGCAGCTTCGACGGCGCAAAGGCCAGTCATTCCAGTGGCACCGAATATTAGGATTTTCTTCATGGTGTTTTCTAAAACAAATCAAACAGTAATTGTAACAACTCTACAAACAAGTTAGACCACTTTTTTACATCAAGACGTGACATTGAAAATCTGCTGGCAAGGCAGTCTGGAAATTACTGCGTATGCTGTGATTTAATACATTTACATAGGTATCATATTCAACACGTAACTACACGAAATTTACTTTGCAAAACCAAATACACTTTGGTCTCAGTAATAAAGGACCACTTGAGAATTATCATTTATCTCTGAAGCGGATAGCAACAGTGACCACTGTCCTAAACCTTCAACTTACCGGGCCGGCAAGTTTTCAGTAAATGAACCCGCTTTACTCCCTGGCTTGTAAAAAATAATCAACAATTCAAATTTGTCTATAAAATATATTCGTGTACGTTGCTACTTTAGTGATTTTAAATTTTAAATGTGCTTGGTACGTATTCGTAATTAATTAAAATAAATTGATTTGTCATACCGGTACAGCCATCCGTGATGTAACAAGTAACAAACAAAACAAGGCAATTTTACGAAACAAAATGTAGTGTAGTGTAGACTAGTTATGGGCGTTATTTAGCATAGATAGTTATATAACTATCTATTCAACATGACAACGATAACTCGTTATCCTAACAGACCAAAACTATCTATTTTAATAACGCTTGGTGGTGGAAGGAAACAGTGTGGTTTCACAACCATCACTCGTTTTGTAGGGAGTGCAAGCCGTAGTTATCTCACAACGCTCTCAAAACACGCGATGTATAACGATTAACGTCATTGAAGTTAGCGTCATAACTGCTACGCCAAAGTTCTGGGGGTGGAAACGGTGTTTTCACAACCATCACTCGTTTTATAGCGAATACAAACTATGTTATGTCACATCGCTCTCAAAACACGCGATGTATAACGTTATTGAAGTTGGCTACCCTTTTAAGTAGGCAAAATAACGAAGTTGTAAAAATAGACAGTTATTGGAAATAGATAGTTATTATAACGTTAATGAAAAACCAATAACTGTTTCGTTTCGTTATTTTAAAAACCGGCAACGACACATAGCTAGGTAGGCTAATGTAGATTAGAATGGAATGATGAATGAATTTATTTAAATTTATAGATTAACACCTCTTTGATTACCACTTAGCAGTTTTTGTTTGTTTTAGTTACGGCTTCGCACGGTTTGTGCATGAAGCCAGTGTCAAGTACTATAATATTATGGTATTCCTTATTTTCACAAAAGGAAAGTAGGTAATAGAATTCAAGCAATTCTCGTGGTCAAGTAGTCAAGTCAATTGTTTACATAATCAAAGTCGCGATTCAGTAAAGTGGTGGATGCTTTACTGAAACTTCCTGGGAGTTTTGGAAAAAATGCGAACAAATTCTACACGCTTTTTGGGTGTATATCATTTGCCCACACTCATGGACGATAACGAACATTCGATGACTAATATTCCACCAATATTACACATTAACACAAGTTTGAGAAAAAATACAAAACTAACAACATCTCACTATCGGATTCCCGCCAATACTCCTTTAATTAAATGGATTTAGTAAATTTTTAAAATGTTATTTCACTGACAACTTGACATTTCTTGTACCTACCATGGAATCTGGCTAAATGCACAAACTATACGAGGTCGAAACTAAAAGCAACAGCTATTGGAAACTAAGGGATAACATAAAATAGCGCCATCTGTTGATTAGTACCGTCTGGAAAATTCAGTTCCTCCCCTTTGTTCTGAAATAATACCATGTTGCCAGTTTTTACTGCAAACAATTTTGAATATGACATTTCTATTGTTCTGTCAATGTCATTCGTCATTGTCACTATTCTGGTTTCGGTACATAAACACCTCAGATTATTCATCCCAAAGATATGACACTAAATTACATTTAACTCAAGATCCGGGGAAGAAAAGAGACAAGTATATACAAATAGAAAAAGGAGTAAGTAAGATAGTATGGTGATGTTTGGTCTTCGTAGGCGTATGCACAAATTTTTTGCTGTACTGCAGAAGCAAACCAATCTTGACCTTTTAGAATGTCACACGAATTATTGGAGCCTCACCTAAATAACGTGTATTAAATTTATCCGACTTAAAAGGGTAACCAGCGATATTGATCTGTTTGAATGTCACACAAGTGACTGGAGCTACACCTAAATAACGTGTATTAAATTTATCCGATTTATACATTGCAGCAAAGGTGTGTCCATTTCGGGTAGGTATATTACGCTATTGGGGAGTTTTGGCGGGAATCCGATAGTGAGACGTTGTTGGTTTTGTATTATTATCTCAAACTTGTGTTTCTTCGAGTGTTAATGTGTAATATTGGTGGAATATTAATCATTAAGTGTTCGTTAACGTGCACGAGTGTAGGCGAATGATGTAAACTCAAAAAGCGTGTGATTTCGCATGTTTTCCAAAACTCCCAGGAAGTTTCAGTAAAGCATCCACTACTTTACTGAATCGTGACTTTGACGATGTAAATAATTGACTTGACTACTTGACCACGATTGCTATAATATTGTTGTGACTTTCTTAATGTGAAATTAAGAAATACAAAATAAAATACTTGACACTGGCTATATGCACAAACCATGCGAAGCCATAACTAAAACCAAAAAAAAGTTACGCTATTGACAAGTCTGTATCTTGATACTACATCTATGATAGACAGACACCTCTAGACAGACTTTTTTGACTGTCGCTAATTCGGTGTGAAAGGGGATACACGTGTTAGTGAGATTGTGTCACATTTACTGTTAATCCACGCTCGTTTCGGTCTTGTTTTTCTGTCTGAGAGTTATATTATATTATTATCTAGGTGCTGGTAAGTGTTTTTGTGTAGTTAGTCAGGGGAAATGGATCCCATTTCCCCTGTGCCGGTCGAGCCGCCGGATCCATCTTTGTTGATGGAAACGGAGATGGCGTCGACTTCGACCTCAGCTATTAAACGACACGCCGTCGATAGTTCCGGTGACGCCTCTGGGGCCAAAAAAACTATCATTGATAAGGAAACAGCGTCAGCTTCCATTCAAACGACGTACACGCATCCCTCTGTCACGATTCTAGGAATCAGGTCGTACGAACCCACGGATTGCGGTCCGTACATAGTCCACGTGTCTATGACTGATCCAGACCCAGCCGCAGGGACGATAATCCGCCCCATCAAATTTGGTCAATTTCTTTTTGTCAACAAAATTGATAACATTTGTCAAGACGGAGTTAAGAAAGTTGGCCGTAACAAAATAGCCATCCAATTCAAGTCAGCTCTCGGTGCGAACAAATTTGTAAATAATCCAATGCTGAAGCTTTATAAATATGAGGCATTTATACCGACATATAACGAACGTCACTAGGATGGGCCTAGTCCGTGGTGTGCCAGTAGACTGGTCCATGGACGAATTCGTAGAATCCTTGCAGATTCCAGGACATTGCTCGCATGTGATCAAGGCTCGCAGACTAAACCGTAAGGTAAAAATTGATGGCAATATTAGTTGGGAACCTACCCAAACCGTGGTTCTAACATTTAGAGGTCAAGAACTCCCTCAGAGGGTGTACAGCTTCTACTCTTCCCTCGCCGTAGAGACCTACCAATTCCCAACAATCCAATGTATGAGTTGCTGTCGATTCGGTCACATCAAAGCCCAATGCCGCTCAAAGCCGAGATGCTACCGCTGTGCCCAACCCCATAACGGTGATGAGTGCAACGTCCCAGAATGTGAAGCAACATGCATGTACTGTTCAGCCCACCATTTCTCCACAAGTAGGACCTGCCCTGAACAAGAGCGACAAAAAAATATTAAACTGTCAATGTCACGAGATGGGATTTCATACCAAGAGGCGTCTTCACAGTGTCCGAAGGTTCAGAGGCCCTTCAACGAGGTTGTGAGGGAGTCAGCTCCAGAATCCCTCCACAGGCGCATTGCGTCAACCCCGTCCTCCTCAACCCAACCCATGCCCGTACAATCACACAAAAAAATCCTCATCCGCGCCACCCGTCCCCAAGCCCCATTAGGAAAGTCTTACGACATGGTTGCCCATCAGGCCATTGTGGCAAATGAGGCATCCCAGCTCCCTAATGGTTGTGCACTCCAGATGTCCCAAACTCCCTCAACCCCTCAGGAAGAGCCCCAGAACCAACTATTGGTCCAATTGCTGACCATAATCATTAGTATTATATCCCAAAATTCACTCAATTTACCGTCCAACGTTGCCAGTATGCTCACCCAACTCATGTCTCTAATCGGCCATAATGGATCAGTCCCCAACCATTCTCCAGTGGAACTGTCAAAGTCTTCGTCCAAAGACTCATGAATTAAAATTCTTAATTAATAAATTTTCACCCATCCTGGTGGCTGTCTCTGAGACATGGCTGCTTCCCGGATCTCATTACAGAGTTTCGGGATACTCCTGTCTTAGAGATGACCGTCAGGATGGGTATGCCGGATGTGCTTTACTAGTTAAGCGTTGCTTAACCTTTTCTCAGGTAGCTCTACCTGCTCACAGCTCTGAAATAAATGTTGTAGCTGTTCGAGTTTTTAACATCACTTTTTTATCATTTTATGTTCCCCATCCCCAACCGACTTTAATTTCCGAAATTCTTCTATTAATCGCCTCTGTTCCCTCTCCTGTTATTTTAATGGGTGATTTCAATGCTCACCACACCGTATGGGGTTCACCCAGTTGTGACACATTTGGTCTCCTACTCGTGGATGCTTTTGATGAGTTAAACCTATGTGTTCTGAATGATGGATCTCCAACACGAAGAGTTCGCCCAGGTCAGAACCCAAAGAGTGCAGTGGATATCACGGCGTGCACTCCATCCATTTCTTCCACACTATCTTGGGAAGTCCTTCCCCTTTCGTATGGTAGCGATCACTTTCCCATTTTATTAAATATCCCTCACAGAGTCCCTGCACAATGCCCTCCTAACCCCCTCCTTAAATACCGACTCGCAGGTGCTAAATGGGACCTATACTCAGCTTCACTGGAAAATAAAATAGCTACAATTCCTTGCCCTAATTCTGAAAATTCCCTTACCTGTTATTCAAGCTTTATTGAGTCTATAATGTCCTCTGCTGATGAGCATATTCCCGTCAAAAAACCCAGATTCAACAGATCTTCCCCCCTTGGTGGGATCCAGACTGCTCAAAAATTATTCGAGAACGTAATACTGCAGAAATCATATACATCAGATCTATGACTCTCAATAACTTTTTAAACTACCAAAGAACGGCTGCAAAATCTAGAAAGCTGCTATCATCAAAGAAGAAACTAGGCTGGGTCAAATTTTGTGAAAGCTTATCCCCGTCTACCCCTTCATCTTTGGTATGGAAGCAAATTCGGCGATTTAGAGGACATTACAACTCAATCAATATTACTTCAAATGACCCCCACTCCTGGATAGAAGATTTTGCCAACAAACTGGCTCCCCCTTTTGTCCCTCTTCCATTAACCTTTGATATTCCTCTACCCCCCTCTCCTGATAATATGGATGCTCCTTTTTCTTATGAAGAATTTGAAGTTACTTTAAATGGTCTAGTAGACTCCTCTCCTGGATTGGATGGGATTCCTTATTCTTTTGTTACCAAAGCCTCAGATAACACTAAACGTTTCCTACTCAGTCTAATTAACATCTTCTACGACCAAGGTTACATTCCAGATTCTTGGAATATCCAAGTGATTATCCCTCTTCTTAAGCCAGGTAAAGATGCATCTGACCCTAATTCTCGGCGTCCGATTGCATTGTCATGCGTTTTAGCAAAAATCTCAGAGATCCTCATCAAAAATAGATTAGAATGGTTAGTGGAGAGCAAAGGACTTTTAGCAAAGACTCAATTTGGATTTAGGAAGGGAATGTCCACGTTCGATAGCCTCAGCATCCTAACTACTGATATTCATCAATCTTTTAAAAATAAAGAATATTTGATTGGTGTTTTTCTTGATGTTGCTAGTGCTTATGACAATGTTGTTCTCCCAGTGCTTAAAAACAAATTGTTACAGTTAAGCATTCCTGGGAAGATAATACGTTTCATTTCCTGTTTTTTGATGCAAAGATCTGTGTTGATTAAAACTCAAAACTCATATCTAAATCCCAGAACAGTTTGGAAAGGCCTGCCTCAAGGCTCGGTCCTTAGCCCCCTACTTTACAGTCTCTATACTTATGATTTGGAACTCTCGGTTAATTCATTTTGTCACGTTCTCCAATATGCTGATGACCTCGCTTTGTACCTTCCTGCCAAATCAGTTTTAGAAGCTGAATCAAAATTAAACCTTGCCCTTAGACACCTTGGCGAATGGTTGTTTGAACACGGCTTATCCATTTCAGCTGCAAAAAGCAGCACAGTAATTTTTACAAGAAAAAGAAATATCCCCAAAGTTGACATATTTTGCGAATCTGAAATAATTTCTCAACAAAATTCTGTTAAATTTCTAGGTATTTGGTTGGACTCTAAATTAACAGGTGTTCGCCATTTTAATTATGTTACTTCAAAATGCGAAAAAAACATTAATATTCTCCGCAGCCTGTCAGGGGTCTGGTGGGGTTCTCATCCGTTTTGTCAAAAATTATTGTACAATGCGATTATTCGCAGTCATTTGGACTATGGCACATTCCTGTTGGATCCTGGTAACAAAGCTGCTCTCGAAAAACTTACAAAAATCCAATCAAAATGCCTCCGTATCATCCTAGGTGCTATGAAGTCGTCACCGATAAATGCCATGCAAGTAGAATGCGTAGAGCCTCCTCTTCCCCTTCGTAGACAATTCCTTTCAGACCGTTTCTTATTTAAATTAATTCAAAATTCTAACCATCTCCTTATTCACAAAGTCAAATCTCTCTATAACACTATAACATCTCAAGGATATACTCCAAATAGCAAAATTCCATGTATTATTCGTAGCTATATTAAATATTGTGAACTGCCTTGCCCCGTGATGCAGTTTCCAATCAACCCCTTATTCTCGATAAACTATAATGCCCTTATTTTTAAACCTTTAGTTATATTGAATCTTGGTATAGATAAAGACTCTATTAATCCCAGTAAATTGTTTTATGAAATGGTGGATTCGAAATGGAAAGACTGGACTACATTTTTTACTGACGCATCAAAAATTGCAGATAATAACGTAGGTGCTGCGGTTTGGATTCCAAAATACAGAATAATTATCAGGCAAAAGTGCCCATCTGCATCTTCAGTTTTTACAGGTGAAGCTGTTGCTATCTTAGAAGCTATACTTTTTATAAACGCACATAGAATTAACGAATCTATTATTTTTACTGATTCAAAAAGCTGCCTACAGGCTGTTATGGCAAATCAGTTTAGGTCTAAATCTAGATTCCCCATTATTTTAAAAATTAAAGAAGCACTTTATAATTGTCACAATCTGGGTTTAAGCATAACTCTGGCCTGGATTCCAGGCCATGTGGGTATACCAGGGAACGAAACTGCGGACTCATGTGCCAAACAGGCTGCTTTACTTGGTAATACGGATCACTACAAAATCTACTCCCACGATCTTGCCTTGATTTGTCAAGCACATGTGAGCAAATCTTGGAATTCGCTTTGGCAAGATTCTATGAATGTAAAGGGCAAATTTTATGGTCAACTTCAACCCTCAATTCCCCCTAAACCCTGGTTCTTTAAATTTAAAAACAATAATAAGGTAACCACTTCAGTAATTTGCCGCTTGCGGCTGGGTCATGCTTGCACTCCAGTGTTTCTTGCAAAAATTAGAATACGAGACCACTCTCTGTGTGAATGTGGATTAGACGAGGGTACTACAGACCATATGTTCTTTGAATGTCCGAGGCTACGCTGTTCCCTATATGATATGCTACCTGCCGAAATTCCCCGTCCTACAAATGTTACTACCCTATTAACTTTTGCTTTTACTCCTTTTGTAAACACTCTAACAAATTTTATTACTATTAATAAAATAAAATTGTAAAACTTATATGTATTATATTGTATTATATTATATATTATTTCTATGTACCTACATACTTATTTATTGATTTATTAAAATCGCTAAAATTACCTAACCCATATTTGTGCTGTCATGTGAACGTCTGTGTCGTCCTATTGATTTCAAATCTTTCAGTGGAATGTCAAAGCCAGTGTCTAGATTACATAAACTGAGCATTCGAGCAAACACCGATCAATCTCCACTGTATATCTTCCACTCTATCCACGCGACACTGGCTAAATTGCGGCAACTCCGCAGAAGCCATAACAAAAAGTTGAAGTTGAAGTTGAAGTTGACTTTTTTGACACTTGACAGTTTGACAGGCAACAGCTGGCAGCACCAGCTGCATTCAAAAGCAACCGCAAGCAAGAGCAAGAATAAAACGCAAAAATAACCTAAAAATAAAAATCATGCGCGTAAACAGATGGGCTACGAACACTGCGGTTTATTTTGGTATATAATATAAATTAGATTAAAAACGTAACAATGGGAGATACCGAAGAATACTTTCCACGCGGCGGGAAAAAGCCATCAGTGTTATTCAAAAAGAGTGCTAATGTAAGTAATATTAGTCTAAAACTATGCCATTGCATTATAAACAAGTTGATATAATTTTTCAATTTTAGTTCCTAGGAGCTCCTGAAAAGAGTGAAAAGAAGAGAAAAAGGCCGAAGAAGAAAACGGAAGGCGATGATGGCTATTTGTCAGATGAAGAGACGCGAGAGATTGATGTATCCGCAAAGAATTGTGCCATTGGTTTGAGCTACAAGGTAAAAAAATACCCATAATAGTTTATTTCTAAATACCTACATTTTATCAAGAGCTTAGCATATTAAATAAAACAAAATATTGTCTTCCGGACATAGGTACCTACATAATAATATTATATACTTACTTCACATTTACTAATCATTTACCTACTAGTTTTCAAAAAAAAATTTAAAATGGTAATCTACTTTAGTTTCTTGATGCTTGATTCTTGATCTTGACGATTTTTTAGAGAGTGAAAAATATTGTGGTTCGGTGATATTTCTTTTCAATTAAAATTCCAGACTATAAAGCAAGGTGTTTTAGTACTGGGCAGAGTGCGCCACATCTACGAAACAAAGGTGATAGTAATGCTGCCGTGCCGACTGATAGGCAACGTTATGGCATGCCACATCAGTGAGCCTTACAACAAGCTATTGGAAGCTTATGTTAACGACCAGGTTAGTACTTACCGGATAGTTAATTCTGCAATTTATTTTACTTCATCTTTAATTTGTTCTCATGCAACCGAAATAGATCCATTACTATATTTTGGTCACATGAAAATTTTAATTTTGTAGACTGAAAAGGTCAGAGAGCTGACCCAAATGTTCAGGCCGGGACAATATATTGCGGTGAAAGTGCTGGAAGCTCAGGAACAGAGCCTGATGCTGTCCACCATGCCGCAGCATGTCAACGGAGGGAAACAACAAGCTGATATTGTTAAAGGTGAAACTGATACGACTTTCAGTGAGAGGGTTTTTATGCTTTATAGGCTAGTGTTTAAATAGCATCTCACCTAGTCTTGAGCACACGCGTGTAGAGCGACCACTGTTGGCTAGAATTTAATACAAAAACTGTGCCCAGAGTATGAGTTTTTACTAGCTCGACATAGTACGCGTCAACTAGCTCTTTGTATGAAGTCTTTTCGTTCATAAACGCGCCGATAGGGATGCTGTACAGGATCTACATACAAAAGCGCTAGTTGACGCGTACTATGTCGAGCTAGTAAAAACTCATACTACGGGTACTGGTCTTTTTCACACAGCCCACAGGAAGGGGTAAATTGATAATGTGGTAGCAGGTGGTAGTCATAGTCATAGTCATAGTGTGCATTTCCCAGTCATACTGACAAATGCAAAGCATTCGAGCCCTCTGCTGTTCCAAAATAAACAAAGACTCATTAAGCTGTTCTCTTGTAATATTGATGTGAATGTGGTGTAAAATGTGGTGATGATTGTAAATTACCAATAAATTCAGATTGAGCAACTTGCTTATTCAATTATATCTTCCAGGTGCCTTATTCCAAGCTGCTGTTTCATCAGTGGAAGATCATGGCTATGTAATGGACATCGGCATTCCGAATACTAGGACATTCCTGCCGAAGAATGAAATGAATCCAGAGTTGGAGCTAGGTAAGTGAGAAATTTATGTTATCGGACAAATAGCTCAATTTATAGCAATTTTTAGTATGTATATGAAGTTAAAAAAATGCTATAGCTGATCACACAAGACAGTCCCCAAGGAGTTTGTAGATGCATGTGAGATGTATGCAATATAAATTTTCTGGGGGCTGCGGCGCCACTCGTCGGGACTCATAAGTACTAGGCATGCGCAGCAGAATAGAGATGTGGTACATAATAAATTAGTGATGTGCATTTGTAACAATATGGATCATTATGTGTTATTCCTTATTTATAACACTTTTATTTCACAGATGTCGGCATGATCACCTGGTGTGCTGTGAAGTCGGTTTCCACCTCTTCAGGAAATAGCATAGTGACCCTATCCACCACCCCCAATTATGTCCAAGGAGGGGTGTTGAGGCACAAGCAAACCACACCTCTATTGCCGGGGACAACAGTTGAATTTACTGTGGATACGGTAAGCACGAAGCTAAATCTGATCGTCACTATTTGACATGTATAGGGTGTGTCCAATCATGTAGGCATACTTCTAAATAATGAGCGGACTCAATATCTTTAAAATGTATTTTTCAGCCTTTAGATAACGGCATCGAAGGTCACATTTTCGATGACATAACTTGCTACATCCAGCGGCAACATGTCGACAAGTTCAAGGGGAGGAAACCAGCGCTTGGACAAAAGGTACACTGCATATAAGAATACAAAATCTACGTCACATTTTCGATTTTACGCCAAAACTCCAGGCTTCTCTATCGAGCGTTTGACCAATTAGAGCGCAGGAAAGTTGTCACGTCATCCCTTCTCTGCATTCTCATTGGTCAATTGTTCTCGAAAGACTATAATCTGTAGATTGAGTAACGAACTTCAAGCTTTATAGTGTTGTGCCATAGAACCTACTGTCCCGCAGATCCGAGCGCGGGTGCTGTACGTGATGCCGACCAGGAACTGCCCGTTCCTCACCATGAAGAACATCTTCGCGAGCACGCACCCCGACCTGGAGGCCGAGCAGCAGTACAGGGACGGAGATATCATAGAAGACGCCCAGGTCAGTGGGGGGGGGGGGGGGGGTCTTGAAACAGTCAGAGAGAGAGAGAGAGAGAGAGACAGAGAGATCTCGTCTACGGTCTGAGTCTTGTTGTCAGTCTTGTCTTTAGTCTTGAATCTTATCATGTCTTGTGTTGTCTTTCTAAAATCATAGGATTCTAATTTAGAATTGTGGAGACCAGTTGCGCACAAATATGATGATATCAATTTTCATGATAAAAATAATATCGCAAAGATCTCTCTCTAACTATATTACACTCTCTCATAGATCGATTTAGGTCGATTAACGCACTGTACTCACTACACATGTAGTTAGTAGTATGTATGCAGGGATTCGATTATGATAGTACTGTAACGACAGTAGTGAAAATCGAATCGAATCTGCCACTAGACACTACCTCATTCGACACATAACATTACGGCACGCAAAATGATTCTAAAAGGTTTCTATTCGGTGTCTAATCGAGAAGTTGCTATTTCCAGGTGATGAAGATAATCGGTCGCTCGGTGCACTTGAAGCTGGGCCAGGGCTGCGTGGGGCTGCTGAGCCTGCGCCGGATCCAGGTGGACGAGGAGCTGGCGGACGAGGACGTCGTCGCCAAGTCTTACCCGATCGGTGGGTGTCACAGTTTTTCAGATCGCGCACTGAACCTGAAAATACGGTTTTAAACATACATGTAGTATCAGAAATAGACTTGACAAACGCGTATATCCGAAAGGGACACACTAATGCAACAATTTATAAATCGGTTAAATTTAATACACGTTATTTAGGTGATGCTCCAATCATTCATGCACCATTCTAAAATGTCAAGATTGGTTTGCTTTAGTAGCACAGTAATAAATTAGTGCATACGCCGACAAAGTCAAAATATCATCGTACTATCCTACTTACTTTGTCTATTTGTATACACTTATCTCTTTTCTTCCCCGGATCTTGAGTTACAAGTCACATCTATTGGATGAACAATCTGCGGGCCTAGACAAGTGGCAACGTTTCTAACGAAATCGAAACGAATAGAATGAAAATGTATGGGATGACATAAGCACACGAAACGTAACGAAGCGAACGAAATATTCGTAGACAAGTTCATTCAATTCTAATCGAATCCAATGAACGCTCCCTGTCGTTCGACAGAATCCATACATATGCGTAAACAAGTGCCACTTTTGACAAGCGTTAGCGTTGCGTTTGAACGACAGACTAGCGTTCGCTAGGACCCTGTAGAAAACGAAACAAAATGGCGGATTTCTAGCAGCTGTTGCAAACGGTAGCATTGTGTTATGATTTTGTTCGTAGATTTTTATTGTTTTCGCGAGATAACGAGATAATGCACGCATTAGGATTATTGTGGACCTCGCAATCTTGGTTCCATTGCTAAAAAGAAGTAACAAAATTTAAAAATGTTAGGTTAGATTAGGTTAACTACCTAGGTAGTACCTACTACTACTACGCATATTTGTATACTTGACACTAGCCGAATTCGCAAACCATGCGAAGCCAAACTATAAAAAGAAAATTACACCTAAAGTGACTGTGACACTGAAGTTTGTAAGCTAATCCATGGACAAGATGATAAAAATGAATGAACAAATTGAATGAACAAATAATTGGTGATCAAACGAACTTACCTGTAAGTGATGTTCGATCATAATTATATGAAGACCTCATCCTTCCATGATTAACTATGTAGTATCGATCTCCATACGCGCCAATTACACGAATTTCAAAGCCAAAACAAAATTTATTAAAATTTTAGCCTATTTTGTCTATGTCATAGACAATACCCCAATGGCAACCCTTCAATCATGTCATTTAGTTCAAAGCCCGCCAGTTCCGAATTTCTATATCTCTTTGGGCCAATGTGACTCTTATCTTATGAATGAGTATATGAGTTACCTGGGGAGAGAAACTCGGGTGGGACCGATCATGGAAGGATGAGGTCTTCATATAATTATGATCGAACATCACTTACAGGTAAGTTCGTTTGATCACCAATTATACTTCAGACCTCATCCTTCCATGATTAACTATGTAGGTTGTTTAAAGCATAAAAGGTTGTAGGAGATATATAAATTTAATTCTGACAATATCCCCTATGTCTATAAGATATACCTCTTATAGATGTCTTTACGACAAGAATCATTTCTAAATTACTTCCATAAGTAATTGTTACTCTATCCAATTCAGTCCAATTTAATTCTCATTATTACACATCCTAGGTAGGTATTAAAAAGTGTGAACATAACCATACCATACCACTGTCATCTAGGTATTTACTAAACCTTAATGTAGTTAATATTAATCATATCAAAGGTAGGTATAAGTACCTAATTATTTTAAGGTAATATACAGCCCCAACTGTTAAGCAGTGCTTTAACTATACATAACAATCTCATCATCATCATCATCAGCCTCGCCACACCGAACAACAATTTGCCACTTGCATCCACCTGTTGCCTGCGACTCTTTTGATGTTGTAGGCCTCCTACTAGAGGGGCCGATGACATCATAACAATCTAGTTTAGTGATAAATAAGAGGAAAAGGTACAATTATTATACAACAATATTACCTATAATATTACTGGTCCATCTCACTGGGTCATACGAAAATTACAATAAACCTACCTACATAGGTAGGTACCTCCATATTCTTTGTAACCCTCCGGAACTTACTCCAGCAACTATCTCTTAAACTGCAGAAGAAGCATGCCTTGTACTATTTATGTGCCATAACATGACTGCGTTAATGCCACTTACTTTGGTTCCCTTAAGGACCTGTAGGCAGCGAGCTTCCGTAAAATGGGCGGTTTTATGTCAAAAAGTTAAGCTGTAATTACAAATATTTATAAGCCAGAAAAAATACAGTGTATAGCCAAGTGTTTCAGTTAGCTAATAAATCAATAATATTGGACTAAAGTTGTCTAGTATCTTGAGAAAAAAATTCACGAGAAAGGACCCGAAAAAAATCTTTCGTCACATAATGCTCAACATTTTCAGCGACAACTATCATATTTTTTGGAACCATAAAAAAGGCAATTTTATTTTCCAATGAAATTTGAATTTTCCAATGAACTGAATCGATTCCGTTCTTCTAAATTAATAAAAACGACGAGAATATGATCAGTTTGAGCGCGTACTAGGCGGCTCAGTACCCGCTACGGCGTTTCAGAGAGAGGACGTATGTCGCTGTTCCTCAAAATTTTCTCGTCGAATTTACTGTTTGTTCTCCAAAAAAATAAAGCAAACAGAATCTCTACATGGTATACAACTGGTTTATTTACTTAGTTGCCGTAAATGACTTCCTTCGACGATTACTAAACTTTTATTATAACCTTTATTACTTTGTATTTATTCTCCATTGTGTGTAAAGAATAATGGCTAATATGACTATTCTTGCACCACCTGTAACTGAAATTAGCAGCAAAAACGCGTTTTTAGATTGTTCACTTAAATAAAACTGGGATTTCTTATGATAGTTTGGAGTTAATCAAAGGAGCAGATTATGATTGTATATTAAAATGAAGATGTAATGAACTTCCGTTTTCCATAATGGCGGATCTGGCGGATGCATATTCTGACGTTTTATTTTTAGCACACTTCCAGTAATCTTTCTGCTCAGCTATGAGCCAGTTTTTTCAATGTTTTTGCTTCGCACGATTTGTGCATTTAGTCACTGTCAAATATTATACTGTAAATTCGAAAGTAACACTGTTTCTCCGTTTGTCTGTTTATTTGTATGTTTGTTTGTTTGTTACTTTTTATGGCTAAACGGCTGGACCGATTTCGATGAAATTAGGTATAGAGAGACAACAAAAATGAAAATGAAATTTGGTAGGTATATGGGAGAAGGAAAGATGAGGACCTGGGGAGATGGGGAGATGGAGAGCAGCAGCTGGAGAGATGAAGAGATGGGAGATCGGAGATGGATGAGGGATGGGAGATGAGATATTGGGAGTTGGGGAAAAAAGCGATGAGGAAATAGGAAGATAGAGATATTGACAGAGACGTGACGTGCCCGATTGATTTACAATAGCATACAAAGTTCACGCATATTGTGTTCTTACTATAGCTGGATTCGATTTAAATGCAGACGAAGTCGCGGGAAACAGCTAGTATTCCATATTTTTACAACCTCGTGGTAAAGTAAATTTACAGTCATAGCTACGATTCAGTAAACTTTACTAAAACTAGCTTTTACGCGCGACTTCATCCGTATATGAAAAAGCAACTGTTTAGAAAATAAATATTGAAGTCTTTGTATCTCTATCCCTGTCCCTGTCCCTTTCCTTTTCCCTATCCTTAGTCTTAACCTTTATACTTTATCAAGAGCCTAAAATAATGAAGTGTCAGATCACCTACTTGAGAAATTATGAATTGCCCATATAAATTTTCAACTCCTATTTATTTAGATTCTAAGATCCCTATTTTTTCTGACGAAAAATAGCCTATACCCATCTCATAGGTCCAATCTTGGTCAAGATTGATTCAGCCGTTTAGACGTGAAAGGATGGCAAAAACTAAAAAAAAAACCAACAAACACACACACACAGTTTCGCATTTATATGATCTTAGTACGGATGCCTGACACTGGCTAAATGCACAAATCTTTTACTCCGTCATTGTCATTGTCAAAATATACTTTATATCAAAAAGAAAATTATGGAAGTGGACTAAAGAGGATGTCTTGTATCAAATGGACTTGACAAAAGCGCATACCAGAAGGGACCAACACTAAATAAATTTAATACAACTTATTTAGGTGTGACTCCAATAATTCGTGCGGCATTCTAAATTTGATAGGATTATAGTCAAGGAGGTAATAATTTATGTAATGCTGGCGGTAATAATTCTTTAGGAACGGAACGTAGCATCTCAGACCGCTCGGCCAATCTGACATGTCATTACAGTGTCGAAATAATTGAATGCTTCAGACTAAAGCCTACGTAGTAACTATCTAGTAATCTGTGCTAAGGCCACGTGATGCCGTTAGTAAGAGTATAATAATTATGAATTAGCGTTTTCGACTAGCCGTGAGCGCGGAGCCAGCGTGGCGCGCGGCCCGGCCAGGTAACTTTCATCTTCTAAAATACATGAATCGCTCCTATATTAGCGCCTTAACCCAACGGCCTAATGTCAAAACAGATGAAAGAGGGTTTTAGAAGCTAACATAAAAATAATAATGCACACTATGTACTTGCTGGACAGACATCAGGTTGATCTTGGAAGAAAGAAATCTCTACCACCGGTTGGTATGTCTACCTGGACCTGAAGATTTTATTATTTCAGGGATTTTTAATTTTACACTCAGACTATCTTTTTCCAAGTTAGATTGTCCTATTAAGTCTGGATGGTGTCCTGTTATTAATGCTATTAAAGGTACTTAGGTATATAATGGATTTTCTACTGAGCTCAAGTAAGTAACAAGGCCTTGTTTCCATATGCCTCTAACAATCGTTTGACAATAACATTAGAACAAATATGTCAACCTATATGTATATCTAGAGCTACAACAGCTGCTTTCAGGCTGAGGTCCTGTATGCTGCCCCTCTTTTATAATTTCTCATTAAGAACTGTAAGAGTACCTATAGCCAAAGCTCTTGTCTCAACATACCTAATCTCTATTGTGTAAGTTGCAAAAGGCAACCTGCAATTCAAAATATGTACCTGATTTAATTAAGTATAATATATACTGCTTTAAAGTGTTACTTGAAAAGATGCCAGGCATATTTCTGATGTTTCATCCGACAATCCCTGTCTTGAACAAGTTTCCCAGACAATATATCTGCATTCAGGCATCTTCATCTCATCTTTGTGCAGTGGATGAGGTGCTCCAGAACCTGACAAAGGCAAAGTTTTATTAGGGGCCAGGATACTTGACATAAGTACCTATATATGTATGGCTCATAACGGGAACCAAGGTTGGCCATCCCAGTAGGGAACAACCATTATGTCTGTTGCTTTTCCATTGATGATTTTCGTCAACCACTTCCATATCATATACTAAGCGGTAAAAAATAACTAGTAGGTAAGTAATATTTCATTCTTTACACATAACTAGTAAAAAGCTGCTTTACACTGTAAATAAATGCATCTATCTCCCAATATCTGTGCCAAGGTACGTACAGAACACATGAGTTGAACTAGTGTGAACAAACATAAGTATAGGTACCTTCCTATAACTAGGTACTTATTACATTCTGGATGCGAAAAGATTCTTGTGTTAATATAATGTTATGGAGGATAATTCTCCCCTGACTCTACAGTAGTGAGCCTGAACTGAACATTAGCCTCAAAAGTTTATTTTGAAGAACCGTAGCATGCATAACACCATAGCTAAACTAAGCATATAACCATAGTTAACCACTTCCTTTACAAATGCTCTCTGCAATAGAGTGAAAGTGTGGAACCTGTACACAGGTATTGGTACCACCTGACCTATAAATCTAGGATATCAGAGTTCTATTCTCTATTCTTAGTAAGCCCTCTGTATTCTTACTATTTCTCGCGAAACATTTCAATGCTAAGAAGCTGATGTTATGATAATAATAAAAAAACCTTTAACATTGCTAGGTTTAAAGTTGCCGTTCCTCCTTCCATGTCCCCTTGGCTATCTCGTGCCCCCAACATGCTCCTGAACCCACCTTTAAAGAGCCCGAGAAGATTCTAAGATAAACTTATTACCGAATACTATATCTTATTGGGTTATACGATCAATCTATACTTCAATAGGTACCTACCTAGGTACCTATTTATTTATTTAATATAAAACTGTGTAAACAGTTAAAGTATGGTCTCTCCACCACCTCAAATCTCTTATGCTAGAGGGTGGAGTATCTATAATAATACTTCATACATAGGTAAGTACATTATATTGTTATAGGTAATAAGAAACACTGCTTTGTAAGAAATCCATACAATACTGTTGGACATGACGATGTCAGTATGCCTAAACCAGTGCCCTGAACATAATGCTGTAAGATTACAGTTTTAAGAGACACAATACCTATCATTTAATTGAATTCTTCTTCTACTGAGAAAGTTTGAAGTTCCTCTTGGATGAATGAAGTATTCTATGTTCGATGTTATTAAACAACATTTTTCTCCCTTTATAACGAATTCTAATCTTTCGAACAGACTTCAAATGTGTTTTCTATAATAATATAGTTCATATAAAAAACCCTCTTCTCCTGAGCCATCACCTCTGGCTTCAAGATATTTGCAAACATAAGGGGTGATGAAGCACGCCCCAAACGGTAAGAAATTAAATTGCTAGGTTTTTCTACAAACCAGACATTGCAACCATCTTTTAAGATGTTCAAATATAGGGGCCATTAGTATGCCTCTTTGAGGTCCATTTTGCTAGGAAACAATGCGTACAAGCTGTAACTTCTAGTTGAACATGTTGCATATATTATTATACTTATGAATTTATTCAACTGTTCTAAATGATAATATTAATGATAAATATAAATGATAATAATCCTAGAAGAGCCATTCGGATTTTTAATAAACCCCATTGGTACTGGAAATAATTGTTCTTCTTTACCTAGTTCAATCGCCCCTAAGACTGATGACACAATCACTGCTATAAATGCCCAATTCCATTTTTGATGTTACCGCTTGAAGTTTCACCATACTGAAAGGGGTTTGTCTCAAAAGTATTTTGTAACTTTTAACCCCGAGAGAATAGGGGTATCCTTACTAGCTATATTAAGCAATGAATTGAAGAAATACCTTAGTGTAGCTTAAGCCCACCTGTGGTGGGTGTGTAGCTGTGATAATCCCAAGGAAGAGCATTCCCTCAGTTTATTTACATTCCGCCAGGGATGTTGAGGTTGGGTGTGCGTCGGTACTTCTTGAAGGAGCCGCTCATTGTTGCACCGGTGTAGATGTTGTTGTACCAGTGTTCTTGATGGGATAAAGCAGCCTTGTTATAATAATATTAAGTTTTAAGAGCCCATTTTTGGGTCTAAAAATCTTGACCGGCTATTGTCACTGCCTTAGCTGTTTTTATTGCCTCAGTCAAATTATTCTTAATAGGTACTGTCACTTAGAGTGAATGCGGCTTCTGGGTTTAAACTAGGAGTAACTATACATGACACATTTACATTTGGAGGATAATTTCCTACCAGTTTCCTTTCTTTCATCTTTCTCCAACCCAACTGAAGGATGTTTTGCCAACCTTCCCCAATTCTGAATTCTGAATGAACAAGATATTGTTGTCAATGTTGTCATATTCAAATCAATCAATAGGTATATCAATATTGTTGTTGTTATGTTTGTATGATTCTCTTTGTTAACGAGAATTAACTGTTTGACTTGTAAAAGTGCGATTTAATTGCCTATTTACAATAAATGTTTCAACTTTTACTATTATATCGTTTTGTAAATCTGTATTACAAAAAATATCAGGGTTGGACCCTCAGTAGGTACTTGACATTGGTCAATATCCCAGCATAACTATAGCACAAGAAGAGCCGAGTAACCCAAGTGGTATTACTGTTCTGTGACAAAGTAGGTCACTGTCTACATACATCGTGACAACTTAACCAAATTTACTATACGAGGGTGAATCAAAAAGTTCTTAGAAGTGCATATATATGAAACCTTTTTGGATCAAGTTCGATATTCAAATTAAAGAGTGTCTATCACACTATATTTATGCAGACTGTCACTTGTTTTTGTCAGTTCGTTCGCATGTAATAAATTTTTTTGTGCAACGAGTTGCTAAAAAGTCAAAATTATGGATAAAAGTGAGTTACGTGCGGTGATAAAATATCTGTTTGAAAAAAATGTCTACGAAGGAAATTTTTTTGGACATTCAGCAGACATTAGGGGGTGATGCTGTACCCTATTCTACGGTTGCGTACTGGGTGGCTGAATTTAAAAGAGGTAGATCAAGCTGTAAAGATGACCCGCGTTCTGGGCGGCCTTCAACCTCCGTTACAGAAGAAAATGTCAAAAAGGTTGAGAATCTGGTTTTGGAAGACAGAAGAATGACTATAAAACATATAGCTGAGATCCTAAAGATATCTTTTGGTAGCGTTCAATCCATTTTAATTGATTCACTGGGGTTCAAAAAAGTGTCTGCAAGATGGGTGCCACGAATGTTAACCGACGAAAACAAAAAGCGACGTTTGGAAATTTCCAAGCGTAATCTCGAAATGTTCCAGCGTGATTCGGATAATTTTTGCCGTCGTCTTGTCACCATGGATGAAACGTGGGTCCACCATTTTGATCCTGAAACTAAAAGACAAAGCATGTCTTGGAAACGACCATCCTCTCCATCCATTAAGAAATTTCGAGTTGCTCCTACCGCTGGCAAAGTTATGGCCTCTGTGTTCTGGGATAGTGAAGGAATCCTTTTTATTGATTACATGCCAAAAGGCCAGACGATTACTGGACCCTATTATGCAAATTTAATCCCGAAAGTGCGTGAAGCGATTAAAGAAAAACGTCGTGGAAAACTGTCGTTGGGCGTGTTGTTCCTTCAAGATAACGCTCCTGCTCATCGATCGGAAGTTGCGCTCAACGCAATCCGCTGTGCTGGCTTCAATCTCCTTGACCACCCACCATATTCTCCGGACTTAGCCCCAAGTGATTTTCACTTATTTCCAAAATTAAAAGAGGAAATTCGTGGAACAAAATTTCACGATAATGACGCGGTTATAGCTGCCGTAGAGGACTTTTTCGAGAGTCAAGAAAATAATTTTTTTTCACAAGGAATAAGGAAGTTAGAAACGCGTTATTCTAAATGCATTGCATTGGAGGGAGATTATGTAGAAAAATAAAATATTATTATTTAAATCTTTGCATTTTTTAATATTGATTCCAAGAATTTTTTGATTCACCCTCGTATTATACTTCTCTGCTCCATCCTAAGCCACTTTTCAGCATAGTAGTCTAGGCACCTTTGACATGTCAGACCCCACAGGAAAGTTCTAGTCAAGGAAGTAGGTCACTGTCTACATACAATATGGTGACAACACCAGATTAATATATACTTCTCTGCTCCATCCTAAGCCACTTTTCAGCATAGTAGTCTAGGCACCTTTGACATGTCAGTCCCCACAGGAAAGTTCTAGTCAAGGAAGTAGGTCACTGTCTACATACATCGTGACAACTTAACCAGATTTAGTGTATACTTCTCCTCTCCCTAGTCAAGGAAGATTTATCCCTGGCTGACCCTATAGGAAAGCTCAAGGATTTAGTTTCTCAGCCTAGAAATCTAGGCACCTTTGACATGGCAGACCCTATAGGAAAGCTCTAGTCATGGAAGACCAATCACTGTCAGATCCCACAGGAAAGCTCAAGGATTCACTTTCTCAGCCTAGAAATCTAGGCACCTTTGACATGGCAGACCCTACAGGAAAGCTCTAGTCATGGAAGACCAATCACTGGCAGACCCCACAGGAAAGCTCTAGGATTGAGTAGCTGAATCGCGACGACCACATTGACATCCTTCTGCATCGTCGTCCATTCCCTTATTTTCTTCCATAATTTCGCAATATTCCCCAAAGAAATCTTCGTCTCCGCCTATCATCTTCCCAATTTCCTGAAAATAAAATTATATTAGATTATAGTTTACAAAATTATTAAAAAACGCGACGTGCAATGGCGCGCACGAAAGAACGAATGACATGATTGAAGGGTTGCCATTGGGGTATTGTCTATGACATAGACAAAATAGGCTAAAATTTTAATAAATTTTGTTTTGGCTTTGAAATTCGTGTAATTGGCGCGTATGGAGATCGATACTACATAGTTAATCATGGAAGGATGAGGTCTGAAGTATAATTATTAGCGTACGATTGATTAGAATGAGCGTTCGCCAGAGTCATAACACTTTGTCTACCAAACTATTTTCGCTAACGCTAAAGCGTTAACGTTTGTACGAATAGAATAGCTTCGAAGCGTTTGCAACTTGTCTAGGCCCGCTGAGGTTTTAAATTTTTTTATCAATTTTTGTTCGCGACGGACAACTCCAAATGTATGTATACAATGCAAGGCAGCAGCCACCGGGTCCGCGTGCTGTGCTACAACCTGTCGGACTACACGTACTCGGTGTCGGACCGGGCCGGGGTGCTCCGCGAGCCGCACTTCAGCCTCCAGCAGCTGCGGGCGGGGGCCGTGGTGCCGGCCTGCGTGCGCGGCGTCGCCGACCGGGGCCTGCAGCTGGCCGTGGGCCGCGTCACAGGTGAGGCCCGGGGATGTATACCTCCATGTATCCTGGGGATTCGAGTCCCCACCTGGCTAGTAGACCATCTGTCTCCAAATCCGAGGTGTTCCGGCAGAGGTCCTCGAGGGCCAGCCCCGTTCTAAGCTGAGCATGGTTACCTTTGATCACATCCTCGCTTTATACCAGAGTGCTCGAACGCTATTCTATAAATGATCATTGGATTATGTATGATACAGTACACTAGATCGGTGACATGGTTATTGGAATTAGAAGAGGCACCTCTCCCTTCCAGGTTTCGTTCCGCAGACCCACCTGACGGAGACCGGCCTCTGCGTCGACCCGAAGAAGCCTCGCACTTCCAAATTGCCCCAACAAAAGTTCAAGGTAATACAGTAACTTATGTATTGCCAACTGATCCGACAGACGTCTGTGGGGAAAGGACACCATGCCAGTTGTTTCAGATTCCCAAAAGATGAATTACTGTTAGTATATACGGTAAATATTTTATTTCAGTATTCGTTGTCAAAAAGTTATGTATAATATTTGGTAGCCCGTTTTTTTTTCTTCTGAGATATTAAAAACTAGCTGCGCCCCGCGCCATTACCCGCTATTTTCGGAATAAAAAGTATACCATTCCAAATATCAAAATTGGTCCAACAGTTTCAGCGTGAAGAATTAACAAACACACAAACTTTCGCCTTTATAATATTAGTTAGCCTATATTATATTTGTGTGTGATAAATCTATTTATTATCTACTTTATAGAGTAGTGTAAATGCTGATATTATTTATACCTGTCCTGACCATATGCTTGTAAAAAATATCCTACGTCCTGATTCTCCGTAGATCGGTCAAGCGGTGACGGCGCGGGTGCTGTCGGTGGATCCCGTGAAGCAGTCCCTGGTGCTGACGCTGAAGCCCTCACTCCTGGCTCCCGGGCTGCAGGTCCTCAAGAGCTACGAGGAGGCCGAGATCGGGAAGGCCTACGTTGGTGTTGTAAGGGTGAGGAACTATATAGTTATAATATACTATCTGTTGCCCGCGGATTTGTCTGACTACATTTTATGGTGATAAAAAGTGTCCAAGATCCAATGTAACTTTATAGCAAGATTCATCAAAATTGATTCAGCGGTTCAGACATAAAAATGTAACAAACAAAAATAATGATTTCGCATTTATGACATTAGTATATAGATGTATGCTTTAGAAACTCCATACTATAACATAAATAGTCCATCCGTCGTTGTCTGGTAGGATTTAAAGCGATAAGATCGCTCATTGTATCTGTTTATCTATGAGATTTAATTCCAACTCTTTTTATGCGGCTTCTATAGTAAAAAGTTACAATTTCAACAGTGAGATTGTATGGTGAAAACAAATTCTAACAGTGATGATTTATTTACCACCCCATTTATGTTATAATATATTTTTTTCATCAATTCTTAATTTTCGCGAACTGAATTTAAACGGGTCACAAACTAATACATGGTCGATGTAACTCGGCGGAAACGTCGAAGTATTACAAAATAATATATTTTGATATCAGTCTGTGCGCGAATTAGACCTGTTTAAAGTCTACTTAACATATTTTTATCAATAAAATCAGTACTTATACCGGAGTGTTTCCACTTTTCCAGCTGGTTCGCGACTATCTCCTGGTGACGTTCTTCAACGACGTGACGGCGTTCGTGCCGCGCTGGTTCGTGTCCGGGGACGCGGCCAGCCTCGGCGCCGCCTTCCACCCGGGGCAGACCCTCACCTGCACCATCGTGGACGTCAAGCCGGAGCTGAAGAGGATGACCGCCAGTCTGGTCACGCCGCCCTTTACCCCCGACGTGAGTTTACATGATCATAGGAACGTTGTGTGATTGCAACGCCATTGTTCTTCAATTTTCAATGTATAAATCGATATTATAGTAGGTACCTACCATTCAAGTGTCAATCGAATCCATAATTGAAATGTTCAGATGTAGAATCGACTAGTTACATGAGTGTGTTGAAAAGGAAATAACATGATGAATACGCTATAGTATGGATAATACATCACCATTTTGTTCAGTCTTTGTATATCTAATAAAAAAATCTCATGATATTCTATATAATTAAAAAGATTTTCTAAACTCGCAGGCAAACAGAGAGGTCAAACATCACATAAACAAACGGAAGCAGAATCAAGAAGGCGCCGACGAAGTGCCGCACAAGAAACACAAAAGCGACGAGAGCGACGCAGAAACCGAACGGAAAAACAAGAATAAACAAGAAAAGGGGCAAAGCCCAGAAGAATCAGACGCGGGAGCTAAGAAAAAGAAGAAAAACAAGCAAGATGACGAAACTTTGGCGGAAGAAGAATTAAAATCTAGTAAGAAAAAGAGACGAGACACAGAAACGTCCCAAGACAATGACACGGAAGAGGCTAAAAAAGAAAAGAACAGAAAAAAGAAGCACAGTGTATCAGAAGAGAGCGACGCTATAGAAACTGACGTTTATGACGAAGAAGAAATACTGACACCGCACGAACAAGGCTTACTAGACATGTCAGATTGTAGCACTATAAAGAATTATAAAAAACGCGTCGTATCACTGCTGAAAGCGATAGACGTGAGAGCTAGAAGAATAGACGTTATCGACAACAAAATAGAGACTATAGAAGGCAAAGGGCTGACAGCACACAATAAGAAGTATCACACAGCGATGCAAACAGAGAAGTTGCTGATACAAGAGCGAACGAAGAAATTGCTAGAAGCTTTGAGTGTAGCGCAGAGTAAACTGAAGGAGTTAGGCTACGTCAAAAATCCGGATTACAAAGAGGAGCAGAAGAAGAGGAAGAAGGAGAAACGGATAGCTGAAAAAGAACTAAGAATGAAAGAGAAGAAGGCAAATTCTGCGAAGAAGAGTGTGAAAGTAGAGAAAAAAGAGAAGGTCGAGGTAGAAGATTTGATAAGAGACATCAGAGTGGTGGACGGTCCTGTGCCGGCGATGGAGGTGCCCAGTGTGAAGGAGTTTTGGTCCGCCAACGCTGGTGAGCTGTCGAAGACGGTGCAAGAAGAGGAGTCTAGCAGCAGTGACGATGAGGTGAGCATTTATGATTAACGCTTTTGGGGCTTGGGGTTGCTGTATTCATAATTTTATATTGTGTGTTTGAATTTTTTCTATGGCCATTTGAAATAGAATAAAGATAGACAGATAGATAACTCTTAATTGTCATCAAATGTATAGAAAGACGAACTTAATAATAGGTGCAATTGGCGGTCTTATGGCTTAAAGCGATGTCTACAAGATAGCCTTTGGATGGGCAAGCAAAGTTCAAAGTAAATATTACTTTTAACGAAATAACGATTTGAAGTTAACATGAGATTTATTAAGGTCTACCTATCGAAGAAAAGTTATTTAAAACAATATACAGAAGGAATACACCAAATTGGTACAGATATTCCGGAGATATCAGTACATAAATGAAAAACACAATAATTTACAATTACGTTCATAAATAAAATGGTATATTTTTTTCGCACACTGTGTTAATAAACCCATCAAGTGACAAAGTCAAAGGATTTATTGTAAATAGGCAATAAAATCGCACTTTTACAAGTCAAACAGCTAATTCCCATTAACAAAGAGAATCCTGAAACTTAAAGTATGATACATTAAATTAAACAGTAATTGTTTATAGTTTGAGTTTGAAATTACATTATGTGTTTGTTCAGTCCAAAGAGCAGCCCAAGAAGAAGCGCAAGAAGCTGTCGGTGCAGGAGAAGCTGGCGAAGGCCCGCGCGGAGGAGGAGCGCGTGCGGGCGCTGGAGCGCGCGGCGGCGGGGGCGCAGCCCGGGGCTCCGCGCTCCGTGGAGCAGTTCGAGCGCGGCGTGCTGGCGCACCCGGCCAGCAGCCAGCTGTGGATCGCCTACATGGCCTTCCATCTGCAGGTGACTACCGACCAGTTGTGTTATCGTTAATTTTTCACGATTTGGTAATAGGGGGATTGTCATAGGGGTTGTTTATCATTAGGGGTTAATTGCTAGTTAAGGTTTTCTATACTTAATTAACGCAGGTATTCGTCTAATGTAATTTTTTCTGTCAATTTCGCCAAAATTAAAGCTACATAATTTTATTTCACCGTTCCCGTAGTAGTATCTCTCCCTCGACTAGTATCTCTCCCTCGACTAGTATCTCTCCCTCGACCAGTACCCCTCCCCGGCCCAGGGTCTCAAGCCCTCCCCTCGGTTCCAGGCGACGGAGCTGGACAAGGCCCGCGCGGTGGCGCGGCGCGCGCTGCAAGCCATCCCCTTCCGCGAGGAGCTGGAGAAGCTGAACGTGTGGCGCGCCCTGCTGGCCCTGGAGCAGCGGTTCGGGACCAAGGTGCGTGCTGGGAACTCGGGCGGTTGCCGGGAGGCGGGAACAGCTGGGGAGGCCTTGCGGCCGTGTGACGTCATAGCGTGCTGGGAACTCGGACGGTTGACGAGAGGCGGGGAACAGCTAGGGAGTCCTTGCGGGCGTGTGACGTCATAGCGTGCTGGGAACTCGGACGGTTGACGAGAGGCGGAGAACAGCTAGGGAGTCCTTGCGGGCGTGTGACGTCATAGCGTGCTGGGAACTCGGACGGTTGACGAGAGGCGGAGAACAGCTAGGGAGTCCTTGCGGGCGTGTGACGTCATAGCGTGCTGGGAACTCGGACGGTTGACGAGAGGCGGAGAACAGCTAGGGAGTCCTTGCGGGCGTGTGACGTCATAGCGTGCTGGGAACTCGGACGGTTGACGAGAGGCGGAGAACAGCTAGGGAGTCCTTGCGGGCGTGTGACGTCATAGCGTGCTGGGAACTCGGACGGTTGACGAGAGGCGGAGAACAGCTAGGGAGTCCTTGCGGGCGTGTGACGTCATAGCGTGCTGGGAACTCGGACGGTTGACGAGAGGCGGAGAACAGCTAGGGAGTCCTTGCGGGCGTGTGACGAAATAGCGTGCTGGGAACTCGGACGGTTGCCGGGAGGCGGGGAACAGCTGGGGAGGCCTTGGTTTATAAGTTTCGAAATGGCATACTGAAGATTCCACGTAGATACCGTATCGCGCCGCGTGACGTGTTTGCATGGGCGTAGCGAATAAGGGCCCTATACCGACTAATTATGTAGTTAGTTATACGTTGGAGTTGTTAGTGAGCTAGGAGTAGCTATCTATCTATGTGTCTATTATAATAGTAACTGTGTCATGTGCATTGGCGACTTTGTAAAAGTAACTGGGAGTAACTATCGAGACGGGGCCGACGCTTACTACGCCGACGGTATTGAATTTTTATCGTCTACATTACTGTCAAAATGGTACTATTCACCACTGTACTGAACACGACCCCCTCGCTCCAGGAGTCCCAGGAGAAGACGCTAGCGGAGGCCCTGCAGCTGAACGAGCCGTACTCCGTGCACGCGGCGCTGCTGGGCATCTGCGCCGGCGCCTCCGCCCCGCACGAGCTGGCGGCGCTCGTCGACCTCATGCTGAGGAAGTACAAGCGGAACCCGGACATGTACATACAGGTGAGCCCCAAAGATTCAGAACCCCTCGGTAACTCGGTTATTGATAATTCGCTACATTTTCAACTATCGATAAAAACCGATGTAGAACTCGAATCAAATGTGACGTCATACCATACAATGAAAACAAAGTAAACGCAATTCAGAACGCAGTTATCGAAGCAAAACGAACGTACGATATTTTTCTAATGGATGATGGCATCGATTTGCCTAAACTATATGGATTGTTCGCAGTTCAACAATTTGACGTTCGATTCGAGAACGAACGGCACCGAACCGAATCGATTGGGTCATATGACCCAATCGATTTTGGCTCGTTTGGCGTAGTTGCTGAGCTATCGGACTGCTGCGCTAGGGGTTGCGGGTTCGATTCCCGCCTGGGACAAATATTTGTGCGATCCACAAATATTAGTTTCTGGTCTGGGTGTGATGTATATGTGAAATTATATGTCTGTAAGCGGTACCCGCGATACAGGAGCAATCCTAGTGTGGGGCTACGTTTTTTTAAAGCAGAAAAAAAATAATTATCGATTCGTATATACGAAGGGTCCCGAATTGCCTAGCTAGTCTTGGTCAACAATCATATCTGAGTATAACTCTTTATTATTTAATATAACATGATGGTGTCGCAGGCGGGCGGCGCGTGCTACCAGCTGGGGCTGGTGGACAAGGCGCGGCAAGTCATGCAGAAGGCGATCGCTGTACTCGAGAAGAAAGAACGTGAGTGTTGCCAGTATATTATTATGAAATACTTATTTTTACTTCCAATTTTTAGTTGTCTGTCAATGTTGTCAAAGTCTTTAAGTTTGACAGTTCTCTTGTACTAATATCGACGTAGCGTTTGTATTATCTCAACGGAGGCGACGAAGTGGCCTAAGGCGAAGCGCGCTGGCCTACTCGCCGAGCAGATTTACTCGCTCTTGACTGGTAACAGAACACACAGACGAAAGACATACCTTCCAGTCCTTTGCGGTCGTTAAAATGAACGCAGCATTAGCATATAACCCCCGTCACTGGGTGGACACTCCATGCAAACGTTTGAATCGAACAAAAGACAAGCGAAACTGTAAGAGAAGCAATAGCGTCGTGCGCGTTGCGTTTGTCCTCTAAAGCTAGCCAAACACGTTCAAAATGTGAAACAAACTCCCGATCTGCCATCTCGCTCTAATTTAATAATAGAGAGTGTCCTTGGCATGCACCTAGTATCTTTGGACTTGACAAAAGCGTGTACCCGAAAGGGATACACTTGACTATTTAGGTCGCTGGTTACCCCTATAAATCGGATAAATTTAATACACGTTATTTAGGTGTGGCTTTAATCATTCGTGCGACATTCTAAAATGTCATGGGTTGCTTCTGCAGCACAGCAATAAATTTTTGCATACGCCGACAAAGCAGAATATCATCGTATTATCCTACTTACTCCTTTGCCTATTTGTACACACTTGTCTCTTTTCTTCCCGGATCTTGAGTTAAATGTTATATCTGTTACATGATTAACTGAGCTTCTAGGGCAGCGGTACTCTAAGTGTGTTCCGCGGATCCCTAGGGTTCCGCGCTACCCCTGTAGGGGTTCCGCAAGAATTTAGAAAAAAAATCAAACCAGATATCAACCAATTAAGTTAGTAACCATTAGTTAAGATTTTTTCATTTTTAATTTAAAATGAAATTGTACTAAGTACTTGCCATGTCGTAAATTAAGTAATAATTAGTAACTGTTACATTGTACTTTTATTATGCTTATAATAAAGAATACACTTTTAAAAACTATTGTTTTATTGTAGGGTTCTGTCAAGTATTTTGCTTGTCAAAAGGGTTCCGTGACCAAAAAAGTTTGAGAACCGCTGTTCTAGGGTATTAATGAGTGTTGTGACCCCCGTGCACCCGCAGACGTGTCGGTGCTGGTGCAGTTTGCGTTGCTGGAGCGGGGGCACGGGGGGCACGGCGGGCGCGAGCGCGCCGAGGCGTTGTTCGAGCAGGTGCTGGCCGTGTACCCGCAGCGGGTGGACGTGTGCGCCGTCTACGTGGACATGCTGCTCAAGAGCGGCGACGTGGACCAAGTGCGGTGAGTGCGAGGTGGAGTTAGTTAGACTCTTTCTGTACAAGTTCAATGGGAGGTTGATCGTGCAAAGCTAAAAATCTTGAGAGATTGTGCATAATATTTTGATTTAGACTATAGCTAGATTCGATGATGGTCGAAGCCAATGTCGAATCGAAATTGACCAACGCCATACATAACGAAGTTATTGAAGCAATGTTTTTGCACGTCCGATTATTTTGCTCGGTAAATGACAGAAGGGTGGAAAAAAACTACCATTGACGTTTTGTTTTTCCCACAGGCAAGTAATGGAGCGGATGACGTCACAGAAACTACCAGCGCGCAAGATGAAGATTTTGTACAAGAAGTGGATTGAAGTGGAAGAGAAAAATGGCGACGAAGCCCGAGTTGAAAGCATTCGGCAACGTGCTATGGAGTTTATTGAAAAAGCCAAGTTTTAAATAAAACATGTTCACTTCAAAGTATCCGTTTTAATTTCTAATTTGAACTTTTAAACATGATGTATTGTGAAGAATAAGAAAACAATGTTGTATACCTACAATGTATGTATTCGTTGCTGCGTTCACTATAAATATTTGAACATAAAGGTTTTGCTACTTTTGATTGTACTATTGCTATTGAACACGTCGGCTTTCGGCATCGGTGGGGGCGGTGGAGCAGGTTCCGTCGAATCTTGCACAGACGCTGGCACTGGATTTACAACTTTAGCACTTGACTGAGTAGACTTAAAATTACTTGGCACTCTAACGCCATAAATAGAAACTGGCATGCAAATTTCATATCCTAATTTAGCGTAAAAATTCTCCTGGCCCTTCGTTGATAAATGTATCATTTTCAGTCCGAGGACGTTTCTGCAATACTCTTCTACGTATTGCATTAGGTAACTCCCTAACCTCTTCCCTCGCATTGATTTATTTATAACTACGGATTCAACAAAACAACTTCCAGGTATAGTTGGTATCGGTGTGAGCTTGCAGTGACCTAAAATAAGCTTATTGCTATCGATTAAAATTAAGCTAGTCGGTAATTCGTCGCATGATGCCTGTAAAGATATCATTCTGGCGGTTTCACTTCGTGGCCATTCGTCGTTGATGAGATCACAGCATGCTTTTAAGTATTCGGGATGTTTGTGAAGAGGTAGTACTTGCAGGTTTTGTTGGTCCATTCTTCATCTGGAATAAGAAGTATAACAAAATTATTTACAGCAGTAGAAAATAAGTAGGTAAGGTAGATTTTACAGTTGTATTAACAGCAACATTGTTATAGTTTGGTTTGGCGTTGAAGTGTCATTTACACTGGTTTGACATTTGTGACATTGACAACACAATAATAAAGATAGATGTCACTTCTGTTTTTTTAGGTTATCTAAGTTGTGTATTCCTATTTTTTTACGAGAAAAACATTCATATATGCTAAATACCCACTCAATTAATATCGTCACACAAATAAACAACTTACCTCTGTGATAAACGTGTTTCCTTTACGATTATTTCGTTGTTTTAATTGGTAAGTCCATTTCTTTTACGCCATAATATTTCGATGCGGTATCGCCGGCGAGTGCCGAGGCTGGACTAAGTACTAACCCTATTTTTACCTTTGCTGTCACGACTAATGGACTTCGTAGGATCCCATCTTCGTGAGGTGTAAAGTTCTCTAACCCGCCTATTTTAAGACTAAATACTTCGTCTGTGTCTGTTAACTAGGCTCAAAATATCATGTAGATCTCGAAACATTTTAGTTTTTAGCTGAGAATGGAAGACGATGATGATACTCCATCCCTGTCTGCGGAAACTTTCGCAGCTTTACAAGAGTTCTACACGGAGCAGCAGAAAAGGCAAGAAATATTTGACAAACTAGGAGCTGATAACAAATTGACAGAAAACATATTGTTTGATGAAAATTGGGTGAGCAATTTCTACCTTTTGTCTTCTATTACTTCCATACTTTTTAAATCTCATTGAGTTTAAATTTGCAGCAACTTAGTCAGTTCTGGTATGATGAGAAGACAGTACAAACACTTGTTAAAGTAATTGATAAATCAGTCGATGATGATGGACGGGTGGCATTAATATCATGCCCCACTCTGTTTGTCCCCGTCAAGAGACAAATAGGGCATCGAGCGACAGGTAACAAACATACTTTTATCTCTAAATGTGAAATTAAAACAAATTACTGAAGTGAAAAAATATTATTTAATTATTCATTGATATTTTACAGTAACCCTTCTTGAGTATGATAGAAGGTTTGAAATCCATGCTCCAGACTTCATATTCTACGATTACAACACTCCTGACAAGCTGCCTCCTGAAGCGCTCAACTCTTACGACTTAATAGTCGCCGACCCTCCATTCTTATCGGAAGAATGTATCACAAAGACTTCGGAGACAATTAAACTGATGGCCAAAGACAAAATAGTGGTGTAGAAAAGCTGCTTGAATTAAAACAGTGTGCATTTCAACCTCATCACAGGAATAATTTGGCAAATGAGTTTGCATGCTTTGCTAATTTTGATCTTGATCATGTGCTGAGATGATGAAAAATCTGTAATCCTAGTAACCAACTGTTATCTGGAACTCTGCTTATATTTGAACATTCCATACCGAAAATCAATTTAAAAACATTGTCATGATTTTTGCAGTAGAGTGCCGTTCTCGCAAAATTTGTTATTTCGTTTATAAGTGTAATTATAAAAAGTGTATTAATAAAAGAATATTTATAAAACATTCGCATTTTATTGCTCTTAACAAAACTAGTCCTTTGTTACAATACATTATGCTGGTTAACATTTTTTTTATTAATTTTTAGTCTTTCAAATTGATAAACTTTTGCTAGTTTAAAATATATGCTGTTTAACAATTATATAGTATGATGACTTAAATCTAATGAACAGCTATGCATTTGAGCCAGAGTAAATATAGAGCTAGTGTAGTATAAAACAAACAATTAATTTGTGTAAGAACTTCTGCAACTTATTACTTTGTCAGTTATTTTGCGACAATCAGTTTAAAACAACCCTGTGTTTACTAATTACTAACTGTAAATGCGATGTTCATCAATACATTAAACCATGGTCACACCACACTTAAATTGTAATAGTTATTACATTTACAAATAAACTGTGGTTTACTTATGGTTTAAATGTTGACACAGCCTTAATGACAAGGTTATTTGAATAGGTATCTTTTGAAATACATTATTTGTATCTGTAAACAATTCCGGTCATACCACAAAAGATTTAAACAAGAATTGAACAGATGAGTTTAAATATTTTCTCCACGAATCAAAGTCTAACCCTCGCTTTTTCTAACTCAATAAAAAATTCTCAAATAAAATAATTAGGAGCCAGGATTGAGTAAGAAAACGCGAGAGTGATAGACGTCGATTTTGTGGAACGTAATTTTAGAAACGTCTGTTTAACTCTGGTTTAAACTTTTGTGGTATGACATTATTAATAGTAGGTGTTCGTTATTGATACAGGGTGCAGCTGACTGCCCACCAGAGTTGAGCCAGTAGCAAAACGAAATGATCAAGAGAGAGACTCGTCAATGAAGTCGCTCACTTCAGTGTTTACATGAAAACTAAGCGTTCACCTCGCTTCTCTACCTTACTACTTTACTAGAATGCTAGAAAAAAATAGCCATCATACTATAAAAAACAATCCAAACATCAATATAATAATATATGGGGCCTTTATATTCTAATAGTTTTAAAATAAGTAGTACGGGAGGCCCTGGTGCGATGCAATAATGATAAAACAGTTATTATCATGGACATTTCATTTAACTTACAATCCTCATACTAATAATAGGATACAATAAATAATTTCCTTACATTCATAGAGATAAATTCATCAGTACGCTTATTAAAATACATTGTTATTGGAAAAATAAGGTTTAGTTACACAGAGCGTATGTACCAGTACGTATCAGCATATCGTTATTCTAACGTCAATGCGTACGTTACCTACGCGTACTGAATACGCAACGCTACGGGTAGGTTCACTCTGACAAATCATTGTTTCTACTTCATTATTATACTGTGAGGTAAGTTTGGAAAAAAAAAGAATTTGTACTAAAACTTCATATTGAAAATATTTTCCCTCTGTTTCTCTTTCTAACATCTATCTAAACTCTTCCGACACCTTAAAAATAAATTATTTTTGAATAAAACTATCTAATATTTATTGGGGTCTATCTACAAGGCCATGTTTTCTACTATGGGGTAGGCTTGTAAGCCGATAGTATATACTTTTAAGACTACATTACAACTTATAAAATTTGTCCTGTACTTTCTAAGAAAATGTAGTCTTAAAAAGTGAGTAAGTATAATTATATTAAGCTTACAGTATTTCATACAGAAAAGCGAAAAATAATTAAAAGGGCGCCATATTGTAAGTGCACGAGCGCGTACGCATGCGTGATGGCTTTCGGAAATTGTGGAAAGCGCACAGAAGCGATACCGTCGCGCCAATTAGGCAATTATAGCTTGACTGTGTATGCAACATTCATTTGAAATAACGTATTTTCCTGTTTACAACTGTCAAGCAATAATGCTTTCAATTGACTATATGAAATGAACTAATAGTGAATAATTATTGATATCAATTAACACAAAATAAAACAAAAACAAACAATGGAAACAAAACTCATGTGCTATTGAGACATTCAATAGAATAAATCAAAGAGAAATAACTGATACAATATTGTGCTACGAAACTAGCACTCCAAGATGAATTGCAAACGCAATAGTAAAGGAAAGATCACAACCGTATCTACTATATAAGAAATGTCTTTTGAGGGTCTAAACATGACTACATTGAAGATTCTTCATTTCATATTACTTCTAACATTTATTATCTACTTATTTCAAGCTATTCATAACAAAAATATGATATTAGGATAGTTTGTATACATATAGGGTGAAGCAGTCTTCAATGAAGTCATGAATCTTTAAATTATGAATCTACATTTATATGAAAGATAATATAATTCATACATATTATCTAAAGAGGCCACATATTAAGTTCAGAGATTAAACCATGTTAGTACCAAAATTGCAAATTAATATAGTAATTTGTTACGAATGAAGCTTTGGACTATGTTATGCTACAGTTAGAAACTGCGGTGTGATATTACAATAATACAATCGATCAAATGGGTAATGTTTTACACCGGCACTGTAGCAAGCTGTGCCATATAAAGCAATGAAAAAGGCACTATATTTTAAGGTAAGAAAATATATTATTTCATACAAATTTCATCATCCCAACATAAAAAGTTGTCTAGTTATTATTATTATCATATAATAAAAAAAATAATTTGACCAAGTTTTTTAGCTACTTGGCCAATTAAAATAATAAATTTTTTGTAACAAATTGTCGATTTATCGACTGTACAACGTAAATCTTAGCGGTTTCCCCGTCTCACTGCTGTCTACAGACAAGGCACGTTGTCTATAGACAGACGCACGGACCAGTTAGTTTGTTAGTAAAGTGTTAAGAGTAGGTAGTAAGTGGAAAACCGAATATTATATAACTGATGTGAATCAATCATGGTGCTAATATCACATTAATCTAACATAACGGGGCGTACACTGATGTGAATCTATTATACTGATATCTTTTAGAAAATAGCTCGTAATTAAATTCTCGAGAAGTCTTTATTATTCTCTGTTAATGATGTAATACTAATCTGCATTGAATGAATACGAAACACATTGGCGACAACGTTTTCACGATAAGTCTTGAATTTGATGTAAAGTACAGGTGCGAATCCAGGATTTCGTTTAGGGGCACTTTTAAATTGGTCAATATTAAGGTCTCCCATTTTAACCCCCTCCCCCCCTCCTAGATAGCCGCGCCTGGTCAGAAATTCTGCATAGATATTTAATATCTCCCATCTCTTCTCACCCATTAACTACAAGAATATATTACCATTTAATTCAATGCATTATTTGCGATTATACAATTCTTATTACAATCAGGAGTTATTTTAATTTTCCTATAATAAAAGCTAATTTTAACATGGGAATTACAACAGATTAAACCAATTTCAACCCCTACATACACGTGTTACACGACATCATAATAATTACCAATTGCATGTTGTTAGAAATTAGTACACATTACTTACTAGCTAGCAAACTATAGATACTTTCATTCTTGCAATTCGCTAACATGCCCAAAGAAGTGAAATTGGATGAACCTGTTAAAATTCAATTCAAACTGTTACAAATCAACATTGGATCAGCCAAATTTTACAAACTCATAACGTTGAAGACTTACGGCCGAAATTAATAATCAATCCAATCCAAATTTTGCTATCTGGGATTGATATCACAATCCATTTTTAGGGTCAAACGTGCCAATAACTGATCTGTGGATTGGTTTATAAGGCACGCAGATTGGAAATCGATGGAACGATAGGCAGCAATCCAAGATCGGTTTCAATCTTGGATAGGAGATACAATATTAATTTCGGCCGTTAGAGAATTGCATATCGGACATTAGTCACATATTGAATTTGGTAGAGCAAGGTGTATCAGCGCTCCAGAACACCACATCGGCTAACTACTTATCCATCTTATTATACGATTTTAAACCTTACTCAAATATCCACACGGAATTTTATCAAATGACAATAATTAGACTTCTTGGAAGCGCCAATTCAGACTCGGCCAATCTTAGCCAATAGGTAACCATCTGCTACAATTATATCAAATTTATTAATTATTTCTTTCACATCAGACCGTACAAATTCCCGTACCTAATTAAACTACAGATGTCGCTAAACTAAGCTATATTATTATCTAAGCTCTTGAGAGCTGTATATGTATGGAGCTCGCCACAAGGGATATACTTTCATACTAACTTACGGTACCTACATGGGACGTGTTGCGAATAGATATTACAGACGACTGAGCCTTAATTAGATACAGTATCATTTCATTATTATTCATCTAATTGACTGCTATTTAATTGTAGTAATCAACAATGATGGAGATTAGCATTTCAAAACCAAACTATACAAAAAAAAATGGTTTCCATTCATTCAGATTCAAAAATTTAAATAGTAGTCATGCCAAATAAAAAAAAAACGTACTTACATAAGAAGAAATCTATTAACCCGTCGAGTAACCAATGTCAGACACAATAGATGTTTAATTGTTACGTGGTCCGTACGGATCAGTGCAGGCGCGTTATGTTGTTAAAAATATTATATATTATGTTTTTTCTTCTACAAGAAGTAGTAAGTCGTATCGGCAAATCTATCCGCAACACTCGGGGAGCACGTCCTCAACGACAGAAGTCTACGCAAAACTATAAAGAAGCCCTAAACAAATCTCTAAAGTAACCATTGCACAAAATATACAAAAACAACCACAACTTAATAGGAAACACGGAACAAACACTTCCAAATAATCGCCGCAAGAGTAGGTGAAACAAGACATACTTTATAAACCGCGAGAGAAAGAGAAGCACACATAGTCAATGTCTTGTCCAGACGTGGATATTTTGTCGTGATTTAAATCGAATAATTTTTTTTAAGTGACCCGCAAACTATAATGATCGCATTCACACCATTCACGAATTGCGAAGAATTACGAATCAGTTCACAAAATACGAATCCGAGCATTGAATCATGATTCGATTCATATCAATGTGATTGTTCGTCTTAACGCGTCATCGTTATTAGTAACAAATCGTCAACCTAGCATGTTTGTGTGAACAAGTCGTAAGATATTCTCCGCTAAATCTGAATATTTAGCGTGCGTCAAACTAAATTTGATGTGAGTTAGCGACTTTTGTTACTGACCGTACTTCTCTTTTACTCGTATAATTATTTCCAAACTTCACTATAATGGGCTCTCTGTCTAAGAATGTCTTAGTCAGAGGCTTTAAAAAGTCATACCTCAACTCTTGCGGCGTCTACACGAATGGAAACCAAACAACGAGTCCTTTAGGACCGTAAAGTCTCCTTACAGTGCGGCCGAGCGTATCGCGATGCGTATAACACGTCGATATGCGTATCAAACTATCGAGGCACAGTTCCGCGTCGCGTAACGATACGCTTCGCCGCGCTCATACGAATCAAATGAAACTTTGTGATTGGGCGTTCACCCGGTCGAGAAATATAATAAGGTGTAAACAATTTGTCGCGTCATGAACGCTAGACCGTCGCTAGCCCGAGCCACACAGCGGCGAGCGCTTATACCGACGCGGGTAACGTCTACGACGCCGGATACGACGGGCCGTATGTGGCTCGAGCCGCGTCGCTTGTACCCCCGTGGATGTAGGCAGCTTAGGAAAGCCCCGCCTAGCCGCCTAGCCGCCTAGCCGCGGCGGCGCAGCGCCAGGTACAGCAGCAGCAGCGCCAGCAGCACGCAGTGGCTCAGCGCCAGCGCGGCGGCGGCGGCCAGGCGCAGCAGCCGCGCGGCGGCGGCGTGCAGCGCGCGCCGCGTGGCGAGCTCCGCGCGCCGTCACCCCGTGCCGCACTTGCCGCTCTCGAACACGCCCTGACACGGACACCGCGATACATACATTACTCTTTATTTACATCTACATGGTATAGAGCACGGGAAGGACCGACTTCCAAATGGATATAGTGGGCGGGCGACCTTATTCCGGCGATATATTTGTTGAAAAATACACAGGTGAATTTTTGAGACGGGACAGTGAGGACGAGGTACCTTAACCGTTATAGTTACAGGAAAACGTTCTAAGGAGACTAGCCATAATTGTTTATGATATTTTGAACTGCATTTACAGATTTTGGCAAAAAATTACAGTCTGCAAAAAAATTGACATTTTATACAAAAACATTTCTTTACAGAACTTCTATCGGAACAGCTAGTAAAGTAAAATAACTGAAAAAAAGAGTGTGATAGAGAGTGAGAGAGAGAGCCACCGACCTTCCTGAAGAAGGGCGAGAAGCTGACGAGCGTGTCCCGGGTGAGCGGCGCGGCGTGGAAGGGGCAGCGCCGGTCGGCCGCGCACACCGCCAGCAGCCGGCGCAGGAAGGCCTCCAGCTGCCCGCGCCGCGCCCGCGCCACGCCCTCCGACGCCCACAGCTGCCGCGGGGGGAACGGGATGCTGCCCACCTGCAGGGGGCGGGGCGGGTTGTGTACGCTTCCCTTTTATAACCAGCCAGCTAAAGTCTTTTTTTTTGTATTGGCTTCGCAGAGTTTGTGCATTGAGCCAGTGTCAGTATTAAAATATTGAAGTACCTATGTAAAGAAATATAGGTGTATTCCTTTGATTTTGAATTTTGCCGCACATGGCGCTGTCAATAGAGTAGAAGCAATGACAGCCAGATTATCGAGAAGTTATGTTGACATTTGATTTGTCAGTAGAGTTATTCTTTTGTTTTTGTAGGTATCTATGGAATTTTATTAGTCGGTTAGAAGAAAATGGCGATTTTTCAATGTTGGTTGTATAGTGAAATAATTTACAAAAGAACCCATAAATTGTGAAAGAAACAACATACGAAATAGAAACTTTAAATGTCGTTTCTTTGTTTACAGGTAGGAGTCTAGATAAAGGCTAATAGTGTATTTAGTTATGTAGGTAATTCTAACGAAATAAATCTTTGTTTACAGAGCAACACAAGTTTATCTATTTGCTTTTCACAATTGATTGGAGATAAATACCATTATAAAACGACATTTGTTGTTTATAAAAGCTAAATAGAAGCACAGAACATGGAGAAGCTTTGTTTTGAATTTACAATATTACCAAAAAGCGATGGAAAAACTAACGTCAATTGTTTGACATCAATATCTACAAGTGATAATAAAGTATATGCTTTACCAGAAGACTTTCAATTTGTTGGACATCATGCAGAACTAATGAAAACAGCTGCTTATAACAGAGTAAAGAATAGTCTAAAAAAAAGGTACCAGACACGAAAGGTTTGGATAACAGTGACAGAAGAACTTAGACGAACTTACTGCGATGAGGATGGTAATATACAATTTCAAGAACAATACCTAGAAGAAGTGACTCAAAAACAGACTGTGGCTGCACAGAATCAAGACACAAGTGTTCTGGAAAAACTGTTTGAAAAATTAGTTCAAAATACGCAGGAGACTAAACAGCAGAGTTTGAAACATGTTGCAGAGAAGTTTATAATTGAAAAATTTACAACCAGAAATTCAAATGTGAACCGATGGATTGACACTTTTGAAAAAGAATGCATCCGATTTGATGTAATAGAAGATGAGAAAAAAATTGAATTACTCAGATTATTCATGGATAAGAGTTGCATTGATTGGTATAGTTCCATGATCATTAAATTGACCATGAACTCGGAATGGTCAGTATGGAAAAACAAATTTTGTGAATCATTTGCAAATAAGGGATGGAACCAAGTCACCTATGCATTGTTATTTAAATACAAAGATGGATTATTGGTGGATTATGCTATAAAGAAAGAAAAGCTTTTACTGGATATGAGAGAATTTATTGATACGGGCACACTGATTGATCTTGTTGCCGCGGGTTTGCCGGAGTTTGTACTTAGCAAGATTGATAGAGAGTCATTGAAGGATACAGTTGACTTGTTTAATGAGTTGAAAAAATATGAATATTTGGTAAATAAAAAGACTTATTCAGTCTTCAGAAAATATGGAAGTATAAGAAGCAACAGTAGGACTGAAGATCGAACCCCATGTAAAACTTGTGAAAAATTAAATAAAGGTACTCGTTATCATCCCGAATCTGCATGCTGGTTTAGAACAAAGGAAGAGGACAAGGTGCGAGAAAAAAACATTAAACATGTTAACAATGCGGTGATAGAAGCTGAGTTAAATGAGAATGTTCAAAAAAACTAATAGTGACACCATTAATAAAAGTCAAACTAATATTGAATGAAACATTAGAAGTGTACGGAGTGTATGATTCTGGTTCAAATGTTTCTCTGATTAATTCAAAGCTGTTGAAGTTAAAAGGAAAAGGGAGCAATATTAATGAAGCAAGTTTAATTACAATTAATGGTGTCAAAAAGACAAGTGGTTTGACAAACTTAAAAATTAAAATCTTTGAAATAGAAGAAAATGTTGAACTGTACATTATTGATGAACAAAATTTCAAATATGATTTTTTGATTGGATTAGACATGATAAAAAAGTTTAAACTAATACAAAATGAAGACTTACAGATAACTCAGAAACAATGCTTGGAACATGAAAATATAAAGAAGGTCACAGAAATTTCTACAAATAAAGAAGCAGAGAATATTATACATATGATTAATGATGATGAAAAGAACATGAATACGAAAGAATACAAGATAAATTTCAATGAACATGTAAAAGAAGAGGATTTTGAAATTAAAATAAATCATTTAAATGAATATCAAAAATCAGAAATAAATAAACTGATTAATACATATGAGACAGTTTTTGCAAAAAATAAATACGACATAGGAACTATTAATGGTTATGAAGCAAAAATAGACTTATTAGTAGACAAGTATTGCAGTAAAAGACCCTACAGGTGTACAATAGAAGATAAGAAGGAGATAGAAGAACAAATAGCAAAGTTATTAGATAACAAGCTTATAGAAGAATCCTACAGCCCATTTGCAGCACCTGTTACATTGGCATTCAAAAAAGAAGACAACAGGAAGTCTAGATTATGTATAGACTTCAGAGATTTGAATAAAATAGTAGTCCCTCAGGCTCAACCATTTCCATTGATAGAAGACCTAGTGACTAAGACAAGGAACTGTAATTTTTATTCAACTTTAGACATAAATTCAGCTTTTTGGTCCATTCCATTAAGAGTGGAAGACAGAAAGAAGACAGGATTTGTGACACAAGAAGGACATTTCCAATGGACTTGTCTACCATTTGGTTTAAAAACAGCACCATCAACTTTTCAGAGAATATTGAGTAATATACTAAGAAAGTATAAACTCACTGAATTTGCTGTAAATTTCATCGATGACATTCTGGTATTTTCAAAATCATTTAATGACCACATTCAGCATCTGACGCAGTTGCTGGATGCAATTAAAACTGAAGGTTTCAGATTGAAATTTCAAAAATGCACATTTGCATCACACTCGGTGAAATACCTGGGTCATATAATAGAGAATAATTCTGTTAAACCAGTGAAAGATAATCTAATTTCAATAAGAAATTTCCCTATCCCGAGAACACAGAGGAATGTAAGACAATTTTTAGGAAAAATAAACTTTTATCATGAATACATACCAAGGAGTGCAATAATACTAGATCCATTACATAATTTACTCAGAAAAAATCAAAAATTTACTTGGTCGGATGAATGCCAAAAAGCATTTGAACAAATAAAAAGTCTGCTATGCTCACAACCAGTTCTTGAGATTTATGACAAAGATTTACCTATAAATATTTACACAGATGCATCTTTAGAAGGTGTTGGAGCCATTTTGAAACAAACACAACCTGATGGAAAAGAGAAACCAGTAGCTTACTTTTCGAAGAAGCTAAGTGGAGCTCAAAAAAAGAAGAAAGCGGTATACTTGGAGTGTTTAGCCATCAAAGAAGCGGTGAGGTACTGGCAATACTGGTTAATAGGTAAATCATTTATAGTTTATTCGGATCATAAGCCATTGGAAAATATGAATTTGAAATCAAGAACCGATGAAGAGCTGGGTGACTTGACATATTATTTATCACAATATGATTTTAACATAAAATATGCCCCGGGAAAGAGCAATTTGGAAGCAGATTGTCTTAGTAGGAATCCGGTATTGGAATCAAATGATAATATAGATGAACAGCTGAAAATTGTGAATCTTATCAACCTGGAAGATATCATATTGGATCAAAGGCAAAATGTAGAGATACAAAAAGATATAGACAGAATTATAGAAAAACAAAATATATACTATAAAAAGGTCAGAAACAAAGATAAAATAATTATATCGGAAGAATTTAGTATAAAATTGTTAAGAAGTGTACATGAAAATCTGTGCCATATTGGAATTAACCAGATGCAAAAAAACAATTAGTCCGCACTACAATGCCAGAAATCTGACAGAAAATATTAAACAAGTTTGTAGAAGCTGTGATGTTTGTATACGGAATAAATCAAGAGGCCAGGATAAATTTGGATTCATGTCTCACTTGGGTCCGGCCACCAAGCCATTTGAAATAATTTCAATAGATACAATTGGTGGTTTTGGAGGTTCAAGATCCACAAAGAAATATTTACACTTGTTGGTAGATCACTTTACTAGACACGCATTTATTATAACATCAAAAACTCAGAGCGCAAATGATTTTATTAAACTAGTAATGAACATAACAGAATCAGAGAATGTTGGTATGCTACTGACTGACCAATATCCAGGAATAAATTCAAGAGAGTTCAAGAAATACTTAAATGACAGACAGATACCTATAATTTTTACAGCAGTAAATGCACCATTCTCAAACGGTCTAAATGAGAGGTTGAACCAGACTTTGGTAAACAAAATCCGGTGTAAAATAAATGAAGGGGAGAATAGAAGAGCCTGGACTACCATAGCACACGAATGTGTTAGTAAATATAATCAGACTATTCACACCGTAACAGGTTTCTCGCCTAGTTATCTTTTGTATGGTACAGACGTCTCAATTTTACCGAAAGAGTTGAAGCAAGAAAAAACACATAATGACTGGATCAGAGATAGACTAACAGCACTTGAGAATACAAGGAAGTCGCATAACTACAACAAGATATTATTTGACAGAAACAGAAAATACCATGAATTTAATGAAGGAGATATGGTTTACGTAGAAAATGGCAACCAGCTAAACAGGAAAAAATTAGATGAGCTGAAGATAGGACCATTTAAGATTATTGAAAAGGTTTCTAAATCAATATATAAAATTAATACTGGACACAAGAAAATAGAGTCGAATCTTTTTCATATTACGAAACTTGTCCCAATACCTACAATAGAGGAAGAAGGAACTGAAGAGGAAGATTAGAGAAAGAGGATGATGGCTATCTTGGAAGAAAATTCATGCATAAATTTTCTCTCCCGGGGGGGGGGAGATGTAAAGAAATATAGGTGTATTCCTTTGATTTTGAATTTTGCCGCACATGGCGCTGTCAATAGAGTAGAAGCAATGACAGCCAGATTATCGAGAAGTTATGTTGACATTTGATTTGTCAGTAGAGTTATTCTTTTGTTTTTGTAGGTATCTATGGAATTTTATTAGTCGGTTAGAAGAAAATGGCGATTTTTCAATGTTGGTTGTATAGTGAAATAATTTACAAAAGAACCCATAAATTGTGAAAGAAACAACATACGAAATAGAAACTTTAAATGTCGTTTCTTTGTTTACAGGTAGGAGTCTAGATAAAGGCTAATAGTGTATTTAGTTATGTAGGTAATTCTAACGAAATAAATCTTTGTTTACAGAGCAACACAAGTTTATCTATTTGCTTTTCACAATTGATTGGAGATAAATACCATTATATAAAATTAAATATATATAAATATAAGAAATATATTTAATTAAATATATTTCTTATTTTCACCGTAAGAAACTCATAGTATTATAGCAATCCTCGTGGTGAAGTAGTCAAGTTAATTATTTACATGATCAAAGTCACGATTCAGTAAAGCGGTGGATGCTTTAGTGAAACTTGCTGGTTTTTTGGGTTTGTAACGAGCCCTCAATGGTGAATATTCAAGCAATATTAGGCATTATTATAGGATATCCCGCTAGTCGGCAGCGGGCGCACCTTGGGTCCGTAGAGGCGGCGCATGGAGAGGTAGAGGTCGCGGAAGCGGCGGTAGCGGCGCAGCAGCAGCCAGCGGCAGCCGCCGCCGAGCCGCACGCGCACCTCGTACTCCTGGTGCGTGCCGGCGCCCGCGCCGCGCGTCACCCAGCCCGGCACCGACACCACGACGGCTGCCGAGGCACACGCTAGCTTTCATTAATACGCTCGCTTCGCTCCCGCCCGGCTTTTCGTTTGTGCTATAGATTTTGTGTCTCGATCTGAATGACTTTTACTACCCTTCCTACCGTGATTCGATCTTGACGATTCTGTTTCTCGTGCTCATTGTAAACGTATCGGGCGTGACTAATTGAACGCGCTCGTTTCGCTCACACATTCACCCGAGTACATAATGTGTAAATATATAAAATAAAAAAATATATAATCGAATAAAACTCACTAAAATCTATAGGATGTGTGAGCCCCAACGATGAATCCTGAAAAAAAAATTACACGAGTTAATGGTTTAAATTATGTAAGTATTTTATCACACGTCTTATATACTATGTCCCACGCGCCGGCCTGCTCCGACAGTGAGCGCTACTCACCGACAGCGGCAGGTCTATGACAACGCCGGTGTCGGCCGCGAGGTCGGCGCGGCGGTCGGCGGGGCCGGCGTCGGCGGGGCGGCGCAGCGGGTCGTCCCACGCGTCGGCCTGCTCCGACAGTGAGCGCTACTCACCGACAGCGGCAGGTCTATGACGCCGCCGGTGTCGGCCGCGAGGTCGGCGCGGCGGTCGGCGGGGCCGGCGTCGGTGGGGCGGCGCAGCGGGTCGTCCCACGCGTCGGCCTGCTCCGACAGTGAGCGCTACTCACCGACAGCGGCAGGTCTATGACGCCGCCGGTGTCGGCCGCGAGGTCGGCGCGGCGGTCGGCGGGGCCGGCGTCGGCGGGGCGGCGCAGCGGGTCGTCCCACGCGTCGGCCTGCTCCGACAGTGAGCGCTACTCACCGACAGCGGCAGGTCTATGACGCCGCCGGTGTCGGCCGCGAGGTCGGCGCGGCGGTCGGCGGGGCGGCGCAGCGGGTCGTCCCACGCGTCGGCCTGCTCCGACAGTGAGCGCTACTCACCGACAGCGGCAGGTCTATGACGCCGCCGGTGTCGGCCGCGAGGTCGGCGCGGCGGTCGGCGGGGCCGGCGTCGGCGGGGCGGCGCAGCGGGTCGTCCCACGCGTCGGCCTGCTCCGACAGTGAGCGCTACTCACCGACAGCGGCAGGTCTATGACGCCGCCGGTGTCGGCCGCGAGGTCGGCGCGGCGGTCGGCGGGGCCGGCGTCGGCGGGGCGGCGCAGCGGGTCGTCCCACGCGTCGGCCTGCTCCGACAGTGAGCGCTACTCACCGACAGCGGCAGGTCTATGACGCCGCCGGTGTCGGCCGCGAGGTCGGCGCGGCGGTCGGCGGGGCCGGCGTCGGCGGGGCGGCGCAGCGGGTCGTCCCACGCGTCGGCCTGCTCCGACAGTGAGCGCTACTCACCGACAGCGGCAGGTCTATGACGCCGCCGGTGTCGGCCGCGAGGTCGGCGCGGCGGTCGGCGGGGCCGGCGTCGGCGGGGCGGCGCAGCGGGTCGTCCCACGCGTCGGCCTGCTCCGACGGCAGCTCGTCGTTGGACGTCGACACGTTGTCGGAACCTTCCATCTCTTGCTCTTTTAACCTGAAAGAAACGGACCAATTGAATTATTAATGGAAATATTGCTCCTGGCAAGCTTTTGTACGTTCTATGTTTTCGGTACTGAAAACTCATCGAAATGAGCTCAAAATGGAAAAAATAGAGAGAGAGATAAAGAGAAAGAGAGAGAGATAAAGAGAGAGAGAGAGAGAGAAAGAGAGAGAGAGAGAGAATGAGTTTCTCACCTATGCAGCAGTGGGTCCACAATGTGTCCGTTCTCGCAGGGCTCCGCGCGGTCGGGCTCCGTCTGCACGTGCATGTCGCTCTCGGAGAGAGTGAGCGAGGGGGTCTCCTGTATGGGCGTCACCATGATGGCCTTGCGGCTGTTGTGCTGGCCGTCGAAGAACGAGTACTGCAGCGCCATCTCCAGCCGGACGTACTTCTTTTGCAGCTCCTGCAGAACCTGGTGTGAGAATGTTAGTTAGTATGTTTGTCCGTGTGTTAATGTGTTATATTGACGGTAATATATGTTTTAAACGCGCTTTTCGTGTTCTCCTCAAAGCTACCCAGGAAGTATCAGTAATGCAACCAGTTTGCTGCATCGTGACGTCGATCGAAAGTTGACTCCACTATTGGATTGGCGAGGATTTCATATTTCAATACATAAAACACTTGATATATTTATAACTAGCTGCGTCCCGCTGTGTTATCCGTTAATCCAAGTTGTTAGCTACCTCCATACCAAATTTCATCAAATTGGTCCAGCCATTTGAGCGTAAAAAGTAACAAACACACACACACTCTCCCAATTATAATATTACTAGTATTTTCATAAGTTATGTGCAGTTTTCCATCACTCCGGGCTTAGGAGGGCACGATAAGCCATCGGTTCCTATTGTTATCCACCGATAGCAGTCGTTCAGCCACGTCAGAGGCCTCGGGTGGCCTGACACACTGACTCTAGAGGCTAGCACAACCTGACACGACAAACAAACAACCACAACATTAGTAGGATAGGATATAAATAGATGGCCACTAGATCGGCCGATGATATCAAAAGAGTCGCAGGCAACCGGTGGATGCAAGTGGCAAATGGTCGTTCGGTTTGGCGGCCTAAGGAGGAGGCTTTCAGATAAATCATATGACATTTAACTCAAGATCCGGGGAAGAAAAGAGACAAGTGTATACAAATAGACAAAGGAGTAAGTAGGATAGCACGATGATGTTTTGTCTTTGTTGGCGTATGCACTAATTTATTGCTTGGCTGCAGAAGCAAACCAACCTTGACATTTTGGAATATCGCACGAATGATTGGAGCACCACCTAAATAACGTGTATTAAATTTATCCGATTTATTCCCGGGTATACGCTTTTGTCAAGTCTATTTTTGATACTACGTCTATGGGGATGCCTATGGTCAGTCTTCGGGTTGATGATGGGGATAGGCACGGACCGCGATCTGGCGGTCCAGCTCGTCCTTGGAGCAGTCGTTCTCCAGCGAAGAGATGACGAGCAGCTTCTGCGCCGCGATCCGCGAGCACAGCCGCTGCATGGCCCGCAGCGCCTCCGCCTCCGTCACCTGCCGCCGCGCCTTGCCCTCGCCTGACACACACAACCGGCTTGCATTCACACTTACATATACACGGTACAATATACATGTATATTGTAATGTATATAGACTAGAAGCAGCTCGCGGTTTCACCCGCGTTAACTACTATCCCGTGGGAACCATTATTTTTACAGGATAAAAGGTAGCCTATGTGTACCGGGGATAGCATAGCTTCCCAACAGTGAAAGAATTTTTCAAATCGGTTCAGTAGTTTCGGAGCCTATTCATTACAACCAAACAAACAAAGTTTTCCTCTTTATAATATTAGTGTAGATAGATAAATGCATGTAGATAGATAGATAAACTCATCGAAACTTCACAGAACAAATTAACTAGCTAAAAACGGGTCTAATTCGCGCACAAGAAGATATCAAAATATATAATTTTGACATACCAAAAATATATAAGTTTTTAGCTAATTAATATGTTTCCTGTTCGCGAAAGTTTAAGACTTTCTATCACAGAACAAAGAAAACTTAAAGCTAGAACAGGGGGCTCAGCTAGACAGCTACATATACATACCTAGTACAATGTATCGCATGTAGATAGGTAGATAGATAGATAGATAAACTCTTTATTAAAACACTACAGAACAAAAAAAATTCAAGCTTGAACAGGGGGCGTACCATGACGTCTTATTGTGATCCAATTGAGGACCTAAACAGAATCGTTTCACTATAAATAATAGTAATACATGGTTTTCGATAGTATGTAGATAGGTAGGCGTCGATCCCTTTAGATTTAAGATCAACCTAAATTGAGCGTCGAGATGTCACAACAAGACGTCACGGTACGAATAAGTAGTAAAACGATTCTGTTTAGGTCCTCAATTGGATCGCAATAAGACGTCCCTGACCCCTGAACAATACAATAACGATTAATGTCACAATGGGCGGTCTTATCGCTCAGATCGATCTCTTCCAGACAACCGTGTATGGAGAGGAATATGGACGGTTGCTAACAATACAGTCTTATACACCCTGTATAGAGAAACCTATAGAATACCTGCAATTTTCCTCCTGAACTTGGCCCTCTGATGCCTCTCCTCCGGCGACCGCTCCACGGAGCTGGACGACTGCCCCTCCACTATCCTCGGCTGACAATATACACAATGTATTCATTAACACTTTACGTTAATGAGAGATGATATGTGACGCCGGCGATGCGTGACGAACGCTTCTATTTTTTATATATGAACGTGACTGTTTTACAGCCGAAATTAATATTGTATCTCCTATCCAAGATTGAAATCGATCTTGGATTGCTGCCTATATTTCGATCTATCTCCAATCTGCGTGCCTTTATAAACCAATCCACGGATCGGTTATTGGCACGTTTGACCCTAAAAATGGATTGTGATATCAATCCCAGATAGCAAAATTTGGATTGGATTGATTATTAAATTTCGGCCGTTAATGGATTTTTAAGGATCCCTACCAAAAGGATAAATCGGGACTCTATTACTAAGACTCCGCTGTCCGTCCGTCCGTCACCAGGCTGTATCTAATGAACCGTGACAGTTAGACCGTTGAAATTTTCACAGATTATTTATATCTGTTGCCGCTATAATAACAAAGACTAAAAACATAATAAAATTAATACTTAAAGGTTCTCCTATACCCTTAGTGCGCGTCCAACGCGCACTTGGCCAGTTTTATATATAACTAGCTGCGCCGCGCGGTTACACCCGCGTTTGGATAATATACGATATATCGTTATGAATTGTAGCCTATGTGTTATTCTGATATGTAAGCTACATTATTGTAAAGTTTCATTAAAATCCATTCAGTAGTTTTTACGTGAAAGAGTAACAAACATCCATCCATACTTACAAACTTTCGCGTTTATAATATTAGTAGGATAGACTAGATGGTCCGACAGACGTTGTCCTGTTAAGCCGTTCCATACAAAATGTATGAGCATATGAATTCTTTTTTCGTTAATTTTCTCGGTGTCAGTACTGACCCTGTGGTAGTCCTCGGTATTGGACATGTCGTCGCTGTCGTCGGCGGTGGGCACGGGGCCCAGCTTGAACCGCGGCTGCAGGGGCGCCGCCGGGGGGGCGTCCGCGGGGGCGTCGGGGGGCGTGGCCGCGGGCGGGCTGGACGACGCCGTGTGGAACGTGTCGTCCGCGGGCAGCGTGGAGTTGGGGGAGGCCAGGGGGTCCAGGCTGAGGCTGAGGCTGGAAGAAGCAGTCTGAGGTTACCTTCAAAGATTTATAAGTCACGAGTGTATGTATACTGTATAGGCTACTGCTAGGTAACCTTTTTTTATTTCTTCCCCCCCCTCCCCCCCTTTTGCATCGTCGCAGACCACTTTCAATCAGGCGAGATAGCGGTCAAACGCGACCCCATTCAATAAAATGCTACCGAAATTCAATATAATTGTTTGACTTGTAAAAGTGCGATTTCTAAAAAAAATTGGCCACGCCTCTATGCTCTCTATGCTCTATCAAATCGGTTTGGGTAAGGCCCGGAGGCATGTGAACAGTACTGCGGGCGTGTTCCCGTCCCACTCCCCCCCGCCCCCGGCGCGGCGGCGGGACAGAGACGGCGATAGTTACTTCATCCTCCGGCTGCGGTAGTCCTCCCGGCCCGGCGGCGCCGCGCACAGCTCCTCGCGCGGCGTGCGGCGCAGCACCAGCTCCGACTTGCTGCGTCTAGGGGCCTCCTCGCCTTCTGCAGGGGCCACAGCGATGACAAAAAATAAGTTCATCCTAAGCCAACCTTTTTTGTCTAATGAATAAAAGAAAAGAAAACCCATCAAAAACATTACATGTACAAAAATGCACAAGTCTCGCAACGCAGTTTATCTGCCGTAAAAAGTTGTGAGATCGAATGTAAACCGAGTCGGTTAATTTCAATACCTACCTATACCTATCTATGGGAGCAGCAAAATTAACTTTGACTTGCAATAATTCCTACGGGTTCAAATTTGATGTAATTTGGATTACTATCTGTAAACGTGATGCCCTCTTGGTCACTAAAAATTTAAGCTTCCAGTTTTACCCATAACGAAGTTACAGGGGGTCGAAAATGGCCCGAATCACTTCGAGAAAAGGATAGTACGGCCATGCCTTTTGTTTTGCTCGACTTGGCGGGGGCACTGCCGTACCCCCAGATACCGCTGCTACCACTCCTAAAACAGAAACTAGCCCTCTGATGACGTCACAGAAATTTAACACGCAAACCAAACATCCAATTTCAAGAAAATATGGTTACCTTTCAGCACCCCCGGGCTGAGGTCGGAGGCGAGCGCGTGGCGCAGCCCCAGGTCCTGCGTGCCCAGCAGCGCCAGCTCCGCCTGCAGCTTCTCTATCTTCCCGCGGTGCGACGCCACAGACCTCACGCGGCACTGCAGCTCCTCTTCTAGTTCCACCAGCTCCTTTTTCTGCGACAAAACAAAAGTATATTCGCGAGGTCATTTCTGAATCCGATACAAGAGCAAATTCGATGATCCACTGACTGACAGCGATGAAGGAGAAGAGAATTGACCACCATCTTCAAAGATTATCTATGGACTGACAGGAGACCCAGACGACACTAAAGGGTACCTCATTCTACAAACTTTTGACAAGAGTCCCAGTTTCGAATTAAGTGCTAAGGGTGGACACTTCGTACTCTATAGATAAAAATCGCCACGGATGAGAGAGACTACCCGCTCAAAATATACAAAATCCCAATCATGCTATTTTGCTTTAATTTAAAAATAGAGAGCGTGCCCCTTCTACTAGGGCAGGACTTCCCAACCGGTGGGGCGTGGCCCCCTTTGGGGGGCGTAGAGAAATCTTAGGACTGGCATGAAAAGTGTTCGGTTATATTAATCTAATTACTTATCATTGTTTCTTAAAACTAGTTATATTTAAAACACTCACACACAGATTTATTCGCGCCATCTAGTTCCAATCGCCCGAACTAACTACTACGCTTTCCCACTATTTTGTTCTATCACGCACTGTATGTACAAGACTTGTACCTTGTACTTCTAACAAAACAATTTCTCAAAATACCTACCTGTAAATGTCAATGAGCCATGATGAAAAAAACTGCGCTCAAGAAAAATATAGGGGGCATGACATTTTTTTTAATAATAAATGGGGGCACCATGCATAAAACGTTAGGAAACTCTGTTCTATGGTATTAAGATTAAGAGGTATTGTAAGGCAATGCCGCGACCACTCACATGTCTGTCGACTGTGTCCCTGATGCTGGAGGCGGTGGAGGGCTCGCAGTGCATCAGCAGCTGCATGAGGCACTCCGTGCTGGACTCGGAGGCCGCGCTGTCCGGGCTCGGGGTCGCCTCCTGAGGGCGAGGGACCAGCGTCAGGTGGACACCACAGTTTACACTTTGGACCTTGTTCTAAGGTGTTGAGGTCGATTTTCGTTTCTCAGTAGAAGAAATAGTTTTTTACTAAAGCATAAGGTTTGTTTATGAATTATTTCTTTTTTTTTAGGTCATGACTCTTTGTCCTAGAGGGCGCTATATTCAATTTCACGTGAGGTTTTAAGCCTGTAACCAGGGGACAATCAAGACTTTTCCAAACAATGCCTCATAGCTTAGAAAGTATGACGGAACAGATAAACATACATGCATATTATATACATACATACCTGTCAAAATCATAACCCTCCTTTTTGCTTCGCCATAGTCGGATAAAAATAACTATGACAAAGATAATGTTACGGAAGCGTGCAGCTATTCCTATCTCAAAATGCAATCTATGATAATTGATAAACATCTAAATAATGCACATTGATATTGCAAAGAAAAAAAAAGCTGTTGGCATAACTCCACAGTAAAAAGCTGAATCATGATTCAATACAATGGAGTATGAATGGATTATTCTAGAACGAAACGTGCGGCAATAGTTGATTCATCTAAACTCTAAAGCTAGGACCTGGAAAAGACGGGTTTCAACCATTGTAATTTGTATTCAGTCATATATTTTTCTGTAGGTACGTTGTATATTGTATTGTGGTGCACAGTAAAGTAGGTAGTTCTAATTTATTTTTATTATGCAGTTCTGTTTTCTCTAACTCTATAACCCATCCAAACACACACTATCTCTTTTTCTCTTTCTCTCTCTTCTCTCATTTTGTTTACATAAAAAAACGATCATAGGAATATTGATTAACTACACTTTCTCTCTGCTGTCTCTTTCTCTCTACATCTCTCTCTGTCTCTCTCTAGCACTCTTTCTATTCACATTCAAAATTAAAAACCTATATCATTAGTAACTCTGTCCCATTGCAAACATCCTTTTTTCAAACTCAAACCATAATCAATTACTGTTTAATTTAATGTATCAGACTTTATGTTTTTATGATTGTCTTTGTTAACGCGAATTAGCTGTTTGACTTGTCAAAGTGCGATTTAATTGCCTATTTACAATAAATGCTTTGACTTAGACACCCCCGCCGCCGCAGCCCCCCGGCACCCACCTGCGTGGCGGCGGCCCGGGCCCGCAGCTCCCGCAGGCTGCCCCGCACGTACTCCCGCAGCCCCCCGGCACCCACCTGCGTGGCGGCGGCCCGGGCCCGCAGCTCCCGCAGGCTGCCCCGCACGTACTCCCGCAGCCCCCCGGCACCCACCTGCGTGGCGGCGGCCCGGGCCCGCAGCTCCCGCAGGCTGCCCCGCACGTACTCCCGCAGCCCCCCGGCACCCACCTGCGTGGCGGCGGCCCGGGCCCGCAGCTCCCGCAGGCTGCCCCGCACGTACTCCCGCAGCCCCCCGGCACCCACCTGCTTGGCGGCGGCCCGGGCCCGCAGCTCCCGCAGGCTGCCCCGCACGTACTCCCGCAGCCCCCCGGCACCCACCTGCGTGGCGGCGGCCCGGGCCCGCAGCTCCCGCAGGCTGCCCCGCACGTACTCCCGCAGCCCCCCGGCACCCACCTGCGTGGCGGCGGCCCGGGCCCGCAGCTCCCGCAGGCTGCCCCGCACGTACTCCCGCAGCCCCCCGGCACCCACCTGCGTGGCGGCGGCCCGGGCCCGCAGCTCCCGCAGGCTGCCCCGCACGTACTCCCGCAGCCCCCCGGCACCCACCTGCGTGGCGGCGGCCCGGGCCCGCAGCTCCCGCAGGCTGCCCCGCACGTACTCCCGCAGCCCCCCGGCACCCACCTGCGTGGCGGCGGCCCGGGCCCGCAGCTCCCGCAGGCTGCCCCGCACGTACTCCCGCAGCCCCCCGGCACCCACCTGCGTGGCGGCGGCCCGGGCCCGCAGCTCCCGCAGGCTGCCCCGCACGTACTCCCGCAGCCCCCCGGCACCCACCTGCGTGGCGGCGGCCCGGGCCCGCAGCTCCCGCAGGCTGCCCCGCACGTACTCCCGCAGCCCCCCGGCACCCACCTGCGTGGCGGCGGCCCGGGCCCGCAGCTCCCGCAGGCTGCCCCGCACGTACTCCCGCAGCCCCCCGGCACCCACCTGCGTGGCGGCGGCCCGGGCCCGCAGCTCCCGCAGGCTGCCCCGCACGTACTCCCGCAGCCCCCCGGCACCCACCTGCGTGGCGGCGGCCCGGGCCCGCAGCTCCCGCAGGCTGCCCCGCACGTACTCCCGCAGCTCCGCGCGCTTCCCCTCCAGCTGCGCGCGCAGCGCCGCCGCGTGCCCCTCCTCGTTCTCAGCCTAGGGGGAGAGCGGGGTGTAACGGCCCGACACGTATGCGAGCAAATCATAATATAACACTGACGGCTGACGTCGACTTCGTTGCTGGCGTTAGGAAGATGGAAAGTTCGTACCTACAATACGGAATATAGCAGGACAATTTTTCTTTGTATATATATTTTTTATTTGTATTACATAAATATTGCATTGTCGACACATTTATTTGCGGCAACATTGCATTTCATTATTGAGGTTTTGTCGGTGCGTTTTTGTAGTGTATGAATGTGAGAATGAAATAGGCAATCAATAAGGTAAAATAAATTAATGTAAAGTTGACGACATAATGAGACGTGGGTATAATATATATTGTGTACGCAAAAGTGCCGAAAAGTAATACGTGTAAAACGCTAGACTTTTGTGATTGCGATACACAAAACTCTACACATAGACGAATGGACTAAGTAATAAAAAACTTGTCAAATTATAGACACATTTAGAAACTTTGTATGCAAACGTGTTGAAATGTAACACTAGACACTTTTTGATTTTTGTGATAACACTAAAACTTAACCAAATTGAGTGAGTTTTGTTCCAGGAGTTTATTTACCAACGATCTTTTGTAACTCCCCATTAACCAGCAACGAAGTTAACGAACCATGCTTCGGAAGGAGTCGTGGAGGTAAAACTGAACGGGGCGTAGCAAAGAAATAAAATAACAACTCACTACAATGCGCGAAACATGCTTCTGCCTAATTTTACTTACCCATAGCATTAATGCCAGGTTTCTGGAGCCCTAGCTAACTTTGACAAGAGATTAAGGTAGAATTGCAGTTTTTGTCTTTTGTTTAGGGACAGATAAGGACAACGGTAGACTTATCTGTCGGTACAGTAAACTAGGGGTCCAGAAAGTTGGCACAGCTGGTGCGACAACGTGAGGCGACGCGATGGCCCGTCGCGAATATGAAGCCATGCGTGGATACTATTGTCTTACCCCCAGTTTCTGGAACGTTTGTTGCCCTTGACAGTAGATTAAAACTATCGTTATCTCTATCTGACAATAAACAAATTACAAGGATGGCAATAGAATTAATTTGTATTCAAAGTTGGCTGACGTTTCAGAAACCGGGTGTTGGTTTTCCAGTGGCGTGTCGCATCGCTTCGCCTCGCGTCGCAATGTAGGAAAACGGGTTCTATACTTTAGGTGGCACTGAAGTGCATTACACCTTCGTTTTTGTCACTGAATAATATCATTAAAGCATGCGTTCGTCACTGTGTTCTTAGCATAAGAGTAAAATTAGACAAACTAACTAAACACATCATTATAAAAAAAAATAACTTTAAAACAACACAAATAAGGAATTGAAATTCTACTAAAGCTTTGCTGCAGCGTCAACATCGATCAACTAGGGAGGTTTGAAATGTTGCCGGCGACCCAGGAGCCGGCTAGCGGCGCCGACGGCTCTGGAGCCGGCTAGCGGCGCCGACGTCTCTGGAGCCGGCTAGCGGCGCCGACGGCCCTGGCGCCGGCTCTAGATCCGGCTAGCAGGAAGGGCACTGACCGCGCCGCGGTGCGTGTCGCTGAGGGCGCGCAGGCGCTGGCTGCGCTGCGCCAGCTCGGCCTGGCGGGAGCGCAGCGCGCGGCGCCGGTGCGTCCAGCCGCGCTCCAGGGCGCGCCAGTCCCCCGACAGCCGCCGGCACGCCGCCGCGTACTCGCGCTCCATGGCCTCGCGCTCCTGCGGGCGGCGAGACGGTACAGTGTTGCAGCACGAGCCGCGGCGCCCCGCCCCGAGCCCCGCCCCCGGCCCCGGCCCTCACCTCGTCCAGCTTCCTCTGCGCCTGCAGCAGCTCCTCCCTCTCCGCGTGCCACCGTCTCTGTCGCTCCTCCTGCTGCATCAGGAACTGCTGCCTCTCTCGCTCCAGCTCCGCCTTCTGAGCCTCCAGCCGCTCGCAGCGGATCTCGCTCTCCAGGTCCCTGGCGGAACGATGTTATTGCACACCTGCCGCTGCCGTCTCCGCCGCCCTGGGGCCTCGGCCGGTACTCACGAGAGCGTGGCGCTGGAGTTGAGGTTCTCGGTGCTGGCGCACAGGTCGGTGGCGGACCAGGACAGCAGGGACAGGCGCGACAGGTTCATGGCGGAGGCTCCGCCCTCCAGGCGCAGCTTGGCCGCCTCCGCCGGGTCGTTGTAGCGGAACATGTTGGTGCGCCCGAGCAGCAGGATGCAGCCTGCAGACCACGCTCGCTCTTAAGACCTCGCTCGCTCACAAGACCATGGTCACGCAACCGCGTGGCAATAAAGGCTGCGACGGTTGCGCCACCGTGGTGAATCAGTGAAATATGAATTCTGCTCATGTTTATAACACAAGGTTTACTGAATATACGCTAGATGATTCAGAACCCCAAGACAAGGAATCGAATCGATTCGTTTCAGTAACGTTCTAGAATCGCACATCAAATTGTTGAACTATTTAGATAATCGACATAGGAATTCATTACATTTCGGCAAATGGATGACGTCACCCACTATCTATCATCCGAAGAAAATAATCGAACGTTCGACAATGCTTCGATAACTGCGTTGCCAGTTTTACAGTGCGGTATGACGGCACGCTCGATTCGTCTTCGACTATTGTGAATTGATAATGTAGCAAATCGAACGCTATCGAACCGAATCGAAGTGAGTAACCGAAGGGTTCTGAACCATGGGGCCGGTATCGGTAGACTGCGGGCGCACCTTGGCTGAGCTTGGCCACGCGGTCCACCAGCACGGTGTTGAGCCAGCACTGCGCGTGCGGCGCCGGCAGCAGCGTGGCCACGCCGCCGCGCAGCACCACGCGGCAGTGCAGCGGCAGCACGCCGGCGCCCGACAGCACGATGTCGGGCGTGGGGCTCAGCTCCGCGCTGCCGATCACAGTCTCGCCCTCCTAAAGGGGCGTCGGTTAATCGAACACTCGTCGAACTCTTAACTTCTTAGCGTACTTTCACATCAGAGATATGTCAGAAGAAGCAGAACGAACATCAAAGGTATTTATGTAGTGAAGCAAAAAAAAACAGAATTCAGACAGTGCCGAACTAAGGCCGACAAGAATACACAAATTTAACTTAAATTAAAATTCATGCTGAATCCGACCTAATATTTTACAAGTAAAACGATCTATCAAAAAGTCGCAAGCTTCAATATCATATAATATGTAGAATAGAAGTGACCCTCACCTTGAGATGGTAGAGCGTGACCCCGGTGGACAGCAGGTTGTCGTCGATGCCCACCAGGTGCGGCATGTCGGAGTCCAGCACCACCCCTAGTGAAGTGACCCTCACCTTGAGATGGTAGAGCGTGACCCCGGTGGACAGCAGGTTGTCGTCGATGCCCACCAGGTGCGGCATGTCGGAGTCCAGCACCACCCCTAGTGAAGTGACCCTCACCTTGAGATGGTAGAGCGTGACCCCGGTGGACAGCAGGTTGTCGTCGATGCCCACCAGGTGCGGCATGTCGGAGTCCAGCACCACCCCTAGTGAAGTGACCCTCACCTTGAGATGGTAGAGCGTGACCCCGGTGGACAGCAGGTTGTCGTCGATGCCCACCAGGTGCGGCATGTCGGAGTCCAGCACCACCCCTAGTGAAGTGACCCTCACCTTGAGATGGTAGAGCGTGACCCCGGTGGACAGCAGGTTGTCGTCGATGCCCACCAGGTGCGGCATGTCGGAGTCCAGCACCACCCCTAGTGAAGTGACCCTCACCTTGAGATGGTAGAGCGTGACCCCGGTGGACAGCAGGTTGTCGTCGATGCCCACCAGGTGCGGCATGTCGGAGTCCAGCACCACCCCTAGTGAAGTGACCCTCACCTTGAGATGGTAGAGCGTGACCCCGGTGGACAGCAGGTTGTCGTCGATGCCCACCAGGTGCGGCATGTCGGAGTCCAGCACCACCCCTAGTGAAGTGACCCTCACCTTGAGATGGTAGAGCGTGACCCCGGTGGACAGCAGGTTGTCGTCGATGCCCACCAGGTGCGGCATGTCGGAGTCCAGCACCACCCCTAGTGAAGTGACCCTCACCTTGAGATGGTAGAGCGTGACCCCGGTGGACAGCAGGTTGTCGTCGATGCCCACCAGGTGCGGCATGTCGGAGTCCAGCACCACCCCTAGTGAAGTGACCCTCACCTTGAGATGGTAGAGCGTGACCCCGGTGGACAGCAGGTTGTCGTCGATGCCCACCAGGTGCGGCATGTCGGAGTCCAGCACCACCCCTAGTGAAGTGACCCTCACCTTGAGATGGTAGAGCGTGACCCCGGTGGACAGCAGGTTGTCGTCGATGCCCACCAGGTGCGGCATGTCGGAGTCCAGCACCACCCCTAGTGAAGTGACCCTCACCTTGAGATGGTAGAGCGTGACCCCGGTGGACAGCAGGTTGTCGTCGATGCCCACCAGGTGCGGCATGTCGGAGTCCAGCACCACCCCTAGTGAAGTGACCCTCACCTTGAGATGGTAGAGCGTGACCCCGGTGGACAGCAGGTTGTCGTCGATGCCCACCAGGTGCGGCATGTCGGAGTCCAGCACCACCCCTAGTGAAGTGACCCTCACCTTGAGATGGTAGAGCGTGACCCCGGTGGACAGCAGGTTGTCGTCGATGCCCACCAGGTGCGGCATGTCGGAGTCCAGCACCACCCCTAGTGAAGTGACCCTCACCTTGAGATGGTAGAGCGTGACCCCGGTGGACAGCAGGTTGTCGTCGATGCCCACCAGGTGCGGCATGTCGGAGTCCAGCACCACCCCTAGTGAAGTGACCCTCACCTTGAGATGGTAGAGCGTGACCCCGGTGGACAGCAGGTTGTCGTCGATGCCCACCAGGTGCGGCATGTCGGAGTCCAGCACCACCCCTAGTGAAGTGACCCTCACCTTGAGATGGTAGAGCGTGACCCCGGTGGACAGCAGGTTGTCGTCGATGCCCACCAGGTGCGGCATGTCGGAGTCCAGCACCACCCCTAGTGAAGTGACCCTCACCTTGAGATGGTAGAGCGTGACCCCGGTGGACAGCAGGTTGTCGTCGATGCCCACCAGGTGCGGCATGTCGGAGTCCAGCACCACCCCTAGTGAAGTGACCCTCACCTTGAGATGGTAGAGCGTGACCCCGGTGGACAGCAGGTTGTCGTCGATGCCCACCAGGTGCGGCATGTCGGAGTCCAGCACCACCCCTAGTGAAGTGACCCTCACCTTGAGATGGTAGAGCGTGACCCCGGTGGACAGCAGGTTGTCGTCGATGCCCACCAGGTGCGGCATGTCGGAGTCCAGCACCACCCCTAGTGAAGTGACCCTCACCTTGAGATGGTAGAGCGTGACCCCGGTGGACAGCAGGTTGTCGTCGATGCCCACCAGGTGCGGCATGTCGGAGTCCAGCACCACCCCTAGTGAAGTGACCCTCACCTTGAGATGGTAGAGCGTGACCCCGGTGGACAGCAGGTTGTCGTCGATGCCCACCAGGTGCGGCATGTCGGAGTCCAGCACCACCCCTAGTGAAGTGACCCTCACCTTGAGATGGTAGAGCGTGACCCCGGTGGACAGCAGGTTGTCGTCGATGCCCACCAGGTGCGGCATGTCGGAGTCCAGCACCACCCCTAGTGAAGTGACCCTCACCTTGAGATGGTAGAGCGTGACCCCGGTGGACAGCAGGTTGTCGTCGATGCCCACCAGGTGCGGCATGTCGGAGTCCAGCACCACCCCTAGTGAAGTGACCCTCACCTTGAGATGGTAGAGCGTGACCCCGGTGGACAGCAGGTTGTCGTCGATGCCCACCAGGTGCGGCATGTCGGAGTCCAGCACCACCCCTAGTGAAGTGACCCTCACCTTGAGATGGTAGAGCGTGACCCCGGTGGACAGCAGGTTGTCGTCGATGCCCACCAGGTGCGGCATGTCGGAGTCCAGCACCACCCCTAGTGAAGTGACCCTCACCTTGAGATGGTAGAGCGTGACCCCGGTGGACAGCAGGTTGTCGTCGATGCCCACCAGGTGCGGCATGTCGGAGTCCAGCACCACCCCTAGTGAAGTGACCCTCACCTTGAGATGGTAGAGCGTGACCCCGGTGGACAGCAGGTTGTCGTCGATGCCCACCAGGTGCGGCATGTCGGAGTCCAGCACCACCCCTAGTGAAGTGACCCTCACCTTGAGATGGTAGAGCGTGACCCCGGTGGACAGCAGGTTGTCGTCGATGCCCACCAGGTGCGGCATGTCGGAGTCCAGCACCACCCCTAGTGAAGTGACCCTCACCTTGAGATGGTAGAGCGTGACCCCGGTGGACAGCAGGTTGTCGTCGATGCCCACCAGGTGCGGCATGTCGGAGTCCAGCACCACCCCTAGTGAAGTGACCCTCACCTTGAGATGGTAGAGCGTGACCCCGGTGGACAGCAGGTTGTCGTCGATGCCCACCAGGTGCGGCATGTCGGAGTCCAGCACCACCCCTAGTGAAGTGACCCTCACCTTGAGATGGTAGAGCGTGACCCCGGTGGACAGCAGGTTGTCGTCGATGCCCACCAGGTGCGGCATGTCGGAGTCCAGCACCACCCCTAGTGAAGTGACCCTCACCTTGAGATGGTAGAGCGTGACCCCGGTGGACAGCAGGTTGTCGTCGATGCCCACCAGGTGCGGCATGTCGGAGTCCAGCACCACCCCTAGTGAAGTGACCCTCACCTTGAGATGGTAGAGCGTGACCCCGGTGGACAGCAGGTTGTCGTCGATGCCCACCAGGTGCGGCATGTCGGAGTCCAGCACCACCCCCAGGCCGCTCTTGCGCAGCCCCAGCGCCTTCTGCTCCTGCAGGATCTGCTGCGTCTCGCGCCACTTCTCCGTCCACTTCTCCGTCAGCTGCTTCTCCTGCGCCTCCTTGCGCTGCAGCGTGGCCAGCACGCCGGGCTCCGCCTCGATCGGGTCCTGGGGGGCGAGGAGCGCGCTGATCAGTACAGGTCCCACTACACCCTACCTACCCGGAGGGTTCTTTTCCAAAGTCATCGGTGATTTCAATATGAAAAGTCATTATGACACACAATGCATGATTGTGTTCAATCCGATGCTGGTATTTAAAAAATAAATTTGAAAAAACGGCCATTTTATCGACATAAAAAAAAATATTCTCTCGGTGGAATATTATAGAAAAAATGATATTGTATACCAAAAGGAAACACAAAATATTAAAAACAAGTTGGACCAAGCGCTCGCGTGTGTGGCGGACCACGGTATACTATTTCGCGTGGCGAACACGGGCCGGACTAAGGCGGGATACCACGCACCGTGTTGTGCTCGATCTGCTTCCTCAGCTTGTCTATCTCCTCGCGCAGCTCGCGGATCAGCTTGACGTTGGGGTCCTCGTTGATGGTGGGCTTGTTGATGATGTTCTTGGCGCGGTTGGCGTAGCGCAGCGTCGACAGCGTCTCCCCGTAGTTGCAGTCCGCGGGGGAGATCTGCGGGGGGGGGGGGGGGGGCTGGTCAGCCGTGTGCGGGAGCGGCTAGGCAACCGTATGCGGAGGCAGCTAGGCAACCGTATACGGATGCGGCTAGGCAACCGTATACGGAGGCGGCTAGTCGACCGTATGCAGGGGCGGCTAGGCGACCATATGCGGAAGCGGCTAGGCAACCGTATACGGAGGCGGCTAGTTGACCGTATGCAGGGGCGGCTAGGCGACCGTATGCGGGGGCCATTAGGCAACCGTAAACGGGGATCTTTCAAAAATCATCTGCATCAGCAGATCATCAAAAACTTTCGCAAAAAGTCTTCAACAAAAAGAAACGACCGCAATAAAAGTATTCAACTCCTGTCAACTGGAAGCGACTATGGCTGCACTCACAGCGGCGATCATGATGGTCTTGGAGTTCCCACCGAGGGAATCCTTCAGCAGCCACGTCAGCACGGAGTCCCGGTACGGGATGAACACCTTCTTCCCACCCTTCTGCGCTCGGTCTGCAACACCATAAACTATACGTTAACTGGCTACAAATTAACAAACAAGGGCCGAGCTGAACCGAGCCGAGTGAAACTATGCATAGAACTATCCTTCTTTGCGTTATTATTCTAAGGTTCGAGCCATGATGACAGGTTGGCAGGCGGCGGCACTCTCCTCAGTGTGCTAACTCTCCTCAGTGTGCTCACTCTCCTCAATGTGCTCACACTCCTCAGTGTGCTCACTCTCCTCAGTGTGCTCACTCTCCTCAGTGTGCTCACTCTCCTCAGTGTGCTCACTCTCCTCAGTGTGCTCACTCTCCTCAGTGTGCTCACTCTCCTCAGTGTACTCACTCTCCTCAGTGTACTCACTCTCCTCAGTGTGCTCACTCTCCTCAGTGTGCTCACACTCCTCAGTGTGCTCACTCTCCTCAGTGTGCTCACTCTCCTCAGTGTGCTCACTCTCCTCAGTGTGCTCACTCTCCTCAGTGTGCTCACTCTCCTCAGTGTGCTCACTCTCCTCAGTGTACTCACTCTCCTCAGTGTGTCACTCTCCTCAGTGTGCTCACTCTCGTCAGGGTGGGTACTCACTCTCCGCGGGCAGCTGGCTGGACTCGGCCAGCGCGGAGATGACGGAGCCGAGCGTGACCAGAGACTTGTTGATGTGCGCGCCCTCCACCAGCCGCTGCCCCGTGGCGCCCGTGGCGTCCGCGCGCTCGCTGCAACCGGAACAGGTGGCTATTACTATTTTAGCCCCACACTAGGATTGCTCCTGTATCGTGGGTACAGCTAAGCCGGGTCTCCTGCGCGTGTTTTTACAGAACATTACACAAAAAACAGTGCAACAAAACAAAGAGGCGTGGCTTTACATATTTGTCTATGCAAACGGTAGAAGATTACGTTTGTCTATGAGCAAACATTTTATTATGTTTCCCGCGGTGCATGGTGAAGAGGGGGCTGGGTTTGTTTTATTTTCAACCGGCCGCAAATTGCAGGAGGCAGCTTGTGTATGAAATCAAATGTATAATGTGTAAAGTTTTTTGTGTAATGTTTTGTAAAAACAATCGCAGGAGATCCGGCTTTATATACATATAATATCACATGCACATCACATCCAGACCAAAAACAATTTTTTGCGGATCGCACAAAAATTTGTCTCGGGCGGGAATCGAACCCGCGACACCAAGCGCAACGGTCCGATTGCTCAACCGCTACGCCAAACGTGCCGTCATTCATTTATCTAGCTATCTATCTATTGAAACAAAGTCATTACATTACATTAAAGAATAATTGATTGTGGTTTCAATTTGAAAAAGGATGTTTCCCTTTCAAGCACTGATCCAAGATAGTCATAATGTGAACTGGCCACGTGCGAGCGGGATGAGAGATACGGCCGGCGCGCAGGAGCGAGCGAGAGACACGCACCTGCCGGCCAGGTCCACCAGGTGCACCTTGGAGACGGTCTCGCAGGGCATGTTGTTGTGGCGCAGATACGAGGCCTGCACGAAGGTGATGGTGAAGATGGCGTGCGAGCGAGACGACACGTCGTTCATCTGCGTCGACGCCGTCGTGCGCTGCTGGTTGCCGCGGTGCATGCACACCTGGCGTAGGGGAGGGGGGGGGGGGGGGGGGGGGGAAATTATATTCAAAGACATAACTGTGACGTAAATAATTATAAATATTAAAATATTCCCCTGTCTCATTCCCTTTTATAATAATTAGTAAAATAATAATAATTCAGCCTGTAACTGTCCCACTGCTGGGCAAAGGCTTCCCCTCAGTATCGTGAGGAGGGTTAGGCCATAACCCACCACTGGGGCCTAATCCAAGTTGGTACATTCATTTTACACAGTTTATCCCATCCCATAATCCCATTACATTACAATTATTCAAATACACAATTTTGTACCGTTCGGATAGTGACGAAAATTGACTCGGAATACGTCAAAGGAATAATTCTGCCCAGCAAACACAGTTTCTGTGAGATAATAGTAAAAAGAGAAAATTGCCGTTCTGCATATCCACCAAAAATATGTATGTGTTGGATTATTGCATTTGGATTTGCAAAAAAAAAAACAATCTTTATTGTAATACAAACTCATTGATTTAAACTTGAGACTTATGCGCCACCTATAGTTTGTTATTTGATTGCCAAGTAGTCCTGTCTGACATCTTCCTAGTGTGAAAATTATAAAGAAGAATATAATTTATTTATGCACAAATAGTGTTTAAATTGCATTTAATCCCCAATTTCCAACTCTGTATACCCATCAAAAAAATGCAAGTTCGGTATAAGTAGGTACTAAACAAAATAATGCACTTTCTGTATACCAACCAAAAAACCCCTCACTTTCTGTATACATACCAAAAACCTTTTGTATACCAACCTGTATATCGTCGTAGTCGGAGACGAGATGCTTGGACAGGTCCTGCACGTAGGGCCCCAGCTTGGGGTGCTCCCGCACCTTGAGCGTGTGCCCCGCGTCCGCGGCCAGCAGGTCCTTCACCTTCTCGTTGTATATCTCCAGATAGCTGACCTCGGTGCGGTACGAGGCGCCCGACTCCTTGCCCGCCGCCACGCGCGAGAACAGTTGCCGGCAGATGCGCGGGATGAGGCCCTGGCACTCCTGGAGAGGACGGCCGGGAATGTACGGTACATATAATAGTTATACATACAAAGGTACTTCCTACATTGTTGTCTTTTTTGTCGACAAATAACCTTGGAAGTATTGACAGCTATTATCCTACTAATATTATAAACGCGAAACTTTGTGAGTACGTATGTATGTTTATTGCTCTTTCACGCAAAAACTACTGATTGGATTTTGATGAAACTTCACAATAATATAGCTTACATATCAGAATAACAGATAGGCTACAATTCGTAAAGATATTATCGTATATTATCCAAATGCAGGGAAACCGCGGAGCGCAGTTAGTTTACAATAAATACAAAATAAACTGATACTACCTACATAATGTCTACGATTTAAGTTCGCATGACACAGCAACTGTTTGTTGAGCGCCACCTCTACGAGCGGGTTTATCGCGACGTTCCCGTCCTATTATCGTTGACACTAACGATACGATTATCCTGCCAGCGTTACGACACATAATCCCGACTCATCGCTCTTCGGAACCGATGTGAGAATGCCGAGTCCGTGTACGAATCGGTCTCGATAACATCACCGTGTAGAAATAGATTCGTACCTATATTATCATTTCATATCACAGCGACATAAACACCGCGATAAACTCGCCTAAGGAGGTAGACCCTAACTTACTAACCTTCCACAACTAATGTACGCTGATAAATAGTGAGATAATGTACCTTATATCAGCGTGTAAAATTTAATAATGGGTACTCAAGATCAAGGAGCGATTACCGAATATTTACGGTGTTTGGTGATAAAATAAGGAGATATGATTTATTGGACAGCTAACTATCCTTCTTTACAATGGGAAATGTATATGCGGAATGGGATGCTATATACCACAGATCAGGGGGCTTACCACGACGTCTTATTGCGATCCAATTGTGGATCTAAACAGAATCGTTTTACTACTTATTCGTACCGTGACGTCTTGTCACATATTGACTCTCAATTTAGGTTGATTTTAAATCGAATAGGGATTGACGTCTACCTAAATGATATCGAACGCCATGCATTACTATTATTTAAAGTGAAACGATTCTGTTTAGGTCCTCAATTGGATCGCAACAAGACGTCATGGCACTATATTATACTCACATTAGATCCCATCATGGTAAAAGTCTTCCCGCTGCCTGTCTGTCCGTACGCGAACACGCACGCGTTGTACCCTTCAAAGGCACTGTCTATCACGTCCAGCCCGAGGTCTGCGAACACCTGGAGATCAGGGCAGAGGAGACACCAGTTAGTGTAGCCAGTGTTACTGGCTATTATGAGTGACGTGTATAAGAGTAGCCCAGAGTTACTAGCTATTATGAGGGACGTGTGAAAGAGTAGCCCAGAGTTACTAGCTATTATGAGGGGCGTGTGAAAGAGTAGCCCAGAGTTACTAGCTATTATGAGGGGCGTGTGAAAGAGTAGCCCAGAGTTACTAGCTATTATGAGGGGCGTGTGAAAGAGTAGCCCAGAGTTACTAGCTATTATGAGGGGCGTGTGAAAGAGTAGCCCAGAGTTACTAGCTATTATGAGGGGCGTGTGAAAGAGTAGCCCAGAGTTACTAGCTATTATGAGGGGCGTGTGAAAGAGTAGCCCAGAGTTACTAGCTATTATGAGGGACGTGTGAAAGAGTAGCCAGCGTTACTGTCCATTATAAGTCACGTGATAAACAGTACAAAGACTATCCATTATAAATATAATTTAAGCCACGTAAGAGAGCCATTAGGCGGCCTGTCAAACTTTGACGCCACCGGTCGCTATAACCTCATTCCACAAACATTACGTTCCCAGTAACTCTCTGGCATTACCTGTTCCTGCGTCGCGAAGTTACTGTCCTCGCTGTCATACGACCAGTACGAGTGGTCGAAGGTGAAGTCCTTCGACTTCTCTCGGCTGCCGTCATTCTGCTCTTTGCTATTCTGGAAGCGACAGGATACATTATAAACAACTGGTGTTACGGGGTTTTTTTTCTTTTATTTTTGGGATTTGCAGGTTTCGTACGGTTAGGCAATGTCAAATATATAAATCTGCAATGTTGACAGTATGACAAGAGTCATGACGTTATTACAGGGTTCGCTAACGCATTTATGGCGAGATTGCGTCGTCAAAAATTAAGCAGTTTTTTTTTTCATGTAACAGAACGGCGAACAAGCCTTCTGATGGTAAAAGGTCACCGCCTAGGGACACTTGCAACAATCGAGGGGTTGTCGTTGCGTCGCCTATGACTCATTTCCCTCTTCTTTGGTATATCCCTACCCTACTCCTAAGCACACTGACTAAGTTATATCACGACGCGTATAGCTAAGCCATGCATATTATTATGTGATAGTGTAGTCAAAATGCAAGTCTGTAACCGATAAAAAATCTATAAATATATCTAAAGTGGACAGGACGACCTTCGATCTGTCACTAAGGATCCGCCCACTAGACTCGCGTATCTCACCCGATGTATATGGGCCTCAAAAAATATAAACAATATATTATACGTACTTACTTACTTAACCAACTTAATTAAACCCCGGTTTCTAGAACGCTAGTTGGCTTTGACAGTAGATTAAATCTATCGTTGTCTCTATCTAACACTAAACAAATGACAAGGATGGCAATAGAATTAATCTGTTGTCAACGTTGACTGACGTTTCAGAAACTGGGGGTAAGTAACTAATGTTTTTGCTGGTGTGAAATTAATTTTGAAATTATAACAGTTTCAGCTGGCACCGTAGCCTACTATATACGTTTGTTTACAAACCTCTCGTCTACGACGCTTTTACAAATAGATAATCTATTCGTATTTACTTGACGCAAACGAGTCTAATTCGCGCTCAAGTAAATAACAAAATAGTATTTTGATAAACCTCGATGACTCGATCAAATAACATTGACCGGGGCTATGAGAATACACCAACCTTGACCTATGTTACCTCGGTATTGTATAGATATACTGACGCCGGAATATTTCATCTCACTTCCTTCTACTTTCTTTCTACTAGCATTATGAATACATAAGTACTCGTATCATACTTGTATCATACTTTATGTTTTTATGATTCTCTTGTAACTTTTGTTTGACTTGTAAAAGTGCGATTTAATTGCCTATTTACAATAAATGCTTTGACTTTGACTTTGACTTTGACTATCAGTGAACTTTTGTTGGCACTCAGCCCCGAAATGGCATAATAAAATATGGCTTACAAGCATTTCAGCATAGAATTCTTTTAGGATACCTACCTGGATTTTAACTAGGATAGGCACTTTACAACTGCAGGTGACTCAGCTAGTAAAATTATTTTTTAACTGTTTGGTTAAATTGGATTATGGCCTAACCCTCCTCACGATAGTGAGGGGACGCCTTTGCCCAGCAGTGGGACAGTTACAGACTGAATTATTGATTCTATAACTGTTTGGTTACAATAACTAACAAGAGGAAACCCGCAAATCTACGCTTCTAATTCTAAATTCAGCGTATCCCATTATCATCAGTTCTGGTGACATCACATGGCTTATTTAGATTAAGGTTTTCCTTAACTACGTGTTCCAGTAGCCCACATAAAAATGACTCATCCCTCAGTCCGTAGCTAATCAAACTAACATCGTAAAACGTAAAGTGACCAATCTATTGTGATCTCGCTATACGCTACTGTTCTTGTAAACGGTGACATTTGCGTACAATTTCCGGATAATTTCAAAAACCTCTACGGTCAAATTAAATTGGTCGATCTCAGTCCGTACATCATTCGACTCCGATCGGCAAATGGCTGTGTAAACGGCAAAAAGCGGCATCTTTACGCGTGTTACAAATAGGTTGGAGTCACGCAATATGGAAATAACGATCAAAGTTGTTGTTAAGACAGTTTCGTCTTGGTTTCGCTTAGGGTCGGCCTTACAGAAACTGAACTGAAAGCGGGTACTTTCGCCTCATGTCCCGACTCCATTGGTGAAGTGACTGTGCTGTTACAATATCTAGCTGCACGTCAAACAATTTGTAATAAACACGAGGGAGCCTCCTACGAGGACTTAGCTCGAATAAGCGGAAAACCCTTAAAGCGGTAATTCCTTTAAAAAGACGGTCTTCGCTCGCCATAATTCATCGTTGTGTGGGTAACCCTAGACAGTGGACGGTATGGAGCTTTTATAGGCCGTAACCGACGCCCTACACGGCTCATTGCTTTGTCGAACGATGACCTTTATCTTGTTTAGATAACAATGAGGTACTGTAGTCTACCTACTCTGCATAGTTTGTAGGTATGTCGGCGCGTCGTTTTCCAGCGGTTATTGGGAGTGACCTTTGACATTTGAACTAGGCAATCGCACTGGCAATCTCCACGTCAATCGCAGTGCCACCCGCTAATAGTTGCGTTGCAAAATCTTGCGCGGCACTGCACCGCTTGTCACCCTCACATTTTGCAATAGTTTCGCTGCAGTGTCCTTCAAATCGGAACTCGATAATGATTGCGCATAGTCTGCTGTGTGGCGGAGGAATAAAGCTAGCAATGTACCATAGAATACAATTAATAGGTAGTACAAGTAGGCTGTACTTCGTACTAGGATCGTGATTCGTGGCCAAGCGGTAGCAAGCGCTTTGCAACCTATCCACAGCAGATTCGATCGTCGACCCCGCACCACTTTACATAAGTTATGTGTGGATTTCCATCGCTCGAAAGCTAGTTAAACTGTCGGTCCTGGGGGCTTACCATGACGTCTTATTGCGATCCAATTGATGAACTAAACAGAATCGTTTCACTTTAAATAATAGTACTTAATACATAACTTTCGATATCATTTAGGTAGACGTCAATCCCTTTAGATTTAAAAACAACCAAAATTGAGCATCAAGATGTCACAACAAGACGTCATGGTACGAAAAGTAGTAAAACGATTATGTTTAGGTTCTCAATTGGATCGCAATAAGACGTCGTGATAAGCCCCCTGGTTGTTACTATTTGATAGCAGTCGTTAAGCCATGTCAGAGATCCTTGACCGGCACGACAAACACTGCAACAACCTGATTCGCCAAACGACTAAAAACATAGCTTAACGACAAAGCATTGCCCTTCGATTTCCTGGAAGGTCATTAATTACCCTAACCAAGGTAATAGCAGGGGAAAACCTTTAGCATGTGTGTCACCCCACAATGTACCTTCACGGGGTTTGAATAGGTGCGCAGTTGCCTTGACTGCTTGACACGGTAGACTAGACATGTATACATCGAACGCTCTTGAATAACCGAAGTAATCTTTTGTGTCCAACTGTACAAATACTTTCAATAGGTAGCGTCGATATGTATCTATCTTTATTCTTTACTAGTAGCACCTCGGGGTTTCACCCGCGTTACCTACTATCCCGCGGGAACCATTAATTTTTACGGGATAAATGGTAGCCTATGTCACCCGGGGATAGCATAGCTTCCATACAGCGAAAGAATTTTCCAAATCGGTTCAGTAGTTTCGGAGCCTATTCATTACAACCAAACAAACAAAGTTTTCCTCTTTATAATATTAGTGTAGACATAATTTCTGTTCAGTAAAACTACTCGTGACTACGTGGTTTTGGCACTTGTTGTTTGCGTCGTTTTGTCCAAGAGCAGACTAAATAGGTGTCATAAAACAAAAGAGGGTGCGAATCAACCTAAACTAACGCAGTATGGGATGTAAACAGGAAGCCCCACTTGTATTGTATTATAAAAGCGAAAGTATGTCTCTTTGTCTGTTTGAGCCATATTCCCGGGTAAATGGCTGAGCCAATGTTGATGAAATTTGATATGGAAATAGTTTAAGCAGTGAGGAAAGACATAGAATACTTTTAACCGCGATATACTGCGGTCCGTGCGCACGAAGTCACTATGTTGGCGTATGCAGTATCCTCTTAGAACGTTTCAACCAAGGAATATACTAAGCAAGAGGTTTCAATTCAACCAAACAATTGGAAAAGGGTTATAAAATACCCGCTTAATCAACCATTGCATATTGTTAACACTGGGCCTAATTATAACCCTCATTTTTAGATAGCCAAATATAACACTAATGTGAAAATTGTGTTTACGCGAACCCACGCGAAATAGAGAAGCGAAAATGAGCCTTCCTGCTTAGAACTAAGGTGTACCAAAAAGCTACAATTGATATAAGTTAAATTTAGTCGAATTTGTTTAGCATTGAGTTACCTACTCGCGAAGGTCAATTAATTACCAAATCTATTTATAATACTAGCCAGATCATCCGGTTTGGATTGCTATTCTTGGATTATAAATAGGTATTTGGTTTGCTGTAAACATTACCGTCATCTAATATCAGCGAAAAAAAACTTGCATAGGAAATCGACCGCGCAGTTTTCTGGAACTATATAATATTATTATATCTTAAATTTACCACACATGAAGTTTTTTCTATTCTCTTTCTTTGTGCTAATGACTTTAAGTGATTTTGACAAAAACTCAAGTAATTAGTATTCACTTTCAGCTAACTGTAAAACAGCCTAACTGTTGAAGAAGACGCAGTATTTATGAATAAATATTCAATTAAACAATTAACCTACTTTCACTGTGAGCAGCCGCGTCTTCTTTCCATCCATCTGGACAATCAATTTGGCATCCATGTCCTTTTCTCTGTAACAAATGTAATGTTTATTTTAGTAATAGGGAACACACGAAACAACACATCATGAATAATGATTATGGGGATTAAAATGGGGATAATTGATAAGCTACTCAATAAAGAACAGTTATCTAATTAATCCCAATTTCTCTTGGTAACGGCATCACGCGTGAACGGCTGGACCAATCTTGATAATTATTTTTTGTTGTGTTTGTTATTAGAAGTTCTTAAACTTTCGCGAACAGGAAACATATTAATGTGTTTGTTATTGTCAGAAGGTTCTTATGAAAGAAAAAAATTAGAGAGTTTCACGGAATATGAAAAATTTAAGAAAATTTAGTGACCATGTTAACTTAGATGTAGGGAAAGACATAGAGGGAGAGAGATAGAAGGAGAGGGAGAAAGATAGATACAATGGCAGGACAGCGCCTGCAGGTTTATTAAAAAAATAGTTGTCTGTAAAGTCGGTTTATGGACGATAATTTTACGATAACATCTTATGAAACCATTGATTAAATTCACAAGAAAAAATTGCATTGTTTCTATATACTGCTGATCGTGCCTCTCTATCGCTTGTTGCGCGCTCTCGCTTGCACGGTCGACTCAGGCGGTACGTGACAATGAGTCATGCTTTTTCGTGCGTGCAGCCAGTGTAGTGTGGACTATCAAATAAGTTTAAAACCTAACCGTCTTAACACAAAAGTTTAGACCAGTAGGGCAATTCTGGTAATTTAATATGTTCAAAATCTAGTTCCGATCAACTTATAATCTCATTAAAGTCTAAAAATGGTATTCTCGTAACTTGAAAAGTGACATTTAACGTTCGCTTGATCGAAATGATATCGTAATGTAACCGAACGCAATGGTATTCTAGTAACAAAAATGAGTTGAAGTTATATGTCATAGACAATTGGTTGACTTAACTGTAACTAGATCGTAAGTTGATTATACCGAGATGAAGTTGTAAATTTATGGGAGCAGAATACCAATTCTCAGTCAAGTCATAATCCAATCACATTTCGGTCAACTTTCGTTCAACTTTTTGTGTAATTACGAGAATTGACACCCAGAGTTAAACAGATGTTTCTAAAATTTCGTTCCACTAAACCGACGTCTATCACTCGCGTTTTTTTACTCAATCCTGGTATTCCTCATTATATAAGTTGTGAATTTGTTATTGAGTTTAAAAAAAGCGAGGGTTAGACGTCGATTTGTGGAGAAAATATTTAGACTCATCTGTTCAACTCTTGTTTAAATATGTTGTGGTAAGACCGTAAATGTTAGAGGTCTAGTGTGCAACTGGCTAGGTACCCCTTTAAGTTAGAAATCTATCCATACATATCTATTTAGATCTAGTTTCCTTTGTATGGTGTTTCAATATATAGAGGTTATCGATCTATCGCCCAACCCCTTTCGAGTGAGCAGTCCCCGAGAATCCCATAAGAGGTTTAACTATCACACTATCTACAATTCTACATGGGTAAAACTGCAGCTAAACCGACAAAAACTACTCGTAATTGCAAAATTTTATGAGTGTGTTGGTACATTTGTTACTTCTTCACACTCAATCGGCTGTACCAAATTTGATGAAATTTGGTATGGAGGTAGCTAACACCCTGTATTAACACATAAACTACTTTTTATTTCGAATAAATATAGTTATCCCGTCCACGCGGGAGAAACCGCGGGTCGCGACCAGTAGCATTAAAAGGGTTTATTTTAATTGATTGATTGGTTCACCAATCTGGACAGTACAAGAGTTCAAGTTTAAATGGTAGAGAGTTCAATGTTGCAAGGGCTCATTAAGTTGCATTCCTGCCGATGTAACTAGGCCTCTGAATGAATCATGTTTCACAGGGAAGCTAAATATGGCACGTTTTGCATTCATTTATTTTATATTAGTAGGCTGCATGAGTCATTGTTGCAAAACTGTGTTGCTAATTTGTCTGGTTCAATTTGATTCATTGATAACATAATTATGTGTGTGTGTTTGTGTGTGTGGGAGAGGGTGTGTGTGAGTGTGAGTCTCAATGTCATTGTCATTGTTGATATGAAATGTATTGGTTTAGATTGGTTTACTTTCTTATAATAGAATATTAAATATAGAACAGGTAAGTGTTTTATATGTAATGCATTAATGATTGCTGTATATATTATTGTTGTGGTGTATTGTGAAGGAAATACTTTGTATACTTTATGGAGAACCAAATTATCAGAGACAGTGGTATCTTTCTGAGCAGTTTATAAATCAAATGGCTTTGTTATAGTATTGTAACAATGCTATCCTTTATAATAATTAGAATATAAAATGTTTATATGATTCAGTTTTAATATAGGTATGGATATACATAATTATAGATTGAACTATACCCACTATTTCTAATAAGGAAAACTGTAAATAGAGTACTGTGTGTTTCAGTTAAAAACTTAATTATTTTATACAGGTACTTAGGTTTTATCATTCATATATATTATGATAGATAATATTACACAATACTACAACAGACATTATCCAAAATATTAAAATGAAAACATTTTATTTTTATTCAAATAAGAAACAAATGTGATTCTGAAATGTCTTCTTGATAGAATCAGGTGTTACTTTGCAGAAATCCATATTCTCAAAACAATGAAGTAAAAATATGTAGCTTTCATTCTGCCCAAAAATATTTGGCGGAAATACAGCTTCATATTTTTACTTCATTGTTGTGATTGCTCTTGGCTTAAACTGAAACGAGATATTGGGAAAAGAGAAAAATAAAGCTCATTACATATTTTCATGCTCTTTTTTTTTATAAGATATTACAAATGCTATTAGGGCTTTGGAGCACATACATTGTTGCTAGTCAGAGTCTTAGCAGAATCTCTGTTCAACCAGAAAATAACTTATAAGTAACTATTATCACAAAATGAGACATGTTGAGAAGTTAAGGCAGTAACATCTCACACAGTAATTAAATAATGATTAACCTGTGTGAATGTGTGTGTGCATCACAGATCTAGCCAGACGACAATTCATAATGTAACAGTTTTGTAAACAAGACTCGAGGTGATCATAAAAAATGCCAAGTTATTTTATAATTACAAGTGACACAAAAAATCTCTCCGCCAATCAGTTTTGTGATCAATTTAAAATACCGTCTAATTATGAAATCTATCTTTAAGTAACAAACATCAACATAGGGAAAGGGCAACATTTGTTTTTGAATAAAAACATAAAAACCAACATTGTTATTCTAAGTCCTAAGTGATTTGGTTAATAGATCCAAGTACAATTAGATGGTCAAGTGGGTCGCAATCTCTTTTACATTTTTTCGGAAACTTTCATCTAAAACGGCATGCCGGAGGTACAGTTTGTGCTCCAAATGCAGCTCAACCGTGAATGTCATTGTCGTTTACGTGACATCATAAGTTTTTGTTCACTTTCAAATCATTACCCTACCGACTGCTAACAATAAAGTGATATACTTTATTAGATATGTTATTATATTACTGTAGGGCGCATACAAATAAACATCAGCCCGTCAATCATGCAGCATGATTTCGCGAATAATCTTTCCATACAATCCGTACGCGAACTCTTCCAAAACATTTTATTTGACTGAGTTTTTCATGTTAAAGCAGTGAGTTACCTTTGATTGAACGGGCGAACCCTTACAGCCACTTTCACCGAAGCCATTGTCACACATTATATTGTTATTTTGTGTAAAATTTTAATTAGAATTACATTTATTCACTAAAATATGTACGACAGCAACATCACAATGCGATTTGTTTTTTTGACAGTTCACAGTTCGTTTTCGTTGTCGTGAATTTTAATTTTGACTTTGACACGAATGACAATAAATATTGGTGTTGCTAGTAGTAGTAACTAATTTTCTTCTATCGTATAAAATAAAATATGACTGCTTGTTATTAGGTATTAAAACTTAAATAGGTACCCATTTAGTGAACTAAATCAGTGGCTTTATGCTTTTCAAGGAACATATTATTTCAACAATGAGTGTTGGCAACACGGAGTAAAGCTACTACGGGTGGCTGACAATGAAGTTTTCCGACGAAGGAGTTATTATACTTTTTGTGGAATTTAGGCTCTGTGGAAGGGAAAAAGGGCGGGAGCGTAGAATTTTGGGGTTTTGGGGTTTGAAACATTTTGTAAGGAGAAGAAAAGGAAAGATTGTACGATTATAATTATTATTCATTGACCTACATGTTTTTATTACCGTCGCAGAGGGAGATAACATCAGAAGTGAGCATAATAATATCTTCTCGCGCCTCAAGAAGTAAAGTAAAAATAAATAATGGGTAAAAGACGCCAAAGTAAGCGTAAGTACAGGGCAAAGTCATCTAGCAGCAGTAGCAGCACGAGTTCAAGCAGCAGCGGCTCAAGCACACCCCCGCTGGAAACCCATAAAAGGAAAAAGGTATCTAAGACGAAAGACACTATGAATGTGAGTACAAACAGTACAATTTTGCATAATATGATCCCAGACTTTGACCCCTTGAAGGATAATGTAACCTCTTGGATAAACGTGATGGAATCTTACGCATCAACTTTTTCATGGACGGATGGCATGATACGTTATCAGGCACTTAATAAGCTCAAAGGTTCTGCTAAAATCTGGTACGAGTCTTTGCTACGTAATGATCACATGTGGACAACTTGGTTGTGGAATGATTGGAAGGAAAGACTTTCGAATACATTTAGAGTTAAGCGAAATATTATGTTTGACCTACTTAGGCAAATCATCGACCGCAAACCTGTCGAAAATCAATCGCTATACGACTTTTTTTTTGAACAAAAAGCGAAAATTGACAGTATGTGTTTGAATTTCACTGATAATGACGTAATTTCGATAATATTGGGTAATATCGGCGACAATAACATTACAGCTTCCGTTGAAGCTAGCAACTTTAAAACATGCGATTGTTTAGCTGCATTTTTACACAGTCGCGTCTACAAAGCTAAAAATATGAGACCAACGGTTAACCACAGTAATAACACTCGTGATAATGTTAGGGATCCAAGTCAATTCCAAAGTTCTGTATCGATACCTTAGCGGCCAATACGATAACTGGGCCAGCAATGATTAGTCAAACAGAACTTATAAATGGGGTAGCTGCTGCTGAGCACATTAAACTTTGGATTAAAATTGATCATTGGCTTGTTGATTAATACAACAATACCTATAGTAGATGCAGATGTAAATAAAAGGCGTGTTGGCAAGGTAATACAATGTATTTTCATTTTAGTACCTATAATAATACAACTTGTCAATTTATAATGTTTTGTTTCTGCTAAAGTTGATTGCGCAGAAATTGTTGCTGGATGTGGATAATATTATCATAATTCTTGGCTGTTATCGTCACTCGCCAGAATCGGGGTGGTGAGTTGAAGCAGCATACTGCCTAAGACTAAAGGAGTGAACTGGATCGGGCACCACCTCGGATTAAGGGAGTGAGCTAAAATAACGATGGTAATCGAGGTAGTGAGCTGAAGCAGTAACTGCCTAAGGGAAGGAGTAAACTGGACCAGGCACTGCCTCAGATTGAGAGATAGTCCAGCACAGTTTTAAGTGAAGACAACTTAAAGCAGAATAATTCACCAAGCTTCCTAAGTCTAAAACATATTGTTTATGGGTCTATAATATGATTGTTGGTACATTAGAGATAGATAATGTTACATAATTTAAATTATATTCATGGGACTACCAGTAAAGTTGTGGAGTAGTGAAAGTTCCTAACTCTAAAAGAATAAATGATGAAAACTCAACAGTTAGTCCTGAGTGATGCCTGGTGAATCATGATAGGCCGAGCTGTTTTCTTTCCTATGCCTAGACAGGTATATTGTGTCATGACGTGTGATTTCAGGTGCATGATTCATTTAGAAAAAGTTGTTGGTATAAGACGTGCCTGCGGACATGCACGGCGCAGGAGGGCCGTGTTGGCAACACGGAGTAAAGCTACTACGGGTGGCTGACAATGAAGTTTTCCGACGAAGGAGTTATTATACTTTTTGTGGAATTTAGGCTCTGTGGAAGGGAAAAAGGGCGGGAGCGTAGAATTTTGGGGTTTTGGGGTTTGAAACATTTTGTAAGGAGAAGAAAAGGAAAGATTGTACGATTATAATTATTATTCATTGACCTACATGTTTTTATTACCGTCGCAGAGGGAGATAACATGAGATGAATCTAAATCTGGTTACTTTATTTTTCAGTATTGTAAAACTTTCATTAGTGATGTCTCTAGTTTCGATTTAAAATTATGCATCGTTATTACAGTAGTACCCAACTGATATGGCTTACCGATGTACCTGCGCAGAAGATGAATTTTCAAAGCGCGGGAAATGCTATTGACCGCTATTGGTCGGCAGCCGCCGCCATCTTAGCGAGCTTAGAGTGAGATGGAACTAACAGCTGCAGTGTATTATGAACCTTATAATAGTGATCTTAGGTTGATTGTAAGTTTTAAGCATTCTTTCGTTAATCTTCGGACCATACTTTCTTTTCTGCGCGAACGAAGATTCACGACGCGCCTTATAAGTTGGGTACTAGTATACCTTATTCGTTTCTCACCGAAATAATTCCACCTATCGTACTCGTAGTAGTCGTTATTTATATTTGGTGATCAAACGAACTTACCTGTAAGTGATGTTCGATCATAATTATATGAAGACCTCATCCTTCCATGATTAACTATGTAGTATCGATCTCCATACGCGCCAATTACACGAATTTCAAAGCCAAAACAAAATTTATTAAAATTTTAGCCTATTTTGTCTATGTCATAGACAATACCCCAATGGCAGCCCTTCAATCATGTCATTTAGTTCAAAGCCCGCCAGTTCCGAATTTCTATATCTCTTTGGGCCAATGTGACTCTTATCTTATGAATGAGTATATGAGTTACCTGGGGAGAGAAACTCGGGTGGGACCGATCATGGAAGGATGAGGTCTTCATATAATTATGATCGAACATCACTTACAGGTAAGTTCGTTTGATCACCAATTATACTTCAGACCTCATCCTTCCATGATTAACTATGTAGGATGTTTAAAGCATAAAAGGTTGTAGGAGATATAGAAATTTAATTCTGACAATATCCCCTATGTCTATAAGATATACCTCTTATAGATGTCTTTACGACAAGAATCATTTCTAAATTACTTCCATAAGTAATTGTTACTCTATCCAATTCAGTCCAATTTAATTCTCATTATTACACATCCTAGGTAGGTATTAAAAAGTGTGAACATAACCATACCATACCACTGTCATCTAGGTATTTACAAAACCTTAATGTAGTTAATATTAATCATATCAAAGGTAGGTATAAGTACCTAATTATTTTAAGGTAATATACAGCCCCAACTGTTAAGCAGTGCTTTAACTATACATAACAATCTCATCATCATCATCATCATCATCAGCCTCGCCACACCGAACAACAATTTGCCACTTGCATCCACCTGTTGCCTGCGACTCTTTTGATGTTGTAGGCCTCCTACTAGAGGGGCCGATGACATCATAACAATCTAGTTTAGTGATAAATAAGAGGAAAAGGTACAATTATTATACAACAATATTACCTATAATATTACTGGTCCATCTCACTGGGTCATACGAAAATTACAATAAACCTACCTACATAGGTAGGTACCTCCATATTCTTTGTAACCCTCCGGAACTTACTCCAGCAACTATCTCTTAAACTGCAGAAGAAGCATGCCTTGTACTATTTATGTGCCATAACATGACTGCGTTAATGCCACTTGCTTTTAAGGTTCCCTTAACCCAACGGCCTAATGTCAAAACAGATGACAGGGGGTTTTAGAAGCTAACATAAAAATAATAATGCACACTATGTACTTGCTGGACAGACATCAGGTTGATCTTGGAAGAAAGAAATCTCTACCACTGGTTGGTATGTCTACCTGGACCTGAAGATTTTATTATTTCAGGGATTTTTAATTTTACACTCAGACTATCTTTTTCCAAGTTAGATTGTCCTATTAAGTCTGGATGGTGTCCTGTTATTAATGCTATTAAAGGTACTTAGGTATATAATGGATTTTCTACTGAGCTCAAGTAAGTAACAAGGCCTTGTTTCCATATGCCTCTAACAATCGTTTGACAATAACATTAGAACAAATATGTCAACCTATATGTATATCTAGAGCTACAACAGCTGCTTTCAGGCTGAGGTCCTGTATGCTGCCCCTCTTTTATAATTTCTCATTAAGAACTGTAAGAGTACCTATAGCCAAAGCTCTTGTCTCAACATACCTAATCTCTATTGTGTAAGTTGCAAAAGGCAACCTGCAATTCAAAATATGTACCTGATTTAATTAAGTATAATATATACTGCTTTAAAGTGTTACTTGAAAAGATGCCAGGCATATTTCTGATGTTTCATCCGACAATCCCTGTCTTGAACAAGTTTCCCAGACAATATATCTGCATTCAGGCATCTTCATCTCATCTTTGTGCAGTGGATGAGGTGCTCCAGAACCTGACAAAGGCAAAGTTTTATTAGGGGCCAGGATACTTGACATAAGTATATATGTATGGCTCACAACGGGAACCAAGGTAGGCCATCCCAGTAGGGAACAACCATTATGTCTGTTGCTTTTCCATTGATGATTTTCGTCAACCACTTCCATATCATATACTAAGCGGTAAAAAATAACTAGTAGGTAAGTAATATTTCATTCTTTAAAAAGCTGCTTTACACTGTAAATAAATGCATCTATCTCCCAATATCTGTGCCAAGGTACGTACAGAACACATGAGTTGAACTAGTGTGAACAAACATAAGTATAGGTACCTTCCTATAACTAGGTACTTATTACACCTGGAATTCTGGATGCGAAAAGATTCTTGTGTTAATATAATGTTATCGAGGATAATTCTCCCCGACTCTACAGTAGTGAGCCTGAACTGAACATTAGCCTCAAAAGTTTATTTTGAAGAACCGTAGGATGCATAACACCATAGCTAATCTAAGCATATAACCATAGTTAACCACTTCCTTTACAAATGCTCTCTGCAATAGAGTGAAAGTGTGGAACCTGTACACAGGTATTGGTACCACCTGACCTATAAATCTAGGATATCAGAGTTCTATTCTCTATTCTTAGTAAGACCTCTGTATTCTTACTATTTCACGCGAAACATTTCAATGCTAAGAAGCTGATGTTATGATAATAATAAAAAAACCTTTAACATTGCTAGGTTTAAAGTTGCCGTTCCTCCTTCCATGTCCCCTTGGCTATCTCGTGCCCCCAACATGCTCCTGAACCCACCTTTAAAGAGCCCGAGAAGATTCTAAGATAAACTTATTACCGAATACTATATCTTATTGGGTTATACGATCAATCTATACTTCAATAGGTACCTACCTAGGTACCTATTTATTTATTTAATATAAAACTGTGTAAACAGTTAAAGTATGGTCTCTCCACCACCTCAAATCTCTTATGCTAGAGGGTGGAGTATCTATAATAATACTTCATACATAGGTAAGTACATTATATTGTTATAGGTAATAAGAAACACTGCTTTGTAAGAAATCCATACAATACTGTCGGACATGACGATGTCAGTATGCCTAAACCAGTGCCCTGAACATAATGCTGTAAGATTACAGTTTTAATAGACACAATATCTATCATTTAATTGAATTCTTCTTCTACTGAGAAAGTTTGAAGTTCCTCTTGGATGAATGAAGTATTCTATGTTCGATGTTATTAAACAACATTTTTCTCCCTTTATAACGAATTCTAATCTTTCGAACAGACTTCAAATGTGTTTTCTATAATAATATAGCTCATATAAAAAACCCTCTTCTCCTGAGCCATCACCTCTGGCTTCAAGATATTTGCAAACATAAGGGGTGATGAAGCACGCCCCAAATGGTAAGAAATTAAATTGCTAGGTTTTCCTACAAACCAGACATTGCAACCATCTTTTAAGATGTTCAAATATAGGGGCCATTAGTATGCCTCTTTGAGGTCCATTTTGCTAGGAAACAATGCGTACAAGCTGTAACTTCTAGTTGAACATGTTGCATATATTATTATACTTATGAATTTATTCAACTGTTCTAAATGATAATATTAATGATAAATATAAATGATAATAATCCTACAAGAGCCAATCGGATTTTTAATAAACCCCATTGGTACTGGAAATAATTGTTCTTCTTTACCTAGTTCAATCGCCCCTAAGACTGATGACACAATCACTTTGCTATAAATGCCCAATTCCATTTTTGATGTTACCGCTTGAAGTTTCATCATACTGAAAGGGTTTTGTCTCAAAAGTATTTTGTAACTTTGAACCCCGAGAGAATAGGGGTATCCTTACTAGCTATATTAAGCAATGAATTGAAGAAATACCTTAGTGTAGCTTAAGCCCACCTGTGGTGGGTGTAGCTGTGATAATCCCAAGGAAGAGCATTCCCTCAGTTTATTTACATTCCGCCAGGGATGTTGAGGTTGGGTGTGCGTCGGTACTTTTTGAAGGAGCCGCTCATTGTTGCACCGGTGTAGATGTTGTTGTACCAGTGTTCTTGATGGGATAAAGCAGCCTTGTTATAATAATGTTAAGTTTAAGAGCCCATTTTTGGGTCTAAAAATCTTGACCGGCTATTGTCACTGCCTTAGCTGTTTTTATTGCCTCAGTCAAATTATTCTTAATAGGTACTGTCACTTAGAGTGAATGCGGCTTCTGGGTTTAAACTAGGAGTAACTATACATAACACATTTACATTTGGAGGATAATTCCCTACCAGTTTCCTTTCTTTCATCTTTCTCCAACCCAACTGAAGGATGTTTTGCCAACCTTCCCCAATTCTGAATTCTGAATGAACAAGATATTGTTGTCAATGTTGTCATATTCAAATCAATCAATATACCTACCAATATTGTTGTTGTTATGTTTGTATGATTCTCTTTGTTAACGAGAATTAGCTGTTTGACTTGTAAAAGTGCGATTTAATTGCTTATTTACAATAAATGTTTCAACTTCTACTATTACCTATATCGTTTTGTAAATCTGTATTACAAAAAATATCAGGGTTGGACCCTCAGTAGGTACTTGACATTGGTCAATATCCCAGCATAACTATAGCACAAGAAGAGCCGAGTAACCCAAGTGGTATTACTGTTCTGTGACAAAGTAGGTCACTGTCTACATACATCGTGACAACTTAACCAAATTTACTATATTATACTTCTCTGCTCCATCCTAAGCCACTTTTCAGCATAGTAGTCTAGGCACCTTTGACATGTCAGACCCCACAGGAAAGTTCTAGTCAAGGAAGTAGGTCACTGTCTACATACAATATGGTGACAACACCAGATTAATATATACTTCTCTGCTCCATCCTAAGCCACTTTTCAGCATAGTAGTCTAGGCACCTTTGACATGTCAGTCCCCACAGGAAAGTTCTAGTCAAGGAAGTAGGTCACTGTCTACATACATCGTCACAACTTAACCAGATTTACTGTATACTTCTCCTCTCCCTAGTCAAGGAAGATTTATCCCTGGCTGACCCTATAGGAAAGCTCAAGGATTTAGTTTCTCAGCCTAGAAATCTAGGCACCTTTGACATGGCAGACCCTATAGGAAAGCTCTAGTCATGGAAGACCAATCACTGTCAGATCCCACAGGAAAGCTCAAGGATTCACTTTCTCAGCCTAGAAATCTAGGCACCTTTGACATGGCAGACCCCACAGGAAAGCTCTAGGATTGAGTAGCTGAATCGCGACGACCACATTGACATCCTTCTGCATCGTCGTCCATTCCCTTATTTTCTTCCATAATTTCGCAATATTCCCCAAAGAAATCTTCGTCTCCGCCTATCATCTTCCCAATTTCCTGAAAATAAAATTATATTAGATTATGGTTTACAAAATTATTAAAAAACGCGACGTGCAATGGCGCGCACGAAAGAACGAATGACATGATTGAAGGGCTGCCATTGGGGTATTGTCTATGACATAGACAAAATAGGCTAAAATTTTAATAAATTTTGTTTTGGCTTTGAAATTCGTGTAATTGGCGCGTATGGAGATCGATACTACATAGTTAATCATGGAAGGATGAGGTCTGAAGTATAATCACGTATTTAATACATAAGAATGGGAAGAGGGGGTTATTACAAAATTTAATTTTGAATAGTTGATTGATTCTGAAATGATGTTTCCACCAAATAATACAATGAACATGTTTTGTTCGTGCATGCATATAAAGTACGTACCGAAACTGTTTTAATCCGTTGCATAATACGGTTTCGTATTATTTTTATATCTATATCATTCCAATATCTGATACCTAGTCTTGAAATTCAAATACCAAGAAAATTTACAATAGACCTGCGTCAACGATCGACAGAAAAGACCCTATCTTAAGAGTCATAGGTTTTCCCGCGATTAAATAAGTTTGAACCTTATGTTGATGGATATAGTCACTTTAACTCTGGCGGCGGCGAGTCAATCGTTTTTTCGGGTCATTGGGTGTTGACGCACTTAGATAAGTTTGAACCTTAGCTTCATGCTGATGAAAATACAGTCACTGTAATTGTGGTGGGGTCGAGTCGATCAAAAGATAGACTCTTGCTGCCAAACGCGATCGTATCTTTCTTGGCGGGGTCGCAATCGAATCAAAACACCTCTATCGCTCACGATCGACACACGACTAATTTACGATTGGTAGCTAATAAAATATCGAATAATTAAAAAAATCTATCGTGTGTGCTATTCCACACCACAGGTACAACGCAGCACTATTACTGTCAATTGTCAATTTCCGATTTTCCACTTGCGAATAAGGTTAGAATTCAGATTTTTTTGTAGTTTTACGATAATTTATTAGGTAGTAGTCTGTATTTGACTTATCAAATCATTACTCGTGTCTCTAGATAGAGATTGACCACACAAGTACACTTCAATACCTCAAGTAATAACCCTTGACATTGAACGTAAGTTGAACACAACATTACATAATATATCCTCGGTGTTTTCAGCCAGATATCACCGCCGTCACCATGTCTGAAGGTCCGCCAGCCCGTCCCATGAAGTACCCCTACACCTTCACCGCGAAGGTCGCTCAGTTCCCGTTAAAATTCTACGTGCAGAAGCAGTGGATCTGGCGCTACTGGGTCGCTGGCATCATAGTATCAGCCCCTGTCTTCTACAAGATCCACAAAATGGGTGAGTCCGTCTATGAATCGACAGAAAACTGGCAGGGCATAAATAAATCTTGTTAAAATATTAGTAATAATAAATCGAAACTGCAAAATTAACCTGTGTTCTGCCGTAAAGCATATTTTCAAATCAGAACCTTTTTGCTTTCATTTAAAGGAGAAGGTACTCGTTTGACTACTATCTCGCCTGATGCAAAGCGAAGATGAAGTCTATGATGATGCATGCTCACATAGACATTACTTATGCCTCTGCCAGAACAATCCATGTGACTGATTAATCCAAGAAGTTTATATTGTTAGGGGTTGATACATAGATTAGGCAAATATTGGATCTGATCTTCCCACTATTTACATAAATCTATTGGCGATAAATCTATCAACCTTCCAGTCTGTTAGCCATTGAACTTAAATGGTGTTATAGTTTAGTCAGTTTTTGTATGAGCCTTTTTTGAGAGAGTTGTTCACATATCCTTCTTACTTGCTGCTTTCTTTTCAGCAAACTCTCCCGAGAATGTCAGCAAATGGGCTGAGATCAGGAGGAAGGAGGCAGCCGAGCACCACTAAACTCTATAGTGAAGTAGTGATATTCCTGGTTTGAGTCAAGTGTCTATTTATGTTGTAAGAGTAATAAAATCATGTGATTAGTAGTAGTTGTATTTTGTTGTTACCTTGAAAAGTAATATTTACTATATCTCTTCTGTAGTCAGTATTATATGTAGATATTTATTTAGGAATATTGATTTTTGAAACTATTTTAGTGTAGGTACAAATCATAAAGATCTATTGCTTTCTTTTAGCTTGGTGGCACTGAATAGGGAAGAAAATAGATGATAATATAAGTATTCATTTTAATTGTTGGGGGAGAAATCAAGGAAATTCAACCTGGTAGGGATTAGGATAATTACCAATAGAACAAGCCAACTATTTTTAGGGTTCCATACCGAGAGGGTAAAACGGGACCCTATTACTAAGGCTCCGCTGTCTGTCCGTCTGTCATCAGGCTGTATCTTATGAACAGTGATAGCTAGACAGTTGAAATTTTTACGGATGATGTATTTCTGTTGCTTCTATAACAACAAATACTAAAAAACAGAATAAATTAAATGTTTAAAGGGGGCTCCCATACAACAAACATGATTTAATGGTATGGAACCTTTCGTGCGTGAGTTCAACTCGTATTTGGCCGGTTTTTTCTTCTTGTGACACAATACTCGACATTGTATATTTACATGAGCACTTGGCATTTACAAGTAGGTAGGGATTCAGCTAGGCAGATTTGCATTGATGCACCTTATCAACATCATAAAATGTGGTCAAAATAATACAACACAGACAGTATTAAGATTTTAGACAGTGCTTGGACATGACCACCCACCAAAAGTAGAATAGGACCAGTTCACCATGCCATGTGCATGAATATTGGAGTCACAATAAAAACAACAAAAAGATTATAAACTACGATTTATTTCATACAAAACAGGTCTTTAACTTAATTGATTTAGAGTCTCACATCGTATGTTAGAACATCAGTCCCATATGCTGTTGTGGTACTCTGGTCGGTCGAAGAGCAGCGTGCGCCTGGCGAGCGCGGCGGGGCGCGGGGCGCGCTGCAGCAGCTGCAGCACCCCCGTGCCGATGGCGGCGGGCACGCCCAGGATGATGGACTCGGAGACTCCCTCGATGCAGTCCCGCTGCCCGTAGTACGCCGCGTCGAACAGGTGGTCGGCGGTTTTTTCAAACTGTGTAGAGAATAGAAGTTCTTAAACTTTCGCGTACAGGAAACATATTGACTAGCTAAAAACGGGTCTAAGTCTAGACCCGTTTTTAGCTAGTTAATATTTGTAGAGAATGTTAGTGGATATTTTTGATTTTAGGGTTTTAGGGCAGTCAGAGTGTTGGCTGATGAGTACTTCACCGCTCCGTCGATAAGGACTGGGCCGTTAAGTAACAAGAAGGTTGCTTGCTCTCACAAAACTTTTCCAGTCTAATAATTCCTGTTACGCAGTAACCTTAATATCAAACACAGCACCCTAGCCAGGTTTAGTACTATACCACCAAGGTTTTGAACGCTATTTTACTTCATCGGAAACTCATGCTCGGTTCTTCCGGTCAGCTGGTTTCGAAGCTACGCCCGCGTCGTGCGCCCCGAGACGGAACCAACCCACCAAAGCCACAACAATAGCAGTCTTATATATATACCAATAGCAACCACCAAAGATTACACTAGAATTAAACAGAAGTTTGTAAAATTTCGTTCGACAAAATCGACGTCTATCGCTCGCGTTTTCTTACTCAATCCTGGCGTTCCTGATTATTCTACTTGTGAATTAGTTAGAAAAAGCGAGGATTAGACGTCGAGTTGTGAAGAAAATATTTTGACTTTGTTCAACTCAAGCACAGAATACCTATACTTACTCTATAATTAGGGACACTCACTATTTTTAAATTAGAGCGAGATAGCACGATAGGGAGTTTATTTGACATTATGAACGAGGTTGAGTAACTTTTGAGTAGTTTCGCTTGTCTTTTGTTCAATTTTGTTCGATTCAGCTATCCGTATGGAGTGTGCACCCTGTGCCTAGTCTAAATGTCTTGTGGTAAGACGGTAGAAGTCTCCAGCCAGTTGCGACCCCGTACTCACGCTGGCCAGGTTGAGCACGGACTCCTTCATCCTGGCGAGGCCGTACCGCGTGATGCCCAGCACCTCGCCCCGGGCCGTCATCTGCCCCGCCAGCAGCTCCACGTGGCGGCGGTCCACGCTCATGCCGTGGCCCGCCATCACGCCCTGGATCTCCGTGATGATGGTCGACTTGGCCGCCTCGATGCCCAGCGTGTGGTACACCTGACGAGGTAGGCTCATGTTTATTATTTTTTATTTTATTTTATTTAGGGGGCTTAGATCACTAAACAGGCGTTAAGTGTAAATTACAAATATGAAAATAAAAACTGAAAATATATATTATTGTTGGTAATGTGCTTACTTCTAAAATGTTGTTAGACGTAGTTTTGGTTCCGTCAACTCCGTAAGTCGCGATCACGTCTCTGAGTCCGTTGCCCTCTACACACAGTTTATATCTGAAAACGCCATACATTTTATTTTAGACAATGTTTTACATGGTAATTTAATTCATAATAGGCAACTACAGTCACACTCTGCAACTACAGACACACTCGGCAACTAGTCACACTCTGCAACTACAATCACACTCTGAAACTACAATCACACTCTGCACTTACAGTCAAACCCGGCACCTACAGTCACACTCTGCAACTAGAGTCACACTCTGCAACTACAGTCACACTCTGCAACTACAGTTACACCCGGCAACTACAGTCACACTCTGCACTTACAGCCAAACCCGGCACCTACAGTCACACTCTGCAACTAGAGTCACACTCTGCAACTACAGTCACACTCTGCAACTACAGTCACACTCTGCAACTACAGCTCCACTCTGCAACTACAGTCACACTCTGCAACTAGTCACACTCTGCAACTACAGCTACATTCTGCAACTACAGCCACACCCGGCAACTACAGTCACACTTGCAACTACAGTCACACTCTGCACCTACAGTCACACTCTGCACCTACAGTCACACCCGGCAACTACAGCCACACTCGGCAACTACAGTCACACCCACACACGTCCCCGCCTACCTGACTTCAGCGTCCTCGTCCATGCAGGCTATGACGGCGCGGGCCACCTGCGGCAGCCCCTTCACCACCACCGCCGGCAGCTGCCGCGCCAGCTGCTGCAGCGACATGTTGAGCCAGCCGCCCTGCTTGCCGGGCTCCGCGGACACCTTGATGGCCCAGTCCGACACGATCTGCACGTTCGCCGGCTTGATCTTCAGCTTGGATGTGCAGATGCTGGTGGAAGCGGAATGGCTGGTTCAGTTCTTACGTTGTTGGAGCTATGAAAGGTTATCTTATTTTTTTCTTCTTCTCGTCTATGTTTATAAACAGTGGGTGGTCACATTAAAATCTAAATAACAACAAATAGGTTACATTTATATTACAACGATCGCTCTTATCGCTAGGCGGCGATCTCTTCCACACAATCTCTACAAAACCTAAATAACGTGTTAGATGCCGCTGCAAATTGCATCCTTCCCACAGGAAAGAGAGGGATATGGAAATGTTACTCGTGCCGGAAAAGGACAGAGCTACACTATTTGCATCCCTTAGCCGACTTTTTCAAAGCCAGCTACATAAGTAGCTAAACCAATAATGTAGTCCTGCGATACAAACTACGACATTTATGCCTATCTTGAGAATGCTCTTCATACATTGACGTAATCGTGACGTCATAGTGTCCTATCTCTGGGTGGTGTTGGGTGGGGGTGTACTCACGAGTAGACGATGGACTCGACGCTGACCTCGAGGCAGAGGAGGCGCACGCGGTCCACGTCCAGGCGGAGGAGGAGGAAACACTCCTGGGGGAGGTACACCTCGTCGATGTACGTCGTGATCTGCGCAGGAGGGGCGGCGTGACTTCAAACACAGATTACTAAATAGTTTTTTTATAATTGACGGCAGGTTTGGCATAGTGGCTGAGCAATCGTACTGCTGCGCTTGGTGTCGCGGGTTCGACTCCCGCCTGGAACGAATATTTGTGCAATCCACGATACAGGAGCAATCCTAGTGTGGGACTACGTGTTGAAAAACGAAAACAAAAAAAAAGTTACTATGAGATTAATCACTCGATACAAAAGTGCCACCCACGTTTACTCATTTGTTTCGCTAGACGCTAGAACGAAAATGCACCATAACATACAAGCGTAGAGTGTCTTTCGCTTTGTATCTACTATCCCGTATTGTGAGACCCAACTGAACAATGGACCGGCAGATTAATCGCGCGTACCTACATAGAGTGAACGAAGTCTGGTTTTCAACCGATGCCAGTTTTATTAAAGGACTACCAGTCAGAGCATTGCTAGGATTCCTCCTTTGAAACTGTATTGAAGTTGAACCTCACCTCTCCCAGGGTGGTCTTCTCGATCCTCCCCTTGACCCGCCTGGCGAACTCCTGGTCCAGCGGGTGCACCAGCTCCGCCGTGATGATGGGCGTGGAGATGGCCTTGGAGGCGTTGATGATCTCCTTGACCCTCGGCACGCCCTGCGTGATGTTCATGGAGGCCACGCCCGCGAAGTGGAACGTCTTCAGCGTCATCTGCGTGCCAGGCTCGCCGATGCTCTGGGAGGGGGGAGATGTGTCAAGTAGTGCTGGTGTCAGGTCTTCTGGACGTGTGCTCCGAAGCACGGAGCAACAGTGAGGGCTCGAACCCGGTGTCGTCGGGTCGGAAAGCGCACAGATTACCTCTCAGCCACCAACGCTTTCAACGGAACTTGAGATAACATTTCATTTATGTTCAAATTTAGAATTGAGCATTTTGAGAATAAAATTGGTTCATTTTATAAAATGGGCAAACCCATTAAAGAATTGGGCATTTTGAGATTCGGTGCATTTACGATTTAAATTGTATTACAAGAGCTTATGGCAGTTATAAGTCTAGTATGAGCAGTAGTGCCCGCTACGGGCGCACGGCTCACCTGCGCCGCCAGCGCGCCCACGGCGGTGCCGGGCTCGATGACCCCGCGCTGGTACTTGTCGTGGCAGACGCGCAGGAAGCGCACCAGCTGCGCCAGCGTCAGCCGCTGCAGCTGCCGCGCCGCGCCGCCGCACGCCGCGTAGCGCCGCAGCACCAGCCGCAGCCGCGCCGCCATGGCTTCCAGGAACGAGCTGGGAAACATGCAGCTTGCAGCCTTCAGTGGTATTAGCAGGCCCAGCGAGGGCCTGACGTGGCTCCACGACTGCCATCGATAACACCCGAGCCCGGCAACTCGGCGTGTCCACGGAAGCACGGAGCGATGGTAATCCGCACCGTAACTTGCGAAAAGTAATTGGTGCAGGCTCTAGGATAGAACCTGGTACCATTGGCTTCTCTCGGCCACCATCTCAATAGAGATACAAGATATGTAATGGAACGTGCCCCGTGGAATATGTATCTTCCTCGCGAAAGTGAGAGGAAACCCTCAAGATAAAAGTTGATGTACTCTGACACCAGAGGCCGGAGCTACCTCACTGGATAGTAATGGCACAGCTTGATAATTATTAGTAGTATTGTTGTGTAGTATTATCCAGGTGTTCCAGCAGTCGGCCATAGTTAGGATCGTCCTTAAGCTCACTACCGGAAGAGTGGATTTCCTCCAAACATATACTCACAGCAATTCCTTCTTGAACTCCTCAGTGATGGACTTGAAGTCTTCCAGCGCCAGGGTCTCCTGCGCCGCCAGGATTATGCCATCTCCGTCGAGCGGCTCTTCCTCCCTGAAACATCACCTGTATTATTATCACCAGAAATGGGTTGCACTCTATTAACATCTCTTCACTTCACTTCACATCAGTCAGGCTGACTATACCACCCGTCAATCCATAATTCAGCCATCAATCTTTACGTGATCAAGGCCGCAGACTGAACTGACTCCAGAATGAGCGTGTAACCTCCGCCTAATGCTGAGCACGGATCCCTCTCGTGAGGAGGACCAGCACCAACATCTCACTATAGTTACATAATATAACTAGCTAAACGACGACGTTTCGGCCGAGTTACATCGACCGTGGTCACGAGAAGACTGATGTAACTCGGCTGAAACGTCGAGGTATGTCAAAATTATATATTTTGATATTCGTTTGTGCGCGAATTAGACCCGTTTTTAGCTAGTTAATATGGCTTCTGTTCGAGAAAGTTTAAGAACTTCACTATAGTTACGTCATCATCATAAAGGCAAAGGCCCCCCTCATTTTCTCTCACTTTAGATTTAAACTAGGTCACTGTTATTGGATTCTGGTGAAAGCGAGCTGATCTGATGATAGAGACTGAACATAAGGAATGTAACTCGTCAGTGACTGGAGATATATTTATTCACGTGAAATACCTACGACTCAATTCGTGACCATTTCAACAAAACACATATGGGGGGCTCCTTACCGCCTAAGTAATAAGCATCATATTCTCTCCGACTTATTTGAGAGGTCACAGATGGATTTGGCGTAAGATAATCTGTATTGGGAACGTCAGTATAGTGGCGCACTCACTTGTCCTGGCAGCTGGCGCACACGTGCGCCATGACCCTGGCCAGGTCCACGGGGCGGTCGCGCCCCTCCATGTAGCTGGGGTCCAGCCCGTCCGAGCCGTAGCGGAACTCCACCACCTCCCCCGTGGCGTTCCGCACAGTCATGTCGTAGTGCAGCACCAGATCCTCCAGCGACTGCGGGACACGGGACACAGCCCTAGTGAAGTGCGCTGGTGGTGGCCCAGCGGTGACCTGAGCGCTTTAGGATCAACGATAACGGGTTCGATCCTCGCGGCCCCGCATCGATGACTTTTCATAAGTTGTGGTAGGTTTTCCATCACTCCGTGCTTCGGAGGACGCGGTGTCGGTTGTTATCGATTGATAGCAGTTAAGCCATGTCAGAGGTGGCCTAATAAACTCTGACACTAGGCGCTAGCACAAGATCATACGATAAAAAAATAGACATAGCCCAAGTGTTAGAAGAATAATGCAGAGAAGGATAGTTTGACTCCAAAGTGATGTCAACGTTCTATCAATGTGTGCGTGAGTGCCGTGTGGTTATCATCTCCAACGCGCACACAAGCGTAATGATAATTTCGCATGTGAGTTGGTATTTAGTTGTAAAGTAGGGAAATCGAATCAATATCTACCATAAAAGCTTTGATTACGAGCGATGGCGAGTCCAAAGACCTAACTAAGTCTAAAAAGAAACTGGCTAGTACTCGGTTTCTGTGTGTCATAAATGCGAAACTTTATGTCCTTCCGCAACACCTAAACTAATTTAGATGCAATTTGGTGTGGTGACACAGCGGCGGAGCGATGGAAAACGTGTCTTCGCGGCTCTCGGGACTTGGGCGCAGTCCCGGGTTTTGCCATTTGGTGTGTTCTAAAGTGCACTTTATTCCCATTACATTCGAATTTGAAATGGAACGGCAAATCGTCCGCGGCTTAATATGTCTCTTGCATCTAGTGGCTGATCGAACTTGAGCTGTCCTTTTCGTGCTACCCCTATTTTGCACATTTTAGTTGCGCAAGGTGCGACACGGTGCGACAAGCGTACAAGTGCGAGAGAGATAAAAGCTAGACCGATTGGATGAGTATACTGTGATGAATAGGAATTGACAATATAGCATATTATAACGACTCAATATCGACTAGTCTTTTTTCTATCCTATAATTATAAGGAGGAAAGATTTGATTGTTTGGTTGCATTGAATAGGCTCCGAAGCTACAGAAGCGAATTGAAAATTTCTTTCACAGTTGGGAAGCTACACTATCACCGGGTGACATAGGCTACTTTTTATCCTGTAAAAATTAACGGTTCCCGCGGGATAGTAGTTAACACGGGTGAAACCGCGAAGCGCTTCTGTTGCATCCTATCCTCACAAAACCAAAATAATGCTAATGAAGATTCTCACCTTAAACAGGCTCCTCTGACGGTTTTGAAAATCAAAATAATATAAAATGATCAACAAGCATTCTACAATAACAATATGTTAGGTGGATGATAATAACTAATATGAATTTATAAACCAGTGAAGTATTCGAATTAATATAACAAATATATGGATTATATGGACTAAAATGCATTGTCATCAAAATGTGAGCTACCCTGAAAGTTTCAGCCGAATAGCTAATCGGAAAGTGCTCGTTTGAAGCAAGATATAACTCGGAACGGCAGACAGACAAACAAGAAAGCTGCTTATTACAGCAAAAATGGGGTAAAATTTAACAGTATATCTAAGATGTTGCGAAATAGCAAGTAAAATATAGGTAGGTATACTAGATAAATACTAGCAACTGCTGTATAATAGAAACACCAGAGGGAATATAGTGAACGCGGGTGAATCCGCGGGGCACGCACATATTCCACGAAGACCAAGGATCTCTATCCCGATAGAAAACTATGAAGATAAAAACTACAACTATGAAGATTTATACATCACTGCAGCCTTAGGTCCGTATTAATAAATCAAACTTAGCTCTGAGAGCTATCTTCAGTGTGCACTTGCTCTCTTGTTCTATTTAATAAATGCATCTTAAGTTGTAGATTAGGAACAGAAACTTACATGATCTCTGGCAAATTAATAAATGACACTCAGCGGTTAAGTGCTATCCGATTATGACACAATTGACACATACAAGACAGTATCTAGTAGCCAGTGCTACATCTCAATATCCATTTATTAAATAGCAACGATCTCAAGATGCAGATTACATTTTGAGTGTGGATCAACTGGTAGCGCACTTGGTAGTGCTATTGAGGTTCTTTTATTAATACGGACCCTAGCCAACGGTCTTCGTGAAATATAATGGCTGGTTACCTTGACCAGCCTCCGCTGCAAGTAGCCGGTCTCGGCGGTCTTCACGGCGGTGTCCACCAGCCCCTCGCGGCCGCCCATCGTGTGGAAGAAGAACTCGGTGGGGGTCAGGCCCGTGTAGAAGCTGTTCTCCACGAAACCGCGCGCCGCCGGGATCTTGGCTGGGGAGGCAGTATTCGATGATAAATCATGATAAATCTATAATAAATAAATTATAATAGATGATAAATAGATGATTAATGGTGATAAATACATTATTAATGATGCTAAATAAACGATAAATCATGATACATAACGGATTAGTGATGAAAAATAATTGATTAAGCAACGATAAATGTCGATACATAAATGATAAACTACGATAAAAATTGATTTTATTGGCATATTTTTTAAGTGCCATGTTTTAGTACAATAGTAATATTTCATTTCAATACTGGTTTATAGTAAGTATTCTACGATTACAATAAATAATGAGCGAATTTCCGCGGGCACCGTGCATTTTCCCGGGATAAAACGTAGTCTATATCGCTCGGAAACAGCGTAGCTAGCTCCTTATCTTCTATATAATTATATAAAAATGAATCCCTATTTCCCTTGGTCACGACATCACGCGTGAACAGCTGGACCAATTTTGCTAATTCTTTTTGTTTGTGTTTGTTATTGTCAGGAGAAGGTATTTATGAAAGAAAAAATAAAAAATATACGCGGAATATTAGAAAATTACAGAAAACTTCACGACTATATTACATGATAATTAATTATGTCTGTCAGGTGAGCTACCCTCCAATAAAGGGTGTTAGTTTAGTGAATAGTGACGTGACGAGTGACGCAGTACGCACAGTGCCGCTCGAAGTGCGGCAGCGAGCGGTCCTCGAAGCCGTTGGGCACGCGCTTGCCGTTGAGGGCCTGCTGCCCCACGCACGCTATCATCTGCGAGATGTTGATGTTGGACCCTGGAACGGAACAGCCGTGCAGGGCGAGCGCTCACACTCTAACTCAAAGCATTTATTGTGAACTAGAAGCGCCTCACGGTTTCACCCGCGTTAAATACTATCCCGCGGGAACCGTTTCAATTTTTACGGGATAAAGAGTAGCCTATGTCACCCGGGGATAGCATAGCTTCCCAACAGTGAAATAATTTTTCAAATCGGTTCAGTAGTTTCGGAGCCTATTCATTACAACCAAACAAACAAAGTTTTCCTCTTTATAATATTAGTGTAGACTAAAAGCGCCTCGCGGTTTCACCCGCGTTAAATACTATCCCGCGGGAACCGTTTCAATTTTTACGGGATAATAAGTAGCCTATGTTATTCAGGGTGAATGTAGCTTTCTACAAGTGAAAGAATTTTTGAAATCGGCACAGTAGTTTTTGAGTTTATTCATTACAAACATACACACAAAAATACAAATCTTTCCTCTTTATATAATAGTAGTGTAGAAGTGTAGATAGGCCATAAAATCGCACTTTTACAAGTCAAATAGCTAATAATTCTCGTTAACAAAGAAAACCATAAAAAATAAAATATCATAAATTATGTAAATTAAACTGTAATTGAATATGGTTTGAGTTTGAAAAAGGATGTTTCCCTTTCAAGCACTGTGCCAAGATTCTGGACAGGAAAAGGAAACTCCGTCAGATATACGACCTGCGGCCTGGAGGCGTATTATGAACTTATAAAACCAGGCAAATTCCAGGCAATTCTTTTTACGACCGGAAACTGGATTGTTTTTTATTCGTATTATGACCTACATTATGTCAAATTAAAGTTAGTAATACGAAATTGATTGCCAGCCTGTTATTAGGTTAGAAGTAGGTTTGACTGTCACGTGACGTTACTGGCTAGCATTAGGAGTTCATAATACGAAATAGACTGGGATTAAGAGTTCGTAATATAGCCCCTGGGGCTAGTTTCATGTAGCTGTGCCACCCTGAAAGTCTGCACTTTTCAAGTATTGCAGAGTGACGTGTAAAAGTGTTTTATGTATTATTGCGTTTTGGCAAACTTGTGAATTGGTAACGTTTTATATAGATACTTTCGTCTGCTATTTACATTGCGCATGGTGCAACTGTTTTAGCAAACGCATGTTTTGCAAAGTTTGAAAAATGGGGAGTTTTTTTTCAATAAGTTGTTTGTAATGCTTTTGTATTGAAAAGTTTTCTGCAGAAATTCATCAATTTTACAGAGCGCGGAGTGTAAACTAAGGATTGAAGGTTATTTTAATAAATCCAAAAATCATCACTCCGCAATCTTCAATCCTTACCTTTGGAGCCGCTCTGCGCCATGATGAGTGGCGCGTTGGTTGGGTGCAGTTCGCGGAAACAAGCCTTGGCCGCCAACTCTCTGTCGCACACGATACAAAACACAATAAAGATACCATTATGCTATTTCCTTATTAATTTTACACAATAATCACCCTAATTGACGCGTGCGGCGATCATGTGATGGAAGTGAAACTTCTCTATCTTCTTCTATCGCTTTGTATCGTGTATATACGTCGCTCTATTTTTCTCCACTTCCGAGGCGTCAGAATACATAGCACTTTCCCTTAACGTCATATCTTTTTCTCCCTCATACATGAAAATGTGTCTAAACATGACGCTAGCTTAATATTTTACTCTAAACACTCGTTAATTTATCGATTATCCCCGCCTAAGAAGTTTTACTACAAAAAGTCTGTACGTAGGTTCTATGACCTAACTAGCTGCGCCCCGCGGTTTCACCCGCGTTTGGATACGATATATCAGTTCGCGTTCCGCTGTGACGCGTGTCGCACGCACCGTACGCACCATGGCAATGGTGCGATCTCCTCCCTCTGACATAGCTAATCGTGGACGTACTGTGATGACGTGTGAATCTAGATGTGATGAGTGTAAGGTGGTGATCAATGAACTGCTTGCCTTTGTGAGCAACAAGGTCGACACCCTACCGGAGACTGGAATCATTCAAATCTGTCTCAGTGCATACTCAAGTGACGACATCGAGAACGCTCGATCTATTGCCCATAAACTAATGGCACCTACGAAGAAATTTATGAGGAGAAAGGAAGGAAACGAGCAGAAAAGTGTTCAAGAAATGATCAAGCTCATAAAAGAGTTTGAGCCTGACTGCCTACCAATATTTGTGGCCAAAAATCTTAACAAGCTCCCGAGCGTTTCATTCGACTATATTGATATAACAACATTTCTCAAGGAAATGGCTGTTTTAAAAAGCGATGTGGCTAATATAAAAGCCAAACCTAGTGAGGTTATTCAGAATAGTACCTCATCGTCAGATATTGAGTCCATAAAAAAGGAGATCGATGATGTCAAAAAAATGTTATCAGAGCTTCGGGAATCCCGTAATGTCAGTAGTAATCGACAAGACGATCTGTTTCTTGGGTCTTATCATAACGATAAGAACATTAGAAATAAGTTAAACAATGATAATGATATATCAAATACAATAGCGGGTATTCCCGAACGCGAAGACTTTGTTCACCGATCGAACGTAAATAGCGTGAACGAGCGGGGATTGCGTGGTGCGCGGGGAGGCGCGCGCCCGCAGTCGTTTGCAGTGACAGCAGTGGCGCAGCCTGCGCTCGCACCGAGCGGCGAAGCGAACTCTAAGATAAACACTTCCTTATCTCGACATCAGCTGAGTGATGTCAAGGACACGCCCTATGTGCCTACGTACAGGGATATAACTAGGACAGACACTTTACATGAATCGCGTAAGGAGAAAGATGACGAAGGTTTTACTATGATTAACAAAAAGAAACATGCATACAGGTATAGAAACGCGAGAGGTACCTTACAAAATACCACTAAGCTACAGGCGGCCGAATCATTTGCGTACGTTTATTTATCACGTACGAAAAAACGTATAATGGAAAATGACATAAAGGAACATATACATGAAATGAAGGAAGAATGTTTAGAAATAGAAATGTTAAAACAGACTAGAGAAACAAATTTCAACTCTTTTAAAATAACCGTGCCGTCTACAAAATTAAATATTTTTCTACAAAAAGATTTTTGGCCAGAAGGCTTAGTATTCCGACGATACCGTCAACCGCGTTCTAATAGGAACGATACTGTTACAATCACTAAATAGGTATGGATATACACACTCCAGATAATATGGAAATTGTTTCTTTTAACTGCAAATCAATTAAAAGATCCGTTCAACATGTAAGAGATTTATGCAAGAGTTCTGACGTCATCGCTCTCCAAGAGACATGGTTGATGCCGCATGACTTGGGCTTCATGAATGAAATTGACAAAGAGTTTGGATGCTGTGCCAAGTCCTCCGTCGATACAGCGGCTGGAGTACTGCGCGGGCGGCCATACGGTGGGACAGCGCTGATGTGGAGAACGAGTCTGTTCACCAGGGCGGATATGGTGCAGTGTGATAGTGATCGTATAGTGGCCGTGCGCCTAGTTCAAAATGATCGTAGCTTACTTGTGTTTAGCGTGTATATGCCTACGGATTGTGAAGATAATCTATTAGAATTTATCCAGTGTCTTGCGCATATCAGTGCTGTGATAGAAAACGCAGAGACGGAAAACGTGTTGGTACTAGGCGACTTCAACGCGCACCCGGGTACTCTTTTTGGAAAAGAGCTGGTGGATTATTGTGATGAACAATCTTTACTATGCTTAGACTTAGAGAGGCTCGATTCCAACTCATTCACTTTCGTGAGTGAGGCGCACGGTACGTGTCGGTGGCTCGACCATTGTCTTGCGACTGCCGCCGCGGACCGCTTGGTGACTAGCATACAAGTGAAGTATGACGCTTTGTGGTCGGACCACTTCCCTCTAGTCATTAATTGTAATTTTAATCATATAACACCTAAAAGGACGTGTGATATAAATAGTAATAAGAAGCATATATGGGGCACTAGCAGGGAGCGAAATCAAATTTTATTGTACTCTAAACTCTGTGATAAAACGTTTTATGATTTAATGGATAATTATGACAAAATTTTGAATGAAATGGAATGCTCTTCGACTGATGTACTATGTAGTATTGACTCCCACTGTGAATATATTGACAATTTTTATACAAATATTGTCGGTGCGTTGCAGTCGGCTGCAGAGCAAACTTGTAATTCGGATTCGGAAGCGTGCGGCCGATATAAATCGTTTAAAGTAATTGGTTGGAACTTTCACGTCAAGCGTCATCATGCAAAGGCTCGGGAAATGTTTTCTATGTGGGTGCTACACGGGAAGCCACGCTCGGGAAGTCACTACGACAACATGACTGCCTCACGCAGAGAATTTAAAGCCGCGCATAAGTATGTCCTTAAAAACCAGGATAAGATAAAGATGGAAGTACTGGCTAGACATCGTGCGAATTGTAATTTTGTGGAATTTTGGAAAGAGACCAAGAAACTAGAGCACAGAAGTGGTTTACCAGTGAGTGTAGAAGGGTTGAATGACAAAAATAACATAGCTAATTTATTTCGGAATCATTTTAATGTTAACAACGTAAATGCTAAAACTTATAATACTAAGACCAGTCGATGCTCGGAGCCTCTCCGCGTTAGCATAACGCCGAAAGATATTGAAGACATTTTAAGGAGTATGAAGCGCGGGAAGTCTCCGGGCCACGACGGCCTTAGCGTAGAACATCTACTATTTGCAGGCCAATATATTTGTCATGTCTTAGCGCGGCTTTTCAGTCTCTGCGTGAGGCATTGCTACTTACCTGACGAGCTCATGCGTACCTTGGTTGTACCTATACCGAAAAACAGAACGGGCGATATCTCGAGCGTGTCAAATTATAGACCCATATCTCTGGCAACGATTGTGGCCAAGGTACTTGAACGGGTTATTCACTCTCACATGACTTCTTTAGATATAGACGATGCCCAGTTCGGCTTTCGTCCGAAACTCTCAACGGACATGGCTGTTTTCTCACTTAAGGAGATAGTTAAATATTATAATAAGAACGCCACTACTGTATACGCCTGTTTCCTGGACCTGAGCCGTGCTTTTGATACAATTAATCATGAACTTTTGTGGTCGAAATTGCGCGGCTCTGGGGTCCCATCAGGGGTTGTCGGTCTGTTAGCGTACTGGTACGGCAACCAGACCAACAACGTCAGGTGGGACTCAGAGGTCTCGGATAGCTACAGGCTTTCCTGCGGAGTGCGGCAAGGTGGAGTCACCTCGCCCGACCTCTTCAACTATTATGTTAATGATCTGATCGTGGAACTGAGCGGCACCCCCGTCGGGCTCAGGTTGGATGGCAGGTATGTCAACAACCTGAGCTATGCTGACGATATGGTGCTGCTCAGTCCTACGATCAAAGGGTTACGAAAGCTGCTTAGCATCTGTGAGCGATATGCGAGTAAACATGAGCTAACATATAACAGCAAGAAAACAGAAATGGTCATTTTCAGGTCGGGTAAGGGCCCTCAGCGTGTGCCGGAGTTGCGTCTAAATGGACAAACAATAAATACTGTAGATAGTTTTAGGTACCTTGGACACATCGTTACGTCTGGGCTAACCGACAACGAAGACATGGAACGTGGGAGACGAGCTTTGTGCGTAGTAGGAAACATGATTGCGCGGAGATTTTACAACGCAGCGCTTGATGTGAAGGTTACGTTATTTCGATCATTCTGCCAGACTTTTTACACCTGTCAACTCTGGACTAACTACACAATGAAGGCGCACAACTCCATCAGAGTGGCGTATAACAATATCTTCAGGCAGCTGATGGGGCTTTCGCGGAGCTGCAGTGCGTCTGGCATGTTCTTCAACGCTTGCGTCGACACATTCAACGCGATTCAGCGCAAGCGGATCGCCTCATTTATGTCCAGGGTTGACAGATGTAAGAACTGCATTATAAGGAGCCTGGCGGACCGCCTGCTGCGATCTGCAACGTACCGACAATGGTTGGCTATTGCCACCTAATATTAATATTAATATTATTATAAATTCTTTTTTTACTGTTTTTTTTTTTGACTGTGTTTTTATTTAAGACACATTGTTGTGAATAGTTCATATGGATCCTTGAGTCCGAAATAAAGCTCTTTATTATTATTATTATTATTATTATTATATCTTTATGAATTGTAGTCTATGTGTTATTCTGATATGTAAGCTATATTATTGTGAAGTTTCATCAAAATCCATTCAGTAGTTTTTACGTGAAAGAGTAACAAACATCCATCCATACTTACAAACTTTCGCGTTTATAATATTAGTAGGATTTACACTCAGCAGTAGTGAACAGAGACGTGAGTAAGGTGACAATGTAAACACGATATTTCTTATGCCCCCGCCTTGCTTGCTGCCGGCGACAGTGCAAACGAAGTGAGCGGTAAGGGAGAGGAACACACACTACTCTAGAGGCAGCGGGAGGAGTATAGAGACAGGGGATGAGTCTAACCCCCGGTTTCTAGAACGTTTGTTGGCTTTGACAGTAGATTAAAACTATCGTTGCCTCTATCTGACTATAAACAAATGACAAGAATGGCAATAGAATTAATCTGTTGTCAACGTTGACTGACGTTTCAGAAACTGGGTGTTACCCCCGTATCGTTAATCGTTACCTCCAAATTTCTTTCGCTCCACTCAACCTCACTTATCTGTTTTGGTATCGTTACTTGGCAAAATTTCTTCCACTCGGTTATTCTTGACAAATAGTCCTCGTACGAAGGAAACAAACCATCTGTCAGCTCAAGGTACCTCGCGACGTACCTCGAGGATTCCTCGAAGCCGCTTCTCTACGATCATGTGTTAAAATGGAGCACCGAGAAACCTCGAAAGTTCAACTAACGATACCAAATATGAGAAACTTTTGGGGGGAGTTTCGAGGTCCATCAGCAAAGGTCGAGTGAAAGAAATTTGGAGGCAACGACTAACGGTACGGGGGTAAATGGGGTATAAGAGATCAGCACTGCCTATTCTGCAGACAACTCACCGAATGCTACTCAACTCGCTGAGCATCATAGCTTCCAAAGTCTCCTCCATGGAGCACCCCGGCTGGCACTGCAGAGTACCCTTGTCCATCTCCAAGATATAACCGGTGCACTTGGAGTACCTGCACATAATAAGAAGTACGCCATGATACCGACGCGCGCTAAGAGATGCAAATAGTGTAGCTCAGTAGGGTGAGCAGGAACCTCTATCGAGAAAATATTCGATATGTTAACTGTCAAATTTGTTTAAGATTCGATGAATACTCCTACAATAGGGCAAGCACGAAAATTATAACGGTTTGTATTGTTAACGTATCGATCAAGGTAAACGTTCGCGTACGCATCGTTTCGATATGTCAAGGCGAAGATCAAATCTAAAACAAATTTGACAGTTAACGTATCGAATACTATCTCGATAGAGGTTCCTGCTCACCCTACAGTCCTCACAAAAGGTTGTGGTCATAGCCACCCGAAAATCGATCTAGTGCGAGTCGGAGTATGTACTCGCTTATGCACGATATAGTGCTATCTACAAACCCTAGCGCTTTACGCCCGAAATTAATATTGTATCTCCTATCCAAGATTAAAATCGATCTTGGATTGCTGCCTATCGTTCGATCGATCTCCAAACTGCGTGCCTTCATAAACCAATCCACGGATCGGTTATTGGCACGTTTGACCCTACAATGGATTGTGATATCAATCCCAGATAGCAAAATTTGGATTGGGATTGATTATTAATTTCGGCCGTTAGGCGAAGTCTAGAAATGCATCCTTTTAGGAAACTTCGTGTCGTGACAAATTAAAGGAATATTCGATCTACCATCCCGACTCGGTATTCATTTTTTAACAGCTGTCGATTCACTGGTACTAGTATATCGGTATATCATTATATTAATTTTTTGTACCTTTTTTTTGAACGTAACCGCTTACAGACATAATTTCACATACACATCACACCCAGACCAGAAACAAACATTTGTGGATCGCACAAATATTGGTTCCGGGCGGGAATCGAACCCGCGACACCGAGCGCAGCAGTCCAACTGCTCAGCCACTACGCCAAACGTGCCGTCAAATAAAGCACGGAAATTTGACATCACAAATTTATCAGGGTCATTTTGGTTGTGGCCATAGTGGCCATATCGGAGGATCCGCGCTCGGCTCCCCTCTCCGGCGGAGGGCGGGCACGCACCCAGTCTCCAGCAGCTTGTCCTTGGCCTCGATGAGCTTCTTCCCCGGCGTGACGTCGCTGATGCCGAAGCTGAACCCTCGGTTCATCATGTAGTAGGACGCCATGCGCGCCAGCCTGCCGACATACGTTTTCTAATTGTATATCTATACTAGCTGGCTTGACACACGTTGTTCTATCAAGCCGTTCCATACAAAATGTATGAGAACATTCCGATAACATAATAATAGTTCCGAATAACATAGCAAGATCCTATTAAAGCATGGGAAAAATTTACGAAAAAAAAAACATTAAAAAAAAAAAATACTCATACATTTTGTATGCAAAGCTTTGACTGGACAACGGTTCAGAAACCGGACATTACTCACATGTAGAGATGGTTTTATGCCCTGGCATATTTGATGCATTAAATAATGCCCGTACACACAGAACAAATGCCTTTTGCCTGAGCCAAAACTTTTAACAAAACTTTTAATCAATTTTGTCATGCAAATAGTAGAAATATCGATATATTCCCAACGGCCCCCTTAACTTCCCCAACAAAGGGGCAGTTGGGAATTAAAATTTCCATCTGCCCCCTTAGCCTGGAGTAAGGGGCAGATGGGAATTTAAATTCTCATCTGCCCCATTGCCTTTTCCATAAAGGGTTTGCATTAGTGTTTCTTGTTGCAATTTAAATTCCAAAGGTTCTGTATATTCATTCACACTAAAATTTAGTGTTAGTAAGGAACAGTCAGAAATAAAAGGCCAACTTATTCAAGCTAATCAATTACCTACTGATTTGTTATAACAATACATTTTTTATAACAGAATCAAGCGGCTAATAAGCAGGTATGAATCCCATCAGATCTGATTTGACATATTATTTTATCCCGTCCTATTGAACTTGCCACAAACCCCCAAAAGAAACAAACAATAAACCGTCGCAAAGCACCAAGCGCTGCCTACCCGAGGCTCCGTGCGGCACTTACTATCAGGCGGCCGGCCCGCTCACCTCCACATGGCGCGCACGGCGCACTCCTCGCTCCAGTCCCGCAGCAGGATGTAGAAGATGCTTGTCTTCGTCCCCGAGCCGAGGGTGTTCTTGTCCATGGAACCGCACAGCAGCTCCGAGTTCCTTATTATCACATCTACAGAAAAAAAACATAATACAGCCAAAAAAACTTAAAAACACGCTTTCAAGTTCTTCCATCTTCTCCGTTCAGAAACCGGGTATGAATGATATGCCTTTGTGTTGAGACGAGACATATACGCACTATTACACACCATGTGTACACACATGAATGACGTGTCAGCTGTCAGTGTCAGTGTAGTGTGGTGTGACGTACTTACAGGAGTCTTGTATGCACATGTCCTTATTGGAAGTGTAGTTCTTGCCTTTGGTCTCCAGGTTGGCTTTGACCTCGCATTTCTTATTGGGTTTCATGATCAAACTGCAACAACAAAGCAGTCTATGTACTATTTATCCAGAAAGAAAGTTTCATCTAAAGTTAGTCTCGCTTGAAGTTATAATCACCGTAAGCGACTTAAAGACATTCTCATCCAAAAGTGTCTACAAGACATCATCCAACAGTCTATTAGACATAGTCTCACCAAAAGGCTGACAGTTTCAACCAAAGGTTTCTACAAGACAGCTTCACCTATGTCTATTAGACACCCAAAGGTCTAGACAATCACATCCAAAAGCGTCTACTAGACAGTCTCACCCAAAAGCGTCTACTAGACAGCCTCACTCATAAGCGTCTACTAGACCGCCTCGCCTAACTGTCTACTAGCCAGGCCCACCCAATAGCGTGCATCACCGACCGACCTAAAGATCTGCTTCCCGGTCCAGAGCAGGCGGGGCTTGAGGATGGCGGGCGGCGGCATGTCCAGGCGCATGGCGGCGTCGGGCCCGGCCAGCAGGCACGCCGCCAGCTGCTGCGCCTCGCCGCGGCTGAGGAAGCTGTCGCGCTGGGTGAGCAGGTAGCCGCCGGTGATGAAGTCCTGCGTGGCCGCGATCAGCAGCTCGCCGTTGCGGGGGGTCACCAGGTTCGACTTGTTCTGCGAGTGCGAGTGCGGATCGGGTTCCCGTTATTTCTTTACGAACTTTGGCCGCGTGCGAACTACCGTAATTCATCAAAATGGCGGGCAAACCAGTTTAGTCGTGATTTTTTTTTAATTATAATTTCTAATCTGTAATCAGTATGACTTTTATCAGATTTACTGTGGGAGATTTGTTGATATTTAAATCGTGAACTAGATAGGTTACTGTCGTGTTATTGGTAACAAACTGAGTATATTCGCATATAATATTAGTATCGATGGTTCTGATTTTATTCAAACTCGTTTTATGCCTTTCAGACGTTGAATTTTGTAAAGACTCCACACCAATTCGATTCAAAAAAGTATTGCAATGTGAACTGCAATAGTGTTACGTACCTACAGCACATTTATGAGTAGTGGATAGTACACACGTCATTTTGTTGATCAATAATCAAGCTGATCGCCACGTCCATGTATCGTGTGGCTGTAATACCACCCTTACCCCCATAAGTATAAGGGCTTCCGCCCTCGCCTCCTCCGTCTGCGGCAGATGCATGTTCATCTCGTCTCCGTCGAAGTCCGCGTTGTATGGAGTGCACACGCACTCGTTAAACCTACGAGAGGACATTCCTTTGTGAAACGCGATAACGTGTGAACGGGGGGGTAGCTGATAGGGGTAGCATATAGCTGGGTCGATGATCTTGCGGTATTGGAGTATGTGGGTGGGGGTTGAGGGTGGGGAGTGGTGGGTGGAGGGTGGGGGTTGGAAGGAGAAGTGGAGGAAAGTGTCTAAGTCAAATCGTTTGTTGTAAATAGGCAATAAAATAGTAATTTTATAAGTCAAACACTGAAATCTCAGTGGGTGGATGAAGGGAGGGGTGGAGAGCGGGGGATAGAGGGAGAGGTGGAGGGTGGTGATTAGAAAGAGGGATGGAGGGTGGTGATTGGAGAGGGGTGGAGGAAGGGAAGAAGCGGGGGAGGAATGGAGGTTGAGGGTGGGAAATGTGGGAAGAAAGGTAGAGGTTGGCGAGAGGGGTGGGTGATGACGCAGTAGTACCGGAAGGTCCGCTGCGGCTGCACGCGGGCGCGGTGGCACATGATGGACAGCTTGTGCAGCGAGGGCTGGCGGTTGAACAGCACCACGTCGCCGTCCACCAGGTGCCGCTCCACGATGTCGCCGCACTGCCGGATACGAAGATACGTCGCTTTATTAGGCCAAAAAGGTGACAATGGTGGTAAAACAAAGAAACTATTACAAAAAACCAAATGTAATACCTTATATATTCATTTCAAATAACTAGGATAAAATACTAGAAACTGGCAGAAACTTAACTTACCTTGAGCTCCTGCGCGATCTTCTCCCGGTTGCCGTACTTGAGGAACTTCTTGTGCTTCCACCCCCGCTGCTGCACGTAGTTGGCCCCGGGGTGCGCGTCCGGCCCGTGCACCACCAGCTGCCGCAGCCACGCCAGGTTGGCGGGGAACACGCGCTCCGGGTACGTCAGCACGCGCGCCACGTGCACCGGCACGCCCACCTGCGGGGGGGAGGGGGGCGAGTGGACGCGCAGCCACGCCAGGTTGGCGGGGAACACGCGCTCCGGGTACGTCAGCACGCGCGCCACGTGCACCGGCACGCCCACCTGCGGGGGGGAGGGGGGCGAGTGGACGCGCAGCCACGCCAGGTTGGCGGGGAACACGCGCTCCGGGTACGTCAGCACGCGCGCCACGTGCACCGGCACGCCCACCTGCGGGGGGGAGGGGGGCGGGGGGGCGAGTGGACGCGCAGCCACGCCAGGTTGGCGGGGAACACGCGCTCCGGGTACGTCAGCACGCGCGCCACGTGCACCGGCACGCCCACCTGCGGGGGGGAGGGGGGCGGGGGGGCGAGTGGACGCGCAGCCACGCCAGGTTGGCGGGGAACACGCGCTCCGGGTACGTCAGCACGCGCGCCACGTGCACCGGCACGCCCACCTGCGGGGGGGAGGGGGGCGGGGGGGGCGAGTGGACGCGCAGCCACGCCAGGTTGGCGGGGAACACGCGCTCCGGGTACGTCAGCACGCGCGCCACGTGCACCGGCACGCCCTCCGGAGGGGGGGGGGGGGGCGAGTGGGGCAACTAGTAGAGCCATTGGCGTCTAGCGTGATCGCTACCAGCTGCAAGCTACCTCCTGGATCTGCAGGTTCGGGTCTGGCGAGATGACGGTCCTGCTGGAGAAGTCCACCCGCTTCCCGGACAGGTTCCCGCGGAACCGGCCCTGCTTGCCTTTCAGCCGCTGCACCAGCCCGCGCCCTGGCTTCTTCGGCTGGAACAGGCAATGAGTCCAAATGGAAGCTTTTGATGGTAGTTTGCACTTGTATATTGTTGGCGTGTCAGAAAAACTAGCGGCTCCGCCTAGTAAGTTAGCCTAGTAAGTCAAAAAATAAATAAAAATCTCAGATATAGTAAAATTACATGTAGCAGACATCGCATACGAATAAATGACAAACATGATTAAAAAAAAAATTGTGGCTGTTTTTCTATCAAACAAAATTCCATTACGTTTTTGAGCGGAACTGCCTGTAACTGAGTTTTTATAGAAATTCGATATCTTGACTACATCATAATATAATCATCTCTACAGCGATCGCTCACACTATTACTTTGTGCGAACACCACGCCATATGGCGTAGGGTACAATCCAGATACCCATGCTAAATGAGCATTGTTTAAAACCTTTTCGTTCCGCCTGGCTAGCTAGTTGGTTTGCTACCTGCATCGAGAGTGGAATGCCGGACATCTCACTGTTGATATAGAGAGCTGCATGCAGCTGCAGGTAGTCCCAGTCTTCCTGCACCAGCTCGCTCTTGCCGCCGCTGGCGATGTGACGGGATATGACGTCGTTGATCAGCAAGATCTCTGACTGCTTCATTGTGAGGTCATCTTCATTTCTGTTGGTATGATGTCGAGTTAGGGAGATGGTATCCGGAAATGTATGGCATACCCTGACACCAAACAATGAATACCTTATTTAAAAAAATGCATAAGTATAATACTCACGTGCCAGCTTTAATCTCGGATATGACACTGGGTCTGATGCACAGTGGAGGGACAGGCAGCCTCGTGAGGATGAGGTCCTCCGGCCTCGTCTGGTTCACATTCATGCCCAGCAGTGGGATATCTTCGTCTGGGATGCGTCGGAAGAGATTTAAAACCTATGTAGAAAGTGAATTACAATAATATATGACTTTCAAGAGACTATATTGTATGAAGATGTTTGTGAAAAGTATGTTTTCTTTTAGTTTTATACATTGTCTTAGATGACCAACAAACCCAACAGGCTGAGAACTCAGCTCCTGTGTCATTCCATAGCAAAATTTTTGGAATAAAAAGTTGCCCTATTACAACCCTAAATAAAACCTGTTTGTATATTTCATGACAATCCATTCAGTTGTTTCGGCATTATTGAGTAACAAACCAACATCCAAACTTTCCCATTTATTTTACAACTCTTGTATAGTTAGTAGCTACGATTGTTGTTGTATTAAAAACTCAGTTCTCACCTCTAGAGGGCTCAACTCGATAATCAGTCCACTGTTGATCATACCCGCCAGCTCCTTATTAGACTCCTTAGCTTCATGGAACTCCTTCAACACCCGCTTCACCACCGCATCAGTCGGCTTCTTCGTCCTATATTTATCGTGTATGATCTTTAAGATGCCCGCTGGACTTTTCTTCACCATGCCGTTGAGAGCTTCGCAGGACGGACACTTAGTGCAAGTCTTGGCTTTCTTCAACACGGCCGCTCGCATGTTCTTCTTGGTGAGGTACATTAGTTCAGGGTTCAGAAATTTTCGCCGATATGACTTCTTTAGTGCATCAGGTAGCATTACCTTTGCACAGTTCTGTTGGGAAATATAAGGGGGATGATTTAATTATTTCTCAAAACTTACAGCTATTGTTACAGGTTTTAACTGAATATGATAGTGCAGCAACAATGTTCATGATAATATTTATCTTATGTAGAAATCAAACCCGAAATCTCACCCACAATCAATAAATCACCAATGTGGGGAACATAGAGGTGGTCATAATTTTGAATTAAATGGCAATTAGGGGTGGTTCGTCATACGAGATGGCAAGATATCTGAATTATTTCTCATACCTTACAAATACTCTGCAGGATGGTGATGATAGACCTGAAGTAGCCAACGTGGAACACAGGTAGAGCCAGCTCTATGTACCCATAGTGTCCCACGCACTCCGCCAGCCCCAGCCCACACGTTTCGCAGTTAGCATCTTTCTGGTTTGTTCCCTGGAAACAGAAATTTAAAATAGTCTTTACCGTCTTCGTGTTAAGGTTGATTTTGTGGATGATGAAAGTGATGCAAAGTGAATGTCAACCCTAGTTATGTTGAACAAAGGATTCCGGTGAGCCATAATGTAGATTTCTTTATGTTAGCAAGGTAACTATATTACATGACAATAAATACATGGAATATCACATTGATTATTTTTATCTTGACATTGGCGAAATTGTGGTGGGTGGTATTACCCATCCACTTATCCACAGAAGCCAGACAGGAAAAGTTAAAGTTGAATATTTGGAGTTGCTTAAGTTTACGTATCATACCATTCTACGATCAAGCACACCATAAGCAGCGGGCACCCTTTGTCCATCTTGAGCGTACAGGTTCTTAGTTATTACTTGTATATGAGCTGCCTGCTGAATAGCGGACGCACTGTCCACATTGAACGTTACGTGGGATCTGCAACAGTGAGATGTAATCAATCTTAGATCTGCAAAGTACTTACGGACCGATTTTGTTGTTATGTTAGAAGTCCACAAAGCCCGATCACGATGTCAAGGCAATGGGCTCGATTAGGGTATAGAAATGTTCAGTTCTCGTTGGGGTAAAAGAGAAGGAAATTGAGAAATAGTGTTGATACACCATATGATTCCGGTAAACATAACCTTACTTACATCTTTCTCCCGACATAAGTCTCACGATATTGCTCTTTCGGCATCTTCACTAAGTTATTATGGCCGTATTAACATATCTGTATAATTAGAAATACTAGGTATTTTTCAGTAATTAATTATTTATCGATTACAAATTGTAAACACAGCCCGCACAGCGATTTTTATTTTGACATTATTTTTTTATTTGAAATTTTTGACTTATAATAAGACTACGTTCATTTCATCATTTTTATTTTGTTTTAGTTATGGCTTCGCACGGTTTGTGCATATAGCCAGTGTCAAGTATTTTATTTTAAGTATTTCTTAATTTCACATTAAGAAAGTCACAGCAATAGTATAGCAATTGTGGTCAAGTAGTCAAGTCAATTATTTACATCGTCAAAGTCACGATTCAGTAAAGTAGTGGATGCTTTACTGCAGCCTGGGAGTTTTGGAAAAATGCGAAATGACCCGTTTTTTGAGTTTATATCATTCGCCCACACTCGTGCACGTTAACGAACACTTAATGATTAATATTACACATTAACACTCGAAGAAACACAAGTTTGAGTAAATAATACAAAACTAACAACGTCTCACTTTCAGATTCCCGCCAAAACTCCCTCATTTCAACTTAGCAATGAAATAAGACTAGAATATGTATGTACCTACTTCCATTTATTATGAACGCATTGAAATAATGTTGCCATCACTTCTGCTATGTATCTACTAATTTTTAATTGTTCTTCGACATCTGTGAAAGAACTGTTACGAAGAGAGGGAGACAGACCCTTTGAGTATTTTGACAGAACCATTGTGACGATCGTACACATATTCTACAAATTATATTTTATTGTACGTCTGAAATGGGTAAACTGTTGTTTCTTTATTACTTATTTTACCATAAATTATGGCACAATCTTTGACAATAAATTATTTATATCTGATACTGATTCTAACAATTTAAGTTTTGTTTTTTTTTGTATATCTAATTTCTACTAAATTGGTAGTTTTCGCAAAATGCGCAGCAGCAGTTCATATGTTTCTGGCGTAAAAAGAAGCGCCCAGCAGCGCGCCGTTTTTTGGCTTGTCAACCGAAACCACGCAACATTTTTCACTTGTAATTTTCTTCACAAAGATTTGTTTCTCCATGAGATGTGCAGTGTTATAAAGAAATCGATGCGCTGTATGGAGTTAAGAAATATATGACCCAAGTGCGGCTACTAATCGGATTATAAGATCATCTTTACTACCGAAGTGACCCGCGAACTCCCAACATGCCCCTGTTGAAAAGGAAAGCCTTCGAGAAATCGAAGGCGTCGGAGTACCTTCGGGACGACGATGAGGTCTTCCATTGCGAGATCACCGACGAGATATTCAAAGATTATGAGTGAGTAACAACAGAGAGTGTTTAGCCGCCAAATTTTAGCGAATTTAGTGCGCTACGTTGGTTTTATCTATCGTAGAGAACGGTAGGCATTGTTAGCGCGCGGCGGGTCGCGTAACAGCGCGAGCGTGACACGCTATTCGCTATTTCCGTGATTCGCGTCACATTTTTTATCATGTTTATTCATTATTTTCTTTTAGGGAATACTGTGAGAGAATCATTTTGGTCAACTCCATGGTTTGGACGTGTGAGATGACTGGCAAGAATAACCTGACATACTCGGAGGCGCTGCATAGTGAGAGGGCAGCTAGGAGGCAGTTGAAAGACTTCCCCATGGAGCTCCGGATCCCGATACTGTACCTTTCAGTGAGGACCAACCGATGTTCCTTTGCTGAGATGTCTGAGGACATCTTCAGTTTTGTGAGGGAGAGGTACTTTGTGGGAGAGACAGTGGAGGCCTGCTTGGAGGGAGACAACTGGGGGGAGGGCTATGTGCTCACCGTGATTGCGCCAAAACAACACCCGGACAGGTCAGTGCGATCAGATCAGATTGGAATCCGTTATAATTAGTAATAAAAAAATAAGACTTCATTTATAATTCACTTTCACAAGAAAACTTTTTTTTATTAATATTTTACCAGTGTTCTAAGCTAACTAAAGTTATGTAAACAAAATAAGTTAAAAATAAATGGCTAAAATCCCCACATCTGGTTTCCCAGTTTGCAGTTAGATAAGGCCAAGACCTATGAAAAATAACAAATCAACTTTTGACTAAATATTAATATTACCTACGCATATGAGGTCATCAAAAGCTCAGTAACTTCTGATTAGTTAAATAAAAATGCTAATGAACACAACTCAAGGCTACAAACTTAACCAAGCTAACTATAGTAGGTATTTGTACTTGCTTATCTGAATTCATTAACAGAAACTTAGAGCTGAAGTTTCAGTGAAGTAACAATTAAACGGAATACTTAACAACTGAATCAAATAGTACACCTTTGTCAGATAAACCAACATTACTTTTACTGTTGAAGGGCGCTGGTTCCAGTAATATTACTGGACATAATATCATGAACTTCATTATATCAATCTTGAAGAAATAATGTCTCCTATAATAGGCGAGTCGAAAGATTTTGAAATACTCTTCCATAATAGCGGTGCATATTTACTATTTACGAAAAAACCTTTATTTTGTAATAAATTTGATTTTAACGAAGTTAAAACCCTTTTTCTAATATTTTTTCAAATAGTGCGCCAAAACAGCTCGCGGTGTCATGGCGTCGGCTCTGACGTCACGCTTAGGTAAACATGTAATTATGTCTATGCGTTACGAAGAATTTAAACAAAATATTTAAAAAAATTAGTGTGATACAAATGAATTCCGAAATTTATAAGTGGTGTGCAGTACCGCAGTGTAAAACACATCAATAAGAACACCCAACAAAGTGTTTGTACATTTTCCAAACAAGAAAATAATTAGAGTTAAGTGGTTAAAGCTCGCACGGCGAAACTTCTGTGAAGACCACTTTGATGTGAGTATGTTATCATGTAATTATAGGTCTTAAAATGTTTGTTTGACTGGAAATAGTTGAATTAATGCGGCTATGGAATAATTAATTTATTGAGGTTATGTTTGTTTTGGCCTTGGCTATCATTCCTTATCAAAATTCGTTTTCTTTTTTCCTTCACGTTTCGGAACTCAGACGAGCAAAATTCTTTATTTGTTGCGAGGAAATCGCCCAACATTATATATCAAACCTAGGCAAATTAGAGCTATTTACCTTAACAAAGCTTGGTTTCATTGTTATATTGTAGATTAAAGTCGATAAATCACACGTTAAATAATAAAAAAAACCACTCCAAAATCGCAAAGCAGTATTCACAACAACAAAATACAGTGGTATCAGCGGAGTTTACCTAAGCGTGACGTCATGCGCTGTGATTGGTGTTTCAATCAATATGGCCGATAGCAATATTTTAATGTTTTATTTTATTGAAAATCTTAATAATCTGATTATTTTAAATAAAACTTAACCCGTGTTTTAAATTATTTTAATATGTAGATTGCCCTAAAATTATTAAATCGACGATTCTTTGATACTGTCGACACGCCTATTATGTTGATAAGCATAGTTAGACAGACAACTCTTAATTGACACCGAAATGTATAAAACACAAACACAAAATTAGTAAAATAGGTACAATGGGCGGCCTTATATCCTAAATTCATTAACATAGGTACATTCTTAAAAAAACATTGAATAATCAAACTTTCTGTTCACCAAACAATCTTGTTTGTGGGGTGGTCTATACACTATATTAGACTGTGTCTTTATACAGAGTGGTCTTTATCTATATAATATACCATTACTCTGGAGTAATTGTGGCAATCCTATTACAGAAGTCACATAAACTGAAAATCTCTCCAAATCCAGATCTCCTGGATGTTTTGTAAAATGCCACCTCGGTCAAAGCTTCTAAAACAAACTGAACACTGGCTACAAACTAATACATTGTTACAGAAGTGAAATATTTATAAAATGTGACTTTCCGGTTCAACACTGTTGGATATAGACATATCAGCGCTCATCCTGTTGATCAATAAACAAATAAATAAATCAATAGAATTATGCATCTAACTTCTCACATTAATTATTTATTACAAAAAAGTGTTCATGTCCAACAGCAAAACCATGGTGCCAGCCTCATCGTACTGTTACGAAGTGGAGCAGTTTGACGAGTCAGACTCGGCAGCCACCGGCCAGGTTGGCACAGTCCCCTTCGACCGCCTGCGCAGGCGCAAGGGCATCTACACGAGGGACAAGAACCGCCTGTTCCTCAAACAGTTTGTCGAGGGCGGCCCTGGTGGTGTCATTCGAATTAAGGTACGCTTGTGCTATGAAAAACATTCTTATTTTACATCCGACAATGTGGAATCTCCATTTTCGCTAACAAACTCTAATGTTTTCCAAAAACGACAGTCTGTAGAATTTTGACGTAATTAGTCTTATAAAACCTAATTAATAGCCTGCACAAAATTGAACTGAAAATATATTTTCCATAAATTTTTGTGGTTGTCCAAAAGCATCTCAAAACACCCTGTATAGTGTTTCACAAGTAAATAATTAATGAATCTCATTCCCTATTGAGGCAGGTTCTAACTGTCTTAATGAAAATATTCCTAACAAAGTAAATAAATAATTCATAGCTAATAGACACCTTCAAGGCCAAATGGAAACCTTGAACTCGGTTGTGAATGTTACAGAGTTCACTCAACTTATTTTTACCACAGCCTTTGTGATATGATCACTATTTATTAGCCAATTCTAAATATAATCTCTTCACTTTTGTGTTCCTATACTACCTAATAAAAACATCAAAATCAGTTCAGTAGTATGGTTCTTAAATCAAAACAATGACAAAGTTTTCAGTCTTTTCTATCAAAATTATATTTGTATCTCCTTAAAATCTTATCCTTCCAGAAAGCAGCATTGGACGAGTACCTCATATCCAACATAAACTTCGAGCAGATCTTCACGGGGCAGCCTCCAGAGTTTCCATCCTCCAAGAGGCTCCTGAAGTCGCCACCCGTAGCCAAGACCCAAGCCAAGCCCGGGTCGGCTGCTAAAGTGAACAAGTCGGCTAAGAAACCCAGCCCTGATAAGAAAGGGCGCCAGGAGTCGATGGACAAGTTTGTGAAGAAGACAGAGAAACCAGATGGTTAGTATTTGATTCTTTTATATACTGTGTCATAGTGATTAGCTGCGCCCTGCGGTTTCAGCTGCAGTTTCATAGTTTTTTTCTACAATTTGCCACTTGATTTCACCCATTTAGGGGTGGGTTTTTGGAATTAATGTGTTATCCCAAGTTACAACCCCAAATAGTCTACAGTGTTTATGTATACTTCGCAGTATTGTATAAAATGTCTTAAATACTTAATTCCAAGTCACACTTCTAAAATAAATAAACAGATAAAAGTACTATAATGTGCTTTTTTTAAACTTTATTATTAAATTTAACAGTAAAATTAAATAAGGTTGTATTACTTATCTGCTTATCTGTCTGCCGTCTCACAGCTGGCCCAAAACCGAAGCCCCCCGCCGACCCTGCCGCCAAGAAGAGCGCACAAGAGCTAGCCGAGAAGATGCGCCGAGCAGAAGACCAGATGCGTCAGCGGAAGGAAGAGGAGAAAGCGCGGAAGAAGGAGAAGACGGCCCGGTTGCAGGCCTACTTGAAGGAGTGGCAGAGAGTCAAGGACGATCTGGAGTTGGAAGACCACAAGGTAGTTTTTTTATTTTGTGGGTTTTGGCTTTGCAAGATTTGTGCATTTAGCCAGTGTCAAGTATTGTCCTCACATGCGAGTTCCAACTAGTCAGTCTTGTAGTCGGTAGTCTGGTCACGATTCAGTAAAATAGTGGAAAGAGCCTAGCTGGAACTTTCTGGCAAAAATTCCACCTGTAGAAGACTGGCTCCTAATAAACCTTCTAGAAGTAATTCAGCTTGTGCAAGCTTTGCAGCTTTATTAACTCCCAAACTGTTATTTCCACAGATATTACCCAAAGGTACACCGGTGGACATCGAAGGTATACAGCAGCAGCACGTGGGCGACTTCCTCTCAGTCCTCGAGTTTGTTCACGTCTACGCAGACATCCTGAAAGCCAAAGACACGTTCCACAACAAACTAGACATTGATACCTTCCGGAAAGCTCTCACTATGAAGGAACATGCCGGCAGCTTCAGCGATCTCGTGCAGATGTTCTTGACAACTATCTTCTCGTTGCAAGAAGACGAGGCAGAAGACTATAATGAGAGCAAAGGGATTCAGTTGTCTACAGGTACATGACTGCTGAGTACTTAACATGAGCAGCTTTAGGCTTTCCGGTACAGGGCCCCCATTCGCTATGCCACTCGAAATTTCTTACAGACAACGTGTGACGTCATAAGGTGCTGTAAACAGAAGCGCATGACGCACGTTATTTTGACATTTTGTAATGCGCATCATGCATGTGACGCGCCCGCACGCGTTTGCCAGATTTCAAAATGGCATACTGAATACGATTCCACGAAGATACTGTAACGCGCCGCGTTATGTATTTGAATGGTCATAGCCTATAAAGGCCGGTGTGTTTTAATGGCCGATGTACTTAGCTTAATCACATCCACCGATATTTTCCGTTGCCTTACTGTACTAGCCACCACCAATCAATTGATACTGAATTATCGTGCCTAACTTTGCATAAAAAAAAAGATTCCGACGAACAGATAACCACCTCCTTTTTTTGAAATCGGTTAAAAACCGCATGTTTGTAAATAATTTGGAATGAGTTGGCTCGCGTCTTAATACAAAATAAGCTAAGAACAGATAATGCAATAACGCAATGCAAAAAAGCTCAAAAATCACAGCTGATCCTCCTTGGTAGATTGTGGCCTAACCCTCTTCACAAAAGTGACCCCACTGCCCACAGCAGTTGGCGGATGGGGCTTGATAATGAGTACCTGCTGATAATACCCTGCTTGTGTTGGAGAGTCCACTTCATACGATTCTGAGGCATTATTGACGGCCATACTTGTTCTAGACGACACACAGCCCGCTAGCACAGTGGGCGTCACCAAAGCCATGGAGCTGGCCACCAAGGCGAGCAAGTGGGCGCAGACCTACCTCGGCACCCCGCTCAGCAAACTGCCCCTCGACCCCACCACCGTCAGCGAAGTGCTGAGGTAAGATAACTGAGTCAACTTCAACCACATTTCTAGCTAGTCAGTGACATAATGGAGTAGCTGCGCCCCGCGGTTTCACCCGCGTTTGGATAATATATATGTATCTGTATGAATTATGTGTTATTCTGATATGTAAACTATATTATTGTGAAGTTTCATCAAAATACATTCGGTAGTTTTTCCGTGAAAGTGCTACAAACATACGTACATACTCACAAACTTTCGCGTTTATAATATTAGTAGGATGTGAAATTATATGTCTGTCAACGGTACTCACGACACAGGAGAAATGCTAGTGTGGGGCTGTTAAAAAAAAAGAGAAAAAGAGTGAGTGACAAGCTTTTTTATGTTACTAAATACCGAGACAGAGTCATTGTTCTCCGAATCAATGTATACTCTTGAAATCTTCAAGGCTCCACCTCCTGTCGTCGGGCTCCGCTGCGGGCTCGCGCTGCGCCACGTGGCGGTACCACCAGCGAGGCGGGTACTCCAGCCACGACGATGCAGGCCTCCGCCTGAGGGTGCAGCACCCGGACCTGCTGCGGAGGCTAGCTTCTTCACACGTGGCGGACTTGCCGTTAGGTATGGAAACTGACACCAGAAGTGGCGTACTGAAGGAAGTATCTTATTTCTGTGTGGAGTGAGTAGTGGAAAAGTGCTAGTGGGAACGATATAGAAGCCTTTAGTAAAGTATAGTATGGAGGGAGCATAAAGTCTAAAATCAGGCCCAAGAGCCTTGGTATATGACTGTACCTGTAAAATTAGTATCTTTTCACAGATGACAAGTTCTTGGTCCTTCAATGCCTCATGAACCAAATCCTCAGTTATGCGACAGTGCGTGACGTCGTCGAAGAGAAGATTGAAGAGCAGAAGAACGCCAGGATAGCACTCAGAATGTTCCAGGTAGAACGCTTGACCACTGTCTCCTTTGTTATCGGTATTTCTAAACCCCTATCGAGGTGTTCCGATACCTGGTCTTGAACACCAGCCATACTACGCTGAGCATGTTTACTACCTTTGATCACCTCGTCGTTTCAGACCAAGTGAGATAGATAAACTCTGATACTAGATGCTAGCACAACCTCATATATGACAACCAAGCAAGGACCGAGACACTTTCTGCAATATTCCCTCTACAAACTTGCAGATAAACGAGCGCAAACGCGAGGCCCAAGTCCTCGCTGCCAAGCTGGAGCTGAAGAAGCAGGCGGCCGCCAAGAAGGAGGAGAACAAACTGAGCGGAGAGAAGGCGCGAGCGGTGGACGAGGAACTCAGGGCTGCCACCGAGAAGGTGAACGCGGAGAATGAACTGAAGAGGAAAGAGTATGACACGAAACTGAAAGAGATGCAGACGAAGTTGTTCGATTATACGTCTTATGTTGGTGAGTATAAAGTTTTAAATGAGCGAGTATATACACAGCTTCAGATAGATACACATAGCTTCGTCCTTTTCTACTAAGCAGTGGTTCGCAAACGTTTTCCGCCAGTACAAGACTGCACTAATATCTTGCATTGCAATTAAACTTGCAGTACTTATTTCTAATTGCCACCACACTAAGATGAGTGTCTCTGAGTACCTATGGCAGACAAATCATCCAACAAAAAACAATAAATTGAATTTAACGCCATCTATCGGCAGAAATCCCGAAACTGTGCTACCCAAATTCAAATTTCCAGGTTCCGACCGAGCGTACCGTCGTTACTGGCTGAACCAGGCCGTAGCGGGTCTATTCGTGGAGGCGGGGGACGAGCCCCGGGGACCTTGTCGCGACAAGCCGGTGCTGCCGGCCTCGCCCGGCGAGGACACGCTTGCCTACGTCACGAGGCTCTTCGAAACGCAGAAGGAGAAAGGTTAGTCGCAGCGGAATGTGTACCTTTAGTCTGTGACATACAGTACATTTTTGACAAATATGGCCGATAAGTTCGTCTTCCGTGCCTTCTGTGATGATTCTGTGAAGCGGGGTATCGTAGGAAGAGGGGGGGAATCGGGTATTTGCTGAGTATGCTTGAGACCATGGTCCTCGTAGTACCTGATTCCCCAAAGAATCCTCGTTAGGGGTTAAGATCTGTGTGCAATATGATCATAATGATAGGCTATTTGTTTTTAGCCGGCAGCGACAAAGAAAACGACTCGGCAGCAAACTCCCGAGGCAACTCTCCAAAGAAGCCGCTGTCCAATTTGAACGGGCTCACACACAAGCTCAACGGGCTGGACTCCAACACGCAGCAGCTGAGAGACCTGCTCATGTGCACTGGGGATATATCCGTGTGCCCCATCCATGGGAAGGTATGATTTATATTTGCTTCTCTTCCACCATACAAATTCAGAAAACTTGACAGTTGCCGTTTAAAAAAAAACACATAATTTTGATACATAATACTTACTGCCGGTTTTTGAAACGTCAGTCAACTTTGACTACAGATTAATTCTATTGCCATCCTTGTCATTTGTTCAGTGTCAGATAGAGACAACGATAGTTTTAATCTACTGTCAAAGCCAACTAACGTTCCAGAAACTGGGGGTTAATGCCCTAGGTAAAAGTTTAAATTATTGTTTATTTCTTTTATTTGAGCACTAGCTGCGCCCCGCGGTTTCACCCGGTAACTTGACTATATTCGATGCGTATTTCCCCGGTGGGTCGGTTGCAGGGCGAGGCCCGCCCGCGCTGGGTCGTGTACCACACGGAGGAGCAGCTGGCCGCCCTCGTGCCGGCGCTCAACAAGCGCGGCCAGCGGGAGCACGAGCTGCGCCAGGCGCTGGAGCTGGACCGGGGGAGCCTCCTGCAGCACCTGGCCCGCTGCCCGGTGCACATGCTGAACCCGCGCGCCGCGCCCGTGAGTCACGGACTTTATCCCCACAGAGGTGTCCGGGGGGCTGATAGAGATCAGTCTCTATCAGTTCCGAACCCTTCGGTTTATCGATTGATGCGACGTGATTGAGTTGGATTGGCTACATTTTCAATTCACAATAATCGAAGTCGAACGTGACGTCCATACCGTAATATTAAAACTATGGCAACGCAATTCAGAACGCAGCTCCTTTCACTCGCACGCTAAGCCGTCGGGCCGTTGGTCCATTGTTCAGTTGGTTGTAACCACGCGAGAGTGATAGTTTGAGTGATCAGTTTCTTTTTAGCTCGTCAATACTTAGTAACTGTTGAATAATCTGAGAAGATGGAGCTGTATAGGCAGTTGGCATGTCGCAGGCGCCGCTGGCCGCCTCGCACCGCTCGGGGCTGCGGAGGCAGTTCCGGCCCTCGCTGCCGGTGCCGCCCGACTGCTCGCTGTCCGAGGCGCTGGAGCTGTCGCTGCGGGACCACATCCTGGAGCTGGAGGAGAAGATCTTCCACGGCTGCCTCGGCGCGCTCAAAGTTAAAGTAAGCCCTCGCTGTCAGTCTTCTCGTGACCACGGTCGATGTAACTTGCCCGAAACGTCGAGGTGTGTCAAAATTATACCTCGTCAGGTCACAAATTCTGTCACATGTTTTATATAAAATAATTGAAACAAGTTTATTCATTATGTAACCATTTATATACCAAAATGAACTTAACAAAACATAGATTCTTATGACACTTAAGTTTATTCAAAATGACCTCCGTGATTTTGAATACAGGCCTTCAATCTGCGCGGCCAGTCGTCTATCGCAGCACGAACGAGGTCCATGTCAATATCGGCGGCTGCCTTAATCAAGGATGTCTTGAGTGACTCCAAATTGGGATGAGGCTTTGAGCACGCCTTTTCCTCCAAGTGTTGCCATATCTTGTAATCTAGCGGATTCAAATCTGGACTGGAGGAGGGCCAGTCTTCGTGCCGGATGAAGTCGATTTCACGCGCCGCCAGCCAGTCTTGTGTGCTCTTCGCTCTATGAGCTGGCGCCGAATCTTGTTGGAATACCCAGTGCCTGTTATTAAACATGGTATGAGAAACAGGTTCCACAAGGTTCGTCAGGACTGTATTTTGATACACAACTGCATTCGTTTTTACACCTTTCTCACAAAAATGTACCTCTGTTAAGCCCCAATAAGACACTCCCAACCATACCATGAGCGAGGATGGAAAATGACCTCGTTGGACACGCGGAATACGGTTGCTCGCTTCTTCACTACTGTGTGCGTACACCTTATCATTTTGTTTGTTGTAGCTCTCTTCTACGGTAAAAATTTTTTCATCCGAAAAAAGAATTTCCCGATATTTTTATCCCGCGTACCGCTTCAACAAAGCGCGGCATCTCTTCAATCTCAGGTCCATTAGACGAGCATTCAAATGATGTCCTGTTTTTCTTCGATATGCCCGAAGCCCTAAGTCTTCATTTAACACCCTTTTCACCGTGGTTCTGCTTAATCCCATCTGAAAGGGCCAACAGTTTCTGCTTACGTTTGGGATTTCTTTGAATTCACGCCTTCACAGCTTTTATCACTGCTGGAGTCCTAACAGACCGAGGGCGACCACTTCTTGACCTGTCATCTACACTAGAGTCTTCATTGTATCGTTTGATGGTACGATAAACGAATCTCTTGGTTATATTCAAATTTTTCAGTATGTCAAAAATTTGAATTGGCGCGTAACCGCAACGATGCAACGCAATAACTGCAAACCGGTCTTCTTTAAGCGTCCACTCCATATTTAAAAATGAGTAAAATTCTAAAAGTACCTATACATTTTTATTTTCATGAACAATTCGAAATTCGAATTCAATAAACTTTTTTGTGGCCAGCATTCTAAAAGAAAAGTTTTTACTGTGTGACAATACTTATGACCTGACTAAGTATATTTTGAAATTGGTTTGTGCGCGAATTAGACCCGTTTTGATACTAATTAACAAGCCCTTGGTTGGTATTCGACTGCGGTGTCACCCGTTGCTTTCGGAATAACAAGTAGCCTAAGGTCCGTATTAATAAATCAAACTTAGCTCTGAGAGCTATCTTCAGTGTGAACTTGGTCTTTCGTTCTAATTAATATATACATCTTAAGTTGTAGATTAGGAACAGAAACTTACATGATCTCTGGCAAATTAATAAATGACACTCAGCGCTTAAGTGCTATCCGATTATGACACAATTGACACATACGAGACAGTATCTAGTGGCCAGTGCTACATCTCAATATCCATTTATTAAATAGCAACGATTTCAAGATGTAGATTACATTTTGAGTGTGGATCAGCTGGTAGCGCACTTGGTAGCGCTATTGAGTTTCATTTATTAATACGGTCCTAAGTGTTACTTCAGGGTCTTAGCTACCACCATACCGAATTTCATCAAAATTCACCTAGTCGTTTGAGTGTGAATTTGTAACGACACACACTCACAAACTTTCTTTATTCAGTTTAGTAGGATAGATTCGCGTTTGACAACTATCCCGTCTGATGTAAAGCGAAGATGTGGTCTACTATCAGCCTAGAAGTAATCTGTTCGACCGGGAGCTCTACTTCTTAGCGGTGCTCACAATACAATTAGAAGCATACTGATAACTGGCTGATAATACTGATGTTAGTGACCATACGTTCGAATATTGCTTAGTCTGGTGTCTTGAGATTCCCTCCTGCATGGTTGAAAAGAACTCCGTGAGTTAACGTCACAAGTGATTGTAGGATCGCGAAGCGTGGCGCGGCACCATCATGCTGCGCGGGTACGACAAGCAGGCGGACTACCTGACCTGGGGCCCGCACCAGCAGTACCGGGACGACTGCCATCTGCCCAACGGGGTGCTGAATGTGCCCAACGGTATGTGACCTACGCTACATATCTGCCCACGGCTCAGCCCGGGGTTCCCTCGCTCTCGTGAGGAGGTTGAGGTCATTATCCATCATTGGCGCCCACAAATAATTATCGGGCATGGTGGTGCTTCGTAGGACAGCGAGCGATAATTCCGTACATATGTTTCACAAGAACTTTAATTCTTCAGGCGTAGAATCGGAAAATCCGATCCCGGAGAACAAGTACCGGGACCCGGGACACTACCTCGAGGCGCCGCGCGTCAACGGAGTCAAGCTGGAGCCGTTCGAGGGCGGGGCGAAGCCCGACGTGGTCCGGGGGCTCGCCTCGGCGCTCCTGCAGATCTCGCAGGCGATACACCATAAATACATCAAGAGGCCGTTAGGTAAGAATTCGACAACACTTGTAACACATCGGCATTTCCCGCACTGGGGTCTGAACTCGCGATCTTCCGATTGGAAAGCAAACGTACCCCTCCTAAGCTATCTGCTAGATATGTCAAGATCGAATAGTAAAACAAGAGAAAGGCGACTCATTATTGAAAGTTAAAAACAGCGCCATCTATCGACGTAAAGAGTAACGTCGGTCGCACTGGGCAGGGCTGGACGAGAAGGAGCGGCGGGAGCGCGCGGCGCGGGCGCGGCCGCTGGAGCTGGAGGCGCTGGCGCGCTGGCAGGTGTCGCTGATGGACAGCGGCTCGCACGCGCGCGTGGCGCTGCACCTGCTGGCGCTGGACAGCAGCGTGGCGTGGGCCTGCAGCGCGCTGCACGCCAGCTGCCGGCTGTGCCGCCGCCGCGCCGGCGCCGACGCCATGCTGCTGTGCGACGGCTGCAACCGAGGGCACCATCTCTACTGCCTCAAGCCCAAGCTTGACGTGAGTACAACTTAAACATTTTGTTTTTATTTTGGCTTGGCACGGATTGTGCATTCAGCCAGTGTCAAGTACAAAAATATTATGTCATAACTTTGATCTATTTCACTGCTATCGTTACCGTCCGTTCAGTCAGGTGCATTGCCGCTTATTATGTCCCTGTTGATCCCTAATAGAAGTTGCTTTGTTTTTACGCTGTCAGTCGGAACGAATACAGGGCCCCAAGTCTGCTATTTGGCAACAATTTGCGTTTGAAAAACAATGCAATCAATATGCAATGTTAATTTTGGCTAAAGTCGGTAGTCTGGTAGATTATCAATCGTAACTTAATTGAATTACAATTGTCTCGTTTTCAAATTGTGGGAGTTGTCGACTCCCATGAAAGTCATAGAGCTCTAGCTTCTAGTTACCATGTGTATTATTTAAATTAAAAAAAAAGCTATGGACTTACTTCAAATAATGGCCAAATGTCAGTGTCAAATGCCACTAATTCCTCAAGTTTAGGTAATCTGTGGTCCAAGTGAAGTGTGTTTATTGTGCGAAATAGAAAAAGTACCATTACCATTTAGAAGTGTTTACCATTTAGAAGTGTGTTCCATTAGAAGTGGAATTACAGCAAAAGTCCTAGTAGATCAATTTGAGTCCTAGTAGATAGAAAATGGTCCTAGTAGAACAAATTGAGGCCCTCCTCGATTACCTCGAGGGTAATCGGGAGTTGGCTCTCGGCCACTTTCATAAGACGAAAGAGGGGCGCAGCCTCAGTAAGAGATGTTGGGCAGATTGTGCCAGAATTCTAAATTCTGTCACTGCGGACTGCCCAACAAAAACGCCTGAGGAGTGGAGAACGGTATGTACTTTATCAAAGTACCTATTTTACTCGTTTACTTCTATGAATTTTGTTTGTATTTACCCATCAAATACATTATGCCTAAATTGACTAATTTATTTTTGTTTTCAGTATTACAATGAGTACAAGTTCAAAACGTTAAAAAAAATTAAAGCCCAAAAAGTAGAGCTGAATGCTACAGGTATGCCACTACAAATAAAATATGTTCTATTATATAGTACTAATTATAAATTAATTAATATACTTTTTTAATGGTTTTATTGATATAATTAGTGTATATAATTTCTGTCAATATCAATTTATTTTAGGTGGGGGCACAGCAAAAAAACACAACCTGACTACATTGCAAGAGAGGTTGTATAACATATTGGGCCGAGATGTTGGAGACCCTTTGCCTGATGTCCGCCACAACCCTCTTTTTGTAAGTACACAACTACACACCCTCTATTTGTGTGTGGAAATTATTAAACCAAAATTATTTGCTTTTTGCATGTACTAATAAAAACACCACACCACATTTGGGTTGAGCGCTATTATTAATGCTTGGTTTTTGTTTATTAGCACGATCAAGCTTCACGAGGGCATGAACCATTGGCATCTGCTAGCTATGAATTAATGTGAGTTGTACTAAGTGTGTATTTCTATGCATGTTTTTTTATAGATTTAGTACCTATTTAATATTTTTGCAAAGGGTCACTAATTATATTCATAGATACATTGTAATTTATTTCCACACATCAATATTACATAATCACAGTGAAATTCTATACAGGTATTATTTAATACATACATTTTATTAGAATTTACATTGGCATATACTCAGTAATAGAATATTTATAAATGAAAAGAATACCTATAAATAAATTAAAAATAAACGAATAATGTTTCAGACCAGAATTGGCTGAAGAAATGGATAGCCAAGAGGGATATACGAGTACAGTGGAGGTTACAGCAGAATTGCCAGTAGAGTCTGTTCAGCAGAGTGAGGAGCCTCCCCAAAGACGTCGTCGCCTACGACACACAGGGCAGCGGCGGCAAACACAAAGTACTTGTAAGCTATCGGCTCCTGTTGCTATTATAAAATAGATGTGTCCATTCATTACTTATTTGATTATTTCGACACATTAATTAAATTTAAACATATTTTTAGATAATGAAGGAGATCAATTACAGGCGGCTCAGGAAAGACTAGAGCGTATAGAACAGCGCAATTCTGATGCTATTTTGGAACATGCCAGGCAAGTGCAAGTGAATATGTGTAAGCATTCATGCTATGGCCAAGTAGTTAGCCTTATTATCTAAGTTTTGGGCCACACAAAGAACTCAAACAAGTCGCCAACAGCTATACCAACTTCTCTCAAACCCAACCAAATAAAATTAACCAGTTTATTCTTTTAGGGCTATCAATAGACTAGCTGAAGCAGTTGAGCTGGTTGCGGAGAGGATGAGACAAGAACCAAACAAATAAAAATGGTTGGTGCTTCTACAACTATTACTATGTATTTCGTATATAATCTATGTATGATTCTATTACTATGTAGCTGTACATGTTCATTGAAACTTATAAACTAATTTAAAAACATATATTTCTCGATTTTCAACAGTAACATAGTTAAGTATTTATAATCACTTTCGATTATAAAACAAGTATTTACAAACACTTCTAATTATATATACAAGTATCTGTTTTGTTATCAAGTTAATTTCTATTTCAGGAAGGAGGAACTGGGCTGGACTGGACTGTATCTGATGCAAATTACGGAGTTAAATAAGGGAAACATGTGAAGACTGAATAAAAGTGTGATTCTATTTGTATACGTTTATTGGTTCCTTTCTCTCCATAATCTATCAACAATAATTTGCTGAAGAGCTCTTCCTTCTAAAAGAGCTGGGTTGGTCCTTCTGTTTTGAGGTGTTGCTTGCAAGCCCTCGTCAATCTAAGTACAAAAACAAAAGCGTGATTAAATCATGATTCTGCTTTCTTAACATACTTAAGTAATAATATACTAATATACATTTTTTTGTGTAAAAAACTTAAGATTTAAGAACAAAGATATATGCTGCATATAATATAACAATAGTGATATATACATTATGCTCCTCGAATTCAGCATAAGCTTCCGCAACCGTTAGCTCAGTGTTATGCAGGTTAGTTTTATTGGCAATGTTGTGCAAAACACAACATGCATTCACTATCTTTCCCGCTTTTACTGGATCGTAGTGCAATGCACGTGCTGCCAGTAAACATCTGAAAAAAAAATTTTTTTCATCTATACTAATATTATAAAGAGGAAAACTACTGAAACTACTGAACCGATTTGAAAAATTCTTTCACTGTTGGGAAGCTATGCTATCCCCGGTACACATAGGCTACTTTTAACGCGGGGGTGAAACCGCGAGGTGCTTCTAGTTACATATAATGTAATAAAAATCTACTAGAAAAGTTAGCTAGGTAGGTATCTATTTTACCTGAAGCGGGCCTTCAAAACCCCAATGCAACGTTCCACAGTGTTACGTGCAGTCACATGCATATTGTAGAAGTTGTGTTCGGGTGTACCCTCTGTTGTGTTAAGTATTGGGGTCATCATTGTTTTTCTTAGAGGATATCCGCTATCTCCTGTAAATAGAAAAACATAGTATTTGCTTTGACTACCTCAATTTAAGGTCTGAGTCTTTGTTGGTAACAAGACATGTTAGTCTATCTTGTGATGGTCAATGGCATGCTTGCCAATAGCAGTGGCTGTACCTAGAGACTAACTATAAGCTGTTATTCTCTACATTATCCTTATATTACACATATACATTATACATATTCCTTACCCAAAAAAAACACTTGCTCTCCATGGCTTACAAGTTCATTGATGTGAGGATGTAAAGGGTGGGCCTGCCACACACTAGAATCATGGGCCGCACCGGGGCTACTGGGGTCGACACATAAAATGTTCAGATCGGAGTCGCACACCTGTAAAATTAAAACATTTTGCAATTTGTTGTAAAGACAACGCTATAAATGTGTAAATTAGGTACTTACAATCATCACATTTAAAGAATGATATCCTTTTCTGTTATAATATCGTTCTTCATGAATCTCAGGCCTTAGAATGGCAACATGTGTGCCATCAATGCACCCCAGCACTCCAGGAATTTGAAATTTTTGATAGAACCTAAAAAGTCATAAATACACAATTATAGTAAAAATTTAGTAAGATAAAATATTTATCCAAAATAATTCACTTACATAGGATGTATGAATTTAAGAATCTACTTTCTATAATCACAATATAAAAAAAGTAGTGAGAATACACAGGGTTGTAGACTAAATAATACCTACATGAGATTTTAAAGGTTTAAGTGACAAATTTACTTACTTAGTTTTTATTAAGTTTCTTTCCTCTCTGTTGGCAGGCCATTTTACATGTTTTCCGAATATTTTATTAATGCCTTCGGTAACCTCCGTCAAACACCTTGATACCGATTTTTGTGACACATTATTTATGGCACTCTGGCCTACCAATGTTTGGTAGGATCCAGAGGCATAGAATGTGAGTGCTATCAAGATCTGGAAAATAATTAAGTACTTAGTAACTTTACTACCGAGTGAGAATCTCGAGTGTCTACGGGACAAATCCGGCGACAATTATGAAGCTGTGAAGCTTGCTATCTTACCTTAGTCATTACGGAAAGACCATCGCTGCGGCGTTCCTTTTTGATGTATGGAGCAAGCTCCTCTGCCAAATCCCTAGCACTTTTCTTTCCGAGGCGAAACGTTTTAATGAATTCCGCCTCGGAAAGATAGCTAAATGGATCCGTTTTTCTTAGAAATACGCGAGCCCGGCGTCGTTTCTTGTTTCGTTGGCGCGTATCTATTTGGCTTGCTAACGCAAGCATCTGCCACCTTGCTAAGCCACTCATATTAAACTTTAAATTGTAACTTTAATTGTATTTTAAAGTAATTACATACAATTTGCACTAGCACAATTGATAAAAAGCAATGTTTTCACAATTGTGATTCCATAGACAATTAGCCATGGGAAAAGCTGTCAAAAAATAGTGGACTAGAGATATTTGCCAAGATTGAAATGCAATTATCTATTAGACTACGGATTTTTCAATTACTTTGCTATGATCACAATGGTAATGCAATTGAAATGTCAATTGTTAACAGGCTACCGGAAGTGTCAAAAGTAACCATAATGGCCGAAATCATTGATAATCCATAATCAATTCAAATAGCAGACTTGGGGCCCTGGTAAGTATTTCTTACTAGCAATTCATTATTTCACCACCATTTCCTATAACTGCCGTCTAACAGTATTTATTCCTGTTAAATTACTTTTAGGAAATATGGCGTTCAAAAAAATAATGTATTCAGAAAAAGCATTAATTGGTATATAGAGTATATAAAATAGCCTATCTGTTATTCCAAGATGTTAGCTACCTGCGTACCAAATTCCATCAAAATTGCTCCAGCCATTTGAGCGTAAAGAAGTAACAAACACACACACATTTACAAAATCAGATTAATTCATATAAAACGTGAATGTAACAGTGACTTCTCTCATCAGACGGTACCTGAAGGCGACTGGTTCTGCGACGTCTGTAAGCCGAAGGAGCGAACGCCGAGGAAGAGAAGGAAACTCTTCACTGAAGAAGACTTGGAAGAGACTTTGAATAGGTAAGCGTGCGGAAGGAAATTCCTTATGTGGAAAAACAGGTATATGCGAACAGCAATAAAACTTATGTACCCATTGTGCCTATTTTAAGTTAGACCTTTTTTTTTTTTTTTTTTTTTTTTTTTTTATTAGGTTCACTGAACTGGATATACACAGGAAAAGCTTAAAACAGGTTAACAATGATGACCATACTATGTGTACGTCCTTCTAGGAGTGAACACAGCATGCACAAAAAATTAAGTTGCGTAAAATGAAATAATGAATAAGGTAAAGTTGTGTAAGATGACAATATGAAATGCAACAAAAAAAAATTTCTAAAAAAATTTCTAAAGGTAAACATTACAATTATTAAAATGTTGAGTTTTGAGTGTGAACAGTTAATACAGTAGAAAAAAAAACAAATTAAACAAATTACTCCAAGTACAAAAGTCTCTTAAAAGAAGAGACCGATGAACCGAAGATGTCGGTATTACTACAAACGTTGTTATAATATGAGCACATTCGATACACAGGTGCATGTTGGCCATAGTTTGCGTGACAATACGGCAGATTGAACGTTTTTCTACAGTGTAGACGGCTGGAAGAACGAGGAACCATAATTTGTATTCTTTCAAGTAAATTGGGGCTATCAATTATACCATTAACCAATTTATGCAAAAATACCACATCAGCTATATTTCTTCGCTTCTCCAAAGGAGACATTTTAAAATGTTGAAGTCTTGAATCGTACGTTTTCAGAAGGCGGCAAAGTTTACGTGAATAAGTAAGATGGTAAATGAACCGTTTCTGAAGTCTCTCAAGTCGATTAATGTGCACAGCATAAGAAGGGCTCCAGATGGGGCTGCAGTATTCCAGAAGGCTACGCACATAACAGTTGAAAAGGATGACCGGGATCTCAAAGTCATTAAAAAAACTTGTTTGTCGTATTACAAATCCTGACAACCGCGAGCTTTTCTTGCTAATAAAGTCGATGTGTTCTCTAAAGTTTAACTGAGCATCAACAATGACACCCAAGTCACGCATGCTCGAAACCTCCACTATGGGGATACCGTTAATGAAATACATGGTTTTAACAGGCTTATTTTTCCGAGAAAAGTTTAAGTAAAAACATTTCGATGAGTTAAGCACCATCTTGTTGCGAACACACCAGTTGTTAATCGTGTTAATATCACTCTGCAGAAGAATTATATCGTCATGAGTATAGATTTCTCTGTAAAGTTTAAGATCATCTGCAAACATTTGATATTTTGAGGTTACTTTGGAGCATAAATCGTTGACAAAAACAAGGAAAAAGAGAGGTCCAAGGTGACCTTCTGTGTTCTGTACATTTTGGAGTTATCTATTTATCTATCTATCTATCTATGCAATATCGTCGAAGAGGGTGGGACTTTTCGAACTTTTAGAATGATATGAGCTATTCATAGATTAAAGAGACATTGTAAAGTAACGAAAGCTGCATCACCCCTCAGCTCCTCGGAGGGGAGTTCGCCGCTGGACGCGGCGGTGTGCGGCGCGTGCGGCAGCGGCGGGCGGCTAGCGGCCGCCTGCCACGCCTGCGCCGCGCGCTTCCACGCCGAGTGCGCCGCGCCCAAGCCCGCGCGCGCCGCCAAGCGCTGGCACTGCGCCGCCTGCCGAGCGCCCACCAGAGGTGAGCACCCCGCGCCCCCGCCCCCGCCCCCTCGGAGCCCGCGCCCACGCCTGCGCCGCGCGCTTCCACGCCGAGTGCGCCGCGCCCAAGCCCGCGCGCGCCGCCAAGCGCTGGCACTGCGCCGCCTGCCGAGCGCCCACCAGAGGTGAGCACCCCGCGCCCCCGCCCCCGCCCCCTCGGAGCCCGCGCCCACGCCTGCGCCGCGCGCTTCCACGCCGAGTGCGCCGCGCCCAAGCCCGCGCGCGCCGCCAAGCGCTGGCACTGCGCCGCCTGCCGAGCGCCCACCAGAGGTGAGCACCCCGCGCCCCCGCCCCCGCCCCCTCGGAGCCCGCGGCCACGCCTGCGCCGCGCGCTTCCACGCCGAGTGCGCCGCGCCCAAGCCCGCGCGCGCCGCCAAGCGCTGGCACTGCGCCGCCTGCCGAGCGCCCACCAGAGGTGAGCACCCCGCGCCCCCGCCCCCGCCCCCTCGGAGCCCGCGGCCACGCCTGCGCCGCGCGCTTCCACGCCGAGTGCGCCGCGCCCAAGCCCGCGCGCGCCGCCAAGCGCTGGCACTGCGCCGCCTGCCGAGCGCCCACCAGAGGTGAGCACCCCGCGCCCCCGCCCCCGCGCCCCCGCCCCCGCCCCCTCGGAGCCCGCGCCCACGCCTGCGCCGCGCGCTTCCACGCCGAGTGCGCCGCGCCCAAGCCCGCGCGCGCCGCCAAGCGCTGGCACTGCGCCGCCTGCCGAGCGCCCACCAGAGGTGAGCACCCCGCGCCCCCGCCCCCGCCCCCTCGGAGCCCGCGGCCACGCCTGCGCCGCGCGCTTCCACGCCGAGTGCGCCGCGCCCAAGCCCGCGCGCGCCGCCAAGCGCTGGCACTGCGCCGCCTGCCGAGCGCCCACCAGAGGTGAGCACCCCGCGCCCCCGCCCCCGCCCCCTCGGAGCCCGCGGCCACGCCTGCGCCGCGCGCTTCCACGCCGAGTGCGCCGCGCCCAAGCCCGCGCGCGCCGCCAAGCGCTGGCACTGCGCCGCCTGCCGAGCGCCCACCAGAGGTGAGCACCCCGCGCCCCCGCCCCCGCCCCCTCGGAGCCCGCGCCCCCGCCTGCGCCGCGCGCTTCCACGCCGAGTGCGCCGCGCCCAAGCCCGCGCGCGCCGCCAAGCGCTGGCACTGCGCCGCCTGCCGAGCGCCCACCAGAGGTGAGCACCCCGCGCCCCCGCCCCCGCCCCCTCGGAGCCCGCGCCCACGCCTGCGCCGCGCGCTTCCACGCCGAGTGCGCCGAGCGACTAGTCGCCCCCGCGACCGCTCGGTCGTTCGAGCGACCGACCGTCTGTAGACACGCGGTAGAAGGCGATGTACGCTCACTATTATTTTTAAGGTGATTATAGAATTGCTAGACCTATTTGGTGTACCACTCCCTGTGTAGAGGAGGCAAGCCGAACTGATTATGTCCAAATCTTCCAAAACCTCCCTGTATCCAACCGAGAGCAGGTGCCGAAACTAACTTCGGTCGGTATGCGCACGCAAGTCGGCAGTGTCTCTAGCTAGATACTGTTTCACCACTATGATTGTTTATATCCATTAAAAATCAAATCTCAACCCAAAGACTACTTATATACGAAGTAAATAACTTATTATAACCGGTCCAAACGAAGTGAATCTGGACCCGGGCACTCGTGCACCCTGGTTGACAGTAAGCCCGCCCGCAGCGCCTTGGGGCGCGCGGCGCAGCGCCGCGGCGGCGCGGGCGCACATCCGCCGCTACACGCGGGCGCTGCGCCACGTCTGCGCCTCCTCCGGTGCGTGTCGCTCTCTCGCTCTCTCGCTCTCTCGCTCTCTCGCTCTCCGCGCCTCCGCCCGCATGCAAGCTCCATCCTCACCTCTCGCTCGGCTTGGAACTTCTCACATTTGTGCCTCATCGTTCATATTCACGGATCATACGCCCGTTCGGTCTGTTTCTATACGAGCTTTAGTTGCTTTCGGTGCTGCGAGGCCTATTACTGAGGTATTTCGTTGTCTACTTTTCGTCTATCGTCGGAGGTTGACAGGCGTGTAGAATTTCAACTCATTGAATAATAACACTGGTTCCAAATCAGACCATACTATCACAGTGACCTGGATACTTTGTCGAAATCTTAACACTGTTGTCTACATTCATAATCTTAGAAAATAGAGTATAGCGGAATGTTCCTCTTGTAAACTGCTCATTTCCCATGAGATCACGCCTAAAAGTTTCCAAGTAATGCTATTCATTCCGCTTGGCTCCACTCTCGCAACTAACATTCCGTTTTCGAAGTTAACTTGTATTCTTCTTCAAGACGAGGTGTCGTGTACAGTCGGTTCAGGGTCCTGAAGGCAGTCTAGCTCATGCACATGTCTTCAGTCTTCATCGCAGCATGAAACTACATCTTCACGGTCAACGGTTGTGGTCATGTTTTCACTGAAAATCCTAACTCAATCCATACAATGTTGTTTCGCATCCCCGCCATATAACAGAGGTGGATAATATACTCTACTAACAGAACATAAGATAGATAGATAGAAGTTCTGAACGATAAACTTTCCGTACATTTTTTTGTCATACCTCGATGTTTCGGTCAAGTTTCACAAGTCCGGAGCGGCTGGTGATATAATTACACTTGTATATCATAAAAGTAAATTATATTGATTCATATTTATCATCAAAAATGTTGCCAGATATTCGGCTACTAATTAAATCTAGAATTTAAGATGTACCGTTAGTTAATTAGATATACCGATTACAAATATGGCGGCTATGCAAAACTACAGCATGTATCGACTTTCACGATCAGACTCCATGATTTCTAAAGCTACGTGGATCATTGATAAATAATCGATCTAATGGGATAACTATCATTTCACGGTTAAACCCTCGAGAGTTCAACCGAGACACTCGACGGGTAAAGGTTGCGGCAGAGCAGTGCGGAGTTTTAGCGTTTCAACAAATACTATTCGATTCAAAAAATACTAGTCTAATTTCAAACTAAACTGAGCTAAGTTGTATTTTTTCCATTTAGCCAATTTTCTTTCAGTTTACCATCATTTGGTTTATTCTATTGGTTTTTCACTGCTTTATTTGTATTTTTTTTGTCAATACATTAGAATGAAACCACAAAATTCTACACTACTTTGTGGCAACCGTTACACAATCGAAACTTCAATGTCGCACTCGGAGACGTTAACGCTAATTTAACATTAATTTGTATTTTTAGAAACGTTAACGCTAGATAATGCCCTCGACAGACGGCGGGCGTTGGCCGAAAAGGGCACTAGTACATTACAACTGCTCAAATAAGCCCGGCGTCTGTCGATGCCTTTACAATTCAATTGTTTTTATGTACATATAAAGATACATTAATGCTAGATTAGCGACGTTTCTAAGTATGTCTGTACTGTTATCCCGAGACGCCGGTCTGACTAATACACGTCTGTTCAGATTCGGAGGACAGTGAATACAACACGGCGCTAGTGAAGCTGAAGAAGTCGACGCCGAGCAAGGAGCGGTCGCCGCTGCACAACGGGGCCGCCGCCACGGCGTGGACGCGGAAGTACGTACCACGGATACATGGCGAGACGAAACTTAGACAAATCTGGCGGCTTAGGCCCGGCGCACATTATCGGCACCGGCAAGGAAAAGGATTTTTAGGTGGCAAATAGCCAATATACATTAACGTAATGGCAATAAAGTAGAAATTGCCTTGTATATGGTCGTAATAACAAAAAATACCTTTCCTACCTTTCCTTGGAAAAAGGATCCTTTTCCTTGCCGATGCCGATAATGTGCGCCGGGCCTTACCATGACGTCTTGTTGCGATCCAATTGAAGACCTAAACAGGGCTCGTACGTCAACTGAACCCGCTCCAAACTGTGTCCGCGGGATCAGTTGACCTAATCAATATTTGATACGGTCAACTGAACCCATTAACAAAATTTTCACTTTATACAGTCCCGGAAAAAGTTTTTCAGAATCGTTTCACTACTTATTTGTACCGTGACGTTTTGTTGTGACATCTTGACGCTCAATGTAGGTTGATTTTAAATGTAAAAGGATTGACGTCTATCTAAATGATATCGAAACCCATGTATTACCTATTATTTAAAGTGAAACGATTCTGTTTAGGTCCTCAATTGGATTGTAATAAGACGTCACGGTAAGCCCCCTGGACGTTTTTATCTAATCGAATGTGTTATTTCAGATCCAAAGAAATCAACACGAGCACAAGCAGAAAATCGAGGAATTCGTCAATGACTAACGGAGTACACGGTAAATAGTAATTTCGTCTTTGAACAAAAGCTTTCCGGCGACCTTCAAGTACCACGTTGCAATCAGCGCCATCTAGTACACAGGCATGGAACTAAATGACAAACGACTCCATAGGTGGCGCTAAAATGAGCTCCATAAATATCAACGTAGGCTATATCGCGTAACTCACGCGACAGCTCGGTCGGCAGACTTCTCGAAACGTTCTTCAGCTTCGATGATCATCACTAGCTCCTGAAACACAGTTAAACACTAGTTCGGGAGCTTATGGATTAAAATGTAGCTGTATAAAATTACCTTGTCAATAAATAAATTTTGTATTTGTATTTGTATTTAACAATCTTATACCTATACTACACTACTCGCAAAGTTGCTTGTCTCTGGCCTAAAAACCGACCACTATGGAAAGTCACACGAAAGGATCCGAAGTGACCTAATTTCGGTCAAGTTCGCGAGTAATGTAGAGGCCGTTTTACATATTCCAGAGGAGAAAAGCTCAGGACGCAAGCGCAGCCTCCGCCTGGAGCCGGCGCCCCCGCTGCAGGCGGAGGCGCTGCGGCTGCTGCTGCGGGACGTCACCAGGCACAAGGACAGCTGGCCCTTCTGCGACCCCGTCTCCACGGAGGACGTGAGCCATACATCTCTCTACTGTAGTCATGATTAAATATACGATCTGCTAGTCTAATTTAACTTATCTACAAAATTTATCCGAAAAATTGTAATACCCCCAAAATAGCTACAAACACTCGATAATTATCTTCGATATATATCGATAATTCGATAAATTACCTTTCAAACAGAAAAAAAAACTAAATCAAAGTATGTTCAGTCCTTTGGGAGATGCCCCTCTGTTATATTATGTTATTTTTTTAATGATGGTTTTGGATTTGGGTTTTTGCCCCTTCTTACAAATTGTCACAATCCCCAGTGAGGATTAAGTTGATTAACCTAGCTAACGATATCCCCAGGGATATCCCAACATCAAAACGATGTAAACGTTTCCGCTGGAAGTTTGTCTGAATAATGTGTGATAAGAAAAATTACAAGACATACACTTTTACTACACAGACTACCTAACTAACAGAAAACATTGAAGACTCCTAATAAAATCTAGTAACCTTTGCAAACAAAACACCCCTATTCATGGGCGTGTAATTAGATGAAAATTCAAATGCATCCTCAAAGACACCCTCAGAAGATGACTCTATGAGCGCTAGAGTAAAGTTATATAAGAGTGCGAATCGCAAATGACTGTGATAGAGATAAGACTATCACTATACTTTTTGTTTAATTTCATTACTTTATACCTATCATGTATTTTGTGCTACTATGGGTTTTTAAGCCTGAAATAAAGTTTTTTTTGTTTTATTTATATATTATAACGTCGACACCCCCCAGGTGCCGGACTACCTGGACGTGATAGAGCACCCCATGGACTTCTCCACGATCCAGCGCAAGCTGGAGGCCGGCGCCTACCGCGCGGACGCGCAGCTGCTGGCCGACGCCGCGCTGGTGTTCCACAACTGCTACACTTACAACCAGGACTCGCATCCCGTCGCCAAGTGAGCCCTTTATTGTATGCCTAGTGGATGGGCCGCACGTATCGTCGTCTTCAATGGCCGACGTCGCTTCGAAAAACGCGGAAATTGTCCCGATTATTTATCGCCATAAATTTGACTGGCCACACTATCATCATCGTCAACAGTCGAATAGAAAATGTACCAAACACAAAAAACAAATGAACGTAAAAATCGGGGTTTTACCATATCCCGACTATGTGGCTACACTTACGGCGAACGTCAAATGACGTCAAACAACGGGATAATCAATGGGATATCACTATACGTGTGGCCGGTGTTACCCGCCGTTTTCGGCATAAAAAGTAGCCTATGTGTTAATCCAGGGTGTTAGGTGCCTTCATACCAAATTTTTACAAAATCGCTCCAGCCGTTTGAGTGTGAAGAAGTGACAAATATACACTTACAAACTAGCATATTTAAAATATTAGTAAGATAGGGTAAGATTTATGGTCGTTTAGACTCAGCCCCTGCTGCTCCCGCTGTCAGCAATAATTCCTAGAGTAGTTCACACTCTCCCCTAGCGGTTACTTCGCTTGCACTTTCGCCGCGCAGAAAGCATGGTAGGGGGGCATAAGAAGTATTGTAAAGTGCTCAAACGCAAAAAAAAACGCAAAACGCAAGGATAAAATACAATAAATAAACATAATATCTTCACATAATATTTTTATTTCAGAGCGGGCAACCGACTCGTGAAATACATGAACAAGCGGTGCTCAGAGCTGCAGCTCCCACCCCTCCCGTCCGAGGAGGCCGAGGGCTCCGCCAAGCGCCGCAGCCCCTCCGACGACGAGGACGCGCCCAAGCCCAAAAAAGCCAAGCTCAAATGATGGCGAGCGCCGCCCGCGCGGCTCCAGGACTACCACGTGTACTGAGGCTAGTGAATGTGCTTTATCACTTCCGCATAAGGTTCTATGTGCCGTGGCAATCGGACACTCGTCGAATCTAGGTAACTCAGGATCTATGTTGTAATTTAAATCGGTTGTTTGTTTAGACTTACTCGCGTTAATGTGAACGGGATACGATACTCTTTCACCATATGCGGCGGTAAGTGCTAATTGCTGAAAGGAAAGACAGACAGGCTGTTTAATTATCGATATTATGATGTCACAAATTGTGATTGTAATTCTTGACATACGGCAATTTGTCCCTTGGTTTAAATCTGTGATTGTTGTATGTTTTTTTTATTAATTGCCAATGATAAAATTACTGGAAAAGTTCAACATTACACATTTATTTCTCGAATAGTGTCTGATTCTCCTAGCGTGTGAAAAGAAGTAATCTTCAGTCAACATCCTTACCAGCGCCACCCTATATGTATATCTGGGATATCAATAAAGCTTAGGTTTTACATAGACACCTGGTTCTCTGTGGAATCTGATGACATTTCTTAGATCTCTCATTAGTTCCATAGTTTTCCTTTCCACAGATAAGTCAGTCGATCTATATGCTTCACTATTTGATGACCGAGTCAAAACCAATAATAATTCTGTTAGCCTTAAAAATGATTTGTAAAATCAATGAGAACTGAAAAAAGCTCTAGGTTTCTGTAGATTAACATCTAGTAAGATATAGAAACTGTTTTAAAACACTTTTCAAGTTGTATACTGGATGTACAATGTATATACTGCTGTTGATCAGCCAAATCTTCAATTATTAATGGAAATAAGAAAGTACACGCGAGTTGACTGAATACAATCATTGACTATGATATTCAGTGTATAAAAAAAATGCAAAAGTTGAAAATAATCACTTTAAAAATATATTGTATTCACATTATAAATGTTTGAAATTGTAATTTGATATTTTGTAAAGCCACTATAATCGCAATATAGATCATTACTGAACTGTAGAAATAAATATCTAATCCAATACATTTGCTTGCCATAAATATTATAAATTAATTGGTTATCCTTTTGCAATTTGTAGAAATGTCAATTGTATAATCGTATGTAAAGTATTCTGTATAGATAATAATAGATAGAACAGCAGACGTCGCGACGTCTCTACAACTAAAGCGCCCGTTACATTATCCAATTTGCAGAGTAGACGAGCAAGATGCACTAGATTGGATCACTAACTGGCTAACTGCCTTTAAACGATGCAAATTTAGCCACCCTAGTTCACACTGTTCTGCAAATTGGATAGTGTAATGGTGGATATAAACGCCAACTCATGGACCCAACGATGATGTTAATAATTATTGTAACAAGCACAACCAAATAGTAATTACCTGCATTTATAAATAAATTGCTGATAATCCCTAGTTCAATTATCAAGTGCCTGCTGTAATCTGTAAAAATGATAAAAAAAAGTATCGAAATAATATGGAAATTGTTTTTGTTCAAAATTTTTCGAATGAGCTTTCTGTTCATTTGACACTTGGAGGCGAAAAAAATGACACGTATTGTAATTACACATACAATAAATTGTTGTTCCCACTAGATTGTTAAATAAATAAAAAATGCATCCAAGTGTAAAACTTCTCTGTCTAGAATCTAGATAGTTTCAGAACACTTACCGGGAGGTTTCGTAGTAAAGTAACCCAGCGGCAAATATTGTACAAGGCTTGTGTTTTACCCACATGTTAGTATTTATTTACTTTAATTTAGTTTTTAGATTAGCATTTAATTAAATGTAATTAAGTATATGATAAATTCTCGTGTGTTCATTGGACGCGACGAAATTGTTTTTGTTGATTAAATTATATTTGTGTATGTTTTCGGTTCGGCCGAGCCGGGCCGAGCTGACCGCATGTTTTTAAATATCCACGACGGAAATTGATTGTTCTTTGTGTGTGAAATGGTATTATATGAATGGTTTGTCACTAACGCATTTATATGTGGTCAAATATTTAATGTAAATCAAATATTGTTATAAAAGTTCACAAGTTTGGCCAAAACTGCCATCGTTTAAATCTAAATCCTATCTTTAAGTACCATAAATTTAGTATTGTCTTTTTGATTTTATGACTATTTGATGACTGCTGGTTGTTGTCGCTTGATAGCAGTCGTTAAGCCAGAAGCCTGAGGGCTTAACGGCAGCCCAAGAGGCTGAAACCAGAGGGGAGAGGGTATTTCCTCATTCGACAAGCAAACCTGTACGCTTGCCTGCACCACTCGCCCGTGTCTTGACCACTATAAAGCAACCCAGTGACTACTAGACATTATGTACGTAGAAAGAAGTTTGTCAGTGTTGAAATTAATTATAATAATTGTCTAATTAATTCGTGCATTCCTCAAAGAGCAAGTAATTGTTGCTAAAACTCGATTTACTGTAGTTGCGTTGTTTCAAGCAGCGACGTTCGTCTGTCTGCGCTTATTTATTGATGTAATTTATAGATTTGTAATTAATTTATAATGTAATGAATAAAGCACTTGGTACAGTTGTAAAATGGATTTCATTATTATTACAAACAACTGTTAACAATTTAATGAACTAATAATTAAATAAAACAATTAAAATTAACTTAAATGCTCACAAATAAAAGCGTCTGCAGTTCTGCATATTATACCTAGTACTGTCAAAAGATTTGGTGTCACTTTTCAACCTTAAGGAAAGGTAAGGGATGGCAATAACTTCAGGCTGCCACTTGTGTCCTAGATCCAGATTACGCTGCGCTAGCGTTAGCCAACGCCGCTTTGTGCTCGTCCAGCTTGGTCCACTTCTCGCTCACTTTCCACAGCCACTGGGCCAGTTCGTAATCTTGGGCCACCTCCGATGGCTCGGCCTTTTTCATATCGCTATAAGCAAAATCATTCAATCTATCATCGTCCTAGACCAGTGACGTCACACCCGGCGAGATAGTTCTCACCCTGTCCCTGTGTCCTGAGTATGAGATTTTGGGGAAAGTTAACGCGCTCGACATAGTACGCGTTAACGGGCGCTTTGTATGAAGATCCTGTACAGCGCCCCTACCGGCGCGTTTATGAACGAAAAATCTTCATACAAAGACCTAGTTGACGCGTACTATTTCGAGCTAGCAAAAACTCATACTATGGGTACTGGTGACGATAAGGTCGAAAGTGGTAAACATGCTCAGTCTAAAACGGGACTGGCACTTGAGGACAGCTGCCGTAGCACCCTGATTGGGGTTTGAAGACAGATTTTCTAGCTAGTCTGGCAGCCACCTCGGTTTGTACCCGAGTTACAAAGGTGGACACTGGATACCATAACATAAATATGATAAAATACAAGTTAAACTGTTTGCGAAGCAACAGCGTCGCCCGCGTTGATACTGCGTTGCTACTCAAAGGGTCACCACAACTCCCGATCGGTCATCTCGCTTTGTTATAAAAATTAACTATCTTACTACAAAATAAAAAAAGAGTTGAACAGTGTGCCTAGTGTGAGTTTTGACAGTTTCTTTACGCGCTCGGTCCGTTTGGCGTAAACTTGAAATTGTATGGAATAAGAGCAGCGCCATCTAGTGACTGACTGACTGACGCTAGATGGCGCTGCTTTTATTCCATACAATTTCAAGTTTACGCTAAACGGACCGAGCGCGTAAAGAAATTGTCAAAACTCACACTAGGCACACAGATGTGTCTAAATATTTTCTCCACAAATCGACGTCTAACCCTCGCTTTTTGGAACACAATAAAAAAAATCACAAGTAAAATAATTAGGAATGCCAGGATATAGTAAGAAAACGCGAGTGATAGACGTCGATTTTGTGGAACGAAATTTTAGAAACATCTGTTTAACTAAACTATTGTGGTAAGACGGAGAGAGAGTCAGCTAGCTATTAATAAGTATTGTATGCCCGAGTGCCAAGGGTGATGTTTTCTAGCGTGTGTCCACTCACACGTAGTAGTCTCCGGCGCAGCGCCGCAGGGCGGGGTCCAGCGCCGCGTGCAGCACCGCCTGCGCGCCGATCTTGGGCGTCTTCATGAAGGGCCAGAACAGCGGGTACACCAGGAACCGCGTCACGCTCTGCATCATCTTCATGTGCCGCGTGAGCCGCGTGTCCGTGAGCCCGGGGTCCACCGCCACCACGGCGATGTCGCTGTCTGCGGACGTTAGGGTCTACCTCGTGTATGATGCGACATTAATGAAGGAATAAGACAATGATACCCCCTTTACGCAGGCGCGGTTTATCGATCGATGAAATAGAGATAGTACTGCAGCTTGACGGTGCGAAAAATCGCGCGATGTTGTATGCTCTAGTGCCTAGACTCAAAAATGTTGTGTAGATGTAACGAGTAAACGGTGGCCGTCCTTCTCACAGGGTAGCGCATAACCGAGGTTACTATGGTGATGGAGAAACTGTGTTATTACGTCACCGCGCCACTACCATAGTGTTTAACTCAAAGGGGAGAAACTGAATTTTTCAAACGTAGCAATAGCAACACTAGATGGCGCTATTTGCTCATCTTTGAGTTTGAGTGATGCCTCTATCTCCAGTCCTAGGGGTGGACACTCCGTACTCAAACCTACGGAAGAGAGAGCCAACACATTCAATTGTCATACAAAATCCCGATCATGCTATCTCGCTTTAATTGAGAGAATCCCTTCTTCTAAAGTATTCTATAAGTATTCTGTGCTCCAAATAAAAAGTTACTCTATGGGTACCACTCGGCAGGGACGCGCGTCTCGGAGCGCGTCGAGCAGGCTCCCCCGCGATGGTGAGCTCACCTAGCGTCCTCAGGCCCAGCTCCCGCGCGAACAGCACGTTGGCGAGCTTGCTCTGGCTGTAGGCGGCGGTGGCGTCGTACTTGACGCTCATGTTGAGGTCCTCCTTGTGGACGGTCCCGCGGCGGTGCGCGCTGCACGTCACCACCACCACCGTGCTGGGCGCCGCCGCCTGGCGGTGGGATGGCGGGTAGAGATTAGGGCGAGGCTATGTAGTCAATTTGGAACTGTTTAGATGTGGCTTCTTTGATAGGGTTGCCACAATTTCGTTACTATTAAATTTTTAATTTTTTCGTGAAGCTTACAGTAACCTTATCTAACTTACTAACTAAAATGAATTAGTAAATACTATTTAATAGATTTCGCATAGTATTATACTTTATCTTATCTTACATCTTTAAATGAGCAATTCTTGTATATATATATATAATTGGAATCTCGAAATCGGCTCCAACGATTTTCATGAAATTTAGTAGGTATATAGGGGGTTTCGGGGGCGATAAATCGATCTAGCTAGGAATCATTTTTAGAAAATGTCATTTTAGTCGTGTTTTATCAACTTAAACATAAACTTGGAAGAAAAATAACAAAAAGGAGGCGTTTGAGTAATCCCAATTTAAACTGAAACATATGACTCTTCCTGACATCAATTGGTGAATAATAATACTACTTTTTTTCCAAAAAACAGAATTTATAAAATAAAAATAAAAGAATACCGAGCAAAGCTCGGTCATACAGATATTTATAGTAATAGAGGAATAGATCAAACTAAAGACATTGTTCGGTGAAAAGGATTTTTGGCCGTGAAGAGACCGATATTCAAACTCAAATCATTTATTGTAAATAGAATATGTAGGCAATAAAATCGCATTTTTACTTTACACCCTTTATTCTGTCAAGCTTCGCGCGTTGATGACAAGCAGAGATGGCGTTGCAGTATTGTCAGCTGTCAATCCCCAGTGAAGTCTTTAATATTACAACCAGACGTGGATTTAGTGGTGGTAGCAATAGGGGCTGAAATGTTGTTAATATCTAACACCGCGGGGCGCAACTAATATCTAAGTTACGGGACAAAAGCATCCTACGTGTAATATCAGCCAAATTTCATCAAAATCTGTTGTGCCGTTGCAGCGTGAAGAGAGGACAAACATTCAAACTTTCACATTCACAATATTAGTAGGATAACCATCAGGCCAAGTTCCCACTATAGGGCGGTACCTTCAAGGAGTCTAACAGCAGGTTGGTCAGCAGGAAGTGTCCGAGGTGGTTGACCCCCAGCTGCACCTGGAACCCGTCGCGGGTCACCCCCGCGGGGGGCTCCATCACCGCCGCGTTGTTCACCAGCACGTGGCACTGCGGCTCTTCCGCTTTGAATCTTGCGCCCATCGAAATAAGGATGTTATATTTTTTTACATTGTTGTTCTTTAATACCGCATTACGAACACACTCGGACTCATATTTGCCTTGTGCCAGAATCGAAGGCGGAACGAAATGAGATAGATAATTTGACAGCTTTCTAAAATTCTTGCTGTGACTTTCAAACCTTAGGTAAATGAAAGGAACAACTAGGTAACTCACATAGGTATACATCTCATAGGTACCTCATAGGTAACTCATATTTATTGTATGTTCTAAAGGAACAGACTGTTGAAACTTTCATGATTATTTATGACCACAAAATTATAATACACAGTTCTGAACAATAAAGTTATTCCTATTCTTTTTCTTTAGTAGAAACCCAGGTAATAATGTAACTATTTACGAATCTGTGACTTAAGTATACTAAGCACTTAGTCTAATTTCTTTGGAGAAAAAAAATATAGAACCATATTAGATGAGGTCCGTACCTCTTGACGAAGTCCCTGATGGAGTGGGTGCTGGCGAGGTCGCAGGGGCGGCAGTACACGTACTTGTTGCTTGTCTCCAGCACTATCTCGCGCCGCGCCGCCTCGCACCGCTCCATGTCGCGGCACGCCATGAACACCTGACGTCAAAGTCAAAGTCAAAGCATTTATTGTAAACAGGCAATTAAATCGCACTTTTACAAGTCAAACAGCTAAGTCTCGTTGACAAAGAGAATCATAAAAACATACAGTATGATACATTACATTAAACAGTAGGTAATATTGATTAAGGTTTGAGTTTGAAACGTGGACGTTGCAACAAGCGGCTACGTACAATCTTACTAATATTATAAATGCGAAACTTTGTGTGAAACTAACAAACACATAAATGTGTTTGTTAGTTCTTCACGCTGAAACGGCTGGACCAATATTGATAAAATTTGGTATGGAGGTAACTAACACCCTGAATTAACACAGGCTACATTTAGTAACAGCGGGTAACACCGCGGGGCGCAACTAGTATGTAAATAATCGACTTGACTACTTCATCACGAGGATTGATTTAATGATATGATTTTACTATTATGAAAATAAGAATAACACTGGCTAAATGCACAAACCGTGCAAAGCCATAACTAAAACAAAAAATAACAAAAATATATAATATGTAGTTTATACAATTCAGTTTAGGTCCTCTATTCGATTGCAATAAGAAGTCATGATGAGCCGGTAAGCGTGATCGTGTCGTAATCACAAGTAAAAATGTTTACCGCCCAACGAAGTGGGCACGAGTCAGCTAGTAAGTAGGATAAAAAGTTTTTTATCTTTCGACGGCTACCTTTCATGTTATTTCGTAGGTAGGTACCCGAAAGCATAGTCGTGAGTCGAGAAACAAACCAAATGGTTGAAAACGAGATCTTCAATATAGTTTTTTTTAAATGATGTTACCTAAGGGGCCGACGACATCAAAAGAGTCGCTGGAAACCGGTGGATGCAAGTGGCAAATTGTCGTTCGGTGTGGCGGTCTAAGGGGGAGGCCTATGTTCAGCAGTGGACGTCTTCAGGCTGACGACGATGAAGTTACCTTAGCCCCCCTGTTGGCGAAGTCCCACGCGGCCGCCTGCCCGATGCCGCTGGTGGCGCCGGTGATGATGACCGTCTTGTTGTCCGCGCGCACGGCGCGGTCGTACGGCGCGCCGCCGTACACGTCCCTGGAATATCGTGCACATAATGATGAATTATATCTTTCATGTTTAATAAATTCACACAGACACTATTAAATCGCGTTTTGCCCTGTAGGTACTTATACAAACTTACGACGTTTTGAAAATGAACCTGGTATTACCAAAACAGTCATATTGGACGACACAAGAAGTGAGACCTCTTAGATACTCGTAATGAAATTATAAAAAGCGGGCTCTCATAATCCCAAAACAATTAAATGCTCGTTGGGAACCTTTTTTTGGGCATATAAACTAATTCTTTGAGATTAATCTCATGAAAAATGTTATTAGGGAGATACCTATTCGTATAACCAATAAACTGTCGTTTATAGCCAAGTGTAGGCTTCGAATTTGATTCGATCCGAGTAAAGTTACGCATATTTGAGCAGCACCTTTCGAACATTTCAATATTGTATGACTTGTAGGTACGTATCAAATCAGACCAACACGGAACCGCGTACCCCACTTCTGATAAAATATACGAAAAATGCAAGAAACATGTGTTTTACTATTTCTTAAATATTTAGTAGGGTCGGCACTTACTTGAATATGCACATCGCTCCCGCGGTGGCGCAAACTGCGCTCGCGATCGTTATGGGAATATTGGGTACCCACATACCTGAAACAACATTTATTTTGTTGAAAAATCTATCTTTCTCTTTTATAAAACCCACATTAGGTCTGCAAGGTGATCAAAAATTTTCCCGAGTAAGGATTGCCATTGTCTACCTACCTCTCCGCGGTCTCTCCTATCTACGCTCTGTATCAGATCAGCTCGCTGTCACCAATTTAGTGCATGGGCATGGGAACTTGAGACGAATTGAATAACGGAAACCAAGCCAACATTTTCTCGTAAGATCTCAACCTTCTAGTATTCATTTGTAAGTATTTTATTTTATTTTATTTTATTTGTATTAAGGCACAAGTATATTATTTCCACATAAGTATACAACTTATGTGGAAATAATTTAAAAATATAACCAAGTTCATTAGGTACTAGAGTTATATACAGGATGTTAACAAAAACCATAGTAATAATTGTTTACTTTTTATATTTTCTTTTTAACTTACTTCCATGTGTGGCTAAGGTAATGGTGTCGACAATTCTTACGATTAGTGCTGTAAACTAAACAATTTAATAACTTACATCAAATGTAACGTTCTCTCCAGAAATATGCGACAATGATTAATTATACCTAGGTAGGTACTTACTTTTGCATAATAACTAGGTACTGAACTTTGTATAAACATATGCTTATAGTGTTTCAAGCTGCCGCATGCTTTTGGGGACTATCTGCGTTTTAAGAATGAGCTTTCCCGGTGTGTTAACACTTTATTATACGTAACTACAATTGAATTAGAAAATTAAATATATTCAGCAACTTGTGAGGCCAACTGTACCACTTTGGTTATCAATCTTTGAAATTTTCAGAACGCTGATTCAGCTTATACTTAGTCATTGGATCAAATAATATAGGCCATTACAGCTGCACGCACTATACCGAAATTCACATTTGACATTTTGTATAATTTCTAGATGTACCAGGAGTGTCAATGAGCGTGTAGTGTTTAACCTGAAATAATTATGAGAATGCAGGTAAATACTAATACTTATATCATAACATTTTAAATTACAGTAATAGGAACATTTTTCATTAAGACTGCATCGCAAAATAACTCCCAACGGATTTTTCGCATATTTCTGGGAGGACTCGGTTATTATAAGCTATTTCAGTCTGTCTGAACGGAAAAAAGACTCAAAAAATGAAATTATAGTAGGTATAGGTAATAAGTATAGGTACTAACAGATTTATAAACATGGAAAGTGGAACATAATAACAGGACCTTTGAAAATTTTAAGTATAAGTAGTTTAAGTGTGAGTACATACTTTAATAATAATGAAACTGTTTTAAAATAGATTAGGATAAAAAAAATAACAATATACTATTAAGTAGGTAGGTAATCTCAAAGGTGATAGGTATGTGAAACATGAAGAACTAACATTTTTCTTAAAAATGCCTTAAAATGTGTAGATAAATGTAAATTTAAGCCAATTTAATTACACCTATTTAATATATTATTCTACAAGGCCATTAGGGTACACCAACGTGCAGGTCAGAGCGGAGCGATGTACACACATTTCGCATTGAGAAACTGAAATAGTACATACAGGGTGTTTCATAAATAAATTGTCGTTTACGTCAAACTTGTCGTCAGAAATAAAAAATAGGGTCCCATTTTACCGTTTGGTTACGGAACCCTAAAAACAAACCTCAAAACATAATTAATGGAGTAATTAATTATTTTTTGTTATTTCTATAGGATCAATGCAAAATTTGTATCATCACAGGCTCTAGGGATTCATATGCTTATACCACTGATAGTGTGATTCATTTATCTACATTTTTGGTCATCTTATAATAAGTATGTTATTCTCTTACAACGTTAACCATTTTCTGACTGAATGACGTTAACAGTGTTTCTTACATTTCGGCCGGTTTCTAGAACGAAAGTTTACATTAAAGTTAACTAGCGTACCAGAAAGCGGTCGAAACACTTCAGAGCGCAATCGAAACTAGGAATATAATTTTAAATGAGTTGAAACACTGTTATAGGTAATTTCGATTAGAATAATGTTATTCTAGCATGCCACAGCCTGCTGTAAGACTAGCTTATTTCCACAGGTTTAGAAATATAATTGTCATATTTTTAATATTGCTAAGGTGCTTTGATAGTCATACAGACAAAGCAGTTGTTGTTTTAGGGGGGGTTTGATATTATTTTTCGCAACTTACATAATCATAGGCTTTTTAACTATACATTTTGTACTTTTATAAAAAAATACCAAAATGAGTAAATAAATACATAATTACTTAGTTCGAAGTTCTGCACATTTACCTATTACGAGAGCGGGAGAATCTGTACATTAGGTTTGTGGAGTTTGGGTATTAAAGCTCAATAAAGTAACTGTAGTACTATAACTAACAATAAATACAATAAAATTAATTGACATAATATTCGTTAGTGTTTAAGCCAAGTGCACAGCACAGTTGTTATTTAATAAAAATAGCGCGTCACTATTATATCCAAAGATCCTGACTCGTAACTAGGATTAGGTATTTAGGTATTTAGGGAATCAGGAATTACCAGTAGGGCGAACAGGAATAAGACTATCGGAGAAAGTATTCGATACGTTACCTGTCGAATTGGTTTCAGATTTGATCAGTACTGCTACAATACGGCAAGCACGAACATTTTAACGGTTCGTATCGTTAACGTATCGATCGAGGTAACCGTTCGTGTGCGCATCTTGTCGATATTGCAAGACGCTGATCAAATCTAAAACAAATTTGTCTTTAAAATCTTGTTGTGTTTTATAGGAATATATAAATGTGAAACGTTTATATTATGTACAATCTGTTTTTGTTAAAATGTAGCATAGAAGACAACATAAGTTTATAATACATACATAATTAACATAATTATTATTATCATTTATAATACAAAATATATTAACACTTATTATCACATGTGCTTCACTAATTCTTCAGTGCACTTTGTAATTTAACATTTTTGTACTTACATACAACAAGTTCAACATAATATTTTTACATGTTTTTGTAATTAAATAATGACAAGTATAAATGTACACTATGGCCTACCTATGGTTGATGGTAAGAACTCAATTCTCAATCAAATCCTTTTGGTTTGGTTTAATGATTTTGTCTGAGATTCATATTTCTATTTATTTACAATAAATATAAATTGCTCCCTTATGTTAATATCTACAACGTGATAATCTATGTAAATCTTTTTATTACACACAAAGAATTTGAACAGAAGTTTTCCACTTACGATAATTATTAATACTTTTGTGGAAGACCAATTTTATGTATTGATACAAGAATCCTCGAGTCACTAAGTGTTAGGGGACAAAAACCGTAGGCGTTAGACTTACTTTAGCACTCTTTACACGGCCCGCGATTTTAGCCAATTGTTCAGACAAAATGTTTGCCAGGATTTTTGTCGCCCTAAACATGGGGCACCCTGTTTACAACAACATAAATATTATATTGAGTTAAAAAAAATTACATCTATAGTACCACAAGAAGCTGAATAGCCGAGTAAAAATAATTATCGAGGTATAAAAAATTAAAAATCCCTAAATGGACTTCCACAAAATTTCCCCAAACATGGTTGTTAAAATGTTGTGCAGTAAAAAAGTGTAATAATAGTGTAACTTATTTACGATTAAAGTTAATACTATTTTATCTAGTAAAGCGTAAAATTATTGTTTCATAGAGTTTGAGCTCTGACTGAAATTTTGAGCCCAAAGACTATTGGACTATGAGTGCGTCTAGGGCTACCGATCATAGACATTTCCTCAAGCATTCTCGAGGAGCATCTCATTATATCCTCCTTGAGTGAACTTGAGTAAAGGACTCAGAATACAGGCCAGTCTCTTAACCATATCAAGGGCTCAACACCACTCGATATGTAATGACCTGTAAGCTCACATTAAGCTTAAGATATGACTTCAGTTTTGACTAGAACAGTTTCCACCACTTCCAAGATTAGCTTGTTTTAGTGTTCAACATAGTGGTACTTTTAGATTTGGTGTCATGGGGCGGGAGAGGCCTCGCAATGCCAACTTTGACTGTGCCTCTCGGAGCACCCTTTAAAGCTTGAACCGCTTGATCTAAGGTGGCATTTTTTATACTGACTCCGTTCACGGACATGACTCGATCTCCCGGTGATATATCTCCGTGCTTTTCAGCGATTCCACCAGGGACCAGGCTCCTCACTACAATCACAGTACCTTGAGGGTCGATAGGGTCTTGGTAGTCGAGAATGGAGAAGCCGAGGCCTTGGTCACCTTTAACCAGTTGTATGATGTCCTCCTTGCTCTGCCACATTGCTAAGCCAGACACGCATTCGAGGGACCGAGACTTCTTCGACTGTGTGGAGTGATTAGTCAATGTGGCTGTGCTGGATGTGTTAATAGAAGTGTCGGATTGTGCCTTCACAATAGTCGTCAAGTTATTGAGACTCCCTGATATGATTTTCCTGGCTTCAAAGCCCTCTCTGTCCGAAGCTAGGTTTATCAGGGGCCTGGGACCACTGTCTATGCTACTCCGAGCGCAGACTAGCCTTACACGGCTCGGCAGCTGCTTCAGTATATGAACAACCTCTGTATGTGTTAAGCCATGCAATCTGTATTCATTTGCTTCTAATAGTTCGTCTCCAGCTGCTAACGTACCTTGCTGGCCTACTGGGCCTTCAGGTAGCACCGATCTAATGTAATGATGAGGCCTCACCTCATGCCCCCCTTCCACGTCCACAGTACCTTCAAGACTGATACCAAGCCCCTCTAGTTTACTGACTTCTGCTACAATTATCTCTTTTTCCTGACCTAATTCAGTTTCCCACTTCTGTCTGATATCTTCTTCGTTTATCTGTAATATCTGATCAAATCTCTTATCTAAGTCCTCTTGAGTGGGCTCCTGTATGTCTCCAAGTTCTAATACATTGGAGTCTATGGTCGTGTTGGATTCAGGCTCTGGGTCAATGTCACATACCGTAGTATTATCGGCTTGGGAAGGCACTGGGAACCAGGAGAGAGTTGTTATCGTCGGGGAGGGTGATGGAGGACGCTCCTCGTTGAATATCGCGAGCTGCAAGTGCTCAAACTTTGGACCTCGCAGGTACCTCTCTAAGACTAAGTGGACAGATATATCTGTATTCCTTAATATCTCCACAGCTTGAGGATTACTCTTATCTGCTAACGATACTCCGTCTACTTCAATTATTCTATCGTTCATCTTTATTTTTCCACTCTGTTCAGCACTGCTGCCTTCTATGATACTCTTGACGAATATCCCGGACAGTTCTTCTTTCTCACAAACATAGCCGGCCACCGTGATACCCAATCCGTACACATTCTTATTGAGATCCACATGAATTGTTTCTATCTCGGGTAAATTTGGTAATTCTACAACAGGTACAGTGATGGTGATCGATGGCGATATCGTGCCAGATATGATCGGATGGTCGGGTATCTGGAGCGGGTGGTCGCCGATGACGCTGACAGCGGCGGCCACGAGGCTGGCCTCCACCCCGATGCCGTTGATGTAGTCCGTGAAGCTCTGCGAGAGGTCGTACACGGCACCGTAGCCTGTCTCGATGAGGTGGCGGTCAAGCTGCTCCGGGTCGCCGAGCAGCTTGGTGGGCACGAGCGCGGTGCCCGGCAGCGGCTCGCGGAGCGCGGCGGCGGGGTCGGCGGGGCGCGCCACCAGCAGCCGCACCGCGGGCCCCGCCTGCCGCAGCACGGCCGCCACCTGCTCCGAGGTGAACCCGCGCATGTTCACGGAACCCGCCTGGAGCACGTGGTCACCGCTCTGCAGGCGCCCGTCGCGGTCCGCGGCGCCGCCCGGGACCACGTACTTGATGACGACGCCCGTGCTGCGCCCTCCCACCAGGTTGAACCCCAGCCCGTTCCCGTCGTTGTTGAGCTCGACCACTTCCACTTGCGCCCACTCGGTACTCAGCACCATCTCGCACCGCCTCACCATCAGGCACTCTCGATGTTACGTGATGAGCCGAGCGCTGAGGTTATACGCTCTCGGCGACCTCATCGCTACGGTCGCGCCGGGCAAGCTCGGTTATAAACACTGGCGATGTTAGATAAACGTTTACACCCGTCGCGGTTAGCGTATTTTTCGCGTAAAATAATAAAAACATGACATTTACATACTTGCTGAATCGGAGACAGCGATAATGTGGCCAGCTGCAACCAGGGATGTCCGACGAATAAATAGGAAATTAGGATTAACTACTATTTAGTCGTATGTTTGTGCAAAAATACTACCAACCTTCCTTTCCTCTAAACAAAAAAAATATTATGAAATAGGTAAAATAGGTATTGCTAGGTCTACGCCTTGGCTGGGATGGTAGTAAGTAGGTATGAAAAACCTAGGTCTAATTATTCATAATTTTAACGAAATTTATCTCAACTCAATAGAAAAACGCCACATATTTTTATTTTTTGTTTTGGCTTTGCACGGTTTGGTTTGTGTATTAGCCAGTGTCAAGTTAAAATACCCACATAAGTAGTATTCCTTACATCCATAGTAGGAAAGTCATACTATTATAGCAATCCTCGTGGTCAAGTAGTCAAGTCAATGTACGTGTACAGTCATAGTCGAGATTCATAGTGGTAGATGCTTTACTGAAACTTCCTGGGAGTTTTAGAAAAAATGCGAAATGACACGGTTTTTTGGGATTATATCATTCACCCGCGCACTTATGCGCGTTAACGAACAGTGAATTTCATCAATATTATAGAAAAATACAATGTCAACAACGTCTCACTTTCGGATTTCCGCCAAAACTCCATATTATCTACCTACTGCACTACTTCTTAGCCAACTTCAAAAAGAGGAGATTCTCAGTTCGCTGAATACTTTTTTTAGTAATGCTACTCAGCAATAGATGGCGGTATGGAAGCAATTTGATATAGCGCCATCTATGAGATATTTCTCGTATAATGTTACACTACATAAATTGGTTTTTCATAATAATATTACAATATTATTGTGTACGTAGGGTAGGTAGGTACATGAGCAACAAACTTTATCAAACTTATTTACAAAGTTGGTTTTGGCAGGGTAACGGTGAGTTCCCAACGAGTCACACCAGATCCTGTCAAGAGTGACTCTACTCGTCCTTAGCTGAGCTGATTGTGCTGATGATGTTCCGATGTGCCATAGTGTTCAGCAGAATCTCTTTTGTATGTACCTAATTGTGATTGAAATATGATTGAAATATAAAAGAATGTAAATGAGGAAATAATTATGTAATATATTTCAGAAAACAAAAACGTATCACGGTTTAGGTAGGTACCTAGGTTTTTACTCGTGATTAGATTTTATCGTCGCAGATACTTCAACTGAGCTACGCTTCAACTAGCAACCCTCCCAACGCCACACCACACATTTCTAAGTGTGTAACGACATAATCTTCCGACAATTTCTATAATGTTTTGCCAGTTTGTTGCCTCGACACAACACATTCTTCAGTAGTGATCAACAATGTGCTTATCAAAGTTTATTTTTCAAATAGCATTTCTGTTTCGTCCTGTTTGGCTCGTATGAGCTCCAATTTGGCCCTTTCAAGTTCCAACCGAGCTTTATCTCGGTCATACTGAGCTTTTTCCCGCTCCAACTCAGCTCTTTCCCTTTGTATTTGAGCTGTGCTATGTTGCTCCTTCAGCGTCTGCAGCAGCCACATTCGCTCGCTTATTTTGAGTTTATGCAGCTCCTCTTCTCTTTCCCGTTTTTGGTTGTCTTCTAATGACGCTGAAATGGAAAAAAAATAAAAAAATAGGTAATATACATTGTCACCATCAATCTACTTTCTTTCTGTTTTTTTAACACAGAATAAGATATAATACCTAAGCATAAAGAACAACATTTTTGGCTATATTTTTTGTTTACATATAGATGGAAATGAGTTCTATCTACGAATGACTACAGGTTGACTGTCATGACGAAACGGAGTCTCAGAAAACTCATCAAACAATTCCTAAAACAAATGATAAAAATAATGTCACTAATAATCACATTTGGTTTAAATTGGCCTGATTCCATACAGAGTGATGTTGACTTTGGTTTAAATATGCTTTCATATGCTATCAGCTATGGCATATTCATCAATGGGGAACTTTGCTAGGGTTGCAGGTGGGAGCATAATTATTTGATTAATAATAATATGTCTTAAAAGTCCTATTGTAGGATACACAGTTCATCTGACTTAAGCTCTATGTTCCTACAGTAAGAACATAGAGTAAGAGTTAATTTTAACTTTTATAACTTATAAAGCAAATAGTACCATTAGGTTCTGCAGCTACAAAATGTTTATCAGCATCATAGTTACTGTCACTGGTCCACTGCAACTCTTCATTTTTAACACCTAGGAGAGGATCCATATCCGCACTGGACCGAGAGGTGCTGGCAGAGTGCAACTCTCCATTTTTCATCTGATCCACCCGTTTAACCTTCTTCTTTCCCCGGGACTTCATATTATCCCAGCATTTTTTTAACTGCGCTATTGTTCTCTGAAGCAAAATGACACCATAATGTTCTTTTATGATATTTTAAGATCACAACAAGTAGAAAACTGGCCAAGTGCGAATAGCGCACCAAGGGTTCAGCACCATTATCTATAAAAATGGCAAAAAAATCACATTTGTTGTATGAGCCCTCTTATATTTATGTTATTCTGTTATTTAGTATTAGCTATTACAGTGCCAACAGAAGTACATCTGTAGTAAAAATTGCAACTAACTATCACAGTTCATGAGATACCTGGTGACAGACAGACAGCTGCGGAGTCTTAGTAATAGGGTTCCATTTGACCATTTGTGGGCATGGAACCCTAAAAAGTATGTGGATTTTATTTCTACTCACATTAGAGTTGCTTTCGATCGAGTTATATTCTTGTGTGAGCCGAGCCCAAGCCCTTCTTCTATTAACAGTACTTTCTCGTCCTCCTGGTCGAGTAGTGTGTAATTTATAGCGTATCATTAATTTATGAAGACATGTCTTTTCCTTGAGTGAATAAAACTTTCGTCCCGATGAGGCCTCCGAATCTTCCATGGTTGGATACTTTCTTATGCTATCACAAATGGATATAAACTACCACGGAATTTAGATGATAACAGCAGAAAAAGGCAATACACTACACAACACGGCCAGTTGCGAATTATTATGAAAAATTACTTGAAAATCTTGAAATCACCGTATAGTATGCTTACATTTTTATGGTAAACACAACTTCGGCAAACTAATATCACTCACAAAAATAGTGACAAATTCGTTACAGTAATGTATAATTTTCTCGTTAGATTAGCTTGGCTGACAATGCTGTTAATGCTGAATTAAATATGAATCAAAATTGAAAACGATAACAGCACAAATGCTTAGAATAAATCTAAGCACTAGTTATGGGCGTTATTTAGAATAGATAGTTATATAACTATCTATTCAACATGACAACGATAACTCGTTATCCTAACAGACCAAAACTATCTATTTTAATAACGCTTGGTGGTGGACGGAAACGGTGCGGTTTCACAACCATCACTCGTTTTGTAGGGAATGCAAACCGTAGTTATCTCACAACGCTCTCAAAACACGCGATGTATAACGATTAACGTCATTGAAGTTAGCGTCATAACTGCTACGCCAAAGTTCTGGGCGGTGGAAACGGTGTTTTCACAACCATCACTCGTTTTGTAGCGAATACAAACTAGTTATGTCACATCGCTCTCAAAACACGCGATATATAACGTCATTGAAGTTGGCTACCCTTTTAAGTAGGCAAAATAACGAAATTGTAAAAATAGACAGTTATTGGAAATAGATAGTTATCATAACGTTATTGAAAAACCAATAACTGTTTCGTTACGTTATTTGAAAAACCGGCAACGACACATACCTAGCTACTAAGCACAAATGAATAAAACAATTCATGGAGTTTTGGCGGGAATCCGATAGTGAGACGTTGTTGGTTTTGTATTATTTTCTCAAACTTGTGTTTCTTCGAGTGTTAATGTGTAATATTGGTGGAATATTAATCATTAAGTGTTCGTTAACGTGCACGAGTGTGGGCGAATGATATAAACTCAAAAAACGTGTCATTTCGCATTTTTTCCAAAACTCCCAGGAAGTTTCAGTAAAGCATCCACTACTTTACTGAATCGTGACTTTGACGATGTAAATAATTGACTTGACTACTTGACCGCGATTGCTACCTATATTGCTGTGACTTTCTTAATGTGAAATTAAGAAATACCTACTTATTATAATAAAATACTTGACAGCTTGACACTGGCTATATGCACAAACCGTGCGAAGCCATTACTAAAACAAGAAAAAAAAAACAATTCATTTGAAGATACATTGACAAAATTGACATTGATACTGACGTCGTTAATATTTTTTTTATGTATTGTCTTCGCATGGTTTGTGTATTTAGCCGACGTCAATAATTAGTAATATAATTAAATATTTTATATTTTCATAGGATGAAAGTCATAGCAGCAATCCTGGTGATCAAGGTCAAATCATGTCAATTTACAGTCGTATTATGCACGATTCAGCTAAGCGGTGTATACTTTACTGAGTTTTGGACAAAAATACGAACTTACACGTTATTTAAATTTATATAATTTGCCCACACTTATGCGCGATAACAGTCAATGATTAATATTCCACCAATGGTACTAATATTACACGATATTGAAAAACAATGTCAACACTGTCTCACTTTTAGATTCCCGCCAAAACGCCATCTATGAATAGGAAGGAAAAAATAGGAAGAGGCTCTCAGTTCGTCGGAATGTTTTTTTAGTAGTGCTACTCAGCAATAGATGGCGGGGTGTGGAAGCAATTTGATATAGTGGAGTGCTGTCTATGTATCAATGAGATATTTTTCATAATAATTATTATCATGTTACATGTAGGTATAGGTACCAACATAATACTCGACATAATAAATAAGTACTTATTTCCAGAATTAGCACATGTTAGTTACGTGGTAACACGTGTTAGTTACACTTTTTATAACTCAAGAACGGCTGAACCGATTTGGCTGAAAATTGGTAGGAAGGTAGCTGAGAACCAGGAGAAAGATATAGGATACTATTTATCCCGTTATCACAGGAAAAAATTTGTTACTGGGAAAAATATCTATTACTAATATTATAAAGAGGAAAACTTTGTTTGTTTTGTTGTAATGAATAGGCTCCGAAACTACTGAACCGATTTGAAAAATTCTTTCACTGTTGAGAAGCTATGCTATCCCCGGTACACATAGGCTACCTTTTATCCCGTAAAAATTAATGGTTCCCGTGGGATAGTAGTTAACGCGGGTGAAACCGCGAGCTCCTTCTAGTAAGTAAGTAATAAAATCGGGTTGTAAGTAGGTACACTGTACAGTTGACTACTGTCACTCATTTTGACTCATACCTAGATAGAGACAATGACAGGACAACGCCTGTCGTTTCAGCTAAGTAGTTTTCAAATAAACGGCAGTTGACTTATAAACTTTTATTGACATGTAACATTATAAACATTTTTTTGGTCACAGCGGTTCCGATACTACACATGTCTTGATGATGAATCACAGATGATTGCCAACTAGCTGACCCGGCAGACGTTGTCCTGTCATTGTCCCATTCTTTGTTTCCTCTCTCTCTCTCTCTCTCTCTATATATATATATTTCCTCTTACTCTATCTGTCTCTGTTCCTCTCGCACTATATCTATCTCCTCCCTCTATCTCCTTCCCTCTCACTCCCGCTATCTCTTTCCCTCTCACTCTCCCTCTATTTCTCTCCCTCTTCATCTTCCTATTTCCCTCTATCTTTGTTGGGAACTCAATTTCAAAGTCCGAACTAGGCCCAAAAAGTCTCAGTAAAAATGGCTATAAGTAGGTAACGTAGTACCCAACTGATATAGCTTACCGATGTACCTGCACAGAAGATGAATTTTCAAAGCGCGGGAAATGCTATTGACCGCTATTGGTCGGCAGCCGCCGCCATCTTAGCGAGCTTAGAGTGAGATGGAACTAACAGCTGCAGTGTATTATGAACCTTATAATAGTGATCTTAGGTTGATTGTAGCATTCTTTCGTTAATCTTCGGACCATACTTTCTTTTCTGCGCGAACGAAGATTCACGACGCGCCATATAAGTTGGGTACTACTGTACCTACACGGCGCGGGCGTTAGCGAGTAAGTACTTATGGCTTCTATGTGTTATTCTTCTAAGGCTAGCTTATTTATACTTACTTTGATTATTGTATGAACGTAAGTGTAATTATACAATATATACATACATACACATCAAAAAAGTCTAAGCAAAATGCATGCATAACATGGACCCAGGAACAATGGGATAAAATTATATTTTCCGATGAGTCGCGATTCGGGTTTAGGCCTGATACAAGAAGGGTGCGAGTGTACCGTCGGCCCGGAAATACTGAAAGGCTCAGGTGCGTTCAGGAAGTTCATCCATACAGCGGCTCAACAGTTATGGAATGGGCGGGTATTATGAAGAACTGGCACACTGAGCTCGTTTTTGTAAATGGAAATATGAACGCTGAAAATTACGTTGAGGATATTCTCAGACCTTATGTCCATCCATTTGCACAAACCTTTGGCTCCGATTTTACGTTAATGCATGACAATGCGCGTCCACATACAGCTCGGCGAACCAGAAAAGAACCAGAAATTAGTACCTACATGTTGCTTAGACTTTTTTGATGTGTGTATAATATACTATACTTAGTCATTGTGTTGAGTTGCTGATATTAGGTACCTACTGTGTGTTTGTTTGTCGTATCAGGTTGTCCTAACCTCTAGTGTCAAAGTTCGTCAGGCCAACCTAGGGCCTCTGACGTGGCTTAACGACTGCTATCACTCGATAACCAGCAACACCGACGACGGCAGGGCACGGAGTGCCGGAAATCCGCACATAAGTTACGAAAAGTCATTGGTGCGGGGCCGAGGATCGAGCCCGGTATTGCTGGATTGTAAAGCGCACAAGTTACCACTCGGCCACGCACGACAAACTGCTAGTCGCTATTCTGTGCAACATGTCACGCTTCGTTGGTTCGTAGTTGGTAAGTACCTAATCTACGGTAGATAGGTATTTACCTACTTAGAATAATAACGCAGAGAAGGATGTTCCATGCGTAGATTCACTCAAAAGTGAAGTCACTTTTTTATCAATGTGTGCGTGCGTGCCATGTTGTTATCTTCTCCAAAACTCACCCAAGCTCAATGAAAATATCACATACGTATGGGTTTTTAGTCCAAAAGCAAGGAATATGAATATGTCGGAGAGGGCTCCTCTTCTTCGGGCTTTTCAGCATCAGCCATGATGGGTGTGCGTACTTACTGGGCTCCTCGAGATGGAAATGTAATGAGGGAAACACGTTATACTTAGAGGTTTTACAAACTGTAATGGTCACAATCACTAGGCAGCTAAGTACAAGTAAGTCTCATAATAACAATCACAACAATCGTAGGTACCTACTAGCTAGGTTCAGAACAGATACGTCTACGCGCGAGGAGTCCCCAGCAATGTCTGCCTTCCCCTCTCGCCGTAGCCGATATCCAAGCCGGCGCTCCACTAGTGCTGACTTGCGTTCTGCCTGTAGGTACTTCCACCGATTCCCGAAAAATAAATATTTACCACAAAAGCTTTGATTTCGAGCAATAGCGAGTCAGTCCGAACTCCGAACTAAGCCCATAAAGTCTCCGTAAAAGCGGCTTCACGGCGCTACCAAGTACGTTATTATTCTAAGCCTACCTACTTATACATAGATAAGTATCTACTTACGTAAGTTATCACGCCTTTCGATCAGCGAACTTCATGTTGCGAGGTTGCATTCGACTTCGAAGTTTTTTAAGCTCAAGAAATCATTGAAATATAAAATTATGAGAGAACAATTTTGATTGCTAAATTTTATCATAGGTAGCCTACCAGTGAAGAGGCTGAAGACGATTGGGAAGACAGAAACAGAATTTCAAAAATTAGTCTCAATAAAAAAAAAACATAAAGATGACACTAAATCGCATCTTTACATGTCAAAGAGATTCCATCATGAAACCACGTGAAAGTTATAAGATAAATGGGGCTTTTTATAAAGGAAGGGATTGGGAACTAAAATTTTCTAACTTTGTTACGTACCTATTACTTTTTTCCTATAAATAAATACATAAGTAGGTACAAAAACTAGCGGTACAAGCGGTCGCGGCCATCTGCCAGTACCACTAGTATAACCACCTTCTTTAGTACAATCTGGCCATATAGGCACAGGGTGGACACTACAAACGGCCGAATAGGACAAAACACAAGCGAAACTGTAGGTAAGCAAAGCAATTTACCTAAGTATAGCTTTGTCCGCGTTGATACTGCGTTTGGTAGGTCTATCAACTAGGACACCCAACACAAAAAAGCATGGCCTCCATGATAATAATAATAATTAACGTGAATTTTATGAATTATTTTGTTCGTGTGTGTTAATCTATCGTATATGTTTGTTAATTTATATTACTGAAAAAAGAATTTTAAAAGAATAAATAAAAAAATGACATCCCCGTAGAGTTTCTTGCTGCTGTCTTCTCTAACGGACGTATTCCGAAGCACTGGTAGAGTCAACGGAGTTTCTTTTTCCTGTCCAGAATCTTGGTACAGTGCTTGAAAAAGAAACACCCTTTTTTCAAACTCAAACCATAATCAATTACTGTTTAATTTAATGTATCAATACTTTATGTTTTTATGATTCTCTTTATTAACGAGAATTAGCTGTAAGTTTGTATGACTTGTAAAAGTGCGATTTAATTGCCTATTTACAATAAATGCTTTGACTTTGACTTTGACGCTCAAATTGTCATACCTAATACTTAAAAAAACTCACGATCTGCCATATCGCTTTAAAGTAAAAATTACCTAGTGATCCTTCTTCTAGGGTATAGGTACCGGTTAACAGGAAGTTTATGAATTATATTAGCCTTCTGTAAAGCCCTAAGGTTACACGGCTAACGTCAAAGTCGGGCGCCAAAAGATCAACATTAAGAAAGAAAAAAAGATAAACATTTATTTTCGACAAAACACATTAGATTGAAAAAAATCCACCTACAGAATACATTAGAATTTACAAACGAACAATATCTATAGATAAGTAGGTAGGTATCAATAAATAAAATTGGAGTGTCTGTTAAGTTAAAGATATATACCTAACAGCTTTTTATTAAATGCATAGATTATATTAGGTATTAATGAAAGAACATTATCCGGGATTAGGTTTATATTTTAATATTTATATTTTACATAATAAAAACAAATCAAGTAAAAAAATAATAAAAAGTAAGTAGTTTTTTTTATTTCAGTATTTTTTTATAAGGTGCATTCGGCTAACTCCGAAAATCGGGTACTTATTTCCAATAATTGAAGTTTTCCACTTAACGCGGAAATATTTTGTGCTCTGGCAACGTTCACATAGTGGCCAATTTCATACGCATGCCCCCGGCGGTTGCCACCGGTTCCTATGAGCAACCACGGGTTTGCATTTGTCATTTTTGTCAACGATTGCGATTTCGCGGGTTTTTTGGCCTATCGGATTTACCCGAAGATTTATAACTACGAAACCTGGCAAGTTATGGAACAGTTTTTTTCTTTATTCCCTAGATTAACGTTTTTTTGCAATACTGTGTAGGCTTAAAACCATCTAGCTCAAGATTTTTTGTATACTTTTCGGATTTAACCGCATAGGGTAATTCCGATGTAAATAATTATTTTTGTGTCTATCCTGCACTTTTGTAATGTCGCAGGAGTCCAGACGCTTCATTCCTAATATGCTTTAAATTGTCTCATTATTTATATTAATTGAAACACTTTATTATGCCTTCTAAAAGTTTGAGTACCGTAGGCATACTTGTCGGGTAATTCCGTAATATAAATACCCCTCGTGTAATGTTAAGGTGATTCGGTGACCAAAACCGCTATATAAATATCGCGAGAGTAAAGCCGGACGAAAAAGAAACATGTTCTTTAAGCCAGAACTGCACAAAACCCTATTTTGAGTGTCATTCGGAATTACACGCACATAATTCGGAATTACACTCTGCCATAAAAAAAAATGGGTGCGTGTACTTATGTACGCGCGTGAGAAGTTATACTTCTTTAATATTTTAAAAATAAATTTAATAATAAATTCAAAAATCGAATTTAAGGTTGGTCATTTTTTAAATATTTTTATTGATTTCTTAATTTAATATTCACTTTTCATTTTTATCAAAAAGTTTTCATTAAATTTATTTAGTTATTTTTATAAATATTTATTATTTATTCAATCGTACCAACATGCGCGACTAATATCGAGGTTCAATTCCTATTTTGTTGGTAGCTTTTTTTTCGAGACTTAATGAGCGGTTAAGCAGACGGCTTCATACTGTTAATTTTGTGTCACAGGTGCGCGCGCATCTTAAAATTTCTCTCTCATCATTTTTTCATAACGCGCCTAACTTCATACTGTTAATTTTGTGTCACAGGTGCGCGCGCATCTTAAAGTTTCACTCTCATCATTTTTTCATAACGCGCCTAACTTCATACTGTTAATTTTGTGTTACAGGTGCGCGCGCATCTTAAAATTTCACTCTCATCATTTTTTCATAACGCGCCTAAAGAAGTATAACTTCAAAAATAGCATGATTTTAAAACACTCGTAGTTATTAATTCCAATGATATAATAGGAAATCTTAAATATAGACCTTTGGCCCATATATTCAAGCAAACGAAGTGATATAAACTGGTAGCATTAAATCTATAAAATCAGACTTATTGATTATAATAAAAACACCTTGTGAACTCTTCAAAAATTCTTTCGTAATTATTACCCGAATGCACCTTATAAAAACGTAACATACAATACTTAGGTAGGATTTATCCTGTATTGTGAGTTCCGCTTACAGACATAATTTTACATACACATCTCACCCAGACCAGAAACAAACAATAATTATTACAATAATAAACAAATAATAAAATAATAAAAACAAAGAAACAAATAATAAAAATATATGGATCAACAAATATTTCTTCCGAGCGGGAATCGAACCCGCGATACCAAGCGCAGCAGTCCGAGTGCTCAGCCACTACGCAACTTGTCATCAAATAATAGATATTTAATAATAATTGAATAGAACAGAAAACTCTTTATTGTAATTACTACACCAGCAATAAACAATATCCTCATCCTAGCCTAAAAAGAATAAACCTAGCAAATACACCTAGTAAGTAGATAGGTAGGTACTTAACTCAGAACTCATAGTAAAGTAGGTACCTAGATTGTTCATCATATAGCACTAAAACGACTAATGACATATTGTCATAGGTAGGTAATATCAGGTAAAAACGTCTTACAGCCGAAATTAATATTGTACCTATCTCCTATCAAAGATTGAAATCGATCTTGGATTGCTGCCTATCTTTCGATCGATCTCCAATCTGCGTGCCTTCATAAACCAATCCACGGATTGGTTATTGGCACGTTTGACCCTAAAAATGGATTGTGATATCAATCCCAGATAGCAAAATTTGGATTGGATTGATTATTAATTTTGGCCGTTAGGGTATAATAGTAATATCCGATAAATTGCCTCCCCGAGAAACAGCGCGAGGGAGACGATTCAAGAATTGAGGTTGGTAGGATGGAAGGATCGTTCTAGTTTCACTACGATTGCGAAAAAAATAAAATAACTAAGCTAGGTAACACAATACAAAAACCGGACAAGTGCGAGTCGGACTCGCGCATGTAGGGTTCCGTGTACCATTATCTATAAAAAAGCAAAAATATCATTTGTTGTATGAGAGCCCCTTTAAATATTTATTTTCGTCTGATTTTTAGTACCCATTTGTTGTTATAGCGATACCCTATATACCTAAGTAAGTACCTACCTATTAGCTGTTACCAATCAATAGATACATTATTGCATGTAACTAAATCTTATTAATATAGGTAGGTACTTATATTTACATACCTACTACAATTGTTCAGTACCTAAATAATTTAAACACTTTAATGTGCTTCATTTTTATTGTATATCTTAAATATAATAAGTATAAGAATAACCTAATGGTTTAATTCGTCCCATTTGTAATTTCAGGTGGTTTGATACAAGACATAATATGCAGGTCCGAATCCAGAAATAGAAATAATTCTGGGGTTAAATACACTAGGCACCATTAAAATTTCTAGAGACTTCGTTTTAAAATTATATTAATAAACAGCATCAATTTCAAATAAGTAGGTAGTTAGGTATAATTAGTTATTTGTGTACTTAAATAATTTTCACATTCACTGAAACATCCGTCTAGTTAGATAAACAAACAACAATGAACAAACTTCAACAATTTATCTAGAACAGTACCGTCTCTACACAGTTGAACAAACCCACAATTTTGATTAGTGACTGAAGTACTAATGTTCAAAATGTCACAATGTGTTCACAGTTTATTTCCAACGCGGTAATTAGCGCGGCGCAGGTCGCGGGGCGCCGCCGCCGGCCTCGGAGCGCCCCCCCACGCGGCGGACTGGCGTGTCGGCGGCGGCGGTCGGCGCGCGGGCCCGCGCCGCCGCCCGACTCCCTGCCGGCCTCCACCAATGGCGGCGCTCCCCGCGCGCCATAGGGCCGGGCGCCGGGGCCGGGGCGGGGCCCGGTGAGTGGCCGCGACCCGCGCCGGGGGCTCCGGCCGCCACTCTCGCCCCGAGAGCCACTAGAGGCTGAGCCGTCGAGTGGCGTCGAGTGTCGGCCGGTCGGATGTCCGCGGAGGGCGGCGGCTACTCGCCGTGTCCGGCGGAGGCGCTGCCGGAACTGAGCGCCGCCGAGCTGGCGATGAGCCTATCGCCCAAGTCGGCGTTGCTGCAGCAGAACCTCTCGCAGCTGCAGCTCCAGCACTCCACGCCCTTCTCCGTCACCGATATCCTGTCGCCGATCGAGGAGTACCGCAAGCTGGAGCTGGCTAACAACCCGCCGTCCCCGTACAGGTGCGTGGATCGATCGGGGAGGGGGGCGCCCTCCACCCGCTGATTTTTCGAGTGGCGAAGGTCCCGCCGAGAGTGCTCGAGCCGCGCTCCGACTCGAAGGATATAGTTCGGTGACGTTTGTTTGTGCAGGTATGTTGTGATTGCCGGTCAAGTGATGATGCGGTGTGAGTGTGCGGTCAACGATGTGCGACGCCCTCCGAGAGGACTTATGTCACACTTCGATTACGGCGGCTAACAATTAAATCGATATTCATTATATTACGGGATGACAATTATTTGTTTTAAAATAAATAAAATTGAATCGAAACAATAACAATGGACCGAAGTTGACGCCTTGTGGAGTACCCGCGCGTGCCGTCGGTGCTGTGGGACATGGCGGTGGAAGCTTATTACCATAGGTAGGTATTTTGGACTTAATTCATTCGCGGCTAATTAACCTGTCAAGTGATTAACAAACTATAAGAAGAGGCCTGTTCATTCATCAGTCAACACAATCGAATGCCATTCATAATTCAGAATTGTTTACAAAATTCACATTTTAATCGCAAATATTTAAAATAATTTATAGGCACCTAGGCATTTTTTTTATTGCGCATGTGGTTTACTATTTCCAAATAAGTAATATTCTAATAGATAGGTAGGTAACATACTTATAATATTTTAAACATAGGTAACGTTTTAAACCTACGTACCTAAGTGAATATTTTTTTAAATCAATGAATTATTTCATTAATAAAAAGTAATATTATAATCTATTATGTTAGTATATACTTATTAAGTAATACGAGTAGTATGTATTAGCTTTAATGTAAATATATTTAAACATTAAAGCGAATAATGCAGTGATTTTACGCAAATCGTATGGCATTATAATAGGCCTATTTGAATTAAGTAGGTATAGGTAGGTATACTTTTGATTTAGGTATTTATGCCTTTGATTGAGGAATATCATAGAACCTACATTTTTAATACCAGTAACGCCTAAGTTAATTAATTTTAACAGAATGCACAATTTTGGCATCAAAAATTACAATATAGAAGATAGTTGAATGTTTTTGTTTGTTGAATAAAAAAAAGTTTAAGAATTTCTTGCCATCCTACAAAATTTAAATATAGAGTACCTTATGTACCTACCTACCTATTCCTACTAAGTATACTTACCTGAAGATATCTATAGGTACGTAGTTCAAGCAAATTGCTATGTTCAAAATTATGTTAGACAAATTATATCTTCTGTAGGTACATAGTTTGGTCTATAAGATCGATAAACATATTTTATATGCAAACATTCATCTCTTAGAAAAAACCCCGGTGTAACTTTGACTAAGTATACCTACGTATAAGTACTTACAAACAATCACAGCTATGTGTCTAAAATTTCATTCCAAAAATAGACGTCTAACACTCGCGATGTCCAACAAATAGACACGTAAAATTATCAGAAATATGGATGACAGAAATCATTTTGTGGTAAGCACAATGAAAGTTAGGTCTGTGAATATGATGCAACTCCTAAAAATAGATAAACCGAGTAAACCAGTTGCCGCCTAGAGTGCCTAACAGGATCTTTCATGTCCATGTTGACGTAGGTTATGATAAAATAAATACTAGGCTGTGAACAAAAAAATAGACAAACACTGACTTGAACGAACAGGCGTTAAGTATGGTAATTAATTTGATTTATTTTAGTCTAAGTGAAGTATAATGTGAGAGAATTTTGAGGTATTTACCAGTGACGTGTGTAGGTAAATTAAAAGTTCGGTCCAGTACCTAAGCTAGGCGTTAAATAATGAGGATCTATTTATTTCCTTTTACAAAACTAAAAAGAAATAAAAAAAATTATTACAATTAAAATTAGCACAAAATGTAGGTACCTACGAAAAAATAATAAATGAGACAGGAACATCATTAAAAGACAAACATGATTATGAAGTAGGATGCACAAATGCAAATAATCGTAAGCAAGATACAAGCCAGAACAGAGTCTTCAATTGTATGAAAGATCTTGCAATATAATTCAATCAAATCGGTATGTACATTAATTTGGCAATATCAATAAGCTACCGTGATGAAACTTCATGCCCGTGGCCACAAAACACTAGAGGAGTGGTAAAATTAAACATTGCAAGAACAAGTGTTGATCTTAAAGCGGAGTGGGTGTCAGAGTCACACCTATGATTTTTCCGCTATTTAATAAATAAACACTAATTTGCATAAGGTTAAATAAACTCTTTATTTTATTTTATGAAGCTTAACCGTGACATAATTTGGTAAATGGACAAAAAGAACTAAGTTGTTGAACGGGATACTTATTGCGAGTACTTATATCTATCTATGTAGGCAGTATAGTAAAGTACATTACATGGGTACTATTCAAGAAAGAAAATCAAAATTTTGCGGAAAATATTTCTGTAAATAAAGGATTTGGTTTTTGCGCAGACTTCTTTACCAATGTTTTTGGTAAAGAAACTTTTTAAATACCTAGGTACTTCATTTATGGTGGTAGTTTCTAATGATTTTAAATAATTTTATATTATATTTTAAATAATTTTATATAATATTTTAAATAATTATTATACAATTTAGATAAACATTTGGTAAGGACTTTAGCTTCTACTCGTTAAGTAGGATTTAAATAGACAAGCGTATAGGCCAAAAATTATACTTACCAACCAATACGAACTTTTTAATTTCTAACTTTATAATTATATATTCCTACAACTTATAGAATTAAACATAATTAATTAAAAAACAACATTTTGTAATTAAAATTACTTTCAATTAGCGACAGTACTAAAACGTTTCGGGAATTTCACCGCTCTGTCAAAATCTAATTTGTCAGACCAAACACCGTAATGGCTCTACCAGGGGTGGACTGAGCGCCCACAATACTCTAGCATTGACTATTTCGTACTCTACCCCTATTTCAAGTGGCATAAGACGTAAAGTCGACTAAAAAACGATTTCGTGGGTGTTGAAGCGTTTGTGTGAGGATGGGACGATAGACGGAGATTAAATTGTGTAAACAGGGATTAGGTAGATAAGCCGCCATTGTCTGAGTGACGAGTTGGCGCCTCTGCGGAATAACGAGTGATCTGTGTGTGGCAGATTTGGGCCAGCCCTGTTTAGTGGGATTAACATTAATTTAAGCTTGTTTATTTTGTGCAATGGCTAATGACATAAATGTGTGAATGGCTTTGTCAATCGAAATTTTGCGTACTTAAATATAAACAGTGAGACTGATAATCTTTCTAGACTAGACCGTAATCAAATAACTTCCTGCCCTATCTATAGAATCTATTTGAGGCTAAGCCCCGCGTCCAGCTAAAGCTGTCTACAGTAGGTCCCAGCCCACAACCCCAGCTCAAGTTGTCGCTAACCCTAGTCTTTCTTCCAGGTCCAACTCCTCCGGGAGCAGCATCAACTCGCCGCTGGGGCCGGCGGCCTCCTGCGGCATGGCCGGGAACCCGTACGCCGTGCCGCTGTACGGCGGAGCCCCCGTGCAGGGCTACGGCTGCGCCCCCGCCGACCTGCCCCACTACGGGGACATGCGAGGCGCTGGATGGTACCCCGCCTCCAACGACCCTAGGTTTGCCAGTGAGTCGAAGGATTTTATTTATGTTTTTTTCTGGATACTCTATGATTCACGTATTTATACCTACGTACTTATGTATAATTTATTCTTTACGAATCACGTTGTTGTAGGTACTTTTCAAGCTATTCATAGCGTCTATATCGCTCGGTTCATCCAATGTGTGTCAAATTTAAATTTCTCTTCAAATGGAGAAACTAATGTGCTCCAACGTACCTACCTACGAAAATACTGAAATAAACAATGTTAAAATAAACAAAAAAGCTTAGCATACATTAATCTGAGAAATAAAAAATAACTAGGTACCTATGATATGTAATTAAGATACTTTCCATTGATACCTAATTGAAAATTGATTTATTATAATTACTCCATTCGTAGATATCTTGTATGTACTTACAAATGAACTTACCTATATCAATAACTACAACAGGTATATATATAATATAGGTAGGTACCTACCTATTTACACGACATTAGTAACAAATAATAATTATGGACGCTAAAAACGAAATTGCCCCAAACAAGTCCGGAGTAGGTACGGCCCTGCTTTAGTCAGTAGGTTAAAACGCATAGCTACGCAGGGAGTCGCGATAGCTCTATATCTACGTGCTATTTACCTGATAATAATAATTATAAGATAAAACGTAAAATAAAACGCAGTTTTTGAAATAAGTTTCTGCATAAATCTTACTAATATTATAAGTAAACGCGAAAGTTTGTAAGTATGGATGGATGGATGGATGTTTGTTACTCTTTCACGTAAAAACTACTGAATGGATTTTAATGAAACTTTACAATAATATATTTTACATATCAGAATACCACATAGGCTACAATTTATACAGCTATTGTGTGTATTGTCTCAAATATGACGATAAGTGTCAAGTAAGTAGGAAAAATCTACCATCTGCGCGCTATAACGCGCGCTAACACTTAGGCTCTACTTTTACCACAGATTCAGTTATAAAATATGAATATTGGTTTCACTATCAATTTCACGTCGATAAAATGGCGGCTGTATTTACAGACGCATGCGCGTAACCCGATCCTCGCCAATATCTCACGCGCGCTCATGCAAGTGCCGATCGAGTTACAGAGGTAGCGATTGTCATGTCATGAGCAATTTAGTGGGGCGTTTGTTACACTAATTTAGTTGTGGCACAAAATACATAATAGTTATAAGGCACAAATAGAGGAAAATGAAGGCTCCTACTAACTTTTAGAAAAGGCAGGTGCAAGAGACGGTTCGATCATTATGAGGTTGGCACTCTAGGCACTATCTAGGTAGGCAATAGATAGAGAGACTAATACAGGTATTATAATATACTTATATCTAAGTAAAAATATTTCCCTAAGTATTTTTTTTTTTTTCTGGTTACGAGTACTTACCTAGATACTTAGGTACTAAAATTTGTAGTTTTAATGTAAGAACCTACCTAATAGTACGTAGATAGACTTTGGGCTTAGAATAATTTGATAGGTAGTTCAAGAATTTGCGGCGGGTATAGGTACTTAGGTTATTCCAATTCAAAGGGTATGGAATCCATGTAGAGTTTGTGACACACATAGCTGTATGTACTAACCTACCTACGCCTTCTTGTCACCTAAAAAAAAACCACAACAGATATCTACCTAGTTAATACCTACCCACTACTTTCATGTTCTAAACTCTAGTAAGGGACCTCAAAAGTTGTAATAATATAGACGTGTAGTATATCATCGGACGCGTATTCGCGAGCCCTACGCATATACATATTGTTGTCATAGTCGCAAAACCACCTCTGAGCCGAAATTTTGGCATTTAATCGGAATTTACTTGCATACATTAAATTAAAATCACTCTTTTGGCTGTAACTTTCTCTAAATTCATTATATCTTCGCGGTTTCTGCACCGATTAACCAGGGATAGCGCCCCCCAGAGGACCCGCACCCTAGGGGAGCGAAAACGCGAAATAAATTGCACACTTTTTGCATTGTTCGAAAATTTTGTACTCAGAAAAGTCCACCTTAGGAAGACAGTTTCAACAGTGACCGACCTCAAAAGTTGTAATAATATAGACGTGTAGTATATCATCGGACGCGTATTCGCGAGCCCTACGCATACATATTGTTGTCATAGTCGCAAAACCACCTCTGAGCCGAAATTTTGGCATTTAATCGGAATTTACTTGCATACATTAAATTAAAATCACTCTTTTGGCTGTAACTTTCTCTAAATTCATTATATCTTCGCGGTTTCTGCACCGATTAACCAGGGATAGCGCCCCCCAGAGGACCCGCACCCTAGGGGAGCGAAAACGCGAAAAAATCGCCCACCCACCGCTCCCTTGTCCTGTTTACCTAAGTGGACAGAATCTGCCTGGGGATACACAATTTTGACCATAACTCCGGAACCCGTGCTCCGATTTGACTGCGGTTTGCGCTATTTGACAGTGCTTTTTGAGTACTGCACGGCGGCTTTTTCAGTCGGTCGATACCTGAAACAAAAATTATAAATTGACTTTTGAGCCCTACTTGTAGTAAATTGATACTTACCAGGTACGTACCTGCCGCACGAAGCCGTAGACTGCAGAGCGAGACGTACCTGCAACATAAAAAACACAAATTAATATAAATACATAAACATAACAAATAATTAAATATTAAATATTAAACTTAAAATCTTAAATTCATTAACTGCAACCAATAACATGGTCGCAGTCCGGACGCCTACCAAACCGGCTAAGAAGCCTGCCGACGACCCTCCAGCAATCGAAATGGGTGAGTCCAGTCAGAGTCCCGTCGTTCGCAGAAGTCTAGGTGAGTGTGAGCCTGGTCAGGCACCGTCCCAGACCCGGGCTCCACCCAAGAAGACTGCGCCGGTGGAACCCGCGAAGCCCAAGCAAAAACCGAAGCCGGTGCTCTCGCAAGAAACCAAGGTGGCTGCACGAAGAGCATCGGTGGAGGCAGAGGCAGGAGCAAGCCCGACTAAGCCTGAGAGCACGAAATATGCTGACCGAGTCGCGGAAGCAAGAGCCTGCCTTCTCAAGGCGAAGCTCCATATAGGGAACTCGCGCAATTTAAAGAGCGAAATAAAGACGGGGGTTCTGGAAGCGGTGGACCGATTGTACCAATTGGTAAAGGAGGCGGAAAGTGTTAAGGGATCGGGTAAGACAGTTATTACCCGCCAAGAACCGGGAAAGGAGAAAGAGACGAGTATTGAAAGTGAGAGAGAGGACGGAGAACTGAGCAGAAGGATTGAAGAACACACGATGAGGATGAAAGAAAACACGGAGAAGATGGAGCAACTGAGGAAGACCCTCGAGAGGCAGAACTACGAGGAACAGTCGGCTCTGCTGAGGGAAAGCTCAGATAAAATTGAAAGGATGAGGGAGGCAATTGAAAAGCAGTCGTATGCGAGTGTAGCGGCGATGCCCTCCAAGAAACACCCCCTGGAGCAGACCGCGCTACACTCCGTAGTGATCACCGCACAGGACGAAACGGAGACAGGGGATGAGGTCCTGAGTAAAATTAGGAAGGCAGTAAACGCCAAGGAAGGAGGAATAGAAGTTGAAAAGATAAGGAAGGCAAAAGACAGGAAAGTAATTGTAGGTTGCAGAACGGAAGAGGAGCGACAGAAAGTAACGGACAGGATCAGGAAGTCGGGGGGAAATCTCAACGTTGAGGATATAAAAAACAAGGACCCACTGGTGATCCTCCGGGATGTCCTTCAGTACAACACGGATGAGGAGGTGATGAGCGCTCTGAAGAACCAGAACAAGACCATCTTTGAAGGCATCAGCAAGACCGACTACAGAGTGGAGATAGCCTACAAAAAACGCACCAGGAACCCGCATACAAGTCACGTGGTAATGCGCGTATCCCCGAAAGTCTGGCAGAGGTTGGTACAGGCAGAATCCGTCCACATTGATCTCCAGCGGATCAGAGTGGCGGACCAATCGCCGTTAGTCCAGTGCTCCCTCTGCCTGGGATACGGGCATAACAGGCGTTTCTGCAAAGAAACAGTAAATAAATGCAGCCACTGTGGAGGCCCCCACCTTCGCACAGAGTGCCCAGGCTGGCTGGCATGCTCAGCACCATCGTGCTGTAACTGCACCCATGCCAGAATGGACAAAGTGGACCATAGCGCCTTCAGCCAGGAATGCCCCATTCGACGAAAATGGGAGGCACTGGCTCGGGCCACGGTAGCATATTGTTAACGGCGCCACGGAGACCAATGGCAATAATCCACTGTGGTCTGCCCCTGGGGTGATCTCGGCCGGAAACTCTGCGTCGGAAAACGTAAAGCCATACTTCGTAGCCCAAGCAAACCTCCAACGAAAACAACTGGCAACCCAAGAGCTCATGCTTGAGGCGGGCAAGAAGAAGATGGCTTTCGCGTTGCTCCAGGAGCCGTATGTGGGCGGGATAGGTAGAATGAGAGACTACACAGGCGCTAGAATCTTCCAATGCGCAAGCCAAGGAGACGGAACTGTAAAGGCAGCGATAGCTGTCTTCGACCCCGATATAGACGTCATCCAGTGCCCGGATTTCACCACGACCAACATCGTAGTGGTGAAACTCAGAACTTGTGCATGGGAGATCGTAGTCGTCTCATTCTACTTCGAACCGGACCCGAACCCCATAGAGCCATACCTGGAGCAGTTGACGCAGATCGAGAAGCACTTCGGCCGTAAAGTCATCCTAGGAGGGGACGCAAACGCGAAGAGCACCTGGTGGGGCAGTGCTACAGTGGACAGCAGAGGCGAACAACTGGCCGGAACCCTGGACGAGATGTGCCTGCAGGTACTAAATGAAGGCGATACCCCGACATTTGACACCATCAGGGGTGACAAAGTGTACACCAGCTTTGTGGACATAACCGCCTGCACAACGGAGATACTGAACCTGATAGAGGACTGGAGGGTTGACGTAGGCATGACGAGCTCAGACCACAACGCAATAACATTCAAAATTAGGCTAACAAGTTCAAAAGGAATAAATATCACCAATACAACCAGAATATATAATAGCAGGAAGGCAAACTGGGACCGATTTCATGAGGAAATGGCCCAAGCTCTAGAAAATCACAATATAAATGCAGTAGATATTAATAAAATAGATAATACAATAGAACTAGAACATAAAATAGAACAATATATAAATATTATACAAGAAATATGTAACAATAGCATACCAAAAAAGAAAAATAAAAATACACTTACCTTACCGTGGTGGTCTGAGAACCTCGCCACGCTGAAGAGGAAGGTCGGCACCCTGAAGCGTAGAATCCGTTGCGCTGCGCCGGTCCGGAAGTCCAAAGTTATCGAAGAGTACCTGCAAGCAAAAGAGAATTATGAGGAGGAAGCAAAAAAGGCACAAATAGAAAGCTGGAAGGAGTTTTGTGGGAAGCAGGAAAAGGAAGGAATGTGGGAAGGGATCTACCGCGTAATAGGCAGGACGACCAAGAGATGCGAAGATCTGCCCTTGGTCAAAGAGGGAAGGAGCTTGAGCGAAAAGGAGTCCGCTACTTTACTGGTAGAAACCTTCTTCTCGGAGGACAAAAGAGAGGAGGACAGCGCAGACCACAAGCGGATCAGGGAGCAAGCGGAAAACGTTAACGCGAGAAGCCATGAAGAAGCTCATGACCCACCGTTTACCCTCCAAGAGCTCCAATACGTGGTGGCGAGCTTTAACCCTAAAAAGGCACCAGGGTCAGACGGCCTCACAGCTGACATATGTGCCCAAGCCATCAACCATGATCCGGAAGTCTACCTGTCACTGGCAAACAAGTGTCTGGAACTGGGCCACTTCCCTACCATCTGGAAGGAGGCCACAGTAGTAGTCTTGAGGAAACCGGGGAAGGACGATTACGCGCTCCCCAAGGCCTACAGACCGATCGGACTCTTGCCAGTGGCGGGGAAGATCCTGGAGAAAATGGTTGTGAAAAGGATACAGTGGCACCTCTTCCCGAGAATTAGTACTCGCCAGTACGGTTTCATGCCCCAGAGAAGCACGGAGGACTCCCTCTATGTCCTGATAAATCGTATACAACGAAAGCTGACTGAGAAAAAGCTCGTAACGATGGTATCATTAGACATAGAGGGGGCCTTCGACAGCGCCTGGTGGCCTGCAATCAGAGTCCGACTGGCAGAGGAAAAGTGTCCGGTGAACATAAGAAGGGTGATTGATAGTTACCTGGAGGACAGGACGGTGCGGCTGAGATATGCGGGCGAAGAAGTGACCCAAAATACCACCAAGGGGTGCGTGCAGGGATCAATTGGGGGCCCGATCCTGTGGAATCTTCTGCTGGACCCACTTCTCCAGGGACTGGAACAGAGGGACTATTATTGCCAAGCGTTCGCCGACGACGTGGTGCTGGTGTTCGATGGAGACACTGGGATGGAGGTCCAGAGACGTGCGAATGCCGCTCTCGCCTACGTCCAGGAATGGGGTGTCCGAAATAAGTTAAAATTCGCACCGCACAAAACCAGTGCGATGGTAATAACGCGGAAACTTAAGTACGACACCCCACAACTGAGCATGGGCGGGGTCGGCATCACCATGTCGCACGAGATCAAGATTCTAGGGCTCACAATCGACGATAAATTGACATTCAATAGCCACGCTGGAAACGTATGCAAGAAGGCATTGAATGTCTACAAACAACTCTCACGAGCCGCTAGAATCAGCTGGGGCCTCCATCCGGAGGTGATACACACCATCTACACCGCAGTCGTCGAGCCAATAATTATGTACGCAGCCAGCGCATGGGCTCCAGCATGCAGTAAAATCATGGTACAGAAGCAGCTCAACGTGGTCCAACGTGGTTTCGCACAGAAGCAGTGCAAAGGCTACCGTACCATCTCTCTGAACTCGGCGCTGGTGCTGGCCGGGATGCTCCCCCTCGACCTTAGAATTCAAGAGGCGGCCGCCCTGTACGAGGCGAGGAGAGGGGTATCACGGTCAGCGCTGGGAGATAGAGAGGTGGAGCAAAGAGCTGCATTCGCAGACACACCCCACCCGGCGGATCTCATGGGCTTGCGGTTCACAAGTCTGGCGGACCAGGAACAAGTGGATGTTCAAAGCAGCACACAAGAGGTTCAAATATACACCGACGGCAGCAAAATCGACGGCAAGGTGGGGGCATCTTTGTCTCTCTGGAGCAAGGGTGCCGAAACCAAGAGCAAAAAGTTGAAACTGTCGTCCTATTGCTCTGTATATCAAGCCGAACTTCTAGCCATCTGCACAGCCACCAGAGAGGTCCTCCAAAGACCTGAAAAAAGTTTCGGTATCTACAGCGATTCGAGGTCGTCGCTGGAAACAGTCGTAGGTCCCCGCTCTCTTCACCCCCTCGCAGTAGAAACCCGCAATAACATCAAAGCCGCCAAACACCAGAATAAAACAGTGTCCCTATTTTGGATAAAGGCGCATGCGGGGCTGGAGGGGAACGAAAGAGCGGACGGTCTGGCTAAAGATGCAGCCCTGAACACCAAGACGAAGCCTGTCTACGACCTCTGCCCTGTCTCATTCGTCAAGCGGCAGATCCGTTTGAACACCATCGACGAATGGGACAGGAGATACACCGCACAAGAAACTGCGGCAATCACCAAGCTCTTCCTGCCAACCGCACAGCAGGCCTACAAATTTGCTCGTCAAATGCGACCTACGGGAGTCCTAACGCAGGTGATGACAGGGCACGGTGGGTTCGCCGCATACCTCCACCGATTCAAGTGTAGAGACAGCCCATCGTGCATCTGCGAGCCAGATAAGGAGGAAACGGTAGAGCACATTTTGACGAGCTGTCCTGCTTACGGTGCAGAAAGAAGTGAAATGGAGCAAGAAGCTGGGATGAAAATAATAGCAGAAAACTTTAGCGCATTAATCCTAGATAAACAACTTCAAACCAGCTTCATAACATACTGTACGGAAATAACTAAGAAAGTTATCAAAAGAAATAAATAGTTGATGTAACAATAATACAAAAGAAATATATATGAGAATAAGATTACACAAAATATAGAAATTTTTAAGGATCATAAAGGTAAAAAGTAAAAAGAACTTGTGAAAATTATATTAAAAATAAAAGCAAAGTCTTAAAAATAATAAAGAAATAAAAATAAAATGAAAATAAAAACAAGAAAGGAAAGTGAACAATAAAATGTAAAACACAAAGCAGCATAAATAAACAGCGAAAATATTCAGAAACTGCAAACAATCAGCGGACATGAAAGGGAGTAAAAGACGTAATTAACAGAAAGTATGTAAAAATGACTGCGAAGGCAAATAAAGTCTCTTCACATGAAAAGAGGAATAAGAAGAGGAAAAGAAAAAAAAAATAAAAAAAAAAACTCTAGTAAGTATTAAAGATCTTTTTCAATCACCTATCTGAAGCGAAATCTCCCCACGAGTCATCAAGTATATTTACCGATGCACTACAATAAAACTGTCTCGAATTGCAAGCTTGCCTACTCGCCCGTCGGCAAACACCATTAGCCCTACAATAAAGAAATATTAAGCAAATATGGCGTGCTCCCGCTGCCGCCGCCGGATCGGGGTGGCGATGATGAGCTACCGCAGATACGACAGATAAGTGGAACTATACATATAGAACAAAAAAAAATCCAAATTCGTGATACCTATACCTACCTAATTTGAAAAATGGCGTAAGTTGTCTAAAAATAAATATACTTAGAAATATATTGGATTTAATTTTTTTAATGCTTTTTAAATAATAATTAATATTATCATGCTAAATATTATGTATAATTATTAAACTAATAATCTTAGTAAGTACCTACTACGAGTTTAGTAGGTAACCTAATAATAATAGGTCTACCTAATAATATTAGGTAGGTATGCAAATGCTCGTAATGAGCAGTAATGTAGCACAATAGGTACGCAAATATTTAACATGTTTTGGTACCTACACAATTTACACATAACTGGCTATTTACGTAGGTAATTAACTACAAGAAACAAAATATGCCTAATAATCAGAATGACACTTCTATCCAAATCTGTATTCTATTCAGTGCTGCCAGTAATTTGATAGGTATTGGTCCGGGAGTCGGGAGTATTATTGTCTAAGTGCAGGTGCATTGGATGCCGTGCCTGTGTCGTTACAAGTGCGGTCGAAATCGATACGAATCTGTACTACATATTTTATTAGTTTTCAGTTACAACAACTCCAAATAAATGTATACTACAACAAGTACATAGGTACCGAATCAATTTTAATGGTAAAAGAGTTCATCCTAAAGCCCTAAATCATTGATTAATCAGTAGACAAAACAATTTATTTTCTTAACTACTCTAGCACTTTTAGTCGTGACGTGTAAATGTACTTATACTCACATGCCAATGTCACTATAATTATATCGTATTGATTTGACAGCCAAAGAAATGGATTCACTTCGTGTTGTTCGGTGACCGTCACACCATACCAGTAAAGATGATAATGCTATCCCTAGTGAAGGTCATACATATTATGCATGATGTTAAGGTAGCTTGAGTCCTTTGACCTATAAATTTATTATCATCAATAATTATTCTCAAGATAATATCTCAACTCTCAAGAGCCCTATCAATACAGATCGAAGCCCTAAACTAATTCCAAAGGCACTTGAGTGCCAGCGACACCCGATGCTCTTCGAGACAATGCCGAATGGAAACCCGACCTGTACCAGACTGACAGACTCGGTACAGCCGGTAGTCGGAGAAAGTGCAAATAGTGAGGAGTCAATAATGATAGATCCAGTGGTAGCTGTTGATTTTGAAGGACGGAGAAAATGTTATGCTTATGTCTTGGAGCTACAAAAGATGTTTGCAGAGCGATTATCTATGCAATCTGTACACAGATGGGACACTTTATTGGATAATTATAAGTACTAACGATTAAGCTTATACTAACGATTAAGCAATTCTTCTTCTTTGAGGTTATGAAAGGTATAGGTAGACACTTAGACACTATAGAGGTTTACTGTAGTGGTCTCTTCATAACTGCGTGGAAAGTTTCAGTGAAGCACCCGCATCCCCGAAGCACCGCAGGGTCGAGCATTTCTAGAGTCTGAATGAATGAGTGCCCGATTGACCAGGGCTTGAAATTTTCACCTTTTTAACATGACACTGGCCATTCGACTGGGTCCGTTGACCCAGTACACACAGTTGTTACACACACAGTTTACAATAGTAAAATAATCCCTAGAATCAGAACAAAGACGCTACTTCTAAGCCCTTGAAAATCAAGAGGGAAACCATTCAAGGCAAAATATGATACAAAACGTACCTATTAAGCTAAATTTAATTGGGTGATTTGCAACAATGATTGTTTTGTTCACCGTTATTACAAATACTGGGATGGACCAAAAACTACACAACAACCGCTACGCTAGCCAATTTTACTCAAATTATAAGTAATAAAAAATACGTAACAGTGAAACACACAAACAATTATAAACCTACCAGTTTACAAAATTAAAAATTATTGTAACGGGCCGTAACTCCAAACAAGCGGAAAATTTACAAATAATTAAACAACCACAATACGGCACGCTTCCACCAAGATAAGTATCTTTAAGAACAGATTATAACGGTTAAACCAAAAGTGCTGTCCAAGCTGAAAAAACATGCACTCGGATACCGTCCACCGAATTATTAGACAAAGAATGTAATGCTAAAGAAAGAGTGGGCCCAGACGGCTACCCTGAGGCACGCCACCTCCCGTACCTGCAGTGCAAGGGAGCCGTGTACGCAGAGACAAAATAAGCAATTCCATCCGATCGGTCCTATGTTTGTCCACCACTAGAGTCTTGGCTGGGTAAACACGAGGCCTCACGTCCGCAAATACCATGAGGTCGATGGAGTCGGACGCTCTCGCCCCGTCCACGCTTCAAATTATTTTTGTCTATGTTAATGCAGCACACGTATAGGAATAAATATGACGCTCTTCAAACGTTGTTACTTAGACAAAAGTGGTTCTTACCACAGAGTGCTGTCTAAATACTGGTAATTTTTGTAAATAAAACATGAGTTTGAATGTGTGGAAAAGACACGGTAATGCTTCTGACTTAGTAATGTGCTGTGTTTTCAAATAACTAATATGGTAAAAATGAGACTCTTTCACAGATTTCAAATGTTAGAAACCGTTGGAAATAAAGCATTGATTTTTGTTTGTGCCATCGCCGTGTACGCCAAATGCACGCTTCCACTCTGAAAAGTAAATGACAGAGTAATCACTTCGAGCTAAAAGCCCGATACCTGCAGGGTTTTCAAGTGTTGCCATACATCAAACGGAGTCACCAACACTCGCACACGGTCAGCTAGCTGAAATTAAAATTGCCGCGGGGAAAAAATAAGTGTGTGACACACTTAGTTTCCATGTAGGCGCGGCTAATACGCGGAGAGTGGACGCGTCACCGGCAGGCGACCGCAGTTTATCTTTCTTTAGTGTGGCAACGCGAGGGAAATAGCCGCGAAAATGTTTGCTATTTCATTCCGTGACATCTGCAACTCCCGCACGCTAAAATGGTTCCGCTTTAAAATGTGAGGCAAATTGTATTGTATTATGTTTATATATAGCATTTAAGTTTGTAGTACTTAGCATTACCATACCTTTCTTTCTAATTTGACGCTACGCTGCGTCTAGCATTTTACAGAGACAGTTTTTAATGAGTTTGCTTCATTAATGGTTAGATTAGATACCTACTTACTATGAGCAGGCTCAATGATAATAAGAGCATAGCATTAACCCAATGACTAACCGACACGAAATTATTTTTGGTAAGTATAGGTAGGTATGCAGATACAACACTTAGTCTTGCCACTATTACTTACTTAGTTTCCATAGACGTAGTATCAAGAAATAGACTTGACTATAGCGTATACCCGAAAGGGACACACCTTTACTGCAATGTATAAATCGGATAAATTTAATACACGTTATTTAGGTGTAGCTCCAATCATCCGTGCGACATTCTAAAATGATGGGTTGGTTTACTTCTGCAGCACATCAATAAACTAGTGCATACGCCGACAAAGACAAAACATCATCGTACTATCCTACTTACTCCTTTGTCTACTTGTATACAGTTGTCTATTTTCTTTCCCGGATCTTGAATTAAATGTCATATCTATTGGATAAATAATCTGAGTTAGTTTCACATAGGTACCTATCCGCTGAATTCATCTACTTAGGTACCACTTCTCAAAAAAAATGTATGTACCTAAGTATACTACCTACTTAATTATTTATTCCCAAAAACGCACCTTTATGTTAGAAGTCCTAGACTAGAACATAATTAATAAAACCTGGCCAAGGGTAAAGCTACCAATAGTCGGGGTGTGAAACTGGCATAAAATTTGAGAAACATAAACTGTAACTGCACCTCATTCGCAACCGAGCATCGGATAGGAGATACCGAGGGGAGATGTAACACAATACGTCTATTATTGCCGCTGTTTATTCACGCACAATTTGCCGGAGTTTATTTAGCGTTGGCAACACTCGCGCCGGCTGGCGTGGGCTCGTGGGGTGATCTGCGCTTGATAATGCGATTATTATAAACTGCGAGTTTATGGATTATGTAGTTCAGCTCTAACTTTATTAATATTTTGATATTTTACTCATCATTATATTTTTACAATACCTGTAGAATATTACCTTTATGTTATAAAAAAAAATTAAAAATATCGTAGCTGTATCAGTGTGCCCAGATTAAAAGTGAAATTTACAATATTATGACCTATCTACCGCTCTTTTGGCATTTGACAGGCAGGTAACAATGTGCATTGCCATTTATTTTTCTAATCATAATTATTATTAATTCTCACCCTGAGAATGAAAGTGAGTAAGTATTGTTCTTATAAATTTTACTTTCAAAGCATATCTCGATCCGACATCCATTAGTGGAACGTAAACATTGTCGGGCGAGTCGCCGGAGCCGGTAGCGGCCGGCCATGCTCGTTTACTGCTGGTCACGTAGCAGTGGCTAATTTCGAGCACATCTTGAGCTAAACAATCAGGTGTCAGAATTGTATATTAATTAATATTTCGGTTCACGGTTACCACAGAGTTTTAAGTTGAATGTTTAATTAGAGGTGTTGGAGTTGGAGCTTACTAGTCGGACGGGTGGAAGATTTAATTTCGCACAGAAAAGATATAAACTCGTTATCTTATATCTTTAAATGAGCAATTGTATATAATTGGAATCTCGGAATCGGCTCCAACGATTTTCATGAAATTCAGTATATAGGGGGTTTCGGGGGCGATAAATCGATCTAGCTAGGAATCATTTTTAGAAAATGTTTTTTTTTGTTTTTTTTATGATTTTTTTCTTTAATTAACCAGTTCATATTTTTTTATTATTCTATCAGTAAGATCGAAAAATACTATTCATATTTCATCATTTTATTAGTAATTCGTACTTAATACTTAAATATAATTTCCAAAAAACAATTTATAAAAAAAAAAAAATACCGAGCAAAGCTCGGTCATCCAGATATTGAAGAAATAATACTTTCCAATGTAGGTAGGTACCTAAACAGATTTTCGGTATCTAGGGAGTAAAGAATACGAGGAACGTGGTCAAATAAATGCCCCTGGCTCAGATTTATACCTGTGATTAACGGAATACCTACTCGTCGTTATGCCGCAACAAAAATATATTATAAGTAGGTACGAATTCAGTATAAATTAAAAAAAAATAATGGTGCCAAATTAAATCCTCGACCTTGTCTCTCTCTCTTTCGTATTCTCGACTAACGCTCTCTAACCGATAAAAAGCCACCATTACAATGTTCAACAAGCTTTCAAAAGTGATTAGTGGTCGATCGTACCTACCACCTATTACTTCCTACTCTTATAATAGAACAATTGTGTTGAAAGAGCTCCAATAGGCTCAACGTTATTTACATTGCCTGTACAAGCCCAATCAAAACAAATTGACTCTAATCATTTATACATAGAATATGAGAAATTGACACCGGTTGATGCCTTAAAAGCTGCCTTGTCAATAAAGTGACAATTGGTCCAATGAAGCCGAAAGATGCTGTAGTCAAAACGTCGATTGCTAAAGTAGCCGTTAGTTAACCCCGCGGAGTGCGTTTGATGACCGCCTGATTGCCGTGAAATTGGCCAGGGGCGACGGGCGCAATGTACTGACTGGCATACAGTTACACAACTACCCTACTTTACTAGACTTTACTTTACTAGACTGTAAATTAATTGTTTTTTTTTTTTTTAGTTATGGCTTCGCACGTAAATTAATTGTTACAAAAATAGTTGGATAGTTGCATTTGAGCTAAGTGATTAAACGTGTCGGTTTTTGTCTTTTTTATACTGGTAACACTTTTAACACCACAGAATATAAAAGTATAAAACAGTATAGATCGCCAAAGGGACGCAGAATCCAGGCCCCAAACAAAAAAAAAATACAAATCTTTGCAAGACAGAAGCTAAGTCATAACAAAAAAAATTTTGACGCAATACTCTACCATCCAGAGAAAATTACATTGTTGGAAGCGAAATAATAATATTATTATTATGTAAGTAGGTATACTAATGTAACTATGTAATAGTATTAGTCTTTTTTTTGTTTTAGTAATGGCTTCGCACGGTTTGTGCATATAGCCAGTGTCAAGTAGTTTATTAGTGTCTTGGAAGTTAAATAACTGTTCCCAAGTAAACTAGTGAGGGGATGCAGGGGACATCTGGGGAAGAGGGGCAGGGGGCAGGACAGGGGGCAGTCGAAGCGTGCGGCTGACGGCCTCCGTGACCGCAACTTGTGTAATTAGTATGACTTGGAGCCACTCATTGAAATTCAGATTTGGACTGGCAGGGTTCGGGTGTTGTACTTACATAGGCCTATCTAAATTCAGAATGAGAACAATCTCGTTTCTGTTTTCTCTAAGCAAAATAAAATTATTGTGTTGCTCTTTTTAGACTCATGTCTTTACCATGTTCGACTACCATAGTCACTAGTATAAGTGATCTAATTGAATAAATATAAATGCCATGTCATTTACATGCGAAATAGATAATATTTTCTTTTACTCGTTGGTAATACTAATACTAAGTAGGTACCTATACGCATTTACATGTTGTATTTTGATTTTCGTACAAGGTATACTTTTTAAAAACAAGGCAAATATACAAGTAAAACAAAGGTCACAATTTTATTCCGATGAGTAGGTAGGTAGTACCTACTTGAGCAAGAAAACAAATATAATTTGACAGCTTTCGATTTCATAAACTATACTCGTAAGTAGGTAGGTACATATTTTATAACTAGGCGTGAAAGTGAGTATAGTTCCACAGCCAGTAAAAGTGCATTCTGCATAATTATAAATGTGACGTATAATTTGTTTGTTGAGTTTTTATTTTTCTACCACATTCATTTTATTTCAATGAGTAAGTTTAACACAAACTAATGTTAGGGAATTGAATCTAAACTGGCAGCACAGATACATCTGTTTTTAAAAATGGCTTCGCATAGTGTTTCTAATCAGCCAGTGTCATGAATTCATGAATCAATGAAGGTTGAACTACCCTCTTACACAATTTTTTTATTGTATAAAAATAGTCATTTTAATCGATGTCTGGGCATAATCGATGTCTTTCAAAATGTTTAGCCAAAAATCATAAAGACGTCCCCATTGCATTGCAGTAAAGTAATTATGTTGGTAGAGGTATATGGTTGGTATACCTAATCAAATAATTTAGACTAAGAGCTGTGTATAATATTATCTACTACGGCAATTTTTTTTCTTACAACAAATTTCGGCAGAATGATAACGCTCCCAGAAGCATAGAGAGGGTTCGTCCGCAGTGTGCATAATATTTTGACAACAAACAGTCCAGTAATCGAGCCGAGTGTCCGCGACAGGGCTGCGGCTCCGTGGGAGTGAGGATGGGTACATAAGCAGGTGATGCGGGTTGACAGCCGCGCGGAGAGTGGAAGCTTCTCCGAAATTAGGGCTATGTTGATGTAGGGCAAGAAGTAGTTTGCCTTTAAAGTAGTACGAGTATACAGCCTTTACGAGATGTATAGCCCACGTCTAGTTGGGTACTTACAGCATAATATTATAAGCTTTATACGATCTGTAGTTAAACCAATTTAGCCAAAGCACAACAGCAGTGTTATCAAAACACCGTATAAAAACTACCCGGCGAAATCACCGTATCCATATCATTGTTTGTAAACATCTGTTCACGTCTCATTAAACGGTTCACTCTACCAACCACGCCCTCATACAAAAGCCATAGAAAACCCATTAAACAGCGCAACATTTCCATTAAATAAGCACCAACTAAAAGATCCTCCGGAGCGATTATAAAATGTCCGGCGATCCATTGACAATGACAAAAGAGGTCGGAACGCGGGCTATAGATAGCTACCGGTATGATTTTTTGTGCGAAGGAACCATCGGTAGTTATCTGCCAATTCGTTTTGATACGGTATTCAATATACGGCGATAAAAAATTGTGCGTACCTAGTACATAATATCAGATTATTTACATATTTTAACTGTGCTTAGTACCTACTATACCTAATAGTAAGATTATGTTTTAATGTGGTATTCAAAATGCAACATTTTATCTATCTACAGATTCTGTTATTATTTTGTACAAACAGTTTTAGATTTCCTACCAAGATTCCTTAACCTCAAATAGTATCAAGATCGAACGTTGCTCCGCAGACTGTACGGCCGTACAAATCATACAAGACCGTGCGTCACTGGATCTTGCTCATACAGCCAAAACAGCGGCACAATAGGACGTAAGTAAGAGAATGGGGAGTAATATTTTATTGAACGACCCTTTTCGATGTTCGAGTGTTGTGTAAATAGAATGAGCGGAGAATTCGACGTGTATAATGTGAGGAATATTGCTGCGACGTCGAGCGCCGTATACGGAGAATGCCGACGTTACAATAAACCGTATATTTTGCGTGGTACGCTTATGAATGCGCATGCATTATCGACTGTGTATACTCCAGATAAGAGTAATTTTTGCTGAGATTTGCAGATTTATTGATTAGTGATCAGTTGCCAGATGGCACTTTAGTAAGATTTTAGAATGTTGCTAGGGACCTATACTTAAATAAAATTAGGAAGCGTGACTTAGGTACCTCTCCATATAATTATAATATAGATACTATATACATCACTGTAAAAATAATACTATTAAGTGGGTAAACAGGATGTTCATAGAAAACGAGAAAAACTTAAGTATAACTTATAATAGGTATCTCTATTCCATTCTAAAAGCAACTTTGTTTACGTAAGAAACGGTGGGGTCAAGAACCTGAAGTTTCTATAAACTTTTGTGGGCCTCAATAATTGATAAATAACATCAGCAGGATGGATGGGTACCGAAGCCAGTTTCGGGTATTGATGGGATGGTGCCGGATTTTGTTCATAGGTCAATGGCCTTTGATATTCAGTATTTTATCTACTACCTTTACCTACAAAAATCCTACGACAAATTCCTAACAAATTAAGCTATTCCTCTACTAATTACCTACTTTAATGAATCGTTACTATAATATAAAACTAAAATTGGAGTTTTGGCGGGAATCCGATAGTGAGACGTTGTTGGTTTTATATTATTAGCTCAAACTTGTGTTTCTTCGAGTGTTAATGTGTAATATTGGTGGAATATTAACCATTAAGTGTTCGTTAACGTGCACGAGTGTAGGCGAATGATATAAACTCAAAAAGCGTGTCATTTCGCATTTTTTCCAAAACTCCCAGGAAGTTTCAGTAAAGTATCCACTTCTTTACTGAATCGTGACTGACGATGTAAATAATTGACTTGACTACTTGACCACGATTGCTATAATATTGCTGTGACTTTCTTAATGTGAAATTAAGAAATACTTAAAATAAAATACTTGACACTGGCTATATGCACAAACCGTGCGAAGCCATAACTAAAACAAAAAAAAAAAACTAAAATTGACTTGTACTTCACCACCACGAGGGTTGCTATGCTATGACTTTCCTATTTGTGAAAATATAAAATAAGTATTTATACTTTTTGTACTTGACATGACACTGGCTGAATGCAGAAAGGTTGCGAAGCCAAAGCAAAAATAATAAAATAAATAATAGTACCTACTATATAGGTATTATTATACCTACTTAGGTATGTTTCCGTCAGGTTCACTCTTTTCATTTTGTTGTAAGTGTGGTTATAAATAAAACATGTAAGTTGTAGGTACCTAACAATAACATGCTAGATTTATCTAAGGAGGCTATAAGTAGGTACTTTACTTGACCACGATTGCTATATTGCTGTGAAATACTAAATTATAATAAAAAACTTGACACTGGCTATATGCACAAACCGTGCGAAGCCATTACTAAAACAAAAAAAAAAAAGTAGGTACTTAGTGAAAACCAGCTAAAGCAGATGCTTCGTTAAAGTGACTAAACAAAACAGTGATTTTCTCCAAAGAAAATGAAATACTTAGTAAGTAGGTAGCTTGTTTAACAAGGGACGAAAACGACTCATCCAATCCATAGTCGATGGGCTAATATAATCTCATTTAGGTCCGCTAAGTTGAACTAATACACACTTTTCGAGCATGAGATGTGAAAACGTTCATTTTTGACTTCGTAAAAGCTTAATGCACTGTGTTATAAGCATTATTTTCAGAGATCCTACCTAGCACCGACTATACTGGGTAGGTACTAAAGCACTAGTAGTAGCTGGTATCATTATAAAAAAATGTCGGGCTCTCGAGCACAACTTTAATGTTGCCAGAGATAGGAAGATAATTTACCGCGTACCTATTAATTTTAATAGTCAGGAGGCGTAAGCAAATAATTATGATGTTTTAATTTAATCGTTCCGCATTTACATAATTTCGTCATCAGGTTTATAATTACTGCGGTTGTAACAAAATAACAACACCTAAATAGGAAAAAGTAATAGAGCGTAACAGTCTACATTTTAAAATATGTGAGCACTATTTCCTTTTATTCAACTAAGTCGTGATAAAAATAAAAAACAGAAAATATCACATTGGGTGAACTGTTAATTCGAGTTCCTATTTCCATGTCTAGTCGGGTGATAACCACATCGTCATGAAAATGTTGTACTTAATGTTGTTTTTTTTTATGATTTATGTTTTTTTTTTAAAGACATGATGATTTTAATTTTATCCGTAGGCATTACGAAATGTTCGCATCTGAACGGCTGCTTTAGTTTCCAGGTTGATGACGTCAACGTCTGGCGGCATGGGGCATGTCAACAACATGGGCGGGCTGGCTGCGTGCGCGGGGCCCGACTCCAAGCCCATGCAGTTCCCGCTGGCACAGCGGCGGAAGAGGAGGGTCCTCTTCACGCAGGCACAGGTGAGCAGCGAGCACAAGTCTTTTAGAAGTTGTCTGGAAGCGTATACGGGGTCTGATGTGGAATATAGTTAGTAGTTCTCATTGCGCAGCGGGGAAGAGAAGAGTCCTCTTCACACAGGCACAGCAGCGATCAAGCGCAGAGTGGGCAAGAGGCGAGAACCGGGCCATACGTAAGTAGTTCCCATTGGCGCAGCGACGGAAGAAGAAAGTTCTCTTCAATCAGGTACAGATGACCTGGTTAGAGGCAGGTAAGGAACGTGTATGAGGCCTAAAGCAGTCCCTGTTAGCGCAAAACAAAGAGAAGGAAGTATTGTTGTAAGGAGCATGATGGGTTGGCTTGGCCGCTTGACCCGAAGACACACACACACAGCCACAGCTTATGCTAAAGTTACATGTAGGTAGGTAGAACCCGGAATAACTTTTGTTCATTTCACCCGATGAACAAATTCTCGTATTTGCAACCCTAGCTGGGGCGCTTTATTTGCCGATCACTTTGCAAATAAATACGGCTGGGGGAAGTTACCTGCCTTAATTCGCGTAAAGACGGGCATGCATGCTGCGACACTGTTAGAGATACATACAAATTGCGGAAGACTAGCTTTTGGCATGATAACTTAAATTATGTTACAAATCTGGGTGACTAGCTTTTATGAAAAAGGACATAAGAATTTGTATTCAAAGCAAAAATACGGATTGAATGACCTATATAGATTATCAATATTTGTTCAATGTTATAGCTAGTAGGTACTAAGTAGGAGTAATGAGGCCTTCAGCCTTTCCACTGTCGAACAATTGGCCAGTTTAATATTGGTTCCTAACCTTTCCTTTGTATTTTAACTACAGTTAAGTCGAACTTTTCAGAATATCGTATGTAGGATGGTATTTTGTGCCAGTGGCAAGTCACACACGGGGATCGTTCCACTTTGATTTGGTTAAAAAAATATGAATACACATCCAACAAATTCACACAAACTTTACAAAACTGAAAAGTTACCGGAATGTCAATACTCTAACTCTGGGACGCGGATCCGTTGGTCGCGCCGTGCATATCGGGCCTAAATGATGTAGGGAGGGCAGATTCTGCGATCGCGTCAAGCGGCCGGTTTATTGCCGAGTGCTGGGGACGGGGGTACCATGGTAACTCGATCCGGTGAGTGATCACACGGTGACTTTTACGTAATACTAAGTAGATATTGGTATTAGATTTTTATAGGTATGTATGTATACAGCTATTGGATTGGAATTTGGATGGATCACATGTCGATTAATTTGAGCACCAAAAGCATTAGGAATGTATAGCCTTGTTCATAGAATTGAAGGGAAAGCCGTGAATTGATTGTCCGAGACGTAGAGGTATATTGTGGATGTCGGTATCTAAATTCACTTTGATCTAGAGATAGGTATACTTATCTGATAGAAGCAAAGTATGTATCTATTTCCGTTGTTTTATTAAATCAGTATTTTTTTTTACTGTTTGTGTATACACAAAGACTGATATTTTTTATATTTATTAGGTGAAATAGCATTGTTTTCTACTCAGTGATTTTTCCGAGAGAGTCGTGTGCTTTGTTGGTATATAAGTACGTGTATAAATACTTAGTAGTAAAAATATCTTATTGTAGGTAAATTAACAATTTACAGTTCTTATTTTATTTATGGAATAAGTATTTTATTTGATCGACATCAAAGTCAAAGTCAAAGTCAAATCATTTATTGTAAATAGGCAATAAAATCGCACTTTTACAAGTCAAACACTTCAATCTAATAAACAAATTAATAAAATCATAAAAGAAAACAAACTATAATTAATTGATTAGGTATGGTTTGAGTTTGAAAAAGGATGTTTCCCTTTCAAGTGCAGGATTGAATCTCAGACAGGAAAAGGAAACTCCGTCAAAGAAAACATCACTTTAACAAGTAAATATATGACATTCGTTTTAATTAGGTAAGTACCTACCTATTTATGATATAAAACATTTAAAAAATAAACTCACGTCTAAGTTTAGCAGCGTTGTTATCGGAAACTCGCTGTAACCGGCCTACCAACATCCATACCTACCGACAATGAAACAGTATACTATATTACCTAAACCCCAAAATTACGTTAACGTAGGCTTTAATTGCGAAGCCTCCCCGCCCCGGCGCCGCCCACCAGGCCCCGCCTCCGGGGGCGCAGTCGCCAGTCTACTATGTAATTAATTCTATTCCGGGAATTTCCAGCCAGTTTGTTTTAGTGTTTCCTTGTGTGTGTATCGGGTGGGACTGTGTGTGTGTCGGAGAAAGTTCTAGAACAATGTGGATGGATATAATAATTATGTAAATCCATTAGCGGTTGCGAGATCGCGTGGCTTACGTTCAGCTGGATAGGTACCTAAGTATTATCTGTCGCTTGGGCTTTTAGATGAGACGATCCGGCGTTAATCTTTGCGGGATATAATATTACCAGTTTGTGCGAAACCCTTGCTTTGATCGAATGGCAAATGAATACTTAAAATAAGTCCTGTATTTAATAAAAAATATAACTTGTCTTTTTTCTACTGTGCATCGCTCTTCTTTCTTCCACGACTTGGTCAAACCGAACCGCTGACTTATCTATCCTAGCTAGCACGAATGCTGGTAGAATACTTAATCCGTTGACTAACAAAGCTGTTCTGCAGGTGTACGAGCTGGAGCGAAGGTTCAAGCAGCAGAAGTACCTGTCAGCACCTGAGAGGGAGCACCTAGCGTCGCTCATACATTTAACGCCTACACAAGTAAGTACTTCCTCTATTAATAGAGGGCTTCCACTTTTTTTTTAACTCAGCCCCGCGCTAGGATGTCTCCTGTGTCGTGGGTACCGTTTACAGACACATAATTTCACATTACACATAACAGCCAGACCAGAAACAAATATTTGTGGATCGCACAAATATTTGTTCCGGGCGGGAATCGAACCCGCGACACCAAGCGCAGCAGTCCGATTGCTCAGCCACTACGCCAACGCGTCGTCAAGACGCCAACTGCAAAATAAATAAAACATACTTTTTAAGACTTGTTCTTAGTTCGAGCACGTGTCAGTCATGTTGTTTAGCGTGTCGCGCGTTACGAGTGTGACAACATTAGGGCGTGGTGGCGCCGCCCGCGGCCGCTGTCTCCAACACAGTACCATAAATCAAGTCGTAATCGGTTTCATGGCCGCCCGCGGCCGCCGCCGCGATCATCCGGCGTCGCCCGGCCCGGCCCCTATCAATTACTGAACAAAACGCACCGATACACAGGAGTAGAGGGCGCGCGCGTCGCCGCAGGCTCCCTGCTCCGTGTCCTACCGAGATCCCACTTGTTATTTTATATGCTGGCAACATTAGATACCTACACGGTTAGCTCGTTAAGTTGGTATCTCGTTTCACGCGCCGACTACGTCACCAGTGGATCGGGGACTCCCTTTGATTCTCGAGAGCAGTTGCGAGGAATTTTTCCTTGTGTCGCTTTTTTTCTCGAGTGCTGTCTTCGAATTAGTGAATGCGAACTTTGATGTAGATTCGCTCATATTCTGTACGTACGTACACACACGAGTGGGACGCAAAGGAGAGCCATTATTAATATTTCTGTCAGTGGCACGCGATCCGTTTTCCCACATTCGCGCGCGCGTTCGAAATTCAAATCCTTCATAACAAAGACTCGATAATCTCGGCCGTGTCAATATAAATTTCATAAACTCTGTGTATAACCCCAACAAAGGGCCGCAAACATCCATGAATAATCTCCATTTTGAGGGTGTCAACACCATTTACGCGCACGGCGTTTGAATTCGCGCCAAAACAAACGTCAGAGTGTGTTGGCGGGAACAATGGCGGCGGAGTGACGCGCGTTAATTCGCCGATTATAATGCGGTGCATTGTCGTTGTATTAATTGGGTCTGCGTGTCGCCGGGCAAGGCATTGTGCCGCTGTCGACAGTCCAAGTGCAGGTTATTAGTGCTGACTGCTGGCTAATTGTATTGTAGGCAGAGTGTGGCTCTAATGGACAGGTAGGTATGGTTATCCGACCACAAACGCGTACAAAAATGTAGCAACATTTCGTCTACCAATATCGTTTGAGACGATAGCTCCAGGACAATAACTGATAGGGTAGGAAATTATACCAATGAAATCTAACAAAATAATAAACTGATAGAATCATCTCAAAAGGTCATAAAATAAAAAATGTGTAAAATAAGTGTAAGAGGTCGAGTTATGAAAAAGAAATGCTCTGTGAAACGCTTCACTAGCGTTGACATAAGCCGTGATTGTTGTCCACCCGCCGTGGAGTCTGCTGGACCTCACGCGCCCCTCGCCTGGCGCTGACACTGGAGGGACAGACTGGTGGCGCGAGCGCGTGCCGACGGAACCATCACCAGAATTACCGGAACTTATTGAATTACCGTCTCCCGTCCGTACCGTCGTATTAATCTGTGTGTATTTTTACACTGTATTTTTATTTGCTCTCAAAAATGCACGTTTATTAGCAAATCATTAGTTAGGTACATACCTATTTTTATAAATTTTGTGGGTGGGCTCTATAAACGAATTTTTTAACTAAGCGTCAATTTCAAAGTAGATGACTGGGTTGCCAGGTTATCGATTATTTACCGGATGAGTATATTTTTTAGTTACTCATGTATAAATTTGATGACCTACACGCTAGATTTAAATCGAGCTCTTAAATACTACGAGTGTACATTACCTCAAAAAAGCATTAACTAGCATTAACAAACCTTATTCCAATGGAGCTTTCAACGTGAATATCGTGCGTTTAATTTAAATTCCTCGTCCCGTTTAGAAACCAAAACGATGTACAGATCCTACGAAACAGAGTTAGCGCATTCCAAGCTTGCATATTCATAGCGCAGTTTAAACACGGGCCGCGCAATAAAGCAGAACTCCCGCCTTGATGGCCACAATATTATATTCCGCAGTATTTGACGTTCGGAGCAAACAGAGGGCTCGCGTTTCGTTATTTAACTTAAGTAAATTTCGATGTTCGCGACGCGCCGCCACTGTTGATACTGCCTGAGCTCCCCGGCGGCGCGCGGACTGCCCGTTTCCATTTTGCTCCGGCTCTGAATTCTTTTTTTTAATATTATTAATGGCCAGTTGTTTCGTTGCTTTCGAAAGGATTTTATTTTCAACTAGCTGTGCCCGCGACTTCGTCCGCGTGGAATAGTGATAAAATACACCTTTAAAATAAACCTTTCCTGGACTTCCACAAATCATTCAAGACCAAAACCAGCCAAATCGGTCCTGCCGTTCTCGAGTTTTAGCGAGACACACGAACAGCATTTGATTTTTATATATATAGAAGATAGAAGAAGAAGATATAGGTACTTATTTAGTAGCCACTTCTTGAAGTTTCTCGTTTTTGTAGGTTGTTACTTGTAGCTTTAAAATGAAGACAGACTTTGTTCGCCTAATTCAGATTCAAAACAAACATTATTTTTCATAAGTGGTAGGTATACCTAGATTAGGTAATAATAGGCTAATTAATGATCGATGGCAACTAGTAGGTACCTGTACAAACTAATTAATGACCCACGTAGCCGAGTAATATTCGATTACAAATATTATGGCCACCTACCTACTTAAAGAAATATGCCTCTGTGTTTGATTGAACACCGTGGGAGCTTCCGAAAAAAGTGATACAAACAATGCTTTGTTGTTATGAACTAAGTAGAAAAAAAAACAAAAGGTTGCCAGTGCAAGACAATCCTTCCACTCCCATTGTCTATGGGCACGCACTCCACGAGCGGATGCGGCACATGCGGGTCCTCCACATAATAAATGGGAGCAATAAGATAATGGTGGCCCATGATGAGGAACAATGACTGACTGCAGCTCGCCACTGGGCGGTAAGTGGTAAAATTGCAGTTCAGTTGACGTGATTTCAATTGGCAATCTCCAGAGGAAACAGTTGACGCTCAAAGCGAAGATACGAGTATACCAAAAATACATCAACTGTTTATTATCTACATGCAATAAGTACATGATTACCTTTAACATAAGTAAGTTCGTTCTACCTATTTGAATTTGTACGCTATCCTGAATGTTTAGTTGTAGCATAAATAAATTGATGACCGCATTGTACCTATTGCATTGGCCACATCAAAGTTGGAGCCCGCAAGGAATTGAAAAGCAATTTTCCTATTAAGCCATCATAATTATTTAAGCTAACCTAATATTCAAAGGGATCCACCCGCGGCGGCTCATCGTCTGAACCGGCCTATAATTTCCCAATAATTCCTCTTCACTTTTTCTAATCTTGTAATCTTCGTGGGATTTCAATACACTTTCTGTCAAAGGCTGGCCGAAACGAAATCGTCTGCCTTATTAGTATTATTCCAAATTAAAAAACGAATAATTGTTTATGGTATCATTGTACGAAATTCGAACGTCGGCATTAAACGAGACCGAAACGTCAAAACAATTTTAAAAACGAACGTCGTTGATTCGTTTCCTGCGCCGTGGTTGTGTAATAACCGCAAAAGTATTGCCATATTTTTGGTTGATTTCACGACTTATTATTTTGAAATAGTCGAGCAATTCGAAAGGGATTTATTTTTGTGAATGGAGCAGTTTTTGTTGTGTTTCATTGTGGAGGCGGATTAGCATTATCGGGGGCTAATGCACCTGACACGGCTCTTTGTGGCGCAGGTACGCGCATTTTGATAAAATGTTCAATTTCTATTGCCCACCTACCTACTCTACTAGGTGCCTACTACTCACTTTGCGGTGTTTGCATTCTATACATATTATTATTACTAGGTATAAAAATATATCGGTGTTTGCATTGTATAGATAGGTACTTAATATTACGATAAAAATGTATTTATTAGTTTCTATTTTTCTTATGTTATACTTACTATAAAAATTGTACTTTAAATAAGTACTTATACCTAACCTAAGACTAAAAATTAAGTAGGGTGTTATTATGTACTATACGTACCTACAGGTGCCTACCTATCTAGTAAGTTTGTGCCGTAGGTACCTTCCTACTTACAAATCACAACACCACCAACGCGTATATTATGATGCTAAAATACTTATATAAGTACGCGACATTTAATAGGTATTTATATACTAAAGCTTTAGCAAGCAAAGAACAACAATCCATTATTAAAACACTTTTCCGCGTCCATACAAATACGCTCATATTACTCATGGGCCACGTTATAAACCGGCTTCTGTTAACAAATATAATATTAATTTGATGAATTACTGTTTAAATATTTGATATTTGCATTTGCGTCTATAGGTACCTCACGGTCGACAGGCAGGGGTCGAGCGTAATGAACAACTTGAAATAATTTGTATTTAATAAAGATTATGATGGGATCGGCTTTTATACGCAAATGTTTAGTAACAAATAAATAATCTAGTCATGGGATGGTTGATTTGTTACCCAGGACAAAAACCAAGACTCAAGCATAGGTACACATTCATTACACTAATATTATTAGACAAAGACTATAATAATAATATAATTGACATTTTATTTTTTATCTGACGATACCTACATAATATACTTACGAAACTTACCCATACTTACCTACAACTAATGTTATCCCTTCCTAAGTTTTAACATCTATAACGAAAAGTTGATGTCCGGTACCATAATAATATTTCATTAATATAAAATCTAAATAATCAGAAAAAGTACAGCCATCCATCATCACCTGTAAAAACAAGCTTCCCGTATTCCACAAAATGTCGCATTCAATCACGTATCTACCCACCTTTCGGTAAATTATCGTAATCTGGCAACTTTGTGCATCCGTCAAAACGAACAATACAGCTACATTTGAAAATTTACTTTGATATAAAGTTCAAAATGGCAGCCCGTTACACTTTACTATCGTTACGTTTTTGCTTTAATATTTTTATAAGTTACTAAATAAATGAAGCGTATTGATCGGCTGTCAGGCCGACGGACGTGTGTTTACTCAGTGGTGCGTGGAATACAATGTCCAGATGATAATGTGCGACAGTCGGCCTTTGTTGAGCAAATCACGCGCGAGAACGACAAATCAGTGGCACGATGTCGTAATGTAGGTATTTACTTACCTACTTTCGTAATTTATCTCCAGTCTTTACTGTTACCTACTTACTTCAACTAACTTTTTAGCGTGTCACTTCTTTTCTACTCGTGTCGTAAATCCTACTCTAACGTGGTAGTCTGTGGTTGCTGGTCTAGCAAAATATACTTAATTAAAATGTTACTTATAATATTTATTCTGTACTCAAACTGATGCTACATTTGCCTCATAAATTCAATAATTTGCTCCACAAACAAGCATTAAAGCACCTCCAAAAACAAACATGCTGCGCCCAAGATGTAAATAGAAACTCATCGTTGGAAAAAATACTGTACCTACCAAATGAAGAGATCTAAACAAATATGAGAGGTGTCTGTATTTATAATAATTGTATCCGAATTTCCCAAGTCATCATTCCCAAGAAAGGAACACCTACGCGTGTGGATCATTATGTCAAAACATTCATGGAACTTAAAGCTTTATCTGAGAGGAACAAGGATCAAAATAATTACGACATCGTCTTGGGGTTATGTCTAGAGAAAAGGGCATTGGCGCCAAAATTTACATGTATTGTCAAGATGACAGCCGTCTGGGTGGTCATCATAATTATTATAATACAGCCTATAAATTATTAAGCGAAACCAGTCATATTAATTGATGATAATGAATAGTTTACTGAAAGAAATAATTTTATTGACGCGACGATTGAAAAGAAATTGGGCAGAAATTTGCGGTAGGTAAGCAAGAAAAGAGAAAGTAAAGAAAAAAAAAACAATCGCAGTGTCACGTAAATAGCATTTCCAGTAGCCAAGTGGAAGTGAGCGTAACGTACAGATATTAGAAAAACATCACGCGCAGTAGCTAAGTGGGTGTAAGGGCCTCGAGCACATAACACAAGGCCCTCGGGCGCGGACATTAATATACCCAAAATGTCTCATCACTCGACTGCGAGACGCAACCGACGTTTAGATGTAAAACAAACAAGTGGATGGCGCTCTCGGCGCGAGTGCGTGCTAGGAAACACCCAGCATTATGCACAAGGAGATTGAAAAGAAAGTACCTACTCCAACTGAGAGCGTCCAAGGCTCACCGGAGAGCAATAAGCGACGCCCGCCGACGGGGCCCGTTCATTAACTCTCACCTACTCCATAAATAAGCTAGCGTCGTTCCTGAGCGGACAAAGCGCGCTCCGTCCGCGTTCCCACAACGCTACACCTACAGAACAAACATCAAAAAAATAACAAATAAGACCTCCAATAAGCACTCTACGAGTGGACGACGTAGTAGCACGTAACAAATTTTGTTTTTTTAACGGTTCCGCCGCAGTATCCGATCAGACAAAATGGCGGATATTTACGGCGGGTTTTCATAACGGAACGACGCGCTCCGGCCGAGCCGAGAGGGAGCACACATCCATTTCAAAGAATAAACACGAGGAAGCGCTCTCGATGTATAAATAATAAATAAAGAGTATATTTTGCTGCGTTTCTCGCGTGCGTAGACAAAGGCAGCGCTCGGGGCAAACACGGCGTGTTTATTCTCTCGTCATTAAGGTGGAGTGTCGGGTGTGTCGCTCTAGCGCTAATTTCAGGGAGGTCGCCGATACAGCTGCGACGTGGAGGCCTGGAGGGTGTTGTTGACTTTGGAGATGCTGACGAAGGAATTAACGTTAGTCATTCGACAGGATACGAACATGGAATTTTAGTCAAGGGTCACAAGATTCTTCTAGAGAAATTAACTCAATCCGTGGTACTAACTTTAAATGAGAGGAGAGGAGGAGTGAAATTTAAGAATTACTGAGCCTATGAACAGCTTAATACCCCTTGCAAGATTATTAGATAAGTTTGACTGAAACCAACACTGGCAAATGAAACTTAAAAATGGTTGAATTTTATGCTACCGTTACAGTTCCTAGGGATGACCACGAAAGGTCTTCAATATTCTACACGACACTTTATGATACCTAATTTGTTACAGGTCAAAATATGGTTCCAAAACCACCGCTACAAGTGCAAGCGGCAGGCCAAGGAAAAGGCAATGGCTGAACAGAACCAACACAATCAGGTGAGTTGTAATTGCTAAAGAGTTCTAAAGACATCCAACAGCTGTTACACAGCAGACTGTCTTTACGTATAGTGTGTGCTGAAATATACTGTACTTAGTATGTAAATTATCATTGAATAAGCCGAATAAAGAGAAGAAGACGAATCTAAAAGAGATTAAGAGAATGATTAGCTAGGTAATCTAAGACTGGTAAAAGGCAACGCAGCTGGTGGTACTTGAGCCGGAGACTGAACCGGTTGAAGATACACAGTTACTTTCGGTTCTATAATACAGATTGTTATCCCAACAATATGATATCAAAAAAGTATATATCTTATACATTTAAGTACGAGAAACCTAGGTTCTATAAATTCAAGCCTTTCATTACCATTTTCGTGGCAAGCGAAATCGTGTCGAATTCAGCGTATTTTAATCAATCTCTATTATAAAATCGCTAATGAATAATGAATAGGGAAAGAACTGTGTGCGATAAAATCGTTGACGCGACATAATCCCCCCTGGCCTGATAGAGATCTATGGCAGTTTGTACGGGGTACCGTATTGATCCAGAGACAAATAAATTCTGCGATAATGAAACAAAGGAATGGCGCAATAGAACTCTATAAAAATATTCAAGGTGAAATTGGAATCCAAATTACGCGATCCCTCGGGTATCTTCTGGAACAGGATTTCAAGCAATAGTCCTCGAATGTTGCTAAGAACGAAAAATAGACTCACGCACATAATATGATGACTTATTATTTTAAGGCTCATGCACTACGCCTAATAAAACGTTTGTTAGTTAAGTACCTATCTACCTAGGTAGGTGGACATAGGTATGTCCATCTGCACGATAGACTATAGGACAAAAATGAAATAGAATCCTGAATACCATATCAAAATAACACTTCTATTTTGCACATTTAAATAAAAATGTAACCTGTTTGTCTCATATCATTATTGTGTGATGAACTTCTCAGTGGGCCCCCTAAAATGCGGGGCCCGCACCGCCACCTGGCAACCCCACGGCAATTAGAAGTGCATTTCCCGCGGAAATTGCGCGACGCGGGCGATTGTGCGTGCCGATCGTCGCGTCGATAAACTTATTGTCTGGCTTCCTTTCTCTCGGAAATATAATCAAGATGTTTTCTTACGGAGGATATTTTTATTGGGATTGTTTTGGGGATGATATAATAATATATTGAATGGCAGTCATCGTTTTTATTATAACTCCTACCTACTTTTATAATATATGGGCAGAATGTATTAGGCTAAAACCTAGGAGCATCTGGATTATTAGAGCTACTAACTAGGCTATAAATAGACTTAAAGACACTAGATATCACGTGTCGTTCTACAGTAGAGATAAGGGATACATTTTGTCTCTATCTCCAGTTATATTTCTAATAATACAAGACGATTTCTTGGATTCAATTTCCGTCTCATTATTTTGCCTAACAACAACACATACCCTCCACACGCCCAAGCCGAGTAACGCCGCGCGCATGTGTTGCCAGTATCCGGGAATTGGCTCAATTTACCCGGTGATGCGGGGGCGGGGTGACTTCTCGATTGTTAGCGCCCCCTGGCGGTAGGGCGCGGCACCCTCCGCGCCTTTATCATTGTTTTGTAACGTGTAATTTGCTTGTGCAACTTGTCAGACGTAATAAATTGAATCAGAGATTTGGGACGTGTCAAATGAGCAAGGAAGGGATATTTGAATTTGTATTTTGTCAGGTCAGGCAAGGACTCAAAGTGTTATAAATGATGTTAGATGATTGAATTAAATAATCATGTTATGAATGACGAACTACACCATCATCAAATTTGTCCTCTACTGCTGGGTATAGGCATATTATAGGCCCATTCGTTTTATACCAGTTTCTACGATCCCGTGTCAAATGCTTCCATGTTCGCACATTACTGATGTCGATACACATTTCACTGCCGAAGAACCAACATTTTTATTACCAAACCAAATGACAGTATACTTATTTATCCAAATTAATAGAAAGCTCAACTGCTTAACTTGTACTCTATAAAATCAGTAGAGGCTTTAATTTTTTACCAATTACGAGTCTTCAGCGACAGACACATCCAAGGTGTTTTCCTAACAGTGTATTTCCGTGCAGTCATCATCATCACCGCGGCGGGTGGCGGTGCCAGTCCTGGTGAAGGACGGTAAGCCGTGCGGCTCGGGCGAGTCCTCGTCCCCCGCGCACAGCCACTGCGCCACCCCCACCTCGGGGTACTCCACGCAGGGGGGCCAGGCCGCCTGCAGCAACCCCCTGGTCTCCTCCTACCGGCAGCCCGCCGCCTACCAGCAGCAGTGCTCAGGGTACCTACCGCTGCAGGGCAGGGCCTGGTAGAAGTTCCCACAGCTTTACCACGAGACCATGTTCAAGGAAGAGATGTATTTCGACTAGATCGATCAATATGTCGATTGAGTCTAGACAGACGGACTGCAGTCGAATTGTAATAAACTGCAGTTTCGACGGAGTCATGTAAACTACACAAAAATTGCAATATTATGCAGCTGTAATGTAATGCAGTTCAAATGTAGTCCGTCTATCAATGGGCGCGGTGTTTCTCTCTGGTTGATTTTGTTTTTTTTTTCATTCAACGCTGGCTGGTTTTTAAGGAAAATTAAATTAGACCGTGTAAATGTTGCCACAAATTTGTCACAATTTATGCAAGCAATATTAATACTAAATAATTATTTTCTTCATTTTATATTTTTAACACTAAATTGCACTGTCAATAAGGGCCATTTGTAGACTTACCAGTCAACCATTCATGGTGAAATGAAATAGTTTCATGCATGAATTAAAAAAAAAAAAAAAGTTTTTTTTCAGTGGGTACTTTTTTATGTATAAGTATATTTTTTACACTAAGCGCCTCCTCGACTCTTCCAAGAACATTGTCTAGGTAAAGCGTGCTGGGAACGCAGTACAAAAATATTGGACAATGTGACGTTTTAGCGAATAGTGCAAAAATGCAGTGGAATTTCAAGTGTTACGTGAGAAGTGGACTTGTAGTTTTAATCATAAGTTTTCACATTCGGGAGGAGGGTATCGTGTAAATACTTAGCGGTAGTGTTGTAGCTTATAGCTAAGCACGGACAAGGATTTGATTGGAGGGAAGTTCTGTGTTGTGTTCTTTTTCTTTATTTGGATCCTGGTTAGTACTGAACAGCGTTATATCAGCCATCGATGTTTTCTAAGGAAGTTATTGTTCAGTAAAAAGTTCTTGTATCTTATCTTGCTTTAAGCATACGACGTATAACTTTAAGCAATCCTAACTAGGTTCAATGAGTAAGTGTGCCAAATTTTACAACATGTAAGTAAGTACCTAGTATACTTAACACTTTATAAATCACTACATTTTTTACAATACTTCTTCAATTATTATTTTTTGGTGCTTATCATTTCTTTCAAATAAACTTATTTCAAAGATATTTCAACTTGAAAATTATTATAACTTTATAACTAAATAATTTAAATTATTAAATTGTAAATAATATGCAATTTAGTAGTAATTATTTGTTGTGTGAATAGTAAATAAATTTAATCGCAAGAGTCAGTGTTTTGAGTGTGTAGATACGTCGTGTAAATATTATAGTCGCTCTTGTAATTAGAAAAATTGGATAAAAAATATTTATAAAGAAAATGGCCGTTTAAATCGTATTGTCGCGGCTGATGGAGATAAATGTTTTAAAAACAAATAATTATGAACCTTTTTTTATAACTTATATTGTCTGAAATAGATCAATAATTACTGCATTTTAAAAATAAAATATCATTTTGGTTAAACCACTTTTTTGTGTGTGGCTATTATTGTATCGTGAAATCATTCGAAAATACATTGTTTATGTCATGACCATAACTTATTGCTACACTGAGAAGTTTCTAATAGCACCTATGCGTTTTGTATCATTTTTATTACCAATTTGTGTAACAACTTGCATGATGGGACTAAAATGTATGTACTTACTTAACGTTAATTATTATTGTTCATAGCATAATTTTAATATTAAATAAACCCTATTCAATGGCAGACTCATTTATCATCTTGCAACACCGTAAAACATGGCGGGGTTCTCCGCACATCGTGACAATGAATAGCAATAAGCTTTCTAGAATAATTACCAAGTTGTAATAAATGTTTTTTAAAATAATTTATATTATTATGTTTTGAGAAAGATAGATCGATGTAAGTGTAGGTATAGGGGAAGTTACGATCGTAATTATAAATAATAATAATTAATAACGTGAAGGAATTTGTAATTATATTGAGACGTGAGGTGTAATGAATTTCGATTTATAAAATTAATAAAAATTAATGAGTTTTATGAATGCATTTTATTTATTTCTACGATTCCTTATAAGTAGTACATAAACCAGATCTAAGCAGTTATTTGTGTAAGCACAATCACTTAATTCAGGAACTCAAATCACAACAATAATTCTTTCAGTCATCAAACCAAAAGCTCTTTCCGATCCCAAATAACTAAAATGTTATAAAACTTACTTACCTTGGTCCCCTCCGACCTTTCCATGCTTAACTCATTTTATTGTCTCCATATTCGCAGATTAAGCTATAATCTCTCATAACGGGTATAACAGTTTATTCCGCATGGCAACATCGACTTTGTCGAACGTCAGTCACGGCCCGCCAAAACGAAATAATAACATGGCGACTGGCTAAAGCGAAATAACCTAACTGTTAAACGTGACCGTTTGAAAACTCACTTTATCTGTGTCTGATAAGGTCTGTAGTCGCATACAACTAGTTTTAATGTTACATTCTTTCGTTCGTAGTATGTAATTTTGATAGAACAAAGGCGGGGAAGAGCGCACGTGCGCGGCATTACAGGGCACGCTAATAAAATGGCGGATTAGCCGAGGCGGGCGGACAGGTGAGGGCGGCGAAATTGAAAACTATTGGCCTCTTCAGCAGACAGCCATTTGATGCGCCGGCTTCGGGTTACAGGGATTTGTGTCAGTGTTGACGTAATGAGAAATTCTTTGAGGTCGCTGACATCGAGCCTGTTTAGGTAAGTACCTACGTAAGTTGTAATCACCTACTTAATTACTAAGTATAATTATATCGAGTATGCATCAATCTTTGCTAAAAGGAAAACTGCTTATTGCCATCTCTAATTTAACCATCAAATAGCTAGGTACCTATACTTAGTTAAGTAGGTAACTAATATTATCATAATTTGGACAATAACCCTGCTGCAGCTGGTCGATGGATGAGTGCCGTTGAGTTGAGACACAGAAAAAATAGTAGTTACGGTACCCTATTAACCTAACCCAACCTAACGACATATTATTATAACGTAGTGAGTAATGATTAAGTAGATTTATAATGTACCTACCTACCTACTTACGGTACTTAACTACTTACAAAAATATATTATGCCCCTTGTTGGAAGAAAGCGTTTGCAAATTTCATTAATTTTTAAGGAACAAATGCAAATTTCGGATCTAATAGAACTCACTTAATTAAAATTAGAGCTATTTCATCGCCCAGAGTAGGTACCTAGTCATAAATATGCAGATCTTCCTAAGAGTGATCGAAAGTGTATAAACGAATTCTTAACAAATACCTAGGTAAGTATGTAGGTAATAAGTGTTTCGTTAAGACACATAAACAAAAGCTCTAATAAAGCAAAAGCAACTTGGGGAATCATAAAACAATATACATCATGTACAAACAACATACATTCGACTATCAAAAACTACAAATTAAAAATGATGAAATCTCGAATCCGTCAACAATGGCCACAAAACTCAATGAGCACTTTATAGATCTAAGTAAAACACCTTCAATTAAAATAATTACACCTATACAACATTTAACACCACCAAACTGTAAATCAATTTTCCTAACTCCAGTGGATAGAACGGAAATAAAAAACATTGTGAAATGCTTAAAAAATAAGAAATCAACAGGTTATGATAGCATACCTATCCAAATAATTAAACAAAGCATTGAGTATATAGTCGATCCACTTGTCTTTATAATAAATTTAACTATATCAACTGGATGTTTTCCAAATGATTTAAAAAGGACTGTAATTAAGCCCCTACACAAAAAAGGTCCTAGAGACAATATCAATAATTATAGACCAATTGCACTTCTTTCAAACTTCTCAAAAATCTTTGAGAAAGTGATATTTAACAGGTTAATATCTTTTATAAACTCACACAATATTCTAAACAGCAATCAGTTTGGTTTTCAGAGGGGTAAGGACACATCTAAAGCTATCTTTAAAATGCTTAAAGAAGTTTGGGAAAACATAAATTTAAAAAAATCTGGAATAGCTTTATTTCTCGACTTGTCAAAGGCGTTTGACTGTGTGGTTCATACTAAACTATTGGCAAAATTAGAACACGTCGGAATACGAGGGCAGGCATTACAACTAGTAGAATCTTATTTACAACACAGAAATCAATCAACCATGCTAGAGTCATTCAACAAAAGCACAAAATCAGTAGAAAAAGTATATTCACATTTTAATAAAGTTGTCGTAGGTGTGCCCCAAGGCAGTATTCTTGGGCCACTACTATTTTTAATTTATGTAAATGATTTACCACTTATCACCAAGCATTTGTGTGTTATGTTTGCTGATGATGCAACTATTTACATGAATAAAGGAAACCTAAGTCTGAACGAATTTGAAAAAGAAATAAACAAATCTGTTGATGCCATTGTGAACTGGTTAGAGAACTTAAATTTAAATGTGAATGTTGATAAAACAAAATTAATAGAGTTTAAAAATTATAGACAAAAATCACTACCGTTAAATGTACTTATTAAAAAAACAAAAATTGAGATTGTTCAAGAAACCAATTTTCTTGGAGTAACTATAGACACACATTTAAATTGGAAAGCTCACATCTCCAAAGTTAACACAAAACTTTCTCAATACATATACGCTGTTTCAATATTACAAAAAGTATCCTCAAAAAAAATCGCTATAAACGCATATTATGGTTATGTTTATCCGCTTTTAAGCTATGGGATTATATTTTGGGGTAATTCAGTTGAGGTAGAAACTACTTTTCTACTGCAGAAAAGATGTCTAAGATGTATATTTAAACTACATAGTACTGAAACACTTCGTAATATTTTCAAGGATAATAACTTCCTTACACTTACTTGTATATACATCTACCAAATTTGTATATTTGTTGACAGCAATTATGGCTATTTTTTTGTAACAAAATCCAAACGATCAGAAATTCTAAGGGCCAAATACAAGCATAATATTTATATGCCGCAGGCCAATAACTCCTTGTATCATAAGAGCTCTTACTTTACAGCTATTAAAATTTATAACAATCTACCTTTAGAACTTAAAATGGAAAGAGGACCAGATTTCAACAAAAAGTTGAAATCTTGGTTACTTGTGCAAAGTTTTTATAACATAAAAGAATATTTTTCAAAGTAGACTTAAACTCCTAGATTCCTAATTATTTAAATTAATATGGTTTCCCTAAATTGTTTTGTTTTCCAATTTTATTTAGTCTTTAAGTAATTCATTATTGTACGCCCGAAATGGGCAAATTGTTGGAACTAACTGTATACCTACCTAATAACAACTTATGTACACAATTTTATACAATAAAAAATATTCTGATTCTGATTCTGATTCTGATTTCCCTTAGCTGGAAAACAAATATTCTTGTTCTAAACGCATCCGCAGTTACACCATAAATCTATTTCCCCAAGTTTCCCTATTCTTCACAATGTGCCTCCGATCTGTAAACAAATTTGTGAATATTATTCCCGTCGGGGTGTGGTGGAGCCATGAATACAACCCTTGCTGGGGTAGGCCGCCATTAGGGGCTTAAGATTTCCCATTCATGGGACAAGACCCGCAACTCGCAAGACGTCTTGGAAATACATGGGGCTGCCATGTAAATTGCATGTAATTGCTATAATTATGGGCTGGCTGAATGCAGCATTCGTTATTAGCATGGCAATCCTGGTGAAGTGAGCTTATGTACTTACCGATCTACTTACCTACGGGCGAAATACCTATTTACTGACTTCGCGGTTCTGACTGTAGCTATTATGGAGCCAAACTGTCCAACACCTTGTTCTATTAATTTCAAAACGCAAGAAGGTAGGTACCTACCTACCTAAGACAGTACGACGACGGGGTAAATTATTTACATATCCTACCTACCTAGTCTAGCTGTCTTCATATGGGCACTTTTTAATGTAAGTAGTATACCTACTCATCAGGGAAAATAGCGGGCGGTCATTATGGCATGGCAGAGGATTTCTTTCTATGCAGATGGGCGCAACTGTTATATAATCTGAATATCCCTAAAACATTGGCGGCAGAATTGCTGGTGAGAGCGCCGTGCCACCGAAGGTTGAGGACCGAGGGGCTGACTAATTAGAACAAAAAACGCGGGAAAACACAAGTACGCTTGACAGTGAGTCCAGAGACAAAGAGCGCCAACTTTTCCAACAAAAAGGTTTTATACTGCTCTTCCGGAGTCGCTGAAATATAACCTCTTTGCAGCGACATGTAAAGTTGACTTCCATTTTGGCAGCTATTACTGGCAGGAACATTCATTTTTTAAAATTCAGATTGTATAAAGCTGTATCAGCTTTCACGAGTCACTGTAAAGTGTTCTTTATTCCAAGGGTTGAAGGTGCCCGTAAAGCTTGATTGGCGAGAATTGAGGACGTTTTACCATGGAGCTCGGTTGCGTAGAGAAGCGCCACCGCGTCGATTGTCTCTGGCACGTTCGGGCAAAGAGGCCACAATCGATAGAGCACGGGCGTGCGTTGTAATGAATTTATTAGAGGACTAGTGTTTTGACGAGGTTTTGCACGTTTTTATTTTTAATCGAATTGAAAAGGATGGATTTACGGGGAGATATTCACTACTGATGTATTATTAGGCTTATTTGAAAGCTCACATACAGAATGATTTAAATTTCCGTGTTTACAGTCTATATAAGCGTGTAGATAAACATGAAGAATATGCCACATAGGTACCTAGTGGTCGGTCCTGGCCAGTCACGGTGGCAGACGAGGCTGGCGCAGGCCTGTCAGCGCACCTCGACGCCTCATTACCGCGCGTCTCGGCCGGATCGCCGACCACCGGGGCCAGAGGCGCTCGACAACGGTTCCGTATATTTATGTAGGTCATATTATATTATCTTGTGACGGTTTTCGGATTGGGTTGGTTACTTGTCCATTCTTTAATTTCACCTGCCATTCAAGTACAAACTTATTAGTTTAAGATGAGGTTTTTTTGTGCGCTTTGCTCCATCCACGAAGTTGACATTTAAGTACGTTCGCTTCAGTTATTTGTGCACTTGATTCTTCAAGTTTGTATTTCCGAAAGACCAACGATAACGCTCTATCCGATTTGTTCTGCGAGACATCATTCTCAATTATTGACAAAACTGGCATTGTAGTGAGTTTCACTCTTTACCTATATATATAATATAATTATTAGTGAACATGTTCCAACTTAGAGGTTTTCTCATCATTCTCGAGAACCCTGCATCTCACACCAACAGATGACTCAACAAATCGTACCTCTCCAACAAATACCTTTTGAGTTTTGGCGGGAATCCGATAGTGAGACGTTGTTGGTTTTGTATTATTAGCTCAAACTTGTGTTTCTTCGAGTGTCAATGTGTAATATTGGTGGAATATTAACCATTAAGTGTTCGTTAACGTGCACGAGTGTAGGCGAATGATATAAACTCAAAAAGCGTGTCATTTCGCATTTTTTCCAAAACTCCCAGGAAGTTTCAGTAAAGCATCCACTACTTTACTGAATCGTGACTGACGATGTAAATAATTGACTTGACTACTTGACCACGATTGCTATAACATTGCTGTGACTTTCTTAATGTGAAATTAATTAATACTTTTATAATAAAATACTTGACACTGGCTATATGCACAAACCATGCGAAGCCATAACTAAAACAAAAAAAAAAAAAAAATACCTTTTATTTTAATCCATTCTCGAGCGGCCGCGTATTATTTTGACAACCATTGACAGGTGGCGTTTATTATCTGTGCAAGTCAACTTTTTGCCTCGTTATAACAATTGATAGTTTTTTTTTGGTTTACCTACCCGCATTTTTTTGTTTATTTTAATGGCTCTAATTTAGTTTGACTATACCTACCTAAATATAGCAGTCATTTGAAATTTCTATTGGATTTGGTATCAGTTTGTTTAGTTGAAGAGTCCGTGCGTTGTGTTGGATATCTTGGATAGGTTGGATACCTATCTATGATAATATTATTTTTTAATTATTTAGACCGCACAAGAAAATTCCAAGAAGATCACAAAACGTACACCCTGAGCTCCGTATTAATAAATGAAACTCAATAGCGCTACCAAGTGCGCTACCAGCTAATCCACACTCAAAATGTAATCTGCATCTTGAGATCGTTGCTATTTAATAAATGGATATTGAGATGTAGCACTGGCTACTAGATACTGTCTTGTATGTGTCAATTGTGTCATAATCGGATAGCACTTAACCGCTGAGTGTCATTTATTAATTTGCCAGATATCATGTAAGTTTCTGTTCCTAATCTACAACTTAAGATGTATTTATTAAATAGAACTAAAGAGCAAGTGCACACTGAAGATAGCTCTCAGAGCTAAGTTTGATTTATTAATACGGACCTAAGTCTAAATAGAAACAGCGAGAATAAGTGAGATTATAGTTGATTTGTCTCAATGCATTTCATGTTTTAAACCAGCTGTCCTTTCATTCCAAGATTTTAAACACAGCAAGACTTTCATCCTCTCGAGCTAAAATGCCGCGCGATTTGACAGCTGGGTTTCGCGCGCTTTCTCATTTGGCGCGATTGTTGCCCGCTAATGGCGGTCCCAGAACAATGGGGAAATGCGCGAACACGGGCACAAAGGACATTCCCGTTTGATGTGGATGTGGATTGCTACTGTGATCTTTGCCGTTTGATTGTTGCAGGTACGGGCGCAATTGGATTCAGGAATGAAGAAAGGAAAAAAATTGTTACATTTTCTGCAGTCTTTTACAACGAAGCGGTGACAAAGGAAAAATGAAATTAATTTGATTCTGGCTGGTAACCTACCTTCAGCCAGTTCAGTACTTAGTAGGTAAGTTTTTGCTTCTTATACATGGCCTAAGAACCGTAGAACTGTCATATTAATGGAATTGCTGAATCTTGTGCTGCATACCTACGGCCATACGCTATAATATTAATAAGTAATAAGTATATTATGTACTTAGGTACAATTCTAGAAAAATTAACAAAAAATATTAAAAGTATAACATTATGAAGCATTTACCGTCTTACCTGGAATAAAATCATTAAGTAACTTTATTTGCTTCAAAAATTAAATGCTACCAAAATTAGCTACAGATGCGAAACTCTTGAAAAAACTTCATGTAGCATTAAAAAATAACATGCATTGAAAGGGTGCGTCGATTATAGCTCATTACATAAGCGCTCGATGCTGGCACCTTTCGATGCGCGATTGTGTGTAGTTTGTATGGAACTCTTTCAGGCGTTCAATGGAGACCACTCCAGTCGAGGGCAGGGGGGTGATTGCGAGACAATGGGCATTTCCAAAATACATAATAATGCGCTGCGTCAAATGACGCCGTTTTGTATTTGAGCTTAGAGATCCGTAGTAACGGTCGGAACGGAGAAAACTGGATGTAAACCACGAAAGCTTGGAGCCGCGCCAAAAGGTTCACCACGAACAGTGAATTCTTATTTTTTTTGTTTATTTCGCCTTTTGCCTTGACATGCCAATTGGAGGCCATTTTTCTTTAGGAATTGTCGTTTTGAATTTACGAATTGATTAGGTACTTAATCGTAATATAGGTAGGTACTAACTTACAACAGTTCGTCAAGAAAAAAGACTTCGCACTAACATAATTTTTTGTAGTTACTATAACATCTGAAGGAATCAGGATGAGCAATAGGTAATCACCATGTTCAAGGACTACGAGTACATGTAACGATTCGATCTATACATGGGCTAGCTGTAGGTATATAGCAGTGCTCTGTCCTTACTGCGAATCTGATAAGAAGATTTATAATATTGACTTATACTTAGGTACCTACAATAATTTATAATTCAATAGATAGTCACCCAAAAAAATGCCAACTTCGATTCGAATACATAGATCCATAAAAGTTATTAGGTACTGATGTTCTTAACAGGAGGCTTACCATGACATCATATTGCGATCCAATTGAGGACCTAAACATAATCGTTTCACTTTAAATAACAGTAATACATAGCTTTCGATATTATCATTTTGGTAGACGTCTATCCTGTTAGATTTAAAATCAACCTAAATCGAGCGTCAAGATGTCACAACAAGACGTCATGGTACGAATAAGTAGTAAAATGATTATGTTTAGGTCCTCAATTGGATCGCAATAAGAGGTCATGGTAAGCCCCCAGAACATGAACTCTAGGCGCCCATTCACATAGACAACAGCGATAGATAACTTCTAATAAGAATCCATAATATATCTAACAGAACCCATCGCCCAACACAGCAACATTTCTGCACCACGTGGACGGATTTTAGATTTTTTTGGGTCCGTGCTCAAGTGGAGTCCTCGAGCCGGCCGCTGCCGCGCAAATTATTAAAAGTAAAAAATATAATATGACACTCGAGCCGCGGTCGCCCGTAAACAACATGGCGGCTTAGTAACGGACAAATAGTCACGCGCTCATAGTAATTCTTTACTTACGTGATTAACAAATATGTATAGGATGCTTTATGTGACGAGATTCATTTATGTTATTAAATTCATTGTTAAATGAGAATTTTACCTCGATTTTCTAATAAACTTATCTACCTATGTCTCTAGGCTTGGGACTAGTTTTCTTTCTTAGATAATATTAAGTATGATAGGACCTATTTTACAAACGGTAAAATCGTATATATATTTGTTTTAAGTACCTACCTACGTCAGTCACGGTCATGGGCATTTCGGTACATTTCATTGAATGGGGCATACCTTCGTCATGCATAAAATTTCAAAACATATTAATAAAATTCACGTTAATTATTACTAAGTACCATGGAGCTGGGGGCATTGAGGCCATGCATTTGTATCTTTAATATAGTCATTAACAGTGTAATAGGCTTTCTTTATGAGATTAGCCTTAATAAAAGTTTTAAATCTTTGCATGGATAATTGATCAATTCCCTCTGGCAACTTATTATAAAAGCGTATACAGTTCCCTTGTTATTGTTTTTTGTAGTACCTACCTATCTGATAAGAGGTCATAATATTATAAACCTACCTATCATTAAAAATTAAGGATAACACTCAAGGTTCAGAAAGAATAATAAGTAATCATCATTCATGAAAATTAAATCATGACACCCAAATCAAACTAACAAAAAATCTAAACCGGTAGCTTTGAACAAAACGCATCCCATGAATTATCTCTCCCTACGATACCATCCAACCAACCGCATGACAAATGAATTAGTCAAAATAATACACAAAAAATGTTGCACAATGGCTTTCGAAACGAGTCGTGGGCGAAATTGTTACTAAAATGTAGCAACATCTGTCTAGAGGGGAGAAAACATTAATGTAAATGTCGTAACTACGTAACTGCGTTCAAACCAATATACATTCTATTTCCAAACAGTACAGCTCAATTTTGATACAACAACGTGAGGTGCTAAAGTTTTTTGTACTTCGAAAAGGTAGAGTTAACGCCATTACTGTCAAATTGCGGGCCAATCGACGTGAAGTAGCGCCGACCAATCAGCGCGACGCTCGGCGCGTGTTCCGAATGAAACATTTGGGGGGAAACTATAACAATTTGTAACTTTTTGTGGGCTCATCCGGAACTGTGATTAATTTCCTTTTGGGTACATAAATGAAGCGATCGGCGCGTGATTGCTGTTAGGGAGATAATAAGTAGCAACTGTACCAGCTGCCGGAACATTGTATGTTATTTTTAGAAATGACTGTTACCTACCGAACTACACAAGTATAAAAAAACAGTATACACTGAGTAAACACTGAGTACAAAAATAGTACCTACGTTTACCTTATCAGTTTGAATTTATAAACATCCCACCATCATCAGATTCAGGCGTACGACCTACCTGCCTAATGTAAGATGGCTCTTGCAGTTGCAGTCAGTTGTTTAACTGCCATTCAAAAATTGCAAAGAAATCATCCTTGAATGAGTCCATTGTAAATAACACATTGAAGGCATGCCCTCAGAAGACCAAGCACTTGACCTTCCACATCCGTCAATCATTTCTCATGCCGGCGTCACATTCCCATCAAATCGGGAATTGCTCATTCACACTCCGACGAGTCCACTCAAAGCTCCACTTATAAGTTCTCAAGACCACTATAAAGAAGTCAAATTCATCTGTCAAATGGAATTTGAATTTGGAACGGCGAGGTCTAGCTGCGCGCGCGCCGCGTGACGTCATTGAGCGTCACGCGAGCCCAGCGTGTTCGCCGGCGTCCCGCTGCTGCGCCCGCCTCTCGGAATCATTAGCACGGACGCGAGTGCAGGCTGACAAAAGTTTGTCTTTTGACACATTAGTTCACGGGGAAGTGAACATTCTAGATCTTGCCGTGTTTATGGGAAGTGAGCAGGGGCGCGGTTCGCGACTTTTTACACTTATCGCAGATTCACGGTTCACCTGCGGCATTGTGACGTGTGGGAACCGACGGTCAGCGTCGGGTGTCGGAGGTACTCGAGTGGAAGTCTAAGGGTGGTTGTTGGATCTCGTTACCACGATACCAAGTAACAATGTAGATTCTAATATTTCGATCTATCAAATAGAAAATGTGTTTAGATGTCGATAGTAATAATGTAACGTGATTGTTTTCCTTGAATTTTGATCAAGCCACGGATCTGTGGCGGTAGAAGTGTCTATACAGCCCTGTCTCTATGCTTCAAGTTCTTAGCGTACCTACCTACCTATTTGTCTGATTTACATCAGTATAAATTACAGCAACAGTAATTAGCATAAATATTAACTTTATAAAAAGATGGTCCATGGGGTCCAGTACCAAAAAACTTTTCAAAAATGTTTTTCCTCGGCTGGTCGACGCCACTGGTGACAAGAGGGCTGGCTCTTATCTCGCACAGATAATAGCAGCTATTCAGCGAGGTAATGCAGCCAGTGTTCTTGGTACCATGCCACATGGACACCCACTTTTTTAGATTTGTAAGGTTTAGATTTAGCTAGTTTTAGTTTGTTTTATTATTTTATGTATGTTAATTTGTTAGGTTTAATCTTGGGTATTAATTGGTATTCTGTGGTTTAGTTGAGTAGGTACCAAGGTATTAATAGTGAACTTCAATTTAATTTCATCACATCAGGCATCAGCAATGCATCTGCACCATTGTAACTTGTCAGAAAATGTTTAACATCGAACCCTTGCATCACAACAATAACAAAACCAAATTCAGCAGCGGACTTCCGAGCCCAATGAATTATTAACAGCCCATTTGAACCGCATAGTACCTGGACAAAAACTTCTTAAAAATCTCCGTTAAGTTTTACCTCATTCAGTTCTCAAGTGGCCTGAGTCCGCGGGCCCTAATTCTTTTCATGTTCAACCATTTTGCGCTCAACCTTCGATTGTGAAAAAAAAGAATAAAAAAAAAAACTATTGGTAGCGGACAAAACGCGCGCCACTCGAGACTGCTTTGACGGCCATATTGGAAAGCGTTTGACATGCACGTTACATGTTTTTAATTAACTTCTTGCATGTCATGTCAGATATTGGGCGAGTTGCCGATGGTCAAAAATAAAATGTTGAAAAAGACTTTACCTATATTTTACAACGTTAAATCTGGTTTGCGTACCTATAGAGTAGGTACCTACATGTGTTTATGGTGCGTAGATTTAGCTGGATAGGTCACGCATTTACATTTTTGTACTAACCATAGTATATTCCATACCTAGGTACCTGTCTACCTAATTTTTTACAGGAGGATTTAAATAAAATACAAAATGTGGCCAAATCATTTATTTAGAAGTACTTAGTAAATAATCTGATATCTTTACTAAGTAGGTAGGTAGGTATGTATTTTAGTATTTCATATAATTGAATCATTACGCATAAAATTATACACTTGTTATCGCTCTAAATAGTTTCGTTTCGGGTATTTTTTGTTACTATCAGCGTCATTTGCACCGAGATAATATTTTATTATCACGATATTATTTTCTTTTCATATTATTATGTTAGTTATTTAACGGATTGTACAATAATTTCAGTCGTCGAAGTGCAAATACTCCTTGGAAAAGCACGATGCGTCATTGAATAGTGAACAAATGCAGGATGAGAAGCGAGCGAGGAGTTGGACATTCCAATCCTACCCGCCATCACGTCAAAATACAATATCTCATTTCATAATATAATTATTTATCTAAGTTGGAATAACAACATTTTAAACAAATCAAACTTGTAACAGATTTACTAGTGTATCGTGTACCGCATAGGTACCTAAAAGAATAACGCAACCTTCAGCAGAGTAACCACACTTGAGTTACTTTCTTTACCTAGTTTTTTAACACCTTTTATTTGCTTATTTTTATTAAAAAAAACTCTTCGTTTATGTTTTTTTAACATCTCAATTGCCTATTGTTTCCAACATTGTTTTGTCCTGCTCCGTGCCACGAGACATTTTGTCCCAAATGCGGTCACTCTCACAATGTAGTGCTTCAGTCTATCCCTATGTCTATACAATGTGTCAGTACTATAATTAAGTTCTATCTAGCGCCAACCCCCCTGGTTCCTCTGGCTCGGATGCCTCTGGTTACCTTGATGTGAGGACCCCTGATTCCCAAACTTGTTCTGCTGATACGAGTTATACTTCTGGTGGCCTTGGCTCGAGCCGTCTTGACCTTCGTTACTGCCATACCCTCGACTGTCGGATCCTGAACTCGAGCTGTTATATCTGTTCTGGTACCCTCCCCCTCCGTAGCCTTGATTCTGTCTGTTCTGGTAGCCCTGCTGGTCGTACCCCTGCCTGTTCTGGCCGAACCTGTCGTTGTTCCCGTACCCTGACCGGTTGTACCCCTGGCTGCCGCCGAAGCGGTCGTTGCCGCCGCCCCCGTATCCCGAGCGGTTGCCCTGATAGCCTTGGTTGCCGTGACCCTGGTTACCTTGGTATTGTCCGTACCCGCCGCGTTTCGGTCCGAACGAATTACCTGTAACAACAAGATGTGGAGTTTAGAGGAATGGCTTTTAGATGAATTGCTGCTCGGTCTCGTTTAATGTTGGAATATCAGCTTTGTAACTCGACTCTACATTTCAGCAAGCCTATTCCAAATATCAATGAAAATATGGCTCAAATGCAACTGTAAGAGCCCCTTTTAACCACTACACACATCTCTTTGTGGGTCTTATATCTTAAACGCTTTTATATAAAAACGGAGGTATCCTCGCAGCGCTGAGCGTGCTCTCAGCACACAAAACGTCGTGTATTGCGACACTCGACGAGTTAAAACCGCTTGCAAATCGCGCCGCGGCCGCCACGCAGCCGCACCGTTCGTCGAGTGTTTAATCGCTCGCTTTGTGACGCTCTAAACTTGCCGACGTCGATCTAGGGCTCTGGAAGTGCTATCCAATAGTGATACTCTAGCTAGATACTATTGCGGCAAGGTTATAATAGATTTGTGGATTCAATTAATGTCATTCAATAGTTCAGTTACTGTTTTACTGGGCCTTGCACATAAATATAAAACTGAATTTCAATCAACACAGTTGACATGTTAATGTACACAAAACTGAATGACTTGTCAACGTCTATTCATCATCTATTGTCAACGATTAGTTAATTATTTTGTAATGAATAAGTAAAACAATATTTTAGTTATTAGCAAAAAGTTAACAATAGATTGTACTACAAGCCAATATTTTTTGCTGTATTATAATAATTTATCTCAGATTTAATTCCTACAAAAATAATCCAAGTCGTCGCACACAGAACCTGGAATTAAATTACTGAACAACCAAACACGGCACTAAACAAATAGCTTTACAAGAGTATGCATCTCTGCTTTACTTCTTTGTAAAAGTACACAGTTTAATCCCAGTTAAGCGGAGGTACATCAAGTTTGGGCTCTAAAGGGATTGCCGCAGCTCCGGGCATCGATACCTCGCGAGGGTGCCGGGTGTTTTGCGGATCTATTGTTTAAATGAAGTCTTCGTTAATCGTGAGCTTTGCAACGTCAAAGGTTTTGATTTTATTCTAATATCGATTTTAATAATCTTGTCCAAAATAATCATTAATAACTAAAATTGCAATTTCTTACATGTTTGTTTCATGGCATATAGACGCTTGGTTACACAATTCTTGTAAGTATGCGGTTTTATTTATTATTTTCATATAATTATATCTGTATGACGTTAAAGTGGCGTGAGACAACACACTGCATTACTCACAAAACATGTGACATAGAAAAAGAGTAGTGGCTGCATCGTAATTAAGGCAACCTGTATGAAATAGATAACGAGGCACACCATTAGGCGGCATTGTTTTACTGGCGCCCAACGTGGAACAGAACTGAAGTGATAATTGTTAGTTATGATTGTACAACATACTTAAATTATGTTATAGGTACAACAATTGCAATGTATTGTAGAAACAAGAGTAAAAGAGCGTACTGCTTAGCGAGGTTTATGATTAAATTTTTGGCGCCCAACGTGGGGTGTGATGTGAAGTTATTTTTCTTTTGTCAGTACTGCATGCTCATGACTAGTGATAATTGAAAGCATAAAATGCGTAATGAGACTTATTCTACTTGGCTTTGTTGCAGTGGCGCCCAAATTGGGTCCGAACATAACATGATAACATAATGGTCACATTATGTGAGATAATGCTTCACCTATCTGTGGAATAATTTATGCACGGGAGCAAATACCAGTTAAATGCGTAACGAGCACAGAATATGGTTGGGTGATTTTTATCACTGAAGTTGTCTGAAGTTACTAAGTATTTGTGTACGACGAAATTTCTAGACGGTGTAGATTTTTTAGTGTTCCCAGGCTTTTTTGCAATAAAAATAAATTCGGAACCTAACAAAAAATCGTTTTTAATTGCAAAAAAAAACTTAATTTACCAAGCGCAAGAATTTGAACTAAGGCCGAGGCGGAGTTAACGCCTCATACCTTATTTTAAACTGCCAAAAATTGTATGACGCGCTCTATTCATCCCGTCGCCTCTGCCAGAAGTCGAGGAAATAAAACGAGGAGAGGTGAGGCAGACATAATAGCCATCTAATGGGAGCGGCGACACATTGAAGCGGTGAAAGCACTCCCAAATTGCGAGGTGGGTGGCGAGGATAATTATACATATAGCTACCGACAGGTCTACGCGTGGGATTAATTATCATTTGAAGAAAGCTTCTAGGACCACACCAAAACGGTTCAGTTTCAGATTCAATTTTTCTGTATATACACAGAGTTATGAAATTCAATGTACTAGAATTGTTTTTTTACGGGAATTTGATTGTTGTTCATACTCTTAGTGCTTCTACTCTACTTTGGCTTTGTATCTCGTGTGAATGAGAAATATGACTTAAGGGATGGGGTAAAATTAATGTCGTTCTTGGATTGCATCTACTTGTTTCATACTAAACATTGCGTATTCTTACCTTGCATGCATAGAGTTTGCTGTAAAATAAAGATAACCCCAAAAGAGGATGCTTATTGCCAATCTATGAGAAACCACACCCCACATACTGTCCAGTTACTGTTTAGGACCAAGAACATTATCACCTACAGACATTATCCAGACTATAAGAACGGACACGCAACATCAGATGAAATAATATGAAACGTCATCGAACACAGTCGCATACCCATGTTTTTGTCTCAACCGATATGATACAATGATTCCGAATCTTCACACTGAACATTCGTCGCAGTATAAAATCAAGTTCCATCTATTGCGAAGTGCTCGATTCTGTCGACGTGTCCCCGGATTAATACGCCACAAAGAAACGTTCGCAAGCCAACAATCTCGAGAGGGATTAGTTTCCAGCATAATATGGAGGATTCTGAACATTGCTGTCGTTTTCAGAATACGTTTGAAGATTTCAAGTACTATCATACATTCATAACTAGGTAGAACTCTGATATTTTTTTGGAGAATTACAGAAGGACTTGCTTACAGAGTCAAACAAAACGAAATATAATATGAATAAGCTAAGTATAAGATGTATTACTTCTTTATAGTTTGTTTGAATAATATTAGCTCTTGAATAAAATCCGTTATGTGAATAAATTGTGGCAGGTATCTATTTTCTAGACAGTATTGTTTGACGATAAAGTCCTCTTACCGCTAAGTATGAATTGTAAGGGGCTGAAAGACTGAGATATATAATATTTACTAGATCTTTTGAAAGTTAACAATTTGGGAGAAAATGAAAATATATCATGAATTTTGTCCAATGTATTACATAATCGGGAAATACCCCTGCCTACACGACACACAAGTATCTCAACAAATCGATGTCACGCCACACGACACATCGCCTTCGTGTAGAATCGCAACTTTACCGTCGCGCCGGAGGCCGGGCCCTTGAGCACGCGCCGCCGGCTCCGCCTCTAATTATCGCAGGGCTCCGCTGGCGGCCCGTCGAGTGCCGACGCGCCTGACTCTGTCGCTTTTTATCTTGCAAATGTCAAAGGTGGGCAATAGTCCAAATGGAGGTCCTACTTTTGTGTTACTTTACTTCAATTTCACATGTTACCCTTGTTTTAATAAGTTACACATCTCTTCACACTGGGCATAATATAAGGCGTAAACAACTTCAATCAACTTGTATTATCAATGGCGGCTATCAATCAGTTTCCATTGAAATCGATTCCCACAATCAATCACAATAATTTGATTTAATAGATTTTCGTTTTACGGTTTTTGGGGAATTTGAATCCTCCTACTGGACACAGAACTGTGTATTGTGCACGTTAAACGCATGTCTGTTTTACAACCTATATAGTATTATGTATTTTATTATTTTAATAACTCCAGACAATAAATAATTAATCCCAAGCACGGCTCAAATCAATTTCTCATGACTTATATTTATACACACGTCAATCGCAAAATCAAATAAGCGTGTTCAATTAAAAAAACCCCGTAGTTTGGGGGCGTCCGCTTAATTGGGCCACGTGGCGCCCCTAGCTCGAAACCACCCAAGTTACAACACGTAACACAAATAAAATTAGACTTTATTCGGTCGCGATAAAGTGTATGATAGAGGAAAATAATTTCGTGCAACTTCATGCTTATCACTACCAAAATTTTACTACCAAAATGTGGAAAAATATATTGTATTCCGTTGTAATAGGGTCCGTGATAGCGGCAAAGATTATGTGCAAATCGATTTCAACGCAATTCTAAATAGAAATTAATTGGAATTCATGTCAAAGTGACTTTTTTGGTTGGAGATGGTAAGTCAAATATTCGCGATTGGTCTGGGGGCCCTCAGGTCACTTTATACCTGTTATGTTTTTTCTTTATTGTTTTGAGCATTTGTTACAAAATGCACAGCTTATATAATAATATGTTATTAGGTAGGTACTAATCTGTTAAATAAACACTGCTTTCGCAATCACTAAAAATTACTATCTACTTACCGGATCATTTCAAAATATGATTGAGAAACGGAATATTAGAAACCGAAATATTTCACTTTCTTTTAATCTTTATTGTACACAATAACATTTATTTACAGATACTTACATAGGATATAAATGAGTAGGTACAAAGGCGAGCTTAACCCTATAGGGTTTTCGAGTTTTCTTCCAGCAAACCCTTGAGGAAAGAGAATGAGTGGAGAGTGTACTGTGTAGGTACAGTGTACATGATTTTATTACTCATCTATACCTTTCATGCTGTAAGAATGAGGTGGTCAATTCTTACAAAACAATACTGAAAAAAAATAAAACATTTCTACAGAAAAAATAAAACAATGATATAAGACGTCCAATTCAATAGCGTCCCGACTCTAAAAGCTTTAAGGATTATAGGACATCTCAATCGGATTACAAAGATAAAAGGAAAATACTCTAAAATACGAATTAAAACACCTTCGCAGCCACCTGGTTAAAGGTTACAAAGTATTAAAAAAATGAAGTTAATAAAAAAAAAGAAACGCTTCCGACATTGTTGCCTAATCCTCTCACACCGGATAATAGGAAGCACTTGAGCCGATCGACCCGTTATTTAAAAAAAAACACCCCATTGTGTTGGCAACCCTCGATAATTATTATTTTCGTAGTTGGCGACACTGGCGCGGACAATGGCGTCCCCGCGCGCTTCCTGTTTGCTTTCGCGCGCTATTACACGTCAATGCCCCGCGGGACGATAGGCCAATTTGAATTTCGAATTCGGAATAATGGAACCCATTCAGCGACGGATATCGGGTGTAATTTTGTTTTTCTTTAATGTTTTCATGTGTCGGAAAGATATTGGGCCAGTGTTAGAGCGATGTGCACTTTGAGACGGTAATTACGCTTTTAAGTTAACAAAATATGCTTGCATTAGCCTCCTTTTTGTTGATAATCTCTTCAAAAGAAATGTTTTAGAAAACTATAACTAAAGGATCGAATTCCTTTCAATGTAGACCACATAACATACTGATTTACACAGAAATATCAATTAATGCTAATTAGCATCAAATTCTGTCCCATAAAATAAACAACTTCAAAGTCAAGACTTCGAGAACGGCAGAAAAATGAACGATTCCTTTGACATGGCAACTGGCAACAACATTATTAGTTCCATGGGGTTGTAATAAAAAAATTAAAGCAATCATAACAAGAATAAACCACAACGATCACAATTCAAAAACAATACAACCTCGACACGTCTAAAGTGACCCCACGAGTGTAGGTACCTACCCATCGCCTCAGGGCTACCAGTACTGCGGCAGTCTCAGGGTTACCCACAGATAAAGAAGGAGTAGGTAGATACTAGGAATTAACTTCGTCAAATTGTTTGAAAGCAAGCATGTTACATAAAATATGTAACTACTAATAAAATTTTTGTATTGATTCGAATCGTAATAACTAGCGATGACGCTCGTCAAAAGTGCAACTTCGATTAAGTACGCATCTCTATTCGTTTCACGGAATCGAATGATATCTAGCAAATTTCTATTATATATTTTTCAATAGCTTACACACATTACTGGACATTTATTTTAGTATCAATGATAAATAAATTGTGAACTCATCTATGCCAGCGGTATTCCGTCGACCGTCTTCACACAGCCACTGTGTTGTGAGCTTTACCCCCGATCAAGATGCATGATTAACATGACCCACCCACTCCCATGTTAGCTCGACAGCCTTGCTTGGTCTATTCCATTTAAATCCGTGGGTAGTACGCGGCCCTCGCAGGGTTGTCAGTACCACTCCCTCCAGCGATCTCTAATTACGCGCAGCCCTGACGAGAGGGGAACAAAGCGCCGAAAACAATAGTGTTGGCATCACGTGCGTATTCCTCGTTGTTCGATTAATTGGTGCTTATGAATCGTTGTTGTTGATTGTCGTTGTTTTGTGGTAGGAAGTGTTGTTTCGTTGTTCTAGTTTCCGAATGCGCGTAATGCCTTCGGGTCAGCGCTGATTAGCAGACAGCCGCTCGATAATTAGACTAGATTTCAGTTGCCTTACCGTGACGTCTTATTGCGATCCAATTGAGGACCTAAACTGAATCGTTTTACTACTTATTCGTACCGTGACGTCATGTTGTGACATCTTGACGCTCAATTTAAGTTGATTTTAAATCTAAAGGGGTGGACGGCTACCTAAATGATATCGAAAGCTATTATTTAAAGTGAAACGATTCTGTCCTCAATTGGATCTCAATAAGATGGCATGGTAAGTCCCCTGATATTTTATAGATAATTTTATCTACAGAAGTTTTTGGTTATATATTATTGATTAAGCGGTGAAAAAGCGGTGGAAAAAGCGGTGGTAGCCTAGTGGGTGAACGTCCGCCTTCGAAAACGGAGGTGGCGAGTTCAAATCCCAGTGCGAGCACATACCAACGTGTTTCTCGTTAAAAAAAAAACATATGTACGTAATTATCACTCGCTTTTCGGTGAAGGAAAACATCGTGAGGAAACCAACATGCCCGAGAATTATTTCGGAGGCATGTTATCCACCAACCCGGACTAGGCCCCCGTGGTGGATTATGGCCTAAACCTCCTCACGATAGTGAGGGGAGGCCTTTGCCCAGCAGTGGGACAGTTACAGGCTGAATTATATTATTATTATTATATTATTGATTAATAACCTAATTGAATATTAACCTTTATTGATTTATTACTAATATTATTATCTGTTATTGTTCAAATTTCATAAAACTTCTAACCTTCACAATAATTATCGCAAGTTCATCACAATCTGCAATATCGCATACCCTATATCCAAGTATCGTAAATACTATGCAATAAATATTTTACAAAAGGATTAAAAATCAAAAGTACGTAGATTTTTAAGCATCTAGATTTCCGACGTAACAGAAAATTGTCCTAAAAAATGCCTGCACCAAATTGAATCTGTTAATTCGACATCAATTAGATTTTCGTAATAAAGACCGATGCAAGGCATGGCAGCGGTCACGCGACTCGATTATACTTGCACAGCGCACGCGTTCGGTTGACGGAATATGACAGGCGGTGACGGGGGATGACGGGGGATGACGGGGGATGACGGGCGGTGACGGGCTTAACTTAATGATGGGGCAGTTAGCATTAGCGATGTTTGCTTTATTGCTTGTTTTTTTTTTTTGCAACAAATCAAGTGAGTTGTCAAACGAGAGCCAATTCTCGCGTTTCACCACTTCCCCTTGGGGTTCATGCCTGCTAGCTATTGAGCTGTAACCGCGTTATAGCATCGTAAGCATCGTTATCATCAACGTGGGAATCATTAACGTCATTAACGTCAGCAACATCAGCGTCGGCGTCATCAGTGTCAAAGTCAAAGTTTGGCGTCGTAAACACTGGTGTCGTCAGCGCAGGCGACGCGACGTCAGCGTCGACACCGTCGGCGTCATAAGACTTCAAAGTGTGGCTTCGTGAAAGTCGGCGTCGTCAGCATCGGCATCGGCAACTTAGATAAACTTCTATCAGACAAAAATAAAAAAATCTAGCAATGCACAAATTGTGCCAAGCCACAACATAAAAAAAACAAGGCGGCGCCACTAACCTCGCTGGTCTCGCTGCTCCGGCGGCGGGATGGAGGCGTAGCTGGCGGCGCGCGGCAGCTGGTGGCCCAGCATGCGGTGCCCGGCGCGCTCCAGCGTCGCCAGGGTGTTGGACCGGGTCATGCCTGAGGGATGACAAACATATGAGACACGTGAAGAAAGATGTTATCGGTCGATTTGATCGCAGCGTTGAGCAGCCGATAATATCGCAACGTTGTTATCAGACGATAAAATCGCTGCGTTAGTGTACGACGATAAAATCGCTGCGATATTTTAGAACGATAACATTGCAGCGTTTGTTTCAGACGATAATATCAATAACGCAGCGGTATTGTGCAATAACATCGCAGCGTTGTTTGCGGTCGATAATATCCCGTTATCAGAAGAACAAATCGCTACGATATTGTCGAATGATAATATCGCAGCGTTATAGTCGGTCAATATAAACGCAGTGCTTTTATAAGATGATACATTTTCAATTTATCTTTCAATCGATAATATCGCTGCGTTATTATCGGACGATAAAAGCACAGCGGTCTTAAGACTTATCAGAAGATTAAAACGCAGCGTTATCTGTCGATAATATCACTATTTATAAACTACATTATTTATTTCAATTAATTAACACGGTTATAAACCAATTACATTACCACAGTTCAAAGATAACAATATGTCTGAATAGTAATCACAATAAGCCAATATAATAGAATAGAATATTGTGATGTCCTCACCGATCTGCGGCCGGTAGTTCCTGTTCTCCTCGTGGCTGAGGTTCCCCGGCTTGAGCACGCGCGGCGGCTCCGCGGCCTCCTTGAGCCGCCGCGCCGGGAACACGAAGTCCTCCGGGTACTCCGGGTCCTGGAAGCTGACGCACACGGCCCGGTTGCCGAGCACCGGCTGGAGCCCTATCACCGGCGACGGCAGCTGGCTGGAACGGGGACGGCGATTAGGACACCATTACACCAGTAGTTCTCCCCCACCACTCCGGCCCGCGCCGCTCACCCGCCGACGCAGACGTTGTCGGCGCTGAGCATGACGTCACCGCGCACGCCCTCGCTGCGGAACGGGTAGCGCTGCCGGCGCTGCAGCAGCCCCCGCAGCTCCGCGCCCGCCGCCGCGTACAGCCCCGCCAGCGCCTCGTAGCTGCTGTTCCCGGGGGACACGTACAGCCGGTCGTTGCCCAGGATGTTGCGCTGGACTAAGGAACACGGGTACACGTTCGCTCGTGTCATCATATGCTTTTGTTTTCTCTCTAGAACAGGACTTCCAACCGGTGGGGCGTAGAGAGATCTTAGGGGGGGCATGAAGTCTTCGGATATTTTAATCCAATTACGTATCATTGTTTATTATTTAAAACTCTTGCACACAGATTTATTCGTGCCATCTAGTTCCAATCGGCCGAACTAGGTACTACGCTTTAACACTATTTTGTTGTATCACACACTTGAAATCAAATAAAACCATTCCTCAAAATACCTGTCAATGTCAATGGACAATGAACAAAACAGCGCTGAAGAAAAATATAGGGAGGCATGAAATTTGTTTATATAATTCGGGGTGGTGCCGTGCGAAAAAGGTTGGGAAACCCTGCTCTAGAATTTCCCCACAATCCACTATAAAGTATAGAAGAGTATACTCACTCTCAGCCTGCGTCAGATCGTCATAGTAAGGCTCCAGCGCTTTAAACAGGCGGTTCTCGTCTACGAACGGCAGGAGCGCGACTCCTTGCCACGCGAACTTCTTGCCGTTCAGGTCGATTTTGAAGTCAATAGGGTAGAAATCGATGATCGGAGAGAACTGTGGAAGAGCCGAAGAATATAACATTGAATTATTATTTTTTAATCAACCTTTGCCAGTGATATCGCATATTTATTGTTAATTTCGAATGCCTCCGTGAACCGATTTGCGGAATTCGATTGAGAAAGTTGACATTTTACTACTCACGTAGCCATAATCCTGGTCACGGCACCAAATCTTACACTTAATCTCTGCATAGCAACTACGTAGTTTATTGATTAAAGCATTTGTCTAGTGGTACGTATTACTTCTGTTCATATTTTTTTCATTTATATGCTATTAATAAGGGGTGTGTGGTTACCGGGTCGCTCATGAGCTTCGCCCAGGGCTGCGGCACGTGCTGCGAGCTGGCGGCAGGGAACACGCCCATCAGCTGCTGCAGGGGCTGGAACTGTGGACAGAGGAACACCATCATCAGCTCACTTCTTCGCCATATCCATTGGTATGGGGCAAGTCTAGCAATTTGACTACACTACTGACAACCCAACGGACTTTCAATAACTTAACCATTTCGAACCAAAACTAGAAATATGATACTAATGATACAGATGATGAAAAGACAGATGATGATGAAAAGTCGTGTGACATTAAACCCACCGGCTCCGTCCCCTTCTCGAACTTTGTGGACAGGCCGCTGATGTTGACGAAGTCGCTGGCGAAGGGCGCGTAGTGGTAGGGGAAGTACCACTTCCAAGAGGCGCAGCCCTGGTAGTAGTACCGGAGCACCCAGCACAGCCCGCGCACGTACTGCAGCGCCACGCGGTATCTAAACATGGAAACAAATAAAAAAATAAATCAAGTAATAAAGGGATCTAATCAAAAATATACAAACACATTTCAAATAAGCTACAAAGATGGACAAGGCAAAACCAATACTTAGACATTATAGATAAGTAGACGTGAGCTTATTCAGTCCAGTGATGCAGCGGATCCATCCAGTCCAGTGCTAGACCGTATTATATCATTCACAATATTTCAGCAAAAAAACAACGAAGCCGGTTCAATCTAGTATCGGAATGGATCACTCACTCGACTGTACCCATTTTACATTCAGAATACTGGAACCCGCTACTAGATTGAGCCCGCTATGTTGTTTTGTTGCTCACTCGAAAGGCTACATTCCAGTGCTGCTTCACATTATTCCAGTGGCAATCCAGCGCTGGATTCGATCTAGAATGCTACTGCAATCCAGGGATCCAGTTCAGTCCAGCGATCGTATCCAGCACTGAATAATGTGAATCTGTTACAAGTATGCTCCGCTCGGGCTCACCTGAACTCCATGTTTTCTCTGGCAACCTCAAACTTGCTCTCGTAGTATCTCTCCTTGAACCCCTCCTCCCAGAGCCGCACTTCGTCATGTTTGTCATCTTCGTCCTCGTTCTCGTCCAGCCCGGCGTCGTGGGCGCTCCGCTTGCGGCCGCGGCCTTGGTTCTCTTGCTACAGAAACAATACATTCATTAGAACAGGTTTTGATAGTTTGGAACTGTTATGGACGACCCACACGTATCGTGATATCCCATTGAATATCCCGTAAATCCTGTTGCTTGACGTTAGCCTTAACCGTAAGTGTAGCCACATAATTGGGATATATGGCATTGACATTGCCGTTGAATATCACGATTTTTTATGTTTACATGTTTTTTTAATTATGGTTTATTTTGGATTTGGCTGTTGACGATGAGGATACTGGATTTAGAACACGTCCGTCAGATTTCACTTTCGTCAGAAGCAGCCTTTTTAATAATTTTAGTTCAGTTTCGCCATGAATGACGAATGTGGAAATGCTCCAGCTATCAAAAACGCTCCCACATTATCGCCGAACAAAAACGCTCTAACATACTTGCCGAACAAAAACGCTCCAACATTATTGCCGAACAAAAAAGCACCAACATTATCGCCGAACAAAAGCGCTCAAACATTATCGCCGAACAAACACGATCCAACATTATCGCCGAACAAACACGATCCAACATTATCGCCGAACATAACGCTCCAACATTATTGCCGAACAAAAAAGCACCAACATTATCGCCGAACAAAAGCGCTCAAACATTATCGCCGAACAAACACGATCCAACATTATCGCCGAACAAAAACGCTCCAACATTATTGCCGAACAAAAAAGCACCAACATTATCGCCGAACAAAAACGCTCCGACATTATCGCCGAACAAAAACGCTCCAACATTATCACCGAACAAAAACGCTCCAACATTATCGCCGAACAAAAACGCTCCAACATTATCGCCGAACAAAAACGCTCCAACATTATCGCCGAACAAAAACGCTCCAACATTATTGCCGAACAAACACTGACTAATTTCTGACCTACACGGAAAATAGAAGTGATCCGACAAAAGTGGAATCTGACGGACGTACTCTAATTCCGATAGTGTGGCCTATCAATTAAGTTAAATTGTAACATGTTACCGCTGCAACGGCTTGCATCCCCGCGAGCCGAATGTTCGCCGCCTCGGCGCGAGCATTCGCCACTGTCTGAGCGCCTTGACCCACAGGCTGTAACCAAAAACATGTGTATAATATTACTGATAATTTTACACATTAGGTGGTCGTATTTTTTCAACTATACAGTACATCTATACTATACAGTTCGTCTACAATCTACATACTATGCAGTTTATCCAACTACAAAACAGGTGATCCATCCATCTACGTACCTACTATTATTACAGTTCATCCATGTACAATACAGTTCATCCGTCTACAATACAGTACACAACAGGTTGTCTAGTAGAGATGGTTTAAAGAGATAAGACCGCTCTTTTGTACATATGTGTTTACATTCACCTACATAGAGACCTAGGCCCATATGAATAAATCAAACTTAGCTCTGAGAGTCATCTTCAGTGTGCACTTGCTATTTTATTTAATAAATATATCTTAAGTTGGAGATTAGGAACCGAAACTTACATGATCACTGGCAAATTAATAAATGACACTCAGCAGTTAAGTGCTATCCGATTATGACACAATTGACACATACAAGACAGTATCTAGTAGCCAGTGCTACATCTCAAATCTCAATATCCATTTATTAAATAGCAACGATTTCAAGATGTAGATTATATTTTGAGTGTGGATCACCTGATATCGCACTAGGTAGCGCTATTGAGGTTCATTTATTAATATGGCCCCTAGAGTTGACCTGGTACTCACCATAGGCGCGAACGAAGTTTTCTCCAGGAGGCTGAAGTTGACCTTCTGCTGGCGCTTCTTGGCCTTGTCCCGCGCCTTGAAGTTCAGCTCGTTGGTGTGCCTCCGCTTGAAGATCTCGTCCTCCACGTGCCCCAGCTCCGTCATGATCACCTGCACGCGGTCCAGGTCCACGTCGCCGGAGTCCGTGATCCAGCCCTATGGAAATCCAGGTTTGTATGTGTGCATGTTTGTTGTTTATTTCAAGCGTGTTTTTACGGAACATTACACAAAAACAGTGCAACAAAACAAAGAGGCGTGTCTTTACACATTTGCCTATGCAAACGGTAGAAGATTTCGTTTGTCTATAAGCAAACAATTTTTTATGTTTCCCGCGGTGCGTGGTGAAGAGGGGGCTGGGTATGCAGATTGCAGGAGACAGCTTGTGTATGAAATCAAATGTATAATAATATGTGTAAGGTTTTTTGTGTAATGTTCTGTAAAAACAAACACAGGAAACCCGGCTTCAGTTGACAACGGCTGAATTGCTGTCCATGACTTTCCAACTTGAATTTAAACTAGCATGGTACAATAATATACTATGCCAGGTATGGCACTCTGAGTAAGATGATGACGTTGTCTCTATCTACGTCACCAACGTACGTGTGATACCATTTCATAACTCCTCAAAGTATGTTGATGACATAAAAACCATCTTGTCTGTAGTGTCATGGTGACGATTTAGTAATCTGTGGTGAGGGGCGACAGCTGTCTGAATGTAAAATCATTTATTGTAAATAGGCAATAAAATCGCACTTTTACAAGTCAAACACTTCAATCTGGTATGGGTGGGGGGGGGGGGGGGGTACCTTGGTCCGGTAGACGCACTTCTTGTAGAGCGTGACGAGGCGGTCGACGGCGCCCTCGCGGATCTCCAGGCTGGGCAGGTGCGGCAGGAAGTCGTTGCCGACGAAGAAGCACATGAACACCCAGTCGTCCAGCGCGCGCTCGAAGTCGTACGCGAACGGCAGGTTGGGCATCTGTCACCACACATATTATAGTTACACATGGGCATAGAATACCCATTAATGCTGTAGCGACACATTGCATATGCATTAATTTCTGCCGACTCTACAGAAAGTAATTCATGACGCGAGTTCGCGACATCAGTCGTCACCCCATAGGCACGGTTGTAGCTCGTCTTGTAATAGAGTAATTATTTATACTTGCCTATATTATACCTACACGTGTGGATGTAGTTGTGGAACGGACAATACATTATTACGGTGATTTATTGCTTTTCATTGAAGGTCACCCGATGAACCCCGTTAGGTATAACGTTTAATTGTGGCAGGTAAAGTGGTGACCCCGCGAATTTCGCAAATTTTATGGTGACGGCTCACATATTACTCATTTACAACCGTGCCTGTGCAAATTATAACATATTCGGACTATTAAGTGCAAACAGTGAACGGTTATAATTACCAATATGCTGCAAACGCCTCAGTACGGGCAAGCTCCGGCGCCCAGCGCTCAGGCGAAGGAAGAAGCGAGGACGGATATGGCTGCAATTACAGTGACGTCGCGAGTTCCAGAATTTTGGATCGACCAGCCTAGACTGTGGTTTCTCCAGGCAGAGGCTATTCTATCGCCTCAGAAAATGTCGGACGAGGTGAAATTTAACCTCGTCATAACGAAGCTCTCGAAGGAGGCCATACAGCAGGTAACCGACATACTGATGAAGCCGCCGGATACCAATAAGTATGAAGCGCTGAAGGAGCGATTATTGACCAGCTACGAGGAATCCGAGTCACGTCAGGTGCAAAAGCTGATTAGTGAAATGGAGTTGGGAGATCAGCGGCCGTCTCAGCTCCTGAGACGGATGAGGGATCTCGCCAGGAGCAAGATACCCGACGAGACTCTGAAGATCCTGTGGCAGAGCCATCTGCCTCCTGCCGTGCGCGGGATTATCGCTGTCACCGAGTCGAGCGAGTTGGACGTGCTTGCCAGGATCGCAGATAAGGTGATGGAGACCAGCTCGCCTGCAGGAGTTGCTGAGGTGAGGCTCGCCGGACCTTCTACTGGTAGGAACTCGGATGATTTGATAATCGCCGAGATACGCGAGTTAAGTAGAAGGATGGACAAATTTGAGAGTGGTTCTCGGCAATCTCGCTCGGCAAGACGCAGCCAGAGCAGAGGGAGAGCTGACCGTAGTTCGTCGAGAAGCTTAAGCAGAGGACCAGACTGGCAGTGTTTCTACCACTTCAGATATAAGGAGAGGGCGCACAGGTGCGTTCCTCCTTGCAGCTGGAAGAGTAAGGGAAACTAGCCGAGGTGCAGCCAGCGACGGTTGCCTGCACCAGCTCAGTGAGTAATAACCGTCTGTGCGTCACTGATCGATCTAGTGGACATAAATTCTTGGTCGACACGGGTGCGAACGTTTCTGTGCTTCCCGTGCGTAAGTCAACATGTAGTGATAAAAGTGCCGGTTATAAACTATATGCTGCGAACGGTACGGAAATTAGTACGTATGGTGTAAAGACATTAGTGTTGGACTTGAAAATGCGTAGACCGTATCGTTGGACATTTATATTAGCAGCAGTGAACCAGCCTATTTTGGGTGCAGACTTTTTAATCCACCATAAACTTTTAGTTGATTTATGTAACCGTAGATTAGTAGATCAAGTGACAAATTTGAATAGTGTAGGTTCTATTGTGTCGTGTACTCAGCCCACTTTGAGTACTGTGGATGATACTCATCCATATTTTAACCTTTTGTCTAAGTACCATGACTTAACGAAACCTGTTTCTTTTAGGGATATACCCAAGCATACAGTGTTTCACCACATAGAGACGACCGGGCCGCCCGTGCATGCACGCGCCCGCCCGCTGCCTCCCGACAGGTACAAGAAGGTTAGTGAGGAGTTTCGAATTATGCAGGAATTGGGAATATGTCAACCTTCGAAGAGTCCGTGGTCCAGTCCGTTGCATGTTGTTCCGAAAAAGAATGGAGAAATCCGTCCTTGTGGAGATTACAGGCAACTGAACGCGGTTACGAAGCCCGACAGATACCCGATACCCCGTTTACATGATTTTACTTATATCCTGTCAGGAAAGTGTATTTTTAGTAAAATCGACATAAACAGGGCGTACCATTGCATTCCTGTTGCTCCTGAAGATATTGAAAAGACAGCGATTATTACGCCGTTCGGATTATTCGAGTTTCCACGAATGTCATTCGGATTACGTAACGCAGCGCAATCTTTTCAACGCTTCATGAACAATACTGTGCTACAAGGTTTAGGCATCGAGCGAGCAGACGGAAGTTATGAACCTAGTTCGGATTTCATTTTCTGTTATATCGATGACGTCATCGTAGCGAGTAATTCTAAGTCTAGCCATGATCAACACTTAGAACTTTTGTTCAAACGGCTTAATGAATTTGGTATTACTATTAACTTAGCGAAATGTGCGTTTGGTCAGTCAAATATCGAATTTTTAGGACATGAGGTTACCGCCGAAGGTATTAGGCCGGCACTGGACAAAGTCAAAGCTATAATTGATTTTCCTAGGCCGGATACAGTGGCGGGTCTTAGGCGTTTCATAGGCATGGTGAATTTTTACCGACCACATATGCCCGATGCTATGACGTGCCAAACCGAGCTGTTGAAATATGTCGGTGGTGCGAAGAAGAACGATAAGACGCCAATTGTCTGGGATGATACGGCTAATGAAGCATTCTTGAAATGTAAGCAGAGCCTTCAAGATGCCGCGACTTTGACTTATCCCGTGCCAGGCATTCCCTTAGCTCTAATGTGTGACGCATCAAATACCTGTGTTGGAGGGGTTCTCCAGCAGGCTGTTGATGGTCGATGGAAGCCTTTAGGTTATTTTTCACGAAGACTAACTGACACACAGACTAAATATAGTACGTACGATCGCGAGTTATTAGCAATTTATCTAGGTATTATTCATTTTAGGAAGACGTTCGAGGGTAGAGCGCTTACCATCTACACGGATCATAAGCCTCTTACGTTTGCTTTTTCTAAATTGTCTAGTGACAAAGAGACGCCTCGTCGAACTAGACAACTTATGTACATTAGTGAATTTACCACTGATATTCGGTTCATTGTAGGTCATGACAATGTAGTTGCTGACTCGCTAAGCAGAATCGAGACAGTAACATGTCCGAGTAGCTTGGATTTTGCAGAAATTGCAGCCGCCCAATGTGCTGACGCCTACGTGACACATTGGCAGCGCGACGCGGTTAGCAACGTGAATATTAAGAAAGTTTATGTACCTAACATTTCGACACATATTTTTTGTGAAGTGTCGACAGATAATGTTAGACCGTATTTACCTGTTAAATTTCGCAAGGTAGCCTTTGACTCGGTACATAATTTAAGTCATCCAGGCATTAATACGACGCGTAAATTAGTTAGCCAGCGTTATTTCTGGCCAGGTATGAATAGAGAGGTAAGCAAATGGGCAAAAACCTGCGTTAATTGTCAAAAGGCAAAGGTGCAACGTCATACTGTATCCTTCTTAGGGCAATTCGAACGGGCAGGGCGTTTCGAGCACGTCCATACTGATATCGTTGGTCCTTTAACGGTTACAGCTGATGGGTATAGGTATTTACTTACCGTGATAGATCGTGCCACGCATTGGCCTGAAGCTTTCCCTCTGAAAGAAATAACCGCCGAAGCGGTAGCCAAAGCTATCTACGACGGTTGGTTTACTAGATTCGGTATTTGCAAATATTTAACGACAGACCAGGGTCGTCAATTTGAATGTACCTTATTTAGAGAATTGCTGAAAAGCATGGGCGTGCATAGGATTAGGAGCAGCCCATATCACCCGCAAAGCAATGGAGCGATCGAACGTTTCCATAGGTCTCTCAAGGTAGCTCTTAAAGCACGATTAGATTCTGCGTCATGGGTAGATGAGTTACCAACGGTATTATTGGGACTCAGAACCACGTTACGTAGCGATTCTAATCTTAGCGCCGCTGAATTAACATACGGTTGTACCTTGAGATTGCCAGGGGAATTGTTCGTGTCAGCGAGATCTGAGCCTTCAGATCCTCGTTCTCTAGTGCATGACTTACGAGATAGGATACGTAAGTTGAGATCCGTTCCAGTTAAACAACGGGATTCCAGGACCTTATTCATCCATCCGGATCTAAAGGCCTGCGAATATGTTTTCGTTAGGAACGATGCAGTACGTAAACCTTTGCAGACGCCGTACGATGGACCGTATCGGGTACTCAGTAGATACGACAAGGTGTATAAGGTGCAATTACCTAATAGACAACTTAGTGTATCTATTGACCGACTGAAACCGGCATACCTGCTTAATAATGAGCATACGGATTTATCCGAGGACGCTCATCGTAAGCAGGATGATGCAACGTCCAGCTACGCGCCGCCGGCGCCTGTCATTTCTAGTGGTGCTAATACTGACGCTACGGGTATTTTACGTAAGCAAACCCGGAGTGGTCGAATTATACGTCCACCACTACGATTTAATTTGTAATAAGATCATGTTTTGTTTGTAATTTGTACATTGTACAAATCGTTTTTGCATTTTTTATTTACATACTTACATAGATACTTAAAATATACCATACCTACCGTTTACATAATTACATTTATCTTTTATTCTTGTACAAGTATTTTTTTACAAAACTGTTATATTTTGTATTTAAAATAATATGTGTTATTAAAATGTGTGATGTTGTAATTATTAGTAGGCTGATGGCGATTTTGTTAATGTTTCGTAAGTATATTTACTTGTATGACTGTATCAGCAGAAATCAATTGAACATGCAGAATATTATGTTTTTCATTGTTCGTAGCAAATCTTTTCTGTTGAAGTCTAAGTTGTTTTGTTTGCAATTTATAATTATTATTGAGCAATTGTAATCTAGGTTACGACGATTTACCTGAAGTCATTTATTTTTGGTGTATGTACTTCGATGTAAATTATTACCTATAATACTATTTTTTTATTGTTTATTGGTTCGTTATTTAACCATACTTATTTTTTTCACCGATGTAATAGTGTATTATATTCTTATTCAATTTTTATTGTAGTTTGTAACTTAATCGTGCCTAGTTTGTTATTCAAGTAAATTAATTGTACCTAATTGTTATTGTTTAGACTTTTGTTTCGTGTTTTACATTTTACGAGTTGATTTGACACTTTGTTTTGATTGTAAAGATAGTCGGAATTATAACTAGCTTTATTTACAAGTGTCGTGTATCCATGTTTGCATTGTAAAGATTTAGGTCGATGACCGAACGCGAACATTGACACTACTGAAGATCGCATTACAGCCCTATCAGCAGTGCGCTCGCGTACGATATCTTATGTATGAATAGCAATAACTTGTAATAATTAAGTACCGATTTTGAATTATATAAATTTTTTTATTACCTTTTTTTTCAAAAAGGGGGTGGTTGATGTAGCGACACATTGCATATGCATTAATTTCTGCCGACTCTACAGAAAGTAATTCATGACGCGAGTTCGCGACATCAGTCGTCACCCCATAGGCACGGTTGTAGCTCGTCTTGTAATAGAGTAATTATTTATACTTGCCTATATTATACCTATACGTGTGGATGTAGTTGTGGAACGGACAATACATTATTACGGTGATTTATTGCTTTTCATTGAAGGTCACCCGATGAACCCCGTTAGGTATAACGTTTAATTGAGGCAGGTAAAATGCCATAGGTAGAAGAAGGGATACTCTCTATTTTTAAACTAAAGCGCAGCAGTAACTCCTTGTACGAGTTTTTACTAGCTCAACATAGTACGCGTCAACTAGCGCTTTTGTACGAAGATCTTGCACAGCGCCCCTACCGGCCAGTTTAGGAACGAAAAATCTTCATACAAAGAGCTAGTTGACGCGTACTATGTCGAGCTAGTAAAAACTCATGCTCAGGACACAGATCGGGAGTTTGTAAAAGTCCCTAACAGCCGAAATTAATATTGTATCTCCTATCCAAGATTGAAATCTATCTTGGATTGCTACCTATCGTTCGATCGTTTTCCAATGTGCGTGCCTTTAAAACCGATCCACGGATCGGTTATTGGCACGTTTGACCCTAAAAATGGATTGTGATATCAATCCTAGATAGCAAAATTTGGATTGGATTGATTATTAATTTCGACCGTAAAACAATAACGTTAGTGCTAATACCTGCAGTTCCTTCTCGAGGTACTCCCTCAGCACGGAGAGGCGCACGAATATGAAGCTGTCCTGGTTCCCGAAGGCAGGGTCGGAGCGAGACAGCGCCACGTCGGGCGTGGTGCCCGTGCACTCCTTCATCTCGTGCCCTGCGGACACACATTTATTGATAGAAACCAAGACACTGCTATATTATAATCCATGTTCAAAATGCCTTATGGAACGAAACAAAATAGTTGATAGAAACTGGCGTTACTTAGCAGCAATCTATATTCAAAATGAAAAAGGAAAAATATACCGTCAAAATTCTGCAAGTAAAATGAAAAATAGGAAAAATAATAGAAGGCGTAATCCTGCCACAGGAGTGATAAATGAATCGGGCAACTGGCAGCACCGCAGTCCTAGTTTCGAAGCGATCCAGTCGCCTGTCTCCTCGACGATGGGATGTGTGCGAGGCTCGAACCCACTGAAAACCCCCGTAAGCAGTTTTCCGCCAACGTAAGGCAACATGGGTTTGCACTAACACACACTATCCCGGAAATGTTTTCCCGGAAAATACGTTAATCTTATGCTATGAAAACCCCCACTTAAAATGTAGAAAATCCTGGTCTAGGTAGTAACTCCTTTAGCTAGGTCCTTTAAGTAGGCTCCTTTTCCTAGCTTTAGTTAGGTAGCTTTTAGGTGAGATCAGGGTGAGATCCATGCTCAACAGTGAGCGGACACGACTTGTGGTACATACCCAGCTGTCCGCAGACGTCGCAGGGGCGCGGCTTGTTCGGCTTGAACTCCTCGCGGATGATGGTGAAGTTGGGCTCGTGCGTGGCCAGCCCCAGCATGATGAGGTCGGCGTCGGCGCCGCACAGCACGTGCTGCGTGTTGGGGTCGTGGTCGGGCTGGGCTGCAGGCCACACAGGGGATAACGGTTGGCAGACTGATTCTAATGACCAGCTATGATAGGGGCAACTGAAGCCACCATTAGGGAGGTCACTCACGGCTACTTTTAGTAGTGATAGTCGCAATAAGGCCGCGATATAGTCGTGGTGCTGCATCGTAACAGTCTTGCACTGTAGTGAAGCGGTTCTCCCAGCTCTTTATTTACTCGAATCGCCCGCAACAGTGGTGCGTTTGCATCGATGTAGTCGGTACTGTATCGCTACTAAAAGTAGCTGTGTGCAACCTCTCTTACAAAGTTTAATGATTGATGTCTGTCAGTGTTACTATGCTGATTGTTAGTCAAGATATATACTTACACCAAAAAGGTACTCAATTATTTTAACTACAGCCTGCTGCGGTTCAAACAATCACCCATAGGTAGTTAAACAACTCTATAGACATAAAAACACAGAAATGAGAAATAGATCACTGTGCATCTTTGACTTTGATAGTGGGCAGTCTCAAAACTTAAAGCCATCTGTTCGAGACATCCTTTCGATCACATAGACAGCCCAAATAGGGCTTTCTTACCCCGTTGCCTCCTGATGTAGTCCATGATCTTGTGTTCACCTTCACCGGGCACGTTGGCATCTGACAGGATCACCTTGATGCCCTTCCATCCCGGGTCGCTGTTCAGTCTGCAGACACAATCCTGATCTCACAATACCATAGAAGGTTTATAAACTGGATCATTGCAAGATACAACATTATGAGCATTTTGGGCAGGTGAGGTTTTTACCATCTAGGAAGTTATCTGTTTGACTTAAGTTTAATCATTAATAACAATAATAATTAATAATTAATTAACTGAGGAGTACATATTCTACAGTTTTAGTAAAGATCAGATACAAGATAGAAGCCCCAGCAAGTGCCAATAAATCAATGCATAAAGTTCAAAAATGTCTGAAGTTGCATCTCAAAAGCATAATTCACCGAGTTCACAAAGTTCACTTTGTAAGGTGTAACAGTAAATAATTGTGGTTAAATCCTCTATCACACACCTGTCATGAATATAATAATGCAGACACTTGCTCAGGCGATCCATAAAGGGGGTTCCTGGTGTGATGCAGTTGGAGTCAAAGTGTGCTTCCTTAGGCCTTTCTGGGGGCAGGTAAGCTCCTTTGACTTGGAGCTCGGAGCGAATGCGAGCCACCTCTTCAATCTTTTCCTGGGTTTCCTTGGAGGCGCGGAAACGGCGAGAGCGCTGCTGGTTCATTTTAGCTCTGGGGGCCTGCAAGGAGATATTTGAACCGTTCTATTGACATTCAGCCATCGTAAATAAACATTTTGGATCTTGTAAAATATTTTTTTTTGTTGGCAATTGTGTGTAACGAAGTTCGTCGCCAGACATGTAAGTTGAGCTACATTGTCATGTGGATCAATTTAATGCTGCTTACTATACTTAATAAACTAAGTTAAACTCACCACTCCATCAATGGCCATATACAGCACCTTCCTCGGCCTCACAATACGGAACAACCTGTCGATGCACTCGAAGATGGCAACCATCATCTCATCCTCGTCCTTGGGGGGCGGCTTGTCCTCCGGATGTGTGCACGGGTGGATGATGCCATTCATGTCCAGGTATAGGTTGTCAAACTCTACATTGTTAGGGTTGGGGAGGGAGGAGTCCGCGTACACCAGCTGGCCATCTACATCCACCGGCTGGAAGTTTAAAAGTTTGGACACATGAGGTAAAGTTGTTACTTATGTTATTTTCTAACGTTAATTTTAGTTAGGTACAGACTGCAAATGTTTTTGTTGTGATAGGTGGGCCTAAGGCTACACCTGAAAAAAGATACATATAGCGCAGACAGCTTTGAATCTACAAGTTCACGTCTATAGTCTTTTGAGCTAGAGAGTGAATACAAAATATCGATATGCGTTCAAGACATACTAATTTTCGATCGCAATTTTCGTGTTTATGTCTTTCTGATACTTAATGAAGGAGAACCTTCAAAGGTAACCTAAGGTAGCCTATGACAAAGAATATCATAAAAACAGCTATAAAAGGCTAAAACACTAATCACAACTAAAGTTTACAGAGTAACAGTAAATTGTAGGTTATGACTACGAACCCTCTGTTCAACGCATTCAACAATGACGCTTGGGTACTTGCGGCTGAGCCAGCGGAAGAACGCTGGTACTCCCATCTTGGGAGACTTGAGCACGAATCCTAAACAGGGTTTTTAGTGAAAGAAATGTTTAAATTTTGTCACGTATTCAACACAAACAAATCGACGCAGATGCCATTTTAAAAGAGTGAAAGAGAAAGAGAAAACAATTGAAAACATATAGGGAAGAGTGGAAGAGACAGCTAAATGGTTTGTGTCAGCTGTCAATGTATTTTTATAAGTCAATGTCACTTTATCCGTCACTTTTTACCGTCAATATGTGTTTTAAAGTTTGGATTCTTAAGGTTTGTGCATTTAGCCAGTGTCAAGTAGAAAATATTTCAAGTTTTACATACTACAGTAATAGGTATATTTTCACACTATGAAAGTATAGTATAAAGCATAGTATCAATCCTGGGAGTTTTGATAGTATGCTTACCTAGGAGCATTGAAAAAAAAATGCGAAATGGTGTTTTCTTTTATAGATAGGTTTATATTGATACATAAGAAAACGAGGAAAACCATGGATATATGGTTTTAATATAATAAAATTTGTAGTATGAGTGACAATTATTATTGACAGTTTGTCATCTCAGATGCTTTTTAATACAATGATAATAGAGAAGGTTGAATAGTTGCAAAGAGTTTGCAACACCACATTCACCCGTCCGTCAGAGTTCGTAGTCTTGAAAACGAACTGGGGCTCTTCTCTCTCTTGAGGAGCGTCGAGGTGCTGCTGTGGCTTCTTGCTGATCAACATTATCAACATCATGATTATTAGCTGGCATTTCCGATTCACCCTCGGCATCTTCAAAGTGATCTTCGGATTCGGATTGATCACTGTCTGGTGGTGGAAGAGGTGCTAGTTGTCTGTTTGATATGGTCGTCTCACGGCCATCCGATAGTCTTACATATGAGTATGATGGATTAGCCTCTAGAAGTTCAACTTCTTCCACCTCCGAATCGTATTTTGATCGTCTTGGATTGCTCCGCATTAGTATAGGACCCTGCTCTAATAGCCACGTTGGTAGCGACTCTCCATTTGCTGTCCGACAAGGATGATTAAAAAATCTTTCATGAGGTGTGGCGTTAGTAGTCGTACATAACAATGAACGTATGGAGTGGAGGGCTTGTGATAAGAGTTGCTCCCAGCAAGTGACGTCAAGATCCTTAGATTTCAGACATAGCTTAACTGTTTTCCATAAGGTACCATTGAGGCGTTCTACTTGTCCATTTCCTTGTGGGTTATATGGTGTAGTCCGACTACATGCAACTCCATTTGAAATTAGATAGTTTCGTAATTCATGAGACATGAAAGCAGCTCCACGATCAGAATGTATATACTGTGGAGCACCATAGGTGTAGAATAAATCTTTTAAGCACTTTATAACGGTGGCAGCAGAGAGATCCTTGCAAGGATAAGCAAACGGGAATCTTGAATACTCATCTATTATAGTCAAAATATAGCGATTTTGAGTATTGGTAGGTAGAGGGCCTTTGAAATCAATATTGAGTCTCTCAAATGGTGCAGTTGCTTTTATAAGAGTTCCCTGCTTCTTAGCAAATCTAGGTTTGATTTCTGCACAAATACGACATCCTGATGTCATTTTCTTGATATCATCTATAGTGTAAGGAAGATTTTTCGAACGTACCCAGTGTGTCATTCGCACGATACCGGGATGACCCATAGTATTGTGTAACTCCTTCAGTCTATTCGTAGTCATGTTAGAGCATACACGAGAGAGAGCATCGGCGGCCACATTTTCTTTTCCCGGTCGATAGATTATATCATATTTGTAATTTGATAGTTCAAGACGCCATCTTTCAATCTTTTCATTTTTAATCTTGCTTGTATGAGATTGATTGAACATAAATGAGACAGATCGTTGGTCAGTTATCAGCATAAAATGTCTTCCAATAAGGTAGTGTCGCCATTTTCTTAATGATTCAACAATAGCATAAGCTTCTTTTTCAATAGAGGAATGACCGCGTTCGGAGTCATTCAGTGAGCGAGAGAAGAAAGCTACTGGGCGGCTGTTCTGAGAAAGTGAAGCCGCAACAGAGTGCTCTGAAGCATCAGTTTCCACAGTGAATGTCTCGTTTGGATTAATGACAGTTAGGGCAGACTTCTTTATATCAGCCTTTAGGTTTTGAAAACAATCAATTTCGGTCTCTTTCAAGGGAAATTCACTGACCGTTGTTAGAGGATTGATCTTTTCTGAGAAATTTCTTATCCATTTTGAATAATGGGCGAACATGCCGAGAGCCCGTTTAAGCGCTTGTGTATCATTTGGAATTGGCAAATTCATAAGAGGACTGAGACGTTCTTTGTCTGGCCGAATTGAATTGTTTTCAATGCTATAGCCTAGTAATTTTATAGACTCTTGTCCGTAAACGCACTTATCTTTATTTAGAGTAAGATTATACTTGGCCACAGCCTCTCTAAATCGTTTCAAATTGTGATCATGATCTTCTTTTGTCTTACCACATACTGTGACGTCATCGAGATATGCGTACGTGCTCGTTAATTTTTCTTTAGAGATGACATTGTGTAAAGATTTTGAAAAGCAGCAACTCCATTGGTTACGCCAAATGGTATGCGTGTAAACTGATACAAATTGCCACATGCTTCAAAAGCCGTATACTTTTTTTCATTCTGCAATATAGGCACTTGATGGTAAGCGCTTAGGAGATCAATTTGGCTAAAGAAGTTATGTTCTGCTACTTTTGCTACAATTGATTCAATGTTAGGTAAAGGATATGCATCCAGTTCGGTAAATCTGTTGATCGTTAAAGAGTAATCAACAACAAGACGTTTGCGATGCGTCGTACCTCCAGTGACTAAGACTTGAGCTCGCCAAGGTGAATTGCTGGGTTCGATAACACGATCCTTCAAGAGTTTGCTTATTTCTTCTTTGATGAATTGATTATCAGCTTCGGAATGCTTTCTTGATTTGATGGCGATTGGCTTTACTTTAGCTGATAAATTGGTGAAGAGTGAAACTGGAGGCAATGCAGCTTCCATAACATTGCAGATCTTAAGTGGTTTTTCAGGACCACCGAATTTAATTTCAATTGACGAGTGGTCGCTTAAAATATCATGCCCAATAATGACATCGGCACAAAGGTCTTCTAGAATGTATAGGTGCTTTTGATTATAAGTGTGCTCGTTTAGTTGAATAGTTGCTTTGCAAAAGCCATCAACGAGTGATGTTCTCTTCTTTGAGGCCAATGTTACTGTTTCTTTCCAAGGACGACATTTTAAGTTTAGAAGTTGAGCGAAGTTTTTGTCGATAAAACTTGTAGAACTTCCACTGTCAATTAAAGCATCTGCTTTACAGTTATTTATAGTGATAGGAACTGTACTTTTACGTAAACTAGCTGGAGACGCAGCTGAAATTGCTAATAAATCTAGTTCTCTTGATTCCGTCACGGCGTTATTAGTAGTTTTACTTTCAACTTTTCCACTTCTACACACTTTTGAAAAATGGCCTTTCTTTTCGCAGTTTTGACAAGTAGCGTGGAAAGCTGGGCATTTTATCCTTTGGTGTACATTCCCACCACAGAAGAAGCAGCGTCTACGTGTTGGGGTAGCAGCTAAATTGGGACAGTTTTCTGTTAGACTACTTTCTTGAATTTGGTTGAGTTCCATTGCGGGGTAGGGATGGTTAGTTTTAAAATCGTTCGAATTCTTTTCAGCCATTTCGAGTGACGAGGCTTGATTATATGCTTCTTCTAGACTTATTTCTAGGTTTTCAAGTAGCCTTTGTCGTATCTTTTGGGAATGTATGCCAGCAATAAAGGCATCACGCACATACTCATTTCTGTATTCTTCAGAACTGACGGATTTGAAGTTACACTCGTATGCCATTTGTTGCAGAGTGCGTAAAAAATCAGCCACTGTCTCGTCATGTTTTTGCTTAGTTGCAGTCAGCATTATATCTAGCATGAATCTCATTTTTTGATTTCAAATAAATTTTATCTAGTATCATAAGAGCTTTAGTGTACTCATTCGTTCCCCTTATAAAAGAGTACACGGTGGGCGATATGTTATTGACCAGTATGTTTAGTTTCGTACCTTCAGATAGTTTCGCCAAATCTGTTTCGGCAGCTAGATGGTTCTGGAAGGTGTCTTTCCAGTGCTGATATTTTAAGTCGGCGGCTGGAGCACCTGGTTCGATATCAAATTTATCTGGCCTCAAGAGTCGCGATATAGAGGACATCATTCTACTACGTTTTTATTATTATATTAAATTGATACATAAGAAAACGAGGAAAACCATGGATATATGGTTTTAATATAATAAAATTTGTAGTATGAGTGACAATTGACAGTTTGTCATCTCAGATGCTTTTTAACACAATGATAATAGAGAAGGTTGAATAGTTGCAAAGAGTTTGCAACACCACATATATCATTTGCCTACATTCAAGCATGTTAACGAATACTCAATGATTAATATTCCACCATTTTTACATACTAACCTAACCTCGAAGAAACAAGTTAGAGAAAAAAACACAAAACAAACAACGTCTCACTTTCAGATTCCCGCCAAAACTCGTCAATTTTCATATTCACATGATGTCATTTTCTATGTCAAGTCTAACAAACTGTCTGTCTGTCTATCTGTCAGCAGACCGTCATGTCACTCATGTCACATCACATGTCAGTAGTGTCGTGTCAGTCATGTGAAAAACATTGAAAATGAATTTTCTTTTACCGACTTGGAAAATGAAGACTTTCTGTTTCGTAAATTATTACAGAAAACTACTGAAAAATGTACACCTCAGACGATATTCTTCCAATACAGAAGCTAAGAATATTAGCGAAATCGAGAACATACGCAATATTGGAATTTTGGCGCATATAGATGCAGGTTAGAATTTGTTTGTTTTTCCCCATATCTTTGTTTTAATTTTTATTAACGCTTTTATATTCTCAAGACCACGTACAGCCAAGGAAAGCTTAATAATATGACACAGATTATATAAACAAAGCACATTGGTTTTCCAAAAAACTTGTAGTAATCTTAAAAATTATCTACCTACAATGTCTTGCCAAGGCGCACCTAGATTGTTCTGTCAAACAAATCTACTTCTCAGGTAAAACCACCACCACGGAGCGCATGCTGTTCTACTCGGGGACCATCCGATCTATGGGAGAGGTGCATCATGGGAACACTGTCACAGATTATATGGAGCAGGAGAGGCAGAGAGGAATCACTATCACTTGTACAGGGTTTTTTTTAAATAAAATTATGCTGTAAAAATACTAAGGCGGTTTTAAAGCAATAAGGCCTCAATTCTGATAGGTAGGTATTTATTGAATTGTATTAACCCTGACAAAGTTGCAAGTATTGCATGTCTCTGAAACTGGCAAAACCACTGACTTTGTGTAGTATGTTTGTCTTATTCCACTGCAAAACAGCTGAATAAGATTTCTCTGAAATTTGGCAAAAAATACTTTGGGCCCTGGAATAACACAAAGGAAACTTTTTATCCCTAAATAACAATTAACCGTTCCTGTGGTATACAAGGTGTATCGGCAAGGTGTAGTAATATTGAAATGTGGGTATGTGTACCTGGTGATGAATCATTTGCCAGGGTACTAAAACCTGAAATCGATAATCGATTTTTTCACTAAAATTCACAAAATAACTAAATATTACAACCCTAACATGATACGGATGACGTCACGTTACGCGGGTCACTGGCATTGAATTATTTTTGTCGCAAATAGACCGCGGTGCACCGCGGTCTTTGAATTTTGCCGACAATATTTTCTGGCATTGAATTATTTCTGCCGCAAAGAGACCGCGGTGCACCGCGCGGTCTTTGAATTTGCCGACAATATTTTAGGGTTCAGTATTGTTACAAAGTTGAAAGCCTCTAAAATTCATTTCAGATACTTACCGCCTTAGAATAGAATTTTGGTATGTACATTACACGGACCAGATATCAATCAGCCGCCAAGGAATACTTTTGTCCGGTTGCATCTGTCCGGGTCGGTACAAATCGGTAAAAATCATTATTTAAAAAACAAACGGAACCCTAAGTACTTTTATGAATTTGTCTTGACGGATTTGACGTTCACTGACATTGCCCAGCTGATAACTAGGGTTGAACGATGGTTAGTTTTGCAGTAAACTTTGACGTGTCTTAATTCATTACCCTACCTACTTACAGATTTATAGTACCTCCAGACTACTTCGAAATAAGTATGTGTATGCATAGTTTCAGTATTACTACACCTTGCTGTTACACCTTGTATAATGAATACAGCAAAACTTTACTGCCCCTATTTTAACTAAGCAGCAAATAAATAGATCGAAGTGTAGATCATTTATGAAAAAATTTTTACATAATAAATTGCAAGAACCCATCCTATATTATGGTTTCATCCCTCAGCCGCAGCGGTATCTTTCTCATGGTGTGGCGGGCAGATCAACCTTATCGACACACCCGGCCATATCGACTTCACCATGGAGGTGGAGCAAAGCTTGGCCGTCCTAGACGGTGCAGTCATAGTGCTGGACGCATCTGCTGGTATGTTGAATCATACATCGGAGCCTCATTTCTGATAGCTACTGAACTGCATTTTGAACAAAAATCTATGCTAGTTGGCGATTTTGACGGTCTACATAAAAAGCATCCAATTCGGCTACTTTGCAGTGAAAACATGGTTTAGTTGCTGAGTGCTGGCTGAATACTGTTACTAGTTTTAGATGAGTAGCGTGTATACCAAATGCTGATATGTCTAGTGCAGTGCTAAATTAAAGCTTTCATTAATTGCATATTGCAGTGCTAATTTAGAGCTTTCATTGCGTTGCAACCTCTTTTAAATACAATGGCAATAAGTACCAGCCTGACACTTGAACTAAATATCTGCTGCAGGTGTAGAAGCCCAGACTCTCACAGTGTGGCGGCAAGCGGCCGGCTACCGGGTCCCACGTCTACTGTACCTCAACAAGATGGACCGGTTGGATGCGGATACGCAGGCATGCGTCCGCTCCGTGCAGGACAAGCTGCAAGTCACTCCGCTGCTACTGCAGCATCCCGTCAGGCACGAGGGGAGGCTCATAGGTATGCTTTGTTATGATAGGCCAAGGGTCCATACCATACACATAGACCGGCTAGAATAGGATGGTAGGTTTATTTTTCATGGATCATACAATAAGAGTAAAATGCAACTATGATAACAAGTCTCATGCTTTTGCAGGTCTCATAGATTTAATAACCCTTGAAGAGGTCATATGGACACAAGGCCGCGGCAAAAACTTCACCCGCCGCAAGCTCACCGAAAAGAGCGATGGGCACAAATGGGAAGCCGCGATCAAAGACCATAGACTGCTCATAGACACACTCTCGACCGTAGACGATGGCATCGCCGAGACAATCATAGACAACGAGTCCCTGGACATCGGTAAAGATGACATAGAGAAGGCGATCCGAAGGAGTACGATAGATATGAAAGCGTTCCCAATTGTCTGCGGTAGTTCGTACAAGAACATCGGTGTTCAAACCCTCATGGACAGCATTCTGGCTTACTTGCCTTGTCCGGCGGAAGGGCATGAGTTGTACAAGTGTTTTGGGTCAGATCTAGCGGCCAAGGTGTTCAAAGTGCAACACGATGACCAGAGAGGGGTGCTGACGTTCCTCAGGCTGTATAGCGGTGAGATCAGTAAGGGACAGAAGATATACAACCTAGGGCAGGATAAGAGCGAGCAGGTAACTTGTTATAACTACTTTAAAGAGATTTTCCGTTCTTGGATAGGTCAACGATAACCGCACAATAAACTCCATGAAACGCTGACGGTCATGATTGGCCATCGCACGACGTCACGTTCTATGAATCACTGTCAACCTGAATATACATTACTCCAATATCCATAGTTGTTGCGTGAATCGTGACGACACGTTTCTAGCAAAATGCCACGTGACTGGCTGTTTCCGCGTGCAATGCAAAATTTCAAACCACTATTTGTATTGAAAAAGTGAAGTCAATTTCACATACTTTTAACGATACCCTATTTCAAGGATAAACTAGTAAAATGAACATTTGATTGTTCACAGATCGGGTCTTTGTACGTGGCGCTGGCAGACGAATTTATGCCGGTGGAGACCGTGACAGCCGGGAACATCGCCGTCGTCAGCGCACTGAAGGTAACTAGGAAAGGCAGATTAACAGCCTCCTAGCCCAGATCTCCTATCCAAGATTGAAATCGATCTTGGATTGCTGCCTATCATTCGATCGATTTCCAATCTGCGTGCCTTTATAAACCAATCCATGGATCGGTTATTGGCACAGTTGACCCTAAAAACGGATTGTGATATCAATCCCAGATAGCAAAATTTGGATTGGATTGATTATTAATTTCGGCCGTAAGGAGATAAGTGGAAAAACTGTTCTGGTTTAGGGTATCTTCAACAGTATTGTTTGTAGGCCATGGTACTGTGAACATGCTAGATATGGTATATAAAGGCCACCTTTTGCTAAGCTTACAGGGTTGATACTACAAGGTGTAAGAGCAAGGTGTAGTAATACTGAAACTATGCATACACATACTTATTTCGAAGTAGTCTGGAGGTATTTTAAATCAGTAAGTAGTCACGGTAAGGAACTAAGACACGTCAAAGTTTACTGCAAAACTAACCATCGTTCAACCCTAGTTATCAGCTGGGCAATGTCAGTGAACTTGACGCAAAGACTAACATGTGATCCGCCGTCAAATCCGTCAATAAGAATTCGTAAATGTACTAAGGGTTCCGTTTGTTTTTTAAATAATATTTTTTTACCAATTTGTACCAACCCGGACAGATGCACCCTGACAAAAGTATTTCTTGGCGGCTGAGTGATATCTGCTCCGTGTAATGTACCTACCAAAATTCTATTCTAAGGCGGTAAGTATCTGAAATGAATTTTAGAGGCTTTCAACTTTGTTACAATACTGAACCCTAAAATATTGTCGGCAAATTCAAAGAGCGCGGCGCACTTTGCGGCAGAAATAATTCAATGCCAGTGACCCACGTAACGTGACGTCATCCGTATCATGTTAGGGTTGTAATATTTAGTTATTTTGTCAATTTCAGTGAAAAACTCGATTATCGATTTCAGGTTTTAGTACCCTGGCAAATGATTCATCACCAGGTACACATACCCACATTTCAATATTACTACACCTTGCCGATACACCCTGTAGATGGCGTTGTAATCAAACGCCGTTAATTTGTAAAAGCGTTTTAATATTCTACATTGTTTCGGCTCTTATCTGTTTGTACATCATCAACAACTTCCAATAATCAAAAGCAGAACATTCCAGGCGACGATGAGTGGCGATCTGGTGACCTCGACCCACGCAGCCGCCGCCCGCGCCAAGGCAGCCCTGGCAGCCCTGGTGAAGCCCCCGGGGCGGCTGGAGGCCCTGATGCTGCCCAGCGCCAGGCAACGGCTGCAGACCCTGGAGACGGAGCCAAGTGCAGAGGAAACGGCTGAAGTGTTGCTAGGGATCGGTGAGTTCTAGAAGTTTCTAGATTGTACATGTATGGTATGATATAGATATGTGAATCTTCTGGAACCTGACGACTGGAGACTAATGCAAAACATGAGCGTAATAACCTGGAGTTAGAATGTGCATTGTATGTTAATTGTTGTATGTACCTCGTGTACCTATATTTATTACTGGTGCATATATACATTAGAGGTCAGTGACAGGCGATTTTTTTTTTTTCTGGTCTGTGGCCAGTTCGATTTTTGAGTTCTTCTTTTTACAATGCCCGTGTTGCCTTTGTATTTGTTTTATGCTAAAGTTATCATTCATAATTTGATATTCCCAATTCAAACCACATTACTGCCCTTGGGGGTTTTATACAAAATTCCTGTCCTAGGGATAGAATGACTCTCTTTACAGTGGAGGATTATGTAATGAGACATTGTCGAGCGGGTGGTATGAACAGTATTTTCCACTGTTTCCCCCCAGGCACCACGATCCCGGAGCCGGTGTTCCTGTGCTGCGTGGAGCCCCCCAGCGTGGGCCAGCAGGCGGCGCTGGAGGCGGCGCTGGCGGAGCTGCGGCGGGAGGACCCCAGCCTGCGCGTGGAGGCGGACGAGGAGTCGGGCCAGCTGGTGCTGGCTGGTGGGTCACGGAACACCACCACCACAGATGACTTAATAGTTACTGCGCAGACAAATCACTCCATACAACATTGTCAATACCTAGAGCTATAATTGCTCCCTTTTGTTTTGCTACGCCGCGAACCAAAATGCACCTTAGCTTACGAAGGTAGAGTGAGTTTCGCTTTGTAGCTGCGGGACCGCGTGTGTATGGAGTGTAAGTGCTGTCCGGACGTAAGTTTTAAACGCAATCAAAAGATACAGCCGTTTGTTCTGCAATGTTCGCAAATTTTCGACACTCGCAAGGGAATAAAAACCTACAGAGTACTTCCAGTCAACTTAGGATCTTGAGATTTGGCATGAAGCAACGTTTTATAGCACACATAAAGGTAAAATTTCGAAATCCTTAAATTTTTAGTTACCTCACTAAATAAATAATTTTTACTCACATACCCATAGGTATGTACGGAACCCTCGGTACGCGAGTCCGACTCGCACTTGACCGGTTTTTTTTAAATGAAAAAACATTTCTTCTTAGGCATGGGCGAACTCCACCTGGAGATCGTGAAGGAGCGCATCATCCGCGAATACAAGATCGACGTGGAGCTCGGCCCGCTGCAGATAGCGTACCGCGAGGCGCTGCGGGGCTCCGCGCGCCGGGCGCTGCGGCAGGACCGCCGCATCGCCGGCCAGCGCCAGCTGTGCGCGCTGACGCTGTCGGCGGCGCCGGCGCGGGGCCTGCGCCCCGACCAGGTGCTCAGGTGAGGCGGGGGGACTGATGTTGGATTTGTTAGGGGACAAAATTGGTCTCTAGAGGGCTCTAGACTGAATTTCTAGAGGTAGGTAAATGTTGCGATTCACTAGTGGCCAAACTTAGGGCCGTATTAATAAATCAAACTTAGCTCTGAGAGCTATCTTCAGTGTAAACTTGCTCTTTCGTTCTATTTAATATATACATCTTAAGTTGTAGATTAGGAACAGAAACTTACATGATATCTGGCAAATTTATAAATGACACTCAGCGGTTATGTTCTATCCGATTATGACACAATTGACACATACAAGACAGTAGCCAGTGCTACATCTCAATATCCATTTATTAAATAGCAACGATTTCAAGATGTAGATTACATTTTGAAATTTAAGGCCCTTAAACGTCCAGCTTTTTATTATGTAGGGGACTAATGTTGGTTTTATTAGGGGACAAGTCTGATTCGCTGAGGGTACCTGTCGGGTTGACTTCGCCACGTTCCCGTTGCAGGTTGGACAAGTCCGGCGACAGCGCCGCCAACCTCGCCGCGCTGCCGGCCCGCACGCTGCAGGCGCTGCGCCGCGGGGTGCGGGCCGCGCTGCTGCACGGGCCCAAGCTGGGCTGCCCCGTGAGTAACAGCATCAGCCATCATCACAGCCCATATCTGCTTTATGTTATGTTTCGGTGTATGCGTTAATAAAACTTTGTGGATAGTTTTGAAGGGGTCATAATGCCCGGTTCTTATTCTAGTCTAGTAATCCACTGCAGTGCTGGACTAAAAATCAGTCCAGCCAGCCAAAAGAGCAAAGCGTGATTGTTCACTGGAATAAGTATAATTTTCAGCGTTGGATTCGATCGCTGGACTGCAATCCTAGTGCTAGAATGTGAACTGACCATAACTCACGCTTTTTATGGTACTCTAAAGAGTGGAGTGGATCATGATGATCCACTTCGGAAGCGGCTCCATCATTCCCAGCCGCAACAGCTGGTTCAGTGTGCCAGGTCTACCCAGGTCACCTCGGCCGTGCGGTGCGGGTAGTTCGGTGTCCGGCCGCTGGGCGGCGCAGAATTCAATGTGCCACTCGCAGTCACACTCTAAACTCCAATTCTCCTGTAGATGGTGGACGTGCAGGTGACGCTGCACTGGTGCGAGGTGGGGCGCGGCACCTCGGAGTCCGTGGTGGCCTCCGCCGCCGTGCAGTGTCTGCGGAAGGTACGCCGAGATCCCACCTCTCTGATGCGAGCGCTTCCTCCGACGGTGCCGTCATTTAGCGTCACCAAAATGTTAACTATTCAAACGGAACGGTGTGGTTTTCTACAGCATGGTTTGACATTGCAACGCCTAGAAACGGGAAACATGTAACTGATGTAAGAAGCATCGACAATTCATTCGAACAGCTTTTCAGTGACGTAATTCGACAGTGTAAAGCGTCCGCTAGATGGCGCCGCTATTGGCAGAAACCTAAGTAGGAAACTCGCATGTTAGAAGCACCCAGGCAGTTCCACGTCCGTCTCCAGGTGTTCGAGGAGGCGGAGTCGGCGCTGCTGGAGCCGGTGATGGCGCTGCAGGTGGTGGTCCCGGCCAGCCACGCGGCGCGGGTCTCCGCGGACCTGGCGCGGCGCCGCGCGGAGGTGCAGAGCATACAAGTGCGCCACCAGAACAAGGTGACCTAACAGCTGGACCCAGTAGCTGGCCTGGGTGGTGGGACACTGTGACCGCATCGGGTGTGACTCGTTGGGAGTTTTTTTCCCATCGAGTCACACTGTTACACAAGTTCCATTGGGAACTCTTCTATAAAAAAAGGTGAACCTTTTTCACCTTTTTTATAGAAGAGTTACAAGTATAGTATACAAGTAACAGTATGACTGTGATGGGAGAAGAAATGCCAACGAGTAATATCAAATTATTTTCACATACCTATATAGCCAGTAGCCAGCGACTGTACTTTCTGCTGTATATCACGGTTGGATCTGGCTCTACATTGTTCTCACTGCCCGCCCAGCTGCTGAGTGCTGAGTCCGTGAAAACTGCAGCTAATAAAATTTTCACTTGTCACCGAGCAGGTTAGTACAGCGCTTAGGACTAATGACAAGTACTAAGCTCGCGTAACTACTTCTGCAATGGGGCAGTGCACCTGAACCCCTGAGTCAGTCTGTCTGTACCAGCTGCTAACCCTCAGGTGATGGAGTGCCTCGCGCCGCTGTCGGAGCTGCTGGGCTACTCCTCGGCTCTGCGCTCGCTGAGCTCCGGCCTGGCCACCTTCACCATGGAGTTCCACTCGCACCGACAGATGGCGCCGCACGACGAGGAGAAGGCCATCAAGAGTGTGATGGGATATTAGTATTAGAATTCAATGAACGGGATGTCGCACTATCCGACCGCGAGACATTCAAGGTGCAACCCCATTGAAGTGTTTCTATCGATTGATAAAAAATTAAAGCGATATATCAACGTCGTCACTCTAGAACGTTTCTAATCTCATGGAGTAAAAACACGAAAAAGGGAAAGAGAGAAGTGGAAGTGAAAAGTGGGCGGGCGCGCGTACCAAACATATGACCGGTAGCTCAATACCAACACCAGTTTTGCCATACATACTATGTCATGATCTACGTCTGCCACACAATGAAAATGCCTCTCTCTCTCTCTCTTTTTCTCATCTCATCTGATTATTGTCAATTTTACTCCCTCAGATAACAATTGATCCGACTATATACATAGAGCCGGATAATAAATAAATAAACTCATTGGCAAACTATTGACAGGTTTATTCCTATATAAAATTTATAAAATTATATAAAATTCCTGTTACTAAACGTTTATTGTTACTTAGTTTTACGTACATGTGATATAGTTGTAAATAAATAAATCGTATAAAAGTGTTCTTGTAACAAATAAATGTGTGATTGTGTGTCTATCTTCTTTGTTTTACTTCTTCAACTTCCTAAAGCAGCCTGCAACAAATGTTATTTGGTATTGTGATGTTAAAAATGTATGACAAAAGTGGACAGGGAAAATGATTTTACCACCGTATAACTATTTATATCAATAAGTTCAACTTTTAATAGATATATTATCAAAATTTATATTATTATAATAAGTTCAACTAACGATACCAAATATGAGGAACTTTTGGGGGGAGTTTCGAGGTCCCTCAGCAAAGGTCGAGTGAAAGAAATTTGGAGGCAACGTATAACGATACGGGGGTGAGACACTCACCCTGAACAGGTTGTCCAGCTCGTCCAGGATGGTCTCGTGGCGGAAGGAGATGCGCACGTCGGGCACGTTCGAGTGGGTGATGTCGTTGCCTGCGGGGCCCTCGTGGGCGTAGTCAGCGCCCAGCCAGATCTGTTTGCTCTGGGGGCACAGGGGTATGATGGGAAATCCTGGTTGCATTTGACCACTATCCCTTATAAGACTCGTGTTCACATAAACAGGGCTGTTTCTGGAGGACTACCGCCGGAATACACTAATATACCGCCGGAATTAATACCTAAGGAAAGGAACATTGCACTGGCTCTTATCGCTAACAGTTCTTATCCCACGACCTTGGTATTGTAACTTCACATCAGGGGAGCGGTTCCTATAATTGGTTTGTCCTTTAACCAAGTTTCTTCACAAAGCCGTCCCTCAAGGTTAACCGATATAATAACCATTGCACCGCGAAAGTGGAAGTCGTGGAACTCACCTCGTGCGGGAATCCGGACATGATGACGGAGTTCCTGGCCAGCTCGCACATGTCGCACGAGCTGAACTTCCACGCCTGCGCCGCGATGCTGTACTCCTCCATCAGAGGCTCCTACAACGGCACACGCTGCTTCACAAACTGATAGTTATACTTTATACGGTAGGCAGGTATTCCCTAAACCCAGGATATGAAAGCTTGGAAGTCATATAAAGGCGTTTGCTGGGGATCCTACCTTTATCAGCTAAAATGGTCACCATTAGGTACTATTTCTATTCATATATATTATATATACGTATATATATTCATTACATTACTATTTCTGCTGTATCCGGGCTAGTCTGGGAAAATTTAAGAGCCTATAAATTTTAATGATGTTTAAAAAACTTCTATTTTCTTCCTCTGCTGCCGTTGAACGAGAGATATTGTGTGAACTGTGAGACCTACCATTAGATCACTCAAGACGTGATCAAGATGTGAGCACTCAAGATCCGGAGAAAAAATAGAAGTGTATACAAATAGACAAAGGAGTAAGTAGGTAGTAAGATGATGTTTGTCTTTGTCGGCGTATGCACAATTTTTTTGCTTTGCTGCAGAAGCAAACCAATCTTGACATTTTAGAATGTTGCACGAATGATTGGAGCACCACCTAAATAACGTGTATTTAATTTATCCGATGTATAGGGTACCAGCGATCTTGACATTTTAGAATTTCGCACGAATGATTGTGTATTCAATTTATCCAATTTATAGAGGTTGTAGCCAAGTGTGTCCCTTTCGGGTACACGCTTTTGTATGATGATTTTATTGACATTATCCCTTCTCATACCCGTGTGTAGTGGAACTGCAGCGGGTCGTCCGTGCTGAGCGTGACACGGAGGCCGCGCGCGAAGTACTCGGGCATGGGGTTGCGGTGGTAGCGCAGGAACAGAGAGTTGTTGCTAAGCGGAGACATGGCGATGAAGATCTGAGCCAGGTAGTACATGTACTGGAGTACAGGAGTCTGGAGACAAACGATCGAAGAGTAAGCAAGAAAGAAGGACCGGAAGAAATAATAATTTCCTTAGAGGTCAGCCATACGACTCCATTGCTAGCGGTGCGGAGGCACCTGGGACCTATGTTATGTTAGGTAAAGAGGAATTCTTCAGAAATACATGCCTTCCTAAGCATCAGGCCATGGGAGATGTTCTCAGACAGCAAGAATCCTGCGCTCAAGTGCGTTGGTGGACCGGCTTCCCCGCAATGAGGGCGAAACACGAAGACGTTCAAACCTTGCTCTCTGAAACGTAAAAGAATGAACGACATAATCAAACGCATTATTATCCTAGCATTATGAATCAGGACCTACCATCCATTCTAATAGAAAATTCCGATTTTATTGAATGATTGATTCAGATTTTTTTATCAATATTATTTGTCTGATTTAGAGTACAAAAATGAAATATCTACCTACAGCCCAAAACACACAATGTTATTGCTATCAATAGCAATTATTGATTGGTGTCGCCCAAAGAAAATTTCTAAGCCATATACCTATACCTAGTTGGTACTGTCACATACTTTACAAGTTTTGTTAGAAGTGGTCAAAAATCTATGGACATCTGCTGCTACTTCAAGACATCGTTGATGTTCCCTAATAAGGGTCAACGTTTTACGTACTTGCGAAGCTGATTGAGCTTGACCATGTTGGCGAAGATGTAGTACAGATAGTACCCGTACGGGGGGTTCTCTTCGTCATCCCACTGCGCGGGGGGCTTCATGTTCTCGTTCAGATGAGGGTTCTCCGGCTTCGACTCGTCGTCCACGCTGTCGAACCCTATCACTTGCTGCGGCATTGGGGGAGAAGGGTTTGGGAATATTACGTTCTTGTAGTTAGGTACTACTGGGTATCCCGAGGCAGGGCTGTGCTGTGTTGGAGCGTGACGCACATTTACTGAATATATACCTTGATATTATTCTATAATTAATTTATAGCGGGATAGTAGGTACCTACATAGTTAAGTTAACAAACATTGACACCTGTTTCGATATCGTTTATGATGTAACTACAACTTGTACAATATGACATTGAAAGAGGCAAGTGATTGGAATTAAATAGGTAATAGAGAGTACCTACCGTAAGGAATCGGTGAAGGTCGATGTTGGAGCTGGGATCCACCGACACTTGGAACAGCGGATCGAACAGGTTGTTGAGGAACTCTTGGAAGTTCTTGAGCAATTTGTTGATGCGGTAGATGTCGCTGCGGAGGAGGCAGTGTCGTTAGAGACCAGCGCGATACCCAGAATCAGAGCAACTATCTGTTCACACTAATATTATACCCTGTGTGGGGTTCAATCGCACAGTTCACGCTACGCAGTTGACTCATCATCAACTTACGCCACGAAGGACGTCTGATTTGTACTATTATGACATGTTTGATAGTAATAACTTGACAATTTTCTAAACTAGTCCATATTATAAGCATTTTCGACAGCAGCAGAAGCAAGGGCAGGGGCTGGGTCTAAAAGGCCTACGAATTAGGCAATATACAACTTTACCAATTGTTTGGGTCGTGTAGAAATAGAAACGTAGACTCACTAGAGCCGCGGCACCTGCACCAGCCACCGGATGTGGGGCGAGTGCACGTCGTTCCGCACCGCCCAGGTGGCGAGCTTCGTCCACTCGTTGGCGTTCTTGCAGTAGATGGAGATCCGCGGCTCGGCGTACGTGTACTTGTTCTCTTGCAAGTCCCGCATCACCTCCTAGTTCAGCAGTCACCGTCATCTTAGTGCCTAGTTCCTCTCTATGCTAGGTCTCCTTTTTACTCACTTATATGAAAGTTTCGCTTACGATTTTGTGCTAATCACACTATATATTTAATTTAATTAATATTTCGCAGTTACCTATGGTTGAACGGTGTCTTACAAATATTATTATTGCTGGGGTCTTTTCGAGACACGGTTAACATGGTTCATAGCAGATTCTTTGAGACAACATTACAAAAGTTTTAGAAGTAACAGGATAAGATCGAAGCAATGCTGGCGTAAGATGAGGCTTATACCATGCAGTGGCCGCAACGAGGCAGTCTGTCATGTTGGATGATGATTCTTCTTTAGTGACGATAAGTTTCAACCGTCGTCGGTAGAGATTGCTGGTTTGGTTCCAATATTGTGGTGCAAGACGTGATCAGTTAAGAGTGTAGCGACTAAGCATATGCGCACTAAGCTTCCCTCGTGAGTTCACCTTGATGATTCTAGCGAAGTAGGTCCCGTTCATATAGTTGTCGGTCTTGAGGAACACCTCTCTCAGCCTGCTCTCACCGACGGGGTTGTATTTCGCGTTGAACTTGTCGAATCGGTGGAATGTGTTACGGTCCTGGAGAGATTCAGCTGCAGGTTAGGAGGCTTCTTATGTAGATTGTTTAAAATTAATCTACGAGTGTATCTTGGGGAAAATGACTTAAGTGATCGAAAAACGGGTGAACGGGTTTAACTGCCTCTATATCATATAAGATGATCCAATCATCAATTGCCATTCAGGAGGAAACTGCTATTATTTGTAAAAGCGTATGCATGCATATAGGACAAATTATGCAATGTCAAATCCAGAAAATATAGAGAACAATGATGATCATTAAAACGGGGGTCACGAAGTCCCGCGAAGTAAGTAGGCATTAGAATTAGAACGTGAAGTGCCTAATTGCCGTGAACAGAACAGCCTCATACTGACATCGACGGAGATAGACGTCACTCACTGCATGCACATCCATTATGTCCACGTTGAGGTCGAACGCGTTGAGCTGCAGCTCCTCAAACACGGCCTGCAGCGTCATGGGAGCGCCGCCCCGCAGCGCCACCACGTCCTCCGCGTTCTGCCGCAGCGTTCGCTTGATGAAGCGGAGCAGGTGCTTCTGGTTCATGCACGACGCGGCGTGGATGTGGGTGTCTACCTTGCTGCAGACGGACCGAAGACAAATGTTCTTAGAAATTGCGAACCAGGTCTCAAGACTCTCAAGCCAGCCCGCAAACCGCACCCATGTGAAGTTATGAACCTACCTGTACATATATAGATTCAACTAGCTGTGCCCCGCAGTTTTACCCGCTGTTTCCAGAATAAAAAGTAGCCTATCTGTAAACTTTCGCCTAATTACTAGGTACCTAGTAGGATTTATGATTGGAAATAAATTTTAACATATTTTTCAAGTTAAATAATTAGGTTAGTAAAAGAATAATTGTGAATATCTTCATAGTTTTACCGAACATTATAGAAGTCCCTGTGCGGAACAGCTTTCTGCAGCGCCAGCTCGTGCAGCTCGTTCAGAAGAACATGCATCTTGAACTTGGACGATAAGTAACTTAGACGACGGAAGCAAAACGACCTTCTGGAATTCATTAGACAAGTTCGCCGTTAAAGTTAATTAGGTGGAGTCGAAAATATAAGAAATATAACTGGCCACGTTGCACTCCCAATTAATATTTCCCAGTTATAATTACTCGCGTAGGTAGCAGCAATTCACACATGCTCTAAAACCCTACCATTATTGCTAACACTGACAGCCACGAACAAAGGGGCTCACAACGGTCCATCGGCAATCATGTCACTGAGGCGGCTCATGTCGTCGACGTAGGTTTTGAAGCTGACGTGCTGATACGGAAGCGGCCGGTCCGCGTCCGCATCCGCCTCGGAGCGGTACAGCGACACCACGCCGTTGACCCAGCGCTGCACGTAGCGGCGGTCCGGCGGCAGCGGACATGACCACGGGTCGAGGTCTGACAATCGTGACAACCATGATGATTCATATATATATATCAGGGTGTCGAGCGGAGATGCAGCACAAGACATACAAAGCCTCTGTAACTTAATATTGCATAGGCCATTGTCACTAACTAATTCCAATTCGCGGGAGCAGATTTTTCTTCTTCGTGTCGATTGTTCATTCAATCGAACTGCTCGAGCTGTTTTGGTTGAAATATCGCGGTGGTAGTATAAGGCTACAAAATTTGATTGATTTTAATACGCCAATCGGCCGGAAAAACTTCGGTTTTCATTTCAATGAGAGTGTAAGTGTACCTGGTAACGGTTCTAAGAGATCTTCATGGCTTTCGAAAGAAGTTCTCGTTACGTCGCCCGGTTTGATCGTAGTGACGGTTACACCTGGGACTGAAAATAAGTATACCTACTACAGTAAGTGTGAACATACAAAACTATACGATTAATAACACGCCACAATGCAATGGCTGTGCACACTATAGCTGCCTACACAGTGATGTCAGAAAAGGTCTGACCTCAGAAACCACGTTGATTTTAGCTTAATCAACTGATGACAAAAATTTAGTAGGTAGGGTAGAGGTATACATTATCCTATCTTACTTCTTACTAATATTATAAAGCCGAAAGTTTGTGTGTGTATGTATGTGTGTATGTTTGTTAGGTCTTCACGCTCAAACGGCTGGATCGATTTCGATGAAATTTGGTATAGGGGTAGATTGGACCTATGAGACGGAAATAGGCTATCTTTTGTCTCAAAAAATAATCTCGAAGGGGATGAAATAGGGGTTGAAAGTTTGTATGGGGAATCCATAATTCTTCAAGTTAGGGATCTGAAAATTCTTATTTAGGCTTTTGGTAAGAAATAAATAAATACGGGTTTCAGCTTTTTTGCAAAATCATCCCTAAAGGGGGAAAAGCAAGGGGGTTGGAATTATGAGGTTTTCTTTAGATGCACCCCCAACGGACCACGATAAACGGCTGAACGGATCGTTATTTAAAGGGGGAGAGTGCGATGGGAGGAGAGGGGGGAGAGTGCGGGGGAGGGGAGGGGGAGAAAGAGGGAGAGTGGGGGGAAAGGGGGAGTAGATGGTAGAGTGGGGGGGAGGGAGGGTAGAGTGGGGAGGAAGACGGGGAGAGCGAGAAGAAAGAGGGGAGAGTGGGGGATAATGATGGGAGAGTGGGGGAGAAAGAGAGGAGAGTGGGGTGAGAAAGAGGGGAGAGGAGGGAGAAAGAGGGTAGAGTGGGGAGAAAGAGAGGGGAGAAAGAGGGGAGAGTGGGAGGAGAAAGAGGGGAGAGTGGAGGGAGAAAGACAGGGGACTGGGTGAGAAAGAGGGGAGAGTGGGGTGATAAAGAAGGGAGAGTGGGTGGAGAAAGAGGGGAGAGGAGGGAGAAAGAGGGTAGAGTGGGGAGAAATAGAGGGGAGAGCGGGGAGAAAGAGGGGAGAGTGGGAGGAGAAAGAGGGGAGAGTGGAGGGAGAAAGAGAGGGGACTGGGGTGAGAAAGAGGGGAGAGTGGGGTGATAAAGAAGGGAGAGTGGGTGGAGAAAGAGGTGAAAGTGGGGGGAGAAAGAGGGTAGAGTGGGGCGACTAGGGGAGAGGGCGAAGAGGGGAGAGTGGGGGGAAATAGAGTAGTAGGAGAAGAGGGGAGAGTGAGGGGACCTAGGGGAGAGTGGGAAGAGGGGAGAGTGGGGGGGAGAGAGAATTAGGTTCGCAGATAGGTTATCTTCTAACTAAGGACATAGGCTACGAACATATTATTAGTCATCATCATAATCATCCGCGCCGTTTTCCATCAATACGATAAAACACCCAATGTGCGTAAAATTTCGTACGTAGATAGGTTATCCCGTAACTTACGACTTAAACTTTAATTCATCATATTCATCATCACCACCGTTTTGCATCAGTGCAATAAAAACTGTGACAAACTACCCCATTGGCATGAAATTTGGTATTATTATAGCTTACACCCCAACTTACACATAATACACAGTGGCCGTGAAATAGTACCTTAATTTGCATGAAATGTAGTATGCAGATAGTTTAGAGACACAATATAGGCTACAAGTCATCATCATCACCATCACCATCACTGTTTACCTGTCCATCAGTGCGATAATAACTGTGAAAAACTACCTAACTTCAGTATTTTCTCTGACAGACAGAATGTTACAAGTCGTATCTAACAGCCACCGCCCTATAGGTTTTACAATGTGAAACGCGGGTGAAACCGCGGGGCGCCGCTAGTTCTAATATAAATTCGAGAGGGGCCGTCCTCACATCTGTTCACGGATCGCTTGGGACTCAGAAAATCGTGCGGTCTTGATAATTCTTCCGAAGAACACGCCGCCAAATGAAGGTACTCTTCCGCTGCTTCATCTAAAATCAAGTTACCTTCTATTATAATAATTTATAATGTATTAATAAAGTGAATAATTAATAAACGTTGATGTTATGTTACTATGAGTAGAATTTAGTGATAAGGTTTTATCATGCTTAAAACTGGGTGTTCCAAAACAGTCGAAAATATCGAGGTTTATCCGATAACGGAGTACGTGCGATGAAATTGCCTTGCTAGAAGAAAAGTGACTAATCTCCTACGAATACTTATTACTTATTCGTAGCTAATCTCCCTTCCCATCACCAGCTCCGTCACAACGAAGATAGCCCCAGTACAGAACTTCGGATTTAACCTGGTCCAGAATACAAAAAGTTTGACAGAATCGCGATCTTCTTGGAATACGACGAAAGAAGTGATGTTAGGTAGTTATTTACTAACGGTCTAGATTAAGTAAAGTCCTGTTGAAGATGGCGGAGTGCTGGTTGGTACCAAGCCGTTGTGGCGGCTCGTGGGCGGTGAGATACTCCTCGGCGGTGGCGGAGAAGGATTGTCCGGAGATGGCCATGTAGCGCCTGCGCAAGTTCAACGCTTCTGCAAGCAGTGTGGACGCACGGACCAGGTCTTCCAGCGGGACCTAGTAGAGGGTACAACCAGACTGCAGAGGTTGCAGGTTCTCGATAGGAGACTTCTGCTCTGTGAAGAGCGTCTTACCAACAAAAGTAAAGTTATCGCGAGATTTTTCTGCTCATACATTGGTCATTATGACCAGAGAACAAGTCTAGTGCGCTAGATCTGCAAGCCTCTCACAGAGACTTAGTAAGTGGTTCTGGGGTCTGCTGTCTACCAAGAGCTGCTTCCATAGGGACGGACAATTAGCTCGAAAATTTCAAAGATCTTTCTTCCCAGCTCCCATCCTAGCTATTCTGCTACCTGCACTGCTTAATAATGACACGTTCCTCACCCCAGTGGTGTGGATCCCCTGCACAGATACTCTCTGGAAGGGCACTTCGTTCTGGATGCCACTGTCGCCCGGCCCGCGGACGTAGGTCCGAGTGACGTCGCGCGTGTTGCCGCGCTGTTTGTCCCTGCTCCAATAATCATGTTTTAATTTCCTTACAGAAGCATAATATTTAAAGGAAACTACACTGCCTAATAGTCGGAACCGCATTGCGATGGCTCTAGGAGTTTTTGTGTGATGCTTAAACAGACAGACAGCATGAAAAAATTCAAATTCTGTTACCTGATACCTATTATTTTAAGTTTTCCAAATGTTTTTTTCTTTAACGATACAGACTGGGGTAAGTAGATTTAAATAGTTGAGTATCTAAATGGCTTTCTCCATACATTCACTCAACTTACGTGCAGTTCCTGGTCCACTTCTTATATTCGTTGTGGTTAGAGAACATCAATTTAGTCCTGGAAGCCCTTTCATTAGCAGCAGCATTTATATTCACTTCAGACATTTTAGAATCAACGACGGTAGGTAGACGGTTTGTAGGTAGGGTATTACTTTTACTCTTTGGGTCCTGAGTATCCTGGGATCTTTATCCCATTATATCTGGTGGACTGCGGTGGCGTTTAACATGTTGAATTTTGGTTGAAATTACTGTTATGTTTTATTAAATATTTTTATAAAACTTGCTTTGTTTTTATAAAGATACATTATTATTAACTTGTATTATCTTTGGGATTTTGTGTCACATAGGTGACAAGCTGTCAAGCAGTAGGTATAATAAGCATAGAGGAAATAAATACTACCTACTCCTACAGCCTACTGAATTAATACAAAATAAAACACAGCAAATAATAAATGTTATGACAAAACTACGAAGTTTCCGAGAACTCATCTTTTCCAGTCCACGAGTCCATTCTTCTTAAATCGTATTTTCTTTAGAGAAATAACTAAGGTAGGGTAGATCCATCCACCCGAGTTTAAATTCCTATAGGCAGCCTAGAAACCCAACTAATTCTAAACCGGATTTTGGCAAAGTTTCCTAATGTTAGAATGATAGATATTGTAGCCATTACACCAGGTAAAACATCTTAGCATTACACGCAATTCCACGGTACTTAGGTAGGTAAACAAAACACGGATTGTGACCGATTTAACTAGGTGGTTTTTGCGTGTGATCAAATGACACTAGGACGAAATTACATTGATCCATACCTACCATATTACACTTTTTTACATGTACAGACCTACTTATAGGTACAAATAAAAGAACAAGAACGAAGAAATGAAAGTGAATTGAAGATTATATTTTAGAATATAGTACTTACAAATAAACCCTTCAAGCTTTTAAATCACTACGTGGCTACCTTTAGGTAGGTACATAAAATATATTATTTTTAGGGAGGTAGGTACATAATTAATTATACAATGCAATTATCTATTAAAATATACGTATACATGGTTATTACAGTATCTAATCCTACACAAGGGAAGGTCGTTTTACGTTGACGACGGGAGAGGCGAAGTTAGGCAGCGGCGGCGGCGTCACTCGGTTGTTGTCGTAGGGGCTGCTGGGAGAGTTTAGTGCCTGCAACATGAGATACGCTTTACTACCGTGGCTTCTACTTCTACTGCAACATCATACCCTGCGTCTATTATCTACGAAAGTTTAAATATGGAGACGGTTTTCAGCTGACGCGAAGACGCGCTTCGTCGCAGGATTTTCGAAATTATGCGTTCTCTGCCTAATTATCTCCGGAACTGATTCTGACTTGGATGATTATTTAATATTCATGAACGTTAATTGATTTGGATGATCCTATTTTTTTTAAACAATCTGTCTTAGGTACCACAAAAGTTTAGACCGATGTTTCTAAAATTTTATTCAACTAAATCGACGTCTACCACTCGCGTTTTCTTACTCAGTCCTGGTGTTCCTAATTATTTGCTGGTAAATAATTATATTTTTTGAGTTAAAAAACGAGGGTTAGACTTCGATTTGAGGAGAAAATAATATGTTCAGCTCTTGTTTTACGCTTGTGGTAGCTTTCATAGAGTTGTAAGATGGATACCGGATGTTCTAATGCCTGCATGAAAAATTGTTCTATAGTTTGTTTTCATTTTGGTTAAATTACCAAACTAAACAAAAATATTGCAGTGTGAGTTATAAGTTAAAAGTTGCATGACTATGTTCTTTCGCATTGATTGTATTCTAGCATTTCTAGCCTCAAGTTGGCGTTGCTTTGGACAGTATAGATATAATTCATAGGTACTTACAATTCTTGCTCCTCTGTACAAGAATAAATCCCCGAATCGACAATAATAATCCATGACGTCTTTTTAATATTGTGGTTCGTAACATAAATATCCTATCTGAGATCTGATTGTGATACATTGTTTCTATTTTATTAGAGTCGTACCTAAACTGTATGATGATAAGTTGAAATTAAACTAAATTTATCATAATCATTATTTTTGTTAGAACTGTCATCTATTATATCTTATCTTCGTCAGGTAAATAAACAAAGTTATTTCTCTTGGGCTATATACATTTTGTCAGTCACAATTTCGTTACACGGAAATGTTGACACATTTAAGTACTTTATTAAAATGTGTTATACAATGAACGCACACACTCACACACACCCGGTACCTTATAAGAACAGGGAGGTGCCACAGCTCTTTAGCTACGTCAGAAAACAAAACAAATTCATTATAGAAATAAAAGAGTGTGTGCAAGGATGATAATAAATACATAAAGTAAAATATCTGTCGAATGGAATTTATTCTGGCAAATTTAGGAAGTATATTACAAGGCACAATTACAAGACTTTACTTAACAAGTTGTTCATTTAGTGTAGAGGTATAGGTAAATACCGAAGAAAACGTTTAGGGTAATATTGAAATCAATAGTTTGATGAATAAAATAGGAATCAAAAGTAAAGCCAGTTTGCGAATGATGATTTAATTTCCAACAACAAAGTTAACATTTTTTTTGTATAATTATTTGTTAACACTATAAACGTTTATTGTATAAACTTATTCATAAAACATGATTTCGATTGGAAGCTTAAAACTAAAGAGTGTACAGTAAGTGTCGAGATTGATAAAAAAAATATGAGAATTGTAGTAGTTGGGTACAGTGTGATCACTTCAGTTAGAACCAAGACGATAAACTGAAACTAATCAAATAAGATCAAATATATAAAAAAAATACAATCTTCAACAAGAAACATAATTCTAGCTCAGCCGTAGAAACTGATGTGGATAGAAAATGTAATGATTAAAATTATTCCAGCATGCCAAAACCAAAATGATTGCACTGTACTCTCATAAACCCCAATCAAAATGCCAAATAAAATGCATTAGCGAGAATATCTACCAGATAAATCCTTAATATCTATTGAATAGGTACTAGATATGAAAAAGCTTTCATAAATTCATGACCAAAAATTAAATCCGCTTGATAATAATCTTTATACTTCATATATTTAAGTCGTCTCCTCTGGTAAATTTCTCAGCGTCAGATCACATGGAATTATTCGAGGTAACTAAACATCAACAACAAAATCACAAACATAGCGTTAGACGTTAGACCGAGTAAAAGCTAAGCACACATATCTAACAAAAACAAGTACGTAGGTAGGTACACTAAGGATAGGGAACATACAAATCGATAAAGGGCAGCTAAAGCTAATGTAGAGGTCAACGTTAAGAGGATCGAGAGGGTTTAAAATCATTAAACGATGTCTTTAAAATTTATTCTTATTGCCTAGTTGCTAGATTGTATTAAGAAAAGTGACGTCCAGGTTGCTTCAACTTCTATTTAGTTTATTTTACCTTGACAGGTGACAACTTGACACTTGACAAGTGGTTAACAAGGAAGTTATGAAGTTGGAAGTAACTCCAGCAATAGTGAAAAACATTACAAAAGTGTAAAAATCAATGTTATGCCACTATTATTAAATAATTATTATATTATACAAATTGTAATGGGTCCAGAAGTACGTAGGAATATTAAGGCAGCATTTTTGAGACTAATTAAAGTTCACTAGAATATATTTAATTAGCACTTTTGATTTTTTTATGGTATTGTAAATATTTTGTCGAACTAGATAAATATTAAAGGAATGAGAGCTCCTAATTTAATGATTACAGTAGAGTAATATCTAATAAGACATCTAATAAATTCAGGAGCAGGAAAGATACATGATATATATAATATTAATGAAATGGCACTTTCAATCTTTCATTTTCACCTAAATATCACAAGGGGTGGCTAATTCTTATAAATATTAGTAACGATTTTAATATTTGGGGCGAACTCGTTTGCCCTATTTAGCAATTTTTATAAACAAGAGTACACAGTGCACATAAGGGTACTGAAAAATAGAGCACATCTACTGTTGATCGACTTTTAGAAACAGCTAAATATATTATTTTTTCAAACCAAATATAGGTAGTCAATATTATTTCAGCTGAATAAGTGTGGTCTATTTAAAATTAACAGTAGAGTGGGGGCTCAATAAGTATTTTACGTTACACATTGTTATTTAAGTTACGAGGCGATATTGCGTCCCATTTTTGAGTAACTTTATGCACAACAGATTAATATTAATAATTTATAAAAGGAATATAATATTAAAAGCTATGATTAGTCACTGCACCCACGGTACTGCAAGATGTTATTTAACTTCTCGTAGACATACCATCCTGAAATATTATTATTGTATTGTAAGTATAAAATATTTCAACATTACAAAATTGTTACTTTTTGTATTAATCAGAGTGAAAAATCAGTAGTGCTCATATCATTACAGAGAGACAAAATGTTTAAAGCAGGACAAAATCAAAACAATCCCCAAATGTATTTTGTAATGTAGGTACAGGAAATTAAATTACAAGTGATAAAAAGAGAGGGTTGGAATTAATAATGTAGGTATATAAAAAGGAGAATTCATTGCAGATAGATACTAGTCGCAGTGTTGAAACGTTTATAGGAATCCATCGAATCGTATAGTATGTCATCTAAATAATCTTACTATGTTAATAAAATTTCGGTGTATGAATATTTCAAGTACAACTTAAATATTGTAATAAATATCAGAATAGGCCCGCCCAATGTAAATGGTTGCAAAGAAAGCGTACACAGACAGAGAGACAGACTTGAAAGGAAGATAACGGAAAAACTTAACTTGCCAATATCATGTGACCGAGTCAAACTATGTGAAAAAGAATACCGTAGCTTGAATTTGCGTGGTTTGGAGAACTTTTGTTTTGTATTTATTTGTAGGAATTCAACCACGTTCTCCAATTTTGGTCACTTGTCCAGGTATTAATATTCTGCTGGTATCTGATATTTCGCTTACCTATCGATTATTGGCTTAATATTCTGTTGTGTTTTTATTATTGTTTGCAGGACGATTTTAGACATAATCTAAGAAAGATTTTTGTTGTAACTGATGTAACTGTTGTTTGAAGTATGAGGTTATGTCAGAGTTTATTAGGCAGCCAAGTGACTCTGATGTGGCCTAGTTGTTGTAACTGAGTGACGAGACAAGCAGGGTGACTGTATGATAGTATGTGCAATGTGCATGCCACCTACCCATGCCATACTACCATGCCACCTACATGCCCAATAATATTAATGTCATGTAGTAATGTTGATGGAGTCATCTCACCTAGAAGGAAGATGTTAGCGAGTTCATTGTATTATGAATGTTGGTGATCTCAGACGTTACCAAGTTTACCGTAGATTGTTGGTAAAATCATCTTACGTAGATGGTAGTGAGTTTGTCATACTAGAAGCGTCTGTATAGTTAGCTCAGGGGGCTTACCATGAAGTCTTATTGCGATCCAATTGAGGACCTACACAGAATCGTTTTATTACCTACTTATTCGTACCATGACGTCTTGTTGTGACATCTTAATGCTCAACTTAGGTTGATTTTAAATCTAAAGGGATTGACGTCTACGTAAATGACATCGATAGCCATGTATTACTATTATTTAAAGTGAAATCTTTCTGTTTAAGTCCTCATTTGGATCGCAATAAGACTTCGTGGTAAGCCTCCAGGTGCTAGTGTGTGATCATTGTAATAGAAATCTTAGTGTAGTGATCTCACCTTGAAGATGTTGGTGAGTTCGTCGAGCAGCGTTTCGTGACGGAAAGAGATGCGGATGTCGGGTACGTTGGTGCGCGTGATGTCATTGCCGGCCACACCCTCCTTGAGATAGTTGGGGCCTAGCCAGTACTGCTTCATCTAGAGACATTCATGTTTCACTGTTTTATCTTCTTCGTGACAATATGTCTACCATCGTGCCCGTAAGGTGATTAACTTACAGATTAATAATGCACTGAATGCTATCTGCATTATTAAGGTTGCTGGTGGTCTTCGTGAAATATTTTTATCAGCTGGTTTGCTTCGCGACATTTTGCAGTAACTAAAAATTTAGATTCTCAAACTTACGGCGCTGTACGGTTTTAATCAGTAATTTCCCGGATGATATACAATGCTAGTGAAGGTTGGTTACCTCGTGCGGGAACCCGGACATGAGTACCGAGTATCTAGCCAGCTCGCACATGTCGCACGAGCTCAGCTTCCACACCTGCGCCGCGATGCTGTACTCCTCCATCAGCGGTTCCTAGCGGGGGGAAAGAAACAGATTAGACATATCACAGCTTCTCGGTTTGTCCATTTTGAAGAGGTTATAATATTATGTTCCAACATACCTTGGTGAAGTGGAACTGCAGCGGATCGTCAGTGCTGAGCGTGACGCAGAGGCCGCGCGCCAGGAACTCCGGCAGCGGGTTGCGGTGGTAGTTCAGGAACAAGGAGTTGTTGCTGAGGGGAGACATGGCGATGGCGATTTGGGCCAAGTAGTACAGGTACTGGAGCACTGGGACCTGGGGGGAGGACGAATTCAATTTCAGTCTTGATCTTGAAGCTTATTTATGCAGCTTTCTTATCGTAACTTGGTGGATTTTTTTTTAAATTTGAAGATTAACCTGGACTAAATTCTATTCAGGAATGAAACATTAAACACACAAATTATTATAGGTAAGTAAATAAGAAGTGTTTTGATAGAAAAGCCAGTGGGTATTATACCTTCCGCAGCAGTAGACCGTGCGAAATATTCTCAGCAAGTAAGAACCCGCAAACTAAATGTTGCACCGGCCCAGCTTCTCCGCAGTGAGGACGCAGCACAAACGTGTTGAGCCCTTGCTCCCTGCGAAAAACAAGTCAGCACTTATTACAACTCTTTCCACTGATAAACTTGTAAAAAGTGTTTCACAAGGAAGCATTCTCGGTCCCACTTCTTTTGCTATCTATAAAATGTACATAGCCTTAACAGTGATATTGTCTCGCTTTACTGGTTTCTAAAGTTTTAGATCGTCTGAAAAATGATATAATACAGTGCAAGTAATGGGAATAATACTATCCATGAGACTTTATTTTTATTTTTTTAGACATAGTAGTGGTGTTCAACAAGGAAGCGCTCTTGGTTCACTTTTTTTTAACCCCTAACTCGTGCCTTGAATGATACACAATAATTTCTTGTAGCTAGTAAACTCACTTGCGGAACTGATTGAGTACGGTGATGTTGGCGTACATGTAGTACAGGTAGTACGCGTAGGGAGGGTTCTCCTCGTCGTCCCAGAGCTCGGGGGTCTTCACGTCGGGGTCCAGCATGGGGTTCTCGGGTTTTGACTCGTCGTCCACGCTGTCGAACCCTACAACGTGCTGAAGGCAAGAACAGATATTTTATTTCATCAAAAATCATAATATTTATGAATTATTTTAGCTTCAGCGGTCATAATTGTGAATGTCGAGCTTTGTGATATTCATTGAGTCATTTTGGAGGGATCTGTTGAATGTAGCTGATGACAGACAAGCAGTATAATAATAAGGCAATTAACTGTTGGTAATGTAACGGTTAGAGAAATAGATACTTACAGTGAGGAACTTGTGCAGTTCCAGGTTACTGTTGGGGTCGTTGGTGACCTCGAACAGTGGCAGGAAGATGTTGTTCAGGATCTCTTGGAAGTTTTTCATTATCTTGTTCGATTTGAAGATATCGCTGTACAAAGAAATTGAGCGCTTAGTCAAAATTTATTATTGGTCTTTGGTCTTGGGAATTTGCATCAAGTGTTTTAGTGTTTTGGGTAAATGTGAAAATAGATACCTTCGTAACTTTACTTATATTATTAGGCTGCTAGGTAGAGTGAATAGAAATAGTCTTTCCTTCGTCAGCTTTGACATCACCGCGGAATGTCAACATAATATGGAACCCAATTAAAATTAGAATAATAATAAATAGGCGTGGAGAGAATTTCCGATTCCACTGTTGCCGGATTTTTGTAGCTCATAATTATCCCTTCATTTCCTCAATAAATGTTACTCACTATAGCCGCGGGATCTGGATGAGCCAGCGCACGTTGTCGGAGTACACCTTGAACTGCACGGCCCACTTGGCCAGCTTGGCCCACTCGGTGGGGCTCTTGCCGTATATGGACAGGCGCAGCTCTGCGTTTTGATACTTGCTCTCTTCCAAGTCTGATGCGACCTCCTGACAACAAAGCACAAGAATGGTAACTTTGATACTAAAATAGATTATTCCTGGGAGGATGTGATCATGTATGAGCAGATGCCGTGGAACGTCGTGCAAGGTGTCAAGGTTACCTTGATGATCCTAGCGAAGTATTTCCCGTTCATGTAGTTGTCAGTCTTGAGGAACACCTCCCTCAGCCTACTCTCGCCGATAGGGTTGTACTTCGCGTTGAACTTGTCGAACCGGTGGAACGTGTTGCGGTCCTGAAACAATGAAGAGTCGCAAGGAAATAAGGTTTTAATAGGCCATTCTCTCAAGGAGGACGAAATTAAAACTCTATGTAATCTACTTACAGCGTGAACATCCAGCATGTCCACTGTGAGGTCGTAGGTGCTGAGGTTCATCGACTGGAACACAGCCTTTAAGGTCATCTCGGTTCCTTTGTGGAGCGTCACCACCTGAGAATTACAGAAAATACGACTTATAGTGGTTTCTTTGACATCTATCAGGAACTATGAAGTGCAAGACTGAAGAATTCTCGAGTGACGAATCTTTTCCTATGTTTGCTGAGCCTAGGTACCTAGATTATCATCGCAGGCTAGCTGGCAACTACTGTCGTCACAGTATTTCAACCACAGTAGGTATACAAAGACCTCATGTAACAGTTGTAATGTCGGTAAAAGAAGGCATTTATGAATCAATGAAACCATTTTTCTTATCACTGGTTTTTATATTTTTAGTATTGGAAACTAAAGGGGGTTGACCTAGCGAGAAGATGTGGTAGTTCCTTACCTCATCCGCGTGATTCTTCAACGTCTTCTTGATGAACCGCAACAAGTGCTTCTGGTTCATGCACGAGGCTGCGTGGATGTGGGTGTCCACTTTCCTGTGGGGAAATTTAAAACTTAGCCAACCCCTTTCTGGTCTCGCCTTTCTACCTTCTACCTAAGTAAATTTCCGAGTCTTTGAGCTCTCAATTGTCAAAAGTCTTTTCGACAGTTTGTAGACAGGGATAGATAATAAGAGTCGCTGCAGCACTGCCCAGAATATTTACTCCTAGCTCCGCTATTGAATTTTTAACTGAGTGACAAAAAATAAGTCGTCGAACTGTCGGTAACTAATTCCTTGCAGCAACGCACTGCGCTCCGTGACGTGCACAGATGTCCCCTAGAGACCGCCTAATTATTGTGTGCGTTTTATACATCTTGGTGTCGGTCAATAAAGAGTTATCCAAGTCCGACCTGATGTTGTAGAAGTCCCGGTGCGGGACCGCCTTCTGCGAGGCCAGCTCGCGCAGCTCGTTCAGCAGCACGTGCAGCTGGAACTTGGAGGACAGGTAGCTCAGCCGGCGGTAGCAGAACGACTTCCTGGGAGGACAGGGGGGTCAGGCACCGGGGGGCAAGTCTCTTATCAACTGTCGCTTACGAGAGCAAGAGAACATAGGAGAAACGAGATAGTGAAGAAGTTATAGCTTTAAAGTGACTTGCTTTGATACCATTCGTATAGTCATCATTGGAGATATTAGTTGTCAATATCTACCTTGTTTTCAATCATGGCTACACTCGTTGAAGTCACGGTAAATGGTATTCATAGAAAAACTAACGCATATTTCTATCTACCCTAGGAAACAGGACACAAAGATGGATCATGAAATAGATTTACAGAAGAAAAAGATGCTAACAATTCCCGACCCTATAAAAAATAAGCTGAAATCCCGAATGTTCGTTACTCACAGTGGTCCGTCCGCGATCATAGCGCACATGGTAGTCTTGTCCTGTATGTACTGCGCGAGCGTGATGTACTCGTAGGGCACGCGCGTCTCCCTCCCCCCCTCCCCCGCCTGGTACAGGTTGAACACGCCGTTGTCGATCTTGATGGTGTACCCCTTGGGGGCCGGCATGGGGCTCTCCCACGGGTCCTTGCCCTTTACGAACGGCGGGTGCACTATGTGATCTGCGGGACGAATCCAGGTCAGTTGGTTCTCGAGACTCGAGTGGCATCAGATTAGAGACGGAGTTTACGGGAGCCACGAGGTGAACTGGAACTTTTGGAAGCCAGTGGACGTCTCTTGGCTGATGATGTCGATGAAATAAGTACATAATAGGTACCTTCGGTAAGGTTTTTAATATTTGATCATATAGGGCTACGTCTGTCACGGTCAAGTTAACTTGAAGTATAGAGCGTGCTCGGGCTTTGCTCTTTGTTAAATCATTATATCAATTGAATGGTCAGAAACCTCGAGAAAGTCCACGCCATACTAAAAATTACGCTACAGAAAGCGATACAAAATTATAACAGTTGTAGAATACAAGCGTCTACCCGCAGTTTCACCTTCGTGGCTGGAGGACCTCTTTAGGTCACTCGGCTGCAATATCCTCAACTATAGTTACCTGCAATGTGTTTGTACTTTTCGATCGGCGCATAGTAGGCCGGGCCGTCGGAGTCCATGCTTCTGATGAACCGCGACGTGATGCCAGCGAAGGTCTGATTGGACATCGCCATGTACCGCTTGCGCATCTCCAGCGCTTGCACCAGGAACGAGGAGGCTACCTGGAGGTCCTCAAGGGGGACCTGCAGACGATGCATATTATCCTTTATGAACCTCTGAATAGGTTTCATTGTTGACAATGCATATTATCTTCTTAGGGTTTTCTCTTGACGCACTAGTCAAAAGAGATTGGCAGGGCATATTATGCGAACACGTGACATATAACTTGGAATTTCTATTCTATTTTTAATCCAAGACTATTTTATGATTGTGAGAGGCTGAGCAGTCATTATCGAGAGCTCTAACCCCAGTCAATCTTCATGACATGTCGCAACTTTGCAAAGCTGGTGCCCACAGGAGTACAATTTGAAACAAGACTTGCAAGTGAAGGACCAAGTCACAAACATACATAGCACCGGAGGAACAGTTATCCTCTCAGCCAAGGTATTTGTGAGACCAAGATCTTCGTTCTATAGATTCAATGTATCCCAGAAACTGTTTATATCTGATTGTAAGAGCTGTATGTAAGTTACGGGCCAGTGTATCTGATGTTCTATAGATTGTAAGTTGTGTATGTATCAGATGCCATGTTTCCAAGCTCAAGCTTACCCCCGAGGTGTCCTCCCCGCTGATGGCCACGCGTTGGAAGTGGGGCAGCACGAACTCGACATCGTCGTCGTCGACGGGCGGCACGCGGAGCCGCGCCGCCTCCTCGAACACGGCGTTGGCGCCGTGCTCGCTGCCCGCGAACGAGCGCACCGACTGCCCGCATTCGGCTGCCCTGCAGGACACAAAATGTGAATATGTAAATCTTTAACGCCATACGCTGTCTAGCCCTTCGTGGACTTTATAAATGTGATTCGGAATTTCAAAATATACTGGAAAGGTTGTAACAACCACTACAAGGCTGTTGTCAGCCTCTCTGTAGGGTAGTTCGTGATGGGGTGATTGCGAAGCATTAAGTTGCAGGTTCCTGCCCACACAGATCAAAAAATTGGGTGAGACAGAACTTAGTCAAACGCTAGCCTATATAAAGTTAAAAAAAATTGGAACATGCTACAAGTTTTTGTGGGCCAGGGTTCTCGTAGTATTTAAGGAATAAATTTTATCGTACCGCATTTTTATTATTTCCTTGTCTACAGCAGCACTTATTTAAACACCATAGTTAGTAGGTATACAACAGACATGCAACATAGTCTGTATATAAGCTGTAAAAAGCCCAGATATCCCCAGGGGATACTGCCATGGGATATCTGGAATAAGCCTAATAACTAGCGTCTCCCGATGACGGAAACCTCCGGCAGCAACGGCGCAACCCTATTGTCAGAAATGGGACACTCCGATGAATACCAGACCGAATTACATTCTTACTAATGAGAAACGAAGGCACGAAACACGACAACCACTCAGCCACTGTTGGTCATGCAATTATGAGACATCGTTCATTTTAGAACACACAACTTGACAAATGAATATTACCTGCCCAAACAATAAACGAGAAATACCAACAAATGCTGTTGTATTGAAGATTGAAAGCAATTTAATTGAAAGACTAGCTTTTTCGAACAGGAACTGTTTGATTAAAAATACTAAATACAAATAAATACTCGAAGTACCGAACACCCTGATCATATGGAACCGCCTGTAGTGTAACAAGGTTTACCAAGCATTATTCCACGACGACGTCCACCGCTGACATTCAATTTTACTCCCAAACATCACACGTGAGTTTCCTCCTAATTAAAACACTCTAAACTATTCGTTTTAGTTCCATTTACACGATTCTTTACAGCCAGTATTTTTCCTTAGTTATTTTTTCTTTTCGCTTCAAAGGGTTGAACATTACTTTTTTACACGATTCTTTACAGCCAGTTATATCCTTTTTTTACTTTTTAAACAGCTTTAAAGTGCTGAACAATGAACCGCACTCTTCAGCCTGGGTATGAAAGCTTCAAGCGCAATTATTATTTTGATAACAGTATCACAAACTGCCTTTCGAGCGGAACGGCACAAGACGAATGTGGGTGTAATGTTGTCCAGTCGAACTAAGGGTTGGTTGCCAAGGTTGATCCAATTACTGTATTAATACCGGCACCCCGGCCAGTGGTTTATTGCATGACGTTAGGAACTGTCTGCACGTGTATTCATCAGGGGGTTAGAGAAATGCGTTGCAGTGCCACACAGAATAATTCAAAATCACAATCAAAATGAAATACCTAAAGCAACTTCAAATAGTTGACTGCGCTCCGCGTCTTTACCCCCAAATAGTCTTTATTGCCTCATTTCACTCATATAAATAAGGTTTATCAAAAGTAGCCTACCCAAATACTTCAGACCTTAATTCTGTTTCCAAATACTATTCAAAACACTCCAGCTGTTTAGCCGTGCGTGACTGGCCTAACAAACAACCATCCAAGCTTAGTACTACGAGTAGGTATAATATAGGTGACGTGTCTAACTCCCCTTAACGGCGGTTTATGCCACTACCTAACACCTACCTACCCTAGATGTTTCATTGCTATTTACGAGCTCGTCTAATAGTTTGGTCTAGCCGAATGGCACTAATAGATAGATCAAGGGCGTCTAGTTATACAGCTGTAGCCATTGTCTGTCTGTAGTGACTGTAGGTACGTAAGTATGTTCGATATAATAAGAAACTGAGGTCTAGAAATCTATACCTACCTAATTAATGTTTCTCTAGGGAGAAAGAGAGAAATCAATAAATATAGACTCGTCGATTCAGCCAATCAAATGATCCAATTCAGCTATGGTGACAATGCATTACAAAAATAACGGACTTTCCGCCATAAAGTAAGCACGTAATTTTTTTTGTAATTTATACACATAATTTGAACTTACACTTACACAACTTACACTTAAAGCCTCAAAACATTATGAAATAGAAATACGAGTATTATACAGCTGGAAATTATTAGCTAGGTACATACATAATACGGCCTCTAATCACAATGCGTGAAACTACGGCACACGCAACGCAACACACTGTCAAGTTCAAGGACTGCCAAATTAAATAACCTATAGCCACAGCAGCTGAACCTTATGCACCTAGAATATATTCACAATTAAAATTGTTTTGATTGTGTTTATTTATAAAATAAGAAGATAATTTGCATGTAGGTACCAGCACGGTGGCACGTGCCGCGTCTCTGTCAAGTCCAAGGGCTAACTAATCGCATTACCTACTCGATAATAATAGTGAATGTTAGTACGAATGTAATATTATTAGTACCTACCTTTATCTGGATTCTTTTCAGGCGACAGTTTTGCCGCATTGAATTATGCAGTCGTTGAACGCTCGCGTGATGGTGGGCTAGTGTTACGTGTTACTTCGTAAATGTTTATGTTTCGTGGAACGTGAATATACCTACCTAGCCCATTAATATTTAGCTGCAAAATGGGTTGTTTCACAGTGAACTAAGTTTTCTAGTGTGACTTTCAACAGTATCAACTCCAAGTCGTAAAATTGTTAGCTACCTACACCAAATCTTATGCCAAATAGCCTCCATGGCGCAAGTGTGCGAAGGGTGATAGGTTTGCGCGAACCACAGGCATTTGTTCTGAGTCTGGGAGTGTTCTATAATAGGTAAATCCTCGTAATGCCCGATGCTCTAGGGAATACTTGTTAGGGGTCAGGATATAATAATATGTCAGTGGCCGCAACGACTTATTAATTTAACTAAAATAATAATGGTCAGTCTACCGGTGCAGTAGGATTGATAAAAGAGTCATTCTCGGACTTTGACCAATAAGTTTGTCGTTGTCTCTATCTGGCACTAAAGAAATGACAAAGACAGCTATACACTTATCATTGGTCAAAGCCAACTAGGGGATAAGGATATGTAACTTACTTGACATTAAGTTGACGCTGGATGAGGAGCTTCTTCTCGATCTGCTCTATGGGGAACTGCGGGACCTCGTACGGGGCAGACAGCTCGTTGGGGAGGTCGCGCGGGGCATCCGCCCCAACTGTCGTAGTGGGGCTTTCACTGCCTGCGGGGATAATGGTATCTTTATTAAGTAAGCATTTGACCACTATCACATGGTCTTAAGTGACAGTGACCTAGTTGAGTTTAATCAATTTGAGGATTGCTCAGTTCTGTCTTTGTCTGTGATTGGATTCCAGGTTCGGAACTAGATGAAGGAAAACATGGACATGAGCGTCCGATGAAGGGAAACGTAATAAACAGTAGGTAGGGCTGTAATTACGTAGTGTTCGTCTGCAAAATCTGTGCTGGGAGTACCTTGAGATAGTAATCATAGAATAATAACGCAGAAGAGGAAAGTTCCATGCGTAGTTTCACTAAAAAGTGAATCCACTTTTTTATCAATGTGTATGTACTCGTAAGTGCCATGTAACTATCTCCTCCAAAACGCACACAAGGGTAATGAAATGTCGCAAACGTGTTGGTATTTAGTCCGGGGAAAATGAATAAATATTAAAATTTACCATAAACGCTTTGATTTCGAGCAATAGCGAGTCAAAGTCCGAACTAGGCCCAAAAATTCTCAGTAAAAATGGCTACACGGCGCTAGTGGGTACTTGATTTCTATATGTTAATATCAAAAGTTAAAGTAGCTACCCGTTGATTGACGCGAACGAACCTTTGTTTGTGATTTATATGTCATTTATTATTGAGTTCTATTCTCGGACCGATCCAAGTAGGTGATAAGCACAAAACTCGCCCGACGTGATTATAAACAGCTTTTACGATTTGATATTGATTAGGTTTGTATCTACCTAAATACTAAATATACCTACGTATACGAGCATAATAATATCAACATCTCTCAGCGAATGCGGCAATCGATTAAAGCTCGTTAGTCGAGCGAACCACTTTCAAAAATATGAGAATCCCGTTAGATGTAGGTACCTACCTACCTACTAAGTTAGTTTTTGCTAGTAGCTACCTAAACAAAAATATTTCTCCTTCTCTTTCATAGAGCTTCAAATAACATAAAGCTCTTTGAAATAATTGCAAAGAAAGTTCTTGGAAATCAAATCATTTTAAGTGTATACCTACCTATTATAATAAAGAGCGTTTCATTAACAGTTTGTAAACAATTCCAAGCAACTGTGGAAATCGAGGAATTTGTTTGGTGTAACGAATAGGGTGGCCATGAGTAAGTAATAAGTATTAATTATTTTGTTACCTACCAAATCATGTTTGTTATTCACCTAGGTTGGTAGAATAAGTTATACATTTTATTGTTATAACGTAGGTAGGTGTTATGATAAAACTATATTATTATGTAGGTCTAGTACCTATCTATTTTGTGTCTGCTATGACTATTGAATGCCGACAAAGCACTTCTGATTATTTACCTACCTAATCACAATCTTGGAAATCCGTCTTATCGTGTCGCGTGTCGCAGTAATCTTATCTCTCTGATGGCTGTTCCAATAAATACTTTCGATGTAGAAAGTAGAAACTAAATAAAAAAAACAATCTAAAAATATATAGTTGGGTTCAAAGTATAAATAGGTACTTATTTATTGTTCAAATACTAATGTGCAACTACCATGTGTAGGATGAATTATTATTATTCAATAATAGGTATTATGGAGTTCAAATTAGGTCTAATCCAGTAATACCTAGTTACCAACAGAAAGTTTATACTGTTTACAATTGAAAGTGGCTATTTGTACGGGTACTGGATGAATAAATTATATTTATTCGTACATTTATTGTTTTTTTTGGATGATTAGCTTGTCTTTTGTTTTTTTAGCCTTTGGATGATTAGCTTGTCCTAATTGTTTGTCCAGTACCCGTATTAATAATTATAAATTATTCGTACGGTAACCGTATTATTAATTATAAATTGTTCGTACAGTACCCGTATTAATAGACTCAGCCTTTACAATTAAAATAGTCATAAGGAAAAACAATTCGTTAAAATTAAGTAGGTAGTAGGTATATTATATTGCACTAAAAATATTATAAACAAGAAATTAGTAACTATTTAAGTAACAATGAGTAAACTTTACTTTGTGCTCATAATTTGTGTATAACTCCATTTAACCCCATCGATCGGGAAGGTTTTTTCATAAAAATATACTTAATTAAATGTCGGAAGATAACATACACAAAATGCACAGGTACCTACTAGTAGTAGAAAGTAGCGTAAAAACACATTTTGTATTACCTAGTTAACATGCTCCTTATTATGATGATCGATAAATAATTACCTATTGAATTATATAGGTACCTAGTGTTACCGAAGCTAGTCGATTCTCCGCGACGAGGCGCATCTCTAGCGGAGCTACTCTAAAGTGACGTCAGAGGCGTCTGACAGTTCAATGGGGGGAGAAGAAAAAGCAGTTGGTGGCAAAATATATAAAAGTTATAAAAGTGATTTGATAGCGGTTAATTTCCTATTTAACAGTCAGAAGTGCGATAGTAACTCTTTCCTGGCTTAATTTTGTATAGTTAATTGTAAATTCAGTGTTTTCCGGAGTGATTTGAACGAAAACCGTCAAGTGAAAAGTTGAACATTGAATTGTGGTTTGAAAACTATTTTGGTCCATCTTTTACGTATAATTCGCGAATTATAGATTGTTATGAGGTATTTATATGTGGCGGAACACTGATGTAAGTGGAACTATTGATATTATTCAACATTTTGGACGGACTGATTGCATGTGATTTATAACTTTTGTTGTGCTTTTGTGTTTGACTTTTTGTGTACTAACATTGCACTGGGAGCTATCCTGCGTTTGTTTGGGTGGTAGTGTACATATTATAATAGGAACAATGAGTGAACGTAAGAGGCGGCGTTCGTCCAGTACCTCATCAGATGATGATAAGAGGCATTTTGATGATAAATTTGAAAAAGAAATTCAGAAGAAAGATAGTAGGATAGGTGCATTGGAGGGGTTGGTTCGCCAGCTGCGACAAACCCAGAACTACTTCACCAACCAACCAACTACCTCTTCTGAGAGAGATTTAGTAATTTCCACACCAAAAACTCGGTTGAATGACACTACTGTTAGGTACTTGGGACGGAGTGATATTGTTCCTGAGTTTGATCCGGAAAGTACTACAATATCAGTTGAACACTGGATAAGAAATCTGGAAAGCATTGGATCCATGTATGGTTGGGATGAGCGGACGTTAATCTGCAACTGTACATCTAAACTGAGGGGCTATGCTAAAGGATGGTATGAGCGGCAACAGTCGTTTGATGTCAGTTGGGAAGAGTGGAAAAATAGACTCAAGCGTGCATTCCCATTTACCCAGAACAAATTAAATTTAATTCGTGAGCTAGTAAATAGAGTGAGGTCAGCCGGAGAAGATCCAATTAAATTCTTCTATGACAAATTGGGAATTGGTATGACCTGTGGGATGTCGGATGAAGTCATAGCTGAAGCTATTATAGGAACTCTGGGTGATAAGCTGATGGAAGTTGGTGCAGTTTCAGCAGGCTGTCGCAGCACATGCTCTCTTCTCAAGTATTTGGGTACAATGAAAACAGTGGAACAAACTCAAACTCAGGGCATCCCGGACACAAAAGTCAGTAACTGTTTTAACTGTGGCAAACCAGGGCATAAAGCCAGAGCTTGTGCGGCTAAGTTGACTAGGGGGAAAGATGACAAGAAAATCATTTGTAGATTTTGTAATCAGGCTGGACATATTGAGAGCAACTGCTTCAAGAAAAGGAAACAGAACAAATTGTGTTCTTATTGCAACCGTAAAGGGCACTATTTGGAAGATTGTTGGAAACGCAGACAGAATGGGTCGAAACCAGAATCTAAGGAGTCATATGTGAAGAAGGTGCAAGTTCTCTGCCCGGAAAAATCTGATGAGAAGTACCATAAACAAGTATTGGTGAATAATAACAAGGTCAAAGCTTATATCGATTTTGGAAGTGCTTGTAATACAATGAAGGAGTCGACCCGTCAGAAGTTTAATTTAGAGTTTTCTGGAAAGGACTGTGAGGTGGTGATCAAAGGCTATGGAGATGCGCTGACTGTTCCGTTGGGTATTATTTCAGCGAGGTTGTCAGTTGATGAAGTAGATAGAGTCACTGAGTTTCTCATAGTACCAGATAAGGCTCAGATCATGGATGTTCTAGTGGGGCAGCCGTTCACTGAATCAACCAATGTTGTAGTGGTGAAGACACCTACGGAGTTGACTTTATTTGACAGCGAGCTTACATTAGAGCTGCCAGAGCTTTGTGAAAACTTAGCACGGATAAAGATTTACCCATCAGAGGATGGAGTGATTGTGCCAGGGTTAAACAAAATAGTGGCAAAGACTGAACCATCAATAAGTGGCGTGATGAAGCTGGAATTGAGAGAGCATCGGCGCCCTAAATATGAAATAGATGTCTTAGGTGATACAATTGATAGTGAAAATGGAGGTGTTATAGTGAAGGTTGTTAACCGTACAACATCAAACATCACATTAAAGCAGGACCACTGTATCGCCCGCGGCACAATGTCCGATAATGTTGCCAATAATATACGAGTTGGTGAAAAACTTTCGGCTGAAGAAAAATTAGACCTTAATGAGGTTCTTCAGGAATATGACCATTGCTTTTCGGGGGATGGCATGGAGTTAGGTCAGTGTGATGTAGAAATGAGTATTAAACTCACACAAGATAAAATTATCAACTACAGACCATACAGGCTCTCTTATCATGAAAGAGAGATAGTACGGGATATAGTGTCCGATTTGCTGAAGGCTGGTATCATAGAATAGTCCAAGTCACCGTATGCGAGTCCGATCCTGCTGGTGCGCAAGAAGGATGGTGGTTATCGTATGTGTGTCGATTACCGAGCGCTTAATAAGATCACGGAAAAGGAGAGATACCCTATGCCAGTTATTCAGGACTTATTGGATCGGTTGGTGGATAAATCTACATTCAGCTGCTTAGACCTAGCCAATGGGTATCACCAAATACGAATTTGTAGTGCTTCGAGACCTCTTACTGCGTTCGTCACACCGGATGGACAGTACCAATATCGCATGATGAGTTTTGGTCTATGTAATGCTCCGGCGGTATTTCAGAGGGCGATGAATGAAATATTAGCTCCAGTGCTTTACAAATGCGCCGCAGTTTACATCGATGACGTAATCATATGGGGAGAACATGTGTCGGAGGCGTTGGAGAACCTTCGGAAAGTCTTGGCGCTCATATCTGAAGCTGGAGTCAAGTTGAAGAAAAGTAAATGTTCGTTCCTCACTGGATCTGTCGAGTACCTTGGGCATGAAATAACTAAGGGAGAAATCAGACCTTCTCAGGAGAAGATACTCGCTGTCCAGAACTTTGGTACTCCCAGGAATGTCCACGAAGGTCGTCAATTCCTAGGACTTGCCAGCTACTTCCGCAAGTTCATCAAAGGCTTCGCGAGTACAGCCCAACCTTTGACTAAACTGACCAAGAAAGACCAAGAGTGGTGTTGGAGTAAGGAGCAGGCTATGGCTATGGAAACTCTTAAACGATCCCTGATATCTGATCCAGTGTTGGCTATATATAGTCCAGATCGTGAGACGCAACTGCATACCGATGCATCGAAGATAGGATTAGGTGGCGTGTTATTTCAAAGGCAGAATGACCACACTCTTAAAGTTGTAGCGTATGCGAGTCGACAAACATCGGCCACGGAACAAAACTATCATAGTTTTGAATTGGAAGCATTAGCAGTGGTGTTTAGCATTCAAAGATTCAGAGTCTATTTAACGGGCATTAAATTTGTGGTGGTGACAGACTGCTCTGCTCTTCGATTGGCGTGGTCAAAGAAGGATCTATCTCCAAGGATTGCTAGGTGGTGGCTAGACCTGCAGGAGTATAATTTTGATGTAGAGCACAGACCAGGCACGGCTATGAGCCATGTGGACGCTCTTAGTAGAAACCCGATTAATCTGAACCACATTGAGGAGAGTGAATTAATTGATGCTTTGCAGGAAGGCGATGAAAGTATTAAGGCACTGATTGAAAACCTTAAGCTGGAGCTAGAAGCAAATAAAAATAAGAAGGATGGTTTGGCTAAACAGTACAAGATGGTTGGAGAACGTATCCATCGGGTTGTTGATAAAGGCACTAGGCCAATACTTCCAAAAAGTGCAAAATGGCATATACTGAAGGTATATCATGACAACCACGGACATCTAGGAATTGAGAAATGTCTTGAAGCCTTAAAAGCAAAGTATTGGTTTGCGAAGATGCGACAATTTGTTGAAAAGTATATAAACAGCTGTATTGGATGCCAGTTCACAAAGAAGCCAACGGGCAAACAACCAGGACTGCTACACCCGATACCCAGAGCTATGATTCCATTTGAGACTCTGCATATCGACCACTTGGGACCATTTTGTGCTAGTGGTGGAAAGCAATATATAGTTGCAATGATCGATGGTTTCACAAAATTCATCTGGCTGGAAGCAGTTAAAACTGCAAATGCCAAGGGAGCCATACTAGCGGTGCAAAGATTTGCACAGGTGTTTGGGTATCCCAATCGAATCATAAGTGATAGAGGCACTGCGTTCACAGGGAAAGAATTTAAGGAATTTGTGGACGAGCATGGTATAAAACATGTCCAAAATGCTGTTGCGAGCCCTCGAGCAAATGGACAAGTAGAGCGGCTGAATAGGACCATATTAACCTCGTTGACCGCACATATGGGCGAGGAACAGAAAGGATGGGACGCGTATTTACCGCAAGTGCAATTGGGTGTGAACTCGACTGTGAACCAAGGTACGGGAAAAACCCCATTAGAATTGCTGTGTGGAATACGACCACGACTATCGGCGGAGTTGCATGGTCCTGTGAGTTGCCAGGTTAGCGTGGAGGAGGCTAGGCAAGATGCTGCTAAGAATATAACACAGAATGCGCTAAAGATGAAAACACGCTTCGATAAGAGTCGTAGAGCAAGTAAAGGATTTTGTGTCAGCGACATGGTGATGGTAGAAAGGAAGATCATGAGACCTGGTATAGCAAGTGGCAAACTAGTACCACGTTATGCAGGCCCTTACAAGGTGACGGCAGTGTTGCCTCACGATCGGTATGAGGTGACATCAGTGAATAAAGGAAAACGAGGGTACAAAAATGTAGTTGCATGCGACAAGATTAAAGCATGGCATGCGAGGGAGTTTTCCTCTGATGAAGAATAATGCTTACTGTATGGCTAATGGCTATTTTTCTGTTTGGTTATGTTATGTTAGCTTCTGCCTACGTTTCTTAATTTTTGTTTGCAATTGTTTGGTGTTATTTACTTAACGGTGGCAGTTAGTTATATTAAAAGTGCATTGTAAAATGTTAACTCTGTTTTCTTTTGATCCAGCCATGCAGGACTAAGGTGATGTTGGAAACGTCTGACCTTGTCAGCTGGGCTTTGGATTTGAAATATGATATGGATTAAGGTAATCGTGATCCCGCCATGCAGGACTAAGGGGATGTTGGATACATCTGACCTTGTCAGCTGGGCTTCGGATATGGACTCAGGTAATATTGATCCCGCCATGCAGGGCTAAGGTGATGTTGGATACATCTGACCTTGTCAGCTGGGCTTCGGATATGGACTCAGGTAATATTGATCCCGCCATGCAGGGCTAAGGTGATGTTGGATACATCTGACCTTGTCAGCTGGGCTTCGGATATGGACTCAGGTAATATTGATCCCGCCATGCAGGACTAAGGTGATGTTGGATACATCTGACCTTGTCAGCTGGGCTTTGGATATGGACTCAGGTAATCGTGATCCCGCCATGCAGGACTAAGGTGATGTTGGATACATCTGACCTTGTCAGCTGGGCTTTGGATATGGATGAAGGTAACTTTTATCCCGCCATGCAGGGCTAAGGTAATGTTGAGAACAACATTCGACCTTGTCGGCTGGGCTTCGGGTATGGATTGAGGTAATGGTTATCCCGCCATGCAGGGCTAAGGTAATGTTGAGAACAACATTCGACCTTGTCAGCTGGGCTTCGGGTATAGATTGAGGTAATGGTTATCCCGCCATGCCGGGCTAAGGTAATGTTGCGAACAACATTTGACCTTGTCAGCTGGGCTTCGGATACTAAGTAAGGTAATGCATGATCCCGCCATGCCGAACTAGGGTGTTGCTGTGATGGTTCTACCATCCAGCATCCGGCCCTGTTGGCTGGGCTCAGGATTCTAAACCAATAAGGAGAACTACTGGAGTACTACGCGGAGGTGCTCCTGCGGGGACGCAGGAGAAACGTCAGGATCGCCGAAGCTGTTACCGAAGCTAGTCGATTCTCCGCGACGAGGCGCATCTCTAGCGGAGCTACTCTAAAGTGACGTCAGAGGCGTCTGACAGTTCAATGGGGGGAGAAGAAAAAGCAGTTGGTGGCAAAATATATAAAAGTTATAAAAGTGATTTGATAGCGGTTAATTTCCTATTTAACACTAGCTACGATTTACTCATCAAATTAATCGTTTGAGAGTGCGATTGTTTACGCTCGCGGTGGCGAGGTCGCGAGATCGAGCATACTGACCACATCACCTACCTACATGTAACTGCGAGATACAAGCATTCGGTCGTAGTCGCGAATCGATTCGTCCAATTAGCATTCCAGTCCCAACGCCAGCTATACGAACCATTAAACGCAAACCTTCAATCATAACGAGTCACTTAGAAAATATTCGAAACAATACTAATACATTGAATGATTCATAAACGAGTAGTCAGGCAATTAAGTAGGTTCAGCAGCGGCGTGTGGAGATTTCTATTACTAAATCATAATATAATTATGATTAAATAATAACAGTAGATAACAATAATCAAATGCAAATAGGCGACGATAACACAAAAGAGTCTGAACAAAGTACTTTTATAATGAACGATACGAAAGGAACACAATGTAGAGGCCATGGAAATGGCTAATCGCGACATTATAAAGGAGGCGAGGACGATTCAGCCGCCGTTGGCCGATGACGTGCCAAGTAAGATCTACGCAATGCGCACGTCCCCAGTAGTAAGATAGCTCACAATCGCCAACAGGATGCGGCTTCCTTCGAATCGATTTGTTTTCAAATATTAAGAGCGGATTGTGGAAAAAATATTGCGTAACTTACCAAATTGTCGTAAGCAAGGCAGTTTTGAAAAATAAAATTATTTGTTTGTTTACATCGTCACGAATCCTATTCCAATCGTCACCAATTAATCATATTTTGCAAAAGACTTTCTGTTAATGCTCACTGAGCATAAATCTTATTATTTCAAAGCATTTTTTATACTTATATCTACTTAACTCGTAACTGTATTGCCTGTCTATCAACTCCACAACGACACCCAATTGGTGCACACAAGCTTTTATATAGGATCTAGTTAAACTAATTAAAGTGTTGGTATTTACGTCTGTTCTCATCTTCGTCCCGTTGGTCAGCTCCCTGCTCGGATGGTCTCCGCACGTGCCACAGGTCCTTATCAAAACTGTACATCCTAAAGGCACTTGCGATCACTTCATGTACATTACGATAATATACAATACTCGATTGTCTATCACATTATCTCGGGCCTGTGGAGGTTATCAGTGTGAATGTGAATTATTTCGTACTTTATGATGCAAATGACATCGTGGCAAACAATAACAGCGGAAAGATTCTCATCAAAATCAGTTTTGTTGAAGCGAATTGCTACAAACTCGTATCTTATGTACCTAATGATGTAATTAATACAATACTGGACTAATATTTCGGCGAGTACTCTTTGGAGGTCGCACTGTAACTGACTCTTGTCTACTCGTTACTGGATCTTATGTAGATAGAGACCGAAGATATCACAACATAATATTATGCAATTATAAATAGAACCTGTTTGTTTTTATACGTAAACCAGGAATAGATAATGATGATGCAAATGGAAACCTACTCGCCTAATGGTCTAACAATATCTAAGGCTGTGATAATTTTACAACCTATGCAGAATGTATCACCGCCATACTATCAGGAACTATGTATGATGAGGAAGCGCCATTTGAAAGGCATAGCAACAGACAACCAGCACTCTATAGCAACAGTTTAAACATTCAACATCTGACCTACATGCTGCGCCCCGGCGCCCCCTGTTCACTCGTCAAACAAAGCGATGGCACACAGCTGAGCGTGGCGTCACCAATACTCGTAAATTCAAAAGGTGTGCTGATATTGTTGGCTGTTTCGATGGTATGAATTCCGGCAGTGAAATTAGCGCTTGCCATAAAATGCTCAACTCATTCTCCATGTATGAATCTTCTAATAGAAACTTAAATTTCGGCATGGCTTAACTTTGACCCTAAACTTGGTCTTTACATTGGGTCTCTTATAAGCAACTGAATAATTGGCAATAACTGTCGAGGCACTAGGCGTGATCTATTTGGCACACGAATTTGAGAGCTGCTTAAGCATTTTTATAGGGCTACTATTGCCATTACACCACCATAGTGCTCTGCGAGGGCTGTATTGTATATACGAGCTACAGGCCTACAAGATAGCCGTGGTATGGGGGAATGGACAATTATGTCTAATTTATGGCTTTTATATCTAGCTAGTTCATGCTGCTTCCATTTCTTTTATGACTTGTTTTAAATTAAATTCTATGACACGTAAGTAATTATGTCGTCTAGCGTAGTTATGACTGGCTACGTCATTATCATTATTCTTTCATTTAATTTTTAGTTTTTATTCTTCTATTTCTACAAGATAATTTATTTCTAAGAATTTAATTTTCTTAAAAACGTATACAGCTAAAACCTTCCGCTGATATAAATTCAGCAGGATACAAATATTAATTATTCTTAGTTAGCAACGCATTACTGCATGAGAGACGTTGTAAGAAAATAACTGCGCCGTAGAATCACAGCGCAAAATCGGAACATTACTTACTAATTAAACAAAATGTCAACTAGCGATTACCATAATAATTTTCAATAGAAACGTTTACATTTTACGAAACAAATTCATAAACAAGAATCCTCGACTATACCTACCTCATCCCTCAAAACAAGAAATGCCTTTCAAGTCACTAAAGTAAAATTTTAATCAGAAGCAGTAGTTGGGTAACACTTTGACCCAAACACGTGTTTAAAAGACCCTTTGAGAAGGTACCCAAAAAGTTGAAGCGAGGGGAGAGGGGCGAGACCTCTTCGAAGGGGGATTATGACTATTACCAAAAAGGGCTCCCATTTTAATAAGTACTTTATAGTCTAGCATTTGACCACCTGGGTGACGATGTGATCGAGGATAGTAGACATGTTCAGCCTAGAATGGGATTTACCCCCCCCCCCCCCCCTCCGGCCATTTTGAAAAATGACAATCCCTTTGTGGGGACAACTTAGTAGGGATTATAGGTATATTATAATATATTAACTGGGGTCCGGCGATGAACCTGCGGTTATTAGAACTACTTAGGTCAGCGGTACCCCTGTAGGGGTTCCGCAAGAATTTAGAAAAAAAATCAAAACACCTGTCTCTGGTCACTGGTCGAACGTTTTGACTCCGCCCGCCGCGCGTATACTTAGCTCTGAATTAGACGCTATAGTTGTGAACAAGCGACTTTCGGCTCTATCTTCAAAGACATAAAGTCGAGATTGTTAAGGAATACACTTTTAAAAACTATTGTTTTATTGTAGGGTTCTGTCAAGTATTTTGCTTGTCAAAAGGGTTCCGTAACCAAAAAAGTTTGAGAACCGCTGACTTAGGTAATTAGATGCATGACATCACGTTAATCAATATGATAGATGCAAATTACATCGGTTTATGTGTGGTTGTACGATGTACGTGCTTTCGCCGGGGGCGAGTCTAGTTTCAAAATCTGTTGCTATTTTTAACTTTTGAAATAATTAGTAAGGCATTTTCAAAATACTTTTTTTAACCACTTATCCACTGTACATTTCTAGGAAACTCTGCAAAATGTAATCTATGTCTAAGTGCTTAGGCAATTATAAATAAGTGTGGTAATTATTTTCCTGTATATTTAATTACCTTTTCGTTTCGAAATGTTCATTTCATATTTTTATATTTATGTGATTATACCTAAGTACCTACCTAATACATTTTTATAAAAATCTGATATTTTAGATATTTTTAATATAATTATACCTACTATAACCTTGTAAATTAACCCCCTCCCCTTCTTTAATGATAGTACCCATGTACAACTACGAGTCCATATTTCATAATATAATTCAAAACATGTATTGGTAATAAGCGAATAGAATTGGAAAACATGTAAGAGACTAATGACCACGCATTTTAATTGCATACTCATATTCATTATTCCGCTATCAACAGTCCACATTTTGCATATTATTGAAGGTGAAAATAACTCTTGGTGTAACAGTTTACAAACCGGATGTATCGTTCCGGATTGCTTTCCATCAAAATATCCAGTAAAATGATAACCAAATACCTATACCTTAAACAGCTGTTACTGGACAAGTCACGTATAAACAGAGGTTAACTAACATGCTCCTCAGTATTTTCGTAAAAAATATGATTATAAATGAAATGCGGGATGACTGTACATTTTTGTTTGCCACGATGTTTTAAGTATGTTGAAGTAAAGTCGACCGATTGGTTTCCAATGTGGAACGCCACGCGGCGCGGCGGGCCGGGCAGTGTGGCGAAGCGCGAGAGCGGCGCCACTGTGTCGACCGAGCCTGTCTGCCGGCGGGCGCGGACTGACGGAGTGCCCCCTGCCCTGCCTGCCTGCCGTGCTGCTTGCATCACGTCTGCCTGGCTGAATAGTATTCGCATTCGGACCCACCACGTTTTGTGTCGCAGACTCGCAGAGCACTTGCCTCCTAAACGGCCGTCTCCCTCAGTCTCACCGCATAGTAAACAAACGTCAAACGATAGCGCTGACTGATTTATATGCGCATTTGAAAAGTTTATAAGTTTTATGTAAGTAATTTTTTTCATAATGATATTAACTTCACTCGATAGTGAAGATAATTCCACTAAATTATTTTATAGTATAAAATTATTAACGAACTAAGAACACAGTGCATTCATAAACATAATTATTGTAAATTAGAACTCCATTTACGTAGGTACCTTGTTAATGTTTTAATTAGTAACTAACAATCCTTTCTAAAATCTACATAATAAATAAGTGTATGGAATAGGTATTATCTGAGAAATATTTTTTCGAATATGCACAATTTTTTTATCAAAATCTATCTAATCTTTCCGTTCGATAGCGTTTTAGTACTGTCTCCATTACTCAAAATCTCATCGTCACCCTATCAATAACGCTCAAGAGGCCACTTTGAATACGTTATTCAATTTCACTTGTCCTCTCATACCTTCGATAGCTCAGTTGGTAGAGCGGTGGACTGTAGAGTTATTAACGAAAATCATGGAAATCCATAGGTCGCTGGTTCAAATCCGGCTCGAAGGAATCTTTTTGCATATACAATATTTTTGAATAAAATAATGGGTACCGTTTATTTAACCTTCTTATTAATAACGTTTATGTAAATATAATTATTATGTATAAATGTTTAGGTAGATAGAAACAACCAGTGATATTCACATGAGAACTAAAAAAAATTGTTCATCGTGGGAGTTAAGTACTACCTACTTATTCAATATTACGTTGCCAACGGCCACGGTCACAAAACATGAAAAAAAACCGGCCAAATGCGAGTCGGACTCGCGCATGAATAGTTCCTTACCAATGTCTATAAAAACGGTAAAAAACATGGCTTTGTTGGGAGCCTCGCTAAATATTTATTTTATTCTGTTTTTTAGCGGCAACAGAAATACATCATCTGACTGACTATCACGGTTCATGAGGTAGGTACAGCCTGGTGATAGGCAGGCGGACAGACGGACAGACAGACAGACAGACGGACGGACGGACAGCGGAGTCTTAGTAATAGGGTCCCATTTTACCTTTTGGGTACGTAACCCTAAAACTACTTACGCTATTTCTGCAAGCGCAGTACCTAGCATTGTTATTTTAGTGAAAACTTACCATCATCGTCATCAAAGAACGATTCTGCGAAGATCCGAGGAGATCTCGACCCATCCTGGACTCCTCTGATAGACATTCTTAACACTGTTCACATTTGCTATAAAGCTATGTTCAATTATCAACAAAACACTACTGAAAACTACTTATAAATTCATAATGTTTTGTAAGACATATTGCTCTTCGAAATACTTTCCACGGACTGTCTCGTGATAGCGAGTCCACGTACTTATTTCAGACTAAGCCGAGATTTGAAGTTGCTAAGCCGTGCCCTATCATTTTTTATCTACAGTGCAGTAAATTTTTACAACCGCTTGTTTGTTTTGGTATCAGTTTCATAGTGAATTAAAAAAGATTTCCATTCCTTACGACGTTTGAACTCCAAGAAACAACTGGAATAATTACGCAGTTATCACCGGCGGCGACAATAGACAATTATATTTTCCCATTTGTCATTTTGCCATTTGGACGGAGGTGGCCGCGACAACTGGGAGAATATACGGTTACAACTGACACTCAACGACAATGGAGCACAGTCTGAGCACAGAATATGAGACCTTATGTTAGTTAGTAGGTACCTTCCTACAACTACAACTAACAATTACCAACTAACTAACTAGCAAACTACAACTAACTCACAAGTAGGAAATAGGTAACATCAATTTGGAATCGTTAAGTAGGTATGAGCTCACTGATGAATGATGGTTCATTCGTCGCATTCTCTCCGTCAAAATAATTACATAGTATTCGGCGTATCACGACAGTGTAACTTTACAAAGTGTAACGGTTACAGAACAGTAGATTCTCATGTTCTCATCTCAACCAGTCAAGTTAGAACCTAAACTGACACATTATTGGAATTTTCTGCCTCTCATTCTGTTACCAATTAACCAAAGCTCTAGTAGCATTTTCTACAGGTAAGTATAAGAACTAGGTACCGACTACTAGATTAAATTCCTTGATACGCCAAGAATGCTCATTAAATCAGATTATTAATACACAGTACACACTGGTACGTTGATACGGACGAGGACACTTTGAAGCTATTTTCAAACGTTTACGTCCCACAGAAAAGTTCCAAAAATATATCAATAACCAACAAGTAGCGTCAGAGAAAATAACTAGCGCTGAAGTATACCTACCTACTATAAATAGATATTGCAAGATAGTGTTTGAATATTTGATTGATGATAGTAGATACTTTGTTATCAACTTTTTAGGGTTCTTTGAAGTACCTAGGTTAGGTATGCTCGAAGTTTGAGATAGGTAGGTAACTAGGTACGCACGCGAAGCAGGAATTCTGAATGCAGCTTCGAATAAATTCGATCTCAAATTAATAGTACATAAACATAAAACACATGTTTTCAAGCTATGTAGGTTTTATAAAACACTTAAGTATTCGGTTTTGCCAGCTAATAGAAACGAGCCCAAACATCATCAACCTGCAGTCAGTCAGTGAGAAATTATATTGTCTACCTTCATCTTCACATCATCTCAGTGTCATAACTGTGGGTAAAATTGACTTGCAGCTGGTTTGAGCATAATAATAGCATAAGTGTGGATTGTTACAGCAAACAAACATTGGAAAACATTTGAGGAAAACAACGCTATCAAGAAATCACGTAGGTGCTAAATCATCTATCTTCCAAGATGTTTATCTTTATATTTTTAAGGAGTCTGATTCTCACCTTCATCAAATAGTTTACTCTCATTCATTGTATCCTCACCAGACCCTATCAATCTCTCAATCAGTGACCAATTAATTGCAAAGTTGTTGTTTGACAGCTAGATCATCTCGATCACTAAGATCATGTTCATACAGTATCACTGTCGATCACTATATCACTCGGCGTCGCGTGCGCGCACTGCCGCCCGTGACTCGGCTATTTATCCGGGACCGATGCCAGACGCCCACGCACCACAGTATGACGAGCAAAGTCAAAGACCTGTCTCTCATAATTTGTTTTGATCGTCAATTTGGTTTCAGGTGCACATTTACCTATTCCCAGCATTATCGCACCTACAGAGGCAATGTTAGGTTCTAGTGAAAACAAGCTGCCTTGAGTATTGAGATCTTATGCTTTAAGCTCTTTGATTCCTTGAAATACTATTGAATAAGTAGGTCACTATTATAGTCGCAAAACTCGTTAATTCCGTCATTATCAGAACCTCCTTTTCCAGGGTGTATTCCATGCCTGGAAATGAATTCTCACTGCAGTCTGCAAGTTACAGTACTCACACAAATGTTACCTAAGTAAATCAGAGAATTGGGTCACAAAGAGATAGTTCAGTTTTCGGTATACAGATAAATCTTTTGGAGCATCCACACGACACCGGTACGAAGCACGAAGGTCGATGGACGTACTGACACGGCTTAGCAACTGCAAACGTGAAATTATACCTAATAACAATAACTCAACGACCGAGATGCACACGTTACACCTGCTGCATTCGTTCTTCTGGAATTATCCAGAACGCACAAAATGGCGGCACCGACGCGCGGGAACGCGATTCAACCAAACACTGAATTAGACACGATTTTGTAAATATTTCCGTAGACGAGAAAGACAATGTTATTGTAGAGTGTTTGGGAGTAGACTGAGCTCGTAGCTGGCACGCGGCCGCATCGTTGCGACATGCTTTGTTCAGTACACTTTCAGTGGCTGTCGTCACGCACGAGCGCGGTCCATGACACTTTGTCGCGAAAAACCGCGGAAATTACAGCCCGCGACGCGAAAAGCGCTAAGTGACTGAGTAATGTAGGTGATACTGGTACTTCAATTGTGTAATGGGCAGATGCAATTAGCTTTGATGGATTACAGAACGGCGCAGAGGCCAATGAAATGTGTGAAGTATAGGTAACCACTGCGGTGGAAATGGGTCACACGCATGACTCACCTGTTGACCGTAATCTTAAGATTGACCGAGGAACGTTCGATCGCTAGATAGATCATGGAAAATGGATCACGGAACCTTGGAGGAGGAATCGACGCAGTGTATCAGATATCGTGCTACTGATTACTATGTACCTAGTTACCTACTTCATCGTGGTGTCAATAGACGAAGCCACGCTTTGACTAGTTCCACTGGCATTCCACGCATGCGGTGAAATATTTGGTGAAGACAGATAGAAGGTGAATCATAAAATATGACTCATGATATTATTGACAAAGTAAATCGGAACGGAAGTGGTAAATGATCTTCCTATGAGAGGTCTAAATACTTATATAGGTTGGCGGGCGATTGGCGGAGTTATTTTTGGACGCGTAGGCTCGCCCAAGATTAGATGGTTATGGCAGGCCATTGGCAGCTTTGATTTTATTTTTAGATCAATGATTTGGATACTTTCTTTATGAGTTATACTTCTTAAGATATATCAGCTTATTAATTGGGTAAAATGGGGTTCCTTCTCTTCTTGGGACTAAGCATCTAATACTGTTTGTGTAATCTATTTGTAAATGTGAGGGTATAACATTTATGAACCTTGGAGATTCCACCCACATTATGCGGATGGACCACACCCTGCATAATCTTCCCAAAGTCAGAACTTGTTTGATTCGAAGATCGATATAACACTAAACTGCTGACGATTTTCAGAAATTCGATTCTGGGTTCTCGTGGAAGAGTATACTACCTACCTACTAAGCGCCGCCTCCGCCTGCCTCCTGAAATTAAACACGTCTGTCCTTTCCACTTCATTGAATTATCTCGTAGTCTGAAAATTCTTTAAGCGTGCCCTGAGCAAGGCACCTTTTGGTAGGGCTACATCAATAATTATATTTACCCTTATAATAAGGTAGATCGTAACTCTGTACCTCCTAGTACCTACATTACATTGAAGATAAGGTACCTAAAACCTATTAGATTTAAAAAATTTAGAGTAATGTAAACGAATACTAGGCGAATACTACTAGATATTAGGCGACTTTTGCAGCTGAGTGTAAGTATAGGTGTACTAGGTACTAGATACTACCGCTTCTAGGTACTTACACTTCTTGGTTCTTCCGAATCATAAACTACGTTAGTATGCGAGCAAAGTGACATTGCATGGTACGGGTACGGGTGGGTGATCCAATACAATACGAATGCGAGCAGTAGAATAAATATCAGATAGCGATAAGATAAGATATGTATCACCTGAGTGGAGCATGGCAACTGTTCCAGGTAACCTAGTGAGGGCCAGATACGGACGGACGATGACGTTCAACGTCATCATAGGTGTTGATGAATATGATGTGTATTTGGAACGTCTCACCAACATTCGGGACAGTTTTAGTGGCAACAGAAATTACATCTTTAGTGTTTCTATCATTTGCCCACACTCAAAACTTTAAAGGAAACAGTAGGTAGGTAGTTTAAGAAAAATAAATTCAATCGCAACCAACGTCTCGCCACATTGTCCTATTTTCGCCAAAACTCCAGCATTATCCTAAAATGTTGTGGTCCTTTCAAGTCTTTATAAAAATCTTCCGATGCTTGCTTGCTTCGTCACTTCAGATTCAAACGCTGCTAAAATAATTATCTGCTATCAATTTGGTAATCCCATCCTCAAGCCTCCCACTGCTTTATATTTTCTGTGATGGTAAACACACCGCCAGAAGCAGTATGTAGGTACCTATTGCTAACCTATAAGGCTATATGCATGAAGTCCCCCGGCGACGGGCGCCGGTCAGCTGACCCAGTCCATCGATCGGGACTAGAAAGCTACCAAATGCGAAAGTACCGTTTTCCTTCCTGGGATCTTTGTTTGGCTATTATTAAGTTGTAGTAACCTATATAACTGTATTTTGTATAATGTATCATATACCAGATATCATACAAGATTCAAGATACTATGTTGTAGATGTCTGTAGCACCTACTTATATTATTATGCTATTTATTGACAAGAATTTTATCTGCTATTTTAATTTTCATCTAATAGATTGCTAATTGTTATTGTTATACATGCTGGTAAGAAATATTAGGTAGGTACCTACCTACGTTTACAGGATTCGTGAAATCTAAGTTTGTTTTTTGAACCTTATAGTAGGTATAGTACCTACCTCAGATAATATCGTCTGGGATAAATAGTAAGTATGGAGGTAGCTGCTCTAAAAAACAAATGTTTTTATCCTTCTAATTAAAATAACTCTATGTTTGTAACAAAAATTATTGGTTATTAGTAACAGGTTGGATATAATTCCAACAACGCAGGCCCGAAATATGCTATATAACATATTTTTCGCATTAGATCGGTTTGGACAACCAGAGAGGTGCTCGAAACATTTAGTGCTCGTAGATAATTGAAGGAAAACATGCAAATTACGAGTTAAACTGACACCAGCTGAAGAGCTAGGTGTGTTCTGTTTAGACATTGACACGCTCGGGTGTAGGTACTTGTAGGTAGGTATACATACATATTATTATACCTACATGCCATAATGGTGGAATGGTAGGTAGAATGCGGACTGAAAACTTCCATGACGCTTCCATACCTTCCATAGTGGACTTTTTATTACTTTTTATTGGAAATTAGGAAGGCCACCAATTATGGTTCTACCTAGGTCATACAATTTGTTGGTTATTTTGTGATAACTGATAAGGCTCGTTTCCTGCTTGCTTGAAAATGTTTTTACTTAGCGTTTGATTAAATACTCGAACGCTTTAGTATTTAAATGTGGATAGGTGAGTAATAAAAGTAAGTTATTAAATGATCTAATAAATAGGGTACCTAGGTATTTAGATAGACCTAATAGGTAAGTAGTAAGTAGGTATAATACCTATCGCGAGTCTGAATTCATAGGTCCCGAAATGGGAAGGCGCTGAATTATTTTTATATTTCCTAAGTAGCTGAATAGGTCTGTCTACGAATAGTCTACTTATTCGTAGTAATAGGTAGAAAGAAACCGGCTGTTAATTAAAGGCCTATGTAGGTACCTAACCTACCTAATAATTATGTTTTACCAGTCCTAAGTTAACATAATATAGGTAGGTACCTACCATTAGCACAAAACTTCGTCATGGTCAACTCCATGTTGCGTATTTCACCGCAAACACGCATTGATAACTCAAGTTTAATTTACATTTTAATAGGAGGTAAATACAACCGTAGGTGTTTCGGCAATTAAACCCATATACAGCGCCGGTTCGCGCAGACATGGCGCCGACGTAAACAACCGACCGGCGCGCACATTGCTTGCCACTTACCGATCCTCTTGCTGAGATGCGGGGTGCTGCGGCCCGGGTGCTCCTCCTCCTCCACGTCCATGTCGAACGAGAACGGGAAGCTTTTCGTGGAGCCCACGAAGCCTGCGGCCATGACACGCTGGAGTAGGCCGCACGTCGTCACTCCCTCGCTTTGCACAACATACTGGCTGGCTGGAAGGACTCGAGCGAGCTGACTCGACCGACGGCCGTCCACGCATCTATATACAGCGCTCGATAGCGAGTACGACACGCGCGCAGTTTTCGTAGCGAGAATTTTTCAGCTGAAAAGCGCTTCTTATCTATATCCATAGGCGGTTTTGCGGCTAGATTGTAAAGAAAGAAATCATTTTGGAAGTGAATGAAGGACGCGCGTGTTGATGGCAATAAATTCACCTTGTTTGCGAAGCTGACGACGGATTTCAGACAATAAATTTTAATCTGCCCTTGATGCGTTGCAAGGAACAAATAAAGTCTCGTAAATATGTTACTGAGCTCCATTCTTTTATTCGACATTCCAGAAATATGCTATGATTTCAATTTTTATATAGAAGTAGGTACCTACTACAATCATGGGACGAGCAGATCCATATCTGATGGTCAGCGCTATGCCAGTATCAGAGCCATTGCATACTCCGACTTGGCGGGGTGTTTGGGAAAAGAAAGCTGTAACTACCTTAGCAACACTTCGTATATTCCACATTACAATCACAAAACAGACGACTATCATTATTGTCTTATCCGATGTCAACTCGACTCCTACAAAAATTATATGAGCAGTGCTAATCTTCCTTGCTATTTCAAATCTATAGGCGCTAAAAAATACAAGCTCTCAATTTAATAATAATAATAATAATAATAGCCTTTTTATTCCTGAACATAGGGTTACAAGAGGTCCCTAAGTTCGGTTTGCCTTCTGGCATAGGCCTCCTCCAGTTCCTTAAGTTCCCAAGCTCTCAATTTATTACATGCCAATTATTGGCAATAACCTCATGTAAAATAAGTACAAACACCATCTATTGATTATAATAGAGCTCGTTGTGGCGACAAGTCTCTAGCAATTTATTTCCAGTTCATGCCCATAATCTCAATGATTGTCCCCAGCTTACATAGTATTTATTTCCTGAATGCCACCGGGTGACAGTATGTAGGTACATTAGATTCTGATAGCTACCGATTACCGATATCGGACGCTAAGCCTACCGAAGATGAAACAGTATGAAGTCTACATAATATATTACAGTGAAACCAATATCGCAGGACAAAGTTAATCGTTTTAGAGCTGAGGTTACACAACTTTACCTATTCATTATTTCATTTTACACAACTTAATTTTTTGTGCATGCTGTGTTCACTCCTAGAAGGACGTACACATAGTATGGTCATCATTGTTAACCTGTTTTAAGTTTTTCCTGTGTATATCCAGTTCAGTGAACCTAATAAAAAAAAAAAAAAAGTTGTCGAAGAATCTGTACATTTTCCAAAAAAAATACTATTTTGATTGAATCTTCTCGACCAACGTATTGTTACTGCAAGCGTGGTTAATTGCTACAGATTTAGCTATCGCTATGTAGCGATGACATGTACTGTACAGACTGCCAGCTCTGGAGGGATTTTGTCACTTTCAAATTACTTGATGATGAGGTAGAAAACAGGGTTAATCAACTAAATAAAAAGCCATCAACAATGCAGACTGTCTAAACAATAATTTATTGATAACACAACTTAGATACAAACATTCACAGATGATCAACTGCTTCTACACTTCCGTTCACTTCTTGGCCACTGGGGCTTGCTCATCGATGGGGTCCAGTTTGGGGTCCTCAAACTTGAACGAGGGGAATGCGGTCATGTCCACTCCGGAGCCACCGCCATACTGTTTCTCTAGCTTTTCCAACTCTGTCTTGAGTTCTTTCTCAATGGCCGGACTGGGCTCCACCAGCTTACCACCCCTGGAAATTAGTTACGGTTACTTTGGAACATTTTAACTTTTCTAGGTTTTAGTCACCCACCTATCTGTAGTTGTAAATGTCTATCATGTCATATTATAGCAGTAAAAGTTAAAAGTCTAGACACACATTGAAAGTCTAATTTAACATTGTGAGTGTCACATGTTCAGTTTAATCAATAGGAAACCATAGATTCCACACAATGACACAAACGCTTCATGTTATTTCTCAGCTTGCACTACATAACTTGGATTATTAAAATCTTCATGAATATTGGCAATTTTTTGTAGAACTTGAATAAGCTATTGTATTGATTTTTAAGCACGAGTAGGTACTCAGAAATAACATTTCCTCCCACTAGCTGATCTCACAATCCGAGCCACGGAGAATTTAATTTACAGTATAAGAATTTCGTATTTTTTCACAAACTGTAGTGGAAAAAGGGTAGTACTTACGAACTCTTCGATTTGTATTCCCTGATTTTGTCAAGGAATAGCTGCTGGATGGGATCTGTGGCCTTCTGTGCAGCCGCCAGGTTCCTGGTGACCATGAACGAGGCGCGGGCCGCCCGGAGACTGACGAGAGCGGAGGTCAGCATCTGAAAATTGGAGACCTAACCTCAAATAACAGTTACATAACTGCGAACAAAAACTTAGAAGAGGCTTATACTTAGGACCTTATAACACTCCGTAAATTAAGTAAATACAAGTTCAGCCTTTGTTTTATTGCTAAAAATGATGAGATTTACCTTATTTTTATATTATTGCCTGTCTTCTCGAATTTGACAGTTAAGACAGTACTTTTTTTTTTTATTGTCAATACATTACGAACGAAAACTTATCATTGTCAATGACAAATTGACACTGACTGTAGGAAGCCAGCCAGGCACTGACTGTAGGTAACCTACATGAAATAGGGACGAGGACGGAGGATGTTGTCAAATAGGGATGCTCGATAATGAAATATCAGGCATCGATCATTGATCGATGTTGATATCGATAGTACAACACGTCTTGCCTATTTATAATTATTTATTTTCATTTTTATATTATTTCATTTTCATTATGTCAGTAGAAAAACTCAAATGATTGGGACGCGTCAAATGTACCTGTTACATGAAGGTATTATTTTTTTGTTACAAGTACGCTGTAGAAAATAATTTATAACAACCAAAACTTATATAAATTTGATTTACCTATATTTATTGTTATATTTCTGAATAGAATACAATAACTTTCATGTTTACAACAGGCTGATGATGATAATATTATGTGACGCCAATAAAATGTATTCGGTCCATTTTATTATATTTATCTTGAATGCCTCAAATTTAAAATCCGATGATGAGAACGTTAAGGATGGATGTAGCCTATCACTGTCAAAAGAGTGCAGCTGTTGCTGTACCTTCTTTTAATAAAAAACATATCGATGTTTTACAACGTAACAGATTTTTCCTGAGTAGTAGGTATCTAAGATTATACCTAAAGAAGTATACTTAATAAACGTAAATTCAAAATATAATAATTGATTGAGGAGAGCTAAAATTTATAACATAAGATTATGTAGGTAGTTAGTTACACTCAAATATCTGTGTTATCATGGACCCCGACAGGGCACTCATGCCAGTTAATTGACTACCATCGGAATAGGAACAATATTTATGATTATAGGTACCAATCGTAAGAAATCTCCAAGAAATTGATGACAATTTTTAAAATATTTCCTCGTATATCTCGTAATCTACTTAACTAATGTTTTTTGTAAAGTTTAGTCCTAGAGTATTAATAGGTATATTCTATTCTATGCTACTAGTTCAGCAGCTGGTGGCTAAAGATGGATCGTACCTAATTATACCATATTATACGACTTTAAAAACCACCAGAACATTTCGATAATATATCGAACGAGAAATCGACTAAAATAAATGCATGCAACGATGTTATCGGTATCGATGTATTTTCATGTATAATAATATTGCATTTTGATTGAATGCCCTTCCCGTAGGCCCAACCCTATTGAAGATCGATCGATGTTCAATTAAATTTTCCTCCATTGCACTTGCATGCAAATTGCAATTCCATTTTTCTTGTTAGAAATTCTATATCATTGTGAAAACTGTGAAAAAAATAAAAGCAAAAACCGTCCTTCGGGCGATGAGCATCACGCTCTGTGTGTTGTGAAGTGATTCTGCAGTACGGAGATCATGGAACGGGGCAAGATGCCGTCGACCGGCCGCGGAGGCAAGAGCAAAGCGCCTCAACATCCCCAGGACATATTCGCGCTAGGCTCCAAGTCTACCGTGCCGGTCTCCAGAGACGCCGAGAAGAGGAACATCCACAAGCCTTCTACTAGCGGTAAAGCTATATTGCGGTTACTTGCGATTAGGATAACAAAGAAATTCGGCAAAGGCGAAACTAAATTTGCCAAATTTATATGAGAATATGAATAATACAATAAGGTTTCTACCACTTATCGTAGAATTTGGCAATTTATCAATACATTGAAGTACATGAACTAAAGGGTTCTACGCTACTTTCTTTATCAAAAGCTCCAGAGAAATTTATTCTGTCGCAAACAACTTGCCTGTGAAAAGAACGGTTTTTGGGGTTTTTAATTAAAACAAAAAGCTCTATCATAAATAATTGAACAATTGAAGACTTCCTATAATTTAATTTACCTTTTATGTATCAGGAGTTGGTAAAATGCAATCTAAGTAACTGATAAAATGTTGGAAACTAGGTGCAGAACGTAAGCGGGAGCCGAGCTTTGGCAGCCAGCCTCCCAACAAGCGCTCCAGGATTGGCTCCCCGGCCGAGGCTGTCGTCGGGACCTCCCTAGAAGTGGAGCCTGTCGACCTGGTCCCCAATGTGCTGCAAGCTCTGGATACTCTCAACTCGGATAAACTGGTAAATAGACTAAGCTCATAGATTAAACTTGTGGCCACAGATAGAAATACATTTGGATGAATGAACACATTATCATAATTATATCGTCTGGTGATATTATGACAAGCTTATACCAACAAAAAGTATAATAGGTACCTACCTATCAAATAAAAATGTCTAACTCTACATAAGGGCAAGTCCCTGTGGTTCACCTGTGATAGCAAGGCATGCAGGTGAAACCGTAACGCCCAGCTAGTAATAAAAAAGTGAACAGCTTCATTAATTTCCCTGTTCTCAGTCTTTTCTTGAATTACATGCTTCAACGATAATTATTATGACTGTCTATTGTACCATCTTCTTCTTACAGCTGGGCCTCCTCACCGGTGCCATCCGTCTGCTCAAGTCCCAGCGGTCCAAGCCCGACCCGATCCTCTGCATGGGCCTGCTGTACCTGACCAAGATCCGTCCCAACATGTTTGCGCACGAGACTGTGACCAACAGCCTCTGCACTCTGCTGAAGAGGGAGCAGGGTGCGGCTTTCAAGAACAAGGGAAATCCGCTGGTGTTTGTGTTGGCTTGTAATATGCTGTACGCTGGACATCGAGACAGCAATAACTGGCCAGATGTCTTTATCAAGGTTCTTATTTATGTCTGAAATAAAATATTCTTAATTTGTGGCCAATGCCATGCCCGGAACGTCTGTACACTCGAGCGAGGTGTATAACTTTAATTCATAAATGCTTACACATATTGCTCACATAGAAACACAACTTTGATGAACTGATGAACTCTTTTGAAACAAAGAACAAACTAAACATAAAAGAAGGACAAAATTGAAAAATTAAATGGACTATCTTACCTCAGTGATCTATTCTAGACAACAATGCATGGAGATGAATTCAAAAACTTTTTTTCAATCTTCATTCCTACTAAAATGTAAATGAAAATATACTTACTGGCTTTGAAAATCAGAAAGGCAAGACCCTACTGGAAGTTTCAGTATTCTTGATCCAGGTGTACATTGAAGATGCCCTGAACGAGCGCTGGTGGGTGGAGTGCTCCTGGAGCAAGTGCCTGGTGGAGAACATCGTCACCGCGTTCGGCACGAAGCACCCGCCCTCGCACCTCATACCCACTGACAACACCCTGGGTGAGTGATGATGGACACACAGAGACTGCGGAGGAAAAAGTATATTGTACATGCTTTCATTTGACATTTAAAGTATGGGCCAAATGTCAAATTGAAACTTTTATCATTACCATGCACATAGGATATTTAGTGTGATGATAGTTAATCTTGGGATAGGAAATAGAATATTTTATATCACAATACAAACACTTTAGTCCACGTTGACTCTAGATGTCTCTGGAATACAAAATGATCCTTTTATCCAGGAACGATGTCTCCATCTGGATCCGGTTCACCGCTCATGGGGAGCACGGAGGAAGAAACTGACAACACTGACTTGGAATACTCGGTGTTCCCAAGGTACACATTTGCTCATATTCTTCGGCAAACAAAGACGCTGGGAAGGTGTTCCATTCTTAAGATTTATTTTAATGTCACAATCATAGTACACTCGTCCTGATCCTCAATCCGTTCTAGATATTCCAGCAACTACGAAGCAGTGGAGGCTATGGTGCTGGAAGCCATCAAGGACCAGATCCAGCGGCGCTCCGCCGCCCCCGACGCCATTGGGAAAGGGTTCCTCAAGCTACTGGCTGCCACCTGCGGGTTCCCTGAGGTATGTGTCACTGTCACCTGCCTAGAGAGACTATGATGCCTTCAGTCTCTATTTACTTTCCTTATTTTGTAAATACTTGTGATGAAAGGTCAAAGGTTTGGCGACATTTTTTCTTCTTGAGGGTGAAGCTAGCCAGCGGACATTATATGTTACCACCTAGGTATTTAATGAGGTTTCCCTACATCGGAAGCTCATGCTCATACAAAATCAACGGAGCTGTCATCCCCTCAAAGCCGTATTGACTTGTCGGTGTAGATCCGCATGATATCCGCGTCGCGGCTCGAGGCGTGGCTGAACTCCGGCAAGCTGTGGCGCGTGGGCCAGGAGCTGCTGGCGTACGTGTGCGCCAACTGCGACGCGTGCGGGCCCACGGCGGCGCGGGACCACGAGGTGCTGGCCCAGCTGGCCCGCATGCGGCTGAAGACCAAGCCCTTGCAGGCCGCCTATCAGGCCTGCCTCAAGTAAGACTGCTAGATCCGTCGGCTCCTCGACTCTTAAAGTCCTTACAATTCAGATTTGAAGGGATTCTCCACTTTCCGGTCTGTTTGAACTAATTTTCGTATTGAGCTAATCTCATAGGGTCTTACACAAACGTTTGAACAAGAGCTGAACAGATGTGTCTAAAATCGTTGTACAAATTTACGCCTAACATTCGTGTTGTCTCGATAATAAATTAATAAGTAATATTACCAATTAGGACCGGCAGCCTTATTGTCTAAGTGAACTGGTAATCGTAATCGACTTCATTTTTGACATTTGAAACCTAGCCTGGACTTCGACTGTCACTTTCGTATTGTGTAAATAGCTGACACTTGCAACACCATTACCAGCGAAATTCAAAACCAGTGAATGAATGAAACTTCGTGTTCCCGCGAATTTTGGTATTGCGTAACGCCGAAATGAATTTCAGTTGCAAATCCAAGCCCATGTGAAACGTCAAATGAAGCAGGTAGCTCATTCGAGTCTTGCTTGAAAAAAGTGTTGGTGAAATCTCCATACAAAACAAGAAATTGTGATAAATATTGTGTTTGAAACATTACGGCTGAAAATAAGTAATTAAGGTAATCTCAGAAGTAAGTAATAATTATCTGAACACACATACTTGAGTTCAAATTCATTAAAAAAAAACAAGCATTCATTCAATCCAATATCTCCTTCCCAACTGGGAAAGAGTCAAGATATTTCACGAAGTACCTACTACATGACTGTAATTATATTGAGAGCACATACACTCGTTCTGTTACACATAATTTATTAATTAGTTTTAGTGGCGCCAAACCCAACAGCATTTAGGTTTGACGCCAAATCCTCCCAAAGTTGTTCCGTTTGTTGTTTCGCCAGTGGGCCGCTATTAGCCAGGCGGCCCACTGCGAAACCCCTGTGTGTTTCCATGAAACTAACCAACATCTCCATATTATGCCTTTCAGAAACAACTTTTCTTGCTGGCATTCTGAAATAGCCATATTATCACACTGTAACAACACACTTGATAACTTATGTAACGCATAAAATCGGTAATAACTTGTTAAATCTACTTACTTGGCACAATATTTTCAAGTTTCCAAGATAAACAATCGTATTATTTGTTCAAAACAACCACCAAACTTCAAATAAACCGCGGACGAAGTTTTGACAACTCCGACATAAGCGAGTTTAAAAAAAAAAAAATCGTTTCGTTACTACTTTTATGTTAAACTTTTTTTATTTACCTCCACCCAACAAACTAACAAAATACGTGATTAAATTGCAAATAATGACAAAAATAGTGCACAAGCTGTGTTTTTACAGCAAATTAAATATAATTACCGACTTTGCAACTAGTAAAACAACTAAATTGCAAATAGTACCAGTGGAACTACTAGTAGTTCAACTTGCATTAACGGAACGTATGAAAGATCGAAAGCTAGAGAAATTGGATTCAAATGAATCATTCATTCCGAAACCGAAGGCCAGTTGAATACCTTAGACAATACCAAAAACATTCTGACTGGGATGACAACTGGTAATCGACTTGAAGTTCACTGGTAATGGATTTCAAGTTAGACAATAGGGCTGCGGGCCCCAGTGGTGGATTTTGGCCTAAACCTTTGCCCAGTCATGGGACAGTTACAGGCTAAATTATTATTAATTATTTATGTAATATTATCAGAACTGACGGAACGAGTCAGGCAACGCGAATGTTACGACATCGATTTTATGCGACGACGTTTTGGAGCGATCAATTCTCGTTTGAAGTTAGAAGGACAGTGAACAGTGGGCTCGCATTGATCGGCTGCCGCGCTCGCCCGCAGGGAGATGGTGTCGGAGAGCCCGGCCTTGCTGCGCAGCGTGGTCACGCACACCATCTACAACGAGCTGTCCAACGTGCGCTCCCCCAACAACATGGCCGTGCTGGCGGCGCTGCTGCAGGCGCAGCCGCAGCTCGTGCCCGCCGCCATGGCCGACACCTACCTGGTGCGTCCGCGGGGCCAGTCCGCCGGCGAGGCTGTACCTGTACCTGTGTGCAGGCTGTCCACGTCCCGCGTGCCCGCAGGAGCTGCTGCTGCGGCCCGAGGACTACCTGCGGCCGCTGCGGGCGCTGACGCGCGAGGTGGTGCGCGGCGCGCGGGAGCCGGGGGCGGCGGGGGCGCTGGCGCGGGCGCTGGCGGCGCCGCCCCCGCACGAGGCGCCGGCCGAGCTGCGCGAGCGTGCCTTCTTGGCTCTCGCCGACTTGCTGTGTATGCCGCTTGTGTTTGCCCACGTTAAACAACATTATATGTGTGATGTGTGTATACATACATCCTCTCACCCTCACACGCACACACACACTTATAATTGAAAATAACACTTCCTATCTACACTTTTACACTATCACCAGCTACACTAATAGGAATGGATTAGAGCACGCAAATTTAACTCGTGCCGTCATAGTCAGTATTCAAAATTAGCCACGCTTTGGTAAACTAGAGAATAATATGACGTCAAAGGATTCTATTTCATAAATTTTCCAAATTAGTGTAATTACATCTACAATTGATATAAAAGTGTTTCGGAAGCAAAGTGCGACCCTAGAAGAACCTACACAAGTGTTATCCACATTTAGTTCCGGCTATAAACACCGTAATATCCCAATTTTATCCCGAATTTTCTACCCGCTTAAATCGTTTTTTTTGAGTGGTGAACAGATTACCCGCCAATGTCTGGTTTAATGTTTGTCAAATTCAACTGACACCATCAATTTTCATTTTGACAATTGCCATCCAATCTGTCACATTCAAGTGACAGCTTCATTTTCACTTTGACAAGTGACAAGTATTGCCAGCATAAGAATTTTACCCCAACTTCTGAGGTAAACAAGATGAATAACTGTAGTAAATGTCTAAGGCAAGTTAAATCGAATGAACAGAAGTCTTGTACAAGGTGCGGCAAAGTTTATCATTACCAGTGTCTGGGAATACCTCTTGAAACTTTCAATAAAGAATCTAAGGCGTATAAAGCGGCGTGGAAGTGCCCTGAGTGTAAACCTGCTGAAAAAAAAGGTGACTGCTCAAACACCCCTTCACAGGTTAAACCAACGTCCCAGATAATCGACAGTCCATCTGAAAGAAATATTGAGGATTTCAAGCAATACATCGACAAGAAACTTGATGAGTCCTTGTCTCGCTTACTTATTGATATAAGGCGTGACTTTACTACCGAGAGCTCAGATACACGCAGTAGATTGCAGGATTTGACTGAGAGTATAAATTTTATGTCGACCAAATACGAAAAACTTCAAGAAGCCTTCGACATTAAAACAAAACTTATCAGTGACCAGCAGATTGAGATTACTGCACTGCAATCTACAGTCTCCAACCTCAACACACGCCTAAATCAATTTGAACAGCAATCTCGTGAATGCAACATAGAGATTCAGTGCGTGCCTGAGCATAAGACTGAAGATTTAAGTAAAATTGTGCAGCAACTGGTTTCTACGGTGGGTTGTGGTCTTGCAAATCACGAGGTCCTAAATTACCACCGTGTCGCTAAAGTAAACCAAGAGTCCAACCGGCCCCGATCTATTGTTGTTAAGCTTTCCAGTCCATTGGTGCGTGATAGAGTAGTAGCTGCAGTCAAGACTTTCAATAGGACCCATCAACAAGATAAACTCAACTCCTCACACCTTGGTCTTGGTAACGAGAAAAAACCAGTGTACGTCTGCGAGCACTTATCACCAACAAATAAGCAACTGCATGCAGCTGCTCGTAAATTCGCAAAGGACAATAAGTTTGAATTCGTGTGGGTACGGAGCGGAAAGGTTTACATTAGAAAGGACGTTAATTCTAAGAGTTTAGTGGTTAAGCACCTTGGCTTTTTGAACTCCATATAATTGCATTTATGGTTATATTGTTCAACATTAATCCAAAGTGTAATATAAAATTACTGTATCAAAATGTCAGAGGTCTCCGGACCAAAACTGAAACCGTGTTGACCAATGCATTAAAGCAGGACTTGGACGTTATTCTATTAACCGAGACGTGGCTAAATGACTCTGTGTTTGATCATGAAGTTCTCGATAGCAGATATGCTGTGTTTAGGCGTGATCGGTATACCAGTAATTGTGCCAAGCGTGAGGGCGGTGGAGTTCTGGTAGCTGTTCTTAAAAAATATGCTCCTATTCGCAAATTGAAATGGGAATCGCCGCTGGAGGACCTGTGGATTATTATCAAATTAAAGCAAGGAAACTCTTCAATAGACTTGTGTATATGCACTTTGTATATTCCACCCCCTATCGTATTTACCAGCTTGGACAGTTTACTCACAAACTTAACGGACATAGTTCAACATAAGATGCCCAAGTCAGCGGTTTTGTTATTGGCTGGCGATTTTAACCTCCCCAGCATACGGTGGGATTATGACGCTAACACGAGCTCCATGCTCCCTAGATGTTCTTCGAGTCAGGGTGACAATTTATTTGTTGACACTCTTTCTTTTAATGGTCTTTATCAAAAGAACCGAACTGTAAACTCTAATGGAAAAATATTGGATCTTATTATAACAAACTTTAGTAACTGTGTCACAGTTTCTAATAGTCTTGCCCCACTTGTTGATCTTGATGATCACCACCCGGCACTAAATATTACAGTTAAATTTAACGCTTTTAAGCCTCCTAAAACATATAAGACATCTGTACTTAACTTCTCCAAAGCAAATTACGACAACATCAAAAAGGAGTTGGACAACATAGACTGGATCGATTTGTTCAAAATAGGCTTGACTGTTGATGAGACTGTAGATATCTTTTACAACGCAGTTACTCCTGTAATTAACAAGAATACGCCACTGTGTAGAAAAGGTCGAAGCGACTATCCGTTTTGGTTTAATCGCGCAATCATACAAACCCTTAAGGAAAAAGCAAAATATCATCGACGATTTAAAACGTATGGTAATCCCAGAGACTATTTAACTTATCAAATCTTACGTGCACGTAGTGACAAAATGTTGAGCGATTGCCTGAATCAAATAAAAATAAATGCTAAAACCCAAATTAAGAAAAACCCCAAATACTTTTGGACATTTGTCAAGTCGTTGCGAACTAATAGTGGGGATATCCCGGATGAGATGTTTCTTGGGAACCAAAACGCACAGGGTGGTCAATGTATCGCAAATCTGTTCTCTGAATATTTCCACTCCACTTATAATGATCCTGGTACATCTAATCCAACCATCTTCGACGAACCCTCAAGTCATCACACTTCTTTGAGCTCATGCTACCTTTCGGAGTCGGATGTTTTGACCTCACTTAATTTGCTTGATCCAAACAAGGGTCCGGGCCCGGATGCTATTCCTCCTTTATTTCTCAAATCCTGCTCTTTACAACTTGCAAAGCCTCTACAAATTATGTTTAACAAGTCTCTCTCGTGTGGTGTATTTCCAGCTAAATGGAAGTCAGCACACGTCACACCGGTTCATAAAAAAGGAGATCTTGCGGACGTTTGTAACTATAGACCGATTTCAATTTTGTCATCCATAGGCAAGTTATTTGAATCAATCGTCCAGAAGAGGATGCTTTTCCATTTGAAACCTTTATTCATCCCGCAGCAGCATGGATTTTTACCAGGAAGGTCGACAGCATCGAACCTTCTTGATTTTGTCAGTGACATAACAGATGGGTTCAAGAATAAACATGAAACTCATACAATTTACACGGACTTTTCAAAGGCGTTTGATGTTGTCGATCATAGGTTGTTAATACAAAAGCTTGGTCATGCTGGAATTTGTGGTTCATTGTTACGGTGGTGCGAATCTTACCTCCGAAACCGCTCTCAGCTTGTGATGGTTCGAGGATTTAAATCCCTGCCAAGAGTAGTACCTTCGGGTGTACCGCAGGGGTCTCACCTTGGACCTCTCTTTTTCCTTGTTTTTGTCAACGATTTATGCTCCAAAGTAACCTCAAAATATCAAATGTTTGCAGATGATCTTAAACTTTACAGAGAAATCTATACTCATGACGATATAATTCTTCTGCAGAGTGATATTAACACGATTAACAACTGGTGTGTTCGCAACAAGATGGTGCTTAACTCATCGAAATGTTTTTACTTAAACTTTTCTCGGAAAAATAAGCCTGTTAAAACCATGTATTTCATTAACGGTATCCCCATAGTGGAGGTTTCGAGCATGCGTGACTTGGGTGTCATTGTTGATGCTCAGTTAAACTTTAGAGAACACATCGACTTTATTAGCAAGAAAAGCTCGCGGTTGTCAGGATTTGTAATACGACAAACAAGTTTTTTTAATGACTTTGAGATCCCGGTCATCCTTTTCAACTGTTATGTGCGTAGCCTTCTGGAATACTGCAGCCCCATCTGGAGCCCTTCTTATGCTGTGCACATTAATCGACTTGAGAGACTTCAGAAACGGTTCATTTACCATCTTACTTATTCACGTAAACTTTGCCGCCTTCTGAAAACGTACGATTCAAGACTTCAACATTTTAAAATGTCTCCTTTGGAGAAGCGAAGAAATATAGCTGATGTGGTATTTTTGCATAAATTGGTTAATGGTATAATTGATAGCCCCAATTTACTTGAAAGAATACAAATTATGGTTCCTCGTTCTTCCAGCCGTCTACACTGTAGAAAAACGTTCAATCTGCCGTATTGTCACGCAAACTATGGCCAACATGCACCTGTGTATCGAATGTGCTCATATTATAACAACGTTTGTAGTAATACCGACATCTTCGGTTCATCGGTCTCTTCTTTTAAGAGACTTTTGTACTTGGAGTAATTTGTTTAATTTGTTTTTTTTTCTACTGTATTAACTATTCACACTCAAAACTCAACATTTTAATAATTGTAATGTTTACCTTTTAGAAATTTTTTTTTGTTGCATTTCATATTGTCATCTTACACAACTTTACCTTATTCATTGTTTCATTTTACGCAACTTAATTTTTTGTGCATGCTGTGTTCACTCCTAGAAGGACGTACACATAGTATGGTCATCATTGTTAACCTGTTTTAAGCTTTTCCTGTGTATATCCAGTTCAGTGAACCTAATAAAAAAAAAAAAAAAAAAAAAAAAAAAAAAAAAAATGTATGATGTGTGGGCAGCGTGCTGTGCGCTGCTGGCGGGCGCGGGCGCGGCGCACGCGCGCGGCGCGGCGGAGGCGCGGGCGCAGCTGCTGCAGCTGGCGGCGCTGCAGGGCGCGGCGCTGGGCTGGCTGCTGGAGACGGCGGTGCCGTGCTACCGGCCCTCCCGCCACGACTTCCTGCTGGCGCTGCAGAAAGTACCTACCGCTAGAAAGAACCGACACAATACTATTTGATCGACTTATCCTTCCTACTTATATTATAAACGAGAAAGTTTGTGAGTATGTATGTTTGTTGCTCTACCACGCAAAAACTACTGAATGAATTTTGATGTAACTTCACAACAACATAGCTTACATATCAGAATAACAAATCGTCTACAATCCCTAAAGATATATCGTACATTATCCATACGCGGGTCAAACCGCGGGACGCAGCTAGTTTGCGATATTTTGTAGCGGTTAGTAACAATGGCGGTCCCCCGGTCCCAGATAATGTTCGTGGAGCCGATGGAGACGTACTGCAAGGTGGACAACTGGCCCGCGGAGTCGGAGCGGGCGCTGGTGCACCGCATGTGCTGCGAGGCGCCGCTGCCGCAGAACAACCTGCTGCGGGTCATCTTCATCGGCCTCTCCAAGGTCAGCGAGCCGGGCTAGCAGGCCAAAGTCAAAGTCAAATCATTTATTGTAAATAGGCAATAAAATCGCACTTTTACAAGTCATGCACTTCAATCTAATTAGCCGATTAATAAAACCATAAAAGAAAACTAAATATAATTAATTGATTATGGTTTGAGTTTGACAAAGGATGTTTCCCTTTCAAGCAAAGGTCCAGGATTGAATCTCGGACAGGGAAAGGAAACTCCGTTGACTCTACCAGCGCTTCGGAATACGCCCGTTAGAGAAGACAGCACCAACACAAACTCTACGGGGATGTCCGGGACGGTCTTGCTGTGATTGGACTTTCTAGTCGCGTCTAGTCATGTTTATTTCTGAAATTGAAATATGAAATTTCTACTATAGTATAGTCATATTTATCTGACTGTCATTTATGTGACTCTCCAAGTGGTTCTCATGTAACGTCCCCCCCACGCCCGCAGGAGATCCCCATCTCCCCGGCGGAGGTGTTCGAGCTGGTGGAGCAGCTGGTGCGGCGCGCCTGCGCCCTGCCGGCCGAGGAGCTGCCGCTGCAGGTGGACAAGCTGGAGATCGCGGACTACGTGTTCCAGCTGTGCCAGTTCCACCCGCCCGACAACATCACGCTGCCGGCGGGGTGAGGGCGCAGGGCTCCGCGGGGCGGCCGGGGGGCCTGTTCCTGTGCTAACGTGTGCCCGCGCTGCAGGTACACGCCCCCGCCGCTGTGCATCACGTCGCTGTACTGGCGCGGCTGGGTGATCCTGACGATGCTGGCGGCGCACAACCCGCAGCAGTTCACGGAGCGCGCCGCCGCCGCCTACCCCACGCTGCGGGCGCTCATCGAGACCTGCATCACCAAGTGGGGGCTCTACTAAGCCTTTAAAAAAAAGTAGCTCGTAGGACCGTTATGGTCCTTCCGGCTTTTTTTTTGTATCAATTAAATAAACTGTCACATTGACGGTAATTTGAAATGATTCCATCAAAAAATCTGATAGACCGATAAGTTCTGGTACCTTCGCAGCCGACCCAGCCTGGAGTGGAACACAAGCTCGGCGGCGGAGGCCGAGCGGGCTGAAGCGGAGCGCGCCGCCATCCTGCAGCTGGAGACGCACCTGGCCGCCGCCAGCAACTCCAAGCTGCCGGTCACGGAGCACTCCTCGCGGCTGCTCAGCCAGGTGCGCTGTCATCCTGATGGCTGTCTCGTCGGTTAGATTGATCGATGACAGATGCTCAAAATCAAAAATCGCTTCTCGTGTTCCAGCTGACGACCCTGGAGCCCCTCGGACCGGCGCGCAAGCCCCCGCCGGCCGTGATCGAGTCGCTGGCGGCGCTGAGCACGCAGCTGCGGCTCGGCAAGCTGCTGTGCCGGCAGCCGGCGCTGCTGCTGGCGCTGGTGGAGCGGCACGGCACGCGCCGCGCCATGCCCTGGCTGCACCAGCTGCTGCGCCAGGACCAGCTGGAGCTCAGGTACCTACTGCGGCGCCCGGTGCGCCTCCGCCCCCGGGCGCGACCGCCACCTGGACCGCGTCGGCTTGGTGTTGCAGCGTGCTGCCGGTGCAGTGCCTGTGCGAGTTCCTGTCGGCGGGCGCGGGCGCGGGCGCGGACGAGGGCAAGGCGGGCGAGCTGTGCGCGCACCTGCGCCGCACGCTGCACGAGTCGGAGGAGGGCGCCAGGGCCCTGCTGTACTACTACACGTCGCGCCTGGCGCACCCGCACGCCGCCACGCGCGCCTCCGCCGGCCGGGTGAGCGCCGGGCACCGGGGCGAGAGGGGCGCACCGTGTTCGGTCGCCGATAACCCGTGCCGCCTGTTCCAGGGCCTGAAACTCGTGCTGATGGACTCGGAGGACGCGGCCGAGATGGACTACAGCGCGTACGTCAGCCCCGAGTGAGTCTCGAGCGCGGGAGGGGGAGACTCGCCCGGGGCTGCGACTGACCCGCGCGCGCCCGCAGGGAGTGGCTGGACCTGCTGTGCGACCTGCGGCACTGGGAGGCGCTGCGGGAGGAGGTGGTGGCGCGGGTGCGGGCCGCCTGCCTCGTGGAGTGCGTGCCGGCGCACGTGGCCGCCTACATCGCCTTCCTCGGCAAGTACGTGCGCGCCACGCCGCAGCGCGACCACACCGACATCGTGCTGGTGAGCCCCGCCCCCGCCCCCCGCTCCGCCCCCGCCCCCCGCCCCGTCCCCGGCGCTGTACGCTCCCGCTTGCAGGAGCTGAGCCAGCTGATCATGGAGCGCACCACGGTGACGGCGTACGTGATGGGCACGGGGGAGACGTGCCGGGAGCCCAACTCCATGCAGCAGCGCGTCGTCTACACCGTCACGCACATCTTCTTCGATCATCTGCAGAAGGTACGAGCCCATATTCTAGGCTGCCTTGATTTGTGACTGTGACAAAGTTGTATATCGTGTCCCATCGGTACGCTCCGGACATTCTGTCCAAATAAACGCCTCCGCCAACATAAAAAAAACGACCAAAATAAAAGACGACCTGTTACGAATGTAGGTTCATACGAACCGATCGTCTATTGCATTTGGGCGTGTAGTTGTTGACTGGTGAGACGCGGCGGCCATCGATATCGGTCCCGCTGATCGACCCAGCAGTGGCTAGGGCTGTGCTGCACGAGGGGGCATGTAGGCCTAGGTGGTGTGACGCCCCCTGCGCCCCCAGGTGTTCGTGGAGGGCGGCGCGGAGGAGGACGTGACGCAGGGCGCGGGCGGGGAGCGCGTGGCGCTGCACTGGCCGAGCGGGCGGCGCGCCGTGCTGCCCATGGTGGTGGCGCACGCGCATCTCAAGCTGCTGTGCCTCGGGCCCACCATGTGTGAGTATAGGGGAAGAGGAGTGCTCCCTCTCTCTCCCTCTCTCTCCTTCTCCCTCTCTCTCCTTCTCCCTGTCTGTCCCTCTCTGTCCCTCCCTCTCCCTCTCTCTCTTTCTCCCACTCCCGCTATCTCACCGCTTTGATTGAATGTGATGATATTGTCGGCGCAGACGACCCCCGGCACGAGATGTACACGTGGCTGCAGAACGTGTGGGTGGGGCCGGACGCGCCGGCCGCCTTCCACGCGGACTCCGGCGAGGAGGCGGTGCTGCGCCCCGACTGGCTGCGGCTGCACCTGGTGCGCTCGGCGCGCCCCGGCCTGCTGGAGGCGGGGCTGCGCAACCTGCCCGCGCACAAGCTGGCGCTGTTCATCCAGACCTTCGGCATGCCGGTGCTGGCCATGAGGTGAGGCCCCCCTGGCGCTGGCGCGGGAGCCGCGGGTGGGCCGCGGAACGAGATGCGATTTGTTCTTGATCTATCGCGAGCAGAAAACGTATTGACTAGCTTGGAACTGGTGCTGTTAGTGTTGAATGTCGTGACATGTCGCTCTGGACGGGGCTTCCAGCATTCTCCAGTCTTCTCGTGACCACGGTCGATGTAACGGCCGAAACATTGAGCTGTGTCACAATAGTATATTTTTGATATAAGTTTGTGCGCAAATTAGATTGGTTTGGAGCTAGTTAATATGTTGCGATTTGTGTTTTGAAGTTTGGTACTTCCGCTTAATAAATAAGTCCGCTTAATAAATAAATAAATAAGTAATAAATAAGTCCGCTTGCTGATGCAAAAGCGCCGAGCGCGTTTCGCTATCGCTAGTCCTTCGAGCGGGGCGATGTGTGTATGGTCCTTCGAGGCATATTGTAAGTTCATCCGGCGCAGCGCCCTGCTGAGCGCGCTGGACGCGTGCCCGGCGGGCGCGGTGGTGCGGCTGGGCGTGGAGCGCGGGTACATCGCGCAGCTGCTGCGCGTGCAGCGCGCGCGCGGCGCCCGCGGCGGCGCCGCCTTCGCCAGCGCGCTGCGGCTGCAGCCGCCGCAGTACGCGCCAGGTACACCCTCTGCTTACTCACAGAACATGCTCCAGCTGGAAGAGAGAACGCAAGATTAAAGCGTGATAGCATGATCGAGATTTTCTATGACATTTGAGTGTGTTTGTTCCTCTATCGTGGGTTTGAGTAATCCCTGGATTTTAGCGTAAACATTCGAGATCTCTCTCTCGCCCGTTCCTTAAATTGTGTCAAATATTGGTCATTAACAGATGACGACCTGTTCGCCGAGGAAGAGCTGCCGGAGGAGGTGGAGGAGGAGCAGGACACCGCGCTGGGCCCGCCGCCGCTGCAGCTGGAGATGGTGCCGCCGGTGCTGTCCACCGCGTTCGGCGTCCAGATCGGCTACAGCGGGGACCTGGACACCGCGCTCGGGGACCTCATCGCGGTGGGTGGCGACGATGCTGATGGTGATTCTTCTATAATTTGTTCCTAAACCATTGCTCCTTTGTCCTTCCAGTCCATAACGGAAGAAGTGAGCCGCCTCCGCTCGGAGCCCGCCGCCCCGTGCCCCTACATCAACTGCGTGATATCGTTCCTGCAGCTGTGCGCGGGCACCTCGGGCGGCGCCTGCGGCCTCGTGCGCCGCCCCGTGCGCGCCGCCGCCGTGCTGCGCGCGCTGTTGCCGCTCCGTGCGCCGCCGCTGCCCGAGGTGAGGACATAAGAGACGTGCTACGTGTGCTACGATGTGTGGCGCTGTTGCCGCTCCGTGCGCCGCCGCTGCCCGAGGTGAGATATAGGAGACGTGCTACGTGTGCTACAATGTGTCGCGCTGTTGTCGCTCCGTGGATTGCCACTGCCTATGGGAGACAACTACGTGTGCTACGATGCGTAGCTCTGTAGCCGCTTCGGAAGATGAATAGAAGACGTGTGCTACGATGTGTCGCGCTGTTGCCGCTCCGAGCGTCGCCACTGCCTATGGAAGAGGTGCTACGTGTGCTACGATGCGTAGCACTGTAGCCGCTTCCGGAGATGAGTCTGTTGAAGACGTGTGCTACGATATGTCGCGCTGTAGCTGCTCCGTGCATCGCCACTGCCTATGGGAGATGTGCTACGTGTGCTACGATGCGTAGCACTGTAGCCGCTTCCGAAGATGAGTGAGTAGAAGACGTGTGCTACGATGTGTCGCGCTGTTGCTGCTCCGTGCGTCGCCAGTTCGCCACTGCCTATGGAAGATGTGCTACGTGTGCTACGATGTGTAGCACTGTAGCCGCTTCCGGAGATGAGTAGAAGACATGTGCTACGGTGTGTAGCGCTGTTGCTGCTTCGTACGCCGCCGCTACCGGAGTTTAGATAGGAGATGCGCTACATCATAACGAGTCATAAGAGACGTACTACGTGTGCTACGGACTGTAGCGCTATTGCTCGCCGGGAGCCGTCGTGTGCTACAGCTGAACGGTATTTTGTGAAGAACTTTCAATCCTGGTATAGCATTAGATCGTTTTTGTCCAAGGACTGCAGCTTATGTGACAATCGACATTTATATAATTTAATTTTTAGATAATTGATGTTATATCGCTCGTAGAACGGATAACCGATGGGGAAGAAAGGTTCTAGAGTGGCGCCCACGGACTGGAAGTCGCAGTGTAGGTAGGACTTCCACTAGATGGGCCAACGACATTAAAAGAGTCGCAGGCAACCGGTGGATGCAAGTCGCAAATTGTTCGGTGTAGCGGTCTAAGGGAGATCCCTATGTTCAGCAGTGGACGTCTTCAGGCTGATAATGATGAATGTTATATTGTTTTTCTACTATTTTACCCGTATCCCTTGCAGATAGCGTCGGCGCTGCTGCTGCAGTGCCAGGGCGTGACGGGCCCGGTGGTGGCCATCCTGCAGGAGATGGCGGGGAAGGCCGACGGGGCCGCCGTCAAGCCGGAGGCGGAGGCGCCGCGCGTGCCGCCCGGCGCCACGAAGGACCAACTCGTCGCTCGTGAGTAGCTCGTTGATACACTTTTGTTTTAATTCCTCATCTTCATTGGTTTTTAAATCTTTTGTAGTAACGTAACAAGCTGATATTTTCGTAACCTCATGATAGATTTTCAAAATATTTGGTGTACAGTCAGGAGTTTATATGTAGGTAGGTACCTACTCTCATGTCTCGACAGCGTTTTGACCAAACTCTGTCTTTTTTTTTGTCCCACTGCTGGGCAAAGGCCACCCCCAATTCCCTTCCAAATGTCTAGTCCCCAGTGTACTCCCGACTATCCCTCTTGGAAGGCATCGAGGTCGTCGCGCCATCGTTTCTTGGGTCTGCCTCGGCGAAGTCGCTCCTGACGGCTGACCATTGCGTAACGCCCTTGCATTGTCATTGTCAGGACATTGTCCTTTATCTTATTAAAAAAATAAGGTTACTTCATTATATTACGTTTTTTTTACAAAAAACTCGACTGATCGATATGTTATGATGGTAAAGTTTGACACCACACGCGAAGCTCCAAACACGATACCTACAGCACAGGCCGGGTACCGCGAGGTTCACACATAAACGTTGTAGTTGCCCCCAGTGCTGGAGTCAGCCACACCCGGCACCTTAGAAACCATCGGCAACCAGATCATCGCAAGCCAGGACGCGGAGCTCGTCGTCGACGTCATCTCGCAGCTGCTGGAGCGGAACCAGGACGGGTACTACGAGTCCAAGGTTAGAGGGAGAGAGAGGGAGATAACCACACCGGTCGGGAGCGGTACCGGGACGGGTACTACGAGTCCAAGGTTAGAGGGAGGGAGAGGGAGATAACCACACCGGTCGGGAGCGGAACCGGGACGGGTACTACGAGTCCAAGGTTAGAGGGAGGGAGAGGGAGATAACCACACCGGTCGGGAGCGGAACCGGGACGGGTACTACGAGTCCAAGGTTAGAGGGAGGGAGAGGGAGATAACCACACCGGTCGGGAGCGGAACCGGGACGGGTACTACGAGTCCAAGGTTAGAGGGAGGGAGAGGGAGATAACCACACCGGTCGGGAGCGGAACCGGGACGGGTACTACGAGTCCAAGGTTAGAGGGAGGGAGAGGGAGATAACCACACCGGTCGGGAGCGGAACCGGGACGGGTACTACGAGTCCAAGGTTAGAGGGAGGGAGAGGGAGATAACCACACCGGTCGGGAGCGGAACCGGGACGGGTACTACGAGTCCAAGGTTAGAGGGAGGGAGAGGGAGATAACCACACCGGCCGGGAGCGGAACTGGGACGGGTACTACGAGTCCAAGGTTAGAGGGAGGGAGGGGGAGATAACCACACCGGTCGGGAGCGGAACCGGGACGGGTACTACGAGTCCAAGGTTAGAGGGAGGGAGAGGGAGATAACCACACCGGTCGGGAGCGGAACCGGGACGGGTACTACGAGTCCAAGGTTAGAGGAGGGAGAGGGAGATAACTACACCGGTCGGGAGCGGAACCGGGACGGGTACTACGAGTCCAAGGTTAGAGGAGGGAGAGGGAGATAACCACACCGGTCGGAGGCGGAACCGGGACGGGTACTACGAGTCCAAGGTTAGAGGAGGGAGAGGGAGATAACCACACCGGTCGGAGGCGGAACCGGGACGGGTACTACGAGTCCAAGGTTAGAGGAGGGAGAGGGAGATAACCACACCGGCCGGGAGCGGAACCGGGACGGGTACTACGAGTCCAAGGTTAGAGGGAGGGAGAGGGAGATAACTACACCGGCCGGGAGCGGAACTGGGACGGGTACTACGAGTCCAAGGTTAGAGAGGGGGGGGGGGGAGGAGAGAGAGATAGAGATATAATCACACATGTCGGTTCTGTCTCCGGATCGCGCAGAAGGGGAAACATCGAAACCTCTTTGGTGGTATTACAGCTGAGTTACCTATTTGTCTGTTCAATACCTAACTAATATTATAAAGAGGAAAGATTTGATTGTTTGTTTGCATTGAATAGGCTCCAAAAGTACTGGACCGATTTGAAAGATTCTTTCACTGTTGGGAAGGTACACTATCCCTGGGGGACATAGGCTACTTTTTATCCCGTAAAAATGTACGGTTCCCGCGGGATAGTAGTTAAAGTGGCCGCGTGGCTAGCTACCAAACCTCGAGTTCAAAATCTGTCTCTTAACTCCTCGGGGTGTTCCGGTAGTGAACGTCGAGAGCCAGTCTCCAGGTTTACCACTTTCGATCACATTTAGAGGCTTTTATTTTGATTGTATATTATTTTAACCCGTGGTTTCACCCTCGTTGTTGATAAACAACGAGGGTGAAACCGCGGATGGTACCCCGCAGGGTGATGACCCTGCGGGTGAAACAAGTTGGTGTGTGCCCGCACTGGTACTTGGACTCGCCACCTCCCGCTTGACATGCGGACGTTCGTCCACTAGGCTACCAGCACTGTTTGTTTTATTTTAATTTGTTGTAACTAAAGATTATTGTAGATCATTTTGCTTGTGCCCCCGCAGATAAAGTACGAGGGGGCGGAGGCGCCGGCGCACGTGCTGAGCGCTCGCGGCCGCGGCTGCGGGCTGCTGCTGGACTGGCTGTCCGAGCTGCAGCGGGAGACGCATCCCGAGAGACAGGTGCGCCCGTCTCCAGGCTGCGGACTCACAGTCACGGGCGGCACGTTTGGCCTAGTGACTGAGCGAGCGGACTGATGCGCCGATAGTGTCGCGGGTTCGATTCCCGCACGGAACAAATATATTCGCACAAATATTTGTTTCTGGTCTGGGTGTGATGTGTATGTGAAATTATATGTCTGTAAGCGGTACCCACGACACAGGAGCTATCCTAGTATGGGGCTACGTTTTCATTAAAAAACAACCGTAATGTGACATGTCGTACTCAGATGCAGCTGATGTTCCGCGCGGGCGGCGCGCAGTGGCGGCCGCTGCTGGTGACGCTGCTGGCGCACCGCGCCTCGTGGCGCACGCTGCACACCTGCCTGTCCGCGCTGCTTCAGCCTGACGGGTATTATATACTGCCTACGAGGTGCTCAAAATATGGAAACAAGTCTAATTGAACATTGATTTTTGCTCGTATGAAAAATCTCGCATTCTGTAGTCGCATAGGCTCTAGACGAAGCCTGGAACGAAATTAGTTTCTATAGTAACAGTAATGTGTCAAATGAGACGTTTAACTAATGCCCGGACTCCTAGTTAGCTTTGAGGACAGACGAGTGTATCGCTGTCTCTCATTAGTTTAGTGCTAGATGGAGACAACGATAGAGTTACCCGTCGGTCTCTAGAGACAGCAGGCACTGAGAGTGCGCTTGACCTCGCCCCGTCCCGGCAGGAGCTGGTCCCCGAGCGCGGTGCTGGACTTCGCGGAGACGCTGCTGGGCAGCCCGCGCGTGTGGCAGGGCCGCGACAAGGCCACGCCCAAGCATGCCGCGCCCGCCGACACGCTGCGCCTCTCCTACGCACAGGTCTGCTCACCGATGCAGGGGCTGATATCGATACTTCCAAATACCGGTATTGTCAATGGAGATAGCGATATTGGTGTCGATACATGGTTAAATAGCGATATTTTTTTCGGTATTCGTTTTTTTACCAGTATTATCGTATCGACACTTTCACCGATGACGTAGAATACTAATATATTTAGACAGCAATGCGAAGTTGCCAGGTTCATTCCAACGCCATCTTCGTTTTATTCCGTAACAACATTGACCTTCAACGATTTGGTAGATTTATCAGTATCTCAGTATCGGTATCAATACAGATACCTTTTAATCGTATCAGTATTATGGTATCGAAAAATCTATAGATACTTATATCGGTATTTTTGTATCGAAAACTGAAGAAATATCGGTATATAATTGCCTGCTAGTGATAGACAACGCGCCACGTCAATGCCGACCTTGGCGCAAGCGAAATAAGATGCCGTTTCCTTCGCAGCTGGACGTGCTGGTCCGGTACGTGATCCGCGAGGCGGAGGAGGCGGAGCGCTCGGGCGGCGCGGAGGGCATGCGGCGGCGCGCGGAGTCGCGGCTGCCGCTGGTGCTGCGCTGCTGCGGCGACAGCGCCGGGCTGCTGGCGGCGGCGCTGCGGGCGGCGCAGGCGCAGCCCATGCTGCTGCTGCTGCTGTACATGAAGGTGCCGAAGGTGCGCCAGCTGCTGTGCGAGAGCGGGGAGCGCGCGGCGGCGCGCCGGCCGCGGCGCCTGCCCGCGGCGCTGCGCCGCGCCGCCGCCGCCTCCACCAGCGCCGCGGACGCCGTGTCGCACTGCATCCTCACCGGGCTGCCGCACCACTCGCAGCACACCAAGGAATACTCGGCTAAGTAAGATGCGTTTGAGTTGTTAGTTTACAGTAGGGTGAGCAGGAACCTCCATCGAGAAAGTAGATTTTGATTTGTTCGGCGCTTTGCAATATCGACAAGGTGCGTACACAAACGGCTACCTTGATCGATATGCTAACGATACAAACCTTTAAATATTTTCGTGCTTGCCCTATTGTAGGAGTACTGATCAAATCTAAAACAAATTTGACAGTTGACGTTTCGAATCCTGCTCGCCCTACAGTATATTTTCTTTTTAGGATTCCATAACTAAAAGGTAAAACGGATCCCCATTACTAAGCCGCTGTATGTCCCCCTCCCGCAAGGATGTGGCGCATGGAGGGCGGCGTGCGGGCGGTGTGGGCGCGCGTGGAGGGCGCGGGGCAGCGCGCGCTGGCGCTGGCGGCGGCGCTGCTGCGCGGCGCGCCCGGCACTGCCAGGATGCACCACTACCTGCTCACGGCGCTGGAGGCGCTGCCGGACGAGGAGCTGTTCGCGACAGACGCCAGGTCTAAGCGTACACTCATGTTATAAGTTCCTCCTTACGTCGATAGATGGCGCTGTCTGAAAATGAGATGTCGTTTTATGAGGGTCCACCTGACTCCGTCAAAGTCGCAGTACAAATGTCTAAATGCAACTTTTCCTGTTTAGACACTTCAAATTTGTATTTTCAATACGATTTTTTGTATTTATGCGATGAGTTTTCAGGACGTTTTCAGTAATAGCAAACGATGACTGCATGCTGGATGCGAGTTTTCGCCTGTTTTCGCTAAATGACTACCAGCTCTTATGTACAACGCTGAACGTGTTTATAAGCAAGCGCCGCTAGGGGCGCTGTACAAACCACACACGGCTAGTAAGCGGAGCCCCCGCTAGATGGCGCCGTTCCAAAGTCCCCCGTTTGCAGCTCGGAGGTGGAGAGCATCCTGGAGTGCTACCTGGCGCTGGCGGCGGCGGCGGGCGCGCGGGACGGCGGCCTCACGCACCGCGTGGCGGCGCTGCTGCGGCGGCACCTGTGCTGCTGCCCGCAGCGGGCCGCGGCGCTGCTGCACAAGCACCACGCCACCGTGCAGTCAGTGTCGCTTCTATGTGCCCAACCACTCAACTTTAAACCAGAGTTCAACGGAGGTTTCTAAAATTTCGTTCGACTAAATCGACGTCTATCACTCGCGTTTCCTGGCATACCTAATTATTTTGCTTGTACTGTTGTTATTGAGTTGGAAAAAGCGAGGGTTGGACGTTGATTTGTGGTGAAAATGTGTAGACTCATCTGTTCAACTCTGGTTTAAATCTTTTGTGATTAGACCGTTAGTGCCTAACCACAAAGGATCCATAGTTAGTGTGGCTACAGACCAAAACTCAGTCTACGCTGGCAAGCTAAGGTGCATTGTCGTTTGCAGCGTCTAGCGAAATAAAAGAGTAAACAATTATAGCAGTAGCTATTGCTGCCAATTTTGTGTGGAGTGATGTGTCTGTAGCGGAGGAAGTGGAGTGAGCTGCGACCCCGGCCCGCAGGTCCATCCCGGCGCTGAGCGCGCTGCAGACGGCGGACACGGCGGCGCCCGCGTCGGCAGCGCCGCCGCCGCACGCGCTGCAAGCGCTGCAGCGGCGGAACGAGTCGCCGGAGAACCTGCTCTGGATGCTGCAGGTGCGACGCTGCTAGGATCACATCTTTTAACACGCTTTTAGCTCTTCACTTGTACCTAACTATGTAGTAAATTTAAGAAGTCAATTTTGTTCTGCATATTTACTTATTAATATTGTCGTATCGCAATGAAACTTTGTGTGTATTATTTATTACGTATTTAGAAATGTATTTCGGTATATTTTAATTATAGCAATACTATAATTTGGTATTTCGGAGGTCCTCAGGGATTCCCAGGTAACCCCTCGAGTTTGGGGCCGGTCATGATGCCAGGAGACCGACAAAGAAACACTTGGGCGTGTGTAGTAGTTTATGAACTTGTGCCCCCAGGAGCTGGAGGCTTGGGGCGCGCGGCGCGGCGGCGGCTGGGGCGGCTGGGGCGGCGCGGGCGCCGTGCTGCGCGCGGCGGCGCCGCTGTGCGCGGCGGCGCACGGCCCGCTGCGCAGCGCCGCGCTGCAGCTGCTGGCCATGCTGCTGCCCACCGTGCCCGACACCAGGCCCGGTGCGTGCGCTGCACTGTAACGCTACATAACTACCAAGCCCTATCGAACCGTTCCATACCAAATATTATGTACAAGAAAATTGATTTTTTTTGGTTTAATAGTAACCCCGCAATTTTGGGGGAAGACAAATCTAACAAACAAATATTCAAATGAAATCGGTTTAGTCGTTGTTGAGTTGTAAATGGTGTAACTGGCACGACTTTTATGCTTGACCGTTATGAAAGTGAGTGAAAGCGACTGCGAAGCGTCAGGGTGCGGGTTCGATTCCCGCACTGGTTATAGATTAATCTGAACTGTACCCCTAGTGTGAGTTTTTACGAGCTCGACATAGTACGTGTCAACTAGCGCTTTGTATGAAAGTTTTACGTTCATAAACGCACCGGGTAGGACCGCTGTACAAGATTTTCATACAAAAGCGCTAGTTGACGCGTACTATGTCTAGCTCGTCAAAACTCACACTAGGGGTATTGGACGTTTGTTAGACAACGACGCTTGTTGTCCCAAATAAAAGAAAGACTAAGTACTCGATCGGAATGTAACCAGACAGTGGCACCCCTACACTGCACAGGGCTGCAAGCGATCCTGGAGTGCCTGGAGTCGGACATGCCGGAGGTGACGCAGGCGGCGCTGGACAAGCTGCCGGAGCTGGTGGGCGGCATGCAGGAGCACGCGGCGCGGGTGCTGGCGCGGGTGTTCGAGCTGGGCGTCACCTCGCGCCACCCCGTGGAGGCCTGCCTCGTCAAGTGCGTCGCCACCATCAACATGATGCGCGGCTGCTGAGCGGAGCGGCGGCGGCGCGGAGCGGCGGCGCGGAGCGGGTGAGACGCCAATACCTTTACTGGCTAGCGGAAAATAAAATTTGTCTCCCTTATTTTTGGACTAATAAGGGCTGATTTTTATGCAAAAAGGAATGAAGCAGCATTCAATTCGCCTTCGAAGGCAATTTTTGTTTTTGCGAAATTATGACTTTCGGTCCAACTATGTGCATGATTGTTTAATTCCGGTCCAGTGTGCGTCCCCACCGGGACAGGCGACTAGAATGAAGTGACGAATTCTACTCTGATCGTTGCAGACTCGAACGGAAGCGCCGCCTGCCGAGTCATTCGGCAACTTCTTGTCGGGCTGCCATCCTTGAGATCAATCTCTCCTGTGGAAATCATCGCCAAAAGGCTACAATCGTCCGGGAATAAGAATAACCGCCGCCGTCAATGCATTTAGATCCCAATCAGTGATAGATATATTATTATGCAAGTAGTGTACGTAACGGACACGAATTTCATTCGTTGGTTTGTAATCATCTCACTATTTATTCATTTTTAACTGTCATCGGGCAACTATAAGCCCCAGTAGCGATCATAGAAGTTTTACAATCGTATAATCATTGTAGCAATCGAATAATTCCATTTACTATAGCTATGTTTACTCATTAGGAGGCCAATGTATGTTATTCACTTGAGTTGTGATATAAGTGCTTTTCTACGGTTGTTGAGGTTTGGTAAGACCCCCCACCTATGGCGTTGTGATCAAGTCTTTAGTATGGAGTTAGAACGTGTTAACCGGCGCCCACCTAAGTAACGTGACGTATAAGCGGTCATATCACAGGCCACGTCACATAGGTAGGCACCTGGCTTTACAAAATGTTGGTAGAGGTACATTCTGTAATACGCACTGCAAAGCTTTTCATGTTTGTGTCCCAGTTGGAACTAGGTCATAGGAATGTATTTCAAAACTATATTTAAAACTATTAAATAAAGTGTTCCCCTTGTACTCGGAGTGAATCGCCACAGTCATGTCAAACGAAATATGATATAATGTGTCGACTGTGGATTATTATACTCTTTTATATGATATACTTTGTCTTCTCTTCACTGGAATTGAGTATAGCAGTCTCTTTCTATCTTCGATATTTGTAGAAGTTTACTGTAGGGTTTACAATGTTCTATATTTACTCAGTATTTAATAAATGTATTCACTTTTGAAGTTAATCTCCTGTAGTTATATACTGTGTGTAGGCTATCTAGGATGTAAGATTGTGATACGTAATGCCGCGGCCACACATTGGCTATATTTGATCAAAGATCCAATAAATACACCCATGTCTTGGAATATTGGCGTTGCTTTGTGTCCAATTTTCAACTCCAAAACGAAATCAGTTCTTTTAACCAATCTAAAGATTCGGCTATTCACACTGCAGCCTGTATATGCGTATAGGTATACCCATGTATGGCCGCAGCATTTAGGTTTTAACGTTACCAATGCCGTATCAAGGTGTGTGAAGTAGCAGCCGTGGTGCTGAGCGGGCTTACATCTGCATATTTATATGCAGATCCAGGGTTGACAGAGACTGGCTTTAAAAAGCGTGAACAAGCTGAGACTGGGATGGCTAAAGGGCTTGATGCCAAACTTAACTGAAGCAGGATCTAGAATCTAGGCTTAATATTTCGGTAATGTTTAGACATTGGATACCATATCCGCTTAATATTTCGGTAATGTTTAGACATTGGATACCATATAACTCTATTCCCGGCAGTATGTGAATGGTTGATGCACAATCCTGCCAAATTGTGTATTGGTGTAATTTTAAAATATTATTCTTCTATCCCACAATGTGTACATTTTCAAAGCTAAATAACTATAATCTGCCTGAATATTTGAATAAATGAATGTTGTATGTAGTGAAACTGTTGTTTTATTTAATAACACCTCTCATCCTGTGCTACCATAACAATGTACCACATTCATACATGTAAATGACAATTTAGTCAGTTTAAAAATAGTACCTTTGGAAATTGTGAAATATACATTATAATACTTTAGAAGAAAATAAATAATTGCATCGTAAGCACCAGACCCGCACTCCAAGCAGCTACAATCCGAAGTTCAGAACTTCACAGATCATCACCAGTCATTAGAACCGAGGTCTTCGAAGAGCTTGTCCTTGATTCTGGGTTTAGGGTCTTCTGTGATCTTTGTATCGACGGCCCTGGCTTGCCCGAGAATGTACTCAAATTCTGAAAATATTATGTAAGTTATGTTATGTACTGCTTATTATCTGAATAGAGTATTGAATTGGGAATGTTGAGTCATAAACTGGCTGAACCATAGTTTCTAATCAGCTGGTTTTTTTTACCACACATCTTTGGGTATTACATGAGTATTTTTTATTCGAAAATTAACCCTAGGCCCTCCTAAAGTTGAGTAATTTTTATGTAATGCATTTTTTGTTTGTCTGTTTTTGTTGTGTGTAGTGATTACTGAACATTTTGTCTCATTTTTAAAAGAAACCTAATAAATGGTGTGGGTGTGATACAGGAGTAATGCTAGTGTGGGGTTACATTTTGTAAAAAAATAAGACAAATAAGAATAAGAAAAATTTCTGATCAAGTTTTTGCAAATAAAACACCGGAAGTATTCCAAAACCTCACATGAGGTAAGGTTGCTACAATTATGCCGGAGTAATATTCATCACTTTCTAAAAGCAACTTACCATCACAGGAGAGCGCCGTTCCTCTGAGCTCATGAGGCCCAATGAACTGTTTCTTCATGTCTCCCTCGAAGTACACAAACACGCTGGGCAGGTTCCGCTCCGGGTAGTTGGGGATGCACGTCTGAGCGACCGCCTTCAGGAACTTGGTGTACGGATACTTCTCGGCGAGCTGACGCATGTGCTGGTTGATCAGCGCACACTGTTGGATGCTGGAAGGACATGAGAGATGTCAAGGTATGGGAAATATTAGGTCATGTGGTGATGTTTGTTACTAAAAAAAGTTAGGGTGTCTGAACCTAACGTGTCAGATATTATCCTAAATATCATCTCATTTGTTATTGTATTTTCTCTCAGCGAATACTTAGAATTAAAATGGAGGCAAATTTAAATTGTCTAGGTACACCTACCCCTGTTTGTACAAATGTATGACGACCCAGATGCCCTCCCCTGCCTTGTTGACTTCCTGAATATAGTCTTGCCCCGACACCTCCTTGATGTCTCCAAACCGCGGCCTCTCTGAAAGTCGCTTTAGCTCCGCTATCCTTTTTCTCCTGTACTCTTCTATGACTGCCTCGTCTTCCGAGTCTTCTAGCTCGTCGAGGCCGTCCAAGTCTAGTCCTGACAGTTGTTTGTCCTCTGAAAATTTTAATAATTGTGTAAATAACCTAAATTACCACACCGAATCTTGATGTAGTCGTTGAATAACAGCTATATATTTATTGGTAGATAATACAGTAATGTGTTTAGTAAGAATGCAAGTTTCATAGTCTTTTTTGTGACAGATGGTGGCAGAGCGTGGTGCCCTAACTTGGATTGTGGTACAATCACAACCTTGTATGTTGTTGCTACTAAAAAAGTTGTGACTAACTCTCAGCCTGTTTCTGTGCGATGGTCTGCTCTATCATGTTCACTATCTCCTCCTCTGAAACCTCCTTCTCCTTCGGAGGAATGATTCCCTTGGCTCTGAGGACATCGTTCCATTCTGTGTCTTCGTTTGGATTCTATAAATAAACACCTAAATTAGTAGGCTCGTAAACGCGTTACAGATTTCTAGTCTAGCATAGAAGATATTGTTAACGATTGTGTTACCTGCATTTTTACGAATAGGTGCAAATTTAATTCAGAAATTTAATAAAATCATTCAAATTCAGTATAATTTGACTTGACACCGACGAACTTGTTGAAGTCGATGTAATGAATACGGAGTAGGGATGTACGAAATACGGAAATAATGAGGAATGGTCTGATCGATCAGTCAGATCAGATCAGATCATAAGAGCTTCCAAGACGGCGAGCGGCTTGGACGCAGTTTTGTCTTACTTGGTTGACACGTAGGTCAGCCGCTTGACGGGCCCATGAAGCAACTTGAGCCAAGCCTCAAACCACCATTGTAAACACACAATGCTTGGCTCAAGCAGATTTACGTCCCAGTTTAGAGCCCAGCGGCTTGACCGTCTTGGGTGCTCTTTTGAATAAAATATAAAATACTTCATTACATGATTCAGTTCAGTATATTATACACCAGTACAATATGTGCACAAGGTACATAAATAATGGAACTAGATAGATCGTGATCATGATCGTCAGATCGTGTTGTCTATTAGATACCGGTATATTCGATTCATGCAGGATTTTAAATCGATCGCGCATCCCTAGTGCATCCCTAGTGGTGATGGAGTGTGACATTTAATTTTGACAGCTTGAGACAGCCATGAGTTCAAAAATGTTGTTTGTTTTGGCTACGTATGATTTATGCATAATGTTGCATTACAGATACCGATATCAGTATCTTTAAAGTTACGGTAAATATGTAAAACTTGGTAAACCATAGCTAAACCGATATTCAATCGGTATTATTTGGTGATCAAACGAACTTACCTGTAAGTGATGTTCGATCATAATTATATGAAGACCTCATCCTTCCATGATTAACTATGTAGTATCGATCTCCATACGCGCCAATTACACGAATTTCAAAGCCAAAACAAAATTTATTAAAATTTTAGCCTATTTTGTCTATGTCATAGACAATACCCCAATGGCAGCCCTTCAATCATGTCATTTAGTTCAAAGCCCGCCAGTTCCGAATTTCTATATCTCTTTGGGCCAATGTGACTCTTATCTTAAGAATGAGTATATGAGTTACCTGGGGAGAGAAACTCGGGTGGGACCGATCATGGAAGGATGAGGTCTTCATATAATTATGATCGAACATCACTTACAGGTAAGTTCGTTTGATCACCAATTATACTTCAGACCTCATCCTTCCATGATTAACTATGTAGGATGTTTAAAGCATAAAAGGTTGTAGGAGATATAGAAACTTAATTCTGACAATATCCCCTATGTCTATAAGATATACCTCTTATAGATGTCTTTACGACAAGAATCATTCCTAAATTACTTCCATAAGTAATTGTTACTCTATCCAATTCAGTCTTTAATTCTCATTATTACAATTTAATTCTCATTATTACACATCCTAGGTAGGTATTAAAAAGTGTGAACATAACCATACCATACCACTGTCATCTAGGTATTTACAAAACCTTAATGTAGTTAATATTAATCATATCAAAGGTAGGTATAAGTACCTGATTATTTTAAGGTAATCTATAGCCCCAACTGTTAAGCAGTGCTTTAACTATGCATAACAATCTCATCATCATCAGCCTCGCCACACCGAACAACAATTTGCCACTTGCAGCCACCTGTTGCCTGCGACTCTTTTGATGTTGTAGGCCTCCTACCAGAGGGGCCGATGACATCATAACAATCTAGTTTGTGATAAATAAGAGGAAAAGGTACAATTATTATACAACAATATTACCTATAATATTACAGGTCCATCTCACTGGGTCATACGAAAATTACAATAAACCTACCTACATAGGTAGGTACCTCCATATTCTTTGTAACCCTCCGGAACTTACTCCAGCAACTATCTCTTAAACTGCAGAAGAAGCATGCCTTGTACTATTTATGTGCCATAACATGACTGCGTTAATGCCACTTGCTTTTAAGGTTCCCTTAACCCAACGGCCTAATGTCAAAACAGATGAAAGAGGGTTTTAGAAGCTAACATAAAAATAATAATGCACACTATGTACTTGCTGGACAGACATCAGGTTGATCTTGGAAGAAAGAAATCTCTACCACTGGTTGGTATGTGTACCTGGACCTGAAGATTTTATTATTTCAGGGATTTTTAATTTTACACTCAGACTATCTTTTTCCAAGTTAGATTGTCCTATTAAGTCTGGATGGTGTCCTGTTATTAATGCTATTAAAGGTACTTAGGTATATAATGGATTTTCTACTGAGCTCAAGTAAGTAACAAGGCCTTGTTTCCATATGCCTCTAACAATCGTTTGACAATAACATTAGAACAAATATGTCAACCTATATGTATATCTAGAGCTACAACAGCTGCTTTCAGGCTGAGGTCTTGTATGCTGCCCCTCTTTTATAATTTCTCATTAAGAACTGTAAGAGTACCTATAGCCAAAGCTCTTGTCTCAAAGTACCTAATCTCTATTGTGTAAGTTGCAAAAGGCAACCTGCAATTCAAAATATGTACCTGATTTAATTAAGTATAATATATACTTTAAAGTGTTACTTGAAAAGATGCCAGGCATATTTCTGATGTTTCATCCGACAATCCCTGTCTTGAACAAGTTTCCCAGACAATATATCTGCATTCAGGTATCTTCATCTCATCTTTGTGCAGTGGATGAGGTGCTCCAGAACCTGACAAAGGCAAAGTTTTATTAGGGGCCAGGATACTTGACATAAGTATATGTATGGCTCACAACGGGAACCAAGGTTGGCCATCCCAGTAGGGAACAACCATTATGTCTGTTGCTTTTCCATTGATGATTTTCGTCAACGACTTCTATATCATATACTAAGCGGTAAAAAATAACTAGTAGGTAAGTAATATTTCATTCTTTACACATAACTACTAAAAAGCTGCTTTACACTGTAAATAAATGCATCTATCTCCCAATATCTGTGCCAAGGTACGTACAGAACACATGAGTTGAACTAGTGTGAACAAACATAAGTATAGGTACCTTCCTATAACTAGGTACTTATTACACCTGGAATTCTGGATGCGAAAAGATTCTTGTGTTAATATAATGTTATCGAGGATAATTCTCCCCTGACTCTACAGTAGTGAGCCTGAACTGAACATTAGCCTCAAAAGTTTATTTTGAAGAACCATAGGATGCATAACACCATAGCTAATCTAAGCATATAACCATAGTTAACCACTTCCTTTACAAATGCTCTCTGCAATAGAGTGAAAGTGTGGAACCTGTACACAGGTATTGGTACCACCTGACCTATAAATCTAGGATATCAGAGTTCTATTCTCTATTCTTAGTAAAACCTCTGTATTCTTACTATTTCTCGTGAAACATTTCAATGGTAAGAAGCTGATGTTATGATAATAATAATAAAACCTTTAACATTGCTAGGTATAAAGTTGCCGTTCCTCCTTTCATGTCCCCTTGGCTATCTCGTGCCCCCAACATGCTCCTGAACCCACCTTTAAAGAGCCCGAGAAGATTCTAAGATAAACTTATTACCGAATACTATATCTTATTGGGTTATACGATCAATCTATACTTCAATAGGTACCTACCTAGGTACCTATTTATTTATTTAATATAAAACTGTGTAAACAGTTAAAGTATGGTCTCTCCACCACCTCAAATCTCTTATGCTAGAGGGTGGAGTATCTATCATAATACTTCATACATAGGTAAGTACATTATATTGTTATAGGTAATAAGAAACACTGCTTTGTATAAAGAAATCCATACAATACTGTCAGGCATGACGATGTCAGTATGCCTAAACCAGTGCCCTGAACATAATGCTGTAAGATTACAGTTTTAATAGACACAATACCTATCATTTAATTGAATTCTTCTTCTACTGAGAAAGTTTGAAGTTCCTCTTGGATGAATGAAGTATTCTATGTTCGATGTTATTAAACAACATTTTTCTCCCTTTATAACGAATTCTAATCTTTCGAACAGACTTCAAATGTGTTTTCTATAATAATATAGTTCATATAAAAAACCCTCTTCTCCTGAGCCATCACCTCTGGCTTCAAGATATTTGCAAACATAAGGGGTGATGAAGCACGCCCCAAACGGTAAGAAATTAAATTGCTAGGTTTTCCTACAAACCAGACATTGCAACCATCTTTTAAGATGTTCAAATATGGGGGCCATTAGTATGCCTCTTTGAGGTCCATTTTGCTAGGAAACAATGCGTACAAGCTGTAACTTCTAGTTGAACATGTTGCATATATTATTATACTTATGAATTTATTCAACTGCTCTAAATGATAATATAAATGATAATAATCCTAGAAGAGCCATTCGGATTTTTAATAAACCCCATTGGTAGGTACTGAAAATAATTGTTCTCCTTTACCTAGTTCAATCGCCCCTAAGACTGATGACACAATCACTTTGCACTAGCTATATTAAGCAATGAATTGAAGAAATACCTTAGTGTAGCTTAAGCCCACCTGTGGTGGGTGTAGCTGTGATAATCCCAAGGAAGAGCATTCCCTCAGTTTATTTACATTCCGCCAGGGATGTTGAGGTTGGGTGTGCGTCGGTACTTCTTGAAGGAGCCGCTCATTGTTGCACCGGTGTAGATGTTGTTGTACCAGTGTTCTTGATGGGATAAAGCCGCCTTGTTATAATAATAATATTAAGTCTAAGAGCCCATTTTTGGGTCTAAAAATCTTGACCGGCTATTGTCACTGCCTTAGCTGTTTTTATTGCCTCACTCAAATTAGGTACTGTCACTTAGAGTGAATGCGGCTTCTGGGTTTAAACTAGGAGTAACTATACATGACACATTTACATTTGGAGGATAATTTCCTACCAGTTTCCTTTCTTTCATCTTTCTCCAACCCAACTGAAGGATGTTTTGCCAACCTTCCCCAATTCTGAATTCTGAATGAACAAGATATTGTTGTCAATGTTGTCATATTCAAATCAATCAATATATCAATATTGTTGTTGTTATGTTTGTATGATTCTCTTTGTTAACGAGAATTAGCTGTTTGACTTGTAAAAGTGCGATTTAATTGCCTATTTACAATAAATGTTTCAACTTTTACTATTATATCGTTTTGTAAATCTGTATTACAAAAAATATCAGGGTTGGACCCTCTCAGTAGGTACTTGACATTGGTCAATATTCCAGCATAACTATAGCACAAGAAGAGCCGAGTAACCCAAGTGGTATTACTGTTCTGTGACAAAGTAGGTCACTGTCTACATACATCGTGACAACTTAACCAAATTTACCATACCTATTATACTTCTTTGCTCCATCCTAAGCCACTTTTCAGCATAGTAGTCTAGGCACCTTTGACATGTCAGACCCCACAGGAAAGTTCTAGTCAAGGAAGTAGGTCATCATCATCATCATCATCACTGTCTACATACATGGTGACAACTTAACCAGATTAATATATACTTCTCTGCTCCATCCTAAGCCACTTTTCAGCATAGTAGTCTAGGCACCTTTGACATGTCAGTCCCCACAGGAAAGTTCTAGTCAAGGAAGTAGGTCACTGTCTACATACATCGTGACAACTTAACCAGATTTACTGTATACTTCTCCTCTCCCTAGTCAAGGAAGATTAATCCCTGGCTGACCCTATAGGAAAGCTCAAGGATTTAGTTTCTCAGCCTAGGAATCTAGGCACCTTTGACATGGCAGACCCTATAGGAAAGCTCTAGTCATGGAAGACCAATCACTGTCAGATCCCACAGGAAAGCTCAAGGATTCACTTTCTCAGCCTAGAAATCTAGGCACCTTTGACATGGCAGACCCCACAGGAAAGCTCTAGTCATGGAAGACCAATCACTGGCAGACCCCACAGGAAAGCTCTAGGATTGAGTAGCTGAATCGCGACGACCACATTGACATCCTTCTGCATCGTCGTCCATTCCCTTATTTTCTTCCATAATTTCGCAATATTCCTCAAAGAAATCTTCGTCTCCGCCTATCATTTCCCAATTTCCTGAAAATAAAATTATATTAGATTATGGTTTACAACATTATTAAAAAACGCGACGTGCAATGGCGCGCACGAAAGAACGAATGACATGATTGAAGGGCTGCCATTGGGGTATTGTCTATGACATAGACAAAATAGGCTAAAATTTTAATAAATTTTGTTTTGGCTTTGAAATTCGTGTAATTGGCGCGTATGGAGATCGATACTACATAGTTAATCATGGAAGGATGAGGTCTGAAGTATAATTATTGACTTTTACCTGTAGGTATTCATGCTTATATTGATACTTTTACCAACACTAATAACAAATACAAATATTTTAATATAGCGATTCGACCATGTCAGAAGCCTTCTAGTTTCGGAACCATTTCGTTTCATTACGTAACAACTTTGACCTACAATAATTTGGTTAGTTTACAGTATTCCAGTATCAGTGCCAATACCTACTTAACAAGTACCGATATTATCTACATACATTGATATAATATTTGTACTGAAAGTATCAGTATTAACGAAGCCATAACATAAGTATAAAAAAAATACTATCTGCGTGGTTGACATTTGACTTGAATGACAGTATGCCAATTTGACAAATGACGCGACTTTTTCCTTCGTAATGTTGTCAAACTGCCAGTCTGCGTCCGTCGTGTTGGAAAAAATTAAAAATTTCACGTCGCTATGTTCAGTCAAGTCTTGTCGCCCAGTCGTAATAAATAAATAAATTGAAATATGGCCGATAAAGAAGGACATATACACGAAGAAACTAATTACCATGAGGGAGAAGGTAAATTATGTTCAGTTATTATTGCGTAGAGATCAGTGTGAGTGCGAGCGCGGCAGCCGTCGAGACGGCAGTGTGGCTCCTACCCTCTCGTGTTGCCTTTGTGACATTGAAATTGGGTTCTTTTTATAATTGCTGCGTGGATTGTGGTGCTGCGCGGCCAGGAGACGAGTGCGCGGCCCGCACAGCGCGTTGACTGCCCCCGTTGCCGCGGAATTTAGCCAAAATGACGGGAGGAACGGACAGAAACCTCCACTCAGGTATTCAATGTTTTTGTTCTAAACAGCCGTTGGTTCGTAAGTTTAACTGTTTACATACATATCTGTATTGGCGCGATTTAACCTTTTTACGCGTTGAACTTTGTTCCGTGACGTGATGAGACGTCTGATTACTTAGTACGCTACTGTTTTGTGTAGATTGACCTTGTAAAGGTGTGCGAAAACTGGTCAAATATCCTCGGCGCCTTTTGTATGCCTAACAAGATTACACAGGTGATTGAACTCCAATTGAATTCTAATTATCGTTACTTAATTATGAAGTACTACAGGTTTCTAGGTTCAAATTAAAGTGGTTTTCAGTCTTCAGTGGGTACGGACATATTTCACATTTGGTCTGAGATGCACTTCAATGTCACGGGAAACCAGGCAGAGTATTGTTTACAGTTCACGAAGACAGATAAAAAGTTGCACTTAGTATCTGTTGGAGCGGTCAAATGTTTCTTTTGAGATAATGTTACTGTGTAGGTACCCAATTAAATAAATATGACAGTGTGTGAGGTTAAAATCTTTGTACATATTGATTAAATTAACTTAAACTACAAAATGAATTGGAAATCACCTTTATTTGAAAGCTGATATGGTGATACGGGAGATACAGCTATCAATATAATCTTAAAGATTATATTTTATGACAACACATTGCATATTGTGCATAAACTAAAGGATTAACAAATCTTCGGAAATATTTCATAAAGTAATCATTTGTTTTCCTTCTCCAATAGGAATTACAGTTATAATATCTTTGCACTAGTCAAACTGTTTCAGCTTTCAAGGATATAATAAATCATAACTGCAAGCACTGCCAAGGCCTAAACAGATAAATGTTGCCATTTCCATGAGCTTGCTAATAATTATTGAACTTAATGAAGCCGCTCCTAACCATTGTTGTCTACCTGGTTTGTTAGATAAGGTAGTTTTACTCTCTGGTATCAATTGGCAATCGCTTTAATGGCCTCTGAGTTGGCTTAACAACTGTTACAAACAACAACCAGGACTGACAGTTTAAGATGACCTTCGGAAATAATGAGTGATGGAAATTGGTACATAATGTGATAATAAGATATCAAAGCGTTGTACAGGCATTGTGTGCGTTACGAATTCCCAGACTCTGAGCCAGTAGCTAACATTGACCATTAGATAAGTCTAGCGTTGTCTCTATCTGATACTAAGCAATTGACAAAGACGTCAGTACACTTAACAGTCAAAGTTAACTAGCAGTTAAAAAACCAGGCATAAATGCATAGGCCATTATTTCTCAGCTACCATATAAACTTATACATTGTTTCTCTATTTTCGGTTTCACCCCCGCTAACTACTATCCCGCAGGAACTGTTAATTTTTACGGGATAAAAAGTAGCCTATGTCACCCGGGAATAGTGTAGCTTCCCAACAGTGAAAGAATTTTTCAAATCGGTTCATTAGTTTCGGAGCCTATTAAATGCAAACAAACAAACAATCATATCTTTCCTCTTTATAATATTATAGTATAGATGAACCACAAGTATTTCTCTGAGTCCAGATCTTGACAGAACCATGATCCTCATAGTCCTCGATTCCCTAGATCTCACAAATCTTGGTCATGCATCAGGATCTATGTGATCACAGCACATCAGGTTTTACCAGGTCTTTGTTAGAAGCATACTTAATAAAAACATATTTGATAAAATTTAAACACTTAGTCTTTTTTACCACCGGTTTTTGCAGTGAAACATGTTCTATGAATCCAACCGGTTATATGAGAGGAAAACATATTATACTAATAACTGTTGGCTGTCTTGGCGTCAACTGTGGCTACAAGCTAATTAAAGTGCCACAGTGTGTTGTTAATTTATAAACGAACTAAGTGCAGTGCACGGCTAAACTTTCATAAAAAGTATTCTATATTGTTATAGGACAATACAAATCGTGTCAGCTGTAACGTTACAGAGCTGAGACAAACAATTGTACATGCATACACTTTTCTATATATACATATTATATAGTTAGGTTTTTATGCATACAGCTGTACTTTCTTTTATCACTCTAACTCCAGCTATACAAATAAAGCAATAGGGAGATATAAGGTAAAAAGTGTAACTTAAAATTTGTATGCTAACTAAGTATCAAGTCACTTTTAACTAACCAAACCACAATACAATACATTAACTTGTTTAGTCTAGTTTTATAGAAAAAAACAACATACCTACCTTTTCTGCACCTGCCTACTCTGATTAAACTTTTTGCCTAGGATGTGTATTTAGCCAATACATCCTCACTGTATTCATTACTAGCTGCGCCCCGCAGTTTCACCCGCGTTATGATAATATACGATATATCTTTATGAATTGTAGCCTATGTGTTATTCTGATATGTAAGCTATATTATTGTAAAGTTTCATTACAATCCATTCAGTAGTTTTTACGTGAAAGAGTAACAAATATATATATCCATCCATCCATACTTACAAACTTTCGCGTTTATAATATTAGTAGGAAGTATAAAGGGTAATTAGATAATTCTGTATTTCGATTGCTTTGATTCATTTTAATAGCTGTATTGAATCATCCACAATGATTCATTTCTGAACTCATTGCCACAGACATTGGCAACTTCGGCAAGTCATGGTCATGGCCCTAGTCAACTTTGACCAACAGATAAGTGTTTTGCTGTCTTTGTCATCTGTTTAGTGCGAGATAGAGACAACGATAGAGTTATCTGTTGGTCAAAGTTGACTAGAGTTTAGTAATAATCGAACATCTTATTATTGAAATATTCAAGTAGGTCACATCTTTTTAAATCTAGGTTAAAAACTAAACAAGATTTTATTTTGTTTGATTAATATTATTAGTTTCGCCTGGTTTTTGAAATAAATAGCAACTTTCAATAAACAAATTCCAGTTATATTTTGATAATATATTCGTTTCGCGTAATTAATGCATTTAGCCAGGTGTTGTCCTAACTGTACATGTACAAGGATTGCAGGATCACATTTTATAGATCTTGGACTCAGTAAAACACCGCAAAGCAGCGAGTAACCAATAAATTATCTTTAGCTACCACAATGACTACCCAATAAACGACCGTTTAGCATACATCACCCATATTCCTATAGCTCATGTTAATAATATTCAAACTGCTCACTCATGGCTCACGCCGACATGTTAGAAAGTGCTTCTTATGCAATCGTTTGGCCTGTTCACTTTTTACCAACACCAGCGCAGTGATACTGCTTCATAGGCAAATATACGCCGAACCGGTTGGAGTTCCTTTTGATTTGGCTAAAGCACAGATTGTAGGCACGTAAGCACAAAACTTGCAACCTTATGGACGAGTGAGAGAGCGCGAATCCTTGACTATAGTAGCATAGTAGAAATTTACCTTTAGGGCCGTTTGATCCTCACACGGAAAGTCAGTCGCTGAGGCACTTCTGGTATAACCGGCTGCGTTCTTGGTGCGTAATACAACAGCCGCTTTGACTTGTTTTCTCAATAGCTGTGCTATGTTGAAGGGCCACGACACGAGCCACATTGACACAGTGTGCTACGCTGCAATAGTCTTTATGAAATTGCGACAAAAGCGAGAGGAACACACGTTTTTGCTTATATAAAATCTATGTATATAAGCCTCAAGGTTCTGTGCTGGGGCTTACTCAAGAGAACTTCCGGTGTCCAGGTCCTGCTAATCCTATACTGGTTTCAAAGACCACGTTATCTTGTAAGCAGTAATGCTTAGAAATCGACCTCGTATGATGACTACCTCAGAACAGTAACGCACGCCACACGCTAATTGTTGGCACCTATCATAATTAGGCCAGTAGTACTCGGTTACAATAAGCACATTGTCCTGCCAACTCAATAATATTCGGTTGAAAGACGAATATACAAATATACAAGAATTATAAATATATGTACGTAATTCCAATGGAATAAAGTTGAAATTAAGTTGATCGAAATTGACTCTTATCAGTGTTGCCCAACTGGCCTATATCAATGCAATTTGCATACATAACATGGTGGTAAGGCCTACCGTTAATACTGGCCACGTAGCACCTATGTAATGTACCCACTTATTATTCTTATCCGAAACAGAAATACATCATACACACTACGTTGTCATCATAGAGTGGATGAGACGAGACATCTACGTATCAAAGATTACGTCCGCCCAAAGCGTCGTATGCAGTTACAAGTAGGCTTTAGGATAAGAGATAAAACTTTATCTCAGTCTATGAAATTGAAATCGAACCACTTATCTGGAGTTGACGACCCATAAAAATGTTGCTGAAAATATTACCTACCTATAACTACCTGGTTTACGTACGCATACCTCAGCACTCCCAGAAGTATCAGCCAGAACGAATAATGGAACTCTAAAAATGACATCTAGACATAGATCCATCAGTTTATTACTCCAAATTGTTGGTCCTGTTCGTCAGAAATAATGCTGACTGACCCCTTTTACGCCTTTCCGGTCTGTATGGACTGATTTTAATATCGTACCTATCTCTCAAAAGTCACTCAGGGAAAATACTCATTTTCTCCGAAAAAGCATCTGACCGATCTCAAAAGTCTGTAAAATAAATGTTCAAGGCGTCCATTTCGGTTATTAGTGTTGTTACAACCGTATAAGTCGTTCTGTGAGTCCATTTGGCTCCCAGCCGCTCGCCATAAGATGGCAACATGTACCGTTACCGCCTACACTCTTGCGTTGTTTGCCCGTGGCTCTAATCAACCCGCGCCACCGGTTGGCCGGAAACCATCTTTACGAGCGTCAATCTGTAGCTTTATTAAAATTAGTACAACACTAGTTTTTACCTTTTTTCTCCGGTAACGGGGCGGCACTGAAGTCGAAACAAAGGGGACTATTGTATCGGACAAAACGTCCTTATTGGAAGCTTTTGTTCAATTCACGATGCGTATGGATAGATGCATTTGGGTTACCCTCAAATACATCTATCACCTTGCAAATTCTGTCAAGTTCCGAAGCTGATCTGATGGGTGATAGAGACTGAAGGTAGACAACGAAGCGACTCGGTGATGAACAGTAGGTTGATGGTGGTTGACCTTACATTGACCAGCTTGCAATATCGAACACGTATATTGTAGAGCTGTATCTGGAAAACTAATGTTTCCATTTCAATTGTACATTATTGGTGACTGCGGGACAGAACTTCGCGGGTCGATCGAATATGCATACAACCATTGAAATAGGACGTCTTTTATACATGCAACATGCAGCGCTATTTGTCAAATTTTCTTCGTGATCTATACGCAAACATATTGGAGTATGAAAGAACATTTTATCACAACGTTATGATGTAGACGTTATCTTAAATGTACGTGTATCTATCTGCAAACGTGACGGGAACTGAACACATGGCCGTCAATATTTATCCCATCAGAATCGAAATATCGTATGTTACAATCATGATTCATGACAACAGTTGAGATAGCTAGGTTTATCTGAAGTCTTATATTTCACAATCATAGTATGGGCGTATGAAGAAATCATATAAAACCGTTCTGGAAGACAAATGACCAAGCAACGAAGAAAAAGGAGAGACTGCTAAAGTGTAAATTTTGAATGATCTAGCTGTACTGTAAGGTAATAAAATTAAATGCTCAGAATCTGCTTTTCACCTAAGGATATTAGTTTTTCTGTTTCACGCAAAGATCTCATTCATTACACATACATACTATAGTCACACCTTATTCCCGGAGAGGCTGGCAGAGACTACATCTTTCCACATGCTACGATCCTGACACACCTCTTTCTTTTCCCGGTCTTTTCCTTTCATCCATAATCCGTATTCGAAACTCTACATCTATGAGTTTGAAAAGAGCAGCAAATATGCCACTGAAAATTCAGGCTGTTTTACAAAACATTCCTACTGTCATTATATTGTGGGTGAGATCTGGCGCGGGACCAAAACACGTGAATTTCCGCGCTTTCAATTGATTGGAAATAGTTTCTTATGCAAGCTGCAATTACGAATCCGTCGGAATGTTTCACAATATGAATATTTATACGCGGCAGTCCCGGGAAGCCATGGTCGTGCAAGTAGGGTTTTAGCGTGTCATTTGACTCCGTAACGATTATGCGATTTTCCTGGTAAGGAACCCGTTGGACTCCTCAATATGCACATTCCAATGAGCCTACTAAATCCTAATTTGTATAATAAATTTAACGACATCAGAATCCGTGCCTCTGGCCACCCACAGACGTTTCCAAGTAGGTATTCGTATCACACGAGTGCGAAATATATTTTCAAACTCAAAATAGATTGTTCGGAAACATTGAATCAGTGACCGAACACTGAGCAAATGCTTTGAATTTAATGGCTGATACCTCACGAACTATGTTATCGTTGGGTTATTGATCACGTAACGGTGATAATAATGAAGAACAAATGAATGAATGTTGAATATTCTAATTTTTGTGAATTTTCCTGGTATTATGTTTTTACGCGTACTATCTTTTGTTATTGACTGATTCTTAATATTATTTTGACATGTTATCTTCGAACTGTGGTTAATTAATGTAATTGATCCCTAACCGTGTTAATTAATTGAAATAAATAACGATTCTGTACGAAGAGCTGTATTAATTGAATGAATGGAAACTCATTGCGCTGAGGACTAGCACAATGTGTGGCGCATTCTTGCGATTTTGCGGTCGCAATGTACAGAGTAACAGCCACTGGATCGTCAAACAACCAATCGGCTGTTACAATACCTACACTTATAATAATTATCATCATCATCGCAATTTCTCAAAATTGTTGCTTTTGCCTCTTTAGATAAATCAATGGTTTTATAAGGCCCGGGCCATCACTGTGGGCCTAGAGTGAGTTTTTGCAACAAATTAGACTGAATATAGACCTATAGGTACAGCTCCAGAGCATTCACTCTACCGACAAATACATAATATTAGACCTGTCATTATTTTTTCCCATCTGCATTGGTTTCACATTACTATTTGTGTAATTCAGTCAACGTGCTGATTTGTGAATAATTAACAGCGGCCGCATTTGGTTGCGGATGTGTGACCGTCTAATGGGGCACTTGACCCGCTTGCTTAGGCCGCCATAATAACAACGAGTATTTGGACATCGTCAATTAAAAATCTTTCATACAACATTTGCTTATCTCTATTGCTGCGCATTAAAACGCATTTAGAATCATGATCAAGAGAAATATCTTGCAGAATTGGCATCGGAAAACATGTTGCTTTTTCAAACTACCTGGGAATCATTTTGTCGTCTTCCGCGCCAAACCTGTTTCACGCCGGGGTGCGAGTCGGCGCGCATCGAATTCGCATAAATATTTCGATGATCTTCGACCATTCGTCGAAGTCAAGATGGTAACCTTAGTAAAGCTGGACCTGCTCCAACGGCGGGTGAATGACATTAGCGGCTGAGGCTTGGACCCTCGCCAGTGCGAATGCAGCTGATAATTTTTCATATTATCAGCAGGTGGGAATAACCCTAATATCTGGTGAAAGTCCACGGAACAGCCCCACAAAAGTGCGCGACACCTATGACACCGCAAGTCTTAAACAATTTATCGTGATAGGCTTTCGTTTTCCGTCGCATGCGATATGCAGTTTACAATAACTGCAATAAGGTTACTGTTTAGGTTTGTATTGCAATACAAGTCCGGGATGAAAAAATAACGCATCTTTGGATTAGTATATATATGAGAATACGCACGATAGAAATGTAAACATGCTATTTTAGAATGTTGCCGCTGCTTCGACGTAACAAATAATTTGCTTGCGACTGTGTCGTAAACCGGATTTCGCCCTGAAAGCCGATTAGACTTCGAGCTGGCATTTGACGTGTCTCGCTACGGCGTTCCTTTAATATTTGGGTCAAGGAACTCATTCTCCCCGTAAGCCCACAACTTTCGCATTATTAGCCCGTTCCACAATATATTTTGAAGTAAAACTAACCCTAATTCAATATTATGTTCATAATTTTACAGTCTCACGCAAGGTCCTTTATTTGGTCCACATTTTATAATCGTCGTATCAAATAGTTCATTATTGACGCCTCGTACCAGTTTAAAATCGCTTAAGGATATAACTTTAGTTAATGCGTCAAATTATTTCTCCTAGTAAGCTATGAATAGATTTTTATCAGCTATGAGTAGGGCATGCAATTATCCGCCAATATTACTATTCGGATATTTCGGATACTTCCAGAAAACTATCCGGATAAATCCGGGTAATATGGATATTTTGGATATTACTAACTAGAAGATAAATCAAACGAATATCAGTCTCAAATCAACATTTTTATTACAAACAATTCAAAAATTATGTAATTAATTATACTTATGTAACGAAGAATTATAAAATTAACACATTTTGTAACAGAATAATTTTCAAAGAGGTCCTTTATAAAAGTTACAAAATATACCTAATATAAACAATGCAACAGAATTGTATTAATCTATGTACTTACAGTATCGACGATCAGTAACGACGCGAGTGAGATCTAATAGTGATAATAATAATAACATATTATTATAATATTTATACAATAGGCGTGTCGACAGTATCAAAGAATCGTCGATTTCATAATTTTAGGGCAATCTACATACTAAAATAATTTAAAACACGGGTTAAGTTTTATTTAAAATAATCAGATTATTAAAATTTTCAATAAAATAAAACATTAAAATATTGCTATCGGCCATTTTGATTGAAACACCAATCACAGCGCATGACATGACGTCACGCTTAGGTAAAGTCCGCTGATACCACTGTATTTTGTTGTTGTGAATACTGCTTTGCGCTTTTGGAGTGGTTTTTTTATTATTTAACGTGTGATTTATCGACTTTAATCTACAATATAACAATGGAACCAAGCTTTGTTAAGGCAAATAGCTCTAATTTGCCTAGGATTGATATATAATGTAGGGCGATTTCCTCGCAACAAATAAAGAATTTTGCTCGTCTGAGTTCCGAAACGTGAAGACTTCTTTGTAAGTCACTTCAAGAACCATCATTCTTCGTTTCTTAGCTATATATAAGGTCGCTCAGTTGTGTCGGATGTTCGTATTTTCCTGTCTGATTGGCGTGTAAATTTATGGGGCAAACATTCTGGTTTCATACGTACTGGTGATACTGATACCATCACATGATACTCCATATAATTTTCCATGTCATTTGGCACCTCAAAAAAGAAAACGAATTTTGATAAGGAATGATAGCCAAGGCCAAAACAAACATAACCTCAATAAATTAATTATTCCATAGCCGCATTCATTCAACTATTTCCAGTCAAACAAACATTTTAAGACCTATAATAATTACTCACATCAAAGTGGTCTTCCCAGAAGTTTCGCCGTGCGAAGCCATGACACCGCGAGCTGTTTTGGCGCACTATTTAAAAAAATATTAGAAAAAGGGTTTTAACTTCGTTAAACTCAAATTTATTACCGAAATAAAGGTTTTTTCGTAAATAGTAAATATGTACCGCTATTATGGAAGAGGATTTCAAAATCTTTCGACACGCCTATAGGTACATACATAGTACATACAGTAGGTACAGATAAAATAAAACTTCTCCAAATTATCCAATTTAGTGCAAAGCGCTCTCGGCTTTATAACTATATAATAGTTGTATGCGCAGGAGGATAAAGTTTAAGTATGTAGGCATTGGATTGGTTAAAAAAGTTAATTAAGTAAGTTTTTAGTATTTATTTTCTGTTTGTGTAAGTTGGAAATAAAATTAAGTAAGTAGGTAGGTACTTACCACGCATGACGACGCCGTCAAAATAAAACCAATAAGGCCACATCGCTCGTAGAACTGATAACCGATGGGGAAGAAAGGTTCTAGAGTGGACGTCTTCAGGCTGATGATGATGATGAGTAATTTTATAACAATATCATTAAAAAATAACGTAGTTTTGATAAAATAAGTAAGTATCCGTAAAATTCGTATTATCCGAATAGTAATAGTATTGATATTATATTCGGCGGATATCCGGATAATGCGGATATCCGGATAGCATGCCCTAGCTATGAGCGAGGTATTTTGTGTACGTACTACCATGTCTAGACAGACAGTGGCATTGACTTGGTTTCTTCGTATCCTAGCTATATTTGGAAGAAAAAAACAGCTCCGGTTTCTTTGTTTAATGGTTTTATTCAAATTGTTATAGGCAACGCGGTTGTCGGCAAGCTGAACCTACAGGTCAATTACAAAGACCTTAACAATTGTAAGTACTTAACTCTTCCGACTCATCTGTCTATCTCTTAACTCTTCGATTACTTTGTTCTAATTTAGCTGATCTTCTCACATCTCTCTCACTGTAATCGTTCATTCGTTCATATCGTTTCGTGTTGTCATCTTCATTGTTAAATATTTCTATCGTTTTTCTATTCATTGTTCTTTTTAAAATGACGTGTGCATATCCATAATTGTATTTTTTATTAGTATCTCTGTTTCTAGCCGTTGAATTTAAAATGTATAATTGCTTAAGTCCGATGTCAAGTTACCGAACACTGAAAATCGTATTGCCACTACGTTCAGAGGTTTTACGTGATGCAAAATCGAAGGGACAACATTTCTAATAACGTTATATTCATCTTCAGTTGGTCTCTTAGACCATTTGTCTCAAATATAACAAAATGTCTAACCGCAGGTTTACTCGTAACTGGCTGTATCTTGTTCATTAAACAAGTCTTCTTCAACGAGGTTGTTTGTTCAATCAACTCGCTACTTATGTTCTCGAATCGAACCGGTCAGTGCTGCCAACTCATCGCTTTCGGCGCTAGATCTAACGCCTTTTTAAACTCTGTTGGCGCCCAACAAATTACAATATAGCGCTTGACGCCCATTCTAGAGCTTGTATCAATGTACTGATTTAAAAAATCTGCTGAGCTACAAGCAAGATCTTCTTTCTCTACTACTACTGCAAGAAACCCAGGAAATAAAATTATTCTGCTCATGAAGATTGGCTAGTAAACTTATTGGGTATTTTTACTGTATTTTCCAGTGATATTTTATGGTAAGATTTTACAGTATTTCTGTCCTTTTTCTACAATTTAGCGCTTATTTCGACAAGCATGTTCTTTTTCGGAATGAACTTACCGCGCGTTCATTATAGAGAGTTGGCAACACTGGTCAACCAGTCGGTGGTGGTCTGTTACCGTCACGTGGCGCGACCTGTTGCGCTATCGTACCAATTAGATTATGGTGTCAGATGCCTTTCAAAGGAATTGGAATCTAGAGTTGCTGTAATGTGTAACATTACTGCTGGAACCCGATTTTATTCGTTCTGCTACCATTTTCACCCCATGAATCTAACTGTCCTTTGTGAACGTCGTTCTGGTTTTACGTTTAGATAAGGGCATAGGAGAATACCTATTTAACAGTATGGAATTGGGACAGGAGGCCTACCACCCAGCCTCCAGCAGTGTAAATTAGTGCGTGTTAATTATTAGTTTTTCATTTCAGTCATCCGATTTTAATGTTATTAAAGGAATACAGTCTAAGCTCTCTATATTATCGCATAATCGGAAATAGAATTTGGAAAAGCCCTTACTATACTTATTTCTTGTACTGCGAGACAAAAATGACGACGAATTCCAACCCAACAGTAGCCTGTGTGTAATGAATGTCATCTTTATTTTTAGCTGCTAGAGGTAGGTTGCCTAGCAGTCAGTAAAGGGCATAGGCGGAGGCGGGCCAGTCATGTGTGAACCGCCGCCGGCTCGTCAAGCATGAATGCTACATGTCTAAGGGTTTGACTCCACATGCTCGCACAGCTAGGCGATTCAGGTCTTCAGCATCAAAAAACTGAACAGATTCGATATCGTTCATAGGTTAAATTTTCGAGCTATCGCATGTTCTGAACCGTATTTTTTCGTAGCTTTTCCCCTTGAAGGGCGTGGTCGATGAGAGGAGTTTCTCGCTCTGGCGTGTCGCGTTTCAGAGCAACAAAGGAATGAGCAAACTACAGAGAAATATACAGGTTCCGAGCGCGCTAGTGAGGTTTAACCCTAAACGGTCTCGCTTGATCTTTTTGCACAACAAATCTGGAATCCGTGTGGTTTGCGGTCGCCACGAGGAATGTTTATGCGTTGAAACTAAATCGAGTATAAATTGTTACCTCTGTCATATCCACTGATCTAATCTCGATATAAAGTATGTTTCCCTGCCTCACTGTCAGGTAGGCATGCCTAGGGAGGCACAAATGTAAACGATGTTTGCTTTAGGTACACATGCTTTTCTTGGTCACTACCAAAGAATCAACCGCGAACGTAGTCAAAGTGATTTTTATGTTTTCTTGATCATGTCACGAAGAAACCATCGAGAGCATAGTCAAAGTCAATTTGTTATTTTCTTGGTCATTACCTACAGAAACAACCGCGAACGTAGTCAAATCAAAGTCAATTTATGATTTCTTGGTCATAACCCAATGAAACCATCGCGAATGTAGTCGACTTGTCAACTATAATGTAGGTTCTTCCTTCTTAGCTGCGGCTTGACCTTCGTCCACTGTTCCGGGCGCAGCTTAGCCGCCAGTTCCTTTGTGGTTCTTTAATTACGCGAGACCGCCTCCACCGCAGTTTGCAGCCTGAGAACGGATGTGCATTGTTAAGCCTTCCGCGTGCAGTGCGTTCGTTTCACAATTGTATTATGGATTTACTACGAATAGACATGCCTGGATTATTAATTAAACGAATCTCGGACAGGCAAAGGAAACTATTAAGTCTACCAGTGCTTCGGAAATACGTCCGTTAGAGAAGATAGCACTAAGGCAGGCAACTGAGACCGCGGTCCTAGTTTCGAAGCAACCCCAGTCGCTTGCCTCCTCTAAGAAACTCCACGGGGGTGGCATTTTTGAAGTGAAACTTCTAATGCACTTCCAAAAAGGTTGCGCTAAACGTTTAACGCTACCATGGAGGGGGTAAGAAGGCACTGTTGCGTTAAACTTTCAACGCTTCTGGGAGGGGGAATAGGGGAAAAGAGACAGAGCGAGAGTGATACGAAATTTTACTTCTTCCGCGCGGAGGGACTCCACGCACAATTTTTTTTTAATCATTTTTTGTTTTTATTTATATTTTTATGTTACACATTTACAATACGTAACATTTTAGGTGCGCTTGGAACCCCAAAGATATATTATATACTAGGGTTGATCCTCGATCAACGACTTCTCGTTAGTTAAGTGGGTTACGTGCGAGTTTCAATCGCCCCGTGCTTCGGGGGCACGTGGCGCCTGTCCCGACTGTTATAGATTGAAAGCCGTCGCCAGGCCACGTCAGAGGCGCTTCGCTGGCCTGACAAACTATGACAAGACAGACAAACTGTATGAGCATGAGTTTTTACTAGCTCGACGCGTATAGTACGCGTCAACTAGCTCATTGTATGAAGATTTTTCGTTCATAAACGCGCCCGTAGGGACGCTGTACGGATCTTCATACAAAAGCGCTAGTTGACGCGTACTACATCACGCTAGTAAAAATTCATACTAAGGGTACTGTTGTCTTGGAATTAGCGAGCTGCCTGATTCACTTTTTTTTTGTAAAGTATTATTATAACAGCTGATTACGTCGCTGACCTTCGCCAATCCGATCCAGCGGGCTATTGTTCCGAAGGTCGGACGAACGCATTAAAATCATGCACACTTTCACCGCAGCAACCGTTCTACAACAGTACACTGGGTCTACAGTAACCCAACTCGGAAATTGTTTAAACGGCTCGATAAATTTGCTGTAACAATATCAGATGCCAGATTATTATAATAAGTACGGAGCACTTTAACTTGTTGTTATTTAATGTTTAAGATTTTATGATTTGTCGCTGGCATAAGTTCAAACTTTGATGAAGACGCATAAACTAAACGTGTATTAGAATAGGTCTGATTACAAAGTAGCCTTACCTGCTGTCATTACAAAGTAGCCTCGGGTACTGTATTACAAAGGAGACTTATTATTTCAATACAAAGTAGGCTTACTGTAGTCAAAGTCTAAAGCACTTATTGTAAATAGGCAATAAAATTGCACTTTTACAAGGCAAGTGGTTTACAAAGGAGCCTACTATCATTATTCCAAAGTAGGCCAACTGTATTACAAAGGATCCTACAAAGTAGCCTTACTGGCTACGTGCAGTAAAATGGCTACGAAGTGCGTCGTAATCAAGGTAACAAAGCGTTACCGTTGACATCTTTGTAACAGTCACCAGCTAATGCGACTGCGTGTATTGTTCGCAACCATTGTTGTAGAAAGCTTTGCTATGTTAAGAAAAGAGTAGCATTTTACATCAAAACAAAAAGTATTTATTGTGAGCAGGTAAAATAGGTTTCTTTGTCTAATTACGTTTTTATTTCTAAGCCGTTGAAACAAATATAACATTGAAGTATAAAGTATCTTATGTCCGTCTCCAAGATCCAATCTACATCTATACCAAAAATCATCAAAATCAATTCAGTTATTTACGTAATGAAAAACTAACAGTTACTTTCGTGCTAATATTAGTACTAGCTGTGCTCCGCGGTGTTACCCGCTGTTTTCGCTATAAAAAGTAGCTTATGTGTTAATCCAGGGTGTTGCCTATATCCATATCAAATTTCATCAAAATTGGTTCCGCCATTTCAGCGTGAAGAACTAACAAACACATAAACACACAAACATTCGCATTTACAATATTAGTAAGTAGAACTAGTATGGATTACTATGTCAAACAATATTTAAAAAAAACTAGAAAGCAACCTACATCAGCTGTTCCATCTTTCCAGTGACGGAGAAGGCTGCGCCGGCGCCGGTGTCGGGTCCGCGCGGCGTGCAGGTGGTGAACACTGGCGCCGACCACACGTTCACGCTGGACGAGGAGGCGCTCTCCGAGCTGCTCCTCCGCGAGGACATCAGGGACCGCTCCGTGGTGGTCATCTCCGTGGCCGGCGCCTTCCGCAAGGGCAAGAGCTTCCTGCTCGACTTCTTCCTCAGATACATGCACCAGAAGGTGAGGTCTATAGATCTAGGACCATTTCTGTTAGCTATCGCTTCTTTGACAATAGTTTTTCATAGCTAACAGATTGGTTTGGGTCGAATTTGAAAGAAGTCGTTATCGGACAGTTTGCATTCTTACTGTAAGCTGTCTAGTTTTTAATATACATGATTAATTAACGTAATTAATTAAGCGGTGGTAGCCTAGTGGGCGAACGTTCGCATGCCAAATTAGGAGGTGGCGAGTTCAAATCCCGGCGCGAGCACGTATCAATGAGTTTCTTGTAAAACATTATATACGTAATTATCACTCGCTTTTCGGTGAAGGAAAACATCGTGAGGAAACCAACATGCCTGAGATTTATTTCGGAGGCATATCCACCAATCCGGACCGGGCTCCGGTCGTGGATCATGGCCTAAATCTCCTCACGAAAGTGAGGGAGGCCTTTGCCCAGCAGTGGGACAGTACAGGCGGAATTATAAGTGTATCTCTAACCCCCAGTTTCTGAAACGTCAGCCAACTTTGACTACATATTAATTATATTGCCATCCTTGTCATCTGATTAGTGTCAGATAGAGACAACGATAGTTTTAATCTACTGTCAAAGCCAACAAACGTTCCAGAAACTGGGGGTCTATATTTCAAGATTTATGAGTATATCAGTTTCAAATCGCAAGTATGCGGCGTCCGCCTTCGTAAACACTGCTGTGATTTACGAGCGCTTGCCAATCGCCTCTCAGTTGCTCGCGGTTATTTCTACGTTTGTCGTCTGGGTTTGTGACAATGAATGATTATGAAGCGCTCAGTTTAGATAGCAGGGAAATTTAATTCTTCACTTGCGCTTTCTGTGTTTGGGATTTTTGTGAGACATTGATTTGGGAATGGTGCATTCATATGAATTACTTAGATTTTAGCCATTTGTGGTACGTAGGTACCAAAGAGTTTTCCTTTGAACAAACTATGCAATTTTTTTTAATCTTTATATATTTTTTTAATGTATTCATTTGGATGACCAACAGCTTTCTAAACATAAATATACATGGCATTGATAGTGACAGGGAGCCATTTAGAGTTCCTCACTTTTAAACATCACAAAACACATTGTGGATTTAAATGAGCACACATGCATACGGACTGACCGACAATTTAATTACATAAACTACAGTTTAAGATACATAACAGCATTATGACACTATCTTTTATATGTATAACTTAGTTCCGAATGGCAAAAAAATAATATTATATACTCAAACTCTGGCTATTCTTGATGCTTCAAAGTTAAGGGCTCGTCCAATATAGCGTGGAATTACATCAGTGTTTGTCTATTCGAACGAGATGCGGGGTTTCCTACAAAGCGTTTTTTCCTAACGTCAAATAGCGGTAACGTTCAACAGCCAACGTTACAGTGACTCAATCCGGCGCTATATAGCGACCTTGAAACGTCGGCACCGCTATTAAAGGAAACTCAAGCGTGGTGGTTGTGCGGTTGCAGTATGGCGCGGGGGGCGGCGGCGGCGACTGGCTCGGCAGCGAGGACGAGCCCCTGGAGGGGTTCAGCTGGCGCGGGGGCTCCGAGCGGGACACCACCGGCATCGTCATGTGGTCGGAGATATTCAAGGCCACGCTCGACGACGGTGAGAAGGTGAGCGCGCCGTGATGGCACCTTATGACTTAACTTAATCATACTGTATTTTTTTTGGTAAAAGTTTTTTATTTTAACTGTTCATAAATTTGTTAGGTGTCGGCCGAGTTGACCGCTACTAAAATAGGTATAGTAGTACCCAACTGATATGGCTTACCGATGTACCTGCGCAGAAGATGAATTTTCAAAGCGCGGGAAATGCTATTGACCGCTATTGGTCGGCAGCCGCCGCCATCTTAGCGAGCTTAGAGTGAGATGGAAATAACAGCTGCAGTGTATTATGGACCTTATGATAGTGAGCTTAGGTTGATTGTAAGTTTTAAGCATTCTTTCGTTAATCTTCGGACCATACTTTCTTTTCTGCGCGAACGAAGATTCACGACGCGCCTTATAACTTGGGTACTAGTATAACATTGAATAGTGACCGTTCGGCCGAGATGACCCCCAAGTCAATTTAATAAACTGATATTTATTCGACAATTACTTGTGTACCGTTGATCCGAGAATTAAGTTTAGTACGCTAGTAGTTGTGGTCTAAGGGGGAGGCCTATGTTCAGCAGGGGACGTCTTCAGGCTGATGATGATGATGATGATGATAACGCTAGTAGTTAATTTAATTTCAAGTTTTTAGTGCGGACTATGGGCAAAATTGGTCCCTTTTCCTGTCCGAGATTCAATCTTGGATCAGTGCTTGAAAGGGAAACATAATTTTTCAAACTCAAACCATAATATCTTAATATATATAAAGTACGTGTCACGTTGTTTGTCCGCGATGGGCACCTAAGCTACCCGAAAGTGTGCAGTTTGGTCTAAAAGATAGGATGCTTACATCTCAATTTATAGTCGCAATAACAAAAACCTTAACCACAGCAACGCGTGGCCGTGCTAGTTAAATTATATTTTGTTTTACGGTTCTATTTGTTAATGAGATTTAAATGTTTGACTTATAAAAGTGCGATTTTTAATACTAATATTATAAAGATAAAATATTTTATTGTTTGTTTGTTTGCATCGAATAGGCTCCGAAACTACTGAACCGATTCGAAAAAATATTATACTTATGAACTAGCTAAAAACGGGTCTAATTCGCGCACAAACAAATAATATCAAAATGTATAATTTAAATTTAGCTAGTTAATTATGTTTCCTGTTCGCGAAAGTTTAAGAAATATTATACTGTTGGGAAGCTACACTATCCCCGGGTGACATAGGCTACTTTTTATCCCGTAAAAATCAATGGTTCCCACGGGATAGTAGTTAACGCGGGTGAAACCGCGGGGTGCTTCTAGTATTGAATATTTAAGATAAATGATTCGACTTTGGCAAGGATTGTTTAGTTGTGGCGGTAGTTCGCGGCGACCACTACTAGTTTTACCCTGAGTTCGTTATTTGTATTGTAATTGATAAGGTGTATAATAGCAAATCACTAACATCACCGTAAAATACACCTAAATCCACTGATAGGGCCAATATCCGGAAGCTGACTTTCATTCATTATCAGATAATTCGATTAGGACTATGACTTAAACACTTGACATATACAAACAATAAAAATATGTACATAATGATACCACTAATGGCCGCCCATTATGCATTCACCTCAGATTATCAGACGTCTATATAATTTACTTATCATTGTGTTTCTTTTTTTACTTTTGCATGTTTTGGAGTGCAATAAAGAGGTATTATCTTATCTTATCTGCTGTGTTTTGTTTAGTTTTTTTTTGTTGGGGCGCTGTACAGGATCTTCATACAAAAGCGTTAGTTGACGCGTACTATGTCGAGCTAGGAAAAAGTTACTCATACTAGTGGTACTGGTGGCTGTTCCAGGTGACGGTCATGTGTATGCATGTTACAGGTGGCGATAGTCAAAGTCAAATCATTTATTATAAATAAGCAATAAAATCGCACTTTTACAAGTCAAACACATCAATCTAATTAACAAATTAATAGAACCATAAAAGAAAACAAAATTTAATTAATTGATTATGGTTTGAGTTCAAATAGGACTGACCTTTCAAGCACTGGCCCAGGATTGAATGTCGGACAGGAAAAGGATCATGTATATATCGATGTGCCAGGGGGCGGTGACGTATAACGCACATGTTCCAGGTGGTGATAATGTATATGCATGTTGCAGGTGGCGATCGTACTGCTGGACACGCAGGGAGCGTTCGACTCGGAGTCGACGGTGCGGGACTGCGCCACCGTGTTCGCGCTGTCCACCATGCTGTCCTCCGTGCAGATCTACAACCTCTCGCAGAACATACAGGAGGACGACCTGCAGCACCTGCAGGTGAGACCGTGGCCAACGATGTCAAACCAAATTGACCGATCACCGAATTAGCGCAGGGTTTGGAATCGCGTAGCAGGCTTGGCTCCAAATGTGAATCGCAGATCCATGCATGCTTGTGATTTTGATAGTTTTTACCGTAGGTATATAGTAGGAATTTATATACAGATAGGTACTCGTTCAGCGGGGCCACATGCGATAGAAGACCATGACGTCATGATGACGTCAATGTTAGAAGAACGTCACAGTTCGTTATGTAGCTGACCTTGACAAAACCGGCGCGCGCTACTGGACGCAAATAGTGTTTACATCTGTCTTTTTCTGGCACGAGTAATCTATCAATATTCTTCTCCTTCCTGCGAGAAAGAGACTACCGATATATAGCTTTCTCCGTCTACGAAAACATGTTAGCACTACGTTGTACCTTTTCCAGCTGTTCACGGAGTACGGGCGCCTGGCGCTGGAGGACAGTGGGCGGACGCCGTTCCAGCGCCTGCAGTTCCTCGTGAGGGACTGGAGCTTCCCGTACGAGGCGCCCTACGGAGCCGACGGAGGCATGACCATCCTGCAGCGGAGGCTCAAGGTACGGGGCTTTATGGTGCTGGTATGTAGAGATAGACGTAGCTGAATTTAAACCTTATTGTCTAATGCTATAAGGCACAATGTCTTGTGCAGGAAGCAATATAATTTCAACCTTAATTGAAAATACTTCATGGTACAATATCCCTAGTTCCACCTCCGCCCTTCTCTACTACTACAAGGTGCTATATTACATAACAAAACGCAACATAATTGAAACCTAATTCCGTGTACTGTAAGGTGCAATATCTGTTACCCGGCAGCTGTCGGACAAGCAGCACCCGGAGCTGCAGTCGCTGCGCAAGCACATCACGTCCTGCTTCTCCGAGCTGGCCTGCTTCCTGCTGCCGCACCCGGGGCTGAAGGTCGCCACCAACCCGCACTTCGACGGCCGGCTGCTGGGTACGAATCCTGACCTCCACCGCTAATCGGTCAGGGGGAAAACAGACTTGGCTAAATGCACAAACCGCGCGAAGCCATATTAAAACAAAACAAAAAAAAATAGTAAGGTGAGATAAACGTCCCGCCCCCCGCAGACATCGAGCCGGAGTTCAAGCGCAGCCTGGCGCAGCTGGTGCCGATGCTGCTGGCGCCGGCGAGCCTGGTGCCCAAGCTCATCAACGGGCAGCGCGTGCGGGCCAAGGAGCTGCTGCAGTACTTCCGCAGCTACCTGCGGATCTACCGCGGGGACGAGCTGCCGGAGCCCAAGAGCATGCTGGTGGTGAGCGCCGGGGCCGGGGCCGGGGTCGCTAGACAACATAATATTATATGGGACGTCAAAGTCTACAAGTTTTGTAAAAACACGAAGTGTTGCGCACTATTCACGGCAAAATTCACATTTGTTGTATGCGGGAACCCCTTGAATATTCTGTTTTTTTTTAGTATTTGTTGTTTATAGCGGCAACAGAAATACCTACATCATCTGTGAACATTTTTACTGGTTTATAACTATCACGGTTCATGAGATACAGCCTAGTAACTGACGGACAGACAGACAGACGGACGAATAGCGGAATCTTAGTAATAGGAACCCTAAAACTTGACAATTGTAGAACATACAAAAAAACGTATAAGCTATATTGACACGTTATCGGTCCCTCAGGCGACGGCGGAGGCGAACAACCTGACGGCGGTGGCGGAGGCGAAGGAGGTGTACACGACGCTGATGGAGGAGATCTGCGGCGGGGCGAAGCCCTACCTGCAGACGGCGCTGCTGGAGGCGGAGCACGGCCGCGTGCGGGACAAGGCGCTGCACGCCTTCCGAGCCAAGCGCAAGATGGGAGGCGAGGAGTTCAGCCAGTCCTACTGCGAACAGCTCATACACGTTAGTCTTACGTTATTAGATAGATTTTTGTTTTCCATACATAATGTAGCCTTTGTTTTCTATAAAAAAGTAGCCCCCACACTAGTCCCGTGGGTACCGTTTACTCAGACATGTAACTCACATACACATAACGCCCAGACCAGAAACAAATGTTTGTGGACTACACAAATATTTGTTGCAGGCGGGAATCGAACCCGCGACACCATCGTCGCATAGATAGATAACTCTTTATTGACACAAGTACACGTCATTATGTCTATTTTTTGTGTAATGTTCTGATAAAACACGCGCAGGAAACCCGGCTTAACACGTCACAAATTATAGTGTTTTGTTTGTGGAACGAGGCAGTGTTGACCATTAGTGTCACACTTAGCAAGCCTCCCGAAACTTCTGGACGGAGTTTAAAGCATAACGTGTCTTCGGAAGTACGGAGCCATGGGCCATGGCAACCCGCACATCTCTCTAGCCTCGGCCGGCGTTACCTCGTTGTACAGACAAACAATTGACTGTTACACCTCCTCGCCCTCCGCCACGACTCAGCCCCCTCCCCCCTCCCCTCCAGGACTTGGAGGAGCAGTTCGGTCAGTTCCGCGCTCACAACGAGAGCAAGAACATCTTCAAGGCGGCGCGCACGCCCTCCGTGTTCTTCGCGGTGGCCATGGTGTTCTACGTGGCCAGCGGAGTGTTCGGCCTCGTGGGGCTGTACCCCGTGGCCAACCTCTGCAACCTGGCCATGGGCGTGGCGCTGCTCACGCTCGTGCTCTGGGCTTATATCAGGTAACTTACGTTTTGGTCAGGCAACGTGTCCTATAGGCCTATGTCCAGCAGTGGACTTCTTCAGGCTGATGATGATGATGAACGTGTTTACACGTGTAAACACGGACACTCCATACGTAAACCCGGACGGTCCATACAAACCGCTGAATCGAACAAAAGACAAGCGACACTGTATGCGATAGCGTTGATAACGTCGTGCGCGTTGATACTGCGTCGGTTTGGTACTCAATAGGTCACGCACGACACGCTCAAAATGTTATGCAAAATCCAGATCGTGCTATCTCGCTAATTAAAAAAAAAAGAGAGAATGCCCCTTCTTTTGGGGTATTATTTATTAGGTATTGGTGTGGCGGCTCTATTCTGAGTCGCCTGAGGGGTCAATTGCTGGGAGCAACAACGAAATAACACTTCCATGCTTTTGTTTACAGTCTAACATTTGACTATTATCACGGGCCCCTATTCTCTATGCCACTTGCAGACAACCTGTGACGTCATAACGTGCTGTAAAAACAAACGCTTGACACGCGTTATTTTGATAGTAACGCACCTTTACGCTTTTGTCAGATTTCATAATGGCATACTGAATACGATTTCACAAACGCGTCGTGTTACGTGTTGTAATGGTCATAGAGTAAGACCCTAGCATATATCGTATTTTATTAAGATTAATCTAAATCACATGTTTGTAAGAAACAATTACTCAGGCCACCTTTGTGTTACAGGTACAGTGGAGAAATGAGGGAGCTAGGAGTCACTATAGACGACTGTGCCAATGGACTTTGGGATAACGTAAGTTCTAAGCTGTATTCCATTTGACTATAATAATTATATCCCTTGGTAGCTCCACTCCCATATTGTAACAAATTTACAATTTTACAAATTTACAATAAACTTTTTGGTGCGAGACAGGATGTCATAACAACCCTGTACGATGTCACTAATCAATACCCATGTCATGGTTCTAAAAAGAAAACTACTAAAGCAGAGCAACTGTCGCCATGACTGTTTCGGCAGCATTTCTTGGAAAGCCAGTCGCATTCTGCCATCTTCGACCGTAGCACCTTAAAAGCTCATCCTCACTATGACCAATAAAACCGAAAATGTCCTTTGTTCCAGATAATGAAGCCAGTCTACCAGACATGCCTAGAGAAGGGCATCGAGCACGCGGCGGCGGCGGCGGCGGAGCGCGCCATGGGCCCCCCCACGCCCACCACCAACGGGAAACACAAGAAGTTGTGATGCACCACGGTGGGCGCCGGGCCCAGCGCGGGCTGACGCCGCCCAGACCCCGCGGGCATCGACCCGGACCTGGAGACGTCCACAACCTTCGAGTCTTGGAGACTGTGACACCGGCCGGAAGCCTTCAGTGATCTGTGACTCGACGTTAATGGCTGTTGTATACTCTGTCTGCAACGGGCTCCTATCAGTGCGTTACTTGTGGCTGCAAGTCGGTAAAAGTTATTTCACGGACATAGTCTATATTATAGTGTGGTGGTGCGGTGACAGGATTGTGGTGTTTATATTTGTAACGTTACTGAGTATATGTGGATAGTTAAAATCTTAAAACTGTGTGACATTTCTATGGGGTGATACGAGCTTTATAATACGGTTAGCTGTTAAATATTGTAACGAATTTAAAATGTTGATACTAACATGTGATCTGATTTAACAACAAATTTCAGTGCAAAGTAGGAAATACCTTATGATAGGTACATATTATGGTTAAAAATTGCTTTTGTAAATATGTATTTAACCTATGTTTTTGTACATTTTAGAGAGGCATTCATTACGTTCGTATCCGTTGTCGCCCCACATGAAATGGTTGTGCTTCTATTATAGTGATAATATGTGACGTATTGATATCTTCCATCTTGGGTCTTACTCAAGGATTGTTAAATTTGGTGTGAAATCATGTTCTAAATATGTTTAACGTGCGGAGAGCTGAAGAGTTAATCTTAAATTTGTTGTTGGTTTCGGACCTAATACTTGTAGTGACCATGGATAATAATTATGACACTTATTTAAAAGTACTTTTTTAATCATGTTGTAAAAATATTTCAATCACTCAAACTATACTGTGTAATCTTGTAACGGCAGGATGTGTCTCGACAACTCAATTTTATGTATTTTGCTGTAAGATTTCTACAGTGGCCGAAGTGTCGATTCTGGACACCAGAAAAAATGACCATGGTCACTACGATATAAGGCTTAGTACACACCAGGGCATATAAAATTTAAGTTGCATGGCACGGGTTGTAAATAAATTCTAGTTCATTGAAACTTATGCAAAAGTTAATGTGTTCACTAGAATTAATGATATAGAAAAGCAATATCGCTACCGAGTTTCTTGCCGGTTATTCTGCAGTATTGACGCATGCTCATATTTTGCGAAACCTCTTTATGGGCTCATACTGGGCCTTATTCGCTATTACCATTCAAACGTAACGCGGCGAGTTACGGTAACTTCGTGGAATCGCATTCAGTATGCCATTTTCAAATCTTACAAACACGACGAGGCGCGTTACGTGTACGCTATGAACCATAGACTAAAATAAATATGAACTGTCAAAATAACGAGTGAAATCTAAATTAAAAGTAACTGAGCGTAGACAAATTTAGTCTATAGAGTCTGACCAACGAAAGCTGTCCAAGAAAAAAGGCGGGAATTTTAAAAAATCAAGAGCATGCAACACTTGCTATGCACTGCTTAAACGGAGTTGATACTATTTATTATTCAAGACAACATCATGTAAAAATAATCCTGTCCGATCCCTCAGGGTGTTGTTAGGTATCGTACTGAGAGTCATGTGGCCTTTAAGCCCCTTTCGGATCGGACGGGTTTTATTTACATATTGTAGAAAAAGTTGAATGAAAGAAAAAGTTATTACTATAGGTTTATTTAATGAAACAGATACCACTGATGTGATGACACAATTAAATAAACGCAAAACATAGGGGTTATAAGTCATAGTCGAAATCGGATTCCAAAACTCTACACCTGATAATATTGAATCATCTTCATTGCTTTCTTCGCTGCTACTGCTACTGTCTCCAACATGTATTACGAACCGTTCAAGTTCATTTTCAACAACACGGTCCCTTAATTTATACTGATGTTCAACATTTAGTACATGATCAGTGTACTTCTTCCTGAAAAGTAGATACACCGTGAAAAATTAGTCAAAAACAAAATAGTCGAAAAGTATCAAGTTGATGTATTAGAAATTCAAAAAACTAACCTAAAAGTGAACTGATGGAATCCAGTCGTCGTATTTTCTCTGCAGATTTCTGATTTAAATCACTTTTTACGTCTTTATATTTGTCAATCATAGTAAATAGAAGCCTCCTCGTCGAACTTTTGATTGTTTTCGGCATTATTTTAAATAGAACCAGCGAAAATAAGATGCACGTAAACACAAGATGACTCAAGTACGAAACGTCAATGTGACAATTTTGACAGTCTTAAAATATTGCCATATTAAAAGTTTAGAAAATAATTCGTGGTCAGCTTTCGTTGGCCAAACTCTACTTATGGCATACAAATTTTTTTTTTGATTCCACGCAATGGCGCGGTTTGAACCCTCGTATTTTACAGCACACGTCTCGTAATGACGTCACACGTTGCTGCAAGTGGGATAGCTAGTAAGGCCGTGTTTCTATGTAGACTGATTCTATGTAGACAGATCTATCTAGACTGGGTGTTGTATAGCAATAACTGAACATATCGGCGTGCGCCCCGGTGTGTACTGGCCATAAGTCAAACATGCTCACTTTATTATATTGTAGGATATGAGATAAGGGATCGCTGGTGAGGGTAGCCTACTGATAGATATCGATAGAAATGTTTGTTTGTACAGTTAGTGAATTTTAACATAGTTGGAACTTTAGTTTAGGGTCCTTAACGCTTCTTTGATCTGACTCTCGGACCACTGTTTATACATATTATATTCTAAAACACACAGGCTTTGAATCTATTAGCGACATTATATATTTAAATATATTACAAAAATACGAGTATGTGCATTATCTTCGAGTATACATTAAATGAAAGCGTTGAGTTTGTATACCAGTCTAGTAATCTGTATCATATCCATTTTCAGATCAATGAACCGTTAATAAGTACTTTTAATTAATATTTTTAAAATATTAAACTCAATTATAGCGGTGGCCGCTCACTTTTCAATATTTATGCTCATCATAAGAAAACATAGTTTTCATCCAATTTTATCTACTTAATTAAAAAATTACTGACCACTGCAAAATAGAGCGTCTCTTGACTGAGAGAAGTAACTACAGATGACCGATTTTTATTTTCGAGTTGCATGGCAAGTCTTCCAATATTATATAAAATAACGTTGTTCATCTACTTTTCGTGACTTTGACCTTTAGGGCCGAAATAAATCACCTGCACAACACAAAAAGTCCCATGAACCCACATGGGACCATTGTCAACACAATGCCCCGCTTCAGTACCTAACGTGCGCCTAGAATCTAGAACTCTAGATACACACGGGTTAGTGTAATTTGGACATACATTTTCAGCTTCATGCAATTTAGTCACATGCCAAATTTAATCGAAATACATTTTTTTATTAGTGTAAATTCGGCATACTTACCTACTTAAATTAAATAAAAAATATCTTTTGTTATTTTAGTGTATTTCAGTCACACTATCTGTTCCATCAATAACCCTAGTATGAGTTTTTACGCGCTCGACATAGTACGTGTCAACTAGGGTTTTTGTATGAAGATCGCGTGGACAGCGCCCCCACCAGCGCGTTTCTGAACGAAAAATCTTCATATAAAGCGTTATTTGACGCGTACTATGTCGAGCTCGTAAAAACTGACACTAGGGGGGTACAGTTACAAAATTTTATAGCGTTTACTGTAATGCAGTTAGACTTGACCGGTCAGATGAAGTTCGGCTATTTTGTGAAGTTTGACGTTACGTGAGTAATGATGATGATGATCACGACTAATGATGAACAATATCAAGTGAGTGGTGACCTCGACATGTCAATAATTATGATAATGTGTTATTTGTTAAGAAATTATGTTTGCACAAAGCTATGCCTTGACAGTACATGTTTTTATTAAAAAAAATAGCACAGATTGGGGGGTATTTCAATAGCAAATACAGTAATGGCACACTGGCCTAACTTGAGAGGGTTTAGTTAAAAAAAAAATTTAATAAAAAAAAATTAAGGTAACTTGTCCTCTGTGTCTATGGTCTATAATATTGGCCGTAGAACACGGACGAGTCGCCCTTGTAACTGCAATTAGTGCAAACTCGTGAGTGAATAAAACAAAGTATAAAAGACACTGAGGTCGTGTTCCGAAATGAGCGAAAAGCGTTCACAGCGCACACACATGTGGTCCAATATGCGCTTTCAGCGCTTTCACTTAGCCTTTCGTTTTCGCTTTATTTCGGAACGCGGCCTCACTTTGCAGTCCTCTAATAAAAAAAGACTATTTCAACATGGCTGCTCCGTCAGTGCAAAAACCCAACTACCCTCAAATTGGAAATACCCCCACGCTGTGTTGCCAGTTTATAAAATTCTCTTGTTCTCGTTACACAGATGTACTTAAATTCCGTTATTGCCAACAACAGGGTTGTTTATGTTAAATCGGATGTCTTAGTGTTTTTTCGAATTACAGATGTGTTATATTTTTTATCAAGCATAGTTTTATTGGTTACTTGTGCTTTTTTTGTACGGTTTTAAATCATGGACTCAATATCTGCCTTAGGCGTCGAGATGACCGTAATTTCTAGGATCAAACGATCGGCGTTTCTATCAATCATTTCCGGTATGTCACCAATTACTATAGAACAGTAGGAATACGCAATTTGGGACGCTGGGCCATGACTGCCCCTGGCGTTAAAGGTCAATTTACCATCAGTTGATAATCGGAAACTTACCAGTTAATATATAGATAGATAACACTTTATTGACACCAAAATGTACAGGACACAAAAAGGGCAAATAGGTACAATCGGTTTATCGCTTCAAGCGATCTCTACCAACCATTTTTTACCAGTTAATTTGTGCAGGGGGCTTACCATGACGTCTTATTGTGATCCAATTGAGGACCTAAACAGAATCGTTTTACTACTTATTCTTACCATGACGTCTTGACGCTCAATTTAGATTGATTTTAAATCTAAAGGCGGCGACGCCTACGTAAAGAATATCGAAAGCCATGTATGACTATTATTAAAAGTTAAACTATTCTGTTTAGGTCTTCAATTGGATCGCAATAAGACGTCATGGTAAGCCTGGACTCACTGAACTTGTAATTTCTCAATCTAAACTCTAACCACAGTTGCACTATCCCAGTTACTCTACTAATCGTTCGTACGTCTTCGATGACCAGCGGATGGACCGCGTGGGTACTTAGCAGCTGTATTACTTCTATTCTATAGTATTTGATGTTACTATACATACCTAGATAATTCTGTGGGCTATAATTATTTGCAGTCATAAATCAAATAAGTCATGAAGAATATTACCTACTTATATTGTAGTTTTACTTCCTCCAAAACGCGGTCTGTATTTTGGCAGAAGTAAATTTACATAACAATGTAACATCTTTATCGTTTTTTTATATGAATTTGTGCAAAGTAACGAAATATATTATTTCAGTGACGATAAGTAAATGTATAAAAATCATTGTTTGACTTGTTTTGTTTGCTTCTTAATGAAGAACCCGGACGGTGTCAGTGTTTCTGGTCCGGGCTGTAAATAGTTTTAAATAATTGAGAACATATCTTATTTACTCACTTTTTTATACGGGTTGTGGGCGATATGTTGACACGAAATGGTACTGCGCGTTCGGTAGTTTTTGAGCACTATTTTTCATTTGAATATATTATTTTAATTGACCTTTACTGCTCTACATAAATCTTAATAAAAATTAAGTCGAATTCTGCATGTGACGCAGATACGTCATTGCGGTAGCGCAGTGGTTAGAGTGTCGCCCATAGAGGTAGCTCGAGGATACCATTCCAGGACAAATTTTGGTCTATCAAAGGTGGTTCAGTACACGCATGAGCCCATTTGTGGCGCGATATCGTCCACACCGACTCCTAGACGGATAAAGATTATTTTTCTAAAACATGTGCCAATTTAAATGGAAATTGTGTTGTTGTTCGGCTGGCAGGTGCGGGGAGCAGGAAAGTATTTGTTGGGAGAGATGTAATAGTTTATTTAGTTGGTTTAACGAAATAAATTTGGTTTGTACTATTACTCTGTTTGTTACTGTAGAAAATATTAACACTCAGGCATTATGGTTATTAGCTAAAATTATCTAATTCGCGTACAAACTTAAGATCAAAATATATAATAATGTTTTGATCGAGTGACATTGACCGAGTGGCGAGACGACTCGGGGATTGCTCTCACTAAACAAGTCAACTTTCCAATGTGAATAGGAACAGAAGGACTTATCATTTGTTATGTTATGGTGAGGTATTATCGGACGAGTATTTAAAAATGTGTAGAAAATCGCTCATAATATTGTGTTTGGTGTGAATAATGCATGAACCAATAATTGTATTATATTGATCTCCAATTTTTTGAACCCTATACTTACACACCTCGGATAGAGATAGTGATGTATAGAAAACAGATAAAAAAAATAGAAATATACATTTAATTTGATCATAAAAAATATTATTTAACAACATTATTAAATATACACAGTCATCTGAGAGATTTAAATGGTCATTAATCGAACGTCAACACAATGTATGTTGTGTTTGTTGTTAGTGTTGGAGATGCTGACAAAGCAAGCCTCCCCTTTTAAAAATACATTTGCCTTAATTCTAATTGGCGAAGTAAACAATAAAGTTATCACAATTGTAAGCAATGACAGTTTCAAAGGAGGAAGATTAGTGACTCTAATTGGCAGCAGAATCTAAAGTAATCTGTACGCGCGCGAACTCCGGTCAGTTTATTATAATATGTACATACATTGTACATTGTACAGGTATGTCACTTCGCATACTTCAGCGGGACCAGCCCAGAGTGTCACTAGTGTTTCTCCATCGAAACTGTCATTGGTTGTAAGTGCATTAGAAGACGCTTGTGGCTGGCCTCTGAGGAGTGATCACGTGCGCTTCTTGTCCCCGCTGTAGCCGACGGCCGCGGCGGCCGCGCGGCTGCTCACGTTGTCGAAAGCGGTCCGAAGCAGCTGAAAATTGCAATATATCAGGATGTCTATCAGGATGATTACTATTATTACTATTTACCAGATAAGCAGGTAAGTTATCCTTGAACATGAACTTAATTTTGAGAACTAACGAATTGCAGATAGACCGCAACTACTCTCGTACAGTATTTGAAGCTGGGAGAGTACAGTTTTATCGACAATCCAACTTTTCTTCGTGAACAAAGAAACATAATTCCCAGCTCGTACCTAAGTAAGCCACGTAAAGCTTTCGCCTTACTGCTAGAAAACGAATACTACTGTGCAGTTAGCAGAGCTGCGTACTAGTTCGCGATTCATTAAAAGCTTTCCACGGGCGCTAGATTCTACTTACATAGCCTCTTATCGTATCCGCGATATCATCCAGTTGAGCGCTGATATCCCGCATATTGCCTGTTACCCTGCAACAATATGGAACGTTTAAACTGATCGTACCAAATAAAAGAGGTACCTATGATAATTAACCCATATAGTCTCGTTGTCCCTGTTCTCCCGAAATTCGGGGACTGTGACACGTACTACCTTTAATTATTCCAATAAAACCTTTGTAATGGAACACCTTATAAAGTATGACCAAGGAGGTCATTGGTTACAGAACTTATTTCTTTCCTTAGAGCCGATTTAGCATTTAGATGGAGGGATGAGGCGTATTAATCGTCGTGCACAGCCAGTGTGCCCGCGTACCCAATATACTGATCTTGCATACACCCAGGCTTGCCCAATAGTGGGCATGGCTTGGATTCCGTTGAACCTTAGCCAGGGTTGTCAGGAGATTTATCAGTTCGTGTACTGCGTGTACACAAACACAGTCAACATGCCAAGTATATTGGCGCGTTCGTTCACACATAGTGCACAGTCGATAAGTATAACCATCGCCACCATAGCAGTCTTTACCTAATCGGTCACTGTTCAAAGCCCCGTGGTTCTCTGGATTGCTAGTAGATCCGGCACGATCGCAGACACATTCGTTATGATTTGATTCTAACCACCACTACCAGTGGTGGTAGTTTTAGTGTGGCTCTGGAATTAATTATTTCCAACGACCACCACTGGAGGTGGTCGGGCCAAAAAATATTCTGCCGCAACGACCACCACTGGGGGATAGTTGGGAATAAACCCTCTGTACCCATAACTTTTTTGGTACCCCGCGTGGCCACAAGGGCGTCTAGGGTCACCACAGTAGCTAACGCGTGTGTCCAATATACTTGCCTGGTGTACGCCCAGACGGCCAGCATGACCAGTGCCGATACGGCGGCTGCTTGGCCGATAGCGGCCAGGGTCTGGATCCCCAAGCCGTCTCCCAGGGCCGCCAGCAGGAACCCCAGCACGGCCATAGTCGCGAACACGGCCGGTGTGCCCAGTATCCGGAATAAGTTCTTCCCTTCGTTGTGAGCTCGAAGCTGCTCGAACAGCTCGTCTAATTCCTGGGGGATAGAGAAGTATTCATGGCAACATTAGATTTGTACCTAGAAATTTTGTAAAATGTGTTTTACCAGTTCTGTCACTGGCCACTAAAGATCTTTGGGCTGGATTGATTTGATATTATTCGATTGACACACTGAACGCCGTAAACTCACTATTATTCGATTATGGTTATGCGCCAGTAGTAAAAAACTAATCGAACCGCAGGTCATCCTGAACAAGAGACGATATCATTATCGAATTGATACGGGTTTTTTAAATCGAAAATTCTGAATCGCCTAACACGTGAGGCAGAAACTAAACAAGTAGTAACAAAAATAAAAGAAAACCAATTCTTATAACCTTAATTAACTGCGTTCCATAGCTATCCTCCAGCTCCTGGCCTCCCATTTTCTTCTTGCTGTGGAAGGCGTGGAGCGCCTTGTCCCGGGCTCTCCGGTGCTCCTCGTCCATGGCCCGGGGCTGCAGGTAGGGCCGGGAGCCTCCGCACACTTCCTCCATCAGCGTCTCGTAGACCTCGCGCGCCTCCGCCACTGCCGACAGGTTGTTGGCTTCCGCTGTTGCCTGGAGGCATTTGGTATTTTAGAGGACCAATTCGATGATCATACGAATCGATTTCAATGACAATTACACACGATCAAAATGTTTGTTCTATTCAAAATCTCTCTTCTATGTAAATTTTTAAAGCAGAAGTTTAGTCGTGGTTATTGCGTTGTTCTAACCTCTAAGATAGTCTTGGGCTCCGGGAGCTCGCTTCCGTTGAACACCTTCATGTAGCCCTTGAAGTAGTGCAGCAGTTCCTTGGCCTTCACCTCCTGGCCCTCGATGAGTTTCGGCACCAAGTTCTCTGGAGCGAGCAGTGACGGCACCAGCTTCGCGAGGGACTCTTTGAATTCTGGACTTATGTCTGTAAAGAAATTCACCTCGTGAAATGTATAACCCCGAAATAAGGACCGAAAACTAAACTAAACCTGTACCTATAGATATCGAATTTATAAATTCGGATGAGTAGTTTAGCAAAATTAAAGTGCTGGATCCAACACGGCGGTAGCGCTAGGCTGGGTGTATTATCCAGTAGGTACTGGAAGATTTAAAGTGCTGGTTACCTTTGAGCCTCCCGTTGAACTCCGGGTTGGTGGCGACGTGGAGGCCAGGGTGCGGCATGAGGTAGCAGGCCAGCTCCTCGAAGCAGGCCGCGATGTACTCGCGCAGGGTCTGCAGCTCCTTGTGCTGGCCTTCGTGGACCTGAGGAAGATGAAGAATTTGTTGCAACATCACCATTGTTATAAACCCAGGAGCTTACTATTCGAACGCAGCTATTTTTGTTCTCTACCTCCAGCCGTTTGTCTAAGAGTCGCTTCCCGCCCAGGGTTCCGTACTCGTACTCGTAGGGGAAGCTCCAGTCCCGGACCAGGAACTGAAGCCGCTGGAACGGCTTGCCCGAGCTGCTCTTCTGCACCAGGCGTCCGTAGTCTGTGAATAGCTGAAAATGAATGGGTTGGTCACTATCTCATGTGGTCAAGTGAAGTATTCACCGACGGCAGCAAAACAAATTGCCAGGAGTTATCATACTGCATACTCCGACAGCATTTTGGCTACAGATTTTTCATGGTATAGCCAGGCGGTCACCACTACCAGCACCTCACCACCTAGGGCACACGGTACGTCGCCTTGCCCGTTTGTTGCTCATCCGTTAATCGAGTTGATGAGGTTGTTGAGCATCAGGTCGTTAGTGGTTCTGAGCATGCCGCAGCACAAAGGGTCACCTGCAAGTGCTGCAAGTCGTCTTCCTCGATGTTCTGCGAGATGTTGTAGATCTGCACGGAGGATATCAAGGTGGACAGCGCAAACACGGTGGCGTTGTCGCGGACTGTGGACTCGCTGTCAAAGGTACCCTGCGTGTCCATGAGGAGGATCACCACCTAGGAATAACAGTAAAGTAAATTCGTGAGCTCCAAAATGGGAACAACTTGAAGTATCGTATTATTTAATTTAAATTTTTCGGGGGGCTTATACTCGTAGCTAACATACCTAGCAGATTGGATAGATTGTAGAAATCAAAAAGCCAAAGCAGCCTCCACACATAAAATTTTTAAATTTATAAATTTATGTTGTGTGCTCTGGGATGAACTGTTTTGGTTGAAGAATTGTTGTGACCTAACAGAAGTGACTGTGGTTGTGCATCTGGATTAGCCAACGTCTGCTGCTCGCATAGATAAGAAAACTATATTATTTTACGAAGTCTGTTGCTCGCATCGTTAAGAAATCGATATGACTTTGTCATCTTTGTTTCCCTCTACCTACGCCATAAATGCATCCTATTCGTGTTCCTTGCAACATTCCAAAAGTTGTCTACTCCTGCTCCAATCTTCAGCTTTGTTGAGTGCCATGGTAACTAGATACCTACTTGTATTTAGTGGTATTTGTTTACCTTGTCTCCATTAGGCAGCGTGGCTTTGAACGGCTGCGACCACAGCAGCAGCCCCGTGGTGTGCCGGTCGGAGCCCCCGCGCCAGCTGAACCCCTTCAGGGGCTCCTCCTCGGAACCGATCCAGTTGGACGCGTCGTCACCGAGGTTGTACTGGAAATGGATTATTGGCTCTGTAGTTATGTAATATCTAATATAACACATGCTTGTGCGTTGTAGTTATGTAGTAGGGTATATATTATGTAGTACATGCTTGACAACGTAATGCTTACTTATTGTTAACTTGCAGAGCGGTGAAGAAGATAATCTCTATGAAAACCGTCTGAGGTAAAAGATAATATTCACTCACTATAAAATAGTTGCGTATCTCGTAAATCATAACATATTTGAGAAAATATTGATAAGCTGATTCAGTACAGAAGCTGTACTGAATTTAGGCCAAAGCATCGAACGTAAACTCAACAACATAATTAATTAGGTTGGCACATACTCGTAATACGAAATCAGACTGCGGATCAACGGAAGAACGATCTCTCCAGCTGTTATTGTTGGCCTTTACCTTCTGGTGTAGGTATCTGAGGAAGAAGTCGAGCAGGAAGCTCTTGCCCTTGCGGAAGGCGCCGGCCACGGAGATGACCACCACGGAGCGGTCCCTGATGTCCTCGCGGAGGAGCAGCGCGCTCAGCGCCTCCTCGTCCAGCGTGAACGTGTGTTCCGGAGCCGGCGTCACCACCTGAATACCCCATCCTGCCTCTAGGGGTTCCGGTTTATCTGGAATCACGTGATGGTCCATGTCAGCTATCAGCTGAGGAGTGGAACGCTCGCGTAGGTGTCTTGACAAATAGGAGCCTATCGGAAGGTACAAAGTGAAACCATCTGAAACTGTCTTTATCTATGCGTATTACCTTCTACGCGTCATCACATCATGCTGCATCAGGTTTTGTCATAGATTCTCCAAGACCTCGCCTATAGAGGTTCCTACAACCTTTACAAAATATGAAACCGTTAAAAAGTTAACATATTTACCTACTATGTTCCGGTTTAAAAGGCCATATTTTCATCAACATTCCTGGGTAAGGCTGAGGAGCGCATTGCTCTGCCATGTAGGATTTACTAAGTTTGGGCACAAGAGCTATATTATGGGCAGGTCGGGCGTTTGCCATCAAGTCAAGTGAACGACTGGATATCATCTCTCATTCATTAATTTTACCTATAATGCCTTTGCAGGCTTCTTTAGCAATCTCAAGAAACGCAAGGTGCCCGAGAACTAAGACGAATTTATTTTTATAGGTATTCGTCTAAGCCGAGAGTCGAGTGAATGATCAATGAATATGACTCAAAATCAATAAGGCTTAGATGTGGAGGTGACGTCATTGCCTAATCGCAAAAGGTACATTGTTTGCTAGAGATCTTTGTTGTTGCTAAGTTTTATGACTTTGTCATAATTAGATTAGAAAATCTGGAGGTATAAACAGAATTTCGTGTTCTTTTGTAACTATTTCTTAAATTTATCTCGATGAGTAATTAAAACGTGTGTTATACTGAAAATAATTGATCGTATAGTCATAATATAATTTGCATGCAATATAGAAGCAAATGAGTAGGTAGGTATATCCTAACTCTCGGATTATAAAATCTAGATTTAAAAAAAAAAGTTCAGTAACTAGGTAGTTTAGGTAGGTAGGTACCTACTCCACAATCGTATATACGTTACACTATTCACTATAGTATACGATACGTCTTCACTGTAAGATAAAGGTCGTGTCCCAGCAGTAACAACGTAATAGGCTGATGATGATGATGATGATGAAGACAACTTTATCATTTAACAAAACTGAAACAAGTTTAAAAAAAGTTCGCACCGAATAAAATCTAAAATTTGCGCATGAGTTCATATCTATAAAAGGAATTATTATACATTAAATATTCCAAAAACCGTAACAATCGCAATTCAAATGAGCCATTGTGTTCATCAACACGGAGGCTAACTATAAATAGTAGTTATTCGCATAATAAGGTACATATTATCCCATCACAGTAGGTAATATATGTATAAAGTTTTGGTCCCAACAACTCTACTAACTTAGGTTTAACTAAACAACCGTTCTGATTCACAGCTGACATTTAAATCTTTATTTGGACGCTCGTAAACACAATTCACAACTCACTAGCACACTTTAAAACAGCTTAAACTACGACTTACTTGACATTGTTTCGGACATAGGCAGTTTAAAAGTTAAATAAAACGAAACACAATGTAACACGCGTAGTAATGGGCGCGCCTTGTACCAAACACGAATTATATTGTACTAAACTTTTGCGTAAGGCCGCCCGGCTGTGCGCCTGTGTGATGTCAGAGACGGACTGGCTACTGGCTAGCCTCGGCCGGCTCCATTAACGAGTGATGTCATGCAATACGGAGTTACGTGTGTGTAGCATGCGTTGTTATGTCGGTGCGGGAACTGGGCCGTATTCTGCTGCTCGATAGAGATTTCGCGGTGACATTGTCTTGGAGATTTGATAGCGAGCTCGACTTTGTTGTCGAGTTGTTTCGTTGCTTTTTTCTATTCATAGGTTTTCTGGATGATATGACACACAATGTGGTGCAAAAAAATATTGCCGGAGTAGATACATTAGATTACCTACCTATAATATCTAGGTACCTAGTAAGGTAGGCACCTACCTGGGTACTAGTAAGTACCTGTCTATTATTGGATAAACAAACCATTTATAAAATAGGTACAATGGTTGCGCCTGCGTATAGCATTTTCAATTTCTAACGGTCAGTCTATTCGCTCTACCAAAAATGCTCTACTTTTTCCCAGATTTTCTCAATGGCAAGTGCCTTTAACCTTTATTATCCAATACCTTCAACTGACCACGTAAAACTATCTACCACATTCAACTTGGACTAGCTACCTATAACAAACCATTACAAGCTCATAGCTACTCTACCAGTTGGCAGTGCCCAACATGCCCGCAGCATTGCCCCGTTGAAGAGTCAATTAATTCTGTAAAATTTAATTACTGCAACTACATGTTGCTAAGTATACACTTGTAGGTACACTGAATTTAATAAATGCGTTTTAATTAAATTTACACGAATTTAGTTTTTTAATTACATTAGCTCTATTTCACGATGGCTACGACTTGGATTTCACTTACCACAGATTAGCGGCTAGTTGTTAGAAAACAGTGCTTTGTTTCATATAACAACAATGGACTATATTACTTCCTATTCATTCATGGACATAATTTTAATTAGCTGAATGCCGACGACGGCGTGGCCTAGGTAACCTAGGTTAGCTTACCGCGGCGTCACGCGTTCGGTCGCGCTTCAATGCTTGTCTGCAGCTATACCTTAGTTTATCTAGGTAGTGTTATAGTGTGGTTCAGTTTCTAGGGTTCCGTAGTCCGTACCAAAGGGTAAAACTAGGACGTCGCTGTCGGCTGTCCGTCCGTCTGTCACCAGGCTGTATCTCAAGAACCGTGATAGTTTTGAAAAGTTGAAATTTTTACAGATGTTATTTCTGTTGCCGCTATAACAATAAATAAAAATAATAATAAAGTCAAAGTCAAAGTCAAATCATTTATTGTAAATAGGCAATAAAATCGCACTTTTACAAGTCAAACACTTCAATCTAATAAACAAATTAATAAAATCATAAAAGAAAACAAACTATAATTAATTGATTAGGTATGGTTTGAGTTTGAAAAAGGATGTTTCCCTTTCAAGTCCAGGATTAAATCTCAGACAGGAAAAGGAAACTCCGTTTGATTCTACCAGTGCTTCGGAATACGCCCGTTAGAGAAGACAGCACCAAGAAACTCTACGGGGATGTCATATTTTTTCTCATAATGTATAATTTTCTTCTTTTTTTTTTCCATCACAATATTTACATTGTTATAAATATGACCATCAATATAAAAATTTCAAAACATATTAATAAAATTCACGTTAATTATTACTACCATGGAGCTGGGGGCATTGAGGCCATGCATTTTTATCTTTAATATAGTCATTAACAGTGTAATAGGCTTTCTTTATGAGATTAGCCTTAATAAAAGTTTTAAATCTTTGCATGGATAATTGATCAATTCCCTCTGGCAACTTATTATAAAAGCGTATACAGTTCCCCATAAATGAACCACTAACCTTCTGCAACCGAAATCTTGGTACATTGAGTTTATTTTTATTTCTAGTGTTGAAATTATGTACGTCACAATTTTTAGCAAACTTGTTAATATTTTTATGAACATACAATAAGTTTTCATATATATATTGGCAAGCCACTGTAAGAACATTGATGTGTTTAAATCGTTCCCGGAGAGAATCACGGGTTTTCATATTATATATTGACCGAATTGCTCTTTTCTGTAGCACGAACACAGATTGGATATCCGCGGCTTTGCCCCACAACATAATGCCATATGACATAATGCTGTGAAAGTAACTAAAATATACTAATCTTGCAGTGGCTTCATCAGTAAATTGTCTGATTTTACGTACAGCAAAAGCTGCAGAGCTCAATCTTCCAGTTAAAGATGATATGTGAGGACCCCACTGTAATCTAGAATCTAAATTAATTCCCAGGAAGGTTGTTGACTCTACCTGATCTAACGGCTCATTATTAATTAAAATACTTAAATTTGTGTGGCCTCTTCTAACATTGGGTAGTGAGAATTTTACACATTTCGTTTTTTTAGAATTCAGCACTAAATTATTTACCGTGAACCATTTAAGAACTAGCGTGATTGCTTTGTTAACATCGTCAAAATTGTTGTCTGTTCTGTCAACCTTAAAAATAAGTGAAGTGTCATCAGCGAACAAAACAATATCACATAAGTTCTTTACAAAAAAGGCAAGATCGTTAATATACACCAAGAACAAGAATGGCCCCAGTATTGAACCTTGAGGGACACCCATTGTAGTGAGCGACCCAGATGACCTTACTCCATTTATATCCACTTTCTGGATTCTGTTACTAAGATACGAGAATACAAGATCGAGAGCTTTCCCGTGAACCCCGTAATGCTGTAATTTAGAAATTAATGTTTCGTGACTAACGCAGTCAAATGCTTTGGAAAGGTCACAGAAAACACCAATAGCATCCTGCGACTTCTCCCAAGCATCGAAAATATGCTTTAAGAGCCTTATCCCTGCATCTGTGGTAGAACAGCCTTTAGTGAAGCCATATTGTTCAGTATGAAACAGGCTGTTTAAATTAAAATGAGTCATTAATTGGTTTAAGATAATTTTTTCAAAAATTTTACTTAGTGCGGGAAGTATTGAGATGGGTCTGTAGTTAGTCGGGTCATTTTTATTTCCGGATTTATACAGAGGAATCAGTTTACTATTTTTCATTACGTCAGGAAAAACTCCTTCATCGACACATGTATTAAAAATAACGACCAAATACGGGGCAATTGAATTAATAATACAAGTTAAAATTTTTGTAGACATTCCCCACAGATCCTCAGTGTTCTTAATATTAAGTAATTTAAATGTCTTAACAATAGTGTCTACATCAATATATTTGAATTTAAATACATCATTACATCTGTCAACATTATTTAATAGTATAGAAGCAGCCGCAACCGGGGATGACTCTAACGACTGGGTAGTAACAATAGGTATTTTGGTAAAAAAATCTTCAAACGCATTGGCTACTTCGCAATCTTTTGAAATTAATTTTTGGTTTATATTTAAGACATATTTCCGGTCCCGAGGTTTAATTTTGCCAGTTTCAGTGTTGATTATTTTCCACGTTGTTTTGATTTTGTCTTCGGCCTGCTTAATTTTCCTACTCAAGTGAAGAGACTTCGCGGCACGGCACACAGATTTGAATGTCTTTGAGTATTTTTTAACATAGTCTAAAAATTTAGTGTCATGTGCATTTATACATTTTTGTGAATATAAATCATACAATTTGTTCCTGCTTTTATAGATACCAGGTGTAGCCCAGTCCCCATCAAATCTCGCCTTGGTGCTACCTCTATATGTTTTTACTTTAAATATTGTATTAAACTCTTTATCTATCATTTTGAACAAGGAATTGCAAAGGTCATCTGGATCCTCAAGAAACGGTAAATAAGTAAGTTGCTTATCAATGCTTTCCGAGAACTGTCCCATACGGTTGGTGGTAATGGGTCTGTAAGTAAACTCCAGGGAGACTTTATTTGAATTGCATGGAAACACAGCGCTTTGGCCACAATGATCCGAGCTAAGCTTGTCACATATGGCCATGCTTTGTGGTTCACAGTTACAGAAAACATTGTCTAAGCAAGTTGCAGACGAGGTAGTGATTCTAGTTGGCTGATTAAAAAGATTTTTTAGATCAAAGCACAAAAATAAATTTAGTAATTTATCACTTGATGGGCACTTATCAAGAATATTAACATTAAAATCGCCACAAACAACTACATATTTCGAGGTATTAAATGATTTTCTCAGCACTTCTTCCATAATGGACTCAAACATTTTGAAATCAGCTGTTGGGGGTCTGTATACACAAACAATTATATGCTGCTCCAGCTCTACACATGATAACTCTATAGTCCGTTCTATAGACAAGGACACAATGTCTTTTCTCTCTTTAAATTGGCAATTGTTTACTACATAAATTAATGACCCGCCGTGGATAGCTTTTTCCCTAGTGAAAGAACTTGCAATTTGGTAATTTTTAATAGGCGGTAACACAGTATTTTTCCTGAACCAATGTTCAGTTACACACATAACATGAATTTTACTAAAGTCTAAAAATAGTTCTAATTCTAGTGCTTTGCTGGAAAGGCCTTGAATATTCTGATGGAATATATGAATTGTACCGGGCCTTTCCATTGTCTTAGCAGTCAGTTTAAATCGACTGACCTAGTCATCCTACCTATATCCCGATTATTACAGCTATTAGCTGTGGGTTTGTCAATGTGATCAGTTATACTATGTATAACTGGATCATGTATATTGAATGCTAACAATTTAGCAATGGTCATTTTGTCTTTCTTGCAGAGATACAAAGTATTCTTTGTCAAAATAAATCTACTTGTAAAATTGTTAATTTCGAAATATAAAATGTCACTTTGACGACATGTCAGATTATACAATGTCAGGTTTAGGTCATGAACATGACCATTTTGAGTGGGACTCATTTTGTTTGAGTAAGGAAGTGAGCAGATAATTATCTTGCCTATACCTTTCCTTTCTATGTCTATGAGGGTCTCAATAAGACTTACAATATCACATTTATTTATAGCTAAACTATCTCCTAATAGTACCACAATGTTGGTATTTTTATCATATATATTGTTTTTAATTTTTGATAATAAATCTTTTATAGACATGCCTGAGAAACTGTTGTTGCAGACTGATTGTGTTAGGCAGTTTTGTATTAGGCTGCCCATGCCTACTCCCAATTGATCACTGAAAACCACAGTTTTCCTAGTGCACTCAGACTGAATTTTTAAACAACCTGAGTCCACCGGAGAAACATCTGGACAATGGGAGAAAGGTTCTTGCATAGGTGACTTGTGCTCCAGAACCAAGCATGGTGGGCTACTCTCCACTGAAGGTGTAATAGAAACTCTAGAAGGCAAGCTGGAGTCTTCTATGCTGTCAATGGTTGTTGTGCATTTATCACAGCTGCGACTTTGGTTCATCAAGCAAGTCATGGCTGCTATATGTCCCTTAATTTGTTTTTTTGAAGTTTCATATTTGCCACTAATGTCACTTAACTGCTTTTGTAAGCATTTGATTCTACTGTCCATATAATCTATTTCTCTATTATTGCGGCCTAACAAATTATAACATTCCTCTAATTCTGTATGCAAATTAATTTTTTCCTTACAAATGTTTGTGCATTTAAAGCATTTTTTGTACGTTTTTAACATGACAGCGGTTCTTCTTACTATTTTATTAATCTTTATATACTTTTTAAGCTTATTGGACCCCCTGATGCAAACTTTATTATTACAATTATTATGCCCCAACTTAGGTGAGGTGAGGTCAACTATTGGTATACTGTTACATTTTATTGGGTCTTTTGTACTAGTTTCAATTAATTCTGAATATAAATCCAAAATATTTATTTCTTTCTCCGAGCTAATATTGATATTATTATTGGGTGAGGACTCAAAAGCCTCTAACTTAGCCTTATTAAGGTCTAACTCGCGCTCTAAATCTCTAATGTATCCAAGGGCTGCCTCATACGTCTCCTGATCCTTGCCAAAGGAGTCAACTGTGCTCTGCAGACGGTCCCGCTGGTCTCTCATGTCTTCATATGCAATGTCTAGCTCAGACAATTGATTTTTCAATTGGGTGGATTTGTCGAGCGCATTGCACATATCCGCCTCATGGCTGTCTAGCTCTTGGAGTAGCCTGATGTTAGCTTCCTTGGTGGATTTCAGTTCTACCAGTGCCGTCTGCAGTTTGACCTCCAGATCACATGCCTTGCGAGTCATCATTGTGTATATGTGAGTGGTAGGCTCTGAAAGACAATGAAGCACCTTGAATTCTAGCTTAGAGTTGTGTTTTAGTGCCCTACTGCAACAGTTAACCTAGATATAATGTACCTAGTTTATTAGCAATATTATTTTAAAGATTTAGGTGTAAAAACCTCTTGTAACCCACGTTATAACTGCTTTCATAAAGTATTTCAAACCCGTTAATAGTTATAAAAGGTGAAAAGCTACGAATCTAGTGTATACTTTATTACAAAACTAGCAAAATAGGTAGTCAAAACGAAATAAGTTTTTGATTATGACCTAACACTGAAGTATATATATAAACGTCGGTATTATTTTGTCGTAAATTCTGGACAAGATTATTATTTCTATGTACGCACTTATAATAATCGAAGTATTAAGCTAAAATAAGTTTACTTCCCCGATTTTATGAAGAAAAGACAAAATCTTTTCAAATCACGAACGTTGACAGGTCGACGCCGGCCGGTTTCCAACGGTCAGCTGTTTAGCGATTTTGATCAGAATTACGACTCTGATCACAAATAACACTGGCACACACTTAGATTGCAAATTATTAACAATTTTAACGCAAGATTTACGCAAATAAACGATAATATCTAATTATTTCACTAATATACAGCACAGCTGTTTTTTTGACGTGTTGCCGTGAGTGTTGCCAATAATTCAGCCTGTAACTGTCCCACGGCTGGGCAAAGGCCTCCCCTCACTATCGTGAGGAGAGTTAGGCCATATTCACCATGGGGGCCTAGCCCGGGTTGTTGGATAACATGCCTCCGATATAATTCTCAGGCATGTTGTTTTCCTCGCGATGTTTTTTTTTCACCGAAAATAGCGAGTGATAATTACGTAATGTTTAACAAGAAACACATTGGTGCGTGCCCGTATTGGGATATGAACTCGCCACCTCCGTTTCGAAGGCGGACGTTCGCCCACTAGGCTACCACCGCTTGATACCGCGCGATTTTTTTGCCGTGTTTATAGATAACGGTACGGAACCGTTCGTGCATGAATCCGACTCGCACTTGGACAATTTTTTTTTATATTGCAGGCAAAGTAGTGAGAGACGGGGGCATTCGCCTAATGGTTAGCGACACGCATAGAGGCCTGCCTATAATAGCAGTGTCGCGCAATACGCGAATCGCCAGATGAAACTTGGTAAGTAGCACAATGTAATGTCAAATATGTATTTTGCTTGAGTAGCAAAATAGGTTATGGAACTTGATTTGACTAATGACGTGCGGCTTGGTACTAAAAGGCGGAAGGGGGGATAGCGAGCGATGACAGCGCAAGGAAGGCAGCTACAGAGAGAGAGGACGGGATTTGGCGGGAGGACGAGCACGTGTGAGTACAAGGATAACTGGTGAGTGTTCAGATTAATAACTGAGTGATAGTGACGACTACATGATGGTCAAGTATGTGTATGAACTAATAGGACAAACTTCGGTTTTCCCATGATCTGAATCGAATCAACGCTAAGCCAGTATTTGATACATGGAGCGTATAAATTGGAGGGTAATAGCTTTGGCTGAACCCTGGTTGTAGTGTGATATGAAACACACTGGCAGCGGTCGACTATTGTTGGAGCAACCGTGGCAGGACTAAGGGGTGGTGGAGGTCCTCGTGAGGAAAAATCCTCACGTCCGGCCGGTGCCTAGCATGGGGTTCAGATCCTAAACAGGGTGACTGGGCAGGCCAAACCCCCTGATGAAAACGTAGGCACCGGGACACAGACAGTCTGTGTTCAGACCGGAGCTAGTCGACCGGAGCCAGGTTAATCATCGGGACTTACCAGAAGGAAGGTGCAAAGCACCAAAGGTAAAGGAAGGTGCAAAGCACCAAGGGCAAAGGAAGGTGCAAAGCACCAAGGGCAAAGGAAGGTGCAAAGCACCAATGGTGAAGGAAGGTGCAAAGCACCAAAGGTAAAGGAAGGTGCAAAGCACCAAAGGTAATGGAAGGTGCAAAGCATCAATGGTAAAGGAAGGTGCCAAGCACCACGGTTAGTCAAGGTGCAAAGCACCACCTAGTACGAAGAGACCCTGAGGGCTTCGTGCATTGTAGATAGGTAGTATGATGATCAGCGAAGCAGGTAGTCTATCAATTCTTTATCTTTACACGGACACCCTGACATAAGAACCTATGTAATCATATACTTTGTTGCCCTAATTATGTACATATACAAGTATCTTAGACAGAAGGGGCGACAAAATGGTGGAGATGCTGGGATATGATTGTGATATCCTGCTCGCTCTTTTGTCTGTTTGTGCTTATACACTTGTCTCGTTTATTCTCCGGATCTTGAGTTGAGTGTTATACTGTTATATGGTAATCTGAGGCTGTAGGTAACTTTATTATAAGCTATACTACAATACAAATTATAATATAAACCAATTTATATTAATAAATCATGTTACATTATGTACCTACTTAATTATCGATTGCAATATAAAGGTAATCATATCCTATAAAATCCATGTTAGAGATAAGTACATTATTATTTTATTATTATGTAGGTACTATGTATCTCCATAGACTAGAGGTACTGAATATGAAAGCATCGAATAAAATTTCTTTTTATATTTTCGAACTACTATTTTCGAACGAAACACTGAGACGTAATGAGAAAAAAAAAAAAAAAATTTAAAAAATAAATAAATTATTTGGATATACAACGATATTTATATCATGATTATTTATAATATCACTACATAAAAAACGATGTTTGCTCCGCCTCTGATAATCTACTAAAACTGTACGTAATCGGTCTCTTTTCTCAATCTTTTTAGGTGGAAGTTTATTGTCTGTTCCTTCGGAGGTGTAGTTGTCTATGGATTTTTTTTTCTAGCTTTCGCGGTAATTCTCTACTTTGACATTCATTTTTTCTCGCAGTTTTTGTTTGATTGGTTTGGTTGGAGAGAAAAGTTGCAAAAGTGAGTAAACTCAGTGAAAGGTGTTCCTTTTCAGCTACAAAGCCGAACATTTTAAATAAAGTATCTTTCTGAACCATTCGAGGTAAGTTTTATTGTGTAAGTTGAGAGATCCCCTACACAGATAGCGGGGCCGGCCGGCCGCGATTGTAGGTACCTACTATTTGAAGTTAGTGTAAAGTTTTATTTTGGAACTATTGTTTCAGTTTAACCAATGAAACAATGGAAGAAATACTGATAAACAGAATAAAGTTGCGACAAGATCGGCTTGAAGCTTATATTAACACAGTAAATACAGAATGTGAAGTGGGCGAAATACCGCTAAATATTGCAATGGCGACCACCCTTCGGCTAAAAGAACTTATTGGTAAATTCGACAATGAAGTAAAATTATACATGGACAAATCGACAGAACCACATGCAGAAATAATCGAAGACGCCATGGCGGTGCAATTACAAGCCGAAGATTTATTGACGAGTATTGAAGTTGCTACTAATACTGCCAAACTTGCTGAATCAGCAGAGTGTAATGAAAATATGAGAGAAGACGGAGTAGTGTCCACACGGCTACCAAAATTAGAGCTGAAAAAATTTAAAGGAGACCGTCTCAGATGGAGCGAGTTTTGGGACATATACAGTACAAGTATACATGAAAGGAAGATAGCCGATGCAGAGAAATTGGCCTATTTAATCAACTCCCTGGAAGGAGCTGCCCCAAGAAGCAGTTTCTGGGTTAACAATCACCAACGCCAACTACCCGATTGCTATAGAGACCCTAGTGAGAAGGTTCGGTTCTAACGATGAGGTGATCGATGCACACTACACCGCACTCAACAAGTTACCTAGAGCAGAGTACAATGCGAATAGTTGCCGAACCACATTAGATGAGATAGAGCGACATCTTCGTGTGCTAGAGAAACTCGGAGAACCAGCCAATGGGAACCATTTTAGAGCAACAGTTCTATCGAAATTCCCCGAGAAAGTAATACATGAATATCATATCACAAGGCAAGACTCTGAGAACAACATGATTACAGTAAGAAAGCACCTGCAAAGAATAATAACGGCTATGGAAAGTTCACAAGATCTAATACCAATATCAATAACTGAGGCATCTGGTTCAACAACAGAAGTCTTACATGTTAGGAATGAGAATAGTATACGGCCATCTCCTCAACCATCAAAGTGGAAAGATCAAGAAAGACACTATCAGAGCCAAAAAAGGAAATTTATGGACGATACTGACTACCCACCTAACAAAAGGAGTAGACTGCCATGTCTGTTCTGCAATTTCAAAAATCACAATAGTAAAGATTGTAGAAGATACAGAACGGTAGAAGCACGGAAACAGAGATTGCATGGGAGATGTCTCAATTGCCTCCAAAGAAACCACAAAACTGAACAATGCAAGAAGGAAATTAAATGTTACCGTTGCGATGGAGATCACCTCCAACTCTTGTGCCCAGACCCCACAAGTAAAAATCACAACTCACTAGATAATCCTGTATTTGTAGCTTGTGATAGATTAGAAAATGTTTCTACCACTTTTTTGCAGACGGCAGTAGTACAGGCGCTAAATCCCCACACTAAAGAGAAAATTAAATGCAGAGTTGTGTTGGACAGTGGCAGCCAGCGTAGTTATATAACACAGAAGACTTCTAGAAAACTAAACCTGTCTCAGAAAAATAATGATTTGCTTCTCGTGTATACATTCGGTGCATCAAGCCCCAAGGAGATGCCAAGCCCTTCCACTGATGTATGTATAGAAACAAAACGTGGCAACACCAGGAAAATCAGAGTCAATATTGTGCCACACATTACAGACAGATTACCCATTGCTGAATTCGTGAGTAATGAAATTGATCTTCCTGCTGACGACCACACATCTGGGGTATCTATTGACTTGCTAGTTGGAAATGATTATTACGCTAGTTTCATGCGAGAAAAGAAACTGCAAGTCGGAGACAATCTATATGCAATTGACACTGATTTTGGCTGGGTATTATCTGGCGGAGCTAAGCAAGAAAATTTAACTGCAAGTCGAGGCAATATACTTACGGTAACTACATATTGTACCTGTCACAATTCAAGCTGTCCATACTTTACAGAGCCTGACCTCCCACTAAGGAATATTGACATTCGGTTTTTGTGGTCTCTTGAGTGTATTGGAATAACGGATTCCCCCAAGACTTCGCGTCAAGAAGAAGCAGTCAAACATTTCAATAATACTGTACGGTACCACGAAGGACGATATGAAGTAAAATGGCCATGGATTGAGTACCCACCTCAGCTACCGAGCAACTTTGGTTTAGCCTTTGGTAGACTAAAAAGCCTAATTAAAAGATCCAACCTGAATACACTTCAAGAATATGATAGCATCCTTAAGGAACAATTGGAATCAAAAATAATTGAACATGTTGAGCCACACGACAATAATCAAACACATCCATTTCACTATCTCCCACATCACATGGTCAAACAAGAAGGAAAGCGAGGTCGCATTGTTTATGATGCATCAGCAAAAACATCAGGACAAAAGAGTTTGAATGAATGTTTGTATAGTGGGCCATCAATGATGGAAGACCTAACCGCACTCCTGCTACAGTTCAGGACAAATGAAATAGGAATTGTAGCTGATGTAGAAAAGGCTTTCTTGCAAGTTAGTCTTCAAAAGGAAGACCGAGATGTTACCCGATTCTTGTGGGTGAAAGATTTAAAAAAGGAACTGTCGGAAGAAAATCTTTTGTACTTAAGATTTTGTAGAGTTCCTTTTGGAGTTATATCAAGTCCATTCTTACTGACAGCAACAATCAGGCACCATATGTCTCAATCAAATAAAGATCTATTGAAAACCATAGCCAACAAGTGTTATGTGGATAACCTGGTCACAGGGGCAAGCTCAGCTTCCGAAGCAAAACAAATATATGAGAAAACAAGAGAGACATTTGGTCAGCTGTCTATGAATATTCGAGATTGGGTTTCTAACAGTGCAGACTTCATAGACTCCATCCCCACAAAACACCAAGCAAAGGAAACCAACTGGGTAAAAATTCTTGGTCTGATATGGGATGTAAATGAAGATACCATGAAACTTAACGTAAACGAGAACCATTTCAGACTAAACTCCCCTGGGGGCACTAAAAGAGGTGTTCTACGAATTCTGGCGAGAATATATGATCCTTGTGGTTTTGTATGTCCACTCATATTACCAATAAAGCTGCTATTTCGGAGCATATGTGAACGTAGGTGTAAATGGGATACTATGTTGCCGACGGATCTCACTAAGGCATTAGACACAATATTAGAAGACTTAAAAGATGTAACTCAGGTACAACTTCCCAGATACATTGGTGGTTCATCGGATATTGACACAGAGTATGAACTTCATAGTTTTTCTGACGCCTCTATCAAATATGCATATGCTGCAGTTGTATATCTGAAAGCTACAAGTAAAAAAGGTACAATGGTGTCACTCGTAATGGGCAAGTCACATGTGGCACAAACTAAAGACAAAAACGACTTGAAAATACCAAGATTAGAATTGCTAGGATTCTTGATAGCAAGCAGATTGTTGAAGTATGTAAAATCAAACATCGGACTGAAGATAAAAAGGGAAATTTTGTGGACCGATAGCCTAGTAGTTCTGGGATGGTTACACTCAAACAAACTACTCCCCCCCTTTGTAGCAAACAGAGTTGAAGAAATTAAAAGAGACCAACAACAAACTGAAATGTTTTATATAAACACAAAATTCAACCCTGCAGACGTCGCAACCAAACCTGGGACATGGAAACAAAACAAGGAGCTGTGGCTCCATGGACCTGACTTTCTGAAGCTAGACGAATCTTCTTGGCCGGAAGATCGACACTATGAAACCCATATAACTCTTTTTTCGTGTGAGGAGGCTCTAGATCAAAATCAAGAGAAGGATGTAATGGAGATTGAAGAGTTAGCTCAGAACCAACCATTGGAGGTTGAAGATCCATACAATATGCTATCGGAGGAAGCGGAGGAACAATATAGAGAAAACTTTGAAACACAAGAAGAAACTTTCACCAGACCTCTGTTAAACTCAGAAATAAAGAAATTACAGTTGCAACACTTTCCCAATGAAATATCCGGAAAAAACACACACTTGGCAAAAAACCTTGATTTGTTTGTAGATGTAGATGGGATACTTAGGTGTAGAGGTCGTATGGCAAATGCCTGCTGGAGTTATGACATGAAGTATCCAATCTTGTTGCCTAGAGATAGTGAAGTAACAAATAAGTTAATAAAAGAGACACATGAAGATAATTATCATGTGGGCGCATCACATACCCTCAATACTATAAGAGAGAAATACTGGATACCACAAGGTAAAGCTAAAATACAGAAGATTATTAGAAAATGTCCACAATGTGTCAAACATGGAGGTGGCCCTTACCAACTACCAGCAGCTCCAGCTCTACCTCAAGAGAGGGTTAATTACAGCGTACCATTCACCTTCACAGGAGTAGACTATTTCGGACCACTGTATGTGAACACAACAAATGGAAAGGAGAAAAGGTGGATAGCGTTATTCACTTGTCTGGCAGTTCGGGCCATCCACTTAGAAGTGGTAAGAGATCTGACAGCTGAGGAGTGTCTGTGTGCTCTACGTCGATTCTCAGCATCAAGGAACACGCCAAAGCGGATATATTCAGACAACGGGAAATATTTCAAACTCACTTCTGAAGTTGTGGAGAAGTCCTACTGTGTTGAGAGAGGAATCCAATGGAAATTCATTCCACAATTGGCCCCGTGGCATGGTGGGTTTTATGAACGTTTAGTTGCCATAGTGAAACACTGCCTTAAGCGTACCCTGGAAAAACACCTACTGAATGATAGCAAATTACTGACAGTGATAAAAGAAGTTGAGGCAGTAGTCAACTCTAGACCACTAACAAGAATAGGTACTGAGGTAGAGCATGTCCTTCGACCAGCAGACTTTTTAAGCCTAGGCAGATGCCTTCAAATAGAACCCTCAGCAGTACCAAATGTAGGTACAACTATTAGGATCGATCTCATCGAGAGTTGGAAAAGGGGAATCAAAATAGTCGGAGAATTTAAAGAAATGTTTATTGGACAATATCTGTCAAGTCTGAGAGACAGATTTCAGCATAACCCCAAGCAACCACGAATTAAGGCCACCAAAAGCCCGCAAGTTGGTGACCTAGTACAAATTAAATCTGATGCCCAAAATAGAAATAACTGGAAGGTTGGGAAAATTGTTGAGCTGATCCGAGGTGCTGATGAAGAGTGCAGGGTGGCCAAAGTAGAAGTCGACAAGTCTATCTTCACACGTTCCATTGGTCATCTCTATCCACTGGAGACGGATAATGACGAAAGGTTTTCAGACCCCATATCAGAGATAGGGCAGACAGACACGCCCATTGCAGAGAACCCAAATCAACACACAGACCTGGGTAGCAAGGAAACTGTGAAGCATGCAGAAACAGTAAAATATAAGGCATCGCCACATGCAGAGGAAGCTCCAAGTCCTGTCGCAACTTCCATAACACCAGTACAGTTGGAACCTCATACAGAAGAGGTTTATCAACCCGTTACCAATTCCGATGGTCTGGAAATGACGGGAACGAGCAGGGAGAGTGAACCCACACCAGAACCACTGCCCGTAGAAGAGAAGAGCAAAAGAGGGGCAGCAATCCGGGCCAGAGAAAAAATTGTGGCATGGACACGACATCTACTCACTCTGCTTCTTTAAACTACTCTCGCTGTTGGGAGTGTCGCGCAATACGCGAATCGCCAGATGAAACTTGGTAAGTAGCACAATGTAATGTCAAATATGTATTTTGCTTGAGTAGCAAAATAGGTTATGGAACTTGATTTGACTAATGACGTGCGGCTTGGTACTAAAAGGCGGAAGGGGGGATAGCGAGCGATGACAGCGCAAGGAAGGCAGCTACAGAGAGAGAGGACGGGATTTGGCGGGAGGACGAGCACGTGTGAGTACAAGGATAACTGGTGAGTGTTCAGATTAATAACTGAGTGATAGTGACGACTACATGATGGTCAAGTATGTGTATGAACTAATAGGACAAACTTCGGTTTTCCCATGATCTGAATCGAATCAACGCTAAGCCAGTATTTGATACATGGAGCGTATAAATTGGAGGGTAATAGCTTTGGCTGAACCCTGGTTGTAGTGTGATATGAAACACACTGGCAGCGGTCGACTATTGTTGGAGCAACCGTGGCAGGACTAAGGGGTGGTGGAGGTCCTCGTGAGGAAAAATCCTCACGTCCGGCCGGTGCCTAGCATGGGGTTCAGATCCTAAACAGGGTGACTGGGCAGGCCAAACCCCCTGATGAAAACGTAGGCACCGGGACACAGACAGTCTGTGTTCAGACCGGAGCTAGTCGACCGGAGCCAGGTTAGTCATCGGGACTTACCAGAAGGAAGGTGCAAAGCACCAAAGGTAAAGGAAGGTGCAAAGCACCAAGGGCAAAGGAAGGTGCAAAGCACCAAGGGCAAAGGAAGGTGCAAAGCACCAATGGTGAAGGAAGGTGCAAAGCACCAAAGGTAAAGGAAGGTGCAAAGCACCAAAGGTAATGGAAGGTGCAAAGCATCAATGGTAAAGGAAGGTGCCAAGCACCACGGTTAGTCAAGGTGCAAAGCACCACCTAGTACGAAGAGACCCTGAGGGCTTCGTGCATTGTAGATAGGTAGTATGATGATCAGCGAAGCAGGTAGTCTATCAATTCTTTATCTTTACACGGACACCCTGACATAAGAACCTATGTAATCATATACTTTGTTGCCCTAATTATGTACATATACAAGTATCTTAGACAGAAGGGGCGACAAGCAGTGCCTTTACTGCAGACGTCACCCTTCTTTTACTTCACAGATTTACTTCTGGTAATTTCTCAGGCTCATATCCTTAGAGTTTAAGATCATCACCCACTTACCGGTGTTGTGTTGAATAGTAGAATCTAGTCTAAATCCAGTACCTGCGTGAAAACAGAAATGGCGGGTGAAGCCGCGGGTGTTGCTATATTTATTGTTGTAGTCACGCAATTTACGCTATCGATAAAAACTTTGCTATTCAGTGGAAGGAACTCTAGTCCAGCGTGACGGATGAGGGACCTATTCTCGAGCAATAGACATTATAGATATAATGTCGAACATATTCGGTTTAATATTTAGGACAAATTTCTATCGTTAGGCAGTTAAAGTTATAGAAAGAATAGAGTTCACGGATATGACGGCTATTGATTATGACTAGCTGCGCCCTGCAGTGTTACCTCCTGTTTTCAGAATAAAAAGTACCTAGCCTATGTGTTAGGTAATCCAGGGTGTTAGAGTTACCTATACATACAAAATTCAATCAAAATTGGTCTTTTTAACCATTTTGGCCATTTTAAAGAAGAAGTAACAGTCATACAGAATTACAGACACACTGACAAACTCGCTTTTATAATATTATTAGGATTATTTTTTCGAAGGAATCCAAATTCAGTTGCTGTTTAGCAATAAAACCGAAATTGTGTTTTCCCCGACCGCCGAAGGAGGGTAATGTTTTTGTAACTTGTTCCATTCACAGTAACATTTGTAACATTGCGTAAGTTTTGTGATGATCCGAATGCGAAGCGTAAAGAGGTTCGATTCCCGTACAGGGCAAATGCTTCTCTACATACAGGGACTAGGGAGTCCTATTTAGAGGTCAGGATCTACTTATGTGATTGTGGATCATTAGGTACATTTATGTGAATTTCCTAATTGGAGCTAGTGAACATTACTGTGCGAAATAATTATTTATGCCATAGCAAAGACCTACGATCCTAAAAAGTCATGGGTTTACTTTACATCCTATATCTATTATCTACATTCTGCATACCTATTACAATTTTCAATCCAAAAGAAAGACTAAACTTAACCAAACATCTTTTTAATCACAGTATTATATTCCTGATTCATTTTTTCTATCTTCGGTTTCAGTTCATTGGCCCTCTGCATCGCTGCCTTGTCCCCTGGATCCAGCTGCAACACCCTCTGGATGTCCGTCCAGGCTTCCTCGTGTAGATTCATCTGTGTGTAAGCAATGCTGCGGCGGTAAAGCGCTTTTACGCTGTCCGGTTGGAAAGCCAAGGCCTTGTTGCAAAGCTGTAGCGCAGCGTCGTACTCTCTGTACTGCAGCTGGCAGTGAGCAAGGTTGTTGTAGAGTTTCACCTGAAAATTTTACTTATGTAGTGATATATAAAACATATCAACTCTACTGGCGTCTCAAAGATGGCAATTTATTAGGGTTCCATACCCAAAGGATACGACAGGACCCTATTACTATGGCTCTGCTGTCCGTCTGTCACCGGGCTGTATCTCATGAACAGTGATAGTTATTAAATTTTCACAGATGATATATTTCTGTTGCCACTATAACAACAAATACAATAAAACAGAATAAAATAAATATTGAAGGGTGCTCCCATACAAGAAACGTTTTGTCATTCTATAGATAATAGTATGAAACCCTTCATGTGCAAGTCCGACTCGAACTTGGCCGGTTTTTGTACCTATCTTGTGTATGTCCCATACCAGACACAGTAGATGTTCCATTGATTTAATTAATACGGCAGCATAGAGGTTTCAAAGGCTGCTGTCATTTGACAAAGGAGATCGAAATCGAAAACAAAAAATTTTGTTTTAGGTCTCTCATACCTTCATATCTACTAACTGCTGGAGGCTATCTTCGTCGATAACTTCAAGGTTGATGGGCTCCACAGCGATCAGCAACTTTAGTGCCTTGGTGAACCTCCGAAATGCATCGGGTATTCTTTTTAGCTTGACTAACTCCACTCCTCGATCCTGGAAAGTGACAACTCTATGTTTAACTGATGCTACTTTACAAGGCTATTTGGGCAATGGCAATGTAAACAGCATATTAATTATTAAGGTCATTAATTGGTAATATTCAATAGTGTAGGGTACTTAGAAATCATGTTTTGATTTAAAGTAACCCACATATAGAAAAGTCAGTTGTAATGTTGTAAGAATCTTAATAAATGCAGCTTTGTGTTCAATGGCATTTAATTATTTACTCTTGAAGAATGAATATTAATGATATACCTACCCATAGGCAACGGGCTTGTTAAATTAGGTTTAGTATATAGTTACAATTTGTTTTAAGTCTTGAATAAAGCTATATAAGAAAACAGTTGGAGAATTACAAAGTCAATTTGTGGAGACAAGATACCTTGTGAACTGTCGCAGCGTCGTGCAGCCTTTCCCAGCCCCAATCGCTGATGGGCTGTTCCTCCGTCACCTCCTTCAGAGTGACTTTACACCGTATCTCTTTAACCAGATCGTTGTCACCGTCTCTGTACACCATTCTCGCCTCGCAAGTCTCTCCGCTACACATCTGCTGGAGAATCAGCTCGAAATCTTTATCCAAAAACGAATCAAAGTCGCCGATCAACGCGTTACCGTCAAAGCTGCTGCTGAATATACGACTTTCAGCCTCGATTTCCCGCTTTTCTCCGTCCTTTGTGCACGTAACGTCGGTTAAACTGATCCTGCAGCAGGAATCTTCGTAAGGAACGATCGTATAGTCACCGGGCGTGATTAGTTTCTTCCATAATTCTCTGTCGGGCCGAGAGCTGACGAGTCTTTCTTCATACATGATTTTATGTGATTATTGAGGCTTGAGTGAATATTTTTTTGGAGATTTAACATTTAACTGAACAGTTTACCGCTACTTACAAAGAGAATACAAACGCTACGCTGCTACTTACTAATTCTGATTTTGAAGACGAAATTCGAGTAACTTTGTATTGGACAAACTGACGGACGAACTTTTTTTTCTGTTTTGGTCTCTTTTATTGGTGCGTTTTGAATCTTATTGCTAGGTCTGAAAAAAGAAACTATTCGACTTCAAACTTCACATCAATCAATGCGCGACATGCTGCCAGAGCATCAACTTAAAATTCTTGCTTATTAAGTCAATATGCCTACACCATAATATTTGAACTAAAATAGGCGGCAGATGCATAGCAAATTAATTAATTTTTACCTAATTTATCCTGATGTGATATTTTTGAAATATTTTGAATGCGCCTGACGGATTAAATAAATAGCACTCCTTTCTACTCAAAAATATATCCAGCTGTTTCTAACTAGAATACAACGTAAGTAGGTACACAATAATATTAACTGTACTTGTCTTTATCAATTTTGCCATTTTCTTTGTATTTGCAACTTTACTTTAGGACTTTAGGTTGGTTTCGAAGAATTCTAACTTTTATATAAATCAGCTGATTGCTGTCAAACATCAAGCTCTTGCTCGCCCTTTTTTTTTTTTTTTTGTTTTAGTTATGGCTTCGCACGGTTTGTGCATATAGCCAGTGTCAAGTATTTTATTTTAAGTATTTCTTAATTACACATTAAGAAAGTCACAGCAATGTTTTAGCAATCGTGGTCAAGTAGTCAAGTCAATTATTTACATCGTCAGTCACGATTCAGTAAAGTAGTGGATGCTTTACTGAAACTTCCTGGGAGTTTTGGAAAAAATGCGTAATGACACGCTTTTTGAGTTTATATCATTCGCCTTCACTCATGCACGTTAACGAACACTTAATGGTTAATATTCCACCAATATTACACATTAACACTCGAAGAAACACAAGTTTGAGCTAATAATACAAAACCAACAACGTCTCACTATCGGATTCCCGCCAAAACTCCTTGCTTGCTCGCCCTTGCCTGCGGTGTGGGTGGCAGTGTTGCTAGATCGAGGATATCTCCCCGAATATAAAGTTTTTTTATTGCCCTTAGGAGATTAGTCAAGAGTGGCGACCGCAGTGCAGTCCTGCGCAACATTATGTAATGCGAATTTTTGGAGGAATTGTATTTTATTTGTGGGCAGTCTTCCATTTGCTTACATTCAGCTGAATGACTTGATTATTTAATTACTTAGAAACATAAAAAGAGCGAGTAGATAAGACAAGCCAAATCAATATTTAATTTTAGAGTCTATATTATTTTTGTTACGTAGGTCTACATCAAGGGTGAAGAAATTATGGAAAATAGAGTGTAAGAAACGATAACAGAGTAATAGAGTTAAATTATTTTGCAAACATTTAATATTATGCCACTGTTATTATGCCATCGGTTAGTCTTGTGCAATGTGCAGTGCACGCACTGCCTGCTCTGGCAGCACTGATTATGTCGGAGCTGTCAGCTGTTCGGTTCGGTACTCGGTCGGTCGCGTCGTTTCGTTCGTTCGTTCGTTCAAAGAGAATACAAACGCTTTCGATTTTATGAAAATGATGTGATGGAGTGCTATGTATTTGAATTCTGTTTTATTTTTGTAATTTTGTGCTTTTCCTATTAACTAAGTACCTACTACCACAGTATGATAGTACAAGTCCAAGTAAGTGAGAATTAGAAATCAAATAGAGTAAAACAAAATTAATATTAGGTAAGTTCACCTAGTATACCTAGACATGGCACTGATAACATAGAAAAACATTTAATATTATTTACATTACCTAATATTATGATCGATTTTAGACGGTAGGATAGGTACCTAAACATTGCCTCTTATTTGTGTTGTTTAAAAGCCATAATTATCATTTAATTACTGCAATAAAAATGCGTTGCTTGTCCAACAAATCCAATAACCTTAAAATATTTCAATGTTTACAAAATTTGATAGATGTGCCAATAATAGGGCCAAGTTCTTAGAGGCTTGCCAAATACGTTCCCAGTTAAGGCGACAACAGTAATGCTCTACGTTGCCCAGTAGTTTATTATTAATTACTCTATAATAATTAAGAAAAACCTCACTGAATAGAACTACACATAGTTGTCTGCTCGCATCTTCGTCCGTGCAATTACAAGATTATAGTGATATAAGGTAGCCTAGCATATAAAGTTAGTAAAGTAGCCTTCTCATAAGTCCAATCAATCTCTATACAAAATTTTATTGAATTTGTTACATCAATTTAGATAAAAAAAACTAACAAACAATCACACCATCACATTGATAATATAAGTAGGGATAAGGTAAATGTTATCTGTATGTAACGTAGCCTGTGTGCTGCAAATTGGTCCGTATGACCAGGCGAGACAGCGACATGGACCATGCGTCCATTCTTTGATCCTTGTCTAAATAAATAACTGTTAAATTTGGTCTGTTTCAGTGCCTGTAGATTACTCATTTTTTTTATATTGAAACCGGTCATTCCATTCGGAGGATATTGTGAAGTAAAAATTTATTGAATTTTTGTTGCGGGCGTAGGTCTTTTGTTTTAACACAATATGAAATGTTTCAGTAAATATGTCGCTGCTATTGAAAAGCGTATGGAGGAACGTGCTGCGAGGGTCTCCTCTCGGCAGGTCTTTGACGCCACGGTGCCTCTGCTCCAACTGTGAGTTAGAAACATTCACTGCCATATGCATAATCTTAGCTTATCTTAGCTTATCACATATCTATTCTATTCACTGGGTTATATTTGTTTTATTTAGGAAGTTCCATATAGAAAGCAATATTACAGAGTTATCCAATGCGTTAAATGTTTTATCAGTAGGTATTAAAAACTAAATTACCAAATACTAAAATTTACAGTAAACTATTATCAGTAAATTGAGAAAATGTAAGATGGTAAGGTACTTATATGACTACCATAAACGGGTTAATGCTTACTTACAATACGAGAAATGCATTCTCTATCTCCATCCATCCGTCTAATCGCAAATAAGTTTGTAACCAAGCATGATGTACGGTTTCTAGTATCGGAGCTGAGCCGCCCCAAGGCCCCAGACCCTGTGATGACGTCGCTGAAGACAGCCGGGCGCGCCAACGAAGTGCTCTCCATGGTGGAGGCTCATCTGCCGCAGATGACGCAGGCGCACATGCTGCAGGCGCTCCGGACGCTGTTTGAACTGCACCGAGATGGCACGTAAGTACTCTAACCTTTTCGTTTTTTATTATTTACAATGTATTTGTGAACTTAATTCAAGGTTAGTGCTTAGGATATTAAGTAATTAAGGTCTAATAAAGGGATCCGCAAAAAGCATTATAGTAATTCATTGATTTATCTATTTGAAATAGTTGGTTTTTAGTTTTGAAAATAAATAGAGCTAGGTATTTCACTAGTTTCAAAATGGTAATGTAGGTACATAATATTTAGCTGTATGAGGAAAAACGACTATAGACCACATTGAAGCTACTTATCGGCATTAAAACAAAAAACTTCCTCGTTCCCACAGACTACAAAACGACACGGAATCCGTAATCAAAGACCCAACATTCAATCTCCTCTGCATGAAGTTCAAAAAGTGCGCACGGGAACTGCAAGTGAACGAAGCCATCGAGGCCACCAAAGCCCTGTCCAGCCTCAAGGTCCCAGCGGACAGCCTCATCGTCCAGACCCTACTTCAGATGATCCGATGCAACATTAACCAGCTCACTGTCCGCCACATCATGTTCCTAGACTTTGTTCTGTCCCGATTCGACAAAAGAAATCATCTGGTTGACGCTCTAAAATTAGCCCTGCCGTTAGCATTCCAAATACATCTCCCGATGGAACTAGACAATGAAGATTTACCGTTACTCCGAGACATGCTGGCCTATGCATGCTCCAGAGAACTGCCGGATAGGATAATCAACAATGTGGTCACTGGGCTGCTGTTGCACGATCAAGCGATCGACGCACATACAGCCAGGAGAATCATCTGGTCCCTGTGCCAAGTGAACTGCACCGAAGCAAGGTTTCCTACAAGAGTACAGTTGCTGCACATTTGCTATGACATATTGTCGCTGCAGATGAACTCCTTGTCTTACGACGAGGTGCTAAAGACAGCGGCGAGGATAAAAAGCCGGGTGCTGGAGAAGCATCCGGAGTACTACCACGAACAATTGATGGACGCGATCGCCGGCTACGTGGTGGCGAATGACGTTGACTTTGAAAAGGGTCTGCTGGTGGCCAGAGTGCTCTCTAGGATCGTAAGTACGCCTTTGCTTTAACATTAACTTATCATTAAATTGGCTGGCAGGTTAGATTGTCTAGAAAACTTGGAGTAGCCTATCTCTTGCCCTAATCGATATGGCCTCTCCCAAGGAGCGGCATTCGGCCCGATCACTTACCTAATCTATGTATGTTTGAGAGCTATAAAAATGAATATGAACAAGGCCTACATTACAATAAATTTTTTCAGTGTTCCGTATTGCAATGCTGTTACTGTTTTCAGGCGCACACCCACATAGGTCTAATTCAGCACCTCTGCAATCAAGCGGTGGCCACCCCCACCACCCTCAGCAACGCGCGCACCAACATGCTCTTCGGCTTCATCAATTGCCTCTCCAACAACAATTACACTCCTGCATCGGAACAGTGGGCGGAAATCAAGCGACAAATCTCAGCAAACCCCATACTAGACGGCAAGAACCATGCACTGCCCTGGACCAAACTGTGTCTAGAGATGGCTTCGCTCGGGCACTACGAGGACAAAGTCCTATCTAGGGTGTTCTCCGAAGAGTTTCTGCACGAATACCTGGATAGGGACGACAATATACTGGATTACCTCCAGCTGTTGACCCTGTATGAGGCGGTCAAGGCGTTCCACAGTCAGAATTACACGGTGCCTCAAGTGATACTGGATAAGGCTAAAGGGATGTATCCGGTGAACAGGATGAATGAGCTGGTAGAGGGACATTTGGCGCAAGGGCTGGGCGGCAGGGAATATGTGGTCAGGAATGTGGCGCTGCCATCGGGAATCGTTGTTGGTAAGTGACTTGAACGATAGCCAGATTTTGTGATAGTAATAGGTTTGCGTTTGACCCCATCTCACCTGTTGTAAAGTGACGATGCAGTGTAGACCAAACGAGTGAACAGGTTACTTCTAGGTAAGCGCGCACCAGCCTAAGATGGTGTACGCTTACGCTTGACGCAGTGATTTTGTCGGACCGATAATAACGCTGCGTTTTTGTCGACGGTTTATAATAACTTTGCGTTTTTTGGGTGACCGATGACAAAAACGCTGAGTTCTTGTTGACCCGATGATAATAACGCTACTTTTTTATTGGACCGATAAAATCGGTGTCTTTATCGACCGCTGAAAACGCTGCAATATTATTGGACCGATAATAACGCTGCGTTTTTGTTGGACCGATAAGGACGCTTCGTTCTTGTTGTTTTTATTGACCGATGATAATAACGCTGAAAATTAATCGACCAATGATAACGCTGCGACACTATCGACCGATGATAACGCTATAGCGATAAGGTGTTTCCTTGCATTCCAGATCTTCTGACGTGCATCAAGGGCGGGTATCCGGTAGCGCTCTCAGTGCCCAGTAGCGAGACGAAAATTCCTTTAGAGCACCTCAACCTACCTCAAGGCAGTATCGTGTAAGTCATTTCAAATTTGACCCTTACGTGTATCGGTTTAAGTACTGAAGTACTCTATAATAGCTTTAATGATTTCATTGAAAGGTTTTCTCAAGCAAGTATGTGTTTTGAGTATACTGTAACACTGATACCGACGTCGACGCCTAAACTTTAAGTGAAGTAAGACTTATCTGTAGATAAGTCCTGGGATATCACCTAGTATTAAGTTTAACCAATACTTATAGCAACGAAACCACGAACTGATACCAACTAAACTGCCACCTCAACCACTAACCAGCTCGTCAATTCTCGTTTCAGAATATGCCTGGTGAATTTCACGGCGGGCTGCTTCTCCATGAACAGCAACCGCTTACGCGGCACCTTCCGCCTCGTGCTGGACATCCTGGAGCAGCGGGGGCATGTGACAGTGGCTGTCAACGTCAGCGCCTGGGCCGCCGCGCCGCCGCACGAGCGCACGCCCTACCTCATGCGCGAGATCGGATACAAGTGCGGCGAGATGGGCATGAAGCTCGCCGGGACCTGACGCGGCGAGGTCTCTTCCAAGCTTAGACAGAGAACACTGCAGGCTGCCGGCATCGGAAGTCTCGCTCCCACACGATAGAGAATATCGGAAATACTAGTCAAGAAAAGGATGGAGCTGCACAATTTGAATCCTAGAGCTCGCGGTTTTGCAAGAGGCGGCTGCTAAAATGCCAAAAATTAGAAAAATGTCTCCTGATTCACACAGCACAGATCAGAGAGAGCGGTCTGCTGTTTCATGTGGCCACGCTCTGTGCCGGAGTCTGTAGCTTCCTCCGTCTAAGCTTCGAAGTGATGTGTTGTGAACTTTTGTACTGACATGAACTGAAATTGTGTGTGCAATTAGAGACAGTGTAGATGTGGTTTTAGATTATAGGTAGTTCTGATGAAATTGTGATGTGAGATTGTTGAGCAATACAATTATTTTTATATGTTTTTTTGTTCATTTTCACTTATAAATCCAAAAAAATAAGGTTTATTATAGAACCTTCTTGCTTTATTTATAAGGCCTACTTTCGAAAACCACTGTCGCAGTAGGATGGCTTGAAAGCAGTACAACCTATTGTGTGCGTATTTTATTATGGCGAGAACGTAACCGCAGTAACCATAGATAATATAAAGAACTATTACGCAGTACGAACTATTACGTTTCTATTTATGATTGGAGACAAATCTCTCCACGATTATTGCGTTAATTTGCTTTACGTGTCTTTGGTTTATTGACGTCGTATTTTATTTGTTATCATATTATAAACTCGTTCAAATAAGTAGGTATACTAGTACGGCGTCCGTTTCTAAAATAAATGCTGCGTTTTTTTTAATTATGTACCTACCTAGGTAGGTAATAAGTCCCAAGAATTCCAATACATTTCCTCTATGCATACGTGCGTCACTTGCTGTCAGTCAGAAAACCAGTTGTTTGCGAGTTGTTTACAAACAAATCGATTACAAATCATTAATTATCGCCAAATATGATATCGTTTAATGGTAAATGTGCTACGTAATTATTACTACACGATTTGCAGCAACATGCAATAATAACCAGTGCCATTCGGCTGAGAGCGCTAACTTGTTAGCTCAAACATGGATGCTGATACCTACTTGTGTTTGTTATTGATTTTCGCCGTTCTGTGCGCTTGTGACGGCAAATATGGGTTTGTTTTGTGGACGGGAAAGAAGTTAAAAGCCGAAGTGACGGACTACTTCGCGGATATACCCGACGTGCACGTAGCGAGGGCGACTTACACTAACGAGATCAATACCACTGGGTATGCTCTTTCCATGTTATTTCCTAGTCAGTTGAACATTAAAAAAGTAAAGCGGCACGATCACATTAATAGCTCCAGAACCGTAATTGGGAAGAAAAACGGGGCCTACAAAGCAAAAGCCTTGCCTGTTTCGGGTATTGAACATTTATAGGTAGGTACCTACCTACCATGCTTTGAGGAATAGGCGATTATGTAGGTAGGTACCTACACTGACGTATCGCTCGATGTCTGACGTCACACCTCTCGGTACAGAGTACAATATTGCTTGCGTCACACAGTAGTGCCAACATTGCTAGAGTTGACATGCCTTAGAACTACCCTCAGATTATTGGAACTACCCCATTCTATAAACAAAACACCATCCTGCTGCAGATGGGCATTCTTGGAGGTGCACACGTCAGCTAACAGCACGGATCACCACCAGGCGTACTCAGCAGGGTTCCTCGAGGGGTTCCTCACCAGGGACCTTATATGGTGGCACTGGCAGAACATGCTCAAAGGGTAACCAGGCACTACCTACATGTAGCGCATCACTGTGTAGGGTCCTAGGGCAGTGCAGCGAGGGAGTTCACATAGGCTTTACGCGCTAGCTTATTGAGTAATCTGTGGCATTTCTAGGGTGTTCGCGCACTAGTAGTCCAAGTTTAAGATTTTTGGCCGCCTAAACCAGATGTTCTGTGAAAATTTAAGTTGTATCGCGCACTTGTCGCTTAGTGCGTTATACGCGTTGTAGCGGTAACGTTCTTCCGTCCAATGGTCTTAGAATTAGACTACTACGAACGAACTGACGACTGCGCGACCGTTATTCTTCGCTTGCGTGGCGCGACAGTGCAGTCACATGTCACCCAATGACTGCCGCAGGACCTACCTATAGTTATGCGCTACTCTGTAGCTCAGTTTTTTAAATTTAGCAGATTTACAGAGCAAAATTTTGTAACATAGGAGATTTATCAACAAAGGTCGAAAGGGGGAAAGGGGAAGCCTTAAATTAAGCTAATCAATACACTCAACTCAATTTGAAAATGGCGTCTATCTGCATATTTTCTTAAACTACCTACCTACTGAACAGATTGCAATGTGATGAATGAAATAGATAGACAGACTGACACTTTATTCAACCATTGTTCTAGATTTTGTGTTTAGTACCTTTTTAAGCCACAACATCAAAATTAAAAAAAAATCTTTAATAAATTGTAACTAGGTATTTAAATAGTTGCTATTTACGTATAATGTTTAATCAGATATTGTTTCAACAAGTTGGATGTCTGCGGCCTGATAGAAGACTTCGTAGACAAAAACGAAGCATACATTGCACACATGGTGCAAAAATACCCTAGGAGTACTTACTGGTACCAGGTAACTAAGCCACCTTTGACCACATCGCCACTTAGATAAGATAGCGATCAAATGCTAGCCTATATCCGAAGTATACAATAAGGAAAAATAATATGTGAGAGAGATTGTTAGAGTGGAGTTCGTGATTTTTTTTCATGTTACCATTGCTTCTATTATTTAGATAAAGCTGTACTACACCCAAATAGAAGGCTTAGCGGACGGATACAACAAGGCTACAGAAAACTCGCTGGAATGGCTCACTTTCCGAGATATTCTGTAAGTATTGTCCTGAATCCCAGTCTTCATATAGCAGAATATAGGTCAGCTAGAGTATAATAGTGAGTGAAATAAGGCCGTTGACGAAGATAGTTTTTCCCAGCTGGATCAACATGCTGGGAGACCTGGACGAGCTGGCGTTCTCCCTGACGCTACCTCCGGAGACGCCCGACGAGCCTCTCTTCACGGACCACTGCACAGGGCTGGTGAAGCTCCTGCCTGATCTGAAGGAATTGTACACGTCACACACTACTTGGAATAGGTACGTGGAGACGGCCAGCTGGCCTCCCGCTGGCGGCTGGAGGCGCTGCATGAGCCTCCTACCAGTCCTACCCAAATCTACTGACGCCAAAGATTATATTTAAACAGCTATGTAACGCCGAACTTGACTCTCCCCTCATTACCACATAGACCTACTCAGTTATGCGCTACCGGGTAGTGCATACCTGAGTAGGTAAACTACTGATACGCTAGGTAGGTACTACAGAGGTAGCTTACCCCTGGGTAGCGTACAGGGAAAGTGACCGTAGTTGTCCGTCCCCAGCTACCAGTCCATGCTGCGCATCCAGAAGATGTACGTGATGAATTTACGGATCAATCCCAAGAGCAAGGAGCTCATTCCCGGCCGCAAGATGGCGATGTCTTCGTACCCTGCCTTTGTTCAGGTATAAGCGAAAAGACCGCACTGGTAGCACCAAGTACCTGTCGTCCCCAGAATACCTGTTGGTGATAAAAAACGTGTGCCAGCTGAAGTCACAACTGTCAAACTGAATATCACATTTTGTCTACATCAGCGGTGGTGTCGCTAGCGTCAGCCAGTCATGCAGGGTCAACGTCGGCGTCGGCGGTGTCAGGGTTGGCGTCGGCGTCGTAAGGTTGGTGACAGCGTCGTCAAGGTTACCGTCGGTGTCGGCGTCGTCAGGGTTGGAGTCGTCGTGAAGGTGTGAAGTCGGTGGCGTCACTTCAATTTTATTTATTTGTATAGAAACGTACATTTTACTTAATTCTTGTTTTTTTTCCTCTACCTAGGGAGTTAGGAGCGTTCCTGTTTCTTTGTATTATATTTCATACAATTAACTTCATTAGGGTACCTATTCGTTTAAACTAGAGTGTACACGGCATGCCTCTAAATAAATAGATACCTACCCGTAGCTCTATACTCATATCAAGGTGCATGCAGGGCCTGCATACACCTTGATATGAGTTTATTTAGAGTTTATTTAGAGGCATGCCGTGTACACTCTAGTTTAAACGAATAGGTACCCTAATGAAGTTAATTGATACCTATATCTACTTTTCTTTGCTAAGAGTCTCAGCAGTCCACAGACGACTTCTACATCATATCGTCGGGGCTGGTGGCGGCGGAGACCACCATCGGGAACAGCAATCGCACGCTCTTCAAGCTCATCAAGCCGCACGGACAGGTCTGGAAAAAGAGTAGAATACGTGAAAATTCTTAAAGAAATTTTATTTTGGTGCTTTGTATCGTGCATACTTTGGTCTCCTTTGCTCCACTTTCGTGGTGTTAGATTATTTGTATGGCTCCTTTTCTCTCTACGCCATCGTTTTTCACTCTCGTAAGTATAACAAAGCGTGCCTAAACGTGACACGTGTCCTTAAAGTGTTACCCTCAATTTATTGATTATAATTACCTATCGAATCGCCGCACCTATGAAGTCTCCCTACAAAAGTTAATTGCGCCAATTTGACAGATTTCCTATTCATATACAAAATAGTTAATATTCTAGTTAAAAAAAATCATTGTTGTGAAAGACTCCAGCTTACTGGATGCTGCATGGCTTGTGTAGATCCTGGAGTACGCGCGCGCCATGCTGGCCAACCGTCTGGCGCGCGATGGCGCGGAGTGGACCGCCATCTTCCGCCGCCACAACAGCGGCACATACAACAACCAGTGGTCAGTGCCAGGCCCCTTGTGGCCCCTTACGGATGTCTATGGGAGGTGACCACCACTTAACATCAGGCAGTCGAAGGTTGAGCTCGATGGCCTAGCTAGATGATATCTATTCACTTTTCAGTTTAACATATCCGGTTTGTATTTAACCTAACCTCTGTTTAGCTGTCTCATCTTTTGTGGTAAGAACTTTAGTGTTTTGTAGTGCTTGAAAAATTAAAAACAAGGCAAGCTAAATAAAAACGTTTAAAGATTAATAAACTCGATTAAGGGAAGGATCTTCAGGATCGCCCTATTGGCGGCTCCATTTTAACGGATGAAGTGTACATACATTTTTTTGAAAAGAAAAAAATATGTGTAATTGATCCTGAAACATTTTAAATACCTAAGCTAAACCTTCAAACCACGACAACTTCTACTTCGCCCGGTCATAAAAAATTATAGGGACATTCTGATCGCTTTACTTGAGGTAGACTAAACCTTATGTCAAAAAATAGGTCCTTTTAGTTAGTATTCCCAACTATAAGGTTGTCACCAATTGTTTAGGTTAGCGATGATGAAAGGTGACGCGTGAATCAAGTTACCAGGAGGCTTTGCGATTATATTATTGACAATGACAAGCCCAGTGTTTCATCTTACGGCCCTCGTTCCAATGAAACTAAATCACTGAATTTTATAACTCCATACACAATTTATAAATAATTTGTATGAAAAAGGAAAGTCGAAAATTTGTGTTACAAATTCAGTGACTCCTTCAATTAGAAAGAACGAAACACTCTGGCCCAAGCAAAAAATATGTGAGTTGCAGGTACATAGTGGATTACAACAAATTCGAGGCCCGCAGCGGAGGCCGCGGGGGCTCCGTGGCGCCCGGCCTGCTGTGGGTGCTGGAGCAGCTGCCCGGCTACACGGAGGCCGCAGACTTGTACGTACAGTATTACCCAACTGATATGGCTTACCGATGTACCTGCGCAGAAGATGAATTTTCAAAGCGCGGGAAATGCTATTGACCGCTATTTAATTGGTCGGCAGCCGCCGCCATCTTAGCGAGCTTAGAGTGAGATGGAACTAACAGCTGCAGTGTATTATGAACCTTATAATAGTGATCTTAGGTTGATTGTAAATTTTAAGCATTATTTCGTTAATCTTCGGACCATACTTTCTTTTCTGCACGAACGAAGATTCACGACGCGCCTTATAAGTTGGGTACTAGTATACTGCCTTGTTCTTGTTTGCTTTCTGTTAGGTGGTATGTTAGTGTGGTGTGGATAGATAGAAGTTTTTCCTTTTTCATGTTGATTGAACTCGATATTATTATACTTTTAAATAGATAGAAGCTTAACAAATTATAGTCTATTACTGTGTACTTCCTTATTGAAGACGCCGACGCTGAAGAAGTTGACGCTTTTGACGCCGATGTTGACGACATCGACGCTGAAGATGCTGACGCTGAAGACGCCAATGCTAACGACACCGATACTGAAGACGCTGAACTGAAGATTACGACACCGACGCTGAAGCTTTAGACACCCGACACTGAAGACAACGACGCTGAAGACGCCGACACTGATGACGCCGACGCAGATAACACCGACACTGACGACGCTGACACCGGACGCTGATGACGCTGACGATACCGACGCCGGACGCTGACATCTGTCAGATGAATAACTTTATACTGAAATAATATTTCATAGGATAGTGTTACGGACGAAAGCCTCGAGAGCGGGACGGCACCAAAACAAACAGTCTGTCTCGCTCCCACATGTGTGAAGAGCACCGGGATATCGCGTTCTCAGTCACTCTTAATGATGTATAATTGTAGATTATCTCTTTGACTTAGTGGCAGTTGCCATAGCTAAAAGTTGTTTAAATATAGGAAGGTTTGGAAGATCTGGGTTCGGGTTCGATACAGCGCCGAGATCTTCCAGCCTCCAGAAAGAAAACATTGTAACTACTAAGAAGAAAGAAATACAGTCCACTACGAAAATTCATCGGTGTTTTTGTTTACAAACACATACCGACGATAGGAATCCCCCACAATTTGGTGGTCCTGTCGTCGCCGGATAAGTGAACAGCACGTCGATCGTCGGGGGGATAAGCGCCGCGCTTATTATCTGGCGCCAGTGAAACGCACCACCCTTACATTACGGTGCGTTTCAAGAAGAGATCCAGTGAAGCGCGCCAGTGGGCGTGAAGATCACCCAACGGTGCGACCACGACGAGTTTCGGCGCGAGGAAGAAAGAAGATCACCCAACGGTGCGACCACGACGGGTTCAACGCGAGGAAAAAAGAAGGTCACCCAACGGTGCAACTACGACGTGTCTTCGGGCCTGGCAGGTGCTTAAGGGCGAGACAAGACTCGCCCTACGCGGTTTGCCGCGGCTGTTGCACACCGTCCACCTTGCGGTGTTAAACGGCCGGGTGCAACGGTTAACGCCGTTCCACGGCGGTGTGGTGTTTTGTGTGGCACCACCAGTCTGTCAAGAGCGGACTGAAGTTGCACATCCTCGCCGGTAAGGGTTCACGTGGTGCGGGGGCCGGACTGTAGGCACTGCCAATGGTATCGGAAAGTCCAGCCGGTACCGAGCGCCCCGTAGTACGTGTTCCCCTCTGCTGGGTGGAGCCCCCCTTACCCCTCCTCACGATCCATCCCTGAAGGAGCATATCCCAGCCTCTCGTGTGGGCTGGTCCCTCCTGACGGACTGATAGGGCCGATAGGGAGGTAGGGCCGGTAGGGGCATCAAGTGCCGAAGATGGTCGTCACCAGGAGCCAAGCTGCCGCCGAGGAGAGGAGCCAGAATCTTCGCGTTTACGAAGATTTCCCAGCGTCCCCATCCGGGGATGCCTCCGTGTCTGCACTCACGTACCAGCGAACCGCACCCGCACCCGCACCCGCACCCGCGCCCGCGACCGCGACCGAACGAACCGCAACCGCGACCGCACCACCCACGGGCAGGAATGCGCCGCCGCGTCCCACGACGTCTCGCGCCGCGCCAGTACATGAAGCAACCAGAGCGCCGACAGTGCGCTCGCAACGATCAACCGCTAGCGGTTTAGCGCGTATCAGACAAGCTGAATTTGAAGCAGAGGAACGGCTCGCCGAGATCCAAAGGAAAGAGCTAGAAATTCAGACAATGCTCGTCAAGAAGAGACTGGCAATGGAAGTCGCCACGATACGTGAAGAGACAGATCGTGAGAGCGTCATCGGACTGGAAGATACTGTGGAAGCAGAGCATAGAGTCAGTGATTGGCTTCAGCAGCACGCAGCACGGGGGGAGACCGAAGAATCCGAACGCGTGGAACATTTGGAAACTGGTCGAGAGATGAGACGTCATTCGCCGAGAAGACAGAACATACCCGAACGACATATTATGATACCGGGTACACCGAACCGTGTCACGTTTGAACAACAAGCGACACGACGCCCCAGATCGCCGACGCCGACCCGGTCGCGGGACCGAGCAGTGGACCGACTAGCAGATACCATAGAGCGCATGGCTCGGAACAGAGCGCCGCCCAGACAGACCCAGGACTTGCCTCTCTTCAGTGGCGCCGTGGGAGAATGGCTGCCGTTCAAGGCAGCCTGGCGGGAAAGCGCTAATCTGCACGGGTTCTCGGCCAGCGAGAACCTGGCTAGACTTAGGGCATGCCTTCGAGGAGAGGCACGCCAGTCTGTGTCGGCGCTGCTGTACGCGGCAACGGAGCCGTCGACTATAATCAGGACGTTGGAACAGTGCTACGGACGCCCAGAGATGATCGTTGAAAACGCGCTAGAAGACATAAAGAAGCTACCGCGCCTGGGGGCATCGGCCGTGGAGTTGAACTCGTTTGCGATTAAAGTCCAGAATATAGTGACGGTGATTATGTGCCTCGATGAACGAGAGTATCTGCGGAATCCCATGTTCGCACGGCAAGTCGCAGAGAAGTTCGGCCCGCACCTTAAATCGAAGTGGTGCGATTATGTGGAAGATTTCGGAAGCCGTAATGAACCCGAGATATGCACATTATCCCGGTTCCTGATGAAGGAAGCAGATCGAGCTATGCGGCATGTGTATACGGCCAGCTCATCAGGAACGACGCGAGGTGCGACGAACGCCCGAACCGAACAGCAGCCACGGGCGAACGAACGGAACCGAGGGGCCGTGTATGCTACAACGGAGGACTCAACGAAGAAGAACGTATGCCTCTGTTGCGGAGCCGAACACGGAACCACTCAGTGTGGCAAACTCAAGGCCATGACGGTGGATAAGAGATGGGAATGGGCTAAGGAGATGCGAATATGTTTCCGGTGTTTGAACAGCAAGCATAGACGTTTCCACTGCAAAAGCAAGCAGTGCGGAGTAGGAGAATGTCGTCAGTCACATCATGCCCTTCTACATGCGGCTAAGGAAAGAGAAGTAGCCACGAAGCCGACCGAGAAGGAAGAGTCGGTGGTCACGGCAGCAGCACACGTCTCTGCCGGACCAAACGAAGTGCTTTTGAAAGTATGTCCGATCACAGTTAAAGGCCGAAGCGGGAAGAGCGTACACACATACGCGTTGTTGGACGAAGGATCCACAATAACATTGGTCGATGAAGAGATCGCCGGGATAGTCGGAGCGCAAGGCCCGACTCGAGCGTTACACATCCACGGAGTCACATCGAGCCAAAGAGAACCCGACAGCCGAGTAGTGGAGTTAGAGATCAAGGGCCACAACCAAGAGAACTATCAGCCGATACGAGCGCGCACAGTGAAGAATTTGACGTTGGGAAGCCAGACAGTCAGAACCGAGCTTCTTCAACATGCGCACTTGCGAGAGTTCGATCACGAAGCCGTGTGCTATACGCATGCGAAGCCGCGTATACTCATCGGAGCCGACAATTGGCACCTCATCGTTACACGAAAGCTGTTGTCAGGAAGGAAGAATCAACCGGCAGCATCACTCACCCGCTTGGGATGGATTATCCACGGAACCGCACCTCGGAGCGTCATCCAGCGGGGGGAGACAGTGTTACACGTGCACACGCTTCAGTGCAAGTCAGACGAACATGAGGACGACTTAGATAAGCTCGTCAAAGCACACTTCGATATAGACGCGTTGGGCGTCTCCCTGCAACGAAAACCGCGAGCGGAGGACGAGCGCGCTATGAAGATTTTGGAGAACACAGTGAAGCGTGTAAACGGTCGCTTTGAGGTGGGATTGCCATGGGCCAATGACGACTTCACGATGCCGCCGAGTTATGATATGGCTGTCCGACGATTACGAGGAATCGAACGAAAAATGGACAGATCTCCAGAATTTCAAGCAGCATACACGGAACAGGTGACGAAACTGCTCGAGAAGGGATACGCAGAGCCGTGCGACGAGGACCATGACAGCGATCCACGTCTATGGTACCTACCACACTTTGCGGTGACAAATCCCAACAAGCCAAACAAAACCAGGATGGTGTTCGACGCCGCGGCACGCACGAACGGAACGTGTTTGAACGATGTGCTGCTTGACGGGCCAGACCTGTTACAAACCTTGTACGGCGTCTTGTTTCGGTTCAGAATTAAACCGATCGCAGTCACCGCCGATGTGAGAGAGATGTTCCTCCAAGTTAAAATCCGACCGGAAGATCGCGTAGCTCAGCACTTCCTGTGGCGGGGGAAGGACCGTGTAGGACCCCCGAGGAAGTACGTAATGACATCGATGATTTTCGGAGCACGAAGCTCGCCGTTCCTGGCGCACAGCGTTAGAGATCGCAACGCGACAGACCATAGGGAATCACACCCGCTGGCGTTCAGAGCCATCACCCAGAACCATTACATGGACGATTGGGTGGACAGCTTTGACGATGAAGACACAGCCAAGCACACGGTGGCCCAAGTGCAAGAAGTGCACAGTCACGCGGGATTCGAGCTAGCGAACTGGAGTTCGAATCGAACTCAATTGCTGGAGAAAATCCCCGACGAAAACCGAGCGCACGCACCCAAGGAGCTTGCCGCTAATGCCAATCTATACGGGAAGACATTGGGATTGCTGTGGATACCGGCCACAGATGAGCTCGCTTTCAACACGGCGATGCATCGCGTGCCAGAAGATGTCAAGAACGCGGCGCGCACGCCAACAAAACGAGAAGCTCTAGGGGCAGTGATGTCGCTATTTGATCCTTTAGGCGTGTTAAGTACTTACACGATTACCGCCAAGATCATGTTACAGAATCTCTGGAAAAAGAACATAGGTTGGGATGAACCTTTACCACCTGAAGAAGCGATGAGTTTCTGCGAATGGCAATCGGACCTGAAGTATATAGCCGACCTACGCTTGCCACGATGCTACGATATCAGCAGGATCGCGCAGAAGCAACTACATGTATTTTGCGATGCTAGCGCACAAGCCTTCGCCGCGGCGGCGTACTGGCGATTCGTGCGCGAGAATGGGGACGTCAACGTCGTGCTGGTTGCAGGAAAAGCCAAGGTCGCACCGCTTAGAGCACAGAGCATACCCAGGATGGAGCTACAAGCCAGCCTCATAGGCGCCAGACTTGCCGCCGAGATCATAAAGGGACACCAGACGAAAGCCGAAGTAGTCCTATGGAGTGACTCTAAGACCGTGTTGCATTGGATCAGGAACGATTCCGTGAGATACACTCCGTACGTGGCGCACAGGCTCAGCGAGATAGCGGAGCTCACCCAGCCTAACCAATGGCGATGGGTACCTACGGCGCACAACGTAGCCGATGATGCTACTCGGGCGGGCGTAACGAGGATCCGTAGTCACGACCGATGGTTCGTGGGCCCAGCTTTTCTGCACGAAACTCAAGATCGCTGGCCCACGGAAACGGTACACGAACCTGAAGATGACGAAATGTTGGTGGCGCACGCGAACGAGAACCCCCCATTGATCGACGTGAACAGGTTCTCATCATACGAGCGGCTTGTGCGAGCCGTCGCTTACGTCATCACGTTCGCCGAGAAGTGCCGACGGCGCGCCGGCGGACTAGAATTGAAACACATGCGAGAAGCTGAGCGCCTGCTCATCCGAGAATCGCAAAAGGAAAGTTTTCCCGGAGAAGTGGCGCGGCTGGCGCAGCAAAAGAGCGTAGATCGAACGAGCCGTCTGTACAAGCTCGACCCGCAATACAAGAAGGAGATTATTCGATTGAACGGCAGGATCAACGCCGCTACGGTACCCGAGGAGATGAAAGACCCACCAATCTTGGATGGAGCGCACCCACTAACGCGCCTGATCATCCGTCGGGAGCACGAGAAGAATAACCACGCCGGGAGAGAGCAAACAGTGAACAATTTACGACAGCAATACTGGATATTACGCTTGCGGACGACAGTCAGACGGATTCTGCACGAATGTGCATGGTGTAAAGCGAAGCGAGCCAGGCCCGCAATACCAGTGAAAGGAAATCTGCCTCCGATGCGACTGAAAACGCACACAAGACCGTTCGCCCATTGCGGAGTCGACTGCTTCGGCCCCATGTGGGTGACGATTGGCCGCCGACGCGAGAAACGTTGGGGAATGCTGTTTACATGCCTGGTGACACGAGCGATTCACATCGAGCTGATCGCTGGCCTGGGGACTGACTCTGCAATCATGGCTCTCCGGAGAATGGCTGCGCGACGCGGGAATCCCGGTATCTACTTGTCCGATAACGGCACTAATTTCCACGGATCTGACGTGGAACTGAATAAGGCGTACGTGGAATGGCTCCCCGCTTTAAAGGATTACGCACTCACGAGACGGGTCGAGTGGAGACATATCGACCCAGGGGCACCAAACCAAGGGGGAGCCTGGGAAAGGATGATCAAGTCCGTGAAGAACGCGCTCGCCGTGACCCTAAACGGGCGAGCGCCGAAAGAAGAGGTACTGGCAACTTTAATGACTGAAGCTGAACACACAGTGAACTCGCGCCCTCTGTCCCACGTCCCGGTGGAAGACCCGGGCAGCCCGGAGGCGCTAACTCCGAACCACTTCTTGTTGGGCACGGCGATTGGCCTACCGTATGTGGGAGGATGCGATGCAGCTGATAGACGAACATGGCGCGCGGCACAAGCATTAGCCAACATGTTCTGGGCACGTTGGATAAAGGAGTACTTGCCCACCCTAGCGCCGCGCGGGGACATCAGACGAGAACAGAGAAACATAAAACCAGGCGACGTCGTGGTGATAGCGGACGGTCTACTGCCAAGAAACGTATGGCCCCGGGGCCAAGTCGAACGCGTGTACCCCGGGTCAGACGGCGTGGTGCGGAGTGCGGAAGTGCGGACGAGGGGAGGCACCTTCAGACGACCAGTCAGGAGGCTCATCGTCCTCCCGATTGAGTAGGAGGCTGCGAAGGTCTGCGCCGGGGGGAGGATGTTACGGACGAAAGCCTCGAGAGCGGGACGGCACCAAAACAAACAGTCTGTCTCGCTCCCACATGTGTGAAGAGCACCGGGATATCGCGTTCTCAGTCACTCTTAATGATGTATAATTGTAGATTATCTCTTTGACTTAGTGGCAGTTGCCATAGCTAAAAGTTGTTTAAATATAGGAAGGTTTGGAAGATCTGGGTTCGGGTTCGATACAGCGCCGAGATCTTCCAGCCTCCAGAAAGAAAACATTGTAACTACTAAGAAGAAATAAATACAGTCCACTACGAAAATTCATCGGTGTTTTTGTTTACAAACACATACCGACGATAGGAATCCCCCACAGATAGTATAGGGTTAATTATTTGATATAGGTACCTACTTACTTTACTAATATTTAGCGAATGCCCGTACCCCAGGACTGAGCAGCTGGTGCGGACGTCGTATTTCCCGTCGTACAACATGGCGTACTTCCCGCGCGTGTTCCGTCTCTCGGGCGGACACACGCGCGTGCGTGCGTTCGGCGACTGGTTCGCCTACCGCGGCCATCCGCGCGCCACCATGCTGCGTAACAAGCAAGTATGTCCTGCCCATAAATAGTAGGGAAATATAGATATCGTTCACCTTGCAGCTATGTGATAGGAGACCATGACGTCATAATGAAGACCATGTTAGAAGACTGTCACTGTTTGTTTTACAGAGTAGGGGTAATTTGTTTAGCTACCTTTATGTAGGTACCTGACTTTGAAAACCCGGCGCGAACTAAGGGGTGCAAATAGTATAGCTCTGACCTTTTCCGGCACGAGTAATATTTCAATTTTCTTTCTGTGAGAAAGAGACTACCGAAACAGACTGCCTGTGTTCCGAGACTTCCGGGTTTAGTGGTAGACGTTATACGGTATTACCACAAAAAAATTAACCTAGAGTTGAACATGTGTCTAAATATTTTCTCCGCAAATCCACGTTTGACCATCGCTTTTTCAATAACAAATTCACAAGTAAAATAATCAAAAATGCCAAGATCGAGTAAGAAAACGCGAGTGATAGACGTCGCTTTAGTGGTACGAAATTTAAGAGCCATCTGTTCAACTCTGGTCTAAACTTTTGTGGTGAGACGGTGAAGGTTGCGGTCCGGTCGTGTGGTTGCAGGCCGAGATACACAACCTGCGCGACATGTACAACGTGATGCGCTACAACGACTACAAGTACGACCCGCTGTCGCGATGCGAGGCCTGCGCGCCGCCCTACAGCGCTTGCAACGCCATCGCGGCCCGGAACGACCTCAACCCGCCCAACGGTGAGCGACACCCGCCCAACGGTGAGCGACACCCGCCCAACGGTGAGCGACACCCGCCCAACGGTGAGCGACACCCACCCAACGGTGAGCGACACCCGCCCAACGGTGAGCGACACCCACCCAACGGTGAGCGACACCCGCCCAACGGTGAGCGACACCCGCCCAACGGTGGGCGACACCCGCCCAACGGTGAGCGTCACCCGCCCAACGGTGAGCGACACCCGCCCAACGGTGAGCGACACCCACCCAACGGTGAGCGACACCCGCCCAACGGTGAGCGACACCCGCCCAACGGTGGGCGACACCCGCCCAACGGTGAGCGACACCCGCCCAACGGTGGGCGACACCCGCCCAACGGTGAGCGTAACCCGCCCAACGGTGAGCGACACCCGCCCGCGCCCAAACTCATCACAAGCAAATATTTTGTTAAGACGAAAGTCTGTGTACTTAATAGGTAGGTATAACTCAAACTTGAGAAACGTAGTGCTTGAATAGATAGATCCAATTTTTTTTTCGAACCTTCAAACGTTGTCGTATTGGAGATATATCGTGGTAAAAGTACCCGTTTATCAGATCTAAGGCCTTGCTAGCCTTCTCCTGATGGTGCTGTTTTTTCCCCTATTACATTTAACTTCATCTTTTAAATGGTCGTTATCTAAAAAATGTGCCCAATAGCACTTTTTTATTTCCTCTATTAAGGGGAAGACACTTTTATGTCGTGTTCTTTAGGTAAGTATAGCACTTGAACTATATTACATTGTTTTAACACCAATACTTTAACACTACACTATGATGATGATGATGATGTGATCCAGGCACGTTCCCGTTCCGACGGCTCGGGCACAGCAGCCACGGCGGCACGGACGCCAAGGTGACCAGCTCGCGGCTCCGGCGCGCCTACCTCTTCGTCGCCGTCTCCAGCCCTACGCACAACCTGTCCCGCGGAGTGCCGCCCTTCGCGTCAGTGGCGTCACTAATACTAATAAGCTAAACACATTATACAGTGAATACTGGTGGTAGCACCAGTGCCTGCTTGGCTAGCTTCTACCCTCAAGTAGAAACTTGCAACCCCCAACCCCGTCAAACCGCTATCGGGGTGTTCTGGCTGCGGTCCTTGAGAGCCAACCCCGTTCTAGACTGAGCATATTCACAACCTTCGACCACCAGGTGAGATAAAATGGTATGGTAATAATGATAGCCTATAAAACATAATAAAAAAAACTGAAACAAAGAAGTGACATTCAACACTGCTAGAGATCTAGACATAATTGTTATATCAGTACCGTCTTGTCCTATTGTGTGCAGGTGGAGTAATTTCGACCTGGGCGCGAGTATATCGCACGTGGGTCACCCTGACGTCTGGATGTTCTCACCGATCATTCACCGCTGGGAGTGGGAGTAGTGGTGGTGATGATGATGATGATGGTGGTGCTGGTGACTGGTGGTGATGATGAATCGGTAGCGTAGCAACATCTGCGTGTTGAGGTGGTAGGTACTACTAAACCTACATATTTATTACAAGTTGATGTTTGATGTTTTCAACCATGGTGGAACATTTGCCTTGACATGTGGGGCAGTGGCATTGGCTCGTTGGGCGGCCGACATTGATATTATGTAGCTTAGCCTAAGAAATTTTTTAAGCATTAACTTAAATTGTTCACAACACGACATGTCTATTCACTTACTGACCTTCCGTCTTACCACAGAAGTTTAGACCAGAGTTAAACAGATGTTTCTAAAATTTCGTTCGACAAAATCGACGTCTATCACTCGCGTTTTCTTACTCAATCCTGGCATTCCTAATTATTTTACCTGTGAATTTGTTATTCGTGTTAGTAAAAGCGAAGGTTAGATGTTGATTTGTGGAGAAAATAATTTAAATCATCTGTTCAGCTCTTGTTTAAATGTTTTTGGTAAGACCGCATCGGTAATGTTTGATAAGATTTAGTTACGCTTTCGGTAACATAGTCCCTATATTATTATTTACATTTTAGTCTCGCTGTTTAAGATTCTGCCAGAATAGAATATAAAATAATACTATTTGTATGGATAATCATAGCATTTTATTTAGGTAAATCGATAAATATGTAATAGTTTTACATATTTGTATTGTTACCTATTATATTTTTGATAAATAAATCATATTTTACAAGTTATTTGTTGTTTTTCTGCTACACTGTCTAAATATTAACACCAATGCAACATTACATACAAGTATCTAATATTATATACAAGTTATAAGAATCAGCTAATAATGAAATCATATAAAATATAAACATACACACTGCTAAAAATCATTCATACTTATTGCATTTTGTTTAGGTGAAAACTGCAATCCTTCTATTATGAAAAGTTAAGGCCTATGTAACAATGTAAAGTGTCTTCAGTGACTCAGATGCTTTCCGCGTTCCAACGCAAATTTGTAGACGAAAATATTTTGTCTGACACAGATATTATAATAAAGTTCAAAGATTTTGTTAAGAAACTGGGATTGGTTCCTTACATGGAATCCCAGCATGTACCAGTATCGGCACGGAGAAGTATGAATAGCATGTCACAGAACTGACTCTTCAGACACTGATGTGTATAACTGTATAGGCAGGCCTTTAAATGGAATGACCAGATGAGTATTCTTACCAACCAACATTTACAAGGCATTAATAAATAATAAACATGCCATGTTTCATAAATATTACCTAGAATTTAAACGGGTCAAATTCACGCACAAACTAATATCGAAATCGTAATATTAGACCCATTTAAATTTTAGTTAAAATGTATTCAATTTGCAAAAGTTTCAATCATAGAAATAAACCACTTCAACTCCGTGTCTAATGGAAACCGGAGTAAACAACAACTTTATATTCCCAAGACAATGTACATTATGACAAATAGAGCTTATTCTAAGGAGTTTAGCATGAGAAGCTGCTTTAGCACTTTGGTCTGTGACGTCTCCCTGATCTCACCCGCTAGGAACATCTCGTCAACTACTGTGTACACCTGTGAAGGAAAAAATATGTTAACCAGACTGAAGCAAGGGCACATAATACCTATTTTATCATCCTAGCTAGATTTTAGGGCCTTGAAGAAGGGACACTCTCTATTAGAGCGAGATAACATGATCGGGGTTTTGTATGACATTTTTACTTGTTGTCTCTCTCACTTCCGTGGCTTTGAGTGCCTTTGGAGTACAGAGTGGGTGGTTTGGAGCCTGGGTTCAAAACTGTTCTACCAAGATTCAAAACCTTTACAAGAAAATGATAACACACACTATTGCAAATACCAACAGCGATTACAAGCAGCCTACTGTTACTATATAAACTATCCGTCTCTCTGTTTGAATGATTTCCACAGCTGAATAGATCTTGATCAAAAGTATAGAGATCATTTTGAATGTCGGCATAGAATAAGTACCTATTAATACCCTGGACAACAGCGAAGGATTAACAATACTTGTACTTTGATTTTTATGTAGTTTTTATTTTCCCATGCGGGTAAGAGCATTGAATAAATATAGACATACCTTATAAAAGTTGAAAACCAAGTCCAGTTCACACACATTATGGAAGTACTCATTCAGGACCTCAACAAAGTTGTGTATAGCTTCCAAGTAGCACAGATTATTGTCATTCACGTCCACACATATGCAGAAGTACAGCCCGGCGTACCGCCTGTATACTATCTTGAAATTCCGGAACTGGGAAATGAAAGAATGATGAAAATACCCACCCAGTTTTATTCAAAAAAATTAATATTTCAGGGTACGTACCTCAACGAAGTTGGTGTGTTTAGCGTCTCGAACGGTCACAACCGCGTGAACCTCCTCGATAAGCTTCTGTTTCTCATCATCGTCGAAATTCATGTACCATTTCGCTAGTCGAGTTTTGCCAGCACGGTTTTGAATCAAAATGAAGCGAATCTGGGGAATAATACATTAGCAGAGTTGTAGATATGGATGCACATTTTATTAAAGATCATTTTTTTTCCTATTTAAATACTTACCATTATGTTAGCGCAAGTTTTTGAAGAATTTTTTAAATAGTTGGCTGGTCGACGCCTCCTTGCCAGCCTTCCTTTCCTTCCTTTGCTTCTTTCACTGACGTCTGACACTTCACAATCAAATCAATTAGACAATAGACATTGACAATTCTAGGCAACAAAAATAATTGGCAGTGACAATCAACAAAATGTGACGTTTTTGAAGTTTGGTTGTCTATGGAGCTTTTTTTTTTTTTTTTGTTTTAGTTATGGCTTCGCACGGTTTGTGCATATAGCCAGTGTCAAGTATTTTATTATAAGTATTTCTTAATTTCACATTAAGAAAGTCACAGCAATGTTATAGCAATCGTGGTCAAGTAGTCAAGTCAATTATTTACATCGTCAAAGTCACGATTCAGTAAAGTAGTGGATGCTTTACTGAAACTTCCTGGGAGTTTTGGAAAAAATGCGAAATGACACGCTTTTTGAGATTATATCATTCGCCTACACTCGTGCACGTTAACGAAAACTTAATGGTTAACATTCCACCAATATTACACATTAACACTCGAAGAAACACAAGTTTGAGAAAATAATACAAAACCAACAACGTCTCACTATCGTATTCCCGCCAAAACTCTCTATGGAGCTTACCTGCACGAAAATACCTATTGGCTATGAATTGATGACTGCATGCAGTGTTGCCATGCCTATATAATTAAAGATCTACAATTTTTACGAGGTCTTATGTAAAACAAAAAACACCTTAAGTTTGGAACAGTAATATAACGTAAATAGTAACACATTAAAAATCAGTTATATAAATAAACTAGGTATATTCTAGATTAATAGAAACAGTTTTTAGTTTCCCTGAGAAATCACATTTATTGATTACATTTTATTTATAGTATTTTAAAATTTTTGTATATGGCATCTCCTCAAATATTGAGTTGTTTTCCAATTTTCCAGTGGATTTTTGACGTTGCGCCTACTTGCTCGTTTTTCTAACTATTTTTCATCAATGTAGTGCTTAAATCTTCAAAATGCCCATAATATAGGTAGTTTAGTAGTTAAATAAGCCCTAGACAATCTTAAATGACGCCCACGAAGACCACGACAACCGAAGTAGAAATGGTGATACGGAACAGAAAAACCGTAATGAAAGACGGAATCATGACAATGTCAGGCATCGGCGAGCCGTCCGTGTTCCACGCTCTGGTCGTGATATTCCTAGAGTTCTTCGCGTGGGGTCTGCTCACTATGCCCATCATCTCCGTGCTGAACGCGACCTTCCCGGACCACACGTTCCTCATGAACGGCCTCATCATGGGCATCAAGGGCATTCTGTCGTTCCTATCGGCGCCGCTGATCGGCGCGCTGTCCGACGTGTGGGGCCGCAAGTTCTTCCTGCTGGTGACGGTGTTCTTCACCTGCGCGCCGATCCCGCTCATGACCGTGAACACATGGTGGTTCTTCGCCATGATCAGCATCAGCGGAGTGTTCGCCGTCACGTTCTCCATAGTGTTCGCGTACGTGGCCGACGTGACGACGGAGGCGGAGCGCTCGCGCGCGTACGGGCTGGTGTCGGCGACGTTCGCGGCCAGCATGGTGATCTCGCCGGCGCTCGGCGCGTATCTCATGGCGCTGTACGGGGAGGCGCTGGTGGTGGCGGCCGCCACCGCGGTGGCCGTGCTCGACGTATTCTTCATCATGGTGGCGGTGCCCGAGAGCCTGCCCGAGAAGGTGCGCCCGAGCGGCTGGGGGCCGGCCATCAGCTGGGAGCAGGCCGACCCGTTCGCGGCGCTGCGCAAGGTGGGCGCCGACCGCACGGTGCTCATGCTGTGCGTCGCCGTCTTCCTCTCTTATCTCCCCGAGGCCGGACAGTACTCCTGCATATTCGTGTACCTCAAACTGGTGATGGGTTTCGGAGTGGTGCAAGTGGCGATATTTATCGCGATCGTGGGGGTGCTCAGCATCGGCGTGCAGGTAGCGCTCGGGTTCTTGATGCGCTCGCTCGGAGCCAAGCACACGATCATGGTGGGGCTGCTGTTCGAGATGCTGCAGCTGATGTGGTACGGGTTCGGCAGTGACGAGTGGATGATGTGGGCGGCGGGGGTGCTGGCCGCGTTCGGCTCGGTCACCTACCCGGCCATCAGTGCGTACGTGTCGGTGAACAGCCGCGCCGACAGGCAGGGCGTGGTGCAGGGCATGGTGACGGGAGTGCGCGGACTGTGTAACGGCCTCGGCCCGGCCATGTTCGGAGTGATCTTCTACCTGTTCCACGTGGATCTGAACGAGAACCACGCGACCTCGAACGAGGAGAAGCACGAGCGAGTGGTGCCGGGGCCGCCGTTCGTGCTGGGCGCCCTGCTGGTGATCTGCGCGCTGCTGGTGGCGGCGTTCCTGCCCGAGGACGGGACGGTGGGGCGCCGCTCGCCCGACCTGCATTTCGAGGTGGAGCGCGGGCGGCGCGTGGCGGGCCCGCTGTCTCCGCTCATGGCGCCCGAGTCGGCGGCGCTCTAGCTGCAGGGCCGGGCCGGCCGGGCGGCCAGCGTCTGACTCTCAGTGCTCCGGCGCTACGCCGAGCTCCGCGCGAGTTGCATTTACGAGGTACCAAAGTGAGTGACACAACGAGTGAGTGGCGAGTGTTCTTGATCCGTTGCACCGACCGTACGATCCCGCTTCTTGATCATCGTGTTTTTCTAAGCTTTATATCTATTTTTTATATTCTACTTCCGCGTCGCTGGGGGTGTGTACATAACTTGTCTAACATAAAATCATTGACCTGTTGATGTATAATAATGTGTTTCATGTTTTGAGCGGAGCGTCACAAAACGCTTGTTAGTACGGCTGGTGTAGTAATTACTAGGGGTTCAGTAATGTCTTTGGATGATGGGACGAATATGACTAGTGCAGCGGACAAACAGCCAAAAATCCAGAAACGTGATGATTACTTAATCTGCTTACTTGTGTTTCTGACATTGGCCAACTCAAACACATCTAATTATACATATTTTTCTTTAAAACTATGTATACCTATTAGGTTAAACTGACTTGAAAATACAACAACTTGAAATACAAAATTTTAATGCAAAGTTTTAATAATCTTGGTACAAAATAAGCACGCAAAGCCAAGCTATTACTCAATACATGGCTGGTGCTGTCACTCTTTAGACTCATTTATTGTTAGGTTTTACAATAGATAAAACATTCACTAACTAATATTCGAGCCTTCTTAGATTTCTATATTCCCGTCTACTAATACAGTGAAATATAATTCATATTATTAAGTATTTGACATATCAACTTCTGACGAAGTGTAAATTCAACTGCTCTCATTTTAAATAGGTGTCATTGCCACATCTGAATATTAATTGTGCCACTAGTAATTACGCACATCTGATGACTCATGCAATTCTCTTGTAGTGTAAAGAAGTCATTTTGTGATAAAATAAAGTGGTTGCTTGAAAATGATAAATTTTCCATTTAATCGTAACACTTGATAACGGTACAGATGGATGCCAAGCAACTGTATTTATAAAACAAACAAAAGTATTAGCGTTTAAGATAAAAAAACAAGTTTTAGGGATGTGTCCTGTCCACTGTAAATGCTAAATATTAGTAATATTTTATGCTAAGAGATGAGAGATATATATACTATGTTGTTATGAATGTAAAATATGGAAAATAGTTGCTGGAAGCACATTAGTGTAATATTTTGTAAATTGGAGATGTTTCAAATTATTTAAAAGTAAGCGTAGGCGTTTTCTGGCGCGTTTTGCTCCTCGTTGACAAGTAGACTTCCATCGCCGCAGTTGTAAGATTGTAAATTGTTCTAAACATAGCCGCAACATCATAAGATCAAGTGATACAAGCAAGAAATCTGGTTGGATATGTTGCATTCGCTGGGCTGCATAATGTTGTAAAGCCTACAAAGATCTCTATAGTTCAAATAAAACTAGGAATGTAAATAAGAAACAATAAAAAGTATTTGTCTGTAAATATGGCGTTTGTACTCCCACTAAGCACATAATAAAATATATAAGTACACAAGAAACATTTTCTATATATATATACACAAAATATCATTAATAGGATATAGAAAATATTTAGGCAGGTATTTCAAACATTAGCAAAAAAATACTAACACACAATACAATATAGGTAGTTACTGAATTCTATACATTTTCGTATGATGATGAAAATTTCAAACAGCAAGCAGCAAGGTCGTTTAAAAATAATGTAATAACATTTTTATTTTTCAGTATATTGTATTGGCATGTGAGTTCCAATAATTTTTACCGATTAAGTGAATATTGTACAATATAAAATAAGTAGGGTTAGTAAAAGAACGATTTAAAACTTTCTATAAAACATCCTTTCACGTCGAGGTATGTCAAAATTATATATTTTGATATAATTGTTTGTGCGCGAATTAGACCCGTTTTTAGCTAGTTAATATACATCCTTTCATGTCTTTGACCTCACCTCTTTTTCTGACACTTAAGGCTCTTAGCCGCGGGTGAAACGGCGGGGCGCGATTAGTTCCAAAATAAAAGTAGCTTTAGATACTCCTTATAACATTAGCTATCAGCCAGTGAAAGTCCCGTCAAAAACGGTCTAGCCGTTTAGCCGGAAAAACAGAAAATCAGAAACTTTTAAATTTTTTTTATTGGTTACGCCATCGGTATCGTATACTTTCATATACAATGTACCTGCAATTAGTGAAAAGCTGCTATTTTAACCATGGAAATAGACACTCCAATTTAATTATAGCAGTATGGAAGAAGTAATTACTATTTTACTTTATAATTAGATAACGTTATAGAACTTGCAATAGTTATTCAGCTGTTCTAAAATGCACGACGTGTACTGCCCATCCTCCAATCTCGAAGTCCTGTAATAGAGTCGTATAGTTTGACGCGAGGTGAAATATTAATCGGGGTCGAGGCCCCCAGCCCGGTGCTGGGGTGCCAGGCCCCGCAGGTGGGGTGCGCGTCACCTCAGTCTGGACCCGGGGCTTCAACAAAACGACAGCATAATTATAACTAGAAGAACATAGGTACCTATACCATATAAGACCATGCAGTCCATGCATAGCCTCAGAAACTCAGACCTATGGTTTACAGTATTATATATTGCAAATATTTGACGTGCGCGGGAATGCAATTCCTAACCTCAAGTTACGTAGTCGGTATCACCAACTTGCCCCATGGAGCCTGGACTTCGCAATTTCCCAAATTCTACGTCCCCTCCGTCTGCCTATTGTTATTGGGCAAACTGCCTTCAAACGGGCATTTTTGACGCAACTAGACTTAAATAGCATTTCAAACTTTTTCTTTAGGTACCTCGTCTTCTATCTATAGAGCATCAAGGATTATCTACACGGTGCCTATAAATAATGCGTGCTCTCACGCCAATCTAGTCCCTCATGAGACCGCTGTGCTCCATTTAATTATTCAGCTCGTAGCTATTATTTCTTCCGATTGATTGAACAAACAGTCCGCTTGCATTGGTCAAGGTCGCAATTCATGATTCACTAAGCTGTGATCACGCCTCAGATAAATTGTATTATTCAAATTCTGGGATATTGCCTCTACTTACTTTAATATTCCGGAACCAAACAGCGCTGTCATGTATTCTATGCCTAGCCTAAACCTTGAACCTGACAATGTATATACGTAATACTTAGGCATAGTTATGGACCCACTAGTTAGCATTGTAAACACCCAGAAATTGTTTGTTGCCTTACTTTTCCTCTATGTTGCCTTGGTCACAGAGTTATTGTATACTCGACGCGTCTCGACTTCAAATTCTGAACACCTTGATCTTCAAATCTTGATCTTAAGGTCATTTTAGTCATTGTTCACACCAAATGGGCCTGCCCTGCTCCAGCCACCCGAAGGTGAGCGAGGATAACGCAATTTACCGGTTTTTCATACATTTTCAATTTCACCTTCATAGTCAGTCAATCTACGTTTGTACTTGCAGTAGAATTTTTATCACCTAAGTTTAAGTGCAGCTCTGTCAGGTCTAGCGTAAACTTTTTATTGTAATTTGGACTGGGTAGACCTTGTTGTAGATCTTGGGATTTCGATCTATCAGTTTGACAGTTGTTCGAAAGATATTCTCGATAGGTAAGCAGTTCGCCTAATATATTTTACACCATCTTTAGCGACTTTGCTTTTCAAAAGGCTACAGATTGATGGCAACCGTTATTAGCATCCCTCAGGGTCGAGAATTACCCTCATTAACTACCTAGGAATTACTTAACTTTGTAACTTATACCGGCCTGCGCCAGCCTGTCTTGCCCTAGGGCATTTATGGAATATTTCATAGCCTGGAAAGCCTGCGGTTAGAAGATCCTCGAAGGCAATAAATCCTTAAGTGTCTCTAATCTAAGTTAGTCTTGCATAAAATTAAAATGAGTCTTTTGTCCTCGGCTTTTATCAAGTTGCAAATTGTCGTAAAATGAAATCCTTTCATTCGGAATTTTTTGTCAAATGATATTGAATCTACGTGACTTGTTTGTAATCACAGAAGAACTAATAGCACCTACCTACGAGGCGTCATTTTATTTGGCATCAAAGATTAGCAGGGATTATCACATTAAAGTTAGTTAAACTGCTTGATGGTCAAAATATGATGTCCCATGTTTTTCTCCAGGCGTCAGCTTAGCCCATACGCCATTACCACCCAGACAATAGACGCCGTAGCGTACGCCTGAAGCGATTTCTTCCACAATCCACAGGAGCGCAACTCCTTGCCCGCCTGTGTTTCCCGACCGCTACTACCTGGAAGACGTCAAGTTGCGAGTGAATAGATTACTTCTATGTAAGCTTGTACCATCATATAGGTCATCGTTGATGAGAACGTGAAGCAGGGACCAAACGCCAACCTATTTACTTACCAATAAAAATACCCACCAACTTATTCTACTTCAGTAGCTTTACTTGTCGCACTGCTGTACTTTGTTGGCAACTCTATAGCAGTGACTCACCTACTTTGTTAACAAAAAAACCCCATGACACAATTTCCTTGCTTTTTAGACCGCTGTTAACGCAATCAACCGTTAACTAGGCACTTGGTTAATGCGCTTCCTTCTTAATTATGGGCCTGTGAAAGAACCTAGGTTCTACGTGCCTGTAACGTTCTCCAAAATGTCGACGGTTGTAACGTTACCAATCTAGAGATAGATAGAGGCACTTGGCTGGTCGGCTTGACAAACTAGACTACCTCAGTCGACAAACAAACAATCAACTTAGTAATACAAATAAAAATAACTCACTATAGCACGTATACAAGGCACAAGGGATTTTATCCCCAATCATCTTCGTCAAAGTCTCACGGTTCAAGATTTCTGTTTGTATAGACTAACGGCAGAAATTAATAATCAATGCAATCCAAATTTTGCTATCTGGGATTGATATCACAATCTATTTTTAGGGTCAAACGTGCCAATAACCGATCCTCGGATTGGTGTACGAAGGCACGCAGATTGGAAATCGATCGAAAGATAGGCAGCAATCCAAGAACGATTTCAATCTTGGATAGGAGATACAATATTAATTTCGGCTGTAAGTAGAACTAGAGGCCAGGTAGTGTTTATGATGGCTAACTGCACTGCAAATCGTCAGTCCCATATAATATACTAAAATGGAAGCATTCTACTCTACTTGAGAAATTAAAAGCGGATGCTTGCCCTCGCCTCGTCGGTTTAATTGCTTATGTACTGACCTTCAGCATACAAATCTCTCTTGATCTCCGTTTCGCATAAATGTGATGTTTTTTTACAGTTTTTGTAATTCATCATGAATCGCTGTTTTATTGTCAAGGTCTTGAAGATCTTAACGTGGCAAATAGTTAACACTTATGTATTAGCTACAAGTGAATAAGACTGATATGTTGATTTGAAAATTGAGATACAGTAAGCTTGCGCGTTTCTGACTAACTACGCATTGCGCTTTGAATGTGTGAGTTCAATGATTTTAAATTTAAAATTAGTCATGTTCTGTTCGCGACTTGTCTTGACCATACTATGACTTGAACTAACGTTAATGGTAATTATGACCATAATATGGTAGTTATGAAATTCTATAGTAGGTACTATGGATAAAAAAACTGTTGGCGGTGCGCTGGTATAACTACTCGTAGGCAACTAGGCCACCGAGGTTTGATAGGGGACTCTTTTAATCGATCGATATAAAAACAAATACCAGTGTGAACCAGGTCACGGGTAACATTACGCAAATAGGTATAGGTACTTACTATTATACAGCTTTCAGTGCTTATCTTGCAGGAAATATAGACTTAGGACGAGGCCTTAGGATGCAGGAGGCTCATGGACAAACAAACACAAGCAGTTGTTAAAATCGTAGAGAAAAATTTATATTTCATTTTTAATCATATTACGCAGGTAGGTATGTAGGTAGGCAATATTTAAACTACGCCAACTTTCAAGGTAGAGAACGACTAGATTCTCTAGTCAGGCATAACATAATGCTTGGCAACAGTTTTGGCGCAACCGCCTATCCAGCCGATAGCTTTGCCAAAAATTAGAAATATTTCATAATATTGTGTTTGTCATGTTTCGCACGATTTGTGGATTTAGTCAGTGTCAAGTATGTAGACTAGTCGACCCTACAGGCGTCTAGAAGGACAGCGTGATTAAAATTTAAAATTACGCATAAAATTCCATTGTAAAAATAACTTTCAGTTTTTCCCGAATTTGTCAATTGGCCGGGCGACTGACCTACCTAATGAATAGCCAAAATATGGGTCCAGTCGTTCTTGATGCGCTTACTTACACAGCAGAGATAGTAAATACTTTCCTTTTCCTGTCTATTTATAAAGTAGCCTAGCCAAGTCGCAGTCAAGTTCAAGATGAAAATAATTATGTAAATAAACACTATACAGTAAAACTTGTTTTGCTTTATGTAATACGGATATGTTCAAAACTTGATTACTAGTTTAGCACGGGCTACTTTACAGATATCGTTACGTTGAAAGTCATTCATTATCATTTCTGTTTCTTATCATTGTGTCAATTTGTGTCGCTTAAACTACACTAGCACTACCTGAAACTATGTTAAAGTACATTTTTTAAAAGATAGTATTTATTTATGTTGTTAGTTATAATGTTTAATACTTAGTAGGTAGAATTAACAGTTTTTATAAACTGGTTTCTAAATGTCATTAATTTATGCTCTTCTATCGACCAAGACCCACTTGTCCTGTAAAATCTTTGGACACAAGCGGGGCACCTACTACCGCGTCCAACATTGATGCGCCCGTATGTTCCACGGTCTATGGAACTATAGGGTTGGCGAATGGACAATTGTCATAATATGGCGTAACATATTATGATACGAGTGGTCCACTCGTACGAAGTCGCGAGCATAAGCTAGGTAGTTCTATGCATAAAATTGATCAATCTATACTTGGAACACGTCAACATACGGCGGTAAAACGTGACACACCGCACTATCACTCCACATCGCCATTGTGACGAAAGGCATCGCCAACTGGATATGCACTGATAATGTTATCCTCTGCCTAATCGAACTCAAAAACGCAAACAACTCAAGACTTCGCCGGAATGGAGTGAGTCAGCGATTAGGTCAGAGTTCAGCGTCTCATTAATTTTATTTTTAAATTAATCAATTTAATTATTATTATAAACATAAACCAACTTTGTGATGTACCTAAGCACATTTGTGTTGTTTAAGGAAATATTTGTGCAATCTAGTTTGGTCCTTCTGCCGCACAACAGAATCTGAAATAGGTAGGTAGGTACGTATTTTATTTACGAATCCAATGGTAGATTTGGTACATTTTCCTTAATCAACCCGGAAGGTACTGTAGACTGTACTGTCATCAGAAGTGGGATTACGCGACGACAAAAATTGCTGAAGTTTTAGGAGGAAAAGCGATAGAAGGCGGTTATATCAAGCTAAATCCTCGCCAATGTTAGCATCATGCAATGTCACCATAGAATACCTAATTACCTTTTAATATACCTACTCGAGTCCAGAAAATTGACAAACTCTTCAAACCCTCTTACAACATTTTGTCATGTAGGTAGGATATTAAATAAGTTATTTGTGTAGTCAATAAATTTCGATTAGCGTATCTACGCAGGACTGACGAGCTGATTAAATACGATATTAAATATTAGATAATATTTGTCCACATCACGTGTAAGTATTTGATGTATACGCCTATCTACTAGGCCTGCCACTTAGCTTTTGCCTAAATACGACGTGAAACTAACTAACAACCACAACAACTGGGCAACTGACAAACTAAAAGCCATTATAGGCACACAAGAGTGACGTACAAACAAACACGTACACTAATCACTAAACTATAAATTGAATTAGGCATAACATAAAGTTGGTCAGATATCGATAAGTTTAAGCACTTACGCCCAGTTTCTGAAACGTCAGCCAACTTTGACTACAGATTAACAGTATTGTATCTCCTATGCAAGATTGAAATCGATCTTGGATTGCGGCCTATCGTTCGATCGATTTCCAATCTGCGTGCCTTTATAAACCAATCCACGGATCGGTTATTGGCTCGTTTGACCTTAAAAATGGATTGATATATCAATCCCAGATAGCAAAATTTGGATTGGATTGATTACTTATTAATTTCGGCCGTAATTCTATTGCCGTCCTTGTCATTTGTTTATTGTCAGATAGAGACAACGATAGTTTTAATCTACTGTTAAAGCCAACAAACGTTCCAGAAACTGGGGGTTGGCTACTTACAATAGGCTATAATATACTTATAATTTATCACCTAACCGATGCGTATGTGTATGTAAGAACGAAGAGGTAAACGTTAGCATCGTTTTTCAGCACATAAGCGTCGTATTTATTAATTATTCTGCATCTTTTGAAATTTTCACATTCGCATTGTGGACGCACCATACCTAATCTATGGCGTGGTGGCAACACGCGTCGTTATCGTGGGTTATTATAGAACGTCATGTACCTACCTACTTATTACCTATAACTTCAGCCATTAAGTACCTAGTATAAAATAAAATAAAAATTTGTATGCTTTATCAAAAGATAATACATTTTGTAAGTACCTAACTAATTTAGACTAGATACCTACATAAACAGACTGACTGACGCGAACTCGTAGAGAATTCAGAATAAAATTAAAATTACATTACATAAAAACCGTTTCTGGCGAATAATTTTTATTGTCTTTATGCTATGTTGTCGTGGGCAAAAACCAGAACTTAAATTCAAGATTTCATAGTTGTTCAAGTGTAGGTATATTCTGGGAAATCAGCTATCTACGTGTGCGAATGTTTGCAGAGATTAAAATGTAGCAATCAGAGATTAAACTATTTATTAGATAAAAGAAAATAACTTAAATAAAATAAAATTAAATCTAACTAAATCTAAACCTAAGCAATTTAGTTAAGTTAGATTAGGGTTCTAAATATTTAATTAAATAAAAACTTAGGTCGGTAGGTACGAACTGTTCCAACACCACTACAAAAACCAAAGACCTAAGTTTCAACAAACTTTCCGTTTATTTAATACACCACGGAGGTTAGCGAAAATAAACAACTATATATCACAATTTTATGAAACGTGACAATATTAAATGTATCATTGATATAATTTTGTCTTTCGTAACACTGTTTCAAATGTAGCTTTGCAGAAAAGTAAACAAGCTTGACTCATCCACCATTATAAATTATGTTCCGTGTTCCAAACGAACACAATGACCGACCGAAGCCTTGCTGTAGCTTACGGATTTGTAGCTATAGGCGTTTTTTTTCGTTGGTTGTCAGCTTCGTGGGCTGTGTAGCGTGTCGCTATAACGCTATACATTTTTAGTTAGCTAATAGTTGTAACCTCTGATTGAGCTGGCATAGCTTAGCTACTTGCTAAGTTATACCTAGCTTGTGTTGCGCGTGCTTGGCGGCCTTACTGGAAATACTGGTGCCGGGTTCGAGACTCGATTCCGTGCAGGCAAAATAAAACTACTTACCTAACTACTGGCACGTATAAATTGTCTCTGAAGCGATGTGTCTCACATAAGTAGCAGATTCAACAGATTACAGGGAATTTATATAGTTAGGAGTCGATGTGATCATGACGCGTTTATATGTAGACGCATTATTACGTAAGTATATTTAGAAATAAGTAGGTAAGTACTTAGAACAGGTATTGGTCAGCTACTTGGAGCTGGATCCGCCATCAACTTAGTAGGGTACGTAGTAGTACGTACCTATAGGGGTATTCACTTAGCTGCGAACGTCGCCGACGTCACCGACCGCCTACGCGGCGCGTCGTGACGTCAGCCAGGCGCTGAATCAAGGCATTTGATTGAAAGGTTTGCGCAGAAAACGGGTATTTCTGTGTGTCAGACATTATACAGGACAGGGCTTAGCATAACATCATTGGGATTAGCGCTCAAAGCTAATAAATATCAAGCTAATTCCAAAGAAAGTTTTATTGCAGCTCAGGTAGAGTCGATTCATGTGCAAGCAAGACTTGAGTCTGTGGCAAAGGCTTATTTATGAAATTAAAATAAGTATTAGAAGAAATTAAGTATAGGTCAGTACCTAACTCAAATAAAAAAAATGATTGTAGGAGGCTCGAGTGCCGGCAGCACTTCGGCAGGGATAGGCCACCGGGACGACGACTTCTGTCCAAAAACGTATTCCGATAGGTATCGATAAAGAGGTACCTAACTACCACCTACATACAAAATAATAATTATAAGTCAAGTATTGTGGCCACAAGTCTGCAGATTACAGGCAGCCGTCGGTCGTGTCGCTTGCGTCACCACGATACTTACCGTCTGATTGTATTCGCAATATTCGCGTCGATAACTGGTGATAGTATAGAATAAAATGTTATAAGTACATGTACACGTAGTAGGTAAATGGAATCAGCTGTTATGGTTATGACGACCGACAGCGCTGCTTTTACGCTAATTGTGGAATAAATAAACGTCTTTCTGGGCAAGCCAAATTGTGATTATCCTCACAAACGTGGGTAATATGACTAAAATGTCCCAATTTAAACAGTACGTATGTATAGGCCTACGCGTAAAAGTCGGTAATTAGGTCGGTTATCCTACGATTACCAACCTAATTACCGACTTTTTTGCTTAACGATTAATAGGCAGCAAGGTTGGTGATGTCATTATGCAACATCCCAGCCCGAATGGCTCACATGGCCACTGTAGGTACCTACTCGCAGATCCAATCAAGACCCATTGATTGAGTCCTGTCAAAAGCTGTGATAATAATGACGACCCAAACAAATATTTGTCTTTCTGCACTTAGCAACACGTAAAAGTGGGTTATTGCTTCCGAACTAGCATGTAAAACTTGGTTCTCTTTCACAGTCTACCACTCGACAACGTTTTATTCGATCACTCCGTGACGTGAACACTGTGAACAAACGCGGTCGGTTGTCGACCACCTTTTGTATTGTCTAGTTAGAAAACTTACGAGGTCGGTCTCAATAGAACACTATAGAAGAATAGAAGATAGCACTAAGTAGGTATAGAATATTAATATTACACTAGTATTGAGCGTCTGTCTGTCCCATTGTGGAGTTATCCTTGAGGCTTGAGAGTGACGCCGCGACGCTTGCGCCACTCCATTCACCAAGATAAGCGGCACTGCAGTCAGTAACTACCTTCACCTATTGTACTACCCATGTATTTAATAGCTAACCTGGATATCTGTAAGTATACCAACCACAACCGATGTGGCGTTGAAAACCGGGCAAGCTAAAATAAGGTAAGTAAGAGGGATATAAATCTCCAAACAACGGTTGCAAATGCATCATACTTTAACTATCAGCCTCCAAGACTCCAAGGACATTGGAATTGGACGCAGCGGCAGCACCAACGTGTCACCAACACTGTCAAACTCGTTCGACTCTGCCTGAATTTAGTCAACGGATGAAGTAAATTCTCCTATTTATTCTTACCAGTTACTACAACTTCTACTATAGTCTTGTTTAGAGAAGTTAATAAGAGTTACAATTATCAAACATAGTGTTCAAATCAAATGACTGCAATTCGAAATACAACGCTTAGCGTCAGTGGTTAGGATAGATACATCTCACCGCTCCGCTTGTCTCCGATCAAGTCCGTCTAGCCCTATCACAGTTTGGCCAGCATATCGAGGATTATTTTCAACATATACACGTATTTAGACCAACAAACCCTAAATCAATAGTTTAGTCTGTCTGTATTACATTTCAGTCGTCTCAGTCGTTAGATTCATTTTCATTCGTCAGATATTTTCGTTAACAGCATAATACGGAGTGCTCCAGATATAATCCGAAATAGGTATTATGTAATACCTACTTCAGCTGGGAGGGGAGCGGATTTGCCTGCGGTCCCCTGTAGGCAGTATTGTATAATGTTTTCTAATCGGATCCCGGAGCTTGAGTCGGTCTCCGATATTGTAATTTGTTACGGCCCGATTGCTTTAGTATTATGACTCGGATGTACCCTGAATGTATAAGTAGGAAGCTGTGCCCGCTCTACCGCCTGTATCTTTACCTAATCTGTGCCGCGAATGAGACTACAATCAATGTCGAGTGTTGTAGGGCGCCCTATTTTGTCACAGGCATGTCAATCGGTAACTACCGGAATAGTGCCTATTAAAATAATAATAATTCAGCCTGTAACTGTCCCACTGCTGGGCAAAGGCCTCCCCTCACTTTCGTGAGGAGGGTTAGGTCATAATCCACCACGGGGGCCTAGTCCGGATTGGTGGAATAGTGCCTATTACATGCTATTCCCATGCTGTTTTGTCGATGGCCTCCGAAGCACAGAAGCTCCGAAGCGTTCCATTAAACGGCCACACCAAGTGTAGTGCCGTTCTGAGGATGTTGTTCTATAAATTTGGCGATCGGTGTTGTGCGATCAGTCAAATTATGCTAAGCGCTTGTTAATTAATCATAACAGACCTCAAGCGAATATCAGCTTTGGAAAGTGACAATTCCATCTGCAGTTGCGATTTTAATTCCCATCTGCGGCGTCAGTAAGGGGGCAGATGGTAATTTCGTTACGAGTACCTAAGTACCTATATTCATTCTCCTCAGTAATACCAACAAATAAGATACGAATTCGTTTAGCCAGATAGTCATGTTTGTCCATCTTTAAGTAAGTAGGTACCTAGTACCTACCCACAAAATCTTCAGAACAACGGAGATAAGACCTCTGAAAAAGAAACAAAAAAGGGAATTGAATCGGCAAAGGACATCGTTTTCACAACCCTCGTCTAATAGGTATGATGATAGTACGGCACAATATGCGCGTGCAAACAGTAACTTATGTCCTACGAGTGGGACATTGTGGATCAAAGTCAAAGTCACAGCATTTATTGTAAATAGGCAATTAAATCGCACTTTTACAAGTCAAACGGCTAATTCTCGTTAACAAAGAGAATCATAAAAACATAAAGTATGATACATTAAATTAAACAGTAATTGATAATGGTTTGAGTTTGAAAAAAGGATGTTTCCCTTTCAAGCACTGTACCAAGATTCTGGACAGGAAAAGGAAACTCCGTTGACTCTACCAGTGCTTCGGAATACGCCTGTTAGAGAAGACACCGTCCATCTATTCTATCATCCGTCTTGAGAGCAGACCTTGGACCCTGGCCGCCGTATCCCAGATGACGTGTTCTGGATCTGATGGTAGATGTCAGTGCCGTTTTGCAGCCCATGTGAAAATCTCTGCCTGTCCCTCCTTGAGATATTCCTTAGATCTTCCTCATCATCAACTTAGCCAGCGGATGATTTACCTTATCAGCATTGCGTCTTGCGCCAAACTAATTTCATGAAGATGTATTACTGTTACCACGATTGAGTATAGTATAGCCATATAGCGATACAAAGCATTGTTATACAAGTAAGACACGGTTTCATGCCGCGTCATGAGGAAAACGAAACATCAACCGATGATAACTCTAGCAATAAATGAGTTCACATGGTAGGTATTCCCATATGGTCACAGTATCAGGGCCTCGGGCTATGACCTTCTGACAGCCCAAAAAGTACATACCTATATCGATATTGTTTATTAAAAGTAGCGAAGTCGTATAATATACATGTACCTATTGAAGGTTGATTTTATAGGCCTATTTAGTGAGGAGAATGTTCACCATGAAACGCTTTTCCATCTCAATGTTAGTACCTACCGAACATAGAGAAATAAATACCTACTAAGTAAGTACATAAGTAGGTACCTAATCCATAGAAATTGTAAGTAAGTATATAATATATATATTTTTTGTAAAGCGTAGCCCCATTGCTCCTGTATCGTGGGTATCGCTTACAGGCGTATAATTTCACATAAACATCACACCCAGACCAGAAATACCTATATCGCATAAATATTTGTTCCGGGCGGGAATCGACCCGCGACACCAAGCGCAGCAGTCAAATTGCTCAGCCACTACGCCAAACGTGCCGCATATAAAACCTACTTCGTATTCTAAGTCTGTTCGAGACAGTTGAAGCTAATGCGACCCTCGATAAATGGAGCAGAATATGGGCAGGCATGAACCACTAAGCTTCTACCTCCTCCCTCTAAATCTCGACGACGCGACCTTGACCTAAATGTAATGTATGGTAAGCAAATGTACTTACACAAAAAAACGAAAGTTCAGGGTTGATAGAGCTCAGCAGATTTAATTCCTCAATCAAATACAGATCACGAAATGACTAATGTCGTCAGCAGAAAATGCGTCAGAACAAGATGACGTCTATTCCGTTTTGAACGTGCACTTACCTACTTTATACTTGAAAATGAAAACGTGTTCTTACTATGGTCCGATCAAACGAGACTGGTGTTCTTTGAAAGAGGACGGGTGAGGGTAGATCGATCTATGTCTGAACGATTTGTTTTAAAAAAAGAAGTTGAAAAATCGGGATTGAAATCTTTGTGCATCTAGACAAAAAATATCTATCTACCTACCTACCTACCTATGTATTTCAATCCAATATTATAATATCAGCAGACGATTCATGCCTAAATTAAGTTTGATTGTGTTACCACGGCTGGGCTGCCAAACAGGCTCAATACAAATACAAAACCTCAGCGTCATAAACCGATTTTGTGGATTTTTTGTGAACATGGTCTCGCAAGGTCGCTTGTCGGAAGCGTCGAAACAATCTCATTGCCACAATTTTACGTGAACGAACACGACATCCAGTTATGGGGACAAATCGGTTAAAGCTACGTCTACCGGTGAAAATATCCCTAAAGCCTATATACTATTAGCTCTAAGCTTACCTATCTGCAAAAAAAGTACTGCCTAAGTGCTCTCTGGGTAGGTCGCACTATAAGCACATAATAAGTATACCTACCTACCAAATAGCACCAGCGCCATTTAATTTATAAGCAGATTTATCGTCTTTTAAGGCGAAAAATCTTTCGCTGAGCCTAGATCTAAAAACTTTAGGAGTTTTAGGACGCTGTCTTTCTGTTTTAGGCACTGTCCGGTTGTTATTTCCAAAGAATTGCGTAAGTAAGTATACTCTCTTACATAGCAATAAAGACTTTTATAGGAACACAGCAACTCCAGTGTGGTTATAATGAGACTAGGAAGTTTTGTTTTTTTTGACTATATACTAAATATAATATATACCATTCCCCAAGTCACCCATTATCATCAAGTCCATCATCAACAGTCTATCAGTGGAGACAATACGGAGGCGACGCTTTTTAGTTAAGTTTGTAAGTACGTCAGAAGCATCCAATTCCTTCATCATGTTTAGTATTAAAATAATCCTAGAGTAAGTACCTATAGACCACACCAGGCACAGCCACAGGCAGCATTATTAAATATTCTTACGTAGGATATCCCTGTACCTACTCTAAGATAAATAGAACCTACCCGATAAAGATAAATGGCAACCCCAGGACCCGCCAAAACCGATCAATTGGGTAGACTTTCTCCGCGTACCTGCCTACATAATTATATCTTGCTCCTTTCATTGCTTACTTAGAAACTATTTTACAAAACAACCGTTCGCAACTAACAGGAAAATTATTATACCTATTATAAGTACCTATGTAATACGTACAAAGTTAACTGATTTATACGAGCCTATTAAAATATAATGTATTAATTAGGTATACAAGCAGATACGGCCACGCGTTGCTGTGGCTAAGGTTTTTGTTATTGCGACTATAAATAATTAAGATGTAATAAGCTATCCTATCTTTCGAGTTAGATCAAACTGCACACTGTGTGCAAATAATATTAAAATCGGTTTAAGTAGTTTACCTAGGAGTAAATCGCGGCCAAACAACGTGACGCTCAATTTATATATAAAATTATGTATATACCGATAAATATTTATTACCCAGACGCGTTGTCGCGTCCGTCGGTGGGTAAAGACTAGAAAGCTGAACGACGAATTATATTACACCGAAATTCTTACTTGGGCTTAGTACAAACAACAAAGGATTTTCCTCTCTCTGTACGTAGAATAATATTATAGATATAGCGTCAAATAACATGTCACGTCACTTATAAAATTTTAAATTGTTTTAATATAAATTTAACCCTTTACTCTACTTTATTTGCTACTTGGTGGTGGAGTAGCACCCCTCGGAGTGCAGGACCGGTGTACAGCAGCAGGGTACACCTGTTTCAGAATACAGAAAATTTTATATTTGCATTTTCATTCCTGACATTTTGGACAACGCTTGGCGACTGGCCGTTGCCATGGCTCCAAGTCGCGGCGGACCAGTGGGCAGCAGCAGCTGAGGTCCTGAGGAGCTCTGTGGTTCCATGATCGTCATCTTCGGTCTTCAAAAAACATAAACTATTTTGTTCTACATATCGGTGCAGTGCTGGTGAACTCTATATGCTATGTTTTATAGTTGTCTGTTTAATTATATTATGTTATTTTTATAAGTATATAACAAGCCTATTTAACACTCCCAACATGCCGCGATGCGTTCAAGCGAGTGAAAGTGACACCAGTAACCAACAAGTTGTGTCTCTGGAGGATAGGGTGCAGTGCCACGAGTGTTCCCAGGTACGGGTTTTCAAGGGGCAGAGAGGTTTGAAAATCCACCAGAGTAAGTGCCACAAAAATGTTGATACCCCCCTTTCGGCTCCAATCACCAATCACAGTTTTGCTTCAAGCGCCTATCAACCCTTTTGGAAAACTCTATCGCAAACAAAAATGTCTAAACCAGTATTAAAACGTATTCCCCGTGGTGCCCGCTTTTCAGTCGCTACCGTGTTATCACAGGCCATCAGGTCTGTGATTTCACAAAATACAAATCGTGCCTGGGAACATTTGTTATTTCTTCCATATGCAGTGCTTTACGTCAGTCCCGATCAAAACAATAAAAAATCTTTGACGACGCGAGTCAAAGAGAACTGCGTACAGTACAGCGCTCTTGTAGAGCCTGCACTACTTTCAGGCAGAGATTTGGTCTTAAATCAAAGTCCGAATTTTACTGTGAAACCCGTCACTGAGTCGGCTACCATTAAACTTGTGGAAAGCAAACTTAGTGACGGCGATATAAAAGGAGCGGCGCGAATCCTTTTTTCCAGTGACACAATTGCACCAGCTACCCCGGAAACGCTGTTGGAATTAGAGGGAAAACATCCAACTCCAGCTGCAAATCTCCAACTTCCCGAGGCACCGAGTGACTCTGATGCCTCTATTGAAATAACCGCCCAAGACATATCTGCGGCCGTCGCGTCCTTCCAGAGTGGCTCCGCAGGAGGTTTAGATGCCCTCACGCCGCAGCACTTAAAAGATCTACTGAGCGGCGGAAGTGGCGAAACTGGCGAGGCGCTTTTGAGGGACTTGACAACTTTAATTACACTTATGCTGTCAGGGCGAGTTAACAGAGACATCACAGAGATTCTTTACGGTGCCAATCTTTGTGCTTTGAAAAAGAAGGACGGTGGTGTCAGACCTATCGCTGTTGGTATGACATATCGTCGCCTTGCAGCCAAAATCTGCTGCAAGAAGAGTGCACCTGAACTGGCAAACCTTTTTCAACCTGTGCAGCTAGGTTTTGGTTCGCGAGGTGGTTGCGAAGCCGCCGTTCATTCGGTGCGGACTTTTTTAGACCAATACTGTGGAGAGGTGCTGCTGAAGGTGGACGTGAAGAACGCCTTCAATTCGGTGGATCGGGGAGCCCTTTTGACGGAGGTGAAAGACAAAATTCCTAATTTATATAAATTTATTTGGCAATGCTATAGTTCTGCAACAAAATTGACCTATCTTGGCCACGAAATTTTATCCGCGGTTGGTTGCCAACAAGGCGACCCTCTCGGCCCAGCAATTTTTAGTCTCGCCATTCATCCCATTATCCAACGACTTCAGTCCAAGCTAAACGTTTGGTATTTGGACGATGGGACCTTCGGTGGTGACGCCGACACCGTATATGGAGATCTCCTTTTTTTGATTCAAGTATTTCGTGATATCGGTCTTGAACTAAATTTCTCAAAGTGTGAGCTTTTTGTTTCAGACAACTGTCTTACAAAAGATTTGGTTGTACAAAAATTTAACACGTTGGCACCAAACATAAAAATTATTGACAAATGTTCTCTCCGCCTGTTAGGCTCTCCCATCCTTGATGAATCATTTCCTTCTTTTTTCGATGAAAAAATTCAAAATTTCTTACAATGTTCGGACCGACTATCAAAATTAAATACCCACATGGCCTTCACTATTCTAAAATATTGTCTTTTTGTCCCAAAATTCACTTACATTTTACGTTGTTGTCAGCTCTGGACACACACTGAGCTTCTTCAGAGTTTAGATAACATCGTGAAAAATACTTTGGCGTCTATTTTAAACTTGAATTTCGAAGAGCGGACTTGGTTACAGGCTTCAATTCCAGTGCGACTGGGAGGCCTAGGCGTGCGGTCTATTTCTGGTGTATCACTCCCCGCATTCCTGTCCTCCGTTCATAGCACTCAAAACTTAATTACTAAAATTCTTGCGGCTTCTTTAGATATTTCGGTAATATCGCACATGAACGAAGCCAGGAGTGCTTGGGTTTTAGCCTGCCCGAACACTGATTTCCCATCTTCAACATCTTCTCAGCGGCTGTGGGACGGGCCGATCTGTGAGCTGACGCGGAAAAAGCTTTTAAATACGTGTTCAAGCTCCACAGATCGTGCCCGCCTTTTAGCCGTTGCTGAATGGGAATCAGGTTTGTGGCTACAGGCTCTCCCGTCTCCCAACACTGGCACTTTGATGGACTCAACATCTTTCCGCATCTCAGTGTCTCTTCGTTTGGGCGCATCGTGCTGTGCCCCCCACCGCTGCCAGTGTGGCACAGCCGTCGACCGGCTCGGTCACCATGGTCTGTCGTGCAGCAGAAGTGCTGGTAGAATTCCCCGCCACTCCAGCCTTAATGATATCATCCGTCGGGGTTTTGCCACCGCCAACTGTGCGGCCATTTTAGAGCCCAGTGGCCTGATGCGAGATGATGGTAAAAGGCCCGACGGAATGACCCTCATTCCGTGGAGGATGGGGCGGCCGTTGGTGTGGGACGCTACCTGCGTAGACACCCTTGCACCGTCTCATCTTTCACGGACTGAAACCAGGGCTGGTGCGGCGGCAGAATCGGCTGAGAACCTCAAGGGGCGCAAATATAGTGCCCTTGATAGCGGGTACTTGTTTGTGCCTTTTGGGGTCGAAACGCTGGGGCCATGGGGACCGGGAGCCCACAAAATCTTCAAAGACTTAAGTGGACGTCTGGTCGACGCAACACGTGACCAAAATGCTGGCCTTTATTTTGGTCAAAGATTGAGCATTGCCATACAACGTGGCAATGCGGCCAGCATTTTGGGAACGTTGCCCACTGGTAGCGGCCTATTAGATTAGTTTTATTTACGTTTAGTTTTTAGATTTCAATTTGTTTTTATAATAATAATGGTTAATATTAATTATATAGCTACGCATTCTCAGTATACGAGATCAAATGCAAAAAAAAAAAAAAATATATAGCTATAGACAGTTATCTGCTAGACCACGGTGACGTCATTCGATAATTAACCCACTCGTCTGGCAGACGTTGCGGACTATACGTAGACGTACCTACGTCACGAAGGCTGCAATATCGATACAATGTATTACGGCTTGCTATTGCTACGACATTTTTCAATTTACATAAGTATAATAAAGGTAATAATCGTCTCATGCTGTCCTATATTAGGTCCTACTGAATTAAAATTCAGTGGTATAGCGGTAGGTAGGCCGTATAATTATGTGATACATTAATATAAGAGCCATGACAACAAAAAGATGTATCTTCTACGGTTAGGTTGTCCATTGGAAGGCTTTGCATGTTAGGCTAGCGTCGTTGTCGCGCAGTATAATGATCAGTACATAGGTACCTACCGTCACAAACTAAGCCCACAATATAAATATACTCTTAACCACTCTACCTGTTTGTTTGTTATTAAAACTTAGCGTTGAAAGAGCATCATTCTCTTATCAATGTCATTATGATAGGTGATCTTGATAAGCACAGCATGGCTTGAAAAAAGTAATTCTAACCACCTACATATAATATGTTAAATTCTTGTGATGGAGCTGCAAGCCTGTTCTCCCGCAGGAACTGTGAATTTTCCCGAGATACAACATAGATACCTTATACATCAATCCGGTATAACGCCGTAGCTTATCTTAGTGATAGGTACAATTTCCAGAATCAGTTGGTATATTTCTGGAATTACCTCTTAGAAACGAAATTACAAATCCACTTTATAATAATTAAAACATTGTAGAAGTGTAAATAGATAGGTTTTCATCTAAAGTTCTGATCCAATTTTAAAAATGTTTTTGTCTCTACGATCCGATGTGAATGATGTAACGGGCATTGACCAAGACATAAATAACTTGAATACTGGATGTGTCACCGACCGAATTGTGCAGATAAATCCGGAAATATCAGGGAATTAGGACTGCGGATATGAAAATAGCCGTAGCAGGCGCCGCCTGGCCACATTGCGCTACTTTTACTCGTATATTCCCGGTATACTTAGGTACAAGAAAATTAATGTGTTCGGTTTCTGAACCCCTAGCTAACTCTGACCAACCCACGGAACATATTATACAGGAGTGGAAGTGACTAACTTAACATCCGTATCGGAACCGCTCGCTGTCGCCAAAAAAAATATTGAAAGTTACTGTATCAATAAAGGTTTATAAGTCAACAGCCGTTTAAATTTGAAAATGTGCCCTATGCAGTTCGTAATGGGCTCTAAAACTGCACATATTACATAGTAAGTAAGGAAAAACTGGCGTGGGTTTTGAGCTACGAATCATATGTTAGACACGCCCGTCCCGCCCACTTTTCTTCACGTCCACTTGCCTCTCTTTCGTGGACCAACCGATCAGTCTATCGTTGTCTTTGTCGGGCACTAAACAAATGACAAAGGCTTATAGCAATACACTTATCGGTTGGTATAGTTCATACAATGAGGATTGGGGGGTTCACAAACCGGGCATTAGCAATGAAAGTTGCTCAACTTATTTTTCAACATAGCTTACCTCTACCTTATTTTTTACGTAAGTTTTGATATACATTTTAATTGAATGTCGGCACGTGTTCAGTTTTGTTGCCGACTGTACCTATCTCCTAGATTTTGTTCCAGACTGCGTTTGCGAATTGATTATGTGCCCCACTGTGGTACCTTCCTAATTATAATATTATTATTATAGTTAATAGTACCTACTATGATGTAGGTACGTCATCGTGACTATATTTTATTAAAATAAAGTTTTGATAGCTAAAAGTATTTCTTTATCTGAGTTTATGATTATTGTTGGTTTATTATGTTTTTCATGCTGCCGTACAAATGTGTACCTACCTACATACACTTTGCATATAATATACCACCAAGGTTACCACATATTATAACAGCCAGTAGGTAGGTACTTAAATAAATAATTTTGTGGTTTAGGTACCTACTTATATATCTATTCTTGCCTACTCCAGCAAATTTTTTAATTAAACTTTTAAGTAAGATATTTATACAGTATGAGTTTATAACCACTATTATGTATTTCGTCAAATTATCTGTTCCTAGATAGGTACTTTCAGCTCACCTATAAGTAGGTAGACAATATACCTAATATTATAAGTACGCAAAAAATAAAAATCTCTTTTACAAAATGCTACAGTTCAACGCGTAAAATGAAACAATGTCATAAAGAAATCCTATTTAATCCGTATCAAAGATTAGAACCAAATGTAACATACACGATTGTTAGAATACAATGGCACTTCGGAGTGTAATCAACGCGTGCCCATTACACTATAATATGCTATTACTAACTATTTAATACTGGTTACAGACTAACTTAATTATGTAGGTTGGTGTGGATTTTGATATTATACAGGCTGTTCGTTCAATGATAAACCTAAATAATTTGTTTTCTGTATGTAAGTAAGAGTAATGTAAGAAATTAATTAACTTTGCGAACAGATTTTAGTCTATTGCTATCCCTGTCATTTGTGTAGAGTCAGATAGTGACAACGACAGTATATAGTGAAGTAGTGATGTGATGGATAAAGTTGAATTTAGTAAATTTTTGAATAAGTTTATTGAAAGTTGTAAGTATTTTAAGAGTGTTCATCAAATTAAAGCTTCGATTATGGCTTGGTGGTATTCAAAATAAGAAATAAAAGAATGTACTAGAACACTAACAGAAGAGATTTAAGTAGAGTATTAGAACTTTTGTATACTACAGAGTAATGAGAAAGCAAGCGCCCTTACCTATAAATTACAGGTAAGTAGAATAGAAAAGAAGAATTAATATATAAACAAGTACCTATAGTAAAGAAATAGATTAAAAAACTAGTTTACAAGAACAGAAATAGCTAATCTAGAAAATACATACCACTTCCAAAAAAGGTTACGAACCTAACCTATTAAATCTAAATATCTATGTTAAAACTATATAAAAAATTTATTGTTAAAGAAACTACAAAAATACTTGATATTCCGGACATTTAATACGATTATGGGGTTTTCATTTTCCCACCAACCCAAACTAAAATTTTTCGTGGGGATAATGTGGTTTCCACCCATGATCCCCACCAAGTGGTCCCAACCGGGGTGGATTATAACATTGTGGGCCCAGGCCCATTCATGGAAATTGTCATAATCCCCAGTAGGGGATTGTGACAATGGGACTAATATTCGAGTGCAAACCGATGAAGACGCATAAGGTATGACGTACACGGCTCAGTGGTTGAGGGCAACTCTACTATGGCACGGGGGAGTTTGACTGCCACAGAACCACCATTCTGTATTATGGGACCGTGGTCCCAGTTTTGAACCCCTTGAATACCTACTTACAATGTTAGTTGAGAGTTAGTCACGAGATTTATTTTCCTAACTTTCTTTAAAAAAACGTAGCCCCACACTAGGATTGCTCCTGTATCGTGGGTACCGCTTAGACATATAATTTCACATATACGTCACACCCAGACCAGAAACAAATATTATGTGGATCGCACAAATATTTGTCCCAGGCGGGAATCGAACCTTCAACCCCTAGCGCAGCATTCCGATTGCTCAGCCACTACGCCAAACGAGCCGTCAACTATGGATATCTAGTAAGTATACCTATGTTATGTGATAGTTAGGATCTATAAGGGGATTTTCAAAAAATCGCTCTCTAAAGTTAGTAAGCTAACAGTTATACTGGTTATTTTTAAATGTTACAGTGCAAACTACCTACTCTGAAATTCCATGGAAATTGGTTCAGTAATTGTGAATGACAAACGACTAAGCTAGCTATATCAGGGTTAGCCTTACCTATGCTTGAGCGCTTTCGCACGGCTGATCGGAAAATGAGTAAATTCAGTGGTTAGGGTAATTCTACTTCCCGTATATCTAAATTTCCCCGAATTCTACAACAATTGGAACTAAAATGTCAATACAATTATTCAGATTTGTCTCCGTCAATATTTCCTCGGATTCGAATCGGACGCTGTGCGTAAGCGCCTTGCACGGACATCTCCATCACTTGATCGTGTTGACACAGACTGCTTGAGCAGTCAGTGTATGTTATACCGCGTGTAAGTTCGTGTCTATGCAAGGACGACTATCAGTTCGCTATGCAGTTGCTTCTTGAAGCAGTCAGTCAGGACTGCTTCAATCTGAACGTGTATAGTTGCCTATATGTATCATCTAGCTCAGAACGGGTCTAATTCGCGCACAAACCAATATATCAAAGTATATAATTTTGACATACCTCGACGTTTCGGCCGAGTTACATCGACCGAGAAACGTCGAGGTATGTAAAAATTATATAGTCATATGAGTTTGTGCGTGAATTAGACCCATTTTAGCTAGTTCATGTTATCTGTTCGTGAAATTTTAACTTCCTGGATAGGTATTTATAACAGTGACTAATCAATATTCCTCATCCTCATCTGCAGCTCGAACCTCCTGTTGGTCCTGACTCCTTTGATCACCGTCCTGTTCTCGCTCCTGGTGACGGTCCGCTTGTCCGTGAAGGACTTCTCTCTCATCACGGCCTGCTTGGCGACCTCACGGCGCGAGGTGTTGCCAGACCGCGAGGGCGCCGCGCCGCTCCTCCAGCCCGCCTTGAGCTCCTTCAGCGGCTTGGTGTTGTCCTTGTCCTTCCTGGCGGAGAAGCTGAGCGACGTCCTCGCTCTAACATCCTTCCCGCTGAACAGGCTGTCCTTGGCGCTTTTGCTCGGGACACTGAACGGGTTCACGTCTAAGTTCAGCTTGAACCCGAAGCGCGTGTAGCCCGGGTTCAGGGATTTGAACGTGGGGAGGGACTTGATGGGCGTTTCTGGCTTCTTTGCTTCTTGAGGTTGCTTCTGCTTCTGGTCCTTGGGGCCCTTCTTTGGCGGGTCGCTTGGAGATTTCTCCGGCTCGGCGGTGGTGTCTAGAAATGTCAAAGTCAAAGTTAAAGCATTTATTGTAAATAGGCGATTAAATCGCACTTTTACAAGTCAAACAGCTAATTCACGTTAACAAAGAGAATCATAAAAACATAAAGTATGATAAATTAAATTAAACAGTAATTGATTATGGTTTGAGTTTGAAAAAAGGATGCAATGAAGTTGTGATTCATATTTGGTTGACTGTGTATGTTGTAATTTGGGACTCATTCTTATACGTTGTCATGTTGGAATGTTATAATAAGGATTTCATATAATTCGTTTTGCTTTCAAAATTTTATATTACCTCCCCCAATTCCAAAATAAACATTCCTAAAGCGATATCCGTTTATAAGTACCTTAGATAGTACCTACCTATACTTCACAATAATTATGGTAAAACAAGCCTAAATAACATAAAGTGGAAATTTTTGTATAGGTATGCTATTGGTTTTCCTTTTGACATTAGCCGCTCTCATTATGACTCGAATACCATAAATGTACTAGGGATATATTTTAATAGTTTATGATAATATTTCAGATAAAAACGATCCTTATCGCGTCATAATCGCTTGGGCTCGCACAATGACCGTATTACACATAATCATTGCTATCATATCCGTTGTCGGGGAGTTTGAACTGTAAATAATTACATGAAATGATAGTGTTTAGTTTCGGCATAGGGAAATAGCACAAATGATGACCAACCAACCACCATGGCGGGGTGGGTGACTAGGTGACAACAAGGAGGGCCGAGTCGATTCCCGAACGGAACGAATTAATATGTTTAATATTTCTCGATAGATAATTATGTTTTCATTGTATACGTTACGAATAAACGTAAAAATTAGCAGCCACGGTCCCAAAATACAGACATTTTTACAGAGATAAAAATAGAAATGTTTTCGATTCAAGGTGCATTTAACCAAAACAAATGTAACAGCTATACAAATTATTGGTGTCTCTTTCTTTTCGTAAGGATTTAAAAACGACAGCAGTTATAGCTGTCTAACTGTAGTTTAGTTTGGTGCGAAGCGACACTTATTCCAGCTAGTCTAATAGATAGCGAATCCTATGCCTAGGTATGTGAAAATAATCAAGTGACTTCTAATACCTATAGCAAATTAGGCGCCTCATTTCGGTTCATTGTTTATTTGGCCCAACGACATATAAGTGGAAACAGACCGAACATTATAGATATCTAGCGAAGCCACAAAAAAAAAAAAGACAACAAGACGGCCAAACTAAGGCGGACAATACAACTATACACACCTACATTCATAAAATTTACCTAAGACTAAAATTCGTACTGAATCCGACCGAATATTTTTATAAATAGAATGAACTGTCAAATTATCGCCAGCATCACTTGTCAATATGGCATAGCCGGGTTCACGAGTGGCCTCTCTACATATCTGTCATGTCCGGACTGCTTTCTCTATGTCTGTGATTGACCAAGGCCTAATAGCTTTGTGGTCCGGGCCAGATAGGCCTCATAGCCTTGTGGTCCGGGCCAGATAGGCCTAATAGCCTTGTGCTCTGGGCCAGATAGGCCTAATAGCCTTGTGCTCTGGGCCAGATAGGCCTCATAGCTTGGTCCGGGGCGGTCACCTCTCGGGCTGGTCCGCTCCCGGCCGGCGCCGGGCGTGAGCAGCTGGCGCGCCCGCCGCGCCCGGCGCTCCTGGCACTGCTCGAGGGACTCCATCTTGTCGAACTCCCTCTGGTGCAGCGCGGCGAAGTTGGGCAGCTTGGTGCTGCGCGGCGCGCCCGGGCGCGGCGCGGCGGGCGCGGGGCGCGCGGGTGTCACCGACTCCGGTATTTTACCTGAGAATGGGAACAGGGTTTTGTTGTTGTTGTTTGTCGAGTGAGGTAGGGCGAGCCTTAAATGTCAGGAAGCTAGTGACGTCTGAAGTGGCTTAACGATTGCTATTAACCGATAACAACCGAGATAGGTGGGTTAACGTGCCCGCCGTAGCACGGGGATGGAATGCGATATTTTCGGTCATGTAGCTTAGACACACCCATTGGTTCCATTCTATGCTGACCATGTCCACCAACTTCGACCTCGTCGTCACTTAATACCAGATACGATAGTGACCAAAGGCTAGCCTATAAATAAAAATAAAACAGTAACTGAGACTTGCACCAACTCATTAAATGTACAAATTAACGCGGGTCACGTCACGATTCAGAATTTCTGAGTTCTGTATACTCTGTATCTACTTAGGAGAGCAGGAACTAAGATGACCATGGTGTGACAATCACCTAGACTTATAGCGTATACCTATAGGCCGCATACCATATTATCATATGGTTCTCACAAGTATTTGCCCTGTGCGGGAATCGAGCTCGCAGCCTCGCCCTTCGCAGTGAAATCATTTGAGAAATACGGCAACGCGATGTAATTTCTGATCGTTGACTAAGTATATCAAGACTGTATATAAATACCTATCAGATATTTTATTGATGTAGACTATTTCCCTACTGAACTCAAAAATGTTGCTTTTTTTTGTCGTCTACAAGCGTAGCCGCTGACCGCGTAATTTTACAGTGATAATAAATACCACAAAATGATATAAGAAACACTAAACAGTGGCTGTAAACCGAACGATCGGCGTTCCGATACGTTATCAGTCTCCTATCTCCAATTCGTACCTGTAACTTGTTAATCGATTAAGAAACGTTTGCTTGCGGTCATAACTTTCATAAGGCTGTGGTCTTCTTTAAACGCCAACGGCCGCTTATAGCGTCTTTATGCTTACTATAGAATGTACCGCCGTGGTCTCTTAGTTTCCCACGCTGATGTCAGCGTATATTTTCTATAGTACGTATACATCGTGTTTCTTAAAGTCGAGTTAACATGTTTTCTAGGTAAGCGTCCTCTATCGAGGTGCTTCGACGGCGGTCTTAGACAGCCCGTTCCATTTTAGGGCGAGCACCTTTATCACTTTCGACGACATCGTCACCTCTAGTATGAGTTTTTACTAGCTCGTCATAGTACGCGTCAACTAGCGCTTTTCTATGAAGATCCTGTACAGTGTACAGCGCCCCTACCGGCGAGTTTATGAACGAAAAATCTTCATTTAAGAGCTAGTCGACGCGTACTATGTCGAGCTAGTAAAAACTCATACTCTGAGCACAGGTGAGATAGTGGTCAAATCAAATACTAGGTACACTGAGTACATAAAACAAGGTGTTGGTCAAACACGACCCTATTCAATTAAAAAACATAGTCCACATAAACTTAGGCTCGGTATGCCATCGGAGTGAGTTTACCTGACGCGCTGGCAGTCCTGGGGCGCGCCGGGCGCTCCGCCGGGTGCTGCGCCTCCGCCAGGCGCTTGCGCTTGGCGCGCGCGTCCTCCGCGTCGCCCTGCGTGTAGGAGCGCTTGCGCCGCGCCGCGCGGGGCTCTGTCGCGGGGGTGGAAGGTGAAATCACTCATTTACACTCAGCAGAGCAGTAGGCAGGGTTTTTTTTGTCTAATGTGAAAACACCTAATACCTATTATAAATACATGAAAATTATACTGATCATAGATACAAGATTGGTTCGATTCTAGTATGTAGAATTTAACTGTCCCGAAAAATATGCAAAGGAGACTTATATCAGAAAGCAAATGGAATCTTACCACTTTCTTCAAAGACAAAGCTTTTGTTAGACCCCTTCAAGTTAGACTTGATGACCTTCCTCTTCTGCTGCAGCACCACAGCCGGATTGTTCACCGGGCTGCAGAACATCACCTTCGTGGTCCTCGGCAGGGGCTCGGCCAGGGACGACCTGCGACTCTTCTCAATCGACCGAGTTACATTCAACACCATCGGCTCTCTTGAAGCACTCTTGTTTGTATGGAATGGTGTGCAACCAGGCGACGGTAAGGACATACGCTTTGTCGGTGTCCTCGATAGTTTACGGGGCTCCAGGACCTCTGGTTCGTCTTTGGTAAATGTACCCTCACGCTTCAATGGAGTCAACGGAGCTTGGACAGGACTTTTTGGACTCAGTTTGGAAGTTGTCTGCGACTCATCCATACTGCTCTCGATGAGAACCGGTGTTGTATTAACGATGTTGTCTTTAGAGTCATCACTGGTTATACTAATCCGTGATACATCAGATTTGTCCAATGTAATGTTTGAATTATCCAAAGTTATGAGTGACGATTTAGAACTCTTGTCAAATGTTGCATCAAGTTTTTTATCTTTGCCAAAAGTGGAGTTAGATTTTTCAGTTTTGTCAAAAGTATTGTTAATTTCTGTAGTCAGTTGTTGTGGTGATAAGGAGTGTATGGATTTTCTTTGATTCTTGTTGTCACCGAGGGTCTCGGGTATGATCTCTGATTGAACATCTTTATCAAATGTAGTATTTTTTATAGAGGACCTATTAGCCTCCGTTTCTTGCTTTGGCTCAGTGTTGGAGTCCTTTTCATAAGTTGCATTTATTGCGGCAGAACTTTGTTCTGCTATAGAGTGATGGCCTAACTCAATCAGCGAGTTGTTTGTGGATTTTTCAAAAGTTGTATTGATTATAGGCTTACAAAACTGGTTCTTTGTTGTTGAGCTTGACACATCAACCTCTGTTTCTTTATCATAAGTAATATTTTTCTCATCTAAAGTGGCATTTTTGTCGAATGTGGTGTCAATTTTAGATTTTCCAGTGTCTGTTGCACTATCACCTTTTTCATAAGTAGTGTTAATTTTGTCACCAGTCTCTATTTTGTCAAATGTAGAATTTTTAATAGATTTTCTTGTCTCTAAATCTTCAAGGTCAAACGTATTGTCTCTTATTTCTTTATCAAAGGTTGTATCAACAACTTCTTCTGCAGTAACAGTGTCTTTCATGCTTGATTTTCGTTTTTTAGATACCTTGTTAATTGTGTTAAGAGTTTCCGATTCTGCATCTTCAACTTTACAGTCTACTGAGCATTCAAGTTTAGCTCTAGACTTCCTCTTCCAAGTTTCTTTTAGAATTTTGTTTGGAGTGCTCAATGATATGTTAGCAGTACTGAGTCTAGTCGCAGACCTTGTCTGCCTTCCCTCTGGTTTTTCTAGAAGCTTCTCTTCAACATCATTGTTCTCAAAAGTTCTATTCACTACTTTTAACTCTTTCTCTGGAGATTTATATGAGTTGTTTAAAGCAACATCTTCAAGACGCCTCGGGCTGCCAGCAGCGCTATGGAAAGAATCTACAGACATATTGCTTTTATTCATTTCAACATTTTCTGGCTCTATATCCTCAACAATCATAGAACCAGAACTTCTACCTTTCTTCAACTTCTTCTTTTTAGTTTTTTTCTTGTTAACAACCACAACTTCAGTTGTTTGTTCAGCGTCTAACTGGATCTTCTTCTTTCCTTTCGATTTCCCGGCCAAGTTAACCTCTTCAATGTGATTTTGAGTTTCAGGTACATCTTCCGGATTGTGTTCAGTGAATTTACGCGTTCTGCGAGTAGTCCTGACCGGTTTTTTACCGTCAGCTGAGGGTTCTACACCGTCCAATGAAGTTGTAACCATATTTTGCTCCTTGAGAGTGTTTCTTCGGAGCGAATGAGACGGTTTAGCTACATGATCCTTGTTGTCAGTCCCTACTTCGTCCTCAGTAGGGTAACTCACATAGTTTACACGTTTTTTGTTCTTCAATATATTGACACTGAAGTCCTCTAAATTCTCCTTCATACGCTTACTTCTAGTCTTCCTCTCATTCTCAAAAACGTGCTCCGCGTTTGGCTTCAAAAGGTTCTCGTGAAAAGAATTGTGTATTCCTGAAATATGTATAGGATAAATAAATAAATGTAACATGAACAAAAATATTGTATGGGTAAGTACCGTAAATCCTACGTTAGTACTTACTTTTTCCGGATCTGGTAGACATTATAAAGACAATTTTCAAAGAGTCAATCCAATGCAAATCATTTATTCACTCACAACAAAACTGTTAGGTACCAATATCTTCTATTATTTTGGTTTGAGATAGCGCCATTCGTCCGTTTAACGTTAGACAAATTTAAATTTTTGTTTATTTTTTTTTCCTGACAGACTTTTTTTTTTTTTTTTTTTGTTTTAGTTATGGCTTCGCACGGTTTGTGCATATAGCCAGTGTCAAGTGTTTTATTTTAAGTATTTCTTAATTTCACATTAAGAAAGTCACAGCAATGTTATAGCAATCGTGGTCAAGTAGTCAAGTCAATTATTTACATCGTCAGTCATGATTCAGTAAAGTAGTGGATGCTTTACTGAAACTTCTTGGGAGTTTTGGAAAAAATGCGAAATGACACGTTTTTTGAGTTTATATCATTCGCCTACACTCGTGCACGTTAACGAACACTTAATGGTTAATATTCCACCAATATTACACATTAACACTCGAAGAAACACAAGTTTGAGCTAATAGTACAAAACCAACAACGTCTCACTATCGGATTCCCGCCAAAACTCCCCCTGACAGACTTAACCACAATGTATAAATAAAATTCTGCCTGAAGAATCTGAGTATGGTCCAAAAGGAAAAAACTGTAATGTCCGGTATACTATATAATAATATGTCCTTTTACACCAGAGGTACTCAAATACTACCAGAGGTTCATAAATTCTGTCTCCAAAAATATATTGTAAGTTATTTTGTAATTAAAGGTTTATAAGTCAACTGCCGAAGGTACACGTGTCACACGTGACCAAACTGCTGGCCTTTATTTAGACCAAAATATTAAGCATTGCCATATAACGGGACAATCTTCAAATAAGCTTCATTTTAATAAGCTCTAAAACTGCACATAAAGCATTTTTAATTGTGCGGCAGATGTAGGTCGTGACATAGTTGTAATGCAAACCTGGCGTTGGGTTTCAGCTGCGAGTCATATGTTTGGCACCCACTTTTCACTTCCACTTGCATCTCTCTTTCAAGTGAAATACCGATATTTATGAAGTATGAATATTATAAAAATCACGATACTTTTGATATTGAAATTCTGATGTAAGTATCAATATAGTTTTTAGATATAGGTACCAGTGGGTATCGTTATTGGTACTCGATTGGCACCCATACAAAATACCGATACTTAAATCAAATATAGTTGAAGGTCAAACAAAGTGTGGAATGAAACTAGATGGCTTTTGTCAACGTTGTCGCATCGCTGTCTAGAAAATATCGGCGATTTTCATCAAAGTATCAATTAGAACAAATCGTTATTGATAATAGAGCTAGCAATACACCTTCTCCTATTGAAATGTATTCGTCATTTTTAAAATATTTTATTTAGCTTGATTGTGTGTGTTCAGGTGTAATCTTTGAACACAATTTTGAAGTATCTTCAAGGAGTTTTGGCGGGAATCCGATAGTGAGACGTTGTTGGATTTGTATTATTTTCTCAAACTTCTGTTTCTTCGAGTGTTAATGTGTAATATTGGTGAAATATTGTGCACGAGTGTAGGCGAATGATATAAACTCAAAAAGCGTGTCATTTCGCATTTTTTCCAAAACTCCCAAGATGTTTCAGTAAAGGATCCACTACTTTACTGAATCGTGACTTTGACGATGTAAATAATTGACTTGACTACTTGACCACGATTGCTATATTGCTGTGACTTTTTAATGTTAAATTAAGAAATACTTATTATAAGAAAATACTTGACACTGGCTATATGCACAAACCGTGCGAAGCCATTACTAAAACAAAAACCAAAAAAGTATCTTCAACTGATTGAGCTGCAATTTGTTCAGCATGAAATTCCGCATGGAAATGGAAGGAAATGTTTACTCTATGGAAAATAGTAAAACTGTCGGTTGTCAGACTTGTCTGTCATGTCAGATGATTCAATCAATCAATCAACAAAACAGCAGCCAGCCAATCACAAGCACATTCATTCATTCACTCATTCAATTCCAGCAAGAAAACAGGGAAAACTGTTTTTGATAAAATTTTAAATGTAGCGAGTATCGTAAAGCTACAGTCAACGTAGGTACTTGGACAAAATTTCCCTTACCAACAATACTTGTAAACCGTATGAAGATGTAAAGTGCATTCATTCATTCAGAAACAAAGCGTACCTATCGTTGCGGGCGTTGGATACGGTACGTCAATAATTAGCGTGACTCAATGCAAGAATACACAATGGAGAGATCCATTTGCATAGTCCTTACTGCGGCGATGCTCTCCGTCATAGGGCGGTGCTCCTGCGACCGCGGGGACTACGTTGGGTGCTACCGGCTGCAAACCGAAAATGTGCTGAACACGCACACCGGCCAGTCTGTGGATGTGTGTCTGTCGGCATGCGAACAAGTGTACTACAAATACGCTATAATCAGTAACGAAGCGACATGCTTCTGTGGCAACGCTCCGGGGACGCTGCAGCTCGAACTCGGCTCGTGCAGCACGCCTTGTCCGAAGAATGAGACTCAAATGTGCGGCGGAGACGGCGCTGCGAGCGTCTACGACACAGAGGTTACCGCCCCGGGAGCGCCAGGCTCTGTCGAAATTTACAACATCACGGAGACAACGCTCAGAGTTCACTGGACAACACCCGACGCACACTCCTACATCTCCGGGTATGTCATAAGGGCCACTGTTGTGGAAACTTACTCAGATTTTACTCTGATACCGTTGGAATGGAGAGTGTTGAATGAAACATTTCAAACTGAGCTGCTCAACTTGCAACCGGGTTCATTGTACAATATAAGTGTAGCTGCTGTCAATATTGATGAAGAGGGACCCAATATTACCGTCAGCGCTGAAACTTTCATAGGCACCCCCGACCCCAGTCCACCTGATGTGCAGATCAGAGAGAGGCGTGGAGACAGGATGTCGGTTCATATTCCTGAAGCAAAAAATGTCAATGGGCCTGTATCAATGTATAGAATTGTCGTTTCCATAGAGCTTTATCAACAAGGCTTCATCATAGACACACTGGGGAACTATACTTATGCAACTGACCAAGGACTTCCATATTACATCACGGCAGAGCTGGACCCTGATGACATCCAGAATGACTTTATTATTGGGGACCGGAGCACTTACAACGGGTTCTATAATGCTCCGCTGCCACTTACCAACGACATTGATGTGTCCCTCGGTGTAGTGAGTGAGAAGAACCATGTGAAGAAAATTAGATATGCTGAATCGGCAAAGAAAATAATACTCAATATTAATGAGCCCGAAGAAGTGTCTCCCCTGATGCTGGTTCTGGGGGCCGGGATAGCTATCGGCATTGTTCTGCTACTTATTGGTATAGGGCTGATCATCATTTTAAGGAAAAAAATTCAAATGATGAGAATGCAACGAGGTTCACAATCAATGCCGCTGAGCCTCAGCGAGCCATGCATAGAAATAGAAAACTCGGGGTTCATTCAAGATGATGATGAGAGAGTGGACTACTACAGCAATATTAAGAGGAAACTGTGGAACATACCCCGCAATCTCATAGATATAGACATCTCATGTGTAGTGGGACTCGGCAGCTATGGAAAGTTTACTAAAGGGAGGGTCCAGCAGCACGGAGCTCAGACTCCGGGGCTGGTGCAAGTTATATCCGACCGAGAACTGGAGAGGTCGGATAAAAAGCTGATGCTGCAAGAACTTGACTTGCTCATCAAATCGAATGAGCACGAAAATGTGATCTCATTAGTTGGAATATGTGAAACTAACACGACTCTATTCGTGGTATTGGAAGACACAAAACAGTCCCTGAAAGAAATGCTGTTACAGAGTAGACACAGAGAGTTGCAAAACAATAAGTTCTGCCTGGTGACGGAAAACCAGTTGCTACAGATTTGTGTCGACGTCGCACGAGGTATGGAATACTTAAACAGCAGGAAAATAATACACAAACGTCTGAGTTGCCGCAACATCGTCATCGGAGAGGGTGGTGTAGCCAAAGTGTCCGGCTTCGGTTTGTCTCATATGAGACCGATGCACGAAACACCGGATTACACGAGATGGACATCCCATGAGATGTTGCGGCAAACACGCTTCAATCCTAAAGCGGACGTGTGGTCGTTCGGCTGCTTGATGTGGGAAGCGTTTACGATAGGGGCCACACCTTACTCTCACAGCGGCAACAAAGATGTCGCAGCTAGAATACTGAGAGGTATGAGGCCGTCGCAGCCTTCATACGTTGCAGACGAGCTATTCCAGCTGTGCCTGCAGTGCTGGCAGGTAGACCCTGATGAAAGGCCGACATTTTCCTCCCTTTTACATGAACTGAAACCGTTTGCCGAAGGTCCCGGCACGAGGTGCCTTAGCTTTACCCATTACAATGGATTCGATTACGAGCCTTATTTACCACAATATGAGATCGTTTCATAGTGAACTAACCAAAATGTGACCCTTTAAGTTAAGAGAGGAAACTTACATTATTTTCGTAAGTGTCAAAAATGCATCCAAAGATCTGAACTAAAAATACCTTGAACTCTTATTGCCAATTTTACAACAAAGAATCTAACTAGAGTTAACTATCTAGTGCCTGTTGATTAGCCTTAAACAGTATTGTAGTAGGTAATCAATTAGAACCTATATGACTACATTATTCTAGAAGTGTTAATGTTTAACAAAACTGGTACCCAGTAGAAATTCCAGCTAAGTACCTTATGGTTTGTTTAAATAAATCATAATACCATACAATAATATGATATCGCGTCATCTAGTGTAATGTTCATATGATGTCAGATGATGTCCTTGTAAGACAGGAATCCGAATTCATCTAATGATTATATGATATAGGTATTTATGTTGCCTAGAAGCTGTAACTTGAGTAAAACATCGCAAGTCCTGATTAATCACAGCGGTATGCATGAAAATGCTTAATTATTGACATACAAACAACAAAATTATTTGAGAACCTTGTAGATAGGCACATTCGTCACCAGTCTAAACAAAATAATCATTATCACGTACCTACCTAACACTAACTTGTAAGTAGCATAATAACACACATAGTTTATAGATATAGTATTTTATTTTGAATCTCATGCAGAAGACTTCTGAATGTTAATCGCATTGTACCTTAGGTCCCGACCAGACTATCTAGCGACGAGGCGTCCTAGGGGGGATTTATAACACTACAAAAAAAAACGGACTTTTATGACCCCGACAAAAAATTTCAATACTAGTTGGTGGGGATAATAGCCATATTTATTAAAATTTAAGAATCCCCGTTAGTGGGGATCATGGGCATAAACCGCCCGTCTGATCGGGGCCTTACAGTGATGTTGTACGTAATTTTAAGAAATGTCTCGGTAAAGTAGATAAAGCTGGTAAAGTTTTATGACCAATGAAGACATTTTTGTAGATTCTTTGACAGTTTGAAATGCATTTGATTATAAATAACAATATGCAGTAAGTACATTATTCTCAACTTTGTTTCAATTAATTGACCAACATCATTTTACTTAGCGATTTTAATCTAAACTAAGTTAGCTATTTTGTACCTTTAGTATTTGTATATTTTGTTAAATTTTGGTTTAAAAGTCATGACATTTTATTTACTTTACGCTTTTATTTCGAGGCAGAGGATTTTTGGTCTAAGCTTGCTAGTTTGACAAGTGACCGATACTGGCGCTAGTAAGCCTAATTTTTAATTAATATAAAAGTAATTTGTGCCAGATTAAAAACTAGTGAAATCTATTATTTAAATTGACTCACTTGAAACTATCAAATCGAATAACACTGGGTAATTTTTAGACCGTAACTTGTATCATATTTGCAAGCTTGACATTCATGATAATGAATACCATAATTATAGCCTCTGCTTGTATATTTTGTGTACTTAATTTATAAGATATTTAATTGTTTACCTGATTGAATTGATGATCTGATGATAACGAAATCCGTCCATTTGTATTTTATTAACTTTTGTAAGTAGGTACTTACTGTACATTAACTTATGTTTATATATTTGTATATCTGTATCGTGTAGTCGCATATTCAATAAAAGCAATAATAACTTAGAAATACATATTTTATTTATAAAAAAGGCAATTTTTGGAACAGCTAGAATTCGTAATGAACCACAGACATTATAAGAGGAAGTAGACCGGGTATTACAGATATTTAGTGAAGCCATAATAAATATAACATTCAGGCAGGGCCGAACTAAGGCTGACAAAACAGCTATATTATATACGTTCATAAAATTTAACTGGATTAAAATTCGTGCTGAATCCCACCTAACATTTTTACAAGTAAAATAAGCCATTACAATGTCGCCAACGTTGTTACTCATTAACTTGGCGACCGGCTTCACGACTGAACTCACTAGATCTGTAACGTCCGGTCTGCTTCCTCTTATATGCCTGTGGTATAGATACTTAGTGTGATAGATGCTTGGATGCAGGCAGTGGCCATAATTAAAACAACTTAATGCATTTTCTCGCATTTATTAAATGTTAATAATATAGACAATGTTCAAGGTACCTTTTAATTGGTTTTCGAGCTTTATAACACTAAGACATATTAACCATCCGTTTTACCTCTTATCGTTTAACATTGCAAAATAACACTTCATTAAAAAATCAATCTGACAATACAACTAACTAAACAATTATAAACATTGACTAAAATATATCGAATTTAAAATTCAAAACATATTTTTAACTTTTCAATTGAACTTAATTTAAAATTATATCCTCGTCATATAAACATTGCAGACCCGTTTATAATAATAAACAAACATAATAACAAAAATATTAATAATAAAAATAAAATTTCCACGAATGAAACATTACAGCAACAAATGATGACCAAGTTTTAGCATCACACAACGCACCGAGCCGGCACGTCTGTTATACTTACTTATAATACGCAACAAGTTATAATTCAATAGAATTAGTATAACATATCAATCTCAACATGTGTAAAGGTTGATGAGACAACGACTGTACGTACGGCGGCGCTTCGAGTGCGGCACGCGTCCGCGCGGGCCGCGCACGACCGGCGCTGCGGGCGGCCGCATCAAACCGAGTGAAACGTTATAATGACAATACAAATTATATGTTACAATTAATCCCTACCTCTGGGACGCGTTCGTGACGATGTCAATATGCGCGAGTTGATTCCTCAGTCTTTAATAAATTGATGACAATGAGCAAGGAGAGAAACGTAAATGAAACAATGCTATGCAATTATATACAGATAGTGAGTGGTGCGCGCGCCTGCGGTCGTGCGCGGCCCGGCCGCGGCCGGCGGCCTGCGTGTGTGCTGATGTCTTAATGTTGACTTCGACTTGAACGCACAGCCATTTTCCTAAACACAGTATCGAACCTTACTCTAGCCTAGCGCACCCGACGGCTGCCTTCTCGTGTATACCCACTAAACTAACTATAGTAATTACAATAAACCACTCTATCAACAAATTCAACAACATTTAGCTATTAAAATTAAAGGGGGATGAAGGCGCGCGGGCCCTCGGGCGTCCGCGGCCGGGAGATGACATCTAGCTACCTTACCGACGACGCACGTCCGGTGCGGGTGCGGGTGCGGGAGCGGGACTACCGAGATGAATCGCGAGGGGTCTACGCACATCGAGAGCAGTTATCGAAACGGCCGCTACAATAAATCTAAGGAAATGACGAACTACGCCTACCTATCTACAGTGAATGGAGTGAAGTAGATTGACACGACCGGTTCCGGACGCCGCTCGGCGCGGCGCGGGCGGCTGCAAGCGTGCGGGCGCGGGTGCGGATGCGGATGCGGATGCGAGTCAGTATCACAGAACGGGGCGGGGGCGCCCTAGCGGACGACGACTATTTATTATCTTCACACGATACACTATAATCGGATAATGATACCGCGCTAAAATATTATGTCTTCACGATAATATACTCTCAAATATTGTAACAACTTCAGTATAACAACATTAACATTTTTGCAGTATTTAAAAATTATCTATAGTACATTATACCCATAATATTGTTATTAATAAGATAATTTTAACTAACTAGAGTTTCATGAATAACTATTTTTAAATTAACGCTCGTTGTTCGCATCGGGTCGCGTGTGACCTTTCCATCTGCTATTTCTAATTATCCTATTTATTGAGATAAGTACAAACACGGTAACTATGAGAGAGTTAACAAGAGTGCCCCTACTACAGGCTCTGCGGCTGGAGGCGGCCGGCCCGGTGCGAACAACGCGCCGCACGATAGAGGCAAGTCGTTCTTAGCGAGAGAGAAAGAAACGTACAGACTAAGAAATCGGAAACTATCACTCAACCCCCCAGAGCACGCCCAAACTTCACGACTCCGATTGTTTCTCGGCGACCGATACATTTCTTTTAATTGACGTATTAACTTACACGTAGCGACTAATCGAGTTTATTTCCAATAAAAATTGAGCTTGTAAATCGACGTTCAGGCGTCGCTCGTGCGATCGGGCCCACGCCGCCACTGTGGCCGTCACTCTCGCGACCGACCTCCGGGAGCTAACGCCGTCATTTAGTCATCCTAGTAACGATTCCAGTTCTAAGTTGTAAGCCTGTACCGTCCATGAATCGAGTCATTTCTTCAGGTCGACAAACAAGTAGATAGATACCCGCTCGGAAAATCGATTGTAATAAATGATCATTCGACGAGACCGCATCCGTCGCGACAGTGAACGACCTTCATCAACTTTTAATTGACACAAGACGATATCTGTACCTTTCCCCATATATACATAGTAGAGATGAGAGAAAAATTCGAAAAACACCAGAGAAATCGAACAGCGATACCTATACACTTTAAAGATTGAATATACATTAAAAACTAGCTACTCGTTCGAATGCACTACACTGCGAATTGTTACCTACATAACACACGTATATAGACGTCGTAACAATACCATTACTTACCTATCGACAAAATCGTTGGACTGTTGGAAACACTTACAACAACTGCTAACTAGTTCCGCGGAAGTATCGACGCGATACGAACCTTCGACAAAACGTAACGACTGAGAAAACGCCTCTCAATTCCGTACCCTTACATCTATCGTACATTAAGCCGATTCAAATTACATTTATTTATTATTTACCGTTTCCTTTGTACTTCATTCGTGTTGATAAGTATTCGACCGCCTTCGTATTTTATTATGTCGTATTTGTGGCGCCCACCGTGGAACGGCGGTTTCCGGAAAACAGTGTCGAATGACGTGATGACCGCTCCGCGCTACTGTAGCTATCTAAGACGATGGCACTTCTGAGGTAAACGAACACAACTTAACCTAGTTCCGTGCGCGCGACGCACGCGACCGACCCGCCCACTGTCCGGGCCACGGCCCTGCAGACTGCAGGGCGCCTCGGCGTCACACATACTGTACTGTACCTTACGGAGACTAAAACGAAAGGCTGGCTACGAGACGGCGCTTCAAGAATAATCTTTAACTTTCACGTAATTATATCATAACTGTAAATAAGAATATATCATATTGTCATCTCGAATAATACATAGAAATCTGCTTTAAAATGTTTACAATATGTAATACATTTTGGACATGCATTTACCGTATATAAATTGTACTTATATCGTAAGGTAAATTTAGACCGACAGGATAACGAATCCGACAAGCAACAGAACGTTCCTAAACAAAGATAAAAACAATATTACAATTTATATAAAATGTATAAAAAAATAAAGATTCTTCACCGAGAGAAATCAGGAATGACAAGCTCTGCTAACCAGATTCAAGACAATGTCAATATATAATAAAAACAAAAATGTTTACATGCATCGCTACACTAACCTATTGTACTTCACAATATTACATTGATTATCAATTGATTGATTCATGTCGCGTAGTAAAACAATAAAGCAACTTTGGTTAGGACATTATTTGGCTCCTAATGCTCGTCGCTCTCGGAAGCCGCAGCGCTCTACTACACTAACGATTCCCATACAAACTAAAAACAATAACTTATCAATGGTAACATTTACAATGAAATCAAACTTGTAAATAAAACATATTATGTCGTGGCGAATAATATACAAAAATAAAATGTGTATGGAATAGGAATTTCCGTGATAGGACATTATCACAATCGTAGTTTTTTTTTAATATCTTAAACAACAATAAGGGCCCGCCAGGCGGGACGAAATAAAACGCGTCATCGTGACGAACCTAATAATTATGCTCAACACTATACAGGCGTCAAAATCAATATACATAAAATCTATAATTCGCTATTGTAAATAGTCGACTGTGTCGATACGCGCCGCGGCCGCGGGGATTGCACTGTCCCGGGGATCACACAACTACGTACCGGGCACTGTCCCGCGTCGGAAGCCGCGGTCACCACTATTATACCAACAAGTGAAGGTAAACACTACTTCAAAGTGGGTACGAAGAGCCTTCCGAGGCGACACAATTCCGATCCGTCACAATGATTAGTTGAAAAGCGACCGCGACGCGTACCGAGAGCTGCGCACCTAACGTTCTCCGCGAGACAAACAAAACAACGTAAACTACAGTCAGGTAACTCGCGCCACTTCGCTGCGGTTGACTAGAGGTCGCGTCCACACCGGCGCGGGGGCGGCGGCGGTCGCGACCCGCTGCGACATCGTTCACGTACGAAACGCGGCGACGAGGCGGGCGAGGGCGCACGCACCGAGCTCGGCGTCCACGTCGACCGGCGACGGAGACCAGGCGACTATAGCATTTATCTATCTAACTACACGAGCGGAACTCGCTCGAGACGCGCAGCCCGAGCCGGGTACGTCTCGCGCCTCGCCCGCCCGCCGCCCCCGTGCCGCGGCCGCTTCAATACGTGAACAGGCACAGTTACTGCATGAGCGTGGAGATGGCGTTGTGGCGCGTGCGCTTGAGCTCCTCCTCCTGGATCTTCTGCTCGATGAGGTACTGCGCGTTGCCGATGGCGGTCTGCGTGCCGGTGATGGTGACGATGCGGTTGCGGGTGCCCGGCGCGAACGTGCCCTTCTTGGAGATCTGGATGTTGGCGCCCGACATCTGCTGGATCTCCACCAGGCTGCGCCCGCCCGGACCTGAGGACGCGACAGCGAGCCGTCACTCCACGCTCTGTTCGAGGGTGTCTGTCGTGCGCCTGACGGGTGAGTGAGCCCCGGTACTGGGTATTCCATGCCTCGATATTTTCAGACAAAATAGAGTTTACTTTTAGGGCTAAGATTGAATTTAGAAGGAAAGTTAAACCGTGCGCACTGACCTCCGGCCATTATAATCGGTCCCACGTTGGGCGCCAAACATCACGCATCATTTTGGCGCCCAACGTGGGACGGGAGATTTCCAAACAAATCGTAACAAACCCATCCCGGAGATTGCAAATGGACAAAAAAATCACAGTTAGAATATCGCACAAATAACCAAAAAAACAAAAATATCTCCTCACCGAGAATGGCCCCGACGATGACCTCGGCGATCTCCACGTTCTTAGAGTCCTTGGCGCCCGCGTCCGCCGGCGTGGGGCTCTTGGAGAGCGGCAGCAGCGAGGCGGAAGGGAAGGGCGCCACGCCGCCGCCCACGCCGCCCATCGCACCCGCCGACAGCGAGATCGGCGCCACCGCGGCTGCGGGGCCAAGCGCCTCGAATGCAACCTCCGCGAAACGCTCTACCCCGACCCCCGCCCCCCCTGCCCCGCCCCCGCCCCGCCCTGCGCTAGTCGCGTGCGCCGCGTAGTTACATGAGGACGCAGTGTTAGCTTGCGGCGGCCGACCCACAGCGCCGCCCGCGGCGTCCGAGCGACGAGCGATGTTGGGTGATGCTAGTGCACGGTCGCACCGGTCCGCGGACTCGCACAGAGCCCCTATTTTACCAGTCCTGAATACGTTGCTGTACTTTTCGCGCGTTAAATTTGTGTCTTTTCTCTGAACCCTGTTTACATTATATTACTTTTTATTGTCCTATGTTAGTAATTAGTTCTATATAACTAGCTTGTTAGCGTGAATTTATTGGGGCTACTTACTAAACAATTTCCAGTCCTTAGTTACTTGTCCTTAATTAACTACCCCGTACATTAATTTATATACATTTTCTTGCAAAAAAATTTACAACGACTGTGCTAGACAAGCGACTACAAAAATATACAAATACATAAAATAGAATAAGTTGACTACGCGTGGAAGTCGAGAGATTTTAAGGTCAAAGTTAATATACTTAGAGTTGATAGAACTACATAAAAACAGATACATAATATATAATATACAATAGTTACATGCACTATTAGAAGTTGTAACTAGATCGTGGCACTAGCATTACCCACTCGACCCGTGTGTACAAAACTTTAGTTGTTGTCTCAATGTCGGTAGCGCTGTGTTGCGGACTTGGAAAAAATAAAGATGCTGGGAAAGAACAACTTATTGTGCTTAAATTTTGACAAAGTTTATTATTTTAAATTATATTTTTCTTCTTTTTTTGGGTTTCGTTTTATGATTTTAAGCCAATTGTCTCAGCAAAAGTCTTTTTGGTATTGTCTGAAGGTTTGTTCCTCGTAATAGCGACTAGCGCGTTTGTTATGTGCTATCATCTTTTCGAGCTCACCTACTAGTGATCCGTGTTGGAGGTATTCTGTGAACCAATAAGTTGTTCCTTCTATATTTGGTTTATGTTATGCTTTGGACGATACGTGCTTAAACATTAGTGGCTTTATTCGTACACAATCTTCAATGAAGTCAAATATTGAACAAACTTGTTCAACTTTCGCGACAATTCCCAACGTCCCCCCCATCCCGCTAGTTGGAGGACAGTGGGGATATTGGGAGTACACTAATTGAATTGATGTTTATAAGACAAACGAAGAGTTCATTCGCGTAGAGCTCACCCCCTGAGACCCGAGACACACAATGTGGTCCTTCTACGACCAAAAAAATCAAATGGTCTAAAATGAATTCGTTACATAAAAATTAAAGCAAGCAGACAACGTGTATTTTAAGGGGTATTACATACTTAGGCTAATAAAAAGTATACTAGAGAAAGTATAAACCAAAGAAAACAAGTCATGTGATATAGAGAAATAATATATTTAGATGAAAATAAAATACACATATCAGCTATGTTTACAAATGCTAAATTCTACCTAAGTGTACAGACATACGGATACTTTTAGATCGATTAAACTCTTTGGCCCCGTTGAAGTTTGAGTACGTTTCATAGTTTCTCATCGACATTGAATCATCCATAGCATAAGTCTGTTATGTATTGCCGATAGATGGTATGGAAAAGCGTTGTGAACAGAATTTTGACAAATACAATTTAACGCAAAAATAATACTTGATATTTAAAGCCAATCGTGTTAATCGTAATCAGGCAATACAACACATCGAACACACTATATATTATATACATGCAGAAATAGAACTTATGTTTGATAGAAATAGGGATTAACTCAGTTCAATAGAAATAGAGAGATATTGTTGTTGTTATATATTGACCGAGTCATATTTCAAAGGAGCCCAAACCAAGATCCAATAGTTTGGTTGCAGTCAACAAAATATAAACGAGGCAAAATTGGCAATTTTTTTCTCATAAATAATTTTATTGTGTTTACCTCAACTCCCAAACGCCTCTATCGGTGAATTTAGAAGAAACATTTACATTTTCATTTCCCCAATAATGGGGAGAATATAGGACTTATATTATGCCTTTTTTCTGAACTCTTACAACTTTGACGAATCGATAGTGTATTGCTGTCTTTGTCATTTGTTTGGTTCCAGATAGAGACAACCATAGATTTATCGGGCGGTCAATTCTAACTTGGAGTTCAGAAACCGGACATTACTCAAGTATCATAATCTACATTATTATTTTTGAAAAACAACACGGTCATTAGGTTGTAAACAATAATTCTTGAAACAAGACGATAGGTTATTATCACGACAGTCAATTTAGGGGCAGAATGAGAAGCGTAGCGAAGAAATTTAGAATTTTGACGGCAAAGACAAGCCGCTATGCGAGATATGCTTTAGGAAATCCAGGACGACCCGTTGCGGTCAGAGTGATTCGTAATCACGGATGCCTTGGTACCCATAGTCACGAATGCTGCAATCGGCCGGTCACAAAACCTTCACTCGGATAGTACATTTTTTTTCTGTATTGAGATTTACCAGTGTTGCTTTTAGTCATGACCAATTGAAATAGTTACTTTTCACAATATTGGGTCTTTTGAGTACAAAACGAAGACGCATTAAAAATATTCACGCCGCAAAAAAATATATTTCCACATTTTATAAACGGTGCCGTCATTTAAAAACGCTCTCTGGTTTACAAAATCAATAATTTAATAATTTTGCAAAACTGGGGCGGTCCTACCATAAAAATCAGGGAGTGTTTACAAACGAACGGCGCCGTTACTAAAATCTCGAATTACACAATTAGCCGACGACATTTTTAAAACTCTTATTATGTAGAAGTTTATAAGGCAAATTCGTATCCGAGTCAGGGTGTTGTGTACCCGCGTAAGAAGTGCGCGAGTGAGAGTGCAGGCCGAGTTAGGTGGTTCTATAGAACTACTACAGCAGTTAGACGGTACCGTTCAACATTATAAGGCACAGATACACGCACGACGAGCGTCTAGCACAATATGGTTGCGGACAGTAAGGGCGCTACGCACTAGTACGAGCCGTCTTGTTGGACGTCGTGTCGATTACTGCTTCATCTATCACGTATTTGTTTTGCTATTTTATATCTTTTAAATATTACTTGATGCTAGACATATAATTATATTCAAAATGTTCTAATTTGAAAAGTACAAGACAGTTAATTCTTCTTTCTACTAAGAATTCACTCTCGAATATTGTCTCGTTCGATTTGTGCATTTCAATGAAGTTAACTTTAAATGTATGCGTTGTGTGTAAAACTGTCATTTCGTAGGAGTTTTTAGCCGTTGTGTGCGTGAGACGAGTTGTACCATTTCCGCGTAGCGTCCATACTGTCACAAGGTTGTCTAGTGGAAGCGAACCTTGCACACTGTCCGAGCTTTAAGCCAGGGTATGCGGAGTGCTGTACCTACCTACAGTCTCACTAGCGCCACCGTTCGATACCCGACCGATTTGTAGCCCGTTCGTACCTATGTACGTATGCCAGTTGAGGAATACGGTAAACATAACACCATTAAAAAAAAACAATTAAGTATGCGATGACTCAGCTCGTAATCACAGACAAAAGAAAACTTCAGTGTCGGCCACGCAGTTCAGTAGTTTTCGTAGAATGAGCTGAAGAAAAACAGAATTTCAAAATCAATGTGGACAAATCGGAACGTGAATTTGGAATATGAATTTCGAATCGAATGTAAATGGAACCGACACGGCATTTCACATTGCGTATGTAATTTTTGTTTATGTTTCGATAACTTGAGGCAAGGTCGTGTGATTCAACTTGACGTGACGTCACGTTACATTCATGTGGCTTGCCGGCTCGGTTCGTGCGAATAATAATGAGGAAGTTGAGGCCACTATTGCGGGTTTTAGTAAAACTTGTGAGTTATTTATTGACTTGAAGAAATTTTGTTTCAAAGGCTTCGCCTAGAAAACATTTCGTTATTTTTTAACTTTTATATGTAGGTATATTTACTTGCTCTCAAACTGAGTTTTGATTTGAGTACTGAAACTCGTTTACCGTATGTTTTGGTAAACAAAAAGGAATGAATTTTAGAAGTAGTGTTTTAAACAATAGACATTACTCGTACTACGAGTATAATAAGCTCTGCGATTCATAATTTTACGTAACTGTTAGTACCATTTCGAAACATGAGAAAGTATAAAAAACACAATTTATTTTCTCATGCACCTTATGTATGGAACAACTTGACAGGACAACGCCACGTCTGTAGGGTTAAGCTTCAATAGTTTGAATAAAGTATTAAAATTATTCAATTTGCATCCGGTATTTTTTTTTTAAACAAAAACGCACAAGCTTCTACACCCGCGACAGTCACTTCAACCTTTGCTCCCCGGCGGCGCACTCACCGAGTCCGACCTGGCCGATGGGCCCGAAGACGGCGGGCGGGTCCTGCGGGCCGGCAGGCAGCGGGAAGTAGGCGGCGGAGATGGGCGGCGCCGGCATTGCCGCGGGCAGTGCCAGCCCCAGCACGCCGTGCTTCACCAGCAGCCCGAGCGCGGCGCTGATCTCGCTGATGCCGCCCTCGCTGTACCCCGCCTGGCGGAGCGCCACCTGCACACAGATCGCACCACGCTTCATTCAACTGAACACGGGACTCAGGGAACTGAGCAGTGGGCGGCAGTGGGCTAGAAACTGAGCAGGTCAGTGGACAGGACGAGAATGTAAACGCGATACATCCAATTCCCTTGCCGCTGCTCCTCGTGACAAAAGTGTTAGCGAAGGGAGTGGGTAGGGCAGAAAGTATCACAAAATTCATCAACATTCGTTCTGCCGTTGCGGCGTGAAGGGAGGAAAAACACACACCTAAACTTTCGCATTGATAATATAATAAAGTATACGATATGACAGTAAGATCTCACCTTGATATGGTCGAGCGTGTGCTGCGTGATGGGCGCGGGCGGCTGCGCGCCGGGCGGCGCCAGCGACAGCGTGAGCGACAGCGCGCCGAGCCCGCCGCCCATGCCGGCCGCCGCCGCCGCGCCGTTCACCAGCACCTGCCCCACGGAGCTCACGCCGCCGCCCAGCCCGTGCGTCTGCGCAGGGGGGAGCGTACTCACTAGCCGAACGCACACCTTCCACACTTGGAGAGCTCTCACTACTCTTCGAGGCTCTGTGGTTGGTCCTTCGAGTGTTGGTCCTTCGAGTTGGATTCGAAAGCCAAAGTTACACAACATATCTGTGACGTCGTCGTCGTCGTCTAGGTCGTTATTATCGTGAATGGTTATGGTCGCAGATATGTTGGTAAACGAATGACGTCGATTACTAATATCGATCCCTCCAACGACTACAGACAAAATACCCAAACTACATTAATGTTAGTATTGCTTAACTAGATAGACTACGTATATAATATACCTACTAGTTAGTGCTATAGTGCAGTGTTCGGCAACATGGAACGGTAAGGGTCGCGACCACTTAAACACGCTCGCAAGTGCCTTCCACCTACTCGCTTTGGCGCTGATGGGGCACGTTCTTTAGGGGTGATAATTGTGTATATTGAACTTTGAATTTTCTCAGTTTTATCTTTGAAAGAATATTGCTGTGTTCATCAAGATTATTTTAGATTTCCTTGGCATTCTAAGACGTAGTTAGGATGAACTATGCAAGCCTTACTAGTTTTAATCATGACTATTTTTATAATGATTATGAAATAAAAACTATTCTCAAAATGAATAATTTTGTTTAGAACTAACCTAAGGCATAGAAAAATAAGTTCTTTAAACATGTCGAGTTGCGAGTGCAACCTTCAACTTGCGCGTTTTAAAAGTTAGATATTTTTTGCGCTTATACTATGATCAAATTCGCCATAAATAAGCACGAGTAGATGTCTAGTAGAGCGGTAAACACAGCTCGTATCTCAGGCTATCATAAGCCCACCTCATCAATATGCATACATGTTGGTAAAATCCATAATATATTCCTACACTGACATCAGGGCTATGATTAGCAAGCACCTAATGAACAAACTGAGATCATCCTTCGATAGGTATACGAGAAGCATTTGGAAAACCGCAGGCTGCTATAAAAAAAAAAGTTTTACCCGTATCTATAACTATTTTATTGTAAGACGCAATAGATCAGTGGGTCAAGGATTTCAAACAGAGGTTGTAAGATTGAATATTGAATAGGAGGAAGATCGAATTGTAAAAGTTGTTTACCATTGAAGTGTCTGTATTAACACGATCTATCTCCGCCCACTGCTGAGCACGGATCTGGCCTCCTTGAAGAGGGTAAGGCCATATGGCCACCCCGGGAGCTCTTTCCGGATTCGTGGATCCGATACCTCGTGAACATTTCTCGGGCATGTGGGTTTCCTCACAGTATTTCACATCACCGAAAAGCGAGTGATAATTGCATATATACAAGAAACACATTGGGAGTAACTTAGTAATCTGTGACATTGGTGCATGCCCTCACTGGTATTTGAATTCACAATCCAGACTATCACCTATTAGTGTCCAATGTTCATGTTGTCGACAAGTTGCATCACACTCCCTTTTCGAAAGGAAAACATCGCGAGAAAACCCACACGCCTGAGAATTCGAAGGTATATAATCCACCGATCTGGACCAGGCGTGGATTAACTAGATGTGGAAACCTTACCCCCCGTATCGTTAGCCGTTGCCTCCAAATTTCTTTCACTGGACCTTTGCTGAGGGACCACGTACTCCCCCAAACTTTCCCCCAAATGTTCCTCATATTTGGTATCTTTAGTTGAACTTTCGAGGTTCCTCGGTTCTCCATTTTGACACAAATGATCGTAGAGAAGCGGCTTCGAGGAATCCTCAAGATACGTTACGAGGTACCTTGAGCTGCCATATGGTTTGTGTCCTTCGTACGATGATTATTGTCAAGGAATAACCGAGTGGAGGAAATTGTGCCAACTAACGATGCCAAAACAGGCAAGTGACGTTGAGTGGAGCCAAAGAAATTTGGAGGTAACGATTAAAGATACGGGGATTAGTCTCGGACAGTAGAGCGTGGTGATGATGCCGATGCTGCGTACGTACGCGCCCCCATCAGCGCCCAACCCAAGCATACAAGGCGTGTACCATACAACTCAATGAGCGTGTCCAAGTGTCACCTCTGTCACCTCTGTGTTGGGCACGGCGTAGGGCGAGCCGGTGGGGTTGTAGTTGGCGACGGGGCCGGCCACGTCGGCGTACGACACGTTGGGGCACGAGCCGGACTGCGGGTCGTCCACCACCTTCTGGAGGATCATGAGGCAGGCCTTCTTGTTGTTCTCCTTTTCACCTGGAATACACCAAATGGATATCTTTAAACTCCTTTCCCTTTCTTCTCTTTCTTCTATTGATAAGTTGGTTCCGTCTTCAGGGCGAAACCAGGTGACCGTGAAAACTTAGCTTGAGTTTGCTATGAAGGGAAACATCGTTAAAAATCTTGGTGGTAGGTTACTAAAGTGTCGGACAAGCCGGACTAGCTATCAACGGTCTTACCACGTAAGATTTAAACCAGAGTTGAACAGATGAAACTAAATATTTTATCCACAGATCGATGACTAACCCTCGCTATTCCTAAGTAAAATAATTAGGAATGCCAAGATTTAGTAAGAAAACGCCAGTGATACACGTCGATTTTGTGGAACGAAATTTCAGAAACTGCTGTATAACTATGGTCTAATCTTTTGTGGTAAGACGGCTAGAGTTTTCTTTAGTCTGTGGTGTTTCAATAAAGAGTTTATCTATCTGTTTAGTACCATCTCCCCGAATCAGCAACCTGGATATTATAGCCAGCGTAAATTGAAACCTGGCCGTCCAGATAGCGGGATATAATTACGTATAATGTAAATGCGGGTTGGGGACACACACACCGCAATTAGGGTTTGAGTGTTTAGGGTTATTGTTATGAAAGTTACAGTCCGTTTGTTCGGTTGGCCCCGCCCAGTGTGGGGTCACACGATACTGCTTAGGGACTTGGGGGAGTTCAAGTGAAGCATGCGAGATGACATTTAGTTAAATGATGTTGCGGTTTATTTAAAGATCGGGGTATGATGCGACGATAATAACAGTTTACGATAGGTGTGAGTAGGATAAAAATATTGATCCTACTAATATTATACTACGGTTATTACACATAAATATACCTATACATTTTCTTATAATATATATACATTGTCACACCTTTTTCCTGTTGAGGAAGACAGACTACATCATTCCACATCCTACGATACTGACACACCTCTTTCGCTTCTTCGACTTTCCCGAGACGTCGCCGCCGGTCGGGTAACTAACTTGTAGTTGGTGTCATCAGTCCTTTGGCTTAACGCGGCCCTTTGAAGCGCGGAGCGACGGCAATCCTCACAGGACTTACGAAAAGTCGTTGGTGTACCCAACCCAGTGCCGTTGAGTTCTGAAGCGCACAACTCACCGCTCAGCTACCATCACTCGACGTTTCCATGGAAGTTCCACTTACCGACCACAGTGATGCACCGCTCCTGCAGCGACAGCTCCTTGGCCTTCTGCGAGATCTGCACGTAGCTGCCGCTCTGCTCCTTGATCTGCTTGATGTAGTTGCCTCCCTTGCCGATGATCATGCCGGCGGTGGAGTTCGGCACCAGGATCTTCACCTGGAGTAGAGGGATGGACAGGTGTCAGCATTTGATTTTCATCTTCGGCAGTGGTCAGCTTGGAATGTTGCAAAAAGATCTGAGGAGTAAATCTCCTGTACCAATGCAGAGACAACAAAATATTTTTTTTTAATAAAAATATGTTTGTCGTACATTATTAGCAAGCCAGTTCTTTTGGGGCTAACATTAAAAAATTAATATAATTAGGAATTCGACGACTATGGTTGTAAATACTTCCGACCGACGAAGCATGCTTAGCAGCCTGCTTGCTCCTCCGGTCTCTATACTACTACCACAGTTTCAACCAACATAGCCATTTGAACTTGTTGAAACATAGCCACGAATATGTTGTTCTCTAACTTAGGTGTCATTGCGGAAATAGTATAACTTGACTGTTATTAAGAAGATCGAATAAGGCCGAACCTTCAATGTTCAGTTGGCTTCTCAGTAGAAGGACTTGGTACAAACAAGGTAGGAAATCAGGATCTTAAATTATCGCCTTTTGTTTGTCTGCCCATACTTGACTTGACTTCTTGATTATGGCTTTTGTGGTTAGTTGTCACAATTCTGCCAGTGTCCGTTTCTTTAGGCTTACTTCTGTTAATGACATTTTAAAAGTTCCAAGCATTTAAAATGACATTTTTATACTTAACAAATCGGCTCTTCTTACCATAATATCCTCGATGAGTAAACAATAATGTCAATAGTATCAGATTCTATGCTTGCGGGATCAATAGTAGCTGATGTTAAGCATGCTAATTCTAATGCTTGTAGTGGATGTTACGCGGTTCGTATAGTTCACATCACGACACGACGTCACACAGTTACACGATATGTCGTGTCGTGATGTGTAGCTGGTACCTAGCGTTTATCTACATATATTTTGAGACACGTAGATTGGAGTAAGTAGATGACTAACATGTTTGAATGGTATAATTTGTTCTCGTCGTTTGTTGCAATGAAATTATCTACATTCCACATGCACTCATAGGTACGAAAAACATTGAATATAGTGGTCACATTTTTCCAAAATAGATCAGGTTTCGAATTAAATATACTGTGTTATTATTCAAATTTCAAGTCACAGGTGCGCATTATGCGTAATCCGAACACGTAGTTTGGTGTGACTATTTCATAATCTGTGGTTAAGTGTTTAGTTTAGTGCACGTTGGTTAGTGTTTAATTTAGTGTTGTCAAGAAATTGATAACGAATTGAAGGCAATTCCTCCACTAATTTGAGTAGAAAATGAGGTAAGAACGTCGGACCAATTATAATTAATGAATTATTCAGTTCGGAAGCAAAGGCGAGTTAATTTATGACACAATTTTGTGCAAAGGCAAATGAGGGACCTCATTATGAATCGTCTGTCGTTAGTCGTTAGACGCCTAACCAAGCGGCGTCGTTAAAAATTAAAACTTGATAGGTATCCTTGATACTTCGTTACTTTCGTGCTAATTTTCAACGTCGACCTCTACTGTCTACTGTTACTGTTTGAAACTTTACTTGAAGTAAAAGGCATTACAGTGAACACAATGTAATCACATTACAGTAAAAATGTTCTAACACCGTAGGAAGAAGGATGTCATTGGAATATCGTATAGGAAAGTTGTAATTTTAGGAGTCAGCAACAGAACCGAACGGTTTGACAAATAATAATATTATGGTATATTTCCTCATGCTGTCCTTCACAAATTAATACAATATGAGGAAGACAGCTTGCGAAAAGCGTCTATTAATAGATATCGACCATAATCAGCGTAATATTATATCTGTAATGACAGTCATTTTAGCATTATTAAATTTTTACGAAGCTACAAATTCTTGTTAGATGTTCTGTTTGGATTAAGAATTTTAAAATGAACACATACGTAGGACGCACCTACAATCTACATTATAAAAAAACATTAAACTACTTAGTTAAAAAAGTAAACTACAAACCAACAAGTGAATTTTTAGAATTAAAAAAACTGAAAACCACTTTTTTCGATTATAAATGGAATTAGATAGCATTGCCATCGAGTTATGAGCTACCGTGAAAGTTTCACGCGGAAAGCTAATCAAAAAGAAATAAAGAGTTGCAAGATTCCACACGGCATGACGGACAGACAAACCAGACAGTGACTTCTTTAAAAATTTGTATAAACCCTTAATAGTATTGTTACTGATTCACCAAATATTGTATCTTGCACTTGATCCATGGCAATCATAAAGCTTATGAACCAAACGGACCTTTATATCAACATCTCTGACTATTATCACAACAAAGCAAATCTATTGTTCAATATCACCATTCGCACTTCCATAACATTACAAATGCTAATCACATTAATATCCAACACAAGTATATCATGTTACACGGTATATATATATAATTATAATTATGTTGGTGCGACCTTGCTGCCTCTCCGTTAACACTTGCAAGTACGCGTTGAACCATGTTGATTTACGTGCTATGTTTGGAATTTGAGGTGAAGGTAATGGGTTGGAATTGGTCGATTTTGAACCACGATGTGGGACCTAAGAATCCGGTATAATATTAGAATGCTTGCAACTGAAAAGGTCAACACAAAATCTTCTTCTTTTCGAGATCTACGGTTGTAAAGCTCATAAGACTTTGGCTAGATATGTAATGTAAATGTAAAGTAATGGCATGACAATAATATCACAACGTTATAAAAGTATTAAAATTATGATCAACCTGTCCAATTTATCAACCTTAATTGTCAATTAATTTGTTTTACATTTGATCAGTACTACAATTGGGCAAGCACGACAATTTTAACGGTTTGTATCGTTAACGTATCGATCAAGGAAACCGTTAGCGTACGCTTCTTGTCGATAGCAAGGCGCTGATCAAATAGAAAACAAATTTGACAGATAACGTATCGAATACTTTCACGATAGAGGTTCCTGCTCGCCCTACGGTGTTCGGCAATTGGGTGTTTGAAAAAAATTTTTTTTTGTGATAAATGGAAAGATTATATTATTAGTTTTATAACAAAACTATTTTTTTTTTTTTTCGCAATAATTCAAAAGTTATTTCAAAATAAAAAAAAATTTTTGAATCCAGTACCGATGACACGCCGACAACTCCCGAACAAACCCGAGCGCGTGTGACGTCATAATGTTAGTTTTCACTCATTGCAGTTGATAGAAAAATAATAAATACAGTGTTTTGATCTATTTAATTTTGTTGTCATTATTAAATATTTAAATTTATATTAAAAATGTCGAACCTCAAAAGTTATCGTTCTTGTTTTGTACCATTATGTAAGAATACTACAAAGGCAACTCCTGATAAAATGTTTTTAAATGTTCCCCAAGATGACAAACGTCGAAATAAATGGTTTCAAGCAGTGCACCGTGATAATCCCCAAACAAAATCGAATTTTTTTTGTTGTGAAGATCATTTCGATGAAATCAGAAATTACCTGCTGAAGCTGCACAATCATGGCATTGAACATCCTGAATTTTTTTTGACTTTTCATAAATAGTTAAAGTAACTGAATAAGCTTTACTCCGAACTCGGTGTTCTGGACATACCCGTCCTTTCACAATACAAATATTATTTTTACGACTTAGTTGAACATAACCTATAGCTTTGTCGCCGTAACTCTCACGCGATGCTCTGCAATTTATGAAATAAATAATTATATTTACTGTAATGGAGAATAAATAATTAAATATTTTCATTTATTATATTATTTTTTAACAAACTTACCTTGATGCCTTGGCACCTCGAACTTCAGCAGATTTAAACCGAACGTCATTTTTAAAAAAATCGGTGATCATAAATATATCAACATCAAGAATATTATCAGACTTTGCCTTAATAAATCCTTTATCACACATAGCTAATCGAAACCAACTAACAACTCGTATTTTAGCAATAAATTTTTAATATTATTGTCTAGACACGTGTAATAGCCGTAAACGCTGTACTGTTATTAAATAGCTATAACATTATGACGTCACAACTATGGTGACCAATCATGGCGCGTTTATAGTCACGTGATTTTTATTTAAATTTCATCAATTTTTAATTGTTTATAATTAATTGAAAAAAATTTTTTTTGAAGTTTTTTGCATTAAATATCAATATTATTAATAATAAAGTTTTAAAATACATAAAAAAAATCAATAATTTTTTTTTTTTCAAAAACCCAATTGGCGAATAGTGGTTGATGATAATGATGACTGTGTATCGGCGGCAGAATAGGTAGTCTCGATTGTAAGCGTGAGCACTCTTTATCCATCAAAAAATCGTGATACATTAAGCACTACGTTGGTAATTAATTATACAATTCTAAGGTCTACTGCTTTTTCTATGGTCACGCTCAGGTAAATCAGTTTCCTTGTCAGAACTTATAAGCCACGCAGGTTGGTACCTTGGCTATTGTGTTGGTTATTTTGGTATCAATTTGATTTGGGACTTGACTAGCTATTTTTGATAAAGGAAAGCATATAATATCCTTAATTTATGCTCCAACATCTTGGCTGAATGAAAGAACAAGCATTGAATTGCAATCAATCTCGATTGATTAGGAGATAAGATTTGTGCTCAGATCCTCAGTGTTGCAACAATACAATAAGTACTCGAAACGTGGTAAGTGTAGTCATTGCCGTGGCTCTACAGTTCCATTTCCCAAATGAATTGCTTCAAACTGTTTGTCTTTCGAGAAACCAATTAGTGAGGATGAGTTTTAATTAGGATCCAGTGTGTCTTGCCTGCCGTTGATTTCAAACGTTTTTTTGATCGAATTTGTTTGAAAACGCGTTCGTTGGAAAATAAATATTTGAAGACAATGTTAGTCTGTCCCTTTGGATGTAGTTTATTTATGTAACCTTGTGTAATTTTGACAAGCTTCTAACTTGCAATGTTTGTATAAATGTATGTTTAAGTCAAATCTTGCAAGCTTAATTATTAGCACCAGTTCCTCTTATCCTACGTTGATATTTTGCATGTTGGTTGTTGGTTCAATTCCCATGACAATGCATTTATATGATAAGCATGACTTTAATTGACTTCGAGGATTAGCTCCAGCTAAAGCAACTCTTCGACAGTCAACAGCACTGCAATGGTATGTTTTTATGCGCATCAGTTTTAGTATGATATTGATGCACTCAGTGTTGGCTCCTGACAAGGAACTCCTCAATGGTTAGCAGCACCGACATGAAATGTTGTATAGGCAAAGGCATTCATTTATGATAACCCATTCTAAGTGTCACCATGAAACGTCTACTACATTTTTTGTAAAAGCTAGTCTGGTCATAATATATTATACTAGAAGCACCTCGCGGTTTCACCCGCGTTAACTACTATCCCGCGGGAACCATTCATTTTTACGCTTCCCAACAGTAAAAAAAATTTACAAATCGGTTCAGTAGTTTCGAAGTCTATTCATTACAACCAAACAAACAAAGTTTTCCTCTTTTAATATTAGTGTAGATAACACAAAACTATTTCTTCTTAACTATTATACAATTATTTATAAAGCATTTTCTATTCTATTCTATTTTATATCAATGCACGGGCCAGTGAAGGATTCTGAGAAAGACAGCGTGTGTCTGTTCCGCGGCATTTACGCAAGAGTTGACGTCATAAAGGAGAGGTGGGACAGGTGACGTCGCCAACCAAGCTGTTTGAAGAGTTCAAGCCTTCAAGAAAACAAACAGCCGCCTACGTAACAACTAACAATATTCCCCCGCCCGCGTTCAATCACTTCCAAATTTCGATGGAAATTTCCATTAACACAATACCACGCGGTATTGTGTTAATTAATTCTTTAGAAACTCGCAAAAATAATAGGGCAGTCGCGCGCACCAATCAACTTTCGAGTAGCAAGCCTTCCCAGCAATTACTAGGGGCTGTCAAAAACACAATACGGCATTAAAATGAGACACCCCTGCGCGGTAGCACCAGCTTCGTGGAAACTGAACACTGTTGCTGGTGCAGGGTATAGGGTTATCATCACATTTCATTTGCAAAATTAGTTTCAGATGTCCTAATGGTTGTTGAAGGCTGCTTACCAAAACTCGACATACCGACCAAACATCAAAAGGAGTCTCCCGGAAAAGCTTGTTCCTGTTACAATTCCATAGTAAGCGACATGGTTCCATAACCATAAAACATTCGCAAATAAAAACAGCAAATGTACTCATACAATATCAAATCAAATAAATAACACAATGGTAATACAAGTTTTGGAAAAGAATCACTACTATTTCAGAATCCCTACAACTCCATTATATGTCGATTTGGGTCAAACTAGCGGCCGTTAAGCACTTTTATACTACCTAAGTTTCCTTACAGCTGGCAGCCCTGGGCGGGTGGCGTTCAGGGGTGGCACGCGATTTGCATGGAAATCAACACTTTACAAAATCCCCTAGCTGGCCAAAACGATTGCGTATGTTTCTACCTTGGTTGCTCCCATTTTGTATAGCGGCCCGTGCCGCCGCACACCCTTGAGTGAACTTCACTGGGCGCTCAGTTATTGTTATTGTTATAGGGCGGGCGGTAAGGTAGGCGGAATTGTTTTATCATATTCATGGTAGAGAATTTTGTATTTTTCGCGGGCAAGTGAACTGGAAAACGGTCAGTATGAACTGATGGCGAGCGAAGACGAGACACATGGAGCGTGGTGCAACGCGAGACAACATAGTTTCACTGGGTTCACAAGCCGTATTATTTTTCCACACTTTGATTTCTCCTGGGTACAGTTCCTCGTGGGTACAGTTCATATGTATATAATGTCACATACACATAAAACCCAGACCAGAAACAAATACCTACACATCTAAGAAATAGACCAGAGTTAGAAATCTAAGAAATCCTGCACAGTTTAATTCTCTAGGTTCTCTAGGTCTTTTAGCTCTGGTAGAGTGATACAAAACATGATTTCTATTTGAGAGTGATGTTTCTTTAGCTAAACTATACGTTGGTTAAAATATAGCACACTTCGTAAATTAGGGTGTACGTACGTACTAACTTCATCAAAGTGCACTAGACTCGTACTCGAGCGACTTGATTACGAAGTCACACGATAACGACTTATCGAATGCCGGTTAATTAGGCACATTAATACTTAATCGACTCATTATAAACGGAATTTGGACATTATCGTTAGTTATATTATGTGGAAACCGGTTCTGTTCATATTATCATTACTAACGATTACCCGCGCTTCGCGGTTTCACCTGCGGTTTCCTTATTTTTCTTATACACTTAGTGACTTTATTTCACCCTTTTAGGGGTAGATTTTTGGGATAAAAAGGATCCTTCGGATTTGGTGACCCTTCAGGGTATCATTAGTGAAGTCGGGCACGAATCAAAACGATGGTAGTAGATAAACAAAAACAGTTACACAGGTTGGTTGAAGGATCGCAGCAGTAGGATTAGCTGCCAAAGGTAAACACAATGGTTTGGGATTTCAACCAGACATTTCCCTTCCAAATGTAGGTACCTACAGGTACTTGTCTATAGGTATATTTATACCTGCGAATATTATAAAGAGGTAAAGTTTGTGTGTTATTTAGTTTGTGACGTAGAAAATAATATAATTACGAAACTGCGAATTCGATTCTGAAAATTCCTTCACTGATAGAAACTGACACTATTCTTCATACATAATGTAGGCATGTTTTATCCGAAGGAAAAATGAGGAGTTCCAGTTGGAATCCGGCAATTATGCAGGTGGAAAATCAACAAGCCATGATAGACATTTGTAGTTTACATTTATGCAACTATAAAAGACATCGACAATTTTGTTAAAGACATATATAGAAATTTGGCAAAAGGCTTTACTTTCTTAGTCTGTTCGGTTATAAAGCTGTTGGTGATTCGATATGACATATCCACAACGCAACGATAACATCAATGAGCAATGTCCTTATAGTGATATCGAGCGCAGATAGTAGAGTGTAAGCGTGGGTTAAAGCGATAAAATGGCTGTTATCAATTCATAGTTAAGTAGCAGGAAGTATGCAAAATGTGTACTTAATTAAATGCGTTCACAACACCATTTGGCACTTCTCCAAGCATTCTAATATTCGTCATAATGCCTTGATGGTTTATTTGTATAAGTCATAGCTTTACAAGCAATAAGCACTACAGATTATACTCGCAAGATCCTTTTCCCTCTTCATTAGTACTGCGGCGGTGGTATAGCCTGTCATCGCGAAGATCTGACAGATTTATCCAGGTTTACTGATACTGGTAATCTCTCGTTCCCATCAGAACATTTTTGAAGTCTATGTGTAATCCATCGTCATTTTGGGATACAATAGGTACAGACTCTATCCATCTTACCACAAAAGCTAAGTTAAAGTTAAGTTAAACCAAAGTTAAACAGATGTTTCTAAAATTTCATTCCACAAAAAGACGTCTAGGATCACTTGCGTATTCTTACTCAATCCTGGCATTTTTAATTATTTTACTTGTGAATTTGTTAAAAAAGCGAGGGTTAGACGTCGATTTGTAGAGAAAATATTTAGACACATCTGTTCAACTCTGGTTTAAACCTTTTGTGGAGAGACCCGTTTATGTTCAGCGCATCCACCAGCCAATCATGCTCATGACGTCACAAATCACTTAAACCTACATCCACGAAAAAAAGTAAAATCAATGGATATACTCGTAGTACGTCATCCCACCTGCTTGTCTCTATCCTGAGGCATCTTGGCGTCGACGCCCTCAGGGAAGGGCTTCACCAGCTCCGGTTTCTCCTTGATCTTGTCCATGATGAAGTCCAGCACCACCATGATGCCGTCCACGGAGCCCGTGATCAGGCATGCTCGCTCCGTTGTGCCTGGTGACAAGGGAAATGTTCACTTAGTGAAAAAATTAAACTTGTTGTTAATGGTATTACTATAACTTAGTTATTTGTGAAATAAAATTATTCAACAAACAAAAACATTAACTAAACAAAAATTATTTGTAGGTGGTTTGGCAGTAATCCCAACACCTCAATTACAACACTCCTATATTTTAGAAATGAAATGAAATGAATTTATTTCACGAAAATAGATAGTAGTAGATAAGGTGTTCAGTCAACAGTTAGTTCTTCTATTTTGCCATTTCCTGGCATGTGAAGTCTTTAGTATAGATACAAATTATATGTCTAATAATAACAAAATATAATAAAAATAAGAATAGAAAAATAAAATAACATTGTCAGATATAGGTAATAGTAAAATTAATGTCAATAAAATCTAGATTTACAATGTCGAGTCAAAAATATTTTATACCAAGGGTTTGTCCTTCAAAAAGTCATTTACAGAATAAAAAGATTTTTCAACTAGCCATAATCTCAACTTCCTCCGGAACATACCGAAGGGGAGCTCTCGGATCGATGATGGTATATTATTAAAGATAGTTATGCACATTGAGTAGCAGTTCCTTTTGAACAAGGTGGTTTTTGGTACAAGATTAAGAACCAACCTTTCACTGTTTCTCGTATTTCGAGGAAACAAGTCTTTCGCTCGAGTAAACAAATCAGGATGGTTGCGCACAAATATACATAATTCAAAAATGTACATGCCAGGCAGAGTCAAAATTCCAAAATCTCTGAAGAAAGGCTTACAAGATACGTAGGGAGGGACACCAACCATAGCACGCACACACCTTTTTTGCGACAAGAAGGCTCTATTTACATCCGTGGAGTTCCCCCAAAGCAGCAGCCCATACCGCAGCACAGAACTTACATAGCCATGATACGCCAACAGAACAGTCTGCCGTGTTGAGGTTTTCCTGAGTCTATACAGAACGTAAACAAACCTATTAATTTTTTTGCACACATTATCTATTTGAGATTTCCAATCACAGAAATTGTCAACAGTTATTCCCAAAAATGTAGTAGTACTAACTTCATTTAGCCTAATTTCATTATGTAGTACGTTTCTGGTAATTGCCTTTGAGCCTTTGGTTTTAAATTGAATATAATTTGTTTTATTTACATTTACATTTAAATTATTAAGATCTAACCATTGAACAACAGATTTAATTGTATTATTTATTTCAATGTCATAGTTCATTTTATTATTAGATGTCAAAATTATAGAGATGTCATCTGCAAATAATGTGCACTTATAACTAGTGATGTCAGGTAGATCATTTATGTAAATCAAAAATAGCAAAGGTCCCAGAACGCTCCCTTGTGGGACTCCATACCTATTAATTTGGAATGCTGATCTATCATAATTTATAGTCCCATTTTTAGTCAGACTAGATATTTCAACACATTGCTCACGATTTGCTAAATAAGTTTTTATCCACTGCTGAGCAGGCCCACGTACTCCATAGTTATCTAATTTGTCTAGCAGTAACGTGTGCATGACAAAGTCAAAAGCCTTTGACATATCAAAAAATATAGCCATAGTAGGCGTTTTTTTATCCACATTTAAAAGAACATTATGTATCAATTTAAAAGCAGCAAGGGTTGTTGATTTTCCTCTTTGAAACCCATTCTGCTCGTCCTTAATAACTCTAAATTTGTTAAAAAATGACGTCAAACGTTTATGCATTGCTTTTTCAAAAATTTTAGACATAATTGGAATTAAAGTTATGGGTCTATAGTTATTAATGTCAGTTTTGTTACCCTTTTTGAAAATCGGTTTCACTATTGACTTTTTCAAAATATCTGGAAATATACCGTTGTTAAATGATAAGTTAATTAAGTAGGTCAACACTGGAATTATTTCATTCACACATTTTTTTAAAATATCCGTTCTTATTTCATCAAAGCCGACTGAGTTCGTATTTTTTAGAGACATAATTATATTGTGAACCTCTGCATGACTTATCGGACTTAGAAACATACTGCTATTTAAGCGAGTTTTGTTTGTATTTTTACATTGCTTACTGTCATTATTTGTAAGGTCAATAAGGAATTTATTGAATTCATTTGCAATTTCCTGTGATGAATTCAGCATTTTCTCTCCTATCTTGATATTATCAATAAAATTATTTTGCATGAAACTATCTGTATCCTTGTTTATGACCTTCCAAGCAGCCTTACACGTATTTTGCGAATTTGAAATAAAATTATGGTTACATATTTGTTGTGACTTAGAAATACAGCCTCGTAAAATTTTTGAATAACGTTTAAATATCTTCTTACTTTTCTTTGTTTTCTGTCTATAAAACTTATAACGTAAAGTTCTTTTTGTTTGGCAGCTACGCCGAAGTCCCTTAGTAATCCATTTAAGATCTCGTTTCTTTTGCGTGACTTTATATTTCGATTTTGGAAAACACAGATCATAAAACAAACTGAATTCCTCGTGGAAACTATTAAAGGCCTCATTTAAATCTGGCAAATGATAAACCTCGTTAAAACTCAAGCTTTCTAAACATTCACAGAACTTATTTATATTTTCTAAATCGTAGGCTCGCTTAAAAATGTAACATACAGTCGACGGTAGTTTATTTATTGTACATGGTAAACTTATCATTTGAGCAGTATCATGATCAGATAGCCCGAGTTTCAATATTTCGCTCGAGCCATTTTTAACGTTACTTATGATGTGATCAATACACGAATTTAGTCTAGTAGGTTCCTTAATATGTAAAGTCAAATTATATGTATTTAATAGGTCAACAAAATTTTGAACAACTGTAGTAGGTTTTAATGTATTTATGTTTACGTCTCCGACTAAAATCAATTTATTTTTATTATTAAATAGCAATTTAAACAACAAAGTGTCTAAGTATTGCAAAAATTTGTCAATATTTGAGCTAGCTAGCTATTCTAGCTTAGGAATAACAATTTCATAACAATACACCTTTAATTCAATAACAGAGCGTGGCAAGCAAAACTTTTTCAATATTTTCCAATTTCTAAGCAATTATATCAGTGGAATTTAGGGTAATTTTCAAAAGTTGCGCTTCTGTATTGTTGTAGATAGTTGTTACGTTCGATTTCAGGAATATTCTAATCAGCTCAATTTGCTTTCTGACAAAATCTTACTAAAGTACAGAAATTGCAGTCTCTAGTACTAAAGGCTTTTGACGCACATAAAATAGGAACAATATAAAAATTGCATGGAGTCAAATAACCCTTGAAAGTTTATTATCAACGTCAACATATTGACAGATTGTAACTAAGGAAAGTAAATAAATGGAAATCTCAGCATCCGAAACTTTCCAATCATAAAGAATATGACGTAACAAACATTCAGCATAAATTCAAAAGCGAGCGTCCAGGGAACGAATATCCATCCCATAAAACAAACTGAATATTGCGTCCCGCTCCCAAACGTCGAGTCTAGTGAAATTTACTGCAGAGACGATGCAGACTCGGCCATATTTCAGCATTAAACGTGGAGACAAATCTATTACAGCACCAGTTCAAAGCGCGATGAGTCCCACAGTGTCAGCGGAACCATCAATCTCGCGATGACCTTACGTGCCTGCGGGGTGTTACAATTTGTATCGGAGGCTCGATAAAATCACAATGAAGCCCCGTATCGGTGTAATGCGTGACGATACCCTATTCATTCTGCTGAAAGCGCGTATCGGCGCCTGCAGGCCTCGTGTCTCCAACGCCGATCGATACCAGCAAGCGTGGCAGCGACAGAACTTGCGGCAGTTTCGGAGATAGGAATCCGTATTCCATCGGGGCGCTGTAATTGATAGTCCGCATTGCAGGAAGATGGCCCCAGTTGTAACTAGCTGTTCTTAGTTTCTGTCCCGCGGTGCTCGCTTTTCGGCGAGCAATTTGAAATTTCGTACGCGGCGCGGGTCTGTACCCGCGAGATAAATTGAGTTAATTTGAAGCTTTCGTACCAACTTCAGAATTTACAGTCGATATAGTCAGCGGAAACGAAACGAGTCTGAGTGAGATTGGCTCAACCCCCGCAAACAAAATGAGCACCTTTCGGCCTATTAGCTTAATTAATTAATTGGACCATATTTTGCTGCAGCGATTTGTGGGTATTGTTCGGAGGATTTCATAAATAGGTGGAGTTACTTCGCGGGCAGCCGATGGAAAGTCTTCGCCCGAAATAGAAATCTGTGGCGAGCTGGCATTCCCTGGGATCTGTGTGTTGATCGATGCTCCCACACGAATTTGGGAGATATTACAGGTATTTTTTGGACAGTGGTTATTAAATTTTTTTCCTGTTAGCTTTGATGTCGTTTTATGACAATTATTATACAAATATACCCTTTGGTTAAGTAATTTCTAAGTTTCTTGACGACTAATTGTATCCGTAGCTTGGCAGAGCAGCCACTCAACATCTCAAAGTTTTGCCGAAATACTTATGAATGGCCACTTTAAACCTAAACACATTTTAAGAAGTTTAAGCAAATTTATCCTTTAAAAAAGTTTAGTCACTTCACAGTAACTTTGTAGGGTTTGCTTTGGCTTCCAATTTCTTAATTTCCCTTGGCAACTTATTTGTGTAACTTCCTCTCTGTAACGACTTTATCACAGTTTTGTAACTAATTAATGGAAATTTTACACTCGCAGCTTCTTCTACGATCGATATTGCACATAGCAAAAATAGTAAGACTGCTGAGATAATTAGATGCTTTTGGTTTTCTTTCTCCATTTACAGAGTTTTACTTGTCAACATCACTACGGAAATAGCAGCGCCCTAGAGGTGGAATACAGGAGCCTTCCCATGTGGTCTTTAAATAATTATTGTATACTTCGGTTGGTTTAATAAAATAAAACGTCCGGCGCACCTAGGCCACTTAGGCTACATCATCGAAGTTTTGCTGATTAATCTAGTCATCACGAGTTTTCATCCAAAGCCCGTTTCATGGTAGAATAGTTGAAACATCAACACCGGTCCACAAGAAGAAATCCCCAAGCGATGAAACTTTGGCTTTATCACTTCACAGCGCTCACAACTGTAATTCAGAATTATTCATATTCCCTCTATGCCTTCATCACGGACTTTCTCGACTCGACGAATAATGAAATAAGTACACTTTAATCGATCGAGAGCAAAAACGGACGGAATGTTCTGCAATTAATTCTCTTACATGGCGTTATCCATTTCTAGAACGAGACTGGTCCAAAGAACACGTTTAACATCTTCGAGCGAGTGGAGCAGAACCGGGTGAAATTATGCAACCACGACTGTCACACACACAACCGGTCCTATTGAGTAACTCCCTTGACCTTGGCGAAGCCGGACAGCCGCACCGCGAATGTCACACTTGCCGCTAACGCAATAGAGACTAATATCGCGCAAGAACTGCTCATTAACGTTTGGTATTAGTCCAATGCTAATAATTGGGAACAGTGGGCCAGGATTGTGCTTAGAAATAGGCGGCGGAGGGTCATCAGCTCGACATAGTTAACTGTCGCCTGAATTGGTCCAACCGTTCACGTCAGCGTGTTATCCGGCGGTTTTCAGATGTCGTCTTTGATATGGAGTCGGTAGAGAAGCGTGGCCACGGCATTTGTGGTGGGTTATAGTCGTCGGTCGCAAGGCCACTAGAGAGATTACCTCTGTTATCCAATTATGTGTGCTATTGAGTTATGTTAGAGCTGTGCTCGGCGTGTTCTCTTCGCTATGAATTATGCAACGCGTAAATATGAAGTTATAAGAGTCGCAGGGTCTTAACCCAATTAGTGTAACCTACTTAGCAGTTCCTTCGTCCGCTCTGGAGACACTTCGTCGGGTTCGTTTATATGCGTTTATACTTCACCTAGTCATACTGCGAAAGTAGTTAAACAATTTAATTCGTTAATTCATTTGTATAAAACATGTTTTCGTGCGACATTTTAGCGTCAAACGAAGAAATAAATTGAAAATCGCTTTTATACGAAACTCCGCCTGAGGGGTCGCCAATTAAATTACAATCACGTCTGTACCAAATTATGTTTTGAAACCCCAGCTTAAGGTTAAGCGGAAACGTGGATTTTTTTGCCCCTAATAACCTGCCGTACGTAATGACGCCAGAAATTTCCCGCACGTGAATCGACCGATACCAATCGGGGACTCAAATGAGATTCGATTTCATATTGATAAGGTTTGAGACGAGAGAAATTCGCGACGATGAAACGAGTGCCATATTGTGGCGCAAAACGTTTTTTATTGATTGAACGCGCGCAAACCAATCTGAAGAATTATTCAGTACGCTCGAACGTTCCAAGGTTCCGAATGAATGGTAAATTGTTAGAATCATTAACTATTAATGAGCTAAAACCGCGGCTAAGCAATGTTGTGAATGTTGAGAGTTGTTCAGTGGAATATTTCATATGATGCCCTTTGTGAGTTGGCGAGACGAGGGAATCGCGGCGCAAATATACAGAGCTTTTATAACGGAAAACGCGTTTGCATATAAATTGTTCCCACCTTAAATAATTCCGCTTTAACGTGACTACGGTCCAATTGTGGCGTGTATGTTAGTTCAACAATTCCGCTGCTCATTTCAGTGGAAACACATCAATTATCTCGTGACGCAACATTCCGTGTCGCATGTATCGTTACGTTACGTCACAGTGACGTATTTAACGTTTATTCCGTGCTTCGCGTGGACCGGAGCCAAGCTAAGGGAGCAGGGATTACGGCAAACGAGCCTAATTGGCCTACATGGCAGCACTCTCGCTTCATTTACTTGTTTACGCGACTATTCCCTATCTGGATTCTGGCCTTCTAAAGTAGCGCTTGATCTTGGGTGCCAAATATTGTTGGCTTGCATTTCTGGCTTTAAAAGATTCGCTACCACTGCTGTGTCCGGAAGTGTTCATTTATTGCAAAACTTCTCCCTTGTAATGTAATCGCGTCGCATAGTTTCAAAGCTTTCCAGCGGTGAGCCAGATCAATGCCTCGGGCACTGGTGTGCAGTAAAAGCCCATTATCTTCTTCAGTGACCTAGTATACTGCAGCGCGTTGCGGCACAATGCCGTTAGAACTTTTAAAATGGACAAATCTGGCGAGCGGAAGCTAGGCTTGTCTTGGAGCTCGTAAAAGTCCATGCTCTTATGAAGTCGGTAGAGTGTAGCAGTACAGCAAGTTACTTGAAATTAAGCTTTATTGCAAGGGCAGCGCTCATATTCGGCAGTTACTCGAATAGTGCACACATTTCTCTGACGCAGTTGTACTGCAGTATATTTTGGGAGAATAATGTCCGAGATTATACGCTAATTGCTCTGACTTTACTGCCCCCACTATAGCAACTCTCTCTGACGCAGTGATACTGCAGCGCATTACAAAGGGGGTAACAATTATGTTGAACAATAGTGGGCGGGAATATGGATGGAAGTTTATAGAACTGAACGTATTTGAATGGAATCAGCATAATACTATACTATGTTTGACAAGAGTGTTCTGCGCGATAGACTTGTCTCGGAAATGGGAATGTAGAGACCTTACGGAAACATGAGACCAATTTGTCGCATGGTCATTTACAATGCGAAAGTATGTTCTGGTATATTGGAGAGGTGTCAGCTGTTTGAGCAAAGGGGGCTCCTGCGAACTTCATGAAGTCGTGACGCAGTTTACCGCAGCGTGCGTTACGTCACGTGACGTGGCGAGACTGGCGGTGAGCTGCCAAATTATCTACCGCCTAGAATGCAGCCCTGGCCGTTGGAAATGCTTCCAAATGAGAGACACGTGCGAAAGGCATTGTTTACATTGGTAGCGAATACACTAGAAACTTATTTTTATACATGTTTATTTTTGAGATTGTTTGAATGAGTTGTGTTTTTAGCTGGAAAATTGAGTATGCTATGAATGCATGTGAACTCCGTAACGTCAACATTAAATTTAAGATTTCCAAACTAGAAGCCGCTCGGCCAAATGCGTAGTTTCTAGTTGTCGACTTGTTCCAAGAGCAGAATGTAAACTTTCAAGGAATTATAGAACAACAGAAGACCGTATGGAACAATATGATAACAAACTTCAAAACGAGCAACATTGTCCGCATAAGGGCACCGCAGAATGCCGTGTCCAAGGCAGACTGTGTCGAATAGACTCAACAATAGACTACAAAAATAGCCGATGTAAATCGTGCTTTAGACTAAATGACAAATGAGCTGTATTTTTAGGTCAAGGCCGGTGGAGGCGGTATTTTAAAACCGCATTTTGCAAATGACAACCGTTGACAAGAGCTCTCAGGCTCACTGGACACTTATAGATTTGAAGAGAAAAATCTTTTGCCGGCCACGACGAGACGGCACTTGACCGGCGGAAAGAGCAGAAGCGGTATCGATTTCTTTTTATGCAAACTTCCGACTTTTGTAGCTTATAAACGCAAATAGGCTACAAAAGGGCACTCTTCGGAACCACTATACCTACATCAAGAACCTTTTTGGCGGCGCAATCCAATAAGTTCTAACTAAACCTAATAAACGATCCTAAAAATAAGTAGCACCGATTCAAAATGAAATACGATTTCCTCTAGAAAGTGTATATTAATGTACCGACCAGAATATCGTCTCCCGAGACTCCAGACAATGCCAAAGTAAATTGATCGTTAGTGTTTCCCCGGCCACGTTACTCTATCCACGTCGCTATGTACAAGTCGGTCAAGGGGTGGGGCAATATTGATGTATCTGCTTCATTATTGACCAATTTGCTGAGTATCGGACGATTTGATGAGTATCGGAAGTGTTGTGAATATTTTATGAAGGTCCGCCATTGCCAGTGTGTTTAGATTACGTCACAGTGTTTACAGCGTCATGATTTATAATGATTATGCGCGCACGTAAATTAAAATATCCAGTAGGTTCGACAAATTTAGTTCGTTTGACAAGTTATCACAGCAACTTGGCACATTCTGTAACATTTGATGTAGGAACTAGGAAGGGATGTTGCGACAGCGTATTGCCACAAGTAAAATATTAAACAAACAACATTGCAATAAAACGACCACCTTGTGATGGTTCCCAAAGCATTTACATATATATTTTGCAACTGCTGTAGCTAAAAATGTTGTTTGTTGTCAGAGATAATTTGAGCGCTTTGCATGAAAACGATTTATTATTATCTAGCGTTCCTCGGCTACAGGCCCACACAGCTGTCCTCAAGGTCCGAGTAAACAATCGGTTAATATTCCACCGGTCAACTTCCGGCAATCGACGTCGTCGCCCACGTCTATGCCTAAACTGTTGTCTATTGGGGCGGGTAATGGCAACCAATCTGCTAACGACATAGACAAAGGCACGGCGACAATGAAAGCGAGAGTTAGGACAGTAATATGACCAGAAAGCAAGTCGACAGAATGCAAATCGGACGTTTACATACTCATGCATAACGTATTCAGTCGTGTCAGCTGATACGAGATATCGCCGTTGCGCCTTTGCTAGACATTCGTCCGCCAAGACTGAAAAGAACGACGAAAGACGACAAAACCGAAATTTACAAATTATTTGTCATTTACGCGATTCGTAATGTTGTGTACAAATCAGGTGAGCTACGATTAACCAGTTTTTAGGTGGAAGCAATTGCTTGTCTAACGCAACTAAAAAGAAAAACTTGGATCACACTGATCGTAACAATTTTTTTTTCAAGACTACCTATTCCATAAGCGTTGCGTGATACTAGGCAATCCACACTATTGATGGAACGGTTTGCGTTACAGTGTGATATTGTAATTGTAGTTTTGATTAGCATGCTATTTATGCTAGTTTCAATGACTGGCCGCTGGCCGGGAATTTAATACAAAATCGTTATAGATATTTATAACAGTAGATATATTTGACTGTAGCGTGAGGTTGCAGGTTCGGTTTATTACACGTGTGAAAAAACGGGTATTTGGTCCAAAAGTCTTTTATACCCCTCCTCCCCCCTCTTTTCAAATTGCCTCATCAAACCCCCTAAAACCAAGCTAGCGACACCTAGTAATAACTTTTTAAGAACATTTTTTAGAACTTAACACGGTCATAAGCCTGTAAAATATCCACATTTTGCTAATTGTTTCGATCAATGCACTTTATTAAAATAATAACCAACCTTATTTCTGTTATGGTTTAGTTTCGACTGATGCGTAATTGACATAGAACCTCAAAACTAAACTCAAATAAGACCACACCTTGTGCTCTTATTTAACTGGCCGATTATAAGGCCGTTACCTTTTATCTAGTACATTATTGATCGAAGACTGGTTGCGATCCGACACGAACTTACGCAGTTTTATTAAGTTGTAGCATAATCTGATGTCGGGTTAGAATTTCTAAAGTTATTTCCACTTGTAATTAGACATTGTTAATTTAATGCGAGCTATTCGAGTCTGCAATGAATATCTTAACTACGTGCTTAGAACAACTTTAGTATTGTTCTAAAGTTCTAAAGATAACATCGTAGTTTCCGTATATGCCTTGGTTGATCAATGTTAACTTGAAATTTGCATACATTAGTCGGGTAAACAGCAGTTTAACCACAGTTAAAATGTTCTTGAACGCTAGGCTCACTATATTACTTTGACTTTCGCCGATATAATGATGATTAAGTAATGTTTATTTGGCTATAGTTAAAATACAGTACCTAATGGTTAGAAGAATCCTAAGCACGTAATTTGCTTACACTTTCCTTAGTAATTATTTATTCTAAGTAAGCAATAATATCGCAAGTCCCCGCTACCCGTCCTACCACAAAAGATTTAAACAAGAGTTGAACAGATGTGTCTAAATATTTTATCCACAAATCGACGCCTAACCCTCGCTTTTTCTAACTCAATAACAAATTCACAAGTAACAAGGATTGAGTAAGAAAACGCGAGTGATGGATCAATTTCGTTGAACGATATTTTAGAAACATGTGTTTAACTCTGGTTTACACTTTTGTGGTAAGACGGTAAAATCTCATAAACAGACAGAACAAATTAAATTAATAAGTAACTGATTATGGTTTCACTTTGAAAAATAATGTTTCCTTTTCATGGCTGAATCTTCACAGGAAAAGGAAGCTCCATTAACTACCAGTGCTTCGGAAATACGCCCGTTGAATAATATAGCAGCAATAAACTCTACGGGGATGTAATTTTTTCAATTGTCTACAATCTTGTAATTTATTAGAAGGTAAATATACCTACATACTATCTCGTCTCTATGCTTACAAACATTTTGTTTCCTCATTCAGAGTAAAAAAGCAAATGGTTGCGATCAAAAACAAAATACCTGTTATGGTTCAAATGTCATAGGGTGGAGTGGACGCTTGGTTGAGTCAACATTAGCGTTTCGTTCACACGGGGGAGTTGGATTTTTCTTCCGTGCGAGTTTCTGGGTTGTTATAGATCGAGAGCTATTGCAAGATTTGAATTTCCGTACTTATTTAAATACCTTTTTCTTTTTCATGGTATTAAATCTATACAAATACATGCCTGAAGCTTTAATAAATTGGTCTATATGATTCAACGTCCCACTGATGATTTGGCAAAGGAAGAACAAAACGCAAATTTTTTTTTTGCTTTACTGGTTTGAATAGTAATTTTATGTAGCTATTTACGATGAGGGCGGGACTGGAGGTACTTACGCTTAAGAACTTTAAGTCACTATAAAGCATAATTTACTAACAAAATACATCTTAATTGAACCATAACTATAACCACCCACTCTATCGGCACTAATGTGTAATTTCAAGCCACATTTACCGCCACTTCCACGTAAAAAGCTCGCCCATTTGGCATCCCACTGCATACGTGTAAACTAACCTTTAAAACGTACAATATAAAAACAAATAAGTGCGCAAATGTATCAAAAACCAGTTGATTATATTTGTTTCTTTGTCAAATTAGCCTCCATTGATTGGGCTTTAGACAAAAATAGTTTGATTTAATAGCTTTATTCGTCGAGTATTCGAGGAAATTCTAAAACACGATTGTTTCCTATTATCTTATTGTAATATTATGGCGCCATAATTATATACAGTCGTCTTTCTACTTAACTTTTATGACCTCTAAAGAATTTAAATATGATCATAAAGTCGTGATTGAAATTCCGCTCAACTTAGAACCTCAGAACCAAGGATATTTGAACTGAATTTGGGCCTGAATTTATGACGTGTGCCATCCCCTCAGAGGAAGGCCTGTGTCAGACTCCAAGAAGTTCCTCAAGGGGATAAATAAATATCCCACATAAACTAGGTCAAAGGGACCTCCTTTACGACATACTTTACAATATTGATAATATGATAATGTTTATTGGTAATTAATGTACACAAATGACATGTATTTTCATACAATAAAGCATAGTAGATACTTTTATACACCATAACAGGCAATAAATTAATACCTACACATTTATAAATTAAGTTCAATAAAATGAGAACCAAAGCAATAAAAAAAACAATACATAATTTTGCAAAGGCTTCCATCACATGCGTGTTAATCAACTTGTATAAACAGTTAAACATGTCCCTGCGAGCTCGTCCACAGGGTTTGTTTGAATTTTTAACAAGCTCACCCCTCACGTTTGCGGTTCAAATGTTTGCTACAAAGTTTACCTCCGACGGTTTTCATATAAATCTGGTAACGTTGCTGTAATAGAATGTACATTTAAACATCGTGGTATCCTCGGGAGTTTATTATTTTATTCGTTTTTCAGAGAAGCAGCTGAACCTGAATTTCTAAGCGTTACATCTCAGTTCGAATCTCACCTGCGAGTTTTATATAACCCTCTGCGTTAGTTTAGTATCGATGGATTAATGTTTGCTTAGATCAAATCTTGCGTGTCAATTTCGAGCTAGTTCCGTAGTTCAATAGTAGAAACAATTTAGCTAGTTCAATAGTAGAAAGTTCTGTACTTATTTATACTCATCTGTGTCAGATTAAACACGACAACGCATGATCTCTGACAGGGTGTAGCCTGTCTTCGGGAAACTTCGTATTTACCCCAGTAGGGTCTCGGGGAGTAGCACAAAACCTAACTAACTACATAACATGGTGCTACCCAAGTTAAAGTTAAGCCAATTTTAAAGCAATTAATTTTTAATTGACGAACATAATGAAACGCTTAATTGCGTACAAAATGTACCGATTAACATTATAGGTTTTAAAATTATTCAGAACGACTGTATGATTAACGCGTAATATTAAGTATAGATGGCCAGATAAACACGCGCCTACAAAAAAATCATACATTTTATCAGAGTATTTGTGACAGTTGCGCAATGTTTTGAAAACTTATATACAGAAATCCATTCCAATCATAGACTATTCCGCTCTGTTCATACGCTATTCGACTAACCGTCACAAGTTTTGATGAACTAGTGGCATAAGTCAGTTGATAGATCTTTGCGGAAATCCCTAATTTTACTCAATTTAAAAGCGGGATCAGTCGACAAAAGATACATAATAAAATTAACGAATAAGTCAACTCATCCCACGGACACAGTTTGGAGCGGGCTCAGTTGACGTAAGATCCTTAAAAACGATGAAGAAAAATTTGTAGCAAGACCCAGTGTCTTCGGCGTCGCGTCTGCCAACTTCGGCGGAATTAAAGCTACATACATTTACTTCATCATTAGTCACAACTCATATAGTCTTTTAATTATTTTAACGGCTAGCTGTTACCCGCGACTACTTGCACGTATCCACAGCATTGATACATCTAACAAAACTCATTCAAGAATACTTTCATAGCATTTTATTGTTATTGTTGTATTGTAAATCAAAGTTTATTTTAGAACCGAAGCGAAGCAAACATTCTAGATGCTCTACCAAATTGTGTTGTTCACTTTTATTTTCGTGACGGTGACATCACTATCCTAGCCGGTGATGCAAGCTTTGACGCCGTATCGGAAGATTGCAACCCCTGCTACAACGATCGAAACTAAATCATATAATACGATACAGAAGTACTTTAATTATAATTTAAGTGTTTATGTTATATACGAAACCAGTTTAGTGGTGATTCACAACGCGTGAACGTTTTTTAATGTGTTTGTTCCACCTTTTTCTCCGACATGGGTCAGCGGCTTTGTTTTATATATTAAATATTTCTCGCTATTGAAAATCAAGACTGCATTACTCTAGGACTTGCGTGACGAGCAAGCGGAACGGCACCGAGCAAATGACACCAGAACCAGCGCCGAAAAATACTCAAGAACTGTAGACAGACATACGAATCTGTTACAGTGTTAAGATGCTAAGTGATCAGAGAAAATCGCGTTAATGGAATTCCTTTCAGTAGAGGAATTTTGTCCCGATTTTGTTAATTGTTATAATCATTGAAATGCCAGTGGGCTGATGTGTTGTTTGCTTTTAGCTCCATTATTAAACTGTGCCCACTGTCCACTAATTAGCGCTCTAATGATCCTGTTAATCAGGAGATACATTCGCATTTAAACTGCCTGAGTGTATGCACTTATAGGTGATAAGTATATATGAGAGTAAACCTGAAAGCTTTTTCGAAGTAGCAGACCTTTCTGTCTGAAAACTGAAGTTTAGGATAAAAACTAATGGATTCTGAATGTATGATGTAAGCCTTTCAGCCAGACTGGACGATTTCAGTCTTTGCCCGAAGCGCTAATTGACATAGTTTTACTCAGAGATATTAGATCATCGAAGTTAAGTAACGGCTTCTGACACACTATCGGTGGCCATGTAGTCTGACATTCTCTTGTTCGACATCAGAACGTTTTTTGCTTCTGAATATACATTGAAACATCGTATCTGGTTGTTATCCATTGATAGCAGTCGTTCAGCCATGTCAGAGGCCCTCAGGTAGCTCGATAAACGTTGACACCAGAGGCTGCTACTAGTCAGAATGATAATCTTTTAGTTGCTAATAATCTTCAATAGTTTTCAAACCTATCTGATCCTGGTTTCGGCACCAACTAATGTATAACGAGCAATAAATAGAGTTCCACAAAAACGCTAGCACCAAAACAAATAGTGGTCCACCCAGCGTTTACACAATTACTTACAAACTGAATCGGACCAGAAATAGTCACAAATAAATTACACCTCGAATACTATTCAGCGATTTATCAACTGTTCTCGGACACCATCATTCCTGTTTTAATCCGAATGATTTTTCAAAGGCATCTCTTATGACATGTCTAACATTAATCACCGATGTAAAAACGACTGAAAAATGCTGTGCGATGCTGAAACTGGATTTATCTAGAACTCGGGAAGATTTTCCGACATTCGTAAAGCACTTGCACGACTAAAAATCCGGATTTTCTCTACGCTCGTTGATTTGAAGATACGGTTTTTTACATTTTCCAGATTCAAAATACTTTATGATAAAATACTGAGATACAGATGATAACAATATACATTTGGCGTCAAATAATATTTAATAATAAGAGTCGACTTTCTTTCTCAGCACCGGCAAACTTCACAATTTGCCGACTCCCGAGTAGAATTCGCCAAATATCGCAGGTCATTGACGCTGTAAAAATGTTCATCCAGTGGACGTAAATAATTGTAATCGGCGCATAAAATAAATCACGCAATACGCGTATAATATGTAGCGTTCGCGTCGGTAGAAATAGACGTAGACACGTGTCGAACGGCCGGACCGGCTGGAACCGCGAGCTCATAATTTATGTATCTGCCTACAAACTGACACCAAAATCATAAACTGTGACTACAGTAGGTACCAAGCATTTGAAAGAACGACCGACTCGCATGAGGCGGCGAATATTTGTTAAATGAACGTGTAAAATAATTGTATGCGAAATGTAATAGTTACGCAGGTGGAAAGCTCCTGCACTGCTATTCTAATATGTATGCATTCAATTGTAATGCATAAACATAACCACCTCAGAATCAGATTATATCAAACGGAGATGCTATAATACCCTAAATCACAAAATTGCGCGGCTACGCAGTATCAAAATTGGATTATATGATTCGCGTAAATGCCCGTTACGTGCTTCAGTCTGTTAAGAGGAAATTGTAAATCGATCGATCAGTCGCGAGCACGAATACATTGGGAGGTGCTAAACTGGCGTCTCCAATTATGTTTAATTGATGGTATTTTCCATGACAAGTTCAGCGTGTCACGCCATGTGTGCCCGAAGTGATGTCAAAAGTAATTTGTGCAACCCCCTAATTACGACAAGCGGCGCGGCGCGCTGAATCGAAATTGGGTTGTCTCGTAGATTGTCGATTCGAATTGTTAGCGTCACGCGCCGCTCTCAAGTTACCTATTATATTATACACGAGGAAGTTTAGGCGAAAATCATTCGGAATCTTGTTCATAAAACTTCAATATATTTTGGAAACCATCGAAAGAGTTTTGGAGAGATAATGTCGAGAACTCAGTCTTGTAAATCGAATCGAATCGTTAAGATTTATGTTTCAGAATTCAGAAACGACTGCGTCTCTTCCAAATAAGCGTCAAACAAAGTTAGATCCAGCTTCGATAGTATTTGCAATTCGCCAAATTCCCTTCATCCTATTTTCGCTCTCTGGCCTGATTAATGTTAATCCGCGCCGATGGCAGCTCACGCTTCGTATCCGCGAAATGAGACACATCCAACTACACCATATACACATGCATGCAGTATCACAGTAATTGTTTTCCTATAACATCTCTATACAGCTCTAGTTGCTCCAAAAACTACCACGCCATGAAAAACAGTCGTACGACCACGATACAAATAACAAACACAGGATGGAGACTTTCCTAGTTTATTTTAGAAAAGCGACGTTATAGCTTTGTGTAAGTAGCAGAATAACGTTTTAAAATAACAATAAAGTCATTAACAAACCGCACTCAAGGACTGTTATTCTTTGCACAGCGGCTAGGGCTACCATCTGTCATAAATTCGTCTAGTTTTCGTGAATACCAGATTATTCTGCATTCCCCGGGGCTGGTTGGGAAATGTATACGGTAGGCACGCTGAAAACTCGCGGAATAATGCCAACACGGACGCATGGTAGTCCCGATTCCGGATTAACTTGTGTCTGGGGTTTCGGTTCAGCACTTATCTATATCTACTGAAATTCACGATCCAGTTACGCAAGCAGAATTAAAATGTAGAGGCGTAGGTAACAGTAAAATAATAAAAATATGACAGTTCGTGCTCATAAACGCCGGAAGCATTAAACCAGATTTAAAATATTTTTTATTAAAAATTTACTCTACCGTTTTAAATACAGGTTGGATAATTCCTGGTAAAAAAATTATAATACGCGTGTTTATTCTCTGTAAAAAAGATATGAAAAATTTTATACATATTGAGTGCAAACAGGTTCTTTGCGAAATGGTAAGCGCCACGACCCACCTTTGTATATGCCTTTGTATAGCAAAACCTTACGCGGCACTGCACTGCGCTGATCAACCTGAGATATTGGTTAGTTTTACGACAATTTCACTGGAAACTGTGTCTTCCTACAGAAATACGTTTATGTTTTGCACGGCAGTAGAATATCTGCAACTACCCAATGCGGGCTTTTGCAGAAAAACGCAGTCTCTACAAAAAGTAGGTCATCCCCATTAAAAACATAGTTTTACTGGAAAGCTGCGGGTGGCAGGCGCGCCGAGGGTGACACTAATCTAACTAGAAATGGAAACCCTACTGGTGACAAGTGAGGTGACGTGAATAGTGTGGTGACGCAACGGCTCGATAGAATTGATCGCAAGTAAACGCTCACGTTGCGGCCTGCGTGCGCTACATCGTGATAAATGTCAAACGCATTTAATAACTGCTATTACTATTTCCACATTTATCTATTGTTTTATGTGCAATAATAATCGCAGTGAATAGCTGTGTAAAAAAGCAATCGCTCTGTCAAAGAAGATTTACTTTGAATTGCATGGAATTCATTGGAAATTACATAAAAGATCTTGCAACCAATAAGACGAGGTTATTTTTATGAAATTGAATAGAATCACAATTTTGGGAGCTTGTAACGGAATTTGGAGTAACTTGAGTGGTTACTTTTACGACAAAAGGCAAATTGGCATGAAACATATTTTCTTCACAAGAGTTATAATAATGAGATGTTCAAAGCAAAAAAGCCTTATGCTTACGACAAGTCATTACATACAGTAGATTTGCCTTCTTCAAAGAGTCTGCCACATTGCCATTTGTGCCATACGTTTACTGAACCCATCGATCTGGCAAGGTCCTTTCTATCTCGTAACCATTCCTTTGACACTTGTCACCATGAAATGACACCGGGCTATATCCATCCATTCCAAATAATCCCAATTCCCTCTAGTAGTCATCGAAAATATATGTTTCGGTAGAAGCCTAGGTACGTGTTCTGATCGACGTTTACGGATGAGTTATTGTCTCTTTTTGTAGGAAAAATACTGGGGCTGCTAATAAAAGTATCAAATTAGAAGTCACGAAGATTAATTTGAGTGGTTCATTACAGTGACAGATTGGTCGGATCTCCGTCAAGGTGCGCGTGCTTAGCATTAGCCGTGTATAAGCCATCCCACACATACGCAACGTTTTTTTTGGTTGGTCAGGTCAAGGATGTAACCTATAATCTCGGTAAGTAACTAATGACTCGCAATTTGTTATTGCTTTCACTTTCATATAATTATGAAGCCAAGCCTAGCCAATTCGTAGAATTGAACATTAATCACAGGCTTGTATTCAATTAACGGCAGAGCATATAACAGTTATTGCTTTAGGAACTAAGGTTGCGAGTGTTGCGATACACATTAACGTGGTAGGACGATGGTGCTAAAGGGTTATTTGCAAAGTACTCCAAGAAAATCTGATAAGGTAGAAAAGGGGCCATAAATTATTTGACAGGACTAAATAAAAATATTCAGTAGACTATTGCAACAGAATTGGTAACAATAGCTGTCCAAAAGTAATTGGTATGATTAAAATAATTGAAAACATTAGACACCGCGATACTTTGAACCTTAACGTAAATATACTAAAAGCGAGGTTTTACTCAAATTCGAAGTTTTTTAAGCTCAGGAAACCAATTTTAATATAAAATTATTACAGTATCACCAGTATAACCTCAGTACAACCTTACCTTAATTGTGAATAATGTGATTCGGTATCTTGGGCTTGTACAAATGAAGCTAATAGGTACAACGTGGAGCATTAAAGTAGGTACAAATCAAGTGTGCGTGACTGTGCGATACAGATCAAATGTACAACAACAACATAAAAATCTAAATTTTCAAGTAATCATGTAGTTTTAGATGGATTTCCAAGGCATAAGATTTTATTCGAATTGTTTGCATTGGAATAATAGCATCGATCATCTACAATACTGTAGATTCTTTAAACTTCAGAGCCCCAATTATTTCCGTAATGTTCTATTTTGACCCTTGGCATAGATATGTATAATTGCATTTAAATTAAATTAGATATAAATTAGATAGATCGTAAGAAATATGTAATTTGCTAGCATACGAAGTTAAAGCTACTGAAGCCAGTGAAGACCTACAAGAAATCTCTCGAATCTCGCTTTAGGATCGATCCGAGAATTATTATTGAAACGTGAGAAATATTTAACCCACTTTACCTTGTGTCCACAAATGTGAAAACAAATAAGGAAGAAGAGTAGATACTTGCATAGTATCTGGTATTTTGTATGTGACATCACAATGATCCGACGTCGCGCTGGTTCGCTTCGCTAGTGAATCGTGTCTATTGACAATCAATGTCAATTCAGCCAATGATAGTCATCATATACTCACAAGGTTCCAATCTGGTGTTCGTGTTACATCACTACCAGAACACGTCGATACATCAAAGACATGAAGTGCATTTAATACTCTTGGATTTGACAATTTAACGAGTAACGCCCGAAATTAATATTGTATCTTCTATCCAAGATTAAAATCGATCTTGGATTGCTGCCTATCGTTCGATCGATCTCCAACCTGCGTGCCTTCATAAATCAATCCACGGATCGGTTATTGGCACGTTTGACCCTAAAATGGATTGTGATATCAATGTCAGATAGCAAAATTTGGATTAGGATAGATTATTAATTTCGGCCGTAAGACGATAAGTAGCTTAGATTGTGCCCAGAGACAGATAAGCATATTTATAGTATTAAATTTTTCAGCAGCTTTCAAAGTCAGCCAATGGGCAATAACGCTCTGAAAGGGATATTGAAGCCTCGAGTACCAACTTTTAGACAAAACGGTGCTTTGACTTGGTTTGGGTCAGTTAACTGCATTTTACTTCGTCATGTCGATCTGAACTTTATAAGCTCCATGAACCCGAAAGCACGTCAGTTCCGATGCCACCACAAGAAGGTTAATTATAACCGCGAGGGTCACAGTTTTCTCTCCAGCTGTTAATCGTCCATCAGAGTCAATATCATCAAACGCCGGTGCTATTTCGAGTGCCGTGTCGGTTCGCTAACCTACATTTTTATTACAAAACGTCATCCTCAATTCGGCACGGGAATTACACCCGGACAGAATAATTAATGTCACTTGATGAGCCGAGGCGCGTGTCATTCCTATTTTTTGCCAAGTTAATGGTGGATTTCACCGCGGCACCTTAATTGAAACTGTACCTCCCCACGCCCCTTTCCTTACCCCAGTAAGTAGCAATAAGGATCCAAATAGGGGCAACACCAAATGAGTTTAATATCCCCGCGTTAACGACAAAAAGCAGACAGAGAGCGACGCCCTGAGAATCTAACCAATTGGAATAATCTAAAAAGTAAAAGTGGAATGAAAATTGTATGGCACCAGACACAATCACACTCATATTCTTTTGTAGCAGACGGGACGGAATGAATCTATTTGTAAAGAATATCGATCAATGTTAATGCGATCTCGCTTTTGTACGTTTGGATAGTTCAAAGCTTTAGATCCTTCATTCATTCGTGTGCCCTAGAAGAGCTTTCAAGTAAGAGAAATTATAACTGTGGAGTAAAGTGCCCGTATTTTAATTTTGAACGTAATAATGATGAAAGCAATGCAGAGTTAGAATATGACAAAACGTTAAAACGGCGCGAAAATATGCTTCCATTAACGTACGCCGTTCGTTACGCGAAAATGGTCTTCGTACCGAATACCAGTACTGCATACAAATTGCAGCATTATTGAACTTTTCGTTGCATCGAGCTGAATATCTAATCCCATCAAAAACATTACATGTACAAAAATGCACAAGTCTCGCAACGCAGTTTATCTGCCGTAAAAAGTTGTGATATCGAATGTAAACCAAGTCGGTTAATTCAATACCTACCTACTTATTTATTTCTTTGGTAAATAGAGTGACTTGGCAATTGCACACTTCAACATAAATCTACATAGCGCTTTGTACTTGTATTTGTTTGAAAGTATACCTACACGGAAGACTATATTATTTAGATTACTTAGTAGATTATGCTGCCGTGTACAATCGCCAAGACACTCTATTTACCAAAGAAATAAATAAGTAGGTAGGTATTGAATTAACCGACTTGGTTTACATTCGATATCACAACTTTTTACGGCAGATAAACTGCGTTGCGAGACTTGTGCATTTTTGTACATGTAATGTTTTTGATGGGATCTCATTTCTTTTTGTAGATTTTCTTTCTTTATTAAGTTTTTTTTCGAAACACGCATCAACGCGCGCCTCACGCCTGGCGCCTGGCGCCCGGCCGAGGCCCCTTGCGAACATAGGTCATGCTCATAGATTATCATTCATGAACGAGTGTCTTTGCGTCTCCACAGATGCATATTAGGTATAAGGTACGTAGGTACCTATTTTAATGTACCTAGATAACGAATTTGTTCAACCTATAAAAGTGTAGGTAGGTATAGTATAGGAATTTGTATCTCTTTATCTGCGGTAGGTGTAGGTACCTATCGTGGAGGTTTTTAAAAAGCGCTCTACTGTCGAATTTCTCGCAGCCATTTCTCATTTTTAACCCCTGTTACCCATTTCATTCAATTTCAATGAAGTCTAATTATGAACTGTAAAAGTAACTTTGTAATCACATACAATTTAATGGGATTTATATGGGAATACAAAGTTATTTATGCAGATTATATATCTAGAAAACGGGATGAAAATTATGGAATGTCAGAATTTTTCCTTGGTTTATAGGCTAAACAATAGCTATATTCAAAATTTGTTACTTGTGGGACGGCTAGAAGTACCTTAGAATTTTGATGATCGGTCAGTCAGTCAGTCAGTCAGTGGGCAACGAAATTAAGCAACTTTGACTTGAAATAATTCTTAAACTACTGGTTCAAATTTAATGTAATTTTGATTATTATCTGTAAACGTGATGCCCTCTTGGTCACTGAAAATTTAGGCTTCTAGTTGTATCCATAACGAAGTTACAGGGGGTCGAAAATGGCCCGAATCGCTTCGAGAAAAGGATAGTACAGCCGTGCCTTTTGTTTTGCTCGACTTGGCGGGGGCACTGCCGTGCCCCCAGATTCTAACATGGTTATGCGAATATTGCCATTTGCGTATTACTGAATGTATCTGGTTGTGCAAATGAAAGACCGTTACCTTGACACGCCTAAGTCTCGCAAGTTGAAGTAACATGATGTAAGCACAGGCGAGGCGTCGCGTCGGGCGGCTAGATTGTATCGGTCGCGGCCCCGAAACTTTTAAGCATCATTAGCATTATGCTGTACCGATGAGCCCGCAATGCGTCACGAGAAGGTGATGAGATTTATATTTAGTATACCTATACTATATACCTATTCGATCACTTTCGGCCGTTAGGCATGACTCCCAATTTTTCCGCCTTTATTAAATTTTGATTCGTCTTCGTCCAATATTCATGAACTCACTTGTCTTCTTTGTAATGAAAATGGAAATTCAGCATAGTGCTACGGAGAATATCTGAAAGTCCATCACAATAGATGAGCTAAGGGAACGAGACCACAACGACATTGTCAGCGAGCATGGCTTCAATTTACGTAGCGTGGGTGTATGACAATGTTAGTCTCATTTTCGGATCACTGATAGTATTCACGACATTATTTTGTCGCACGACATCATTGTTTAACGTGTACATGTGCGAGTGTACTAGGGGAAAAAATTACATATCGCCCCTTCCGCGCTTTTCGGGCCTGCGGTTTCAGGGCGTTGTTCAGTTACTTCAGTTCGAGTCATGTCTCCGTGCCGGGTATAATACACGGGCTCGCAGCCGGAATGCTCGGCGAGGAGACAATACGAGGCGAGACAAAAACAGCGAGGGACCTCTTGTTTGCGAATGTAAATATTCGCGAACCCGGGGGTGCCTTCCTCTTGCGAACAGATAATGAACATAGTCAAAGAATTCTTGTGGTTTTGTTGGATAATAATGTGATAATTTATATGATAACTGGTTTTGGCTTGCATAATAATACATTTAGCTTTGCTACTGCTCTGGCAGTTACACAAAGCGGCCCATATTTGTGGGTTTTGAAATGTTTATAATTTTTTTTATACGTCCCGATTTCCACAAAGTTTATACGCTAATAAAGTTTGAATTACGACTAACAACCAACCTTTGATAGTTATAGTCGACGCGAAAAATCACGAAGGCAAACTTTTTCATAAATCGTGCGAACCATTTCTGCGGCCGCGCGAAAGAAAAACTTGGCCAATGAAATTAGCAAAACTCACATAAACCGTTAATCAGTTTTACTATGTTTTTACTGCAAGATGAGCGTTTGAAGCGGCTCATTTGTAGGGTCGTTTCGCTTTTATCGCTCGCACTGGACCGACTTCCGGCACAGTTTGCTTTGGCAGGGGCTCGAGTTTACTGCCCCACCGGTTGTCATTTACAGGTGCCCTTTTGTTTATTACAGCGACAGACCACGCGGCGAGTCGGTAAATCGACAATAAGTAACGCTTGCATAACGCAAACTTTCTGTTTAGACAGGGCCCGCAAGACGTATCAGTGTATCGTACTTTGTCAGTGGGGCATCACTAGTTCAGTATGTTAAAAGCCCTTTCAATGTCAATGCATACTGTTCAACCTTCGATGCATGACGTAAGCGGTAAGTGGCCACGTGGCGTGTCACGGCTGTCGGGAAATTAGGCCGCCACATACATATTTTATGCCTGAGACTTTGTTATTTTATGCCATATAAGTAACAACTTACAAACCATATTTGAAGAGCACTATGAGGGCCTGTAAATCATGCTAGTCTATCAAACATAGATACCAGAGACCAGCAACCTCGTTCGACAAACAAGGCAAAATTCAGATCCTCTTTCACACATACGAGGGTGAATCAAAAAGTTCTTAGAAGTGCATATATATGAAACCTTTTTGGATCAAGTTCGATATTCAAATTAAAGAGTGTCTATCACACTATATTTATGCAGACTGTCACTTGTTTTTGTCAGTTCGTTCGCATGTAATAAATTTTTTTGTGCAACGAGTTGCTAAAAAGTCAAAATTATGGATAAAAGTGAGTTACGTGCGGTGATAAAATATCTCAGTTTGAAAAAAATGTCTACGAAGGAAATTTTTTTGGACATTCAGCAGACATTAGGGGGTGATGCTGTACCCTATTCTACGGTTGCGTACTGGGTGGCTGAATTTAAAAGAGGTAGATCAAGCTGTAAAGATGACCCGCGTTCTGGGCGACCTTCAACCTCCGTTACAGAAGAAAATGTCAAAAAGGTTGAGAATCTGGTTTTGGAAGACAGAAGAATGACTATAAAACATATAGCTGAGATCCTAAAGATATCTTTTGGTAGCGTTCAATCCATTTTAATTGATTCACTGGGGTTCAAAAAAGTGTCTGCAAGATGGGTGCCACGAATGTTAACCGACGAAAACAAAAAGCGACGTTTGGAAATTTCCAAGCGTAATCTCGAAATGTTCCAGCGTGATTCGGATAATTTTTGCCGTCGTCTTGTCACCATGGATGAAACGTGGGTCCACCATTTTGATCCTGAAACTAAAAGACAAAGCATGTCTTGGAAACGACCATCCTCTCCATCCATTAAGAAATTTCGAGTTGCTCCTACCGCTGGCAAAGTTATGGCCTCTGTGTTCTGGGATAGTGAAGGAATCCTTTTTATTGATTACATGCCAAAAGGCCAGACGATTACTGGACCCTATTATGCAAATTTAATCCCGAAAGTGCGTGAAGCGATTAAAGAAAAACGTCGTGGAAAACTGTCGTTGGGCGTGTTGTTCCTTCAAGATAACGCTCCTGCTCATCGATCGGAAGTTGCGCTCAACGCAATCCGCTGTGCTGGCTTCAATCTCCTTGACCACCCACCATATTCTCCGGACTTAGCCCCAAGTGATTTTCACTTATTTCCAAAATTAAAAGAGGAAATTCGTGGAACAAAATTTCACGATAATGACGCGGTTATAGCTGCCGTAGAGGACTTTTTCGAGAGTCAAGAAAATAATTTTTTTTCACAAGGAATAAGGAAGTTAGAAACGCGTTATTCTAAATGCATTGCATTGGAGGGAGATTATGTAGAAAAATAAAATATTATTATTTAAATCTTTGCATTTTTTAATATTGATTCCAAGAATTTTTTGATTCACCCTCGTATATTATTTTTTTTACTTCCAATCCAATAAAGTTTCAAGTTTAGCAGCAAGTCTAAGCTTTACTCTTAGTCGTTCATACCCTTTATGAACGCATGCCGTGTACTGTTTGCGAAGGGTAGTGGGCGGCATCGCTCCAACTAAATATGCAAACAATTAATTGTTTTACCTACTATTGCGAATAACAGCTAGTGATGGAAATAATTCGCTTGCACTAGGGAATAACGCGTAATGTGCACTTGACAGGTCCCATATGAATAATTCGATTGCGTGCGGTTATGCCAATTATAGTTCTGTTCTTGATCGATAGTTTGGCTGGATCGAAATGAAATAACTTCGGGATGGGAACCCCGTTTCACGTAAAGTTTGTTCCGGCGGGGTCTAAAGTTTACGAGCTCGCCGGTCCTCGCCTCATCGCACGGGTCGATGACAGCTGCCCTTTAGTTTACTGCTTTTTGTGTCATACGAAATTGTTCTTTCCAAACATACTTTCATTATTTGTAGTCGATCAACCGAGGTTTCTGGCCTCCTCTGGTGTTAGTTGGACAGACGGACCAAGGGCCTTTGAACGATTACAGTCAAATAATACTGTAACTAAATATGTAACTCGAATCACGGTAACGCTAAGGTACTTCCTCCAACTATCGATAGATTCTGATATCGTTCTATTTAATCGATTCACAATAGTCGAATCAACGATCAACTTGTCGAACAATTCAACTCGAAACTGACGTCACACCATACGATTACAACTTTTGTAACGCTACTCACAACGCGTTACGTAGTTTCCGTTTGATAACGATAAGGAACTTATTACCAACTTCTTTCATTACATTCGAATAGTTAACGCTAGGTATTGTCTAATCATCTTCGGCTTCGTTTATAATCCAACTTAATTCGTTAATACCGGAGATGTTATATTCCCGTGAATCCTCGGCTTACTCATCCATTTGTTTTAGCAGCGAGTTGAACTTTACGGCACTGCCGGTTGTCATTTACAGTCCACAGTTCCAGTGCGATGGACTCGCTCGATGTCGATAAATTGACATGAGGGGGCATCACTAGCGTAGCGCCATGTACAATTTAGAATAGACACTGCTCGATATCGATAAGCGCCATTATTCACATCACCGAGTTATTGCTTGGCAATAATTGGGCCGTTTGCCGCGGAGTCCGTGAATGATTTCATCATTCCGCATCGTTTTGTAGTTCCACGCTTGTTATTCCAATTTGAACATCATTAAAATAGCTACTTCTAACCTATATTTAGCTCGGATGGAATGTGTTATTATATCTACGTAGTGATCATTGTACCTATGTAAGTAAATAACTGTAGCTTCTTGAAAACTTGCTTTATTAAGACTGTGAACGTAAAATAAGTATTCGATGGCTGGACGCCATTTCCGTAATTGAAGCACCCACAATATGCCAGTCCACTCGTATATACACATTAACGCAAATATCCCGATCGATATTCAAAATGTTTTAATATTAAACATGACGTCACGCACGATAATAAATTAGTGTCTAATTTAATTTCCGCCATAAGTTTTCCTTATTTGATACTCGTATTTTCCCTTTTGAGGTCTTTATTTCACATAGCTCAACTCACACAAGCATACGCAGTTCCGTAACAATGCTTCAGTTCAGGTTTGGCCTCGCGACGTCCTTCTGTTTTATAGGCTCATGATTATGACCCTTTCCGAGGAAAACCCTAGGGTCAACCCCTTTGTATCTAATCAGCAAGTAGTCTTATATTACTCTATGGTTCTTCTATTTACGCCACGAAATTAGGAAACACTCTGTCCTGTTCATTGTTGCATAGGAATAACAAACAATTACATGGTTAAGTCTTCCTCACTGCTATCATTTGTCAGCTTTAATTATGTCGAGGCTGCCGGCTAATTCTCTCGGCATATTGTATTTCCTTACTGGTACATTTTAGAGCCATCTACCTACACTGCATAGGTATAGAAGTGATCCATCCATCCAGCAATGTGCGAGCGCACAATAGGAAAGGCGGCAAGGTCGAGTTTCCCTAACTCCTGACCTTCATAGAACTTTACTACCGTAGAGGTACCGTGGAACGTTACCATAAAATACCTTCCTGTTGTCTTTTATCTCGCACAAATGATTTGAAGGTAAAGGTCGTGCTATTGATGGCTCTGAGAAGCCAGTCAGTGTCTTCTGTTGAATGATTTGACTTTGTTTTTATAGAACCAGTTTTTTTTACTTTTCTGTTTTAGGAAAGGTTTACTAGCAAGAGTTGCGTCTGGTATCTTACTCTATTAGATGTTTTATTTTTCTTTTGGCGGAATTAATAACAACCTTTTTTTTTCTTTTCATAAGGAACGCTGTTGTAACACCCGGTTTATGAAACGTCAGCCAACTTTGACTACAGACTAATTCTGTTGCCATCCTTGTCATTTGTTTAGTGTCAGATAGGGACAACGATAGTTTTAATCTACTGTCAAAGCCAACAAGCGTTCCAGAAACTGGGGGTAAATCTATCAGCGATTACGCTTCAATACTTCCTTTTGGATCATGTAAAACTTTCAGTGAATAATGAGTAGATTGTAATCTATAAGTACCTATTAAAACCCCCATCAAGTTAAAACGATTATCGCGCATGACTAATATCTTATCGGTAGGCTCCAAAATTCTAACTTACTACATTGTTTATCAACTTCCAAAATACTAAAAAAGGATCCCACTATATGAAGTTAGTAGGTACCTAAAATGTTTAAAGTGTGACTACCACATACCTGGATAGAAGTCATGCGACTTGGACATCTTGACCCTCGCGCCAGTGTCCTTCTGCAGCTGGGCGATGGTCTCGCCACCCTTGCCGATGATGGCGCCGGCCACCATGGACGGCACCAGCACCTTGAAGTGGTACGTCGGCTCCACGGCTGCGGAACACAGTGCTGGTGAGATGGGGTGCTTGAAGGGGCGGAGTACTGTGATAGGAATAGGGATTTGGGAGCGATTCTGGCAGAAGACTGAAATCCCTTGGGATAGAGATTTGATGATAACTGTGCAGCGCCTTGCTCAGGTTCGAAGTACGGACGCCTTTAAATATTTACGGGGAGAAAGGTCAGACGGGTTTTTAAGATTCGAAAACCGAAGGACCGAAAGTCCCTAAGGATTGTTCATACTAAAACATCAAAGTTTTATTTATTCGAGGGGGTAAGGTCCCGTGGCAGTTGAATGAAAACGTTCATTTTGAAGCGCAAACTGAAGCTGGAGACTTTAATTGGATTGAAGTCTAAAAACAATAACTTTTCCAGTCGATTGGTTACGTCTAATGGGAAATCTGCCGGTATAACATAGCTGTTTGTACACACCTCATGATTGGCAATATATTTCAGCGGGTGATCAATAAGAATTAGACCAAATCCCAGACCCTCCAGGGCACACACTACGATTAATCTCTCCACGATTAAGGGCATTCCAGAGGACACGAGCTCGCAATATTCACCGGTAATTACATAGCAGATTTAAAGGGCGGGGTACCGGGATAAGCCGTGTTTTGTGCGGCTGCCATTATTACCGGGACATAAAGACAAAACGGGCGCGAGATTACACACAGGATCAGAAGCCTATTGTTCGGGGAACAGAGCGTCGTCGCCACAGTACTCCGCTGGAAATATTTTGATGGGCTTTCATGTATGAAATAGTAAGTTCAATGGTCTTCACCATGGATCCCAATGTTGACGGTGGAGAGTTGGATACCGGGTAACAAAAGCAGAAATGTACAGTTGGACTTTTGTTCTCCGGCTCCGGAAGAGCTTCGACATGAGTCAGAGTAGTGCGGTTATGTAATGTAGTCATGTCCACACCTTCGGAACTGGTGCTGATGTCAGGCGCGGTGGCGGTGCTCTCCAATAGCCAACATTTGAATAATTCCAATACATTAGCAGCAACACTCGCTGGGGCTCGTGTTTCGTATCGTGTTGGCACAGAGCATAATTCATTAAGTACACGTGTTAAGTCGTTTACGGTTCATTTTAAAGGCAATAGTACAGCTTTTTACTTGCGTGTTCTTAGTTATCGCCATGCTTTTAATTAGAAATGTGCTTTGCTAAACACGGATGGAAGACGGCGAAACTTAACTAGTGATTAATGAACAAACTACCTTGAACCTAAGTCTACTGGACTAATTCGATCCTTTCAAATTTCGGCTCTATTTTGCTCCGACCTCCTTTATGGTCGGTGAATTCTAAACAAACTTCGATCGATAAGCAAACATCCTATTAAAAGCGAAAAGTGCTACAATGGCCAACTCTATTCTGACCTCGATAAAAAAACGGCCATTAATCAGAGGCGATATGAAACGCAATCAACATGACAACATAGAGGAGTCCCGCCCACTGGCAATGTGTTTCAATTGAGACAGCCCACTGCGTGATGGGCTCTGTGACTTCGAGCGACCTCATTCCGAACGGAACGACCAGCTCACCTGCCTCCTCCGCGAGACGGCGCGAGCCTCGAGAGCCGGTGACACAGATACACTTGCCCTTTGTGTTTCTGCTCCATTGAACTTGGCAGAAACACGGCGATGACGTAAGTGCAAGCGACGACAATTGGCGGCAGGTAACAATCATGTGGGCTCGAAAATTTCTCTACCTGGGAATTTACCGCAAATTGAGCTATTGTATACCGGCCGGAAGACGCCGACTTTTTATAGTCATTTCAAGAATCAATGGCTACGCGTTCGTTTTCATCTCTACACCGTTCACTTTCAGATCAGAGCGTGTTTGAAATTGATGGCGCTCGTCCTACTTCCTTAGTTGAATTTGGGAACTGTCTTTTTCGTGCAAATAGAATTAAAAGAGCGAAAAAAGCGGCTTTATCTTTTTGACAATAGAACGGCACGCCTAATCTCGTCCGCGATTACAGTCCGGGTCCACTGTGAAATATTACTGCGGGGTGACACTGACAGACCCCATTTTGTACTCCGACATTTGACAGCCACTTTGTGCCGGTTTACTTAATCCTAAGTTTGCCAAGGCTTTACAACTGTGTTCCTTAGGTTTTCCCATTTATCTCGTGGTTAATCCTTTTCGGATCTATGGCGATTTGTCTTTGTCCGACTTCAAAAGACTGGAATCGATATTATTCGTAGCCACTCGCCAGGCGTTGATGCCTTGAGTCTAGCTAGATAATTACAGATAATCCGAATGGCCATCAGACGTACTCGTATGCAAGATAATGCATATTGAAACGTCCTTTAGCATTAACAAGATATAAGTGTTGGAGCGCTATGCTAGCGGCTGCTATAAATTGTTGAGATAACAGGCGGCGCGGTGTGAGCTCCGTAACCTTGCCCGCTCTAATGTAATGTTTACCGGTGCTCGTATTGAATTGTATTATCATAATATTTTGTAACTAAATCGCCAACGTAGTACTGAACGCTATGAGACCTGGATTTCAACGTATATTCAACAATTTACATAAATTATTCAAACTGGTATTCGAGCAAAAACTATAGCATTGAGGATATTTTATTTTCTTTCGAATAATTTTTGGAGATATCTGCTCAAATCAATACTACCCAAGTAAGAAGAAAAATATCCGGCTCGAAGGACCAGCTTCATTTCGTTACATCCCATTCCCAGCTATGAGCCAAGTAGTCTTAACGTCTCAGTTACTGCTACATATCTTTCCTCTTATCCAATTGGGACTTAATCAATCTCCGGTCTTTCGGGCTCCTAAACACTCCTAAACGAATATAACGCACGCAGGCTTGGGAGTCGATTGATTGATCACCCATCACGCGCCGTGGCCCTTCGCACTCCGCATAAAAACACAAGTAACCCACAAACGCGTGGTTCGCGGTTAGACTCGCGCGACTCATAAAAGACGATGACATAACATTTTAGTATAATGGCCATCGAGGCCAAAGTAACGACATTATGTAAAAACCTCACTGTGCGATACAAATGAATTTGAACACGGATAGCTTATGCATTTGTGTCAAGTACAGTGTGTCATCTTGAGCCTTTCATATTCCGTTAGCGACAAAATATCTTGATGTGATCTGAAGTGAGCAGTTCGATCGATCATTAATTTCGATCATAAAACCACATATTATTGAAGTTACTACGCATAAAACGCTGTTGACATATTGTATCTCAGCAACATTATATTACATATTTACACGATTAACAGCTCTTTGATTGGCGTTCATAATTATGTGAGCACGTGTCATTAAGCATTGTCAAATAGTCGTCAGTCCTGACTAGGGCATGCAATTATCCGCCCTTTTTTACTATTCGGATATTTCGGATACTTCCAGAACACTATTCGGATAAATCCGGATAATATGGATATTTTGGATATTACTAACTAGAAGATAAATCAAACGAATATCAGTCTCAAATCAACATTTGTATTACAAACAATTCAAAAATTATGTAAGTAATTATACTTATGTAACGAAGAATTATAAATTAACACATTTTGTAACAGAGTAATTTTCAAAGAGGTCCTTTATAAAAGTTACAAAATATACCTAATATAAACAATGCAACAGAATTGTATTAATCTATGTACTTCAGTATCGACGATCCGTAACGACGCGAGTGAGATCTAATAGTGATAATAATAATAATAACATATTATTATAATATTTATACAATAGGCGTGTCGACAGTATCAAAGAATCGTCGATTTAATAATTTTAGGGCAATCCAAATACTAAAATAATTTAAAACACGGGTAAGTTTTATTTAAAATAATCAGATTATGAAGATTTTCAATAAAATAAAACATTAAAATATTGCTATCGGCCATTTTGATTGAAACACCAATCACAGCGCATGACGTCACGCTTAGGTAAACTCCGCTGATACCACTGTATTTTGTTGTTGTGAATACTGCTTTGCGGTTTTGGAGTGGTTTTTTTATTATTTAACGTGTGATTTATCGACTTTAATCTACAATATAACAATGGAACCAAGCTTTGTTAAGGCAAATAGCTCTAATTTGCCTAGGATTGATATATAATGTAGGGCGATTTCCTCGCAACAAATAAAGAATTTTGCTCGTCTGAGTTCCGAAACGTGAAGACTTCTTTGTAAGTCACTTCAAGAACCATCATTCTTCGTTTCTTAGCTATATATAATAAGGTCGCTCAGTTGTGTCGGATGTTCGTATTTTCCTGTCTGATTGGCGTGTAAATTTATGGGGCAAACATTCTGGTTTCATACGTACTGGTGATACTGATACCATCACATGATACCTACTCCATATAATTTTCCATGTCATTTGACACCTCAAAAAAGAAAACGAATTTTGATAAGGAATGATAGCCAAGGCCAAAACAAACATAACCTCAATAAATTAATTATTCCATAGCCGCATTAATTCAACTATTTCCAGTCAAACAAACATTTTAAGACCTATAATTACATGATAACATACTCACATCAAAGTGGTCCTCACAGAAGTTTCGCCGTGCGAGCTTTAACCACTTAACTCTTATTATTTTATTGTTTGGAAAATGTAAAAACACTTTGTCGGGTGTTCTTATTGATGTGTTTTTACACTGCGGTACTGCACACCACTTATAAACTTCGGAATTCATTGGTATCACACTAAGTATCTAAATGTTTCGTTTAATCTTCGTAACGCATAGACATAATTACAATATGTTTACCTAAGCGTGACGTCAGACCCGAAGCCATGACACCGCGAGCTGTTTTGGCGCACTATTTAAAAAATATTAGAAAAAGGGTTTTAACTTCGTTAAACTCAAATTTATTACCGAAATAAAGGTTTTTTCGCAAATAGTAAATATGTACCGCTATTATGGAAGAGGATTTCAAAATCTTTCGACACGCCTATAGGTACATACATGGTACATACAGTAGGTACAGATAAAATAAAACTTCTCCAAATTATCCAATTTAGTGCAAAACGCTCACGGCTTTATAACTATAATAGTTGTATGCGCAGGAGGATAAAGTTTAAGTATGTAGGCATTGGATTGGTTAAAAAAGTTAATTAAGTAAGTTTTTAGTATTTATTTTCTGTTTGTGTAAGTTGGAAATAAAATTAAGTAAGTAGTTAAGTAGGTACTTACCACGCATGACGACGCCGTCAAAATAAAACCAATAAGGCCACATCGCTCGTAGAACTGATAACCGATGGGGAAGAAAGGTTCTAGAGTGGACGTCTTCAGGCTGATGATGATGATGAGTAATTTTATAACAATATCATTAAAAAATAACGTAGTTTTGATAAAATAAGTAAGTATCCGTAAAATTCGTATTATCCGAATAGTAATAGTATTGATATTCGGATATTATATTCGGCGGATATCCGGATAATGCGGATATCCGGATATCCGGATAGCATGCCCTAGTCCTGACACGTCTCCGGAGACCGACTGAACATAGAGGAGTTGAAGCAGAAATAACATCAGCGATTCCCCTTTCATAGCAAATAGGATTAAGCTCTTTGAAGTTATGAATGCTCGTTTCAGCAAACAATTTGCAAAGTTGTTTGGCGAATGATTTTAGGAAGATAACTCACATTCCAGAGCTATTATTTGGTTTGGTAGGTTTATAAATCACAGCGAGCGTGGAGCGATCATTCGTCGGCTGTCCGGCGAGGGCAAGGGTTATCTCTGACAGCTATCTATACACCCATAGATACGGCGGACGCTGGACGCAAGCCCCTTTGCGCCAAGCCATGTTGTTTTTCATGAAATTCACGACCTAGTTATCGCACGGGCTATTAATATACGTCACAAAATCTTTTCTGAGCGATAATTGACTAGTTGGAACCGGTTAGTGTCACGGGACGTGTCACGGTATATTATATGGCACATTTATTCAAATTAAGATAAAAATGCGGGATTATGAAACATAAACAAACATTAAAACAGTAGTACATTTTATTACTATAATTACAACAGTAAAGTTGATAGAGCTAGGTAAAACTCTACTAGGTACACATTGAATCAATATGGGGCAGAGAGAAATAATCAGGGAAATGAATGACGCAACACGGAGGCTCCGCAGGCGGAAACAGCTGCCAATGTTGATGCAGTATACTGTAGCGGCCACGCCGCGGAAAGAGGTCATGCGCTGAACTAGAGTAGCACGTTACTTTGCCGAGGAAAAACTAGGTTACCCGAAGATAGGGGTACAACATATGCAAAAGATTTACAAACACAATAAGGTTGGGGAAGCAGATTCAACGATGCCAACTACCACATTATAAACAAGCTTGCACATAGAAAACTGTTCTATGAACAAATACTGTAAGCTAGTCACTGCCGCTTATCACGGAATCGTTAAACAAAACAATTTGCAGTAACGACATACACATTTACATACTAGACGATTTTACGACTTCAAACCCAGTGACTGAAGCTAAACGGGAATGAAGGACCAACCGGTTGAGTAATGAGTAATACTTGTTTATAAAGAAGTCGCATTCAATTGTAGTGTAGAATCTCCAAGCAATATATCAGAGTTTAAATGCAATAAACAATGGTACGCCGAGGTATTGATTAAGTGTACAACAGTGAGATAGAGAGCTTCCCATGGGAGTGTACTGCGGACTCGTGTTTTATTGTGGTTTATTGCGGTTTTACTACGAGGGCCACGCGAGCACTAGCCTGTGCTGCTTCATTAGAGGCTCCGATAAAAGGCGCAAGGCTGAAGACTGTCCCACTTAGCACGGTTCCCGGTGTCCACTTGAGATTCATCAACTCTTTTCATGCATGCCCCGCGCCTGTCTATTCAAAGTGCACGATTTAGTGGGAGATTATCCGAGACGCTTCCCTACTCCGCTTTACGATCTGAAAGTCTGAAAATCCTAGCTTTCCGTCTCGCCTTTCATCGAGGCTGCTAAACGCAATACCTCTTTGATATTCGCAAGTTCACTGTCAGAATTTCAAAACCGTCAGGCCGTCCCACGCTTTGTTAGCCTTCGAATACTTGACAGACGTTCCGACATGCGCTATTTTAATCAACTTTTTAGTTTATTTCGAATAACAGCGGAATGTGTAAATATTATGAAAAATTGCTCAATACTATGTCAAAAAAATCGCGTTTCTGTTCTAGTTTACGACCTAATTATAGCAACGTAAATTTATATCGCCATTACAGAGCGGAATAATAATATAATTCTAAATTAGGCCATGTTTTAAAATGACGATTGCTTATAACCAGACAGCTACGTTCGTGACGTTGTCGTTATTAATTATTTAGGAATGTCAACCTGTCTCGATTAAACATACAGCCCTGAATTGACTTGTAATCGATATCAAGAGCAGACTGTTTTTGAGGTAAGGGTAGTTTAAGTTTGAATGTCAGACAGAGTATCGATTTATTAATAGTGTGTCACCGCCACTACACCATTTAATACCTTAGTTGAGACATTGCCTCAATCATAACAACTAACAACAACCTTTATCCAGAGCTCGAAAATAGCACAACGCTTTTGATACTATCGGTCATCAAAGGAATAGTCGGGCGTTCGTGCCGACAGCAAGTCAAATGCAGTAAGCGTACAAAGTTAACACAGTCAAACGGAAAGCTTTCCGACACTGACTCGAGGTTGGGCCGGCACGGCATCGGCGCGGCGGCACGCGACCGCGATGCACCTGCTCGCAAAATCGATGCTATGCAGTACTACCCTTCAATAAATAATTGATTAGAGCGGCCGCGGCGTGACATTGGTTCCAATACTATTGATTTAGCCCAGTTTCAAACCTCTTTAGTTATTTAACGTGGCGTATCAACTCACGAATGTTCTGTCTGACATTATGAATGGGTCAATTTACTTTCGGCATAAGGGCCGTGGTCAACCGTAGCGTAGCACATTTCCGTAGCTCGTAATTCTTGATTACCTACATCAATGTTTCAAGCCCCTTTTTCAAATAGCAATTGGGTTACAGTTTGGGAAAGCACCGTGCAATGCCTTATCTAGAAGTATCAGGTGACCTGGGTCAAAGTAGGCTTCCAATAAAAAGAACGGATCATTATTATTAATTTAAAAAAAAAATGTACCTTAGTAGTTTTGTTATTTTAGAGTGTTTTCCCTTGAAATAGTTAATTATTTCATAATACACCTAATCAATTTACAGATAATACTTATAACCTTTACCTTGAAAGTATCACGTATCGACATTTTCGTTTCAAAATAGTGTTTAGCCATTCATGCGTAGGTACATTTCTCAATAATTTATTTCATCAGCTGTTTCTGATAACGCCGATCTCGTGTTTACTGTGGCTGGGGACAGGACACACTGTGCAATTTCTCAATATAGTTCCCCTAAAACTTCCTCAAAGAGCATCAATCTTTCCCAACATCAGCTGTCGAATATTCTCCAAACGGAGAATCAAATACGTTTCTTGACAAACAGAAAAGTTACGAAAACCCTTGTCCAAATGTCAACCGCAAACCCGAGATAGTATCGACGTTACGTAAGAGCCGTCGTCTGAAACTACGTGCGAATAGTAAAAATCGAAAGTGTGCACACACCTCAGCCAGCCGTAATACGTCCGGGGAATCCAAATATCTTTATTATAGCCATCACTATAAAGTTGAGTGCTAGAACTCACAGGCTGCCCAAAGTAGGGTACCCTAGTCAGCAGTACAGTCATATTTGAAATTAGATTTCTCGAGATAGCTTTCGAGTGTCGAAAGATTTTATGGTGGTTACATGATGGCTCGTGCTTTTAGGATCCCGTAGGTTTTATGCAGTACAGATATATTGTTATAGTAGTGCATTGTTTGGGCACTACCTCCAATGGCGAAAGCAGTGAGGTTTATCTTTGCTTTAAATACTGTAGGCCATTGATGTATTTTTAACGTCGGTACATTCTGTCTGTCTTCATCTTGCTATGGAGATCTTGAATTTAAAGTTCTCTGAGGATCTATGCATACATATTTTTTTTTCTGGAATTGCCACTGTACGGAAATTTCAGATCTGCAAAGGTAATGTAGTTCCTATACTTTGTAAACTTGCCTGGTAAGAGTTGAAGACAAGTCAACGGCATTGAAAGGCGTCCTATATTTTATTTTCTACTTCGAACTCCTAAGGCGGACGCGGAGCTACTTTTCTCTTACATAAAGCTCTCGGAGAGTCCCTAGACAAAATTCCACTGCAGCAACATTTCGGTAAGTAATTCAAATCAATTTTGGCCGCGTTCTCATTCCGCTTCTCGCAAGTTCATTCGCGTTCATGTGGCCGATATGAAATCACATTTCATAAAAGGAGGGGTTTCTTGCTCGCAGACCATTATTTCGGGAGGTTGCTAGCCGTTGCCCGGAAACTAATAAATCGCACGAATTGCTCTCTCCATCATATCGCTATTTATTGGTTTCGACAAAGTAATGCCTTGAGAAATCAGCAACGCTGGTCTCGTGACATTAATATTGTAATTATTTATTTGCATAAACATTAGGATATTAATAAACATCCATGCTAATTTGGCTCAAGTTTTGGCCTCTCTGATTAAGTCCGCAATACTTCTCGTTGCTCTTTTAATATTGGAATAATGTAATTTGTTACCTTGCGGTAATAAAACAGATTAGACTGTACAATTTGTAGAGGTTAACGAAAGTCAAAGAGGCTTAAAAGACTACGGACGGAGATCGAGAACAAATCGAAATGGACGCAACTAATTGTTATTCAACAGTCGACGATTGCGCACGCGCAACAGTTGTGACAATTACATTGGTAATGCGCATCTATTTCCTAATTAGGTTTACCATTACAACTGAAAATAAAATGGAATAGTTGTACCTACTAAGCGCACTTAACTTCTAGGACAGTTATGTACGATGTATAATATGAATTAGTTATTTAAAGATAATCAGGAAAGTTTAAAGAAGTTTGTCTTTCGCCATGAAGAGGACCTTGACATGAACGGTCCCAAATCCCTGATGAGAAATGTACACAATTCTAATAGGTCAGTAAACTCATCTACTGCATATTGTCCGAGGAAAGAAGAACGGGTGGCGTGTGTAACCACTCTGCATACTTCACGATCACGTTTTCACTATCAGCAAAATGTGTCCTACTGAGCTTTAAACAAACATCTACTTTAACACCAACCGCGTAAAGTCGACATTGACTAGTTCCGGCAAGAACATAGAGCACTGATGCTATCAAATCGGTTGTAAATTTTTTAATAGCTTGCATTGTTTCTCTGTAGTGTTAACAGATGTCGTAATCGAACACTGTTTGTTTTGTCGTTGGGGTTATTTCGATAGCATTGTTGCAGAGTATTTGTAGAAAAATCACTTTCGTTATTTTTGGCTGAGCAGCAGAAATACTTTTTCTCGATGAGTAATATTGAGGCAGGTCAAGCTGATAAGGATCTCAAGGTCAAACTTGTTGCGATAACATCGCATATACGACCTGTCTGTCCCAATTTAAGTGAGCAAGTAAGTGATGCTCCACAGTAAAGTTGTAAAAAGCAGAATTAAGTTGTGGAAACAGTATAACGTTGAGTTATAAATTACGGGCGCCGACACAAGGAAACTGTAACGGAAGACAGAGAATTCTAGTTAGAGAATTCAGATCTTGATAAGGGTTGGCTAATAAATATGGAGAGTATCACATGCATGAGCTTTCACGCGAAGATAATAGTCGAAAGCTTTTAAAAATATTTGGCTAGATCTGCTAGAAGTAACTATGCATGGTGAGGTAGCTTTAGAAAGGAGAAGCGGAAAACCGCAGGCGTATAATACATCAAAAACTCATTTACCATTCATACCAGATTATTCATTAAAGATTTTCATAAAATGGACTCAGTATTTCAAACATCGGAAATATAACACTCCCCATTTGATAGTACAGGCGCGCCCTAAGCGTATTTGGCATTGACAAGACAGTGAAGTAAAGTGGGTTCAGTATGGGCAGCCCTAGCTTTCATTCGCTCCAAGCTGAAAAGTCCTGAGCAACTGCAATCAGCGACATCGGCGAGGCTAATAACTGTAATTCCGCGGATTTGCATGCGATTTCAGAACGTGATAAATCCTGAATTACTGCTCGAGGCAGCGTTGATTTTCAATCTTTATTAGGGAGATTTATCAACACCAAATCTGAGTTGTCGGCCATTTTGTTTACGATATTCGAGGGAGCTTTTCCTCCCTTATTCCCTCAGCAACACTTCCTGTTTCAGGATTATTACAGTAACAAACCAAGCTCTTAACGATACTTTCATCGTCGAACAATACAAATCTCTAAGCAAGCTTTGTCTGTAGGTAGTTGTTTGTTCACCATTTACGGTATTATAAATTAAGACAGCCCAAAAACTGCCAATAACAGGATGGGACCGAGGCCGGAACAGCTACAAAAGGGTAGACTGTTCTGAGATAACATTTGCTAAACAATGGTACCTACTGCGGCTTCATCTTCTCGTAATTTCCGCGACGCAGTGCGCAGGAAATCAATTCTGTTGATTGAAATATGTGCGAATATAGATCCCCGCCACACCCGCACGGCGCACGGACAAAAGGTTGTGGGTCGGCTTTGTTAGGACATGTAGTGCGTGTCACATCTTATCTAACCCTCGATACAGTCAGGACGGGCCCAAACTTTCACTTGTGTCTACGTTTTATTACGACTTTTGTAATGCAAAATTTCAACAGCGTGTAAAGCGGTCTTGGGCCGCATTTGTGGACGTTGCAACCTTCTTTCTTATTTCTGTTTAGCCTTATATGTCGCGTCGTAGATGCTGTACTAGAATGAGCTAGTCGCTCTCTAAAAGGAGGCGGCGATTTGTTTAACAACCGAACTCACTCAACGAGATTGCTAATTCACTCAAGCGTGTATGAACAGATCCAAAAAGAGCCAGGGCGCCTTCGCTGTTAGCATGAAAGCGCATGTTTGTGCAGGTGCTACCGGTAAAAGTGTTGTCTAAATTGAGATTCAAACAAAACAATTCTTTCTTCCTCCTTTTAAATTTCCACCTTGCTTTGTTCATTCTTTCTACATTTCCAAACTTGGAAACTGCTGACACAATTCACTTTCCAATGATCGAAGTTCCAATGCTTCAGAAACAAAAGGCTTCGCTGTACCGGTTCACAGCCAAAACTTCCTCCCACAACTTACGAAAAGAATTCGTTTCCTGCCGAGAAAGTCGACGAATGAACCTTTTATGTCAAACATTGAAGACGAGCTTCCATTCGGGTATATCCGAGGGATATTTGCCTCAATATTTACACGTAGGAAATCTTCGTGGACATTTTTGCACGCTCGGAAAAGTCTCAGAGGTAACAATGAGAAAGGACCGACGCGTGCTTATATTTTACGGCGCCATTGCTTTACATTAGTTAGGATATATACGACGGTCACACTGCGATCGTAATATTTCTAGTTCTTCCAGAACATTGTATCAGATGGTTTGGTAATACCTAATATTATATTAATACATTTTTGAGAATACCTTTAGTCATTGAGGAGTTTCGTTCACTAACTCTGTCGTCAGATCAGCTGGCAAGAATATTGTATCGACATAGGACGTGCATGTAAAATCTCAACTCAATCGAACTACGTTACGGTAACTGGGTCAACAATGTGTTGCAAGATTTGACATACACAAACATACATGTCAAGCAGAATAAAAGCTTGTCATAAGATGTGTTTGCGTCTGATTGAGAACTGACCCGTATGGACTGTGAAAGTGGTGTAATATATAATTCAGTAGGTGTAGAAATGGCAGTGGATGTTTAGTGTAACACCGCAGTTCTTGAATACACCATGGAACATGTACATGTTTTCTTGTACCATGGAATACTCGAGCGTCGGCATTACGACGACAAGCCGCGTTGGTAACCGCACTTTACTTCACCTAATTATCACAGTCGTTATCTACAAGATAAGGTCACGCCGCCGCTAAGTAAGAAACTAAACAAATACATAAGTACGCTGATAAGATTGCCTTATCTATCAGGTAGGGGTCGTACCACAAAATTATGGAATGACATTTATTACATTTCAAAGACACAGTTGCACATATTATATGGGAAGTGATAAAGCCTAAAGGTGCATTTTGAAAATATGAAAGATTGTTTGGCAACATCATGAGGTTATAACTTTTATTGTATGTGTTTGTAGAGTCGATTAGAAACGGTTTAATAGCCGTGAAGCTCGCCAATTTGCCAATCTCAAGCCTTGCAAGAATATCGACATACCTACAAAGAAAGAAATGGGATTTAGATGTTTAATTTTTCAATGGGTAATTTTAGTTATTTATGTATTCTTACAATATGCCATTTCTGTATATTGAAGATATTTTGTAAAACTAATTGGAATAGATAATTTAAATGTCGCTGAACCCCAAAATGTGGTTTTTAAAATGTTAGTGTCTTTTTGTTTCTTTGGAAACTATTTCAAAGCCACTCCATTGAGATTCGATTGAAGCGTTCTTAAATTAGCAGTATTGATCCCCAGCACGATGGCATCGTCATATTGTCATCGGAACTTGACAGACAAAATTGCAACTTGCAATAGTTGCAACTAACACTGGGAATTAAATAAAAGCTTCTAATATAACGGTATCTGGGCGGAAAGGGTGCGAGTTATCTAGGTAGGTATACGGGAAAGCGTAAATAACACGTATTCGCTTCGGAAAATCGAGTGGGAGAGTTAATCCAATCTACAGGGTAACTGGGTGTGTTGAACAGGTGCTGAACAGGTCCAGTGTTATGCCAATACCACCTACCTACTAGTAGTGATGTTGAATTATTCATATTTTACGACCTGCGTACATATTTCAGCTCATATCTACATTTAAACTGGATTCTACGCTAATATTATAAAGAGATATTTCGGTATTCATTAATCTGTGCGCAAATTGGACCTGTTTTACCGCGTTTTTAAACCATTCTCTTGTTTGCCTGTCTGTTGTCGTTTCAGGTGGAATCTTGCGACTCAAGTTTCGAGCACATCCCGATTGGCTATCCAGCTGAAACTTACACTGTAGCTCACAGCTCGATGAGAATACTTTCTAAACGCAGTTTGTTGATTATCATTTTTGTCGTCTGGTAAATATTATAAAGAGGATTTAGATAGATAAGCAAGCATGCTACACTTTCGACCGCGTCGTAACTTACCATCAGGTGAGACTGCGGTCAATTGCTTGCCTATTCGCAATTAAAAAATGTACAAGATAAAAATATATGCACGGCGCGGAGGCTGCACGTGTGATAAAAGAGTGTTAGAATGTTCGTCGATTTTTCCTTAACTGCAAGCGTAACTGTATATTACACCCTAGGATCCTCATCTTTATTAAATTACACTGTCTCCCTAAGCGAGAAAAGCTGCTGTACAAATAAACTCTTGTATAATTATTGTGTACACAATCCCCGCAATTCCCTAAGAGTTACGAGTGCGGGTACAAAACTAAACTGTGTTCAAAGTGGACAAAAGGGCTCCCCGATTTTAATATGCGAATGTGAGGGCGTAATTTTCTAAAGGGCCGCGATAATACAGCTCCGCCCTGCAACGTTTCACTCGCCCGACTTATATAAAGTTACCGTTTAAAGAGACCCCTCCTTTGATTACAAAGGACTAAGAATTTACGAGTTTGGATAAAAGGTATAGCGACCGGTAATTTGTTTGCAACTAAAAAACAATATGAAAGAAACATGGAAACAACCAGGAAAACATACAAAACTTGGTGGAATAAAAGCAAAGGATTCATTGTTAAAAAAGTTGTATTTATAAAGTTTACTTTCGACAAAAACCTTTTGTACTTCTTTAGGGTTCCGTGCCCAAAGTGTAAAACGGGAGCCTGTTACTAAGACTCCCCTGTCCCTCTGTCACCAGGCTGTATCCCATAAACCGTGATAGTTAGACAGTTGAAATTTTCAGAGATGCTGTATTTCTGTTGCCGCTATAACAACAAATACTAAAACACTGAACAAAATAAATATGTAAGAGGGCTCCTATACAACATTTTTTTTTATCGTATTTTTAATCGTATTTTTAATGTTTTTTATCGTATTTTTTTGTATTTTTATAGAGAATAATACGAAACTCTTCGTGCGCGAGTCCGACTCGCACTTGTTTAGATTTTTGTGTTATTGCCGAATAAGCAAGCGTCAAAGCGCGCCTCGCCTATGGTAGATGATGACGCGGTTGCGGGCTCAAGTTTTTGAGTATAAAACGGTAGGAAATAATTATATTATGTGCGTGTAATTGACGAAATTTCATTGGCTTCCTTTGCTTTACTTCTTTCTAATTCTGTTCTAGCGACAACGCCGAACTATTAACAATTTTGATTGCTTTACGGCTCAGTATGCTTGAAATGGCGCATTCATTACGCCGTCAAATAATTCTGAACCTGATACTTTATTTTCAGTCTTTTATAGACCCCAGAGTTATTCGTAGTCGAGTTAAGTCGAGTAACGATTTTTCCTGATCAACGATAATTCGGAAGAGGCAAAAAATGACATCCCCGTAGAGTTTCTTGGTGCTGTCTTCTCTAACGGGCGTATTCTGAAGCGCTGGTAGAGTCAACGGAGTTTCCTTTTCCTGTCCTAAATTCAATCCTGGATCAGTGCTTGAAGGGGGAACATCTTTTTTTAAACTCTCAAACTCAATCCATTCTCAATTTTTTTTTCTTTTACGGTGTTATATATTTATAATTAGATGGATGTGTTTGACTTGTAAAAGTGCGATTTTATTGCCTATTTACAATAAATTATTTGTCTTTGCACGTCGATCTCATCAGCTTATACCTAGAAGCAGGCTGCGAGCGTCTTCCGCTATGCAACCAGTCGATCAGTGTCAGGTTTTCATTTATCATTTCATCTGCTAATCAAGTTGTGGCCAGCGGGGACGGAGCCAGTGACGACCACCGGGAATATATATACGTTTGCTTTGACTTGGCCGAAGGGATGGCACACGTTCGTCTTTCACAATAGACAACTAAAGGCTTCAGGTCCTTGGACAATGGACATGTGTAGGTTAAAGGACGGAGTAATGTATTTTACCATTCAAAATAATTCGTTCAACTGCGACGGACGTTCCCACTACTTGAGTGGAGTCCGCCAACAGAATTAGGCGCCTGCCGCTGTTTCAGCAGGGTAGCCATTTGCCAAGCTATTAGCGTTTATGGAGCGGACTTTGAAGGTAGTCCGTGTTTGAGTTTTACTTCGGGCCGCTCGTAATTGTTCGCGGAAACTACCCGTTTTCGTAGTAAGAACTATTCGACTCCTACGTAAGATTAGTAGACGCAGATATGTTTATGGTTTTAGACAATTATAGAACCAAAGTTAAGGATCGGTAAGACAAGACGACGCCGCTCATCGGGCGTAATCTGCAAGATCGTAACAATTCGATGCCCTCCCAGGCAGGCACTACAAACTCTACAAAGTGTAACCATGAGAGACAATATCATCTTTCCAGAGGAGATGCCTACGGGCTATAATGGATATCTCCAATTACCGAGATCAACCAATAAAGCGCTATGGGTGTTGTCAAATTCGGGATTAATTCCGATCCAATTAACTACGTTCGACACATCGCCATCCATCAACGTTAGTTTAGTATAGCTACCCTAGAGAATGTAACGCGCGCCTAATATAGAGCTACCGGACGACCAGCGCGACCAATTACGCAATGTAAACACTTGCAGCTAACAGCTTAGATATGACAAATCGCCTCCTGCAACCTTGAAACCGACGAGACGACGACAGTAAAAACACAACTCTACTCCGACAACAACTAAGTCTAAATTCACTGTGCAGCCATCCAATGCACGACTCTAACCGGTAATGACCTTGCCTGCCATCAACATGATCTCAGACCTTCACATAGTTATTAAAAACTTGTTTAGAAGTAGCGCTTTTTATTTCCGAACTTACAATAGTAATTTTGTACATAAATGATTTAATGAAACGGTGCCAAATCTATCGAATATTACTTGTGTTCAGAAAGATGGTATCGATTAATGCAAAATTATAATAATGTTATTCCTTCATGGTTAGTTAATATATGACTCGTAAAATAAAATTAAAGCGAAATATAAGCGTCATTTGTCAAGAAGAGGTAGGCGAAGATACACCGTATAATAATGGGTGGAAGATATTTTACATAAAAGTGATGTTCACACCAACGATGCAACGACTAAGCCATGGAGTGTCGATGAGGCTACATACTGTATGGCTCACGACATCGGCATACTGTGCGAATGGACGATCCACGATTGACGCTGAGTCCTACACTGCCTTCTCACTCTGCTGATGTACCTCTTTTGTAATCAATTCTTTAAGTGCTTCTGCGATATGCACATAATGATCGTGATTTCACTGAATTGGTGAACTAATGACTCCATTAAATGAGGCCATCATTATAATCAAATAACTTTACTTCATTTTGTTTAGTTATTGAATGAATATTGTTGTGTTAATATGCAGAATCATCGGATTTGGTGATGAACTTTGCAAACTGACCAATTATGTTAATAGCATTCTGGTTTTGAACTTTTAAATACTTATAAGCACTTATGAATTAGTACAGAATCTAATTTTTTTTGATAACAACTAGTTTTTTAACATTTGATAATATCATGATCATGTATAGATCAGCTGGTAATGTAATCAACCCCGCCCCTCTGGCTAGTTGGAAATGCCGGTTGATTGTATGACTTCTTTTTATACTCAAAGTATTTTGAGACTGTTCTTAATATTGTATTAAGATCATCAGAGATCCGTACGGTCTCTCTGAGGAGAGAGTGACCGACTGTAATATTATGCTGATGACTGAAATGATAGGTTGCGCAGTGATCATGGGCATCAGCAGGAGTGAGAGGCGCAGGAGAGCGCGCGTGAGGCATGCGCACCGCAACAACCACAAAGCCGATGAGTTTCAGATGCGTTGACGAACTGACTCACCGAAATGAGACGTTATAGTGCCATGGCCGTTGGCCAGAGGCAACGCAGTCACCAAGTCTTGCACTAAAAAACAACCACTATCTTTTAACATTGCATAAAATATAACAGTCCACCTAGGAGGATATTTCCATACAGCGGCCGCGCCGCTTATCAGCTCGGCAAATTGCTTTGATAATTCTCATATATATTTTTCAACTTATCAGTGTCATTATACTGTTTGAGTTTCAGCAATAAATGGGCATTTGAGCTCTTCATAGATAGTGCAAAATTTGTAAAGTGATTCGACTCGCTATGACCTCACTATCACTGTAAATAGGTCGAATTGATAACAGCGGTGTTCTGATAAGAATCTTGAGGAATCCAGCTGAGCGCCGCCAATTCGACCGCAAGTTCGTTGTGTCAATGTTATCCTCGCCTGCCAAGTACGCAATGAAGTAAAACCACCTAGGCGGCAAGTACGTACCTATATAGCACGGTAAGTAAATAGTGCGGCGCGCCACTCACCCGAGCTAAAGTGTGATCTCTTCACGTCACCATTTTCCGAATCTCCGTCCAGGGGTCGTTTTCTGGAGTCCGTGATTTCCGGACTGGGGCAAGTATCCATTCCTGTGTCAGCGGCCATGTTGAAATTCAGGGCAAAACTTTAAACTTGTCTAGCATAATTCCCATTACGTAATTGCTTCAGAAAGCGTGTAGTGAGGCGGCACTTTGCATAATTAAAACAACATTGATTACACTTATCACATAAACAACTAGGGTAAATGAAATAGCTGTTTTATTTAGACTAAATTACTAAAACAAGAAGAGATGTGTCACAATAGATGTTACGTCTAAACGTTTTGTGAACGTTTGTCGATACTGCGGCTGTTTGTGGCGCATGGTCAATGCGAACATAGCTACAAGTTGAGCTGTAATGTTGGCACAACTGCATTTTGACAGCAAGCAGCTGATTGTTTTAGTGATGCGAAAGTGTGTAAAGTCGATATCGGTAAAATTCAACGATCAGTTTCGTAGGGAGGCATACCAATTAATTTTTCATTACATAATATGCAATCAGGAATTGAACTACTACTTGGTACTACTTACTACTACTACTGCTTAGTATAGTGCTGATTACAACTTGATACTTTTGGTAGTACCAAGTTGATAGAATCAGGTGTTTATTACTTTTAGGAACAAAAAAATTAAGCAAAAAAACTACGTATATTTTTATTATTTTCTTCTTGTCGAGTCAATGGTCGTTAATCAAAAGACTTTGGCTGCGAAAGACGAAGTTACTACATTGTCTAAGACTGCGCTATGTTCTTTAGTATTTTTTTACAAATAGGATAAGATTCAATTCTCTACATTTTTTATCGACATTTATTGTTTTTCATTGTAATATCGCTGCAACACACCATCCCTAATCTGACATAATGCGCCAAGGTCGTTCATTGACCAATCATCACAATCGACTAACTTCAGGCTGGTGAAAATAACGCGGCACTTTCAAAACTGAATTTTCCGCCGATAAGGAAAATGCTCATATTTTTATAAATTTTACAAACAATCGAGCAGCGAATACCTTACTTATTTTCATATTGCAGTTTACTAATAATTTTATGATGTCTGCAATTTATAAGCAACGAAGTCATTGCAGAAATTACTAAATAAAACTATGACTTAGAATTCAGGTCAAGGACCAAACATGATGTTTCTGTCTCTCTTGCACCACCGCAGTGGTTGGGCTCGAGCTGGATTTAGGTCGCACCGACCGAGTCTAAATAGGTGGACAAAGCCTTTTGGCTGCGCTTTTGGCAGCTTCCCATTTATTTACCTATTTAATAAAATGGTTTTCCTTAAAATTTGGCTCTAACATTGGCGATTATGTAAGATAGCGGCTACCTGGTTTTAGTAGTGCGCTGTTGTTTCTACCCACCCTACCTACCAACTTGTCAAGTTTCTTTGTTTGCACGATAACGCTCTCGTCGCTCCTTCCTTGCCGCACTTGACCTAAATTGAGTACCTAGGTAAAGTATACAGATGTTACATAATTATTTCAACAATGTGCCTACATTATAGATAGATATATATAGATAGAGTAGATTGTGTTATAGTAATATTTTACGTTTAATATCTATATACCTACCTATCTAATTTGGTTGATGGAAAAACTTAAGAAACAGATATTTACAAGAAAAATAAACCATAAAAACATTTATAATTATATACCTAGGTACCTTACAAAAGTTTTATTATGTTACTGAGGTCGCTGAAGTGTTTTAAATGTATTTTATGCACCGCATCCCCAAGTTTACGTAATCAGCGAGCGTGGCAAGCGTCGGCGTCTACTACATCAACGTTGACGTCGTCAGCGTCGGCGTAAACAGCGTCGGCGTCACCGGCATCGGCATCAGCGAGCGTGGCAAGCGTCGGCGTCTACTACATCAACGTTGACGTCGTCAGCGTCGGCGTAAACAGCGTCGGCGTCACCGGCATCGGCATCAGCGAGCGTGGCAAGCGTCGGCGTCTACTACATCAACGTTGACGTCGTCAGCGTCGGCGATATCAGTTGCGGACATCAAGAATCATCGCGCAAACATTCAAAAAAGAAAAAAAAAGAATTGAAATTTCCTACTTTTTTTAATCGGTTAAAAAGAGGAATTTAACTTCGCAACCGCCGCTCAATACTACAGCGAATTGACCCATAATGACCCGGATTCATGAGCTATGGCTATCGGTGTACTGCCAGCCCAGTTTAATTAAAAGTTGCTAGCTTTGGTAGGTATTTCAGTTAATTGGCAATTGCCACCTGAACGTGCCTGAACTACGGTTTATCTATTAAATAGTATACCCACAGCTGGTACCTGAAAACCATAACTTCGGAGAAAATACCATTTAGCTTTGTCCGGCGCGGGCACCATAGAATGAATGTGTACCTATCTATTATTTACTCATTTTCGTTTTGATACAAGTACAATTTCTTATCTCATTGATTCGGCTATTGTAAATGTATATATCCCTAATTATTTTGAAATTTTGCGATGCAAGTGCAAGACAGCTGTCTCAAAGTAAAAAATCTTTACCTATTCAAACACATTAGACGGCACTCAAGAAAGTTACCTGTAAGAATTATCTACTATCATTTTGCGATTACGGGAAGGCAGTCGAATATCAGGCGTGGCAACATCTTGAGGCATTCCCACATCTGGGAAACCAGAAACCACACAAATTGATCCATCCAGGCATAAGGAAACATCATGAAAACCATGACGATTTCATTTTACGGCTTTTTACACGAAGTTCACTTGTACCTAAATTCATAGCATTGTCGTGAAATATGCTGCACCTAATTCGTGTCGTGCGTCGCGTTTATCCCTACTCCTACCTAGCTACGTGACATGTTTATGTATTTGTGCCCTACATTCCATGCACTGGCCCTGGATGCAATCTAGGGCACTGCACCGCCCGGTCCATGGGGGTAGATGTAGGCTACACAGTACACGAGCACTGCCCGGTTAGTCTGGTTTAGCCTCCACACATCCCACCTGACTACAGAGAACTTTGCCTTTATGATACAATAAGTTTTAATCGACGCTAAATACATTATTTTATTTTGTAAGGCCGAATGATAATAATTATATAATTAAAATTATAAATAATTATATACTGTACATAATTTACCTATGAATGATAGGGTTTGCCATCATAATTCCACCTTGATTCAATTAATTATGATAATTGCTACCATCATCAACCAGCATTGTCATTTCGGTGGGAAAACGAAAGCAGTGGTCATGGTTATTGTGCGACAAAGCTGATAAGAAGAAAAAGTTACCCACTGAGACAATAATACCTAACTAAACAAACCGGATGAAGTGTTGGTAGAGGGAAAAACATCCGTCGCTACAGCTGAAGAGCTGACTCGCAGTTTTTATTTGACCAGATTTAACCCATTTCCATAACACTGTACCTACATGCTATATTCCTCAATTAGGGCTTGGTTTAAAGTCTCAGAGTTCTATGATATAACGACCGGTCGGTAAAAAGGTAGAACTAGCCTTTATTTAACTTTTCTACAAAACACACGCCAAACGCAAGTCACCTAGTTACAATCTGATTTGGTTTTAGTCAGCGTACAGTTGTATAAACATTTAGATGTCTACTTAGTTATACTTAATTAAAATACGGAATTTAAAACTCGTACCTATGTAGGTACTTTACGTTATTGTAATGCGTTTCAATTTTGTAGCTGTGTAGCATATATTTATGTATATAGGAATTTCAATGATTACAAATAAATTACTCAATAAAATTAATGCAACTTGAGGAATGTGTAAGTTGAGACCTTACTATTTACTAAAACAAAATAGCGCAGAAAAACAAAAAGTTGGCATGGTGAATGAATGGACAATGAATAGAAATGTGATTTGCATTCCATTAATTTTATTTAATGAAGCATCGCGACTGAAAGTAAGTATACTACCTATTGTTACGAAGGTACATTTTAGTATTGGCGATTACCGCTTGGTCACCAATGTTAGTTCGCATATTTTTATACCTACATATATATTACTACAAGCGCTTCGCGGTTTCACCTGGGGATTCAGCTTCCCAACAGTAAAATGCTTTTTCAAATCGTTTCAGTAGTTTCGGAGCCTATTCAATGCAAACAAACAATCAAATCTTTCCTCTTTATAATATTAGTATAGAAGTACCTATAGATATGGATGATTGCCACTGATATAGTAGCTTGTGATATTAGTTTGTGCGTGAATTAGACCCGTGTTTAGCTAGCTATTTAATGTTTTCTGTTCGCGAATGTTTAAAACTTCGATTGTAACTGATTTCTATGGTAGGAAGGTATAAAGTACTCGTGGTTCACCGAGGTGGACGACGGGTAAGAAATGTGATGATTGCAATAAGTGTTCTTGCAAGTCAATTTAGACCCTGTATCCGCTGTTGATGTGAATCTATGCATGCCTGGCAACTCCTGATACATTATGGTGACAGCGAAGAGCTGATGATGGAGACGGAAGGTAGACAAAGAAGCTCAGCAGAGAGACTGATGGTGTATGGGCACATTTTACTGTGTTTTACCAAATATAGGTAGGTACACTTGTTTCTTAAGTGTGCCTGAAAACAAGATTATATTCATCGAAAAACTTCCATCATCCATTGTTACAATCGAATGGTCTACAAGGTTATTGTATAGTAAGTGTATAGTGAATATTCTGAACACCGAAATCAAAGCAGCTTCGTTTATAATTTTAATTTATTTACATAAAATATTACAAGTTTATCTCATGAATGTTAGCTGATTGTTCGACAATCCGATTTTATTATTGGAGTGAAACGAGATGAACATTAAAAATGCGTTAAAAATCACCAAAATTGACAGTTAATTACAAATACGCATTCAATTTAGTCACTCCTCTAAACACAAGTCGATTCGGAGGCGAGGCGTTGATTATTGTAATGGTCACAGTAGGTATACTGTGAATTCCGTATAATTACATAGAAATTCTAAGCGAAATGCGGTGATGTGTTTACGCAGTGACCAGCGCGAGGCGTAGGCGTGAGCGAAGCGTATATTGAAGGAGTGTTTGTTCTTTCAAAAATTTCTTCGCTCACACGCTCACATCGCTTCGCTCGGTCTAGCCTTATAATATTTAGCAGACCAACACACCTACCTCATACCTTTTTATCCTGCAATAACAACTAAACGCAATGTATATCCAACATGATTAAATAAAACCACTTTTTCTATAAAATATTGTGGAAAAATAAGTTTGGCCGAGTTTCAGTTACTTACATAAAAATAAGTCTGTCGATCTGTAGATTCATATAAAAGTCCGTCGTAGCATTCGCACTGAAACTCCTGCGACACTTCATCATATTGTAAGCAATCTGTGACGATAGATAAAGCAGATTGGTGTCGGTCAATTTCAGTTGATCATGTTAGGTACATTGAACTCGAGTAAACTCTTTGATTAGTTCTATTTTTAGTTTTAGATACAATCATGGCTGTGTAGACAATTTTAGTTAAGTTTTATTGATAGACTCAATGAATAATAAATTGAAGGCTGTTCAAGCAATTCTTTATAGATACATGAGGAGGGCTATACCCACAGCGGGTGTGGGTTGAAATTTCAAATAAAGATGTAAAGGACAATGGAGAAGAATTGAGATTCTCTTGATTTTTTCAAACCTGCTAAGTTGCAGCAGCTTTTTTGTAATAACCTTAATTAACGACTGAATAGAAGAGTCCATCTAAATGCACTCGTTAGCAATTCCAACTGACGCACAACTAACATTAATTCACATCAAATTGCACTATCCACTGATCAATCCCACATCACCAAACAAAATTGACCGACCCCTCCCTTCACTCAATCTCAGAGTTCAATCCAACACTAGGTATTTGCCGAAACATCTTCAATTGAACCGCAAACACCTTCAATTGACCGGCAAAATATCTAAGTACAGTCGTGCGGGCGGACGGCGCGCTATCGGAGCTCCGTGACGGCCGGCGCGGCGGCCGACGGCACCAGGTGGTAGGTCAGCCACCAGGACAGCAGCGGCTGCGTGACCGCCACGAACAGTAGGAAGTACACGCGGCGCTTCGTGCCCCCGCCGCCCGAGGGCTTCGCCCACGAGTCCGTGTAGGGGTTGGCGGGGTAGCCCGGCGCGTAGCCGCCGTAGGGCGCCTGCGCGGGCTCCGGCGCCGGCGAGCCGGACAGGAGCTGCAGGCGCAGGGTCTTCACCTGTGGAAGATGGACGGTGGTGAGTACCGAGGGCCCAGCGAGCACACGCGTTGCCGCAACCTCTGTATCTAGCTGCTAGACGCGGACGGCCGACGCCTACTTAGATACCGATGATGACTATGATCCCGCAGTAATTTTTCTATGGGTGCACTGGTTACTATCGGTGCAAAGATAGGCTCACTGAAAAGCATTAGTAGCGCCGCCTACATCACAAGTATGTGATAGGTACTATGAGGACTATACTCCCACAACACCCTGTGGTTCACACAAATATTTACTCTGCTGCGATTCAACCCTGCATCCTCCCTCTTCCCTCACTACCAACTGGCACCCCAGCAGCTATAATAGCCGGTAGAACTCACCAAGAAGTAAGACAGCGCACAGCTGCAGTAGAGCAGACAGCAGTAGTACGCCGTCCGGCCCAGCAGCAGGCCCCCCAGCAGGCTGCCGATCATGGTGGTGTACTTGTAGCCGGAGTAGGCGAGCAGGTCGAGGGTCTTCAGGTGCGTGGTGGTGTTGGTGATGAACAGGGTCACGAGGTACAGGAGCATCTCGAAGATGATGTATGCGAGGGCGCTGGACGCTTGGATACCGATTTGCTCTGGGGAGAATCTGTGTTGGAGACCTGGTGAGACAAATGATGAGGTTAGGGTAAAGGTTCCTTTTAACCAGTATTTCTTGTTGAGGATTTGGTTAGATGGCAATTAAAATCTATTGTCTGGATATGAGATGAGATTTTCAGGGATTTTAAGTTCTATGTTGTGTATGTTGGTATTCACAGGCTAATATTACAGATTTTTAGGGACTAATTCCTCTCAGCCTGAATATGTCACTCTGAAGGAAATTATGAGATTCTGTCACAAAATTTCCCTTCACAGGAAATCTGTGGGGGATTTTCACACTAACCCGAATAGTGTACTACTACCCTTGCACCAAACTTAGTAAATTTTATATCTACACAAATTAATAAAACTTAAACATTGCATTTTATAAATAAATATCAAACATTGATACTTTTATCAGTAGGAAGCCAGCCGACCTCTCATCGCGTTATCTACACTTTTGTAATAATGAAGTAGCAAAGCAATTAGGATTGTACTGATCATCACACAAAACAAAACAGCATTTGAATGTAGCTAGTAGTGACTACGCTTTGTACTAATTAAGCCTGCAGTTTTATACTGATATGGCGAACCTTATCCGCCATATTAGACAAAACGGCACGTAGCGGGCATTTACGGAACTATCCTGCATCGCGCAAACGATGTTCGCGCGGCCCGAAGTATAAGTAGAAGTTTCAACAAGGAATAATCGGACAGCGCAATGTTCGAGGCGCTTCTGAAGTGGATCATCATCACCACGATCCACTCCACACTGAACTTGTTTTCCCACAGAGGGTTAATGTTTCCTATAGGACAGACTATGTTTCATACATTTCTTTGTTGACATTTCTACCATTGTGGTTTGATATGGGCTGTTTCTTTGAACATTATGATGACAAGATGATAAAAAAAACACATTTCAATTTTTCTATAACACGGTACATGCTACAGAAACAGTCCTAACTCTTGAAGCATTGTCTTCTAGTTACGCAACCTGGTGAACTATACTGGGACTGACATTGTTCTATTTGGATGATTCAAATTACCTATGTTAATATGGAAAAAGATGTTAGTAGCCTGTAGTAGACATACCTAACATAAACCCGGCGAGGAGGACATAGGTGACATATCCCATAGAAGGTATGTACAGGTCCGGTGCGTTGATGTCGTACCGGGGCTGCACCGGCGTGTCTTGGTCATACTTCACCATCCACTCCTGGAACACGGTTGAAATGTTTTTAAGGTCATATATTATTATGTTAAATCTAAGCACACCATAAGCCATTTGTATAGGCTCTGAGCCAGAGTGTTTGTGAAGCCATGGTCCTCATAATTCCTGATTACATGCAGGGTATGAGAATACTAAATGCCAGGAACCATGATAATATTTTTCTATCATATAAATTATAAAAAAATATCAATTTATAGAGGAGGCTTACACCCAGCAGCGAGAGAGTGAGATAGATAGATAGATAGATAAACTCACTTTATACACAAAGTTTTTATGAGCATTTTTACACAAGTTTATAGCCAGTGATTGAGTTTGCTTTTAAAAGTGTTCATGCCATGTTGTGTTTGTCAGTGTTATTAGACTTTAGTTTGCGAGACTCACCTTATGAGTAAACGGGAACATGATGAGTAGCAGCTTCCTGATAACATAACGTGTGTCCACTGCGAAGTAGTATCGGAGCCGGGAAACCGGCACGTATTTGCCGAGCTCACGCTGCACCACATCGCGACCCTGTGCCGCCAGCTGGTTGGTGTATTGGAACGCCATATCCTGAGGACATTATTATATTGGGTACATTGTTAGTAAGCGGTGGTAGCCTAGTGGGCGACCGTCCGCCTTCGAAAACGGAGGTGGCGAGTTCAAATTCCAGTGCGGGCACGTATCAATGTGTTTCTTGTTAAAACATATTTATAATATATATAACATAATTATCACTCGCTTTTCAGTGAAGGAAAACATCGTGAGGAAACCAACATGCCTGAAAATTCATTCGAAGTCATGTTATCCACCAACCCGGACTAGGCCCCTGTGGTGGATTATGGCCTAACCCTCCTCACGATAGTGAGGGGAGGCCATGGCCCAGCAGTGGGACAGTTACAGGCTGAATTCTTATTCTATTCTATTCTTCATGGTAAGTAAAGCTTTGATTGTGAAGTAAGAAAGAAAGATATTTTGTTGTTGTGCCAGACTCCAGCTTCAGTTTATCAGACCTCCCAAACGCCTTTAACACAGCTTTAATTAAAGTGCTATCAGCCAGGACTGACTGACTGTTTATGGTGGCCTCTATATATCTGTCATTCGTGGCAGAGGTTTCAAATCTCATGTTGTGGTTTTATATATGAGTGAGTACAGATCAGATGCCTTGTGAAGTATTGTGCACAATACTGAAGCACCATTTTCTTCATATAAAATTAACTAACCTGAACAATAGGCTGTTGCAACATAGATCCTATCTGTGCCGGAGATGCGATTGGTGACTGCGGGAAACCTCCCATGTAACCAAAATCTGAAAATATTCAACATTTACATTACATTAAAGTTTTGTCTATTTGACTCACAAATGTGTGTCTGTGCTCTCTTATTGCTTCCAAAAGCGGAGCTTTGACAGTAAAAAGCTATTCTTTCACACTCAAAGCTAAAATATATCAGCTAAAGCTTCTCAGCTTTAGCTGATATTGGTTTTTAACCCCAATTTGTTCTGTAGTAGTTACTCACTAGCCGCAGCTGCAACGGGAGGTGCCGGGGCTCCATAATCCTGGGTGTCCAATTGGATTCCTTCTGAGTAGGGTGGCGGCGGGCCAGCGGCCGCCGGTACGGGGCTGTAGCCCGGCGCGGGGCCGAACGCAGGCGTGGGCGACGGCGCCCCCATCGCCGCCACGTCGCTGACGCGCTTCGCCTTCCGCGGACCCCCAGAGTGGCCCACTGCAATCAAAGTCAGTCGAATCATCTTAACCAAAACAATATGTAGCATCATCATGCACCCCCCGAACACCACTCACCGTTCCTTGAAGCGTTAAAATTCATATCTGTGTGTCCTATTTAATTACAAGATCACTAGATCATACTAAATCTTTATCAGATTTATTTTACGATTTCTCTGATTGAATTGAACGACGAACACATCACCATCGGGTAGGTAGGTACCTATCCAATATCCATCGGCTGCGACTAAATTCACGCAGTAACACAGATAAAAAAAAAGAATGAAGTAAAGTAGTAATAATAATAATACAGTAGACCGACAACCACTACGTAACCCCGTGAATAGGATTTTTACTTGTCATTGAATTGTATTACCTGTTAATACTTCATTCAGCGCTAGGGGTACCTATTGTGGACTACAGTATATGTACCGCTACCGATCGATGCCAGTGGTGCCAGATTAGGGGAATTATCGCTATTTAGACTACTTCCAGACCAAAAAATCGAACGGGCGATTTAGGCTACCTCAGGATTTTTTCGAAGCTGCTTAATTTTTTCTAGGTATTGCATTCACTATTTGTAGGAATGAGATAGAGATAGACAAACGCGTATAAACACCAGAAAACAATCTTTCTTTCTTCTATTCTACTACCCCGCCAAATTAAGTGGCGCCGCCCTGGGATAATTGCCTAAATACGGTGGTGCTCTGCAATGAAATGTTGATTGATGACCTACCTAATTATTTACTAAAGAGTAAAGTAATAGTTATAATATGCGGGTAAACATATTTTTTTAACATGATGGCTGTTTTTGCGCATCTTCTTTATTTGGCATAAATATAGGCTCAATGGCAAAGACAATAAGGTTCAAAATACTCAACGTGGCACGTGGAAGCGGGTTTTTAGATTTTTTTGATTTTGTGTATACTTTTATCAAAATGTTAGGCAAAATTAGGATACCTGTGCATAATAAATATATTAGGCTATTTAGGCTACTTGGTAGGCAAAATTAGGCGTATTGAGCTTGCTTTACTAATTTGCTTTGCTAGTGCTGATAATCTGGCAACCCTACCGAGGACGCGACGCGACGTCGGCTTGTTATTTTAAAATGTATTTGTATTTTGTTTTATAACTCAGTGCATTGCTATATTTGCTATTTTTCTAGGTCCCTGTGGATTCCGTGATGTCTCTTTCGAAAGCAATCGTGACCGTGAGTTACTTACTATACTTAGGCGGTATGCGCCCATCCCATCACATTCGCAGAATAAAGGATACTGAGGTCCGAAGACAGTATCTAGTTGCCAGTGCTACATCTCGATATCCAGTTATTAATAAGCAACGATTTCAAGATGTAGATTACATTTTGAGTGTAGATCAGCTGGTAGTGCACTTGGTAGCGCTATTGAGGTTCATTTATTAACATGGGCCTAAGATGTTTTTAGCTGATCTCACTGATCGTAACTAATTATATTACAATATCCAATTTGCAGAGCTGATTTGCATGTAGGGTGGTGCGTGTAGGCAGGAGTTTGCTTGCCATTGCATGTAGACTATGTACCTACTATGTAATTGAAATTTTCATTTGCGTTAACTATTTATGGGCATTTCTTTTATGTCGGATGTTGATAAATAGTTATTACCTATTACTTGCTTGGATGTAAAGAACCTGTTGTCGAGTTGTAAATGGTGTAATTTAACACAACTTTGTTTGATATAATACTAGCAGACACTGCCACACGTTGCTGTGGCTAATGTTTTTGTTGTTGCGACTATAAATTGAGATGTATGCTATCCTATCTTTCAACATTTTAACTAGCTAAAAACAGGTATAACGAGAAGACTCAGACTCTGTCATCTCGTGACATCTGTAGATGTAACTCGGCTGGAAATGTCGAGGTATTTCAAAATTATAAATTCCGTATATAGTATGCAGCTATATATCTTAAGTTAAACCCTTGTTTAACTTAAGTGGCGTGTGTATTGGAATTGCAGTTATAGTTTTATTATGATACAATCATATAATATCATACAAATTCCTGAGCTGCAATCTTGCTTTAATTTAAAAATAGGGTACCCCTACTTATAGGGTATTAATAGCTATTGTACACCTATGTTTAACATAATTATAACAATTTGTCAAGAATATAATGTTTTGTATTATGAACTAAATTAATATGTCTTTATTACAGGATGGTCCTGTTCCTACAGAACATGGTAAGCCAACCTTACTATTTTAAATATTTCTGTTACATAATTGTGTAAAAAAAAAAAACAATGTAGGTAGGTAGAAATTAGTTGGTTGAAATGCTGGAGGAGGAGCTAAATTTGTTATAACGCTTTCCCATCAGCTTCTTTTCTTTTATTAAGGTTGGTTGAATGTTTGAGAGGTCAATATTAGAATTATCTAGTAGGCACCTACCTTGAAAACTTATTATATTCTATAATAAAATTAAAGCTATGAGGTTTCTGTGCAATCATCCTCTTCAGGTACCTACATAATTAAAAAGCATGCAAAGGGGGTTTCTGGATAGAAATTCCCCTCAGGTGATAATTGTTAAAGCGGGTTTTCGGTATGGTAACTTCTCATAGATTGGTGTGTGGGCTTATTTTGATGAGCTTGCAGTATCAAATGCTTAGCAACATCGAAGTTCTTCACAAATAATTCAAAAGCATTATGTATGTTATATTTTTTTATATTTATTAGTATTAATTATATATAGGTAGGTATGCATAATGCATTTACAGATGTAATATAATATTGCTTACAGCTAAGCTTGGTAAGTTAAATATGAACCTAATATATTGAATATACCTATCGAACTAAGGTATAACCTACAGTGAAAATATAGAATAGCTCTATTATAAAAACTGGCCAAGTACGAGTCTGATTCGCGCACGAAGGTTTCCATAACATTATCTATAAAAACGCCAAAAAAATCACGTTTGTTGTATGGGAGCCCCCTTAAATATTTATTACCCGACTGCCGAAGGAGGGTTATGTATTGTTTTTCGAGCGTATGTATGTATGTAAGTACTTACCTATGTAAAATTATCTATACTTACAGTGTTGATACACTTCTAGCTATTTTGTATAGTTTATTCAAAGTTTCATGATTTTAATAACTGTGACTAAATTTACTTCATTTGTTACCTACGCTATTTTTTATATTTAGGGTGCATAAATGTATTTTAAAGCAAGTTTATATGGGTTTTCAAAATAATAATTTCATGAAAAGCTGCCGCCCCCCTCTTTCCGTAATGAGTTCAGTTCATTACTTTCATTTCACCCCACAGAGCAAATCAATGTTTCTTAGGCCCGTATTAATAAAAGAACCTTAATAGCGCTACCAAGTGCGCTATCAGCTGATCCACACTCAAAATGTAATCTACATCTTGAAATCGTTGCTATTTAATAAATGGATATTGAGATGTAGCACTGGCTACTAGATACTGTCTTGTATGTGCCAATTGTGTCATAATCGGATAGCACTTCACCGCTGAGTGTCATTTATTAATTTGCCAGAGATCATGTAAGTTTCTGTTCCTAATCTACAACGTAAGATGTATATATATTAAATAGAACGAAAGAGCAAGTGCACACTGAAGATAGCTCTCAGAGTTAAGTTTGATTTATTAATACGGCCCTAAGTTTCACCCTAACACAAATTCATACAAATTGCATGAGGTTGCATGTTGTTTTTTAAAGCATGTTATTTTTTTTTTTGTAGATGTGGGTATAGCATCGCACATTGTCAAAGGTATGACATTTGCTTCTTGGAATGATTTTGCTGACAAATATGAAAATTTTATAAAGGCCACCTACAGTCCTGTGTTTATTATTGACAGATCTAGAACTATACCCGCTTATAACAAAAGCAACAACACAAATTTACACACCGAATTAGGTTATCAAAGTGTTCGATTTGTTTGTGCTCATAAAGGTGTTCATCATAGTATGTCGTCGGGATTGCGTCCTCTCCAGAGGAGTGCAAAAATAGGGTGTCCAGCTCATATCCTCATCTCATACAGTAAGGAACATCAAGCTTTCCTTATTAAATCGTTAGTTGTTGATCACTGTGGACACCCAGTTGATAAGGATACATTCCAACAGTATTCCACTAACAAGGGGCTACGGAGTCTAGATTATATTGTACCACGTGTACGTGTGGATCCGGATTCACATACTAGTATTACCAAAACCAAAGACTCTTCTGAACCGATTAAAGATAGTGTTGCTTTATTTATGAAGTATAACACTCCCATAGTTAAAGTAAAAGACTTTCTGAGGGATGAGCATGGTATAGGTGTTAGTACTAAAACTCTTAGGAATGATACAAATAAACAAAATTTGCAATCCGGTGCTCTGCATCGGACCGATCAAGATAGGTTTTTAGATTCTCTTATAAACGATGTCAAGTCTGATCCGGGTATGGTTCTAGAAACCCTGACTGCTGGAGATGTAACACAGCTAATATATTTTCAATTTTCATGGATGGTTTCATATTTTGCACAATATCCGGACCACATTCTTATAGACGGCACATATTGTCTTAATAATTGCAGGATGCCTTTATACATTATATTGGCAGTAGATGGTAATAACCACTCAGTCCCCGTTGCTTTTGGACTTCTAGCACAGGAGTCCAAACATGTAGTAGAATCGTTTGTAAATTTTTTTGTCCAACATAATCCTTCATCTGCAAGTACGAAATCATTCATGACAGACAAAGATTTAGTAGAAATTACCGCCCTCAAAAAGTTCATGCCTCAAGCAAAGCATGAGCTTTGCTTGTTTCACGTTTTGAAGAGCTTCAAAGATTTGGTTCATTCTTCAAATGTTCCCAAGTCTTTGTACCAAAATTGTAAATGTTTGCTTGAGCAAATGGCTTTTGCTACCAGTGAAGTGGCATACGACAGCACACTCCAGATCTTCAGCTCTGCATTTATTGCGTACAATATTGTAGACAGGTTTCTGACTAGATGGCACTCTTGTCGAGATTCTTGGACCATGTACAGTCGTATGTGTACTTATAACTTGGGAGATTCCACAAATAACAGATTAGAGTCTTTAAATCAGAAGCTGAAACAGTCCATCAGAAAGTACGCAGCTCTTGATGAGTTTTACAGTAGCTTAAAATCTCACTTGCTATATATGTTGGATAAATTTTTCGTTGCTGCCTTCAAAGACTCCTCCTACCGGAACTTAACGTTCACTGATGTTCCATTAGCTATCACAGACCGCGTTTCAAAGACCGCTACGTATTTTGCTTATAAACAGATAATTAGTCAGATATCTGAAGGTGTTGGAGTACAAGGCGTAAATGCAATTAGCAGACGACCGGATCTTGGCTGTTACAGTTATACAGTAGCTATTCCTCCCCACCGCGTTGCTCTTACCACTCCTATCGCGTGCAGTTGTAGCTATTTCGTCAGATACAATCTACCTTGTGCTCACATGTTTGCAGTGCGGGCATATCTGAACTTAGATATTTTTGATGAGGCGCTAGTTCCTCAAAGATGGACCAAGTCGCATTATTTAGAAAGCATTGCAAAGTGTCGTTGCCCTGTTTCCACATTAGCTCCTAAAGTCCCACAGTTACCATGTAACCAAGAGACTGAAAGGTTTCTAGAGAGCAAACTGGTCTGCAACACTTTACTAGAAATTCTGAAAACCTCAGAACCTTCTGAATATGGTTATAGATTAGGCGTGATTCAGAATTTAGTGCAGCAATGGTCAGGTCATGTGTCAAATCTTGATAGTAAAACCGATTCTCCTCTACCTTGTACTGATATACAATCAAATAAGTCCTGTGGCCAGGCATTGACTACAGACAGACAAAACCTCAATTTAGGTAGCGACCGCAGTCGAGTTCCGATCTATCGCATAAAGTCCAATCTAAATAAAAATTGTGTCCAGACACCCAGTACTGACAGACAACAGAAAATCCACAAGTTGCCTATTTCTATAAGAACTAAAGGTCCAGGTCGCAGTAAACTTACTGCTATAGGGCAAAAGCGTCGAGCTCCAAAACCTTCAGAACGTCTTAAACGTAAATTACGCATTACGGATTATTTCCATGTTGTACGAAAAGAATTTCGTAACAAAAAATGCTCAAATTCTGTCCAGTGTGTTGCTGATGATAGAATTAGTGGTAATGTTCGCGATGACATTCCTTTCAATCCAAATCACAGTAAAATACTAACTAGTAACTCGTGGTTAGATGACGAGATTATCAACTCTGCATCTATTCTTATTAAAAGTGAACACACAGACGTGGGAGGATTACAAAATCCAATCTTTGCTTCTGCCGTTCCTCCAATGTTTAAACCTTGCTCAATACCATTTGTTCAAATTTGTCATGTTAATGGTAATCACTGGAATTGCATTTCGGGCCATATCAGAAACAATATTTTGGTTCTTGATTTATATGATTCTCTTAGCAAAGAAATCAGCCCTGAAATCATTTCAATTGCTAGTAGTTTAAGTAGACTTTACAAAGAAATAACAATGATTCATGTTAAAATTCACGACGTCCATAAACAGCCAAACTCAAATGACTGTGGTGTATTCGCCATAGCGTTCGCCAAAATGATTTGCTCTGCTAAAGACCCAAGCACTGCACATTTTGAATGTTATAGAATGCGGGAACATTTGCTGCAGTGTCTTAGCTCGCGATGTTTTAGCGAGTTCCCGTGTAACTATACTAGACAAGTCTCTTCTAGACCCATTAACCAGTGTTTTGCAATAGTATATTGCTATTGTCGAGAATCTGGTGATATTAAAGATTTGATAGAATGCGTAAATTGTAATGATAGATTTCATAAACGATGCCTTGAAAGGAGAGGCTTGAAGATTGAAAATTGTGATCCTCTTACATTTTTGTGTTCACGTTGTGATTCTCAGAGTGGCAAAGTATTTGAGGTGGGCTGCTTTGAATAAATCATTTTGTACAGTATACCTAAGTAGTTGTAAATAATATATCTAAATTGTTAGGGTGTTACTAAAATGTTTAACTGTTGCAGATTCTAGCGGATGAGGATGTGGCAGATACAACGCAAGGTACTCTATTATGAGCACGTCACATTATTAAAGCACGTTTTTTTTCAGCTATGTTCGCGTTCAGCTTTCACTAACTCCGGTGTGACTATAATATTATCAAGTATAACGATTGTTTGTATATTTTATGCATGCATTACGCTTGGTGTATGAAAATATAATATTATGCATGTCCTTTTTGAGTGAGATGGTATATAATGGACGAATGACTGTGTAACTCCGTTATAATTATAAGTATTTGTAAATTACTTACCATTTTGTAATTAAAGTCTAAATTGTATAATAATTATTTATTCATTTATTGCATATTTTATGCTGTGTGTATTAAGCATGCATATGCATGTCATTGTTGAGTGAAATTAACTAAGGCTAAAGACGAATGACTGTATAGCTCCGCTATTATGAGTTTTGTAAATATACTATTTTGTACATGTACATTTTGTAAATTTTGTAAATAATATTATCTAAATGGTAGGTATAATATTTTTATTTATTAATTATAATATTTATTGCATGCGTTACGCTTGGTGTATGAAATATGCATGTACTTGCTGAGTAAATTGTTATATAAGAGACGAATGACTGTGTAACTCCGCCACATTAAATGTTAGTTAAACATTTATGGTGCCGGTCCTCAGCCCGGGTTAAGGAGGAAGGCACAGTACCTATCTAATATTAATATATTAACGTGATTGTAGTAAATCTTGTTTATGCACCTATGCGTTGCACGCAGGTAACTAGTTTAATCAGCCGTTTAATTAACAGCCTAGCCTTTTCACTAAACGGCGCTATTTAACTAGCTTCTTGAATGGTATTCAGCCGTTCAATCAATCAGCTCGGCAAATATCTCGGTATGATAACGATGCAGCCATCAGAGACTCCCACTTGGTCATTACCTGCAGTGGCCAATATGGAAAGCTCTTAACCGCCTCCGGACCCAAGTTGGCCGATGCAGGCACAACTTAGCCAAATGGGGCTTCATAGACCAATCACACGAGCAATGCAACTGTGGAGCCCCAAGACAAACCATGCCTCACCTGCTGTCATGCTCCTGGTGTCCCACATCCTGTACAATAGAGGAACTTACCGCAGCCTCAGACAATGCGGTGACTTTGGCTACATTTCTAGCCAAGGTCCTGTGAGTTACGACTATTGACACGAAAAGAAGAAGAACGATTAACTGTTTCCCTGACCAAGTAATTTAAGTTTAGTTAGTTCCATTTCTAACACCTATCACTGAAATGCACTCACTGTCAATATGGCGCCAACAAGCAATATTTGTGTAAGTATAGGTAAAAAATACCATACACCATTGGCCTAGCTGTTCGATGGAATGGCTGACTATCATTCAGGAATCTAGGTAGTTGATCGGTTCCCTATTGTAAAAAGTCTAAGCGGTGAATTTTATATTTTTATTTATCTGTCGCAGTTATTATGTACAATACCTTATGCACAGAAAATTTCCGAATAAATCTACTACATAATGCATAGAATTAACTTTATTTTGTGTTGTTGTTGTCACGCCCATTGATGGTACCAAACCTGATGAAAATTATGGTTGATTTAGTAGAATTTTGTGCTCGTAACGAGTTTTAGTACTGTTGAAGTAAGTCTCGAAAGTCTCGAAATTCCCGGGACTGTAAACCTGAAAGTCTCGAGTCTCGAAAATGCCAAAAATCGTCGAGAATCTCGAAATTTTCGAGACCGAGATTCCCGGGATGAAAGCCCTAGTAGGTACGTTATTATAATATTTATTGCATGCATTTCACTTGGTGTATGTATGTATGTTTATGATAATAAGGGACAAATTATTATGACTGTGTAACTCCGCCACATAAATGTTAATATAATTTAACATTTATGACTCCGGTTCTAAGCCCGGGTTAAGGAGGAAGGTACAGTATCTAATAATGAAAACACAATTTTAGTACCTACCTAACTAATTGTTTGTGAATATATTTTGCAGCCAACTAGTTTACTTACTACTCCTTGGTTACAAAGATTAGTTATCAGATTGTTTATTTTGATATGATACTGCAATAAAATTTAAATTATGCACCTACTTGTAAAAAAATTGTTTTATTTCTGAAAACTGCTCACATAATGTGTCCGGTTTTTTTAATATTTTTAGTGTTAAGTATAATCTACTCCTCTGCAAACCCAGAAATCCTGCACATGGTCTAGGGGATCTCCGAAATAAGCCTCTGCCATGACCTACCTCTCACCCTCCGCTCCCCTAGAATGGTAGGTCTGTGCATTTGTTTTTAAAACATTAGTTCATGTACGAAAATTGTAATCAACAAATTCGTGCTAGTTACACCATTTATAACTTCAGAACAGCTGGACTGATTTTATGATGTTTGATTAGGTCAAAGTTGTTAAGTACGGGACTTACGGAATATGAAATTAAACGTACCTATGGTGGTGAGTGGAATGATCAATGAACTATAGGATAGGTAGGTAGGCACCTATTCTGGCAAACATCGCATCGCTTTCAATGTCGGTAGGTAAGTAAGTACATTATTTCAAAGTATCGATATGAGTACATAGGTATCGATCGATACCATTATACCAGTAAAAGACAAATAGGTACCTATAAAAGTACCGATATTTAGCTAAATATCGATAGCATTATCAGTATTTCCGTAGCAAACACCTATATTTTGGAAATATCGATATCAGTCCCTATCAGTAGGTAGGTAAACCCTTATTTCATTATACAGTAGGTACCTACTTAGCCATTAAACATTTCAACTACGACGTCACAATAATATCAAATGATGATCAAAATATTATGATTGTTGTCAATAAGATGTTGTGTCAGCCTTACCTAATCTAAAAATGTATAAGATACATTTTTATTACAATTTATTACTATACCATACCTACCTATCTAGACAATTTATTAATATTCTTTGTAAGGAAAAATAAAACGCAAAAAAGATAGGTACCTACCTACCTACTACGTTTTCTTTCTTTATTTGCATTCATCGTGTACACATATACACTGTACACAATTTTATTATATATATACCACACGTAGCAAATTATCGTAAAGTTGTTAAGACTACAATAATAGTCTCTATTCCAATGTTGTTAGAGCTGCTGTTTTCTGACAAGAATGCTCTTATGTTGGTAATACGCCTTACTGCGTAAGAATAGCCAAAACAAACCATTATAAATGTCAAAAAAGTGCACACATGCATAAGACGTCAAACTAAATTACGCACACGTATGTAAATTTGCAGCATTTATCGTCTGTACCACAGGATATGTATATCATCCTAATGAGTAAGTGAGTGAACAAATGAACTCATATTCCATTTTTTCACTCATTTGCGGGATTCACATACACAATCCTGCAAGACCGAAATTGCACAGACAAAAAAATTGTGCAATTAAAAAAAAAATATCTTGTGACTGTCAAAATTACTGAGTGAATCTAGCCCGTTCGATATCCATCGGCCATCGGCTGTTTTGATTGACATTTGTAGAATTCGAATGTCACGTTTGTCACTATTGTCACGGTCATAATATGACACGTTGTGTACATGTAGTTGACACTGTTGTTTTTTTTTGTTTTAGTTATGGCTTCGCACGGTTTGTGCATATAGCCAGTGTCAAGTATTTTATTTTAAGTATTTCTTAATTTCACATTAAGAAGTCACAGCAATGTTATAGCAATCGTGGTCAAGAAGTCAAGTCAATTATTTACATCGTCAGTCACGATTCAGTAAAGTAGTGGATGCTTTACTGAAACTTCCTGGGAGTTTTGGAAAAAATGCGAAATGACACGTTTTTTGAGTTTATATCATTTGCTTACACTCGTGCACGTTAACGAACACTTAATGGTTAATATTACACATTAACACTCGAAGAAACACAAGTTTGAGCTAATAATACAAAACCAACAACGTCTCACTATCGGATTCCCGCCAAAACCCGACACTGTTGTTAGCGGTAGACAGTAAAGAGTCATTTGCTAAGAAATAAAAGGGGGGTTTAGCGGGAATCCGATAGTGAGACGTTGTTGGTTTTGTATTATTTTCTCAAACTTGTGTTTCTTCGAGTGTTAATGTGTAATATTGGTGGAATATTAATCATTAAGTGTTCGTTAACGTGCACGAGTGTGGGCGAATGATATAAACTCAAAAAACGTGTCATTTCGCATTTTTTCCAAAACTCCCAGGAAGTTTCAGTAAAGCATCCACTACTTTACTGAATCGTGACTTTGACGATGCAAATAATTGACTTGACTACTTGACCACGATTGCTATAATTATTGCTGTGACTTTCTTAATGTTAAATTAAGAAATACATATTATAATAAAATACTTGACACTGGCTATATGCACAAACCGTGCGAAGCCATTACTAAAAAAAAAAAGAAATAAAACGTAAAAATATAATTGCGTGGTTCTACTTTTTAGGCGTTATAAAATGAAATGGTATTCGATGTTTTTGTTGCGATATGCCTGGGAGTCGATACAACAGAGCGTTTTATTATTATTTTTTATATTACTTGTATAGTCGTGTATCGATACAAAATAGCAGGATATCGTATCACACAACGCTCACCTCCCTCTATTCACTACGTAGGTACCACGCTAGTTATCTGACTTTGACTGTGACAGTTTGACTTTTTGTCCATCCATCCTATAATCTGTGATTATCTGTGGTTGTGTCTGCCTACAGCTGCCTACTTTTGTATGAGAATAATAGTGATAGACTGATAGCTATGTGTCGTTGCCAGTTTTTCAAATAACGAAACGAAACAGTTATTAGTTTTTCAATAACGTTACAATAACTATCTATTTCCAATAACTGTCTATTTTTACAACTTCGTTATTTTGCCTACTTAAAAGGGTAGCCAACTTGAAAGACGTTATACATCGCGTGTTTTGAGAGTGATGTGACATAACATAGTTTGTATTCAAAACGAGTGATAGTTGTGAAAACACCGTTTCCACCGCCCAGAACTTTGGCGTAGCAGTTATGGCGCTAACTTCAATGACGTTAATCGTTATACATCGCGTGTTTTGAGACGGTTTGCATTCCCTACAAAACGAGTGATGGTTATGAAACCGCACCGTTTCCGTCCACCACCAAGCGTTATTTTATTAAAATAGATATAGTTTTGGTCTGTCTGTTAGGATAACGAGTTATCGTTGTCATGTTGAATAGATAGTTATATAACTATCTATGCTAAATAACGCCCATAACTAAACGTGATTGTTTACTTTACTGGTATTGTTAGTTACAATTTCTCTCTAATTATTTATCCTCGTAATTCGGCTCGCTGTACCTTTTCCTTGATTTGTTCTACAAATTCGGAACAATGGCGCTTACAAATGTGTTGTTGCTGAGCCAGATAGCGGGATATGTAATGGTACTGATTCTGTCCTTCTGCATTGTGGTGCCTATGAGTATGCATCAAGATGAGTTCGAGTAAGTACAGCACTGTAGAACCGCTTCACGCATATCATTTTCGTATTGTAGCCTAGTTGTTTGCTCTTTTGACTATTATTATTTCAATGTGTAGGTAGTTTATTTTGAGATAAGTATTACCTACTTGTTTGTATATTTGTAGGTACCTAGTCATGCGACCTGAATCCGGCCCTGTTACTTTTGCTGTTCGCGCTTAGTCAGCGCATATGGGTGGTATTCAGAGAAATGGTCGATAAGACGCGACTCGGGATGTTTTGTCTAATGAATAGATTTAATTAAATATTAAGTTAGTCTTTAGCGATCCGTCGAATAAACGACACTTATAAATTAAATAATTTGTATTTTTAAAAAGTCGTCCTTAGGCCGTCGAAATTTGACTGGCGCAGCCGGTAGGATACCGTTAAGTCCTACTGTCGTGCTTGCTGCCTTTACAAAGCCCCAAAATCGGTTTTGTGGTGTGAAAAGTGCGTAAAATAGTAGTGCGGGTATCCATACGAACCAAATAAATTAGTCTCTCACGACGCGCAATACAAAGGACGAAGGATCTGCTGCTGACTCATTCAAGGAGGATAATGGCTGGCTTAGACGCCCTAATCATGGTGCTGGTCCTGATGGCAGCGACCCAACTCCAGGCCCTTCAACTGCAACCACTTGAGGGTATTCCAGGAGTCTTACCTTTAAAAGAAGGAACAGCGGTTATCAGTATTGAGAAATGGACACTACTCAAGAGATTAGACCTTAATTTGATATCTGAAGACTTAACATTAAATGTTATTAAATTTGGTGACCTTAATAGCATTGTAGATGCTAATTATAATGATACATATAAAGACTTAGTTTTCTCCCACTTTAGAATTCAAGTTGAATATGCTATGAATTTAACTATAAGTAAGTATAGACAGTTAGTTCCTAAGTATAGAGTAAAAAGAGGCCTTGTTAATCCCTTAGGTTCTATTATTAAGATAATTACAGGAAATTTAGACAGCGAAGATGCCTATAGATACGATAAACTAATCGAAACACTTCAGTTGAAACAGGCAGACACAAATGAAAAGGTAACTCTGATCTCCGAAGTCATAGAAGGTTTTTATAATGTGACACAGTCTATCAAAAATAATGTATTACATCTCTCTGATAAACTTAACGACTTTCAAAACAATTTAGCACATGTAGAGCAGTCAGAAAATGAACACTACGCAAGCAATATGATAATTAATGTATATTCTATGATTTTACACAATTTTCAAAGTACTTCTGTTAAATTGAACGAAGTTGAAACTGCGATAGCTTTTAGTAAGTTAAACACTCTGCATCAATCAATAATTGATTCCGACAGCTTGTTAATTGTACTTGAAAGTATTGAACAAACTGAGAAATTAGTTTTTCCAGCCAATCAAGATAATCTTGTGAAGATTGAAGAGAGTATTAGTATTAAGTCATTCTTTAAAGAAAATCAGTTAACATTTGTATTAGAAATTCCACTTATTGGTAAAGAGACCTACATATACTATAAATTGTACCCTCTCCCTGTTCTCCATGATCATATGACATATATCATCCTACCTAAATATCCTTACCTGATAGTGAAAGGACTGACCTCTGAGCCGTTAGCCCAGCCGTGCAAAGCGACAGGCGAATCCAGCTTTGTCTGCTTCGAGGACAATACCGCCCAATTCATCGAAGATCCATGTATTTCGGATTTGATGAAATATTCTAAAAACATGAGTTCCTGCACCTTGATTCCAGTAAAACTTGGAAACGTCGTTGTCCAGCGTATCCGATCAAATCGATGGATATTATTTTCCAGAGAAAATACACTCATGCGAAGGATTTGTACGAGCGAAGTGCAGCAGGAAAATATCCAGGGAACATACATTATCACCCTGGAAGATACAGAGTGTGAAATAAAAATAGATAGATTTGTACTGAAACTTCGGCCACACCAGCTAGATAAACTAAATTACGCCAGACTGCCAATTATCAGCTTGCCGCATATAAGTCGCATCAAGATTGAAGAAAGAGAACCTATAGAATTAGAAGACATAGATTTGAAAAACGTCCAATTAAGTGTAAATGCATTAAAATCAAAAAGTTATAGTGAAAATGATATCAGTGAAGTGAAAATCTATAGTGTCAGTATTTGGACAATTGTGTTATACTTCATTATTGTAATCTGCGGACTGATACTTTTATATGTTAGATTAATAAAATTAGGATATAAATGTAATTTTCGAAACTCTCCGAATCCTTCGGATAATTTCGAATCTCAGGAGGGAGAAGTCATGCGACCTGAATCCGGCCCTGTTACTTTTGCTGTTCGCGCTTAGTCAGCGCATATGGGTGGTATTCAGAGAAATGGTCGATAAGACGCGACTCGGGATGTTTTGTCTAACGAATAGATTTAATTAAATATTAAGTTAGTCTTTAGCGATCCGTCGAATAAACGACACTTATAAATTAAATAATTTGTATTTTTAAAAAGTCGTCCTTAGGCCGTCGAAATTTGACTACCTACTAAATATGTTTATGTACCTTACCTACCCATGTATTTATATACCTACTTGCTTGGTAATAAATCCTACTAATATTATAAACGCGAAAGTTTGTAAGTATGGATGGAAGGATGTTTGTTTGTTACCTACTCTTTCACGTAAAAACCACCGAATTGATTTTAAATGAAACTTTACAATAATATAGCTTATACATCAATAACACATAGGCTATAATTTATAAAGATATTGTCCAAAATTAAATTAAAGTGAATTGTCCAAAATATAACGATAAGTGTCAAGTACATAGGAAAAAATCTACCATACGCGAGCTATTCTGGCGTGCGCTGCCAAAACCGCTAGAGTTACACATAATAATATTATGTACCTAAGATATGATGGAAATGTTTATCTTAAATAGTCCAGGGATGTCAACTATGATCATTGATGACACAATAATATGCATGAACCTTTCAAATATCTATAAATATAGAATTACGATCAACAAACTTTTTTGTTCCAGCGGGAATTGCTTACTGTTCTCAAGCGGCAAATGGAGAAAGGAAGATGGACAGCTGGAGGTGGCGTGGGCATCCAAGTGCTACTGCTACTATGTCACCGTAGTGGGGGTCATCATGAACATCACATGCTGCATTCAGATATACAGGTTGAAAACATAAGTCGGCTTTGCCTAACCATCCTTGTCATCACATCTCATAAACACCAACTGTTGAGCTCGTGTCTCACCTTCATCTCATGTGTGGAGGGTCAGGCCTTAACTCACAACTGTCTTCCTGTTTAAATTCCTGTGAGGACCTCTAAATGGCATTCTGTGGTTAGATTTTTTTTTTTTTTAGTTAAGTTCTGCTGTTGGTCTTCCAATTAAATAAATAAATAAATTAGAGGATCGGAACCTCTATATTCTTAGGCATGTAGATTTCCTCCTAATGTTTTCCTGTACAGAAAAGAGTGTCCTAATTATGTTTATTAGACATAATTATACAGTTTTATAAAATACGCAACAAAATTACTTCGCTTGCAGGTTATCAGTATTCATGTACAAAGGAACGGACAGCTCCTTTCTATCGGCGTTCATGGAGGCGGTGGGATGCATGGTGCTCTGCGGGCTCGCAGTCTCTTCGGCCCTCATAGTCACATTCGGCTTCATGAATTGGTGCCAAGTCATTGTCCAAAGGTTCCCGAGGTGAGGTGTAGGAGATTGCAATAGTCGGACCTACACATTTGTACATGTATCATTAGTTCTCTTGGCTTTTTTGACCAGTGACCAGGTCAATCAAATATGTGTGTGTATTTGTGATGTATGTGTGTGCCATGGTCGTGCCACCATATCCTAAGGGTTGTTTACTCAGTACTGTATTTTATAGTAATAGAAAATACATTACAACAGTAGTAAGCAATCATTAAAGCAAGGTTGCACCCGACCACGGCTATCCTCTGAACATCACTGTGTCTATGTATTCAATTATAATGCATACCTAATGTGAGTTGCCTACTTATTAGTTGGTAAAATATTGAATAACTTGTAGATAAAAATTACAGAAGAATATTTTTTGTTTCATACTTTTCAGAGTGGAATTTTTTCATAGTCTAGTTTGAGTTTTTTGCATTCCATACCCAAAGGGTAATACAGGACCATATTATTAAGACTAAGCTGTCCATCGGTCTGTCACCAGGCTGTATCTCATAGTTATATCATAGTATATATCTCATAGTATTGATATATTTCTGTTGCCGCTATGACAACTTGTAGTAAAAAATAACAAAAATAAATATTTAAGAGGGCTCCCATATTATGATACAACAAGTGTTCTTTTTTTGCCATTTTTATAGATCATGGTACAGAACCCTTTGTGCGCTAGTCTTAATCGCACTTGGTCATTTTTTAACATTTTGTTTGTTACAGCTGTGAAGATGCAGCAGGCCAGGATATCGACAAGGTGGATCACATAAAAACTGCTGGGTTTCACATTGAAATATGTACTGCACAGGTGAGTGATCCTATCTTTTTTTTCGGTAATCAGTATTAGTTGAGGTCAGTTGAGGTACCTACCTAACTGTAGATTATTCTGGATAAAGTTTCCTATAAGTTTAATTTTATATAATATTGTGTATAATGTATATTTTATAGGTGTTCGTAAAATCGTTTACCTACTTCACACTATTCAAACCTGTTTGATAAATTATTTCCTGTATTGCAAAGCAGGTAAAGTAAAATCGGTTTATATACATAAATTTTAGACGTGTTCACGTGTTTTGTAAAATAGTATCACTCGTACTACGTCTAGATCACTGGTAAAAATAGTAGCATGATCAATGAGCCTCGTCCGCAGTTCGGCGCTTGGGCCGCGTTCACCACTTGGGTGGGGCTGGCGGTGTTCTCCACGCTGAAGGTGTGCCGCTACCACCAGCTGGAGAACATCCAGGTGTCCATGTACCGCGAGCGGCAGCGGCTGGTCAACGAGAGCGGCTCGCCCTCCGCCGACGGCCGCGCCTCGCCGCCCGCGCTCGCCTTCTAGGCTCAGGAGAGATGCCACTAATCGATTGTTGTTTGTCCAATGGGTAGTGTCAGTTAGTCTGTCCGCCAGAGGGCCTCCAAATTGGCCGCCAGTGATAATAGTTATGTACACATTCTGATTTAGTTTTTGGTACTAGGTGGCTTTTGGAATTCGTTCAGTTTCAAGTGTTACTGTGAATTTTTAGGGCTCACTTTGGCGCTGCTCTGTGATTTGAGAGTCTGAGATCTTGATACTGAAATTGCTGAACGATAATTTGCTAGTTAATTAAACATACCTAGTTGATCATTAAAATTTTCTAAATATTATACATTTTACTCTGAATATAATTATAAAATTACTTTTATGTACATAATACTTTTTGCAACATCCTTTACTCTATTTATACTTATCACAAATGAAAAATATGTTACTTATATGAATTAAGTTAAAAATGATTACTCATAATATTGCAGCGCAATATCTGCAGATACGTATTATCTCGATACATATCTCACACACAATACATATCACACATCAACATTGTTTAGGGATATCTCTTTTTCTACATACAAAAATAACCGGTGAAAACGTTTTATTGATAGCAGGGCGCAACTTGACTAAATTTTTATTTAAAATTATAAATAAAAGTACATAATAATATAACTGTATAGTTTTTGGAGTTATGGATATTTAGAAAAAATATAAAAAAATATTTATTCATCTTTATTAAGTTTGTTGAGTTATTAGTAAGTATTTATTTTTGTTTCAAAAGTATTAATACACATTGTATTTTATTATTCATATTATAAATAACCTAGATCATTCAAAAACTTAATCAGTTTTTCTAAAAATGTATAAATTATTGAAATTCGATATCCTGCTACAATTTTGATGAGTAAGTTTTATGTTTTTCTTTACATAAATAATATTTATAGGTATCTATTATTTTGAACCAACAACTTTCGCCCGTGACTTCGTCCACTCGGGCTCAAATAGCCTAGAAGCTGTTATTATTAAATATTGATAGGTATGTATAATGTTATAACTAGATACTGGAAATTATATGTGAACAAGCAATTATGCTATTTATTGTAATGTGGATTTAGGATAAATTAATGTGTCATTATTTACTTCATCCATTCTCTAAATTAATCTTATTTTTACTTACAATATTAATATAATTATTATATTTTAGCATATAAAAATATAAGTATTTCAAATATTATTTTTATCCCTCGTTAGTTAGAATAAAGTGAGATTGGCTGGTTTATTAATTTCGTAATGAATTTATTAACCTCTTAAATTAGTGCCGTGATTTTTTTACAAAGTATAAAATGCATTGCAATAATTAATTCAATAATAATATATTTTGTAAAGTTAGTTTTGTAGTTTTGTAAATGATAATTATGTACGATTGATTAAATTTATGATAACGGCAAAGTGCCACGACTCAGAGATGTCGATTAACTTTTAATTAGCGGCAATTCTTATGGATTTTGACAGTGTAATGGTAAAGATTGCGTTAATTAACTTCAGAGTTCGGCAATAAGGAACTAAATACATAATAACTATTAGCATTAATTGAGACCTATGCCTAATTACTACTTACTTACTAAGGCTTTACAAAATGTATTCCAAATTGAAATAATGTTACCATAAATGAAAACATCCCAATCACACAGATAAATCCTGGATCTATACCTAGGCCCATATACATGGAATTCGGTTACGGATCAGTCTTCATTGTTCCGGATTCCCTTGACTGCAAGGAATCCAGAACAATGAGGACCATGGGCTTACAGACACCCATGTACGGTATGCCCAAGCTATAACCATTTATCTATATTGTATGTTAATCTTATTGGACAGTAATAAACCAACTTCCAAACGATTCGGTTGTTTCTACTACAACTCCCCTCAACGAACCATACATGGCGACCCTGCCAGTTAAGGTATCGTCTCGCGAGGACGGATCGCGTGGCGGTTCTAAACGGTACCTATAATGGTGCGCGAAGTTAAAGTGGAATAAAAGTGTACGAGTACGGTGGAATAAATGCGAAGATGTGTCGTTCTGCGATAGAAAAGGATGAAGTTTTCATCACGCAAAATGCGTCAGGAGGAACCAACGCAACGGAATATCACCTGTCGAACATCAGCGTGGTGATGTTTGTGATGTGCACGATGCTGGCAATCGCGGGATTGTTCGGCCTGTATCTGCTGTACAAGAAATGTCACCAAGGGTGGATGAGAAACGAGATAATCGCCCAGAGTCTGAGGAGGTCTTTTAGGCGATCAAACCAGAGAGCAGTAACAGCTGCAGAGGAGCCGCGCGTTTCGTACGCCTGCCGTGGCCTGCCGGAGGAGAGCAACCTTCGAAAGTGTTAGTGACAAATATAAATAATAATATTGAACAAAAATAAAAAATAAAATTGAAAAGTGAAATTTTAAATATTGTGGAGTGTAATCAAGACTAGAACAAAAACAAAAAAAAAAAAGGACCTTATTATTAAGTATGAATAGGTACCTAATTAATATTATAGGTTGCTGCGGAAATGAAAATTTGGTAATGTAATATTATGTTATTATTATATAAATATGCAAAGTAAATGGCAAATGAAATTAAGACCTTGTATCAAAGATTTAAATACTTAAGAGATAGTTTGGTAAAATTAAATTACAGTAAAAGGACAGACACGGTTTTACAACAAAAATTAGGAGAGGCGGTAGAATTACGTCGTCAGTTTAACGAAGCCGTATTAGTAGTGTCAGAGCATATTGACAAAAAACAAATATCGGGAGATGTGCTAGGTAAAATACAATCATATTGCGATTCAGTTAGAGACATTTTCATAGAAATAGAGTTATTTTGTTCCAAAAATTACAGCTCAGGGAGTACTCAAGGTCAAAGTGTACCAAGCACTACGATGGAGTCGTTCGATTTTAAAACAGCGGTCTCACTGCTGCCGATGATGACGGGCAACGAGAGCGTTACCAAAAACCTGATGGACGCCATAGAGCTGTATAGTGCTGCACTCACAGTGGAAGGTAAGTCTAGGTTAATACATTTTGTTTTGAAAGCGAGATTGAACGAAAGTGCAAAGTTAAGGTTGTCGAGTTCGTATAATACATGCGAGGCGCTAGTAAGTGACATGCGTACTCATTTACTTACTAAAAAATCTAGCACAGCTATTCATAACGAGTTGATGCAGATAAAACAAAACGGAATGAGTGTGGAGCAGTATGGAAGTAAAATTGAAAAGTTATTTGTAGATTTAACTATTTCTCAAGCGAACGGTGATCAAGAGGCGTATAAAATACTGCGTCCGATTAATGAAAAAATAGCAATTAAGAGCTTTACGGATGGTTTGCGAGATCGTCAACTATGTACAATATTGTCAGCCCGAAACTATTTGGCCCTTAACGACACTATAAGAGCAGCGAAAGATGAAGAACCTTCGTGCAGTCGTCAGAGTACAGAGTCATCGTTGTACTTTGGACAGCGAGGACGAGCAACAAATTGGAGTTATGCAGGTAACAGAGGTAGATTTAATAGAGCCAGCTACCGAGGTAGTCACGTGAGTCGCGCAGGTTTCTCCGGTAATATGCAACCTACGCAAGGGCATCAGGGATTTTTTCAAAACCGAGGTCAAGTAAATTCACAGCGTGGTTACCGTGGTTATAGGTCTCGAGGATTTTACCGAGGTAGACAAGGTCAAACCAATTATAATATGCATTATTTGCATAATGGTGAGAGCAGTAACTCTGAACAGACTCAGCACACATTTCAGAACTCAGAAAAGCCCAATGATGAACTCTTGCAGTTTTTTCGATAATAATTTTATATTGGCATGTGATTACAGTAGTTCAGTACATTTTTTTGTTCAAGGTTCTAAAAATAGTTTTCTTATAGACTCAGGAGCATCTTTATCGGCGTTGAAATATGAAACGGTTAGACGTTGGAATATTCCAATACATACAGAAGGCATTCACATAAAAGGCATTGGAGGCAAAGTCCAAACAATTGGTTATGTTTTTATAACACTGAACATAAATGGGCAGGAATTTTCTCATAAGTTTTATGTGATAAAAAATTTACCCTGTATACAAAATGGAATTTTGGGGCGAGATTTTATGAAAAAATATAAGGCTAATTTGGACTTTGAGAAAAGTATGGTAACAATTAATAATGAGAATGGGAGTGTAACGTTATCGATGAATAAAAGCTCGATAGGACAAGAGGGTTATTTGTGTATACCACCGAGATGCGAACAAATAGTTAGTATAGACAGTATGAATGATGAAGAATGTGTGGTATTACCAGGTGAGTTGAGTAAGGGAGTTTTTATAGCAGGAAGTATTTGTAGACCAAAGGACGGTAAGATTACTATACAGGTAATGAATACACGTGAGTCAGAGGTGAATATTGGTTACTTTAGACCGGAAATACACAGTTTGACGGATTATAATGTGTGTAGTTTTGAGAAAGATAGTAACGTTGATGGAGAAAGAGTACGTACGATGTTTTCTCATTTAAACTTGAAGCATTTAAATAACGAAGAACGAACAGCTATTGAAAATATTTGTGCTAAATTTTCAGACGTATTTCATTTACCGAATGATAAATTAAACACCACCAATTTGTACGACCAAACTATACAGCTAAAGCCAAATGTAGATCCAGTATATGTGAAACAATATAGGTTACCATATGCACAACGTGACGAAGTTGAAAATCAAGTTCAAAAAATGCTTTCTAATCGAATTATAGAACCAGCCAAGAGTGAATGGTCAAGCCCAGTTTTACTAGTACCGAAAAAGTCAAATAATGAATCTCAGCAATGGAGACTGGTAATTGATTTTCGAAAATTAAATGACCGCATTTTAGATGACAAATTTCCCCTTCCGAATATCACTGATATTTTAGATTCGTTATCAGGAGCGATGTATTTTTCACAATTAGATTTATCACAGGCTTATTTTCAAAGTAATTTGAGCCCGGAGTGTAGAAAGTATACAGCATTCACAACCAACTCAGGCCAATATCAGATGACTCGTCTTCCAATGGGACTAAAAATCAGCCCGAGTGCTTTTTCACGATTAATGACAGTAGCTATGTCTGGCCTAACATACGAAAAATTATTTGTTTATTTAGATAATTTGATTTGTTTTGGTAGAAATTTAGATCAGCATAATAAAAATTTAATAGATATTTTAACGAGATTACGAAAAGTAAACTTAAAATTAAATCCAAGCAAGTGTGACTTCTTAAGAAAAGAAATGCAATTTTTAGGTCACGTTATTTCAACGGAAGGCATAAAACCAGATCCAGAGAAAATAGAAGTTGTACAGAATTACCCAGTTCCGAAAAACGCGGATGAAACAAAAAGATTTGTGGCATTTACAAATTTTTATAGAAAATTCATACCAAATTTTGCAACCAAATCCTTACCACTAAATAGACTATGTCGTAAAAACATAAAGTTTGAATGGTCACAAGAGTGCCAGGAAGCTTTTACTTCGCTGAAAAATGCATTAATTTCTCCACCAATATTAAATTACCCAAATTTTGACTTTTCAAATACATTTATATTACAAACCGACGCGTCTGGTTACGCAATAGGTTCTGTATTATCAAATAGTAACAATATGCCAGTAGCTTATGCCAGTCGAAGTCTTAATAAAGCTGAAACACGATATCCAACGATAGAAAAAGAATTATTAGCGATCGTATGGTCCATCAAATATTTTAGACCATACCTTTATGGACGAAAATTCATAATAAAAACCGATCACAAACCATTAGTATATCTTTTTAGCATGACAAATCCATCCAGCCGTTTAACAAAATTTAGATTATTATTAGAGGAGTATGATTACGTGATAGAGTACGTAAAAGGAGCGGATAATGCTGCTGATGCTTTATCGCGCATTCGAATATCAAGTGACGAGTTGAAGGAGATATTAGGGTGTGAACATACTATGTCTGTGTTAACTAGAGCTCAGAAAAAACGCATGAACGAAAAGAATGAAAATAATGAAAGTGAAAATAGCAAGTCAACGGTTGATAGGGTTACCACTAACGATTGGATTGATCACCCAAAAGTTGTAGGAACGCTTAAAAAACCAAATGACTCCACTGAATTGAAATTTTTAAATGAAAGAGAATGGAGTACGTTATTAAAAGATAATTCACAAAATAAATGTAATTTATTCGCATATTGCAATAAAAGATTCGTAATTTACGTAAATCCTTCATTTCGATCATATTGCGCACGAGATGCCTTTGTGAGAAAGTTGGAAGATATGTGTAAACAATTGAATATAGAGTGCTTGATTATTATAAAAAATAAATATAATAAAGAAATAATAAAAGAATTAACTAGCACTATAAATGATACACCAGGTTGGTCCGGACCCCGAATAGGTGTTTTAAATGAAATTAAAAGAATTTATGATGATGACACGAAACGTGTCATATTAAACGATTAGCATATGTTACCGACAAGTGGACATGCAGGCATAAGACGTATGGCAAATAATATTAAAAAACGTTTTTACTGGCCAGGATTAGATAGAGATGTGACAGAATTTGTGGGACGTTGTACCAAGTGTAAATACCAAAAACACTATACACCGATCAGAGAGCCTATGGTAATAACTGACACGGGACATTCGTCTTTTGATAGAGTATACTTAGATATAGTTGGGCCCTTAAGTAAGGATAGTGATAATTACTCGTATATACTCACACTACAGTGTGATCTTAGCAAGTATGTAGAGGCTTATCCTCTTAGGAATAAAGATACAGTTTCTGTAGCAAGTGCATTTCTTAACAACTTCATATTACGCTACGGAATTCCAAAATACATAATATCAGATAGAGGCACGGAGTTTGTTTCTAAAGTTATGAAAGAAGTGTGTGAAATCCTACAAATAAAGCAAATAACATCAACGGCATATCATCATCAGTCAATAGGTAGTTTAGAAAATAGTCATAAAAATCTAATGTCATTTCTCCGCATACAAACGGAAAACGAACCACAAAATTGGAGTGTGTGGTTACCCTACTGGTGTTTCGGTTATAATACAACGGTACATTCGGAAACAAAGTACACACCCTATGAGCTAGTTTTTGGAAGACTTTGCAATTTACCCAGTAACTTGACATGTAACATAGATCCGTTATATAACCATTACGATTATCCAAAACAACTTAAATATCGCTTACAACAATCGCAATATGATGCACGGCAAAATTTAATTATAAGCAAACAAATAAGAAAGGATAGGTATGATTGTTATACTAAGCCAAAGACTTATAAGGTTGGAGACATGATACTCCTTAGAAACGAACAAAGTGTAAACAAATTCGATCCTCTATACGTAGGACCATTTAGGGTTATAGAAGATTGTGAACCAAATTTAAAAATAGATTATAAAGGCAAAGAAATGTTAGTACATAAGAATAGAACAAGACCATGTTAAAGTACTTGTTTAAAAAACAAAATATGTTATAAGTATTGTAAGTTTATAAATATACTGTATTGTTTAAATGTTTAACCAGTTAATTAAAATTAAGTAACTATAGTAGTATTCATACATATTATATACACTTAGAATAAAAATGAAATACCAATTGTAAACGTAATAAGTAAGATTATAAATAGAATGTAGAAAAATAGGAGATAAAAAAAAAAAAGATACGTGTAGTATATCTTTTTTTATTTTTTTTACCGATGGGCGTGTACGGTATGCCCAAGCTATAACCATTTATCTATATTGTATGTTAATCTTATTGGACAGTAATAAACCAACTTCCAAACGATTCGGTTGTTTCTACTACAACTCCCCTCAACGAACCATACACCCATGTCAATATTTACCTACATATTATATGTATGGTGTTGACTGTTGACACTAGTTTTCAAGATTTCAGTTTCACAATACCTACCCGTATTTGGTATTTGATAGTGATGGGAGAGTCGTCAGAGGTTTCGATCATGGAGGAAATAAATAACGTAAGACGCGGTAGTTGTAACATCTCGATGGTTCTCCATTTCGGACTCCCGTCGCTAGTATTCGAGTTTTCAGTGTTTCGATTCTGATAGTAGATTTTAGTCCTTGCCAAAGTAATGATAATTATAGGTATAAATTAAATAATTGTATAAAAAATGTTTTATGAAATGTGTAAAAATATTCAATAAAAAGCCATTCGTGATTATTAATTAGATTTTCATTAAAATATGCGCTACCCATTGTCCAATTGCCCATACATTTAGACTATTTAGGTGTCAAAACACTAGGTGCAGAAAGTTGTCAGAATTTCAAGGTCATACCCATACACGGAAATGGTAAGGTATCATCACTATACACTATAATAAAATATAAGTTGGATTGTATATTGCCCTAGACTAATTTTTATTAACTATACCAAATATTGGCAAATAATACGTCAAAGATACAAAAATCATAAAATGTTCATTTAGCTCAGTCTCAAACCAATCGAGTCGCGGACATCGAACATACAATATTTATTCATCGAGAGGCGTACTCGGCGATGTCGGGGAGGATGCCGCCCCCGCGCCGCCCCCCGCGCCGCCGCCCCCGCCCCGCGCGGCGTGCACGTTCCGCACGTGCACCTTCAGGTACCGGCTCTGCTTGAACCGCTCCCCGCAGTGCGCGCACGGCAGCGAGGCGGGGCGGTGCGCCCGCGCGTGCCGCAGCAGGTCCGCGCGCACGCTGAACCCGCGCCCGCACGCGGGGCACACGTGCTCCCGCCGCGCCGCGTGCCGCGCCTCGTGCCGCGCCAGCGCCGCGCGCCACGGGAACGTGCGCCCGCACGCGGCGCACGCGTGCGGGCGGCGCGCCGAGTGCGTGCGCTCGTGGATGTACCGGCCGGCGGCGGCGCCGAAGGGCTTCCCGCACACGCGGCACGGGAAGGGGCGCTCCCCGGTGTGCGTGCGGCGGTGCACGGCCAGCCGCGCGCGGCTCGCGAACGCCTTGTGGCACGCGCCGCACCGCGCGCCGCCGTCGCTCGGCTGCCCGTCCTCCGTGTCCTCGATGGCGTCGAACACGGACTCCGGCAGGCGGCCGAACTCGTTTTCCGTGTCGCTGTGGTCCGAGAATTCGTTCCGGCGCGGGGAAACTCCGGGGGCTTCGTCTCCGCGACCCGCGTCACCCTCGTCTAGTTGTACGAAATCATTCCGAGGCATATCGGCGTTCCGATCGGTTTCGCAGGACTCTTCCTCGATCGGGGGTTCGCTCTGCGAGGCGGTGCGGCCGCCCTCGTCGCGAAGCGGAGGCGCGGGCGTGGACTCGCGCGAAGGGCGAGAGGTGTAGGGCGGCGGCGCCGGTGCAGCGAGCGGGGAGTACGGCGAAGGAATCGAACGGCGGAGCTGCGTCCCGACCGGCTTCATTACAGCAGAGGCTGGTTTCGTCGCGAGCGTGTCGGTGCTCCCCGGGGATTCCCTCTCGTCGGGGCCGTTCGGCTCTATCTGCGTCTCCGCGTATTCCACCGAGGTCTCATTTCGGTCGCCTCCGAGGCGTCGAGGCGAGCGCGCCCGGAGACTCTGGTCCGCCGTCTCGGGTGCGCGGCGCTCGCCCGGCTCGGCGGGCTCCGGCGCAGACCTGCAACAGAGCGGCGGTCAGCAGGGCGCTCCGGGACGTCGCTCGGCGCGGGCGGGTCGCTCTCCAGGGAACCCTCACATCGCTGGCTAAGGCGCGTCCTCGCCCCGGTGCGTGCGGCGGTGCGCGGTGAGCTGGCCGCGCAGGCGGAAGGCGCGGCCGCAGGCGCAGGCGTGCGCGCGCTCGCCGGAGTGCACGGAGGCGTGCGCGCGCAGCTCGGAGCGGCGCTTGAAGCGCTTGGCGCAGTGCGGGCAGGCGAGGCGGCGCGGCGCGTGCGAGGCGCGGTGCATGCGCAGCGCCGCCGCGGACTTGCTGGCCGCGCCGCACACGTCGCACAGGAAGTCGCGCCGCGCCGCGTGCGAGCGCTCGTGCTCCCGCAGGTGCTCGCGCCGCGTGAAGGCGCGCCCGCACTCGCGGCACGGGAAGGCGCGGCGCGGCGCCGGCGCGTGCACGGCGCGGGCGTGCCGCGCGAGGTTGGCGCCGTCGGCGAAGGCGCGCCCGCACGCGTGGCAGCTGTAGCGGCGCCCGCGGGCGTGCGCGCGCGCGTGCCGGCGCCACGCCGCCGCCGCCACGGTCTTGCCGCAGGCGCCGCACCGCGCGTACCGCTTCCCGTCGGCGCCGACGAGCGCGGCGCTCGGGCGCGCGAGCTCCTCGCCCCCCGGCTCGGGCTCCGCCGCCTCGAGCTTCACCTCGCGCTCCACGTCGGCTCTGGAAAGGCACACGGAGGAGTCAAACGACGCGAGTCGGCCGGGGCGGGGGCGCCGCGGAGACGGTTTCGCACCGAGGGAGTCCGGGAGTCTAGTAGGGTGCGTCCCGGTCGTAGAGCGGTGGCGGCGGCGGGGGCTCCGGCTCGAGGCGGTGCAGGCGCTTGGCGTGGTGGCGCAGCGCGCGGCGCTGGCGGAAGGCGGCGGGGCAGAGCGCGCAGGCGTGCGGGCGCGCGTCCGAGTGCGCCAGGCGGTGCGCGGCGAGCTCGTGGCGCTGGCGGAAGCGCTTGCCGCACAGCTCGCAGGCGTGCGGGCGCTCGCCCGTGTGGCGCAGGCGGTGGCGCGCCAGGCCGGCGCGCAGGCGGAAGGCGGCGCCGCACTCGGCGCAGCGGTGCGGCTTGCCGGCCTCGTGCGTCTTGCGGTGCGCGTGCAGCGAGCCGGACTGCGCGAACCGCTTGCCGCAGCGCGCGCACTCGAAGGGCCGCTCGCCGGTGTGGATGCGCATGTGCTGCTTGAGGTTCTGCGAGTTGGCGAAGCTGCGGCGGCAGTGGCGGCAGGCGGGGCGGCGGCGGCGCTCGTGCGTCTCCGCCAGGTGCCGCTGCAGGCCGTTGGGCGCCCGGAACTGCTTGCCGCACACGTGGCACACGCACGGCCGCTCGCCCGTGTGGATGCGGCGGTGGAACACGAACGTGTGCGCGGAGCTCAGCCGCTTGCCGCACTCGGCGCACGCGTACAGCACCTTCCCGTCGACCCGCACGCGGGCGGCGGCCAGCTCCGCACGCGTGGCGTCGTCGAGGCGGTCGCGCCGCATGTTCCGGTGCGATAGGTCGTCGTAGCCGTCCGCGCTCCCCTCGGCGGCGGACTCGGCCGCGTCCGAGGCGTCGCCGGCGTCCGGCGGCCGCGCGTGCTTCTCGACCAAGTGCTCCCGGAACTTCACGAGCGCGGCGTAGAATCTGAGGTAGACGGCGGAGGAGTCGGCGGCGAGGGCGGCCAGCGGCTGGTCGTCCGAGTCTTCCGACTCGGCGTCCGCGTCCGGGAATCCGTTTTCGAACTGGTCGCCGTCGGACGCGGTTCCGTTCTGTCCGGCGCACGCGGGCGTCCTGCAACAAACGGGCGCACTTATTGTCGCTGTCGGTGCGTGCGCGCGTGGGCCACGAGATGCGAGCGCTTGCGGAAGGCCGCGGCGCAGACGGCGCACGCATGCGGGCGCAGGTCCAGGTGCGCGTCGGTGTGGCGGTCGAGCGAGTTCTTGGCGCGGAAGCGTTTCCCGCAGCGCTCGCAGCGGAAGGGGCGCAGGCCGGAGTGCAGGCGCGCGTGCACGTCCCGCGCCGCGCGCGTGGCGAACGTCTCCCCGCACGCGGGGCACGCGTGCGGCAGCCGGCCGGCGTGCGCGAGCCGCGCGTGCTGCGCCAGGTTCCCGCGCGTGCTGTAGCCGCGCCCGCAGCGCCCGCAGCGGTGCGCGGCGCCCGGGGCCGCGGGCGGCGCCGCGTGCGACCGCATGTGGCTGAACATGTTGTACTTGTTCGAGAAGGTCTTGTTGCACTCGGGGCACACGGCCGGAATAAACTTCTGATTCTTGGCGCTCTCTCTCTTCTTCCTCTTGTCGCTTCTCTCTCCGTGCTGCTCCCGCACGTGAGCCCGCAGCCGCTCCGCGGAGACGGCGACGAGGCCGCAGCTCCTGCAGGTGGTCTCGGGCGCGGAGACGGGGCGTGCGACGTGGATCTCCTGCAAGTGCGCGGCGAACGCGTTCCGGTCGCGGTAGACGGCGGCGCAGCACTGGACGCCGTCCTCGACGGACACCCGCATGTGCGTGTTCAGGTGGTGGATGAGCCGGGTGGCCGACGTGAACCCGCTCCGGCAGTGCGGACAGAGTAGGGTCCGCAACGGCTTCGCTTCCGGCGTTCGTGGGCGCTCCGTGGCGTCGGAGTCTGCGTCTCTCTCGGAATCTGACAGGAGCGCTTCCTCAAAAGTGACGTGTTCCTTTATGAAATTCAGAATTGCATCTTCATCGGAAGCTTCCGAACAGTGTTTTGTGTGTAAATGTTTAGCGAAGTCTTCCATTGCCAGGGCTGGCTTGGAGATGCACTTCTGGCAGACGAGTTCCGCTTGGGAGTTGTCCTCCTCCAGGTTAAGAGAGTCAAAATAATTGGTCAAAACACTTTTTACAAGTTTACTCAACGCTTGTGACCTGTGAATAGGAATATTTGAGAGATATAAAAAAGAGGCCCTTATGTTAAACATTTTAGCAAAAGCTTGAAATGGTCTCATTTTGCAGCAATCTTTTTATTTTCCAATTTAACTCTTCATCAACTGAAACCATTTCAAGCAAAGTGACCCCGGCTACTTACTTGTCATCCTTATCTTCAGTTTGGCTAGCTTCAATGTTTGTTTGCTGTTGTCTCTGGAATTAATAACATTGCAGTTATGATTTAAATCTGCCTAGTTCTAACTGTCCTTAGTACTAAATGTTCAAGTTAATTATAGTATCTTTCAGTACCTGTTGTGGAGCTGAGAAGTGTATGTTGAACCTCTCTCGCATAGCATTGTCGGCTTGAACAGAGCACAGCACTAGCTCGTGCCACGCCAGCAGGGTGCTCGTGCATTGGAAGCACATCACTATCGGCAGCACATCGTTGAGGGATACCTGCCCATAGAAAAAAACACTTCTAACCACATGGTATAACAATTTCCATGGGAAATAGGTCTTTGTGATTAAATAACAACATAGATTCTTATCTTATCCAGTTGTGCATAGTTTCAACAAAAGATTGCACACAATAAATCCTGCAATGGGTTAAAATAATATTGAGAGTTATAATAATCTATAGATTTAAACAGTTGGGTTTGAAGATTGTTGTCCAAAGCAGTTATTAGATACATATATTTTTTTATTTTTTTTACATGGATGTCATACAGCCGCTTACTACTTTGATAAATATAATATGGATATAGACATTGATACAGTTGATATATTAGTCAAAATAATTATATCCATAGAATTACCACTGTATTATTAACATTGATACTTGTATGAGCAGTACCTAAGTTGATCAAAGCCATAATAAACCTTCAATAAAAAGTGTTGGAACTAATTGTTTCAATTGAAAAGAATTTGGCTAGTCATTAGTCTTTTATAAGATTTATATTACTTAGTGTGCATGGCAGGAGTCAGCCCAAGTTTAAGTACAAATGTGAGCAAATACGGTCCTGGCATTGTAAAGATTGAAAGGTCCACTTGAAGAGGTGTGAAAGGTCCACTTCAGTGCTTCAATTAGAGTAAACTAAGTTTTGATGGTAAGGCTAGCAGATTCAATCACCTGTATCGGTAGATGCTGATGAATCTTATCGGCGAGACAGTTCTGCAGCCCCTCACCCTCGAATATAGGCACCACAAACTCCGTGATTGTGGCACACAGACGACACATATTGCTTCGGGACGGAGGACAGATTCCTGTCAGTGGCACTCGACACATGGTGGCTTCAGGTACATCTGAAGAAGCAAAATAGAACTCAAAACTTGTAAAATTTTATTTTATGATGTAAGTACCTAAGTATGAATTTGACGGGTTGTTTCTCTAGTCATCCATTTGTTTAAAATGTACGAACTAAAAATAACAAGAGACAATCGACTTGGGTCCACTTACCTTCGGGCTCCATAGCGGCCACGGGCATTGTGAACGCCCGCTGCAAGGGTGTTGTAGAATGTTGATTTAGTTCGGTAGAGTTCACTATGAACACTGGTTTAGGACCGGTATCCATCTGATCCATCATAAAATTATTGTACCTACTATGATTTACAAACTTAACACACACACACCACACACACAGCACCCTTCCGTCCGGCCTTCCGCCTTCCACCCACAGTTCCTCCACTCCCTCCAAACAAAACAAACAACAATGAAATTCAATGAATGAATGAACAGAACATGAACAAACAAAACAAAACATTATTATTCTATTAGCTGCTAAAATCCTAAACGAACGGTTTTTTGGCGGGAATCCGAACTCCGAACCGAAAGTGAGATTGAGAGAGTTGTGGAATTTGTATTTTTTCTCAACCTTGTGTTTCTTCTAGTGTTCATGTGTAATATTAGTGGAATATTAATAATTCAGGGTCACGAATGTGGGCATATAATATAAGCCCAATAATTGGGTAATTTCGCATTTTTTCCAAAACTCCCAGGAAGGTTCAGATTCAGAAGCATCCAACATTTTATTGAATCGTATCTTGATTATGTAAATAATTGACTTGACTACTTGACCACGAGGATTGCGACAATGTTATGACTTACCTATTGAAAATAAGATACTAACTAAAAAATATCTAAACATGGCTGACGCAGTGACGAACCACGTTTTGTAAATTTTGTAATAGTAGGTATGGGGTTAATAATAATTGTACACTATGAGGTGTGGTAGGTACCTACCTAGGTACCTACCACACCCCATAGTAGGTACCTACCTACCTACTTACTTACCTAGGTAGCGATACCTACCTACAAGTATGTAGGTACATTGTTTGTGGGCGACCGTCTCTGAACGTGGCTCGGCTCAGGTAGTGGACTGTATAACGGTGACGGCGTTTGTTCGCCACGCTCAGGTAGTCCGACGGCCGCCTATTTTTTGTATGTGCCGGGATTGCCCAAAGAAACCAATGTTTTATGGCGGTACGGAGGGAGCGGTGACTTTCACCCCGAGGCTTGCAGCTGTATTAGATGTTTCTTCGTCGGTTGCCTGCAGTGAACTGTCTGTGAATAGTTCCTGCTCTATTATTTATTTAACTAACTATTGCGTAACCCTGCGACGATCCCACGCAGGTAGAGGGTACGTTCCGGCCAGTCAGGGAGCCCGCTGTCTGCGAGACAAAGACGGAGGACGGTGTGCGACTGAAGGCCCTCCATCTTTAAATCCCTTCCCTGATTGGCCGTCCCGATTTAGAAAAATGTCGGTTTGTTCCCTAATTTTGCTATCGGGTGCTCACATTTCCTCACTTATTTCCTAACCTAGTGTCCCTATCTGTATATATCTAGGTTGATGAAGTGTGAGCCCTATTTTCCCTACCTAATGCAAGCCTTTGGGTGAAATAAAGTGACCGCCCCCTCATTTATTTACATAATACGGCGAATATTTTACAAAAACTTAAAGGTACATTTACAAAACTATTAAATCTTACTTATGCTATGAGTTATAGAGTTATCATGAGTTAGCTAGTCTACAGGTATACAGTTTTGGCATTATAATATTTGGTTTAGGCGATATAACGGACATTTACAAATTAACAAATTAACCTAACTAAGATGGTCTTCCCGTCCCGCTCACGTGTCGATGCAGTCGTCCCGTACATTGTTATTTGTTAATTTTTTAGGAGAGAGGTGAAACTGTTTTGACAAAAATAATATTAACTCGAATAGCAACATGACCGGAAGATCCTTTCCACTGATCGTCATTTCTGTGATGTTTTGCAAGACCAAACGTGCTGCGGGTAGTTGGAAACAAGACCTGCCGCTCCGGACGGTGATACCCGCATTGTTTAGTCTTCTCGTGACCACGGTCTACTAACTAACTGACTAACGGTAACTCGGCCGAAACCTCGAGGTACATAACTCAAAATTATAATATGTGTGCGAATTAGACTCGTAAAGTCAGTTATTTTTGATTTCTGTTCGAGAAAGTTTATTGAATACTAAATAAATATAATTAATAAAGAAAATGAATACTATTGTATGTGTAGTTTTTATTATGTTTTTGTTTAATTAACAAAATTATCATAACGTCAGTGCACAGTTCGCAGTCTCCTGACCGTGCGTCCCGCGGCCGCGACGACTAGAGGCGCCACCATCATAGCCTTGTTCTTGTACGTCTGGATCACTTGCTGAAACAAGTAAGAAAAACTTAATTAATTAATTAACTGTTTCACAGGTAGGTTGATTATATATATATAGATCAACCAGCTAAATTAAATTGAGGTGATAATGTGAAAAGTGTGAGGCTTGAAGCGCCAAATGTGAAAGATTTACCGTTATCTATTATTATAATGAACTATTATTGTTAAGAATAGGCATAGAATAATATTAAATTCCTACCCTAGTCATAGTACAGAATACCTATAGGTAACTATGAGCAAAGGATAATAGCTGCCAAGCACGGCTTATTCCAGAAATCCCCTGGCAGTATCCCCTGCGCAGGGGATATCTGGACTATTGCACCGCCACCGTTCATAGAGCAATCTTCATTCATACCAACACCAGCTTGATAAGAAACACGGCGAAGGTCAGAAAGGAGATGGTCATCAGTGAGCTCTCCGAGGATGGGAACTCGACGTGACCTCGCGCCGTGGCGGAGCGCGAGCGGCGCCGCGCGGGCGAGCCGGCGTCCACAGGCCACGTCGCTTCGATGCGGTTCTCTGCAGGACACCCGACACAGAACAAAATATGAACATATTATTGTGAAAGTAGGTAAGTTTTTTATAAGTTACTACCTACTTTATAACCTACCTACGTAAGTTTTTATTTTTAGAATCTACGCCGCGCCGCCAGCGATAATAAAATGAGTACCTACCTAGGTTAAAATAATACTTTATTTTTCTAGATATCTTTTGAATTGAATGACTGATTTCAATAAAACAAACTACTGAAAGATTAAATTAAATTGATAAAGTCCTGCACATGACAGTGCACGGCGGGTGGGTATATCTATGTAGGTAGGTCACGACTACACGCCTCATATGGCTCCATATGACTACAAACCTCATCGTACCGTACGCATCATTCAAAATGATACGTACGCTGCACCGTCGGTACGCATCAGTTTGAATATTGTCTGGTCTGGTACGCAGCGTACCAAACCAGACAATATGATTCAACTAGTTAGGTATATCCATCAATGTTATAAATCATAGTATAATAATATAAGGACCTTCCTATTCTTATATTTAGATTTCACTCAATACTTTAACCATTTATTGGCTAGGGAACGATAAGGTCATCTTAGACAGATAGGTACTGTATAATTGTATATAGGTAGATAGAAGGTGTATGCTTACTGATACTGTTGAGGAGTGTTTCTTTCAACTCGCTCAAGTACGCCACTTTGCCGTTGACTCCCTTCTTCGTATTCTTAGAAATGGTGTCTGCAACCACTTTCATGAACTTCATCACGTTCTCAATCGTGCTCACTTTGATTTCTTCATTTGGTTTGCTGTCGTTGTCACTATTCAGTCGTGTGCTTTGATCTTTATTGGCATTAACATCAGGTGGTCTTTTTTGGTGACTGGAGTGGTTTTTAATGTCACTGCTGATGGTGACTTCTTCAAATTCGTTGTCTTGTTCGCCTTCGATATTTGTATGCTTGTTTGTGATAATTTTAGGTATTTTATCTGGGATCGTATTGATAATTTGAGCTGGTTTGGTATCTTTAGTTTTGATGTTGGGATTTGCAACACGATTTTCGTCGTTGACTGAGATATTTGTTATATTTGAATTCTTCAATTTATCTCTTCCATTATAGGTTTCCGTTTGGGTGTCAGATTTTCGTGTAATATGCATTTGTAGATATTTGTGAAGAGACGTCGATGGTTCGCTGGTTGGCCAACCAGTAGAATTAAGTAACCTTTCATGATTCCTATCAGGCGTTTCTTTAGTGCTACTAAAATTATGCTTAACATCATTTGTAGGAGGCACAGCGATAGCATCCTCTTGCACATTTTTGATAATATCTGATTTTATATCAAATTCGTCACTAAAGTCATCCACTGCAGTTGTCCCATAGTTATTGACACCATTTCTTCTGTTAGTATTTCCTACGTATGCGACGGAAGGTGATTTCACAGGCGTATTCGACAACTGCACTCTTTTAACACTTCCTTTATTCGACACTCTCTCAATCGTTGCGGCGACTCTGTCTTGTTCCTTCAGCCTGTTCCTCGTCACCAATTCCGGCATATCTTCAATCACCGGTTCGTATATTTCTAAACTAAATTGCGGCGTAACATTCGCTTTTACTTTAACATTGTTGGGCTCTACGCGAACATTGTCAGGAACTCCGTAAGCGTTTGGATTCCAAGTGTGTCCAGAAATAGACTGATTGGAGTACATTTTCCTATTTACTTTACGGAAGTTTTCCGCTTGCACTGTATCATCTTCTGCAAGGTGAGTGTTAGGTAGTCGCACTGGATGCTTGGGGTGGCTGGGAGCGCGTCGCTCATCCCCTTGTTCGTTATACTTGCCAGTGATTCGCGTTTCACCTTCAATAGGGTAGTAAGTGGGCCCATCTTCATCAGTGTGACCAAATCGCCGCACAGGTTTCCTGTAGTGTTGCTGTGAGATCTCGACCCACTCGAGCGCCGCCGGGGCGAGGCACGCGGCGAGCAACAGTGCTATCTGCATGGTATGTGACCGCGCATCGTGTGAACTGTGCTGCGACCGGCCCGGTAGACAGAACGACTGTTATGTCAGGGATATTCAACCTGTCTGACGATGTGTACTTATTCGTTTCATAAGAGGCGCTTCATAGCGCTGGGTCCCTGCGCGCGGCGCGGCCGACAATATCGAGATGCCCGATCGACGACTGACGGAGACGCCTTTGTCCGATAGACGTCGGGAGGCGGGATATAAATAAAATGCATACCGGTCAAACACATAACCCGCCGTTGGCTTCGCCGTATTCGGGCAAAAAAAACATTCCAAAAAGGTTTTTAACGGAGGCACGAACTCTCTAGAGACGCGGCGATTATCCGCTCCACGCGCAAGCTAACGCGCGCTCAGTAACGACCGTCGCCGCGCCGTCAACAACGCGTGACTGCTCTATGACCAGCAGAGTTCTTGGAACTGCTGTGAAACGAATAGCCTATTTGTCGGCCAGTTATATTGGCTGTAGCAAACTACTACGTATTTCACAGACCTTTTGTACCGCAACTAGATTAATTTCGTGTTTAAGTGGGTGCTCCCGTGCTTTGTCAAGGATCCTGCCGAGACACAATTGAAAATCTATTGCAGCAGCGGAAAGGTTATTCTTACACTCTGCGTGTCACCCCGTGGGCAAAGGTGAAATACAATGATATCCTGCACAACACTTTCTTAATTATTTACTCCAACCAATCCTAAGTATATTTATGTTCCGTCAGTTTCTAAAGCATCTCGTTTTATAGGTAGGTTAACCTACCTACGTATTTCATTTTAGAAAAGATGAAAGTACCTATACTATAGTTTATGTGTTGTGTCCAGTGTCTAACATGTATAATATGCAATGAATAAATAAATAGAAACAAGTTATATATTCAAAACGGCGTTTATTTTTATAATATTAATAGTAACACAATTTGTAAATCGTTCTCTCAATATATTAACCACTTATTTTACAACTTCAACAGTTTGGGAACTCATTTGTTACGCTACATATAGGTAGGGGTATTTATTTTTAGTTTATTGGGGTAGGCAGGTAGGTACGTATTATATTTTGTTAAAATTGTTAATTGTTCGTCTCACTCAACATAAATTATTATCTTTGTTATAGTGTGAAATCGAAGTTTAAATGCCTTGCTTTAGAATGGGCTTCCAATGGAAATGGGGTTCCATGCAGAACAAAAACACTACAAACTTTGTGTTATTAGGCCAGTTTTATGCGTACTTTTAAATTATAATATTAATATTATATTGTCAGTGAAGTTAGGCACTCCTTTGAAGGGTTTGATCGAGGACTCATCGAATAGTTTTTATAGTAATGCAAAAGCATTTTATAGTTCATAGCCCTCCACGTCATGGCTTTGGTTCACGTAGGTCATGATTCCATAGATACAGGTGGTCCTAGTTAGAGGTCCGGCTCTATGCATGTGATTCTGACGCGTAATTTATTTATAAGAACAACAAATGAGCTCCCAGCATACATAATAACAAGTATAACCACAGTCACCATTGTCTATTCCTATAAGTTAATTTATCTATAGCTTCATATAAATTAATATTATGCTATTATATTTAATCAAGTGGCGCCACCGACAGAAGCGTGTCGATATTTCATTGGTATTATCTAAGGTAGGTACTAGATCCATACCATAATATTTATGTTTTGCAATTTCATTGATATTCAAATGTTTTTATTAAAACGATTTTTGACGTCTTTTATGCCATTTTTAACTATGTTCCTCCGTTTAACTATGATTCAGACGATGGATCCTAAACTTTATCAACTACGGCATAAAGCTGGGGTTCGTGTAGCGTCGGTAAATCGCCAACCGATATCTCGCATTCCCACTTGCACCAGCCGACGCCGCGCGCCGCCGACACGCCTCCCGCGTCGACGCCAGCTCGTCAACGTCGCCATGTTACATTTGACACTTCATTAGGTACTACATTATTATTTTGCCACTGATGATAATTCGACATAATAAATTATATATTTAACTATCTGGTTTGGTCCAAATATTATGCACTAAAGTATAATAAAAATATAGTTACTCAAAGTTACAACAGTATTATTGATATACTTAAATATACATTTTGATCGCAATATATAATATAAAGTGTGAAGAATGTAAAAATAAACTATAAAATAATACTAAAGACGCAAGTTAAAGCTATCAAATAATCACCACAGTAGGTACCTAAACGTAGGGTCCAGTAGGTAGCAATATGTATAAATATTAGACCGAGAGCTGCGGTACGTTATGTACATGGGGGTCATATTGTACCATGTAAAATCAGACAGAATTGACGCGTTATGGTTTCATTATTTGATTTAAACTAGTGTATTTAAAAATAGCTAACATATATTAATATTTAGTAATTGTATAAAAAGCTGCAATAAAATGAGTAAATCGCGGTTCGTTTCCACCAACAACACTCCCCCTATCGATACGGGGTCTCACAGATATCGATTTATAAATAGCTGATAATTGTGATTGTAGTATAACAAACTTATTATGACAACAAAAATATTGTAAGAAACATCAGACTTCGAATAAGAAAATCGCTAAAATACATTACAATAGTTATCAAGAGATCACAGAAAATGGAAGCTTGGTTGCGAAATATTGTAAAAAATAATCAAAAATATAATATAATCACAGTTGTTAACGTTTAAAGTCTGGAATGACGGTAGTTAGTGGGTACAGGAGTGCGGCCCTGGGACAGACATGTCGACGGATCAATGGAACTCCTACGTACCAGCCACTACAGCTATTCGAATAAGGCATTCAAATTCACAGCTCAAAGGCAAACTTCTAATACCTATATTAATGTGCAGGGTTTCTATGTCCAGCGATTACATACCATCTACTGTCATCTATCTACTGGAACAAGATAACTAAACCGCACTCCTGTACATGCACAAAACTACAGTTTGCGACGATAAGGAAAATAAAAAAATAAAAGCTACAGGTGTCAGTAAATCTTAAGTTATACTTACTTAACAAATGCAGCCCCTTAACTACACGTGTTACCACTTAGTACCTTGTTGTATCGATCATCATGTCCTTTATTCTCATCGAAAAAGTCGACATATTCCCAACGGCCCCCTTAACGTCCCCATCAAGGGGGAAGTTTGGAGTTTAAATTCCCATCTGCACCTTAGGCGTGGTAGGGGGGTTAGATGTTCCGACACAGTAGGTACTCAAGTGCTAATTCACGGCAGCAGGCTGTATGTACTTATTAGGGGCGTATACTTCTTATCGTAGGTCCCGTATGTATAATCTCACATTTTTCTAACATCTTAAATATGTATAGGTGCCATTTCTATTAATAAATTACGAATATACTTTATAAAAATTATGGAGTATGATTTCTGTAAATGGAATCGAAAATGTTGGCACAACAGGACATTTTCAATGGAACATTCGGGTATTGAGTGTTACAGTATTGTAACTAAGGGCAAAGGGCATTATACGCATCGAGGCTAGCTCGCGCTCGATTCACAGTCACGATTTATAAGGCATGTAATAAGTTATCTACCGTCCAGCTTATCTGGTTTGTACCTATACTTTATAACGTTTGCCTAAATACCTATTGTAAGTTTAGGCTGTGCCGTCATGTACTCGATATATTATATAAATATATCCAGGCAGCTTCATCCTCCTCATGTATCGCGCCTACTATATTAGGACAGTCGCCTTGTATCTCGCACTGAGAATAAACGCATATTAAATATTCTGGAAGTATTTCATTGTATGTACATCTAATCCTACACGCAAGTAGGTGCCCGTGCCAGGAGGTAAATTGGTGACCCCGACGTGATTTTCAAGATTTTGAAGCAACTGACAAAAGCATGGCATCACCTCCATCAACGGCATCTACCAGCGGCGCATTACCGGAGCTAGCGACTGTTACTGTTTCTTCGAGACTTCCGGAATTTTGGTGCGACCAACCTCGACTATGGTTCGTGCAGTGCGAGGCAATTTTAACACCGCAAAAATTAAGTGATGAAGCCAAATTTAACCTTGTCGTCACAAAGCTTGGAAAAGAAGTTATTCAGCAAGTGAGTGATATTTTGCTGTCCCGCGAGCCCAGAAAATATGAGACGCTCAAAGCAAGACTTCTAGCGGTGTACGAAGAATCGGAAAATCGACAACTTCAAAAATTATTGAGCGAGATTGATCTAGGGGATCAGAAACCGTCGCAACTTTTGAGGTACATGCGTGACCTTGCAAGGGGTAAAATACCCGACGAAACGTTGCGTATCATGTGGCAAGGACATCTACCATCATCCGTGCGTGCAGTACTTGCGGTGAGCGAGGTCAAGGATTTAGAAAATTTGGCAGCCATTGCAGATAAGATTTTGGAAACTACAAGGCCATTGCAATTATCCGAAGTGACCAGCAAGCCTCCAGAATCGGATGGATTCGCAATGTTACAAGCACAGATCGCCCAATTGAGTTTGCAAGTTATGGAACTGCATAGATCCAGACCACAGAACCGAAATTATAATAATCAAAATCGGTATCGCTCTAACTCGCGCTCGCAAAATCGAAGCAACAGCCGGCGCAACTTAAACGATTCCGGACTTTGTTTTTATCACAGCCGATTCCGACATAGAGCTAACAAATGTGCCGCACCTTGCACATGGAAAAATAAACCAAGCTCGGAAAACTAAGTTCAGTGCAGTCAGTGGCGGATGTCTGCACTATATCGCCTTCCCACCGCCTATGCGTGACCGACCTCAACAGTGGCCTACGTTTCTTGGTGGACACAGGAGCCAATGTGTCAGTGCTACCCGCGACCAAAAGACTATATTCTAACAGTGAAAGTGACACTTACAAACTATATGCCGCAAACGGTAGTGAAATACGGACATATGGAACTAAAAACTTAGTGCTTAATCTAAAACTGCGAAGACCTTTTTTGTGGACATTTATACGCGCCGACGTGAAACAACCGATCCTCGGTGCGGATTTTTTGAGTCACCACAAGCTATTAGTAGACGTCAGTGGTCGCAAATTAATTGACTCAGTGACAAGTCTAAATACTATTGGATCTATAGTATGCAACGGAGAGAGCTCAATCAAAACAATTGACGTCACGAACCCGTACTACAACCTGTTATCAGAATACCCTGACATAACAAAACCTATATGTTACAAGGACGTACCTAAGCATAATGTAATGCACCATATTGAGACTACCGGTTCACCTGTCTTTGCTCGAGCACGACCACTCCCTCCAGATAAATACATAAAAGTGAAGAAGGAATTTGAACTCATGACTCAACTTGGTATCTGCAGGCCATCAAAAAGCTGTTGGGCCAGCCCTCTGCATGTGGTCACTAAAAAAAACGGAGACATACGACCATGTGGGGATTATCGCAGCTTAAACGCAATCACTAAGCCCGATAGATATCCCATACCAAGGATTCAAGACTTCACTTATCTTTTGGCGGGAAGAAAAGTATTTTCACGGATCGACCTTCATCGCGCTTACCATTTTATCCCGACTGCTCAAGAAGATATCGAGAAGACCGCGATTATAACACCTTTTGGACTTTTCGAATTCCCTCGAATGACCTTCGGACTGCGGAACGCAGCGCAGTCATTTCAAAGATTTATGAATCATGTCGTGTATCAAGGACTCGATTTTTTATTTAATTTCGTTGACGACACAATCATTGCATCTTACTCTGAGGAAGACCATCGAAAACACCTCGAGATAGTGTTCAAACGCCTAGACCAGTATGGCGTGACGATCAACTTAGCTAAATGTGACCTAGGAAAATCGGAACTAGATTTTTTGGGTTACCATGTCTCGAGTGAAGGAATAAGACCTCTGGACGATCGAGTGAAAATCATTTCGGACTACCCAAGACCAGAAACAGTGGAACAACTACGTCGTTTCTTGGGTATGATTAATTTTTACCGAAGTCATTTACCAAATGCTGCAGAATATCAGTCAATTTTGAATGAATATCTTCACAATACCAAACGCAAAGATAAGTCAAAAATCATTTGGAACGAGAAGGCTAACGATGCATTCGAAAATTGCAAAAGCAAACTACAAGAAGCAGTTTTGTTGTCACACCCTGTCTCTGGCGCATCCCTCGCGCTGATGACTGACGCATCCAACACCTGCGTCGGCGCTACATTACAACAAAGACAAGGACAAACTTGGCAGCCGCTGGGTTTCTTCTCCTGTAAACTCAGCGAGGCACAGCAACGATACAGTGCCTATGATCGTGAGCTACTAGCTATATACATGGCAGTGAAACATTTCCGGTACATCATAGAAGGCCAGCAAGTAAAGGTGTATACCGATCACAAACCGCTCGTGTACGCATTACACAAGAAAGCTGCGAGCAGTAGTGATACCCCAAGAAGACTTCGACACCTTGATTTTATCAGTCAATTTTGCACCTCTATAGAGTACATCCCAGGGTCAGAAAATCAAGGCGCAGATTTTTGGTCGAGAATAGACGAAATAAGCATGCCGCCTTCGCTAAATTACAACGAAATCGCAGAAGCTCAACAGAATGACGAAGAATTAAAAGCACTACTAGAGTCGACGAATTTGAAATTCAAAACATTTATCTATCCAGACTGCAATAAACCAATCTATTGTGAAATATCTAAGCAGTGCGCGCGCCCCTATTTACCTTTGAAGTTTCGTGTTACAGCATTCCAAGCCATACACGGAATAAGTCACGGTGGCACTCGCTGTACGAGAAAGATGATCGCAAATAGATATTTTTGGAAATCAATGAACGCAGATGTTACCAAATTAACACGCGCATGCATGGAATGTCAAAAATCAAAAATACAGCGACATGTAATTTCTCCACTTCAGTCTTTTCCAAAAAGCGATCGATTTCAACACGTTCACATAGATATCGTTGGACCACTATCATACTGCAAAGGCTACAGGTACATACTTACCATGATCGACCGAGCTACAGGATGGCCAGAAGCAGTACCACTCAAGGACATCACAGCTGAAGCGGTAGCTGAGAATGTTTATTCACAATGGATCACAAGATTTGGATCGCCTGAAAACTTGACCGCAGATCAAGGTCGACAGTTCACATCGAACTTATTTACTACGTTAATGAAACGTATGGGAATATCCAAAATCCATTGCACAGCGTACCACCCTCAAGCCAACGGCAAGATAGAACGATGGCATAGAACGCTTAAGTCAGCCTTGATGGCAAGAGGAATCACTGAAAATTGGGTAACAGAGCTACCTACCGTACTTTTAGGTTTGAGAGCTAGCTTGCGCGACGATACAGAAATATCTGCAGCTGAGCTTACCTACGGAACACCTCTAAAGCTACCTGGAGAGTTTTTTGAGCCCTCAAAGCAAATCTCTCCAGATAACGAACATTTCCTGCAAGAATTAAGAGAACACATACGGAAGTTATGTTCAGTTCCAAAACGACCTAACCGTCAAAATAACATATTTGTGCACCCTGCGCTAAAGTCATGCACACATGTATTTGTGCGATGCGACCAGGTTACCAAGCCCTTAACTCAACCATACAGCGGACCATACAAAGTCATAGAAAGCCATGACAAATATTTCAAACTATTGATAAATGACAACATTAAAACCATATCAATAGATCGCTTGAAACCTGCCTTCTTCGTGCACAATGACTCAGTGAAACCAACGACCCATCCAAATAAGTACATGGAATCTCAAACAGATTCTAACTTGGCAACAAGCAATTTGAGTCCGAAGAATGATACAAACCATGAGAAGAGAACACGATCCGGCAGATTGATTAAGCCGACTGTGCGTTTTATGCATTAGCACCTACCTAATTGCATCATTATTTCATCATTACCTTACCGACACTCTACGGTCACACATCTTCTGCAAGCAATATGGGCAAAGAACAGAGCAAGGAACAAAGCGAAGAAAAAGTCATCATCGCCCAGAATGGAGGCGGCAACCAGGCAGAGTCGGATTTGATGCATCAGATCACCCACACGAAGTTGGACGGCTTGACTTATATAGTCCTGGCAGCGCTTTTCGTCCTGTGTTGTTTCGTAGGGTGGAAGTGCCTAAAAATCCACTACACGAAATACTTGCGACGGGAACTGCGAGGAGCTCGTGGCAGCCGCCGCAGCATCCGTGACCCACCACGCGCCGTTCCACCAGCATACTCCGTGGCATAATAAACGCCACAAAAGTGAAGTGATGTGAAGTGAAGTGAGTGTGGTGTTAGTATGTTAATCGAAAAGTAGGTAATTGTATAATCAAAATATAGCACGTAATTTTTTTTTTATATATATTTTTACCCTTTTATTACCTTATAACTGTTATGCAACCATTATTTTTATTTTCTACATGCATTTGAATTTTTTTGATACTACCTACTTATTTTTATTTTGATTATACAAATTTAATTTTAATCTCCAATGTGTTAATCAGTGGTTGTATGTTTAGTATTATTATTACTTCTTTTAAAAGGAGGGGAAGTGTGTGCCGTCATGTACTCGATATATTATATAAATATATCCAGGCAGCTTCATCCTCCTCATGTATCGCGCCTACTATATTAGGACAGTCGCCTTGTATCTCGCACTGAGAATAAACGCATATTAAATATTCTGGAAGTATTTCATTGTATGTACATCTAATCCTACACGCAAGTAGGTGCCCGTGCCAGGAGGTAAAAGGCTCTCATAGTATAGGCATTATGTAACATGCTAAAAGCGAGGCGTGAAGCTGATAGTGCATGATTGTAAACCACGGCAGACATTTACATTACACAAATGATCCACGTTCATAACTATCTGATTAGTTGACATGCCGTGTTTCCTTCGCGCTCCTCGCATCGCCTCGCGTACGATCGAACGTAAACAAACGCTAACCCAGGTGCGTTCAATTAGCAGCCTTATTTTCGCCTCATAAATATATCCCAATCGAAAATATTACTCGCTTATCTCAAACTACATCTATTAGCAAATATTCGTAACGATAATAACTATTTAGGCCGTCGGGTAGGTATTCGGGCGTCGCCGTATAATGCATGCTGCTTATTGAATCATGGGAGAAATCCAAGAATGAGCCATAAAGGGGTTCGAACATTTGTTTTATGGAAGCGGGCGTATCCCTCTATATATATTTTTTTATAATGCATCATGTATATTGCATGGCTTAAATAAAAAATGGTATAATTAATACAAGAAGAAGAAGGGCTTAATGTCCAAATATTTCAATAAATTCGGATCTTTTATACGTTTTATGAAAGGAAATGCAAATAAGTTAAATTAATTCGCTATAGTTTACACTTAGAGACTAGTATTAAACCTACTTTAGAGGCGAGTCATATTGTTAACGATATATTTTGTAACATTACATTTGTGACGTCAAGTTTCACATTTTGTCCAATAAGGACCGTTTCATATAGATATATATTGATTCTAGGCATTTCAATTGCAGCGTTTATGATTATGATAGAGAATGTAATATTTACGAAAATTATCCTAAAATTATCAACACTGTAAAACATGTATAAGTCATACTCACGTATAAATTTGCCATTTTTAAGTTAAACACACAGCTGCATAAATAAATACAACATACAATAAATTAAAAACGAACTACCTTAATAATATCTCTACGTCAACAGTTAGTGTAAATAAATAAGAAAATTGTACAAATAATTAAACAACTTCTGCAGGAATGATGCGATACCTACAACCGACATATTATGAAAATATTTCCAAATGCCCAAGTATCTATAACAATGATAAATGCCATTTCGTTCATTGAAATACACTTATTAACTTTACAAATCTAGCTGCCTATCTATCTGATGAGTCTCGTATTTTGATTTGCGTGGCGATTTTAGATATTCATCGGTGATTTGATATCATGCGATAATAATATTATCGTCGTATAAATATGGTATTACGAGCCTTAAAACTGTCTACCAACATACAAACATTTCACAACTTTTACTACAGGCAAACGTGTGATTGGATGTTATTCTACGCAGTAGAACTAAATGGCCAATTTGGTGGTATCAAATCACCACCTTCTAAAATCGCCCGCGTAGTCCTCGTGCTAAAATAAGTCAGGTTTAATCGGCCTGCGGAACCGATGACAGCTAGGAAGGTGCTTATAATACTATAGCTACCATAATTGCAAAATTGTGTGAGAACAATATATATAACAGCATTTTTCTACAACAATCAGTTCCTTGGAGAATCTAGTCGATCCATCGGCCGTCCACATTCTTGGAGTGTCAGTTATCTATTCGTTCGAACGACCAAGTACCTACACGATGTAGGCGAGTCACGTGCGACGTGTCCCGCGCCGCCTACCGCACGCGGACGAGCAGTCTCTTCCACCGGAGCCACGCGCAGTATCCCAGCACCGCGCGCCGTCGCGAGTCCGGGGGCTTCTCCGCTCTGCGGACAACGGGCACGGGTCAGCCGGGCGGGGCGGGGGGCGTCAGTGCTGCGCCGACGCGGGCCTCCAGCGCCCGCAGGTCGCGCCACGCCCCCGCCGCCTGCAGGCGGGCGGGGGGCGGGGGGGAGGGCGTGCTCACGGTCAGTGCTGCTCCCAGCGCGCGTCGTCACTGCAGTGCGTGAGGTAGCGCGCGCCGACGCGGGCCTCGAGCGCCCGCAGGTCGCGCCACGCCCCCGCCGCCTGCAGGCGGGCGGGGGGCGGGGGGGGAGGGCGTGCTCACGGTCAGTGCTGCTCCCAGCGCGCGTCGTCACTGCAGTGCGTGAGGTAGCGCGCGCCGACGCGGGCCTCCAGCGCCCGCAGGTCGCGCCACGCCCCCGCCGCCTGCAGGCGGGCGGGGGGCGGGGGGGAGGGCGTGCTCACGGTCAGTGCTGCTCCCAGCGCGCGTCGTCACTGCAGTGCGTGAGGTAGCGCGCGCCGACGCGGGCCTCCAGCGCCCGCAGGTCGCGCCAGGCCTCCGCCGTCTGCAGCCAGGCGTGCGCCACCGACTTGTCCACGGACAGTCGCTTGCGCTGCTTCACTTGCAGCAGGTTGTTGATCAGGTCGATCGCTGTGGAAAGGCACACGGTGGTCAGCGATTCTATAGAAGCGGGAGCGACCGTCCCGGTTCCCGGCGGCTACCTTCCGCGGAGATCTCCCGCCAGGGCGCGGGCGGGTACATGAAGGCCGCGTTCTGTATCTGCTCGTGGATGTCCTCGTCCTCGTTGAAGGGGAAGGTGCCGGACAGCGACACGTAGATGATGACGCCCACCGACCACATGTCCAGCGAGCGGTTGTAGCCCTTGTTGCGGAGCACCTCGGGCGCTGAGGGAACGTCGCAAGCGTTACATAACACGATCGGAAACACTACTGAGATATCGCCGCGATGTTCAGATACTGCGTCGCGCATCGCATTATTTCGAAGCGATGCGGGTCGCAGTATCGGAATATAGCACCTGTGTGGTAGACGCTATGATCGAGATTCCCGCACGGTTGAGCCGCGCCAGTACTCCGTGCTAGATGCGACAACAGACGCGGGCCACGGTATCGGAATGTGGCATCTGTGCGGTTAATAGTAAGGTCGGGATTTCCGTACGGCTCGAGCCGCATTGGCACACTGCGCTAGAAGCGGCAAGCGACGCGGGCCGCGGTATGGCAATGTGGCGCGTGCGCGGCCACGCTAAGGTCGCTATTCCTGCGCGGCCGCGCCGCATGAAGGTCTCGGCTGCAGTACCGAGGTAGGCGGGCGTGCCGACCACGGAGCGGCGGAAGGACTTCTCCCCGATGATGCGCGCGAAGCCGAAGTCGCAGAGCTTGACCTGCGGGAGCTGCTCGGCGGAGGACAGCAGCACGTTCTCCGGCTTCAGGTCGCAGTGCACGATGTTCTTCTCGTGCAGGTGCTTCAGCGCCACCAGGATCTGCGGGCGGCGGGCGGGGGACGTTAGGACGTGAACTGAACGCCCGTCGAGGCCGAAGACTTCCCGTTTATAAGTATCGGGAAACACTCCGGCGCGAAATTCCACACCTATCTATATATATATATAAAAGCAAGAACTGACTGACTGACTGACTGATCGATCAACGCACAGCCGAAACCACTAGGTCTAGAACCATGAAATTTTGCACAAATATTCCTTATGTGACGTAGGCGAGCAATAAGGAAGGATTTTTGAAAATTCAACCCCTAAAGGGGTGAAAAGGGGTTACAAAGGTTGTATGGAGCAACGTGTTTTCTTGGTCCGATCAACTTCAAACTTGACATATATATTCTTTAAAACATTTAATTAAACATGTTATTCATCGTTTTCTAATATTCAACCCCTAAAGTAATAAAAAGGGGTTGCAAAATATTTTCATCAGATTTAGTTCATAATTGAAATTTTGCACAAGTATTCCTTAGGTGACGAAGGTATGCACTAAAAAAGGATTTTTGAAAATTCAACCCCTAAAGGGGTGCAAACAAGTTGTAAAGTTTTTGTGTAACAACGTGTTTTCTTTGTCTGATCAGCTTCAAACTTGGCATTTATATTATTAAGATTTAATTAAACACGTGTTTCATCATTTTTTAATATTCAACCCCTAAAATAATAAAAGGGGTTGCAGAATATTTTTCATCAGATTTAGTTCAAAACTGAAATTTTGTACACATTCGTAGATGACACTAGGAGACGTAGGTGTGCACTAAGAACCTGACTATATATTTTTTTAATTTAACCCCTAAGTGGGTGAAAAGGGGTTGCAAAGTTTGGTTGGATGGAACAACGTGTTTTATTGGTTTGATCAATTTCAAACGTAGTATCTATGTTCTTTAAAAGGTAGGAAGTGGTAGATTTTGGTAGAAAATGATAAATTAAAGGTAGAAAATGGTCGATTTTTGGTAGGAAATGGTAGATTTTTGGTAATAATGGTAGATTTTGGAAGGAATGGTAGCTTTTGGTAGATATTAGTGAATTTGAAATTAAAATGGTAGATTATGGTAAAATGGTAGATTAGGGTTAAAATGGTAGATTTAATTTAGGAAATGGTAGTTTTTTGTAGGAAATGGTAGAATCTGGTAGGAAATGGTAGCTTTTGGTAGAAAATAGCACATTCAGAAAGAAAATAATAGATTTACAAAAAAATTTTAGATTGTGGTAGAAAAATTTAGACTTTAGTAGAAAACTAACGGGAGTCCCTAACGCGACTTCACAGAGATATCAGACGGGACTTTACTGCGGATAGCTCTGACACACGTACCAGAATCCAAGAACTTACTGAGAGTGTGAATTACATGTCAGCAAAATACGACCAACTGAAGGAAACACTAGATATTAAGTCTGAGGTCATAGGTGAGCTCCAGGAGGAAAATAGTTTGCTGCGTTCTCAGGTTGGTGACTTGCGCTCTCAAGTTGGAGATCTTAACACCCGGCTGAATCAGTTCGAACAGCTCTCACGCGACTGCAACTTGGAGATACAGTGTGTTCCTGAACACACTTCGGAAAACCTAAAAACTGTAGTGAGGCAATTGGCCACTACTGTGGGCTACCCTTTACCGGAGTACGAACTATTAAACTACCATCGCGTGGCAAAATTGAACAAAGAGTCCAGCAGACCTAGGTCAGTTGTGGTCAAACTCTCTAGTCCGTTGGTGCGAGACTCCCTGATTGCTGCGGTGAAAACTTATAATAAAACCCACCAAAACGATAAATTAAACTCATCGCATCTGGGTATCGCTGACGAGGTGAAGAAGCCAATCTACGTCTGCGAACACCTAACTCCGGCCAACAAGCAACTGCACGCAGCTGCCCGGAAGCTTGCAAAGGAAAAGAAATTCGACTTTGTTTGGGTGCGGAATGGCAAAATTCTTATGAGGAAAAACGTTAACTCTAAAAGCTTCTGTGTTAAAGATTTAGACTTTTTAAACTCTATTTAATTTTATGTTTTCACCTAATACTTATATAACGAGTAACTTAAAAATAAAATACCAAAATGTTAGGGGTCTCAGGACCAAAACCGAAATTATATTGGCCAATGCATTGAAACAAGACTCAGATATCATAATATTGACTGAAACGTGGCTTAATGACTCCGTATACGATCATGAAATCCTCGATAGCAGATATGCTATTTTTCGACGCGACCGTACCTCTACCAGTTGCGATAAAAGTGAAGGGGGAGGTGTCTTAATCGCTGTCTTAAAAAAACACGAACCTAATCGTAAATTAAAATGGGAAACGATTGACGAAGATCTCTGGGTTACTATTAAATTAAAGCAAGGCAATTCGATCAAACACCTATGCGTCTGCGCACTGTATATTCCTCCTCCTGTATCCTATGATAGACTCGATCGTATTACTACAAATATCACGGCAATAGTCCAATATAAAATGCCTCTTAACTCGATTTTACTGCTCGCTGGGGATTTTAATTTACCGAACTTGGTCTGGCAGCTTGACACTAACACGAATTATATTCTCCCATGTTGTGCAAACTCTGTAACTGATAGTATGTTTGTAGATGCTCTATCATTTAATAATCTTCATCAAATTAACCCGATATCTAATTCAAACGGTCGCACCCTAGACCTAATGATCACGAATGTTTCTAACCTCTTCTCAATAAATGAATGTACTACTCCTCTTGTAACCATAGATAGTCACCATCCAGCGTTGGATATCGCGATAAAAATTCACTCCCGTAAATTCATTAAATGCAGTAGATCCCCCTTCTTAAATTTTGCAAAAGCCAACTATGCTAACATAATAGAAGATCTAGAAAAAATCGATTGGAGCAATTACCTAAAGCCAATCTTTACAGTGGATGAAGACGTCGACGTATTTTACGATCTAATTAAACCTGTAATTCTTAGTCATACACCATTAACGATCAAAAGAGAAAGTAACTATCCTTGTTGGTTTAGCCGCAGTTTAGTAGGTGCGCTCAAGGAGAAGGCTAAATTCCATAGTCGCTTCAAAAAATACGGCAATCCTAGGGACCGTTTAACATACAAAATGTTACGCGAACGATGTAACAGGATGATGGTTGAATCTCTATCCAAATTTAAAGCAGACGCTAAAACACACATTAAAGAAAACCCTAAGTATTTCTGGACTTTTATAAAATCGTTCAGGTCTAATAGCCATGAAATCCCCGACGAGATGTTTTACGTGAACCAGACTGGTCAGGGGGGGCAGCAAATCAGCACTTTATTTTCAGAGTACTTTAACTCAGTTTACATTAACAACAATACGGGATCTGGCCCGGTAACTGACATAAAGATCAACTGTCACAGGTCCAAAAACTCTTGTTATATATCCAAATCGGAAATCTTGTCATCCCTCAAGTTCTTAGATGTCAATAAAGGACCGGGACCAGATAGTATTCCTCCCATTTTTTTGAAATCCTGTGCGATGCAGTTAATTGAGCCACTGTACATCATTTTTAACAAGTCCCTTTCAAGCGGCACATTTCCCATGAAATGGAAGACTGCTCATATTACCCCTGTCCACAAAAAAGGCGACCTGAGCGATATAGCAAACTATAGGCCTATTTCAATTTTGTCCTCCATTGGTAAGTTATTTGAATCTATAGTTCAAAAAAGGTTATATTCCCACTTTAAGCCCCTAATCGACTCCCAACAACATGGCTTTCTTCCGAGTAGGTCAACCGCGTCGAACCTCCTTGGTTTTGTCAGCGATATAACCGAGGCATTCGAGAATAAGCACGAAGTTCATGCAATATACACAGACTTCTCCAAGGCGTTCGATGTGGTTGATCACGGTATTCTTGTCCGGAAGCTCGGACATGCCGGTATATGCGGCTCTCTGTTAAGATGGTGTGAGTCATACCTTCTCAATAGATCTCAGTTGGTCATTGTTCGTGGCTTCAAGTCTCCTGCTATAGGTGTACCTTCAGGGGTGCCTCAGGGTTCTCATCTTGGACCTCTATTCTTTTTAATATATATAAACGACCTATGCACCTCAGTAACCTCCAGATTTAAATTATTCGCAGACGACTTAAAAATTTATAGAGAAATTCATTCCAGTGACGATATAACGTCGTTGCAAACTGACCTTAACGCTATTAGTCTCTGGTGTCACAAGAACAAAATGGTTCTAAACGCATCGAAATGCTTACACATTAAGTTTACGCGGAAAAGAAACTTTACTCATGCTGTTTATTGTATTAATGATACGCCTGTAAATGAGGTCTCAAACGTTCGTGATCTGGGCGTTATTGTGGATTCAAAGTTAGATTTTCGCGAGCATATTGACCACATAGTTAAAAAAGGCGCAATACTGGCAGGTTTTGTGATTAGGCAAACTAAGACTTTTAAAGAACCAGAAATACCTATAATTCTGTTTAACTGTTATGTCCGTAGCTTATTGGAGTACTGCAGTCCGATTTGGAGTCCCTCTTACGCACTTCACATCAATAGGCTAGAGAGGCTTCAAAAAAAGTTTCTGTATCACCTTACTTATGCCAATAATCGCTGCCACAGTCTAACATCCTATGACTCGCGTCTGGAGCATTACAATATGATTCAGCTAGACCATAGGCGTATGATTGCTGATATTATTTTCCTTCATAAAATCGTTAACGGCAAAATTGACTGCCCTGAGATCCTTCAAAAAATTCAATTCTCTGTTCCGCGTATCGGTAGCCGTCTGGTGAACCGTAAAACATTCGCTCTACCGTCGCGTCGTACAAACTACAGTCAACATACTCCCTTGTACCGCTTGTGTTCATATTACAATGGTATTAGTAATGATCTGGACATTTTCAATGCATCGGCCAAAACTATCAAACTATTTTTGTATTCCAAATTTAAATTATAATCATCTATCTTTAAGTAGGTTTCATAGAACTAATCTAATATTGAGTGAACTATTTGTATGCATGCTGTGTTCGTACATAGAAGGTCGTTCAATTAACAATGTTTAACTTTTGTTATTTTTTTTTTACCTTAAATACAACTGTTGTAACGACTAGTTTACGAACCAAATAAAAAAAAAAAAAAAAAAAAAAAAAAAAAAAAAAAATGGTAGCTTTTGGTAGAACATGGTATTTTCGTAGAAAATGGTAGATTTTGGTAGGAAATGGTAGATTTTTGTATGAAATGTTAGATTTTGGTATAAAATGCCAGGTTTTTGTATAAAATGGTAATTTTGATAGAAGATGGTGGATGTCGTACGAGAATGTTGGATATCGCATATGCGGATATATCGCGGATGTCGATGTCGAACTCGAGGTCATGGTCTATTTTTAGTTATTTGGAATTATGGTAAAGTATATAGTCTGCGCGGATGAAGTCGCGGGCAACAGCTAGTCTTACTAATATTATAAAGCCGAAAGTTTGTGAGTGTGTGTGTGTGTGTGTGTGTGTGTGTGTATGTGTGTATGTTTGTTAGCTCTTCACGCTCAAACGGCTGAACCGATTTCGATGAAATTTGGTATAGGGGTAGATTGGACCTATGAGACGGACATAGGCTATCTTTTGTCTCAAAAATTAATCTCGAAGGGGATGAAACAGGGGTTGAAAGTTTGTATGGGGAATCCATAATTCTTCAAGTTAGGGATCTGAAAATTCTTATTTAGGCTTTTGGTAATAAATAAATAAATACGGGTTTCAGCTTTTTTGCAAAATCATCCCTAAAGGGGGAAAACCAAGGGGGTTGAACTTATTAGGTAGGTATTCTTTAGATGCACCCCCAACGGACCACAATAAACGGCTGAACGGATCGTTATTTAAAGAGGGAGAGTGCGGGGAGGGGATAAGGAGAAGGGAGGAGAGGGGGGGGGGGGGGAGTAGATGGTAGAGTGGGGGGAAAGAGGAGAGTGGGGGGGAAGGGGAGTAGATGGTAGAGTGGGGAGAGAAGAGAGTAGAGCGGGGAGAGCGTGAAGAAAGAGGGGAAAGTGGGGGATAAAGAGGGGAGAGTGGGATTAGAAAGAGGGAAGAGTGGGGAGAAAGAGAGTGGAGAGCAGGGGAAAGAGGGGAGAGTGGGGGACAGAGGAGAGAGTGGAGGGAGAAAGAGGGGAGAGTGGAGGGAGAAACAAAGGAGAGTGGGGGGAGGAAGAGGGTATAGTGGGGGAGAATGGGATGATAAAGAGAGTAGAGTGGGGGGGAGAAAGAGAGGGGAGAGCGGGGAGAAAGAGGGAAGAGCGGGGGACAAAGAGGGGAGAGTGGGTTGAGAAAGAGGGGAGAGTGGGGGGAGAAAGAGGGGAGAGTGGGGAGAAAGAGAGGGGAGAGCGGGGAAAAAGAGGGGAGAGTGGGGGACAAAGAGGGTGGAGTGGAGGGAGAAACAAAGGAGAGTGGGGGAGAAAAAGGGTAGAGTGGGGGTAGAAACAGTGGAGAATGGGATGAGAAAGAGGGTAGAGTGGGCGAAAGAGAGGGTAGAGTGGGGGGAGGAGAAAGAGGGGAGAGTGGGGAGAAAGAGAGGGGAGAGCGGGGAGAAAGAGGGGAGAGTGGGGAGAAAGAGAGGGGAGAGCGGGGGACAAAGAGGGGAGAGTGAGGGGAGAGAGAATTTGGTTCGCAGATAGGTTAACTTCTAACTTAGGACATAGGCTACGAACATATTATTAAGTCATCATCATAATCATCGCCGTTTTCTATCAATGCGATAAAAACTGTGAAAAACTACCCAATGTGCGTAAAATTTCGTACGTAGATAGGTTATCCCGCAACTTACGACTTAGGCTTTAATTCATCATCACCATCACCACCGTTTTGCGTCAGTGGAATAAAAACTGTGACAAACTACCCCATTGGCATGAAATTGGGTATATTTATAGCATATAAATATTACCTTATACCCCAACTTACATATACACAGTGGCCTAAAAACTGTGAAATAGTACCTTAATTTGCATAAAATGTATTATGCAGATAGTTTAGAGACACAATATAGGCTACAAATCATCATTATCACCATCATCATCACTGTTTATTTGTCCATCAGTGCGATAATAACTGTGAAAAACTACCTAACCTCTGTATTTTCTCTGACACACTGTTACAAGTCGTATCTAACAGCCACCGCCCTATAGGTTTTATAATGTGAAACGCGGGTGAAACCGCGGGGCGCAGCTAGTACATAATAAAAGCAGAAGCAAACCGCTTCCAACATCAGTTCCCGCACCTGCGCCACGAGGAACTTGGTGATCCTCTCCGTCAGCCGCCCCTTCTCGTGGCTGAGGATCATCTCCAGCATGTCCCCCTTCAGCTTCTCCATCACCACGAAGATCCGCTCGGGCGTCTCGAACATCCGCTCCAGGTTCACGACTCCCGGGTGGGAGAGGTTCTGCAGGATCGCCACCTCGTTCTTCAGTTGGGCCTCCTCTTTGGTCGGAAACCGGAGCTTGTCTATGACCTGGTGAGCATCGTCTTTTGTATCCATCTATACTGTTATAAAACTGGAACTAAGACACATTCTTGAAAAACTAAGTGAGACACACGAGTCACACTGTGACCGGATTCGGTGTGACTCGTTGGGAAAACCCCTTCTACAATTGCGTCCGACAAAATCGACGTGTATCAGTCGCGTTATGAGTGCTACCTTGATGGCGACGGCGCGCTGCGTGCGGCGGTGCAGGCCCCCGTACACGATGCCGAACTGCCCCGAGCCCAGCACCTCGTCCGGGAAGATCTGGTACACCTGCGCCATCTCCGTGGCGCGCGCGCCGCCGCCCGCGCCGTGCAGCGGGCTCTCCGCTGTAACACACACACAAGCGCTCGACTCCTCATCTACTCACTACAAATACATGACAATGCTGCTCATTGTAAACTGAAAGGCAGTTCTAACAGTCCCATAATAGGTTCCGTTCAAGGTCAGTAAAGCCTCAACAGATAACGTTGAACACTGAAGAAGTGTTGGCACACTGGCGCGTGCCCCCGAGCGGCGGGCACTTGCGGTCACCTGAGTGGTGCGTGACGGGCATGAGCGCGTGGCGGATGGCGGTCTCCCAGGAGCGCGCGAGGTAGGCGCCGACGCCGGAGTCGGGCGGCGGCAGCGGCGCGGCGCCGCCCGCCTGCGGGTCCGCGCCCACCAGGTAGTCCACGTTGGCCGTGCGCACCTCGAAGCAGTGCATGATGTCCACGCCTGGAAACATTCCTCCACATACTGCAGCTCTTTCTCGTCTACGAAATGTTGCTTTAGCGATATTGTGTGTTTAGTGATGTGTGTGTGAAATCGACGGCCGAAGCTACCGAAAAAAATATATTTTCTTTGGAAACCTTCGTTCGTGGCCAGACTGGCCAGTTAGTCGCGGTTACTGGTTAGTACAATAATACTTTACAATTAGTCACATTCAGCTCCGTGATAGAGACTAAAGTAACAATATTTTTTTTTTTCTAAGCTAAAAAACGAAGCATATTTTTTCGGTAGGCTATTTCGATAATTTCAGGCTTCTTCGACCTTTTGTTCGAAATAATATCAACATGCATAAGCCTAATAAGACCATCCCATATGAAATGTTGCATACCTGAGCTTTCCGTCGGACAATCTAAGACAAAACATACACGTATATTTTAGTAATAGTCACGTAAAATGATCATTGTATCATCCAGTCAATATTAATCGGCAACTGACACAAATGAAAAAGCCATCGTTCACACCAAACGTAGTGTTAGCGGCGTAATGTGAGCGAGCGCAACGGGGGTGTCGATATTTTCCATACACTATCATTACACAGAACTGAAAATAAATCGTTAACAATGATTAGTGACATACCTCGACGTTTCGACCGAGTTACATCGGCCGTGGCCACGAGAAGACGGCCGTCTTCTCAATATCAAATATTAAAATTATATATTTTGATATTTGTGTGTGCGCGAATTAGACCCGTTTTTAGCTAGTTAATATGTTTCCTGTTCGCGAAAGTTTAAGAACTTCTAATGATTAGTGACTCCACTAAAGTTGACTATACGTTTAGTGTGAACAACACTTAAAGCAGTTTAACATACAATAAGATGCTGTTATTAATATTTCACACGAATTTCATGACATCTGATTTGCCTGATTAAGCCAAGATTGACTTCAAATAGGCTAAGGCTAAGGCCGACCAACCACTGCGGTCACACGGGACACTCGAGTGACCAATAGGATTACTAACAATTATATCGGCTCACATCACAAGTCATCTTTGCTTCAGTGAATAGTCAGCCTTAATAGACCGCGCGCGTCTGTGACGCGTCAGAAACTCTCCCACAGATTGACAGTGTATAATGCTGACGCGCACGCCGAGCGTCACTGACGTCACTGAGGTATGCTCGCGGCGTGGGTCAGTGCACTGTATTGCATCCTCCACAGTAACTGTGTCACCCTCCCCCGTCCCGCCCCGGGGGCGACTAGGAGTAAGCAATACGACAGACACATTCACATAGCATAACACGGAAGTTGCAAACGAACAAACCGATAAATACACACTGAGATGTTGAAAATGCTTGCGTACGTAGACGGCTGCCGAGCGCAGCGATGTCAGAATAGCACCGAGTTCTGAATAATGATCGTTTTTTATACAACTGAACAAGACGTGCAGGTTTTTCACCTGATGGCCTGCGTATAATGAATTGAAATTCAACCTTAAATTTGATGTTGCAAAATCTTGCGTGGAACTTCATTACTTTGTGATACTGATTTCTAAAGTCTCATAATTATTAAACTATGATGGAACAGCTAACCTAGTGCGCGCCCTCACCACACAGCGCGAGCACTCACCGGGATGCGGCGCGCGCGCAGTGTCGACGGCGAGGACCTCGTTGAGCGGTATCTCGCGGTAGTACTTGGTGCCGTGCTCCGACGTGAACAGCGTGATGGACTTGCTGTCCAGCCGCCAGTAGTGCCGCTTTATCTGCGAGGGAAAGTGAGCGAGTCAAATGGGAACCCATCTCTCGTTCTCGCTCCTCGTTACAGATAAATCGAACCACCTCCACTATATAATATTGTGCTCGATCACGTTTATTCGCGGGCGCGGGCGCGAAATATCAAAACATAGCGTACTATACGAGGGTGAATCAAAAAATTCTTGGAATCAATATTAAAAAATGCAAAGATTTAAATAATAATATTTTATTTTTCTACATAATCTCCCTCCAATGCAATGCATTTAGAATAACGCGTTTCTAACTTCCTTATTCCTTGTGAAAAAAAATTATTTTCTTGACTCTCGAAAAAGTCCTCTACGGCAGCTATAACCGCGTCATTATCGTGAAATTTTGTTCCACGAATTTCCTCTTTTAATTTTGGAAATAAGTGAAAATCACTTGGGGCTAAGTCCGGAGAATATGGTGGGTGGTCAAGGAGATTGAAGCCAGCACAGCGGATTGCGTTGAGCGCAACTTCCGATCGATGAGCAGGAGCGTTATCTTGAAGGAACAACACGCCCAACGACAGTTTTCCACGACGTTTTTCTTTAATCGCTTCACGCACTTTCGGGATTAAATTTGCATAATAGGGTCCAGTAATCGTCTGGCCTTTTGGCATGTAATCAATAAAAAGGATTCCTTCACTATCCCAGAACACAGAGGCCATAACTTTGCCAGCGGTAGGAGCAACTCGAAATTTCTTAATGGATGGAGAGGATGGTCGTTTCCAAGACATGCTTTGTCTTTTAGTTTCAGGATCAAAATGGTGGACCCACGTTTCATCCATGGTGACAAGACGACGGCAAAAATTATCCGAATCACGCTGGAACATTTCGAGATTACGCTTGGAAATTTCCAAACGTCGCTTTTTGTTTTCGTCGGTTAACATTCGTGGCACCCATCTTGCAGACACTTTTTTGAACCCCAGTGAATCAATTAAAATGGATTGAACGCTACCAAAAGATATCTTTAGGATCTCAGCTATATGTTTTATAGTCATTCTTCTGTCTTCCAAAACCAGATTCTCAACCTTTTTGACATTTTCTTCTGTAACGGAGGTTGAAGGCCGCCCAGAACGCGGGTCATCTTTACAGCTTGATCTACCTCTTTTAAATTCAGCCACCCAGTACGCAACCGTAGAATAGGGTACAGCATCACCCCCTAATGTCTGCTGAATGTCCAAAAAAATTTCCTTCGTAGACATTTTTTTCAAACTGAGATATTTTATCACCGCACGTAACTCACTTTTATCCATAATTTTGACTTTTTAGCAACTCGTTGCACAAAAAAATTTATTACATGCGAACGAACTGACAAAAACAAGTGACAGTCTGCATAAATATAGTGTGATAGACACTCTTTAATTTGAATATCGAACTTGATCCAAAAAGGTTTCATATATATGCACTTCTAAGAACTTTTTGATTCACCCTCGTACAAGTGTTCACGTACAAATCGCACGTGCGTTCCAAGCCACGTCTACCGCGCTCGCGCCCGCGAGTTACCGTGAACGAGCACTATGATTTTAATTGATTCGATATCGACCGTGGTAGATGGGGGTACTCGATTATATCTGGCTTTTGAGACGGAGCAGTAATAGCCTGCGTCATTGTTGCTACAGGAAAATGTTCTTAAGAGACTGTCCTTAACTTTTGGAGATAGTTCGATCTTCATTCACAGATTTCGGTAAACAATAAAATTTAGTCCGACAAATTGGCCTATTTAAACGAAAAATCTTCGCTGCCAATCGATCAAAATGTCAAAATATCGTATTCTCACGAAATGTATTCTGTATTTCAGTATGGGCTAGTATTGAACCACAATGTCAGTTTGTCGACGTCGAGTGTGACCCTCACCGTCTTGTCCTTGTTGGTGAAGTGCACCAGCCAGCCCTCCTTGAGCCAGTGCCCGTCGCGGTTCTTGGTGTGCTTCACGCTCTGCACCACGCGCATCAGCGGGATGTTGGCGCTGGGGGACGACGACGAGCTGCAAGCGTCACGGATCAGCGCCGCTAGTGCGGGGCGCGGGGGGGAGGGGGGAGCGGGATGTTGGCGCTGGGGGACGACGACGAGCTGCAAGCGTCACGGATCAGCGCCGCTAGTGCGGGGCGCGGGGGGGGGGGGGGAGCGGGATGTTGGCGCTGGGGGACGACGACGAGCTGCAAGCGTCACGGATCAGCGCCGCTAGTGCGGGGCGCGGGGGGAGGGGGGAGCGGGATGTTGGCGCTGGGGGACGACGACGAGCTGCAAGCGTCACGGATCAGCGCCGCTAGTGCGGGGCGCGGGGGGGGGGGGGGGGCGGGATGTTGGCGCTGGGGGACGACGACGAGCTGCAAGCGTCACGGATCAGCGCCGCTAGTGCGGGGCGCGGGGGGAGGGGGGAGCGGGATGTTGGCGCTGGGGGACGACGACGAGCTGCAAGCGTCACGGATCAGCGCCGCTAGTGCGGGGCGCGGGGGGAGGGGGGAGCGGGATGTTGGCGCTGGGGGACGACGACGAGCTGCAAGCGTCACGGATCAGCGCCGCTAGTGCGGGGCGCGGGGGGAGGGGGGAGCGGGATGTTGGCGCTGGGGGACGACGACGAGCTGCAAGCGTCACGGATCAGCGCCGCTAGTGCGGGGCGCGGGGGGAGGGGGGAGCGGGATGTTGGCGCTGGGGGACGACGACGAGCTGCAAGCGTCACGGATCAGCGCCGCTAGTGCGGGGCGCGGGGCGCGGGGGGAGCGGGATGCTGGCGCTGGGGGACGACGACGAGCTGCAAGCGTCACGGATCAGCGCCGCTAGTGCGGGGCGCGGGGGGGGGGGGGGGCGGGATGTTGGCGCTGGGGGACGACGACGAGCTGCAAGCGTCACGGATCAGCGCCGCTAGTGCGGGGCGCGGGGGGAGGGGGGAGCGGGATGTTGGCGCTGGGGGACGACGACGAGCTGCAAGCGTCACGGATCAGCGCCGCTAGTGCGGGGCGCGGGGGGAGGGGGGAGCGGGATGTTGGCGCTGGGGGACGACGAGCTGCAAGCGTCACGGATCAGCGCCGCTAGTGCGGGGCGCGGGGGGAGGGGGGAGCGGGATGTTGGCGCTGGGGGACGACGACGAGCTGCAAGCGTCACGGATCAGCGCCGCTAGTGCGGGGCGCGGGGGGAGGGGGGAGCGGGATGTTGGCGCTGGGGGACGACGACGAGCTGCAAGCGTCACGGATCAGCGCCGCTAGTGCGGGGCGCGGGGGGAGGGGGGAGCGGGATGCTGGCGCTGGGGGACGACGACGAGCTGCAAGCGTCACGGATCAGCGCCGCTAGTGCGGGGCGCGGGGGGAGGGGGGAGCGGGATGTTGGCGCTGGGGGACGACGACGAGCTGCAAGCGTCACGGATCAGCGCCGCTAGTGCGGGGCGCGGGGGGAGGGGGGAGCGGGATGTTGGCGCTGGGGGACGACGACGAGCTGCAAGCGTCACGGATCAGCGCCGCTAGTGCGGGGCGCGGGGGGAGGGGGGAGCGGGATGTTGGCGCTGGGGGACGACGACGAGCTGCAAGCGTCACGGATCAGCGCCGCTAGTGCGGGGCGCGAGGGGAGGGGGTAGCGGGATGTTGGCGCTGGGGGACGACGACGAGCTGCAAGCGTCACGGATCAGCGCCGCTTGTGCTGGGGGCGGGGGAGGGGGGCGGTTGGGGGCCAGAATGTAGCAGGGGGCGTGCGTAGGAGACGCATCTGCTACTTCGAACAAATCTTACTAATACTATAAACATGTTTGTTGCTCTTTCACGCAAAAACTACAGAATGGATTTGGATTAAGCTTCCTTATTTTAATGCGCGTAAGATTCATGTTTGACTGTCTCCATACTTAGAAGATGTCAATCAAATCTGAGTCATGTTCAGACGGGTTCAGTGTTTTTGACTCACTATAGTAGGCAGGCACTACATCCCGCGCCGTTGACCACAACTTTTATTCGGGACCGCATTGCGGATATTTATCGATGCCCATCGACAAATCTATCGAATTTTACATTGACGTATTAGAGGTGGCTTTCACATAATGTAAACATAGGAGCTAGGACAAGTAGTTTAAAAAGAAAACAACATAAATACCCGTCACCTCAAGCATAAGCGCAAACATACTAAACTCAGAAACAAACGACTCTTTCCCTACTCTCTGTTAAGCTCAAGTCACACAGCGAGCGCGACGCGGCGGGACCGCTGGCGGCTCGCTGGGCGCGCCGGCGCTGTGTGGCGTGTTCAATACATTCTAGTGCACTACAACCTTAGAAGAATAACACATCAAAGCCACGTACTCGCTAGCGTCGTGTAACCATTTTTACTGAGACTTTTTGGTGCTAGTTCAGCCTTTGACTCGCTATTGCCAGAAATGAAAGCTTTTATGGTAAATATTTATGATATTTTCCTGCCTTTGGACTAAATACCAACACGCATGCGACATTCTCATAGCGCTTGTGTGCGTTTTGTAGAAGATGTACACGGCACACACGCACACATATTGATAAAAAAGTGGCTTCACTTTTGAGTGAAACTACGTAAGGAACTATCCTCTGCGTGTTTTTTATTCTCCGCATTAGAGGATTTTTGGCATCGCACTTCTGTGTGCCTAGTGTGTTTTGACAATTTCTTTACGTGCTCGGTCCGGTTAGCGTAAACTTGAAATTGTATGGAATATGAGTAGCGCCATCTAGTGACTGACTGACTGACACTAGATGACTCTGCGTTATAATTCTAAGATTACAACGGTTTCCGTCACACCAGCGCCGCGCCGCCGTCCCGCCGCGCTCGGTGTCCGACGTCGGCATTAACTGGTGAATTATTGCTCTACCCTGCAGTTATATAACTCTCAAAAACGACTCTCATTATCTATGTTCTCTTATGTTATTACTCTAGCCCCACAAAAGACTGTCATTCGAACTTTAATCCCCGTTCCCAGTTTCTCACCCCTTAATTTGCTCTTTTTTAGATACCATCTACGACCAGAAAGAAATGGCAAATTCCAGCGTCATAGATGTAGTAGTTATCGAGATGTCGGTGAGATATTGGAAAGAGTGCCCCAGCTACACTGCCCCAGCTGAGCTACAACCGCCGGCCCTGGCGTCACCTGCTGGGGCGGCTGGCGGAGCGCTCGGGGGCGGAGTCCCGCTGCGGCTCCTCGGGCTCCGAGCCGCGCCGCCGCCGCAGCTGCACCTGGGGACACATCCAATGCGATACAGTTCTGCGTCGGATGATCACGATCATTCTGTTACATGGAACCTTGTCATTATGACTTTTATGTGACAGATTGGTTGGGCGATATATTTTCCAATAGGAACGTAGACACGAGACACATTCCTAACGTTCGGGCATGACATGTTAAGACCCTAGGGGAAAAATTACATCACCTATAAGTAGGTAATAGCTTCGGTAAAATACTCAACACGTGTACACGGCACGTGCAGCCACGCAGTGCCTAAACACCTTTATACAACTGTGTGACATAATGTACACGTGTCCGCTTCCTCCACGAGGCACTGATGTCGTTTCCGAAATTTAAACAATGCCTTCATATAGTTTGTGTCTTCGTATAGGGTGTGTGTGTGTGTGTGTACCTCGTCCTCGTCGTTGGGCGTGGTCCCCTCCGCGGCGTCCGTCCCGTCGTCCGACTCGTCGTCCGGCAGCCGCGCCGTCTCCGACAGCTCGCTGCCCGTGCTTATGTTGTCTTGAAACTCCCCTGCACACACAACGTGACGTTGTACTTGCATCCAGACCGATATGTAGATGCCAGCGGGCGTGGACGGCGAAGACATTTTTAATTTGTATGATACGATAACGCGTCCGTCCGCTCGACTCACCGTGCACGTCCCGGAGATCCGCGCCGCAGTCCTTGGGCACTAGCGGCAGGCACTTGCGGTGCGCGTTGTAGTGGCAGTCCCGGCACTGCAGGCCCTGCTTGAACAGCCCGCGCAGCAGCTTCTTGCAGTGCCGGCACACCGTCGGCCGCGTGTACGAGTGCACCTCGAACGTGTGCGGGATGCCGAGCGCCGACCCGCCCCACGCGCCCGCGCCCGCACCCGCACCCGCGCCCGCGCCCGCACCCGCGCCCGCGCCCGCACCCGCGCCCGCACCCGCGCCCGAGCCCGCGCGCGACGCCGAGCGCCCGCCCGCCGCCGACGCGACGCTCAGCTGCACCGGCCCCGAGGAGGTTAGTTCACTCATACCGACAACTTAGGAACTTGGGGGGATAGATGGAATCAAATAAACGAAACTTCATAAAGCTCGAGCGCTTGGCTCGAACCCAAGAGCGTTGAGTTGCCGACGGCTTCGGAGGGGCTAGTGGAACCGCTCTCGAGAGCTTTTGTGCCATTCTAGACTCGGCTTGTTGACCACCTTGGAACACATCGTCACTTACCACCAGGCGAGATTGCCAATCCCATAAAAATCTTGACAACATAGTTTTTTTTTATCTGAGTAAGATTAAAAGGCACCTAATTAATCAAGATTAAATTTAAAGTTTTGTTTTGTTTTACAACAATTCTTAGGCACATAATATTTCCATGATCAAATACAATCAAGCTTGAAATCAAAAACAACAAGAGGAAAAAAATTAAGTACCTAGTAAATAATAAGTAAGATGTTATTTAATTTAGTAAGCAATATGTAGTGACTAAAATAATACATCTACGAGCCTGTTTTTTTCTGTGGTACCTACCTACTTATCAAAATTGGATGATGGGTACTCGGGTATTTGAAATGAAACTCAAAAAACTAAATATAAATTATTTATTTCAAAAATACACATATACCATTTTTACCCACCACCCAATTTTGTGTCGTTAGATTAACAATTATAAAATACATCTAAATATTGTATATATGTATTATTTTAACATTCTTGTAAGCAACATTTCTTTATGCGCTATATAATAATAAAATAAAATAAACTCTAATCTAAGTTATTAAAAATACTCAAATAATTGGACTGATTTGGTTTTTTATCAATACAAAAGTTTCTATCGAGTTTCTAACTCTATTGATGCGAATGTTGCAAAGTGCATTTATATTTGTAGAATTAATATAAACAAACAATGTAAAAAAATTGGTCACATTATAATGCGAAGTTAAAATGTGTCAAATTTAGACATAATTTGTCAAAAATATTCCTTCCTATAATTAAAGGTTTTAGCTTTAAATAGCCAATGTACCAAGCGATTGAAACCCTGTATTATTGTCAGTATAATTATTCTAAGTCATGATTAATAACTATTGTATAAATAAATAGCACCTGGTATTGTGTGTAAATTGTGGGCGTGAGACATAGATGAATAAATCACAAAGGTTTTTGTGAAAAGTCATTACAGATCGTAATATTCCTAACGTCTAAATAACAAGGTACGGGGATCAAGAGTGCGTAATGATGACAATGATGAAATGACAACGTTTAAAATGCGTGTTTGACAAGGTGTGCACGTCTGTTGAGTTTTTAAACGTTCCATGTCTAACGATGACTTTAAAAATAAAGATTTTATAATAATTTTTGGGCGAAATATTTTCTATAATCTATATAATATATTATTACCTACATAATATGGAATGCTAATACATCTATCATGCTAATCGATTAATAATTTACTTCAATGTCAGATCTTAAAAAAACTAAGTTTGATACTTAGCTCTACTTGTCCTGCTTAAATTAATTCTTCAGATCTAACTAGACAGGTATGCATCGCGGGCACGACTAAATAATTATTTAAATGATGACACATACATACACCTCTTCCACTAACACCCTGAGCTAATATTCGATCTGGATTCTACCTAATAAGAGATAGGGAATCTATGCTCGGCTCTATTTCGCTTCACGACCGAGGGAAGACGTAGGACGAAGTGATGGAGGTCGGGAAATTCATTATAGAGTTGAAGTGAGTAGACGCGTCACGGGAAGAATGAAAGATGGCCAAGATACGGTCGAAGGTTCAAAAGTAGGGTAAAGGTCGCCCGACGCGGCGACGGTCATCAAGGAAGTGGATTTGACCAGCTAAGGACCGGAAAAAGTGCCGTCAGCATGAAAAACCTAAGCTCCATACAAAAAGTTTGGAACTTCCCCGTATCTCTAGTAGGGGTAAATCAGACAGACCGAACATCGGTATCGAGCGGATCGCCCTCCCACCCGTAGATAAGTTTCGCCTCGCCCTACTCCTTCGTCTCGTCGAACAGCTCGTACTTGTCCTTCCCCGTGACGAGGTCGGCGAGCCGCCTTACCAGGGAGTCGTCGTGCGACTGCGCCGAGCCGCGGGACGGGGAGCGCGCCGGCACGGACGGCCGCCGCGCGCCGCCCGCGCCGCCCAGGCAGTTGGACGGGACCTTCACGCAGCACCGCTTGTGGTAGTTCAGCCCGCAGCCTGGAAGCGAGGAACGATACGTCAGCGTTTGTTTGAAGAGGTGAACGACCGATTCGGCCTCGATAGATATCGTGGCTTCTCTCACCTTCACACTTGAGACCCTGACGCACGAGACCGAAGAGCATCTCGCCGCAGAAGTCGCAGAAAGTTGGCGCTTTGTAGGAGTGCACGGCGAGCGCGTGCGGCCGCGGCGTCGGCGCGCACTCTGCCCCCGAGCAGATCAGCGCTGGAATCACAACGGACACCATCAGCCGGATGGAATTCGTCGCTTCTCGCCAGATAACTACACACATGAAATATGGACGAAGACTTCTCGAAGCTGTTCCATGAATAATGTCTAACTCACGGCTGGCGGTGAGTACGATCTCGACGAGGGTTTCATCGGTGACGTCACTGGCTGAGTTGATCAGCTGCAGCACGTTGGGCGAGCAGTAGTCGTGTCGGAACAGCAGGATGCGGTCGCCGAGCCGGCTGAGGCCGTTGTCTGGGATCTGCAGATCAAACCCGATGAGAGAGGGGTACATTACCGAGAGCTTGCGAGTTGGAATTTGCATGGAGGGTTATAGCAGAGTTTTTATACGTTTTGATGGTCTTGAATCCTTGATCAAAGGTGATAAAGTGATTTGACTCTCAAGGATTTTTCCCGCAAACACCACGAAAGGGTCTTTACATCCATAGCACTTGCAGCATGCCTAGTAAAATAACCACACGCAATTGTTAAACTACTTCAAGTAAAAAATAATTATCCAAACGCTTCAGATGTTCAGGAGATAATATGAGATACCATAAAAAGAGAACCTCTTCATTTTTGGAAACGGTTAAAAGGAAGTTCAAAAGAGAGTTCCTCTTTTGTGAACCTCCATAGCATGTTCCCTGGTGCAGCTATTTTCAGTCATAGTTGGGTGGAGCTGGAACGTGACTCCATCTTCCTGCTAAAAGGTAGGGTTACCTTCTCGTGGACGAATTTGACGGCGAGCTCCTTGAGGTATGCCAGCGTGAGCAGGTGCGGCGGCGCCGACACGGCGTCGCGCGCGAACCCTAGCTGGAACATGAACGTAACCTCGTCCTCCATCGCAGGCCGGCACGCCGCAATCTGGGGACAAACGGACCATGAACAACAAGGGGACGTCGAAGTCGGACGTAGGACGTAACTACTGGAATAATAGATGGCACACACAGTGGCACTGGCTCTCATGGATTGCTAAGCATTTTAATAATTGAAGAAAAACAGGTATCTAAAGAGGACTATTCAAGTAACTCATCCATATCTTACCAGCAGACAAATGGATCGCATTACTTAGTTGCAACCAATAAATGTTATTATTAGTCTCTAGAGTGACCCGGATTTAACCTAAACATAATAACATCAAATTTTCCTTATTGCCAAAATTGAGAAAGTCGTCGACAAGGTAAAAACAAAAGTGAGGGCGATTGGGTTACATTCTCCCAAGATACAACAAAACTCAACAAAAATTTTCAGTTAATGTTGATAACACAAATTTTCAACCAGAAGGGCCCATCTCCAACCACGATGCCTAAAATATAGCCATGAATAAATACAAAGCGTTTGCATGCTTATCAACACTTCAATCTGTTTGAGTGACATTCGCGTACCCTAAACCTTGCATTACATCTACTTTCCCTCACGATAGAAGGTCGTGACCTATCTTATACATAGTATAAGGACAAACTTAATAAGAGTTACAAGCGATCTCTACCTGACAACCTTGTACCATGTATTCATGGACCAGCGGCTTTTCCAGGCATTTTCAATACGGACTGATTCCTTTGCCCAATCTGTTTCCAAAGGAGACTAGCAGGACAAAAGTTTATGACCATATCGTTTTGGTTCCGCTAAAAGAAAACCTGGATCATTTCTGGTGCAGTAGCCAAAAATATTGAGTCGCTGGTCTATACGGCAAACCACTTGAAAAATGCAGCTTTCACTTAATCAAATAGGTCACCGGTCAGGGATTATCGGATGCGTTCAAAAATAGCTATCATCCCATGAAACGAAAGCAAGTCTGTGTAAATATATTAACACAATAATGTGATTATTGCATCACTGACAAAAATAGCAAAGTCACCGATCGCATCTGCCTGTGCTAAAATATCTCCGAAACTGCTGAACCGATTCTATTCCTGATTTCACCAAAGGGTAGCCTGATTTCTAAGGTATTAATGTACATAAAACATTATGTAGTACTGCCATAACGTTTTCTTCTACATCAATGACAAAGGCTCGTGGTTTTAGTAACGTGAACTGCTTCAACTGAAAATAAACGAAACCTAACAAGTGTTTCAATAAAAACTCGGAGCTAGAGATACATTACATTCGCAAAATCGGCGAATCCAATGCGTTTAATCGTGTTAGGGGAAGATTAGCGCATTGCAGGGGAACGTGGGTACCAGGCACTTGCCTGGCTTCGTCTGCCGAAATCCTGACCAAAATACGGCTAATGTTTTGTACTGATAACGAAATTAATACAATATTCGGGATGTGTTGTTTCTTATTAAGTTTCCGCCATTTTGTTTTCTTCATTTTTCTTTGAAGTGATTACGTCAAGTCATTGTTAGCAGCACCACGAGATGTTTCGAGCATCCCAATTCGAGCGATTCGATCCCAAATCATCCCAATTCGAGCGTGACCCATCCAGGAAAGCGTGCTCTACCGTCGTCGCTTACCATTAGGTAAGCTTGCGGTCAAATGTTTGCCTATTATGTTTAAAAAAAACATTTAAGCCGTCTCGCACTCGCTGAATCTGTTTTGTAATGCACGCCGCAAACAATATTTCCATTTCAGCGGTCATGACATCAATGCCGGAGATGCACACGAGACACGGACATACTGTAGGTATGTATGTATACACGTGTCGTTTGGGCAGTTGATCCGTGCAGCCAGCCTTGATCTTGCGCAATCGCTATATATGATGCATCGTTGCTAGCCTACCGTCGTCGGGCGCTCAGTCGCTGCGCGTGCGCACCGTAATGCGTTCGTAATTACGTCACCGCCTGGCTTCTAACTGTTGTTGTTGTATTAGATTCCTTGTAACACTTTCTTACTACAATTTTCAAGTACTTAATTCATAAAGTACTTTAAATATTTGGTTGAGTATAATAATTATGTTGGTAAATCGTTTCTGTTTGTAGCCCTCAATTAAATCGTGGGGTTGTTAATAACTGTACAGTGGTAATATTTCAGTTTCAGCCAAAAATATGGCGTAATCCAATTTCTTATTACACTTTCACGCAAGAAGTAAAACGTTATCTTGTTACGTTGGCTAGAGCGTAATTATATAATTTATTCGTTTAAAAAGCTTTAAAGTAGAGGACACGTGTAATAGTATTTATGTTTACTTTTAATATAAATAAACAAATACATGAGATGAGACGTTTTTAGTTGCATAAAACACGAGTAAGTAACAAATCCACAGCAGCATGCATATTGTTGTTGTTGATAATTATGTTTTCTGTCCATCATGTTTCTAAGTGCTGGTGTAGTTTGACGCTTACATTAAAGTCAGGTTTTTGCTTATCTCTAAACCGGTTCGCGTGTCTCGACTATCCCGCTAATATTATGTAAAGCGACGATGCGGTCTAAGATAGTGCACGTTCACCTAGATGCGATCTAATTACTCGTGACTTGAAGACTCTCAGGTTAGAATTATCCGGAAACAGACTCAGGGAAAGAGTTCTACTTGGTACCGGCACCTACACATAATAACAGTAGAAGCAAAGGCAAGCACGTGGGCAAGTTTTAATAAACCTAAAAACGTGTCATTACGCATTTTTTCCAAAAGTCCCAGGAAGTTTCAGTATAGAATCCACCACTTTAATGGATCGTGACTTCGTTACTATGGCTGTAAATTGTATTGACTACTTGACTACGAGGATTACTATAATGCTATGACTTTCCTTTTGTGATAATAAGAAATACTTAAATATTTTACCCTGGCTTTATGTACAAACCGCGCGAGGCCAAAACTAAAAAAAAACCCTACTGCAAATATCGCGCCCGTGCCATCGCCTCATGGGATCTTTTTTGCGGCTTGGCGCCCAACGTGTATTTGCGAGTTTTTCTGCTCTAAGTAAATCCTTAACATTTATTATGCATCCCGTTTGGGCGAATCTTAGTACGGTTAAGGAAAACGGGCAGTAGGTAGAGTACCAAACTATTTTTGTCTGATGCCGTAGTGTAGTGACGTGGTTGAGGTGAAAAAGTTACACGTGCTAGAGGTTTTGGCGGTCAGTGCCTGACAGACACGTTTGGTTTATTACATACTTAGTAGGTACATTTGTACATTTTTGAGAGGTCACTTGAAACAGTCGTTAGGATCAAGAGTTAGGTACTCTGCGGAAATCCTCATAATAACATAATAATCAGAATAGATGAAAGAGATAACATGAAGCGAACTTTGACTCTGCTCAATTTTATCATAGTTGAGACATCACTGAGTGCTTGCTCAGCACAATCTCAGTTTCGATTTTATAGTTCAGACAAGTTAAGTATTGATTCAACATGAACTGAATAAGCCTTGGAGAAATAATAATAGGTAATAACGGTAAGTAGGTACTATACATATAAGACAAGGCCACAGTTACAGTTACACAGGCCAGAATTAAATAAGCTGATGCGACGGCCAACCAAGACAATGGAATCGAGTATGGGTGAATCGTTTAAGTCCCACATTCAACACTCTACTTTTCACTACGATTGTGAGAAAACAAATCAACTAGTCACAATTTATCAAAAAAACAACAAGGATATTTTATAATAAATAAAATACGTTTACTCCCTAGAGCCTATGACTGAGTGATAATCACACATTTTTCTAGCATGAGAGATGAAAATCATTCTATACGTACCTAGTCTTAGCTGAATTTCGACATTTAATAACGTCACTGAACATCGTCTGATCTAAACAATCGTAAGTCGTATAAACAACAACATCCTAGGCTACACCGGCGCACTGTAATATAATCTAGATGCGCCCCCGATGCTATCAGCAGTTTTCTTGTTTTACTGCTTTATCATTTTATCCTTTAGGGCGTAGAATATAGGAATTTTAAATTGTGAGGCAATTCCAAATATAGAATAGAAATAGAATAGAAAACTCTTTATTGTACACCAAAATTAACAATAAGTATAGTACAGAAAAACAATAATAATAATAACAAATATAAATGTAAACTCGGGTAGTACAATGGGCGGTCTTATCGCTTAAAGCGATTTCTTCCAGACAACCTTTGGATGGACAGTGAAAAATTTTGATAGTGTGGATATACCTAGTCTATTTTTACAAACATCGAAACTATCGCATTTCTTATACATTAGGATTGTTATTATTCAACGTCTAACCTTGTAAAGCTAGAGATGTGCAAAATTGTACTCCCTATATTATAATGAGTTAGGTAAAGAGAAACAATGTTTTGAACGTTTCATAAACGGATCATAAAAACGGGTCAAACGGGTCACGGGTTAATTAAGTGGACCAGTTCACGGTTTACAGGTGGAAATTTCGGCAGATTATAATAACAAATACTGTTGTCTCAGCCGTGGTACAAGAAAACAAGGTATGCCACTCCGTACAAAAGGACGACGTTGGTCGTCTCTTTCTACGTCAATGAATGTACATCGCGAAGTTATGAAATGGTATCACATGCACGCCGATGACGTAGAAAGAGACCACCTACGTCATCATCTTGTCCGGAGTGCCATACTGGCGCAGTATATTATAATATTGTACCATGGTCTCAGCTGAGCGTATACTTCGTCTCGCGCGCCGATGGTCGTTTCTCGTCAGACAACAATGCTCTCGTGTCTGATGGCAATGGCAAGGTCACCTCGCTTCCACGTGGAAAAGATTTGGACGCTCAAACGCTCGATTAAACGACGATATAATAATTATGATCGCTGATAAGCGGACGACGGCACGGTCGGAAATCAGCAGACAACCCTATTCACAGGTGTCAGTAAGTTTTCAATTCCGATATAGCAGTTGTCCGATGAATCTATTCCCGATCCAACGCATTCTTAAAACGTCATAAATAGTTTTTAACTAACTACTATTACTAGTAAAAATTGTGAATAACGTTTTTCGAATGCGTGGTATCGGGATGAAATCGGATAACTGCTTCATCGGTATCGAACATTTTCCGATACTTGTGAATAGGCCTGCTGGCCACGGGCAAGGGCACCGCAGGTCGGCACGTGTAAAGGATTTAGGCACGTGGAGCGAGGATCTTCGCCTATGTTTACTGTTTTTTAAATCGAGGTTACGCACAGAAATAACTTAACGACTGGTTATAGAAATGGAGACATGCGCAAGCGATTAGTGTCAAAAGGCTGTGTTATCTATAAAGTAATGGAAGTTTAGGACAAAGCCTGCGAAACATTGAAAATGTTTTACAAAATTGTTAGAATGTATAAACGGAATATTTATCATGATGTTGATGGCATTGATCCGTCGAAACCCAAGAACGTAAAACTTACACTTTTGCATACATGCGAATATATGTTGAAAAACTCTGCAGGCAGTTATCATCACTTGTTTCACTAACTGTGGTAGGAGGAAAGCAATCCTACGGAACGCTTAAACCACATTAAAAGGAAGTGGTTTACCAACATGAGCGAAAATTTTCTCAATACCGTATTATCAGGTTCGGTGACCAAAAGTAGTACCCCAGTTATTTAAGGCTTGTTTTTGTATTTGTTTTTCTTGTAAATATTCTATATGTAATATTTATCTATTCCCAATACCCCAGTTATTTAGTTTTGCAAAAACATGTTTTGACGAGATATGGCTCCGTTAAGTTTTGCAATGGTTCATTATGAGTTAGACCTCAGGCATATAGTATATATAACTACTCGTATAGCTGCACTGGGTCACTGAACTCACGTAAGGCAAGAAGCCGTTGTCCTCTATGTTTTGTATTTCATGTATTCTGTCACAACGTGCCGCTTCCGTGATTGACTCAGGCAAGAATATTATACTAGAATGTTTTAGCTATTGTAATTGGTGTCGCAATAGTATAATGGCAAAATAATACTATGGCACAATTAACAAAGTTATTATGTTAAATTAGTAATATTTAGATTCATGTCTAAATGTCGCCACAGGAAAAGGAAACTCCATTGCTCTATCAGTGTTTAGGAAATACGCGCGTCAGGTTATTCTTATGGCGGCTGAGGTCGCACGAGCGCCCCACATACAATCTGAAACCATTTCCATATTTTCTCCAACCTGATTCCAATAATATGAGGTGACCCGGTTAGTGGTGGTCATCAGAACAGGGCTGTAAACAAAGGGACACGTGGCAGCAGGCCGATAACCCGACCTCGGCTGTGAAGCAGCAGGGCGGCCGCCTTTGGGAATTAATCTAGGTTTCAATATTTCAATATATAGTAGATACTTGATAGTTATAGGGAGATATACATGGTAGAACCTTAAGTTTAAACAAAACTAGACTTTTGAAAGATATTTTGAACAGGAAGATGTTGGTTAAGAACGAAGTTGTGTATCTCAAAAATGTAATGCTTAGCGCAAATCGTTTTATCATCGCATTGAGACGTGCTATCCTTGATTTCTGTCAACAGTCAATAGTATTTATTGAACGTATGACTGCATTCACACAATATAGCATTTTTACAAGTCAACCCATTTATTTCATGATGACACAAATAAATGTTGTGTTGTGGATGTGTTGATCTCCTGATCAACCTCTGACCCGGAAAAAGAAAATGTATCCTTGAACGAAAAATGCGAGCGCATGCAGTAGATAATTGTTTTGCAATATTGTTTTGAATTAATAATTACTCCCCAGTAATCTCTAGCTCATCGTAAAGCTATTTAAAACCAATCACAAAATCAGTTACAAACAGACAGATATGAAAGCTTGTTAGAAACCCCCTCTAACTTCTAACAGTGCTTTGGAAATACGCCCGTTAGACAACACCAAGAAACTCCAGGGATGTGACTCTTTTTTTCAATGCCTGCAATAGCCGTTTGCGGTCATGGCCGAATTCTTCCCGTACGTGTTTAAAACCTGATAGAACCCTATTCCAGGCGACGATCCAAAATGATGCTTTCCAAAGCCATTTGGCCATTATGATATCTCCGCACATTCCCCGCTGGTCAAAAGCCTAGCCCTGCGCCGTCCAGTGTCGCAATCACAATGCCCTACTGTCCGGCTCGGTCATCGTCCTTCATAAAACGCGTGCAAACATTATAAAAATAAGTTACGACCGACCCTCCGCGTCGACAGCTTCCGGAACATAAATTACACGACACATTAGCATATGAACCACGTAGAGAAACATATTACTGTTATGCTTTATGTAACTACTGCGCGCTTGGTGACAACAATTATAATAATTAGTCATTAACCAGACTTCTTAATACTACCTAAATGATGAAGTAAAGTGTTTCTGTAAGCATGTCGTTATTGACTGAAAGGACTTGTAACTCAGCAGAAGCCCTTGGATGACCTGACTGATCATTAGCCTAAAATTGGTTAAGAGTATTTGGGAGAAGCCTTTGGGGCTTAGTGTATTTCTAAACTACCTACATTGTACGACTTGACACCAAAAGCACAACCACTGCAGAGCGGGTCGGAACAATTTGAGACAATTACTGAAAATACCTTTTCGGTGAAGGAAGCATAATGGCGACGACAGTGACGTCATTTTCGGAAATCAAGGTCATTCATATTTATTAAAAAATACCCGACATTAGGACTTAATATTTAATAAAAACGGTTGTTTTATGATCAGCGACTATTCCTCGAAATGGATTTGCAATTACAAACTTAAAAAAAAATGAATAATACCCATTATTTCGGTAGCGTGTGATCGATCAGAGGTTGCGATTCCCAATCTGACCGATAGCCGCACGGCAGGTGAATCCTTCGCCTAGTGTAGGAGCCGGTGGGCGATAGGTGCACTGATACGGGCTATCAGTGCACCGGGTAGAGGGCACGCGTAGTCACTACACGTGGAGCGCTTATCCGCGCAAACAGTCTTATCGGGCCCGTGGAATCCAATTCCCTGAAGGGCGCCGCGCGTGACGTCAGCTGGCGCACTCATTACGGTGAAAGTTTACGCGTGAACTGAAGGTGAATCCTATACACTTCATAATATACACTTCTATATATTATTGTCTAATGTAGACCTTTAACATCATTTTTTACAAAATGTTGGTTGAACTTTGATTAAGCTGTTGGGGAAATAACGCTCAGGGTACACGGACAGCTTGGAGGATTCAAAAGCGAGCGCTTCAAGCAGCCACTGCAAGACTTATTATAGTAGACTACTATAGAGGAGGACTTACTATAGTAAGTCCTCTTGTAAGTAAAAGCCCTTGCATTGACATACCCGAAACAGCAGCCGAGCAGTTGCAAGATATACACTGACTGCTCAGTGTGCCTAGTGTGAGTTTGGACAATTTCTTTACGCGCTCGGTCCGGTTAGCGTAAACTCGAAATTGTATGGAATAAGAGCAGCGCCATCTAGCGTCAGTCAGTCAGTCACTAGGCACTGACGGACACGCGTATTGCGTACATCACCTAATGATTACGGAAGTATAGCGTACGTTACTGAGGCGCCAGCGGGAAGCCTACTAATTACTTTCAGTAAACAGGCACACGCTATCGGCGTTCACTTCGGTTGTACGTTCGCGTCAATTACTCACATGCTGACCCACATTCGGGAAGGACTAATGGAATTTCAGGTCATACAGGTCAGCGATAAGGTCTGCCCTTTTCTTGATAATGATTGAATCAAATTTTCCTCCTGCACTTTATACCTTAAAGTGAACACTCACGATCGATGGCAAAAGTTAGTGAGTTAATGTATCAGCAGTTGATCGGAAGCGCTGAAGAAAACATTATATAGGTAACGGTCTAATGGGAATAAGTACCATATTGGGTCTTATCATAACAATTTCAAGATGACTGAAGAATAGAAATAGATTACGAGTAAGCATAGGGAATTGTTCCTAGGAACTCTACGCGGTACGTACAACGGATAATGTCACTTTGATTTTATTTGTTTTTTGTAAATTATTTTGGTTTCGCACCGTTTGTGCATTTAACCAGTGTTAAGTACTTTCGAATTCCAGCCATAACGTTTACAGTTATAACTGACTGATTGGTAGTCGCACATCACCTATACCTAGTTAAATTATATTATACCGACATTCTAACATTGTAACAGAGTACACCGATAAAAATGAAAGAAAGCAGCATTACTGGAAAGTGATGTTTATAATAACAAGTCGATACAAGATTGTGTTATCGAGCTTTATCCGAGAGTTCTTTCATGGTACCTAGATATTTTACCACGTTTTTATTATGTCACTTTCTTGTTTGTCTGTCTGTCTGTCGTTCCGGGCGGAATGTAGCAGCTCATTTCGAGTAATTCTCGATTAGCTATCCGACTGGAACTTTCACGGTAGCTCGCACCTCGATGACAATTCATTCTTAATCCATGTATTACCCAAAACGTATTTTTTAGACTTTTAATTGCAATACTTCATTCGCATAGAAATATAAAACGAAACTAGGATAGGTACCTACTTAAAATAAGCTCCGGAACTAGTCTTTAACATTTTGGAAAATGTTGTATCTGTTCCGTTGGTTCCCGCATCATGTTAAACATACTGAACCGAATGCAATGTGATTTTCACTGTTGGTTAGCATTGAACCGCAGTAAATCTGTCAAAGTGAACGATTTCGGCTGTTTTCTTATACAAAAAAACAACAAAATCGACACATCCTCACGAATACAAGACAAGATCCGTTCTCAGCAGTGGTGTATATGGGTTACCGATGCACTGTGATGTGCATGTGGCACTTTTGTACTGATCGCGGGAGTCGGGTCCACATTGAAAGATCCATTTTGGATCGGCGCTCCATGATCCACGATCCAGATCGAGTGGATCGCTCGAAGCTAGGGTCCGTATTAATAAACCAAACTTAGCTCTGAGAGCTATCTTCAGTGTGCACTTGCTCTTTTGTTCTATTTAATAAATACATCTTAAGTTGTAGATTAGGAACAGAAACTTACATGATCTCTGGCAAATTAATAAATGACACTCAGCGGTTAAGTGCTATCCGATTATAATACAATTGACACATACAAGACAGTATCTAGTGACCAGTGCTACATCTCAATATCCATTTATTAAATAGCAACGATCTCAAGATGCAGATTACATTTTGAGTGTGGATTAGCTGGTAGCGCACTTGGTAGCGCTATTGAGGTTCATTTATTAATACGGACTCGTAGGAGCGCGCGCTCCAGCTCCTGCGCTTGGATACAGCTAGGCGCGTCCAAACTGACTGCGCATTTGGATCGGATCGCAGAGGATCGTCTAGTGTGGACCCGGCTATTAGACCTTACAGAATTGAGATTTAGGAAAACATCCAAAACCCAATAATCTAAATATCTGGGGTTCGAATATAATTAAGTTACCTACATCATATTAAAATTGTTTGATAAGATTGAAATGTTCCGCATCGCAACGATACCCGAGGTCAGCACACGCTAACCTAAAGCCAAAATATACGGCGATAACAACATAAATAACATTATTATATCAGAGATCTGAAAGTGCAAGTTCATGATGCATTACGACACAGTTCCTGAACACGATAGGTGCCTATTCGAAATGTTTACTTAACATCTGTAAATATGCATATAATCAGCCTTGATAAACAGTGCTGGCACTACGATAATTTTCTAAAGGCTAAAGTCCTAAATATATAAACGAATCTAGGTATTGCAATGTACCTACAGATTGCAGTGAGCGACGTGCAACATAAGTCAAAGATGTCCTAATTCACCCTGTTCGTTTGTTTCTCTGTACTTCCGAGCAGTGTACGAAATGGCATGTAGCCGGCGACCGCTACGTCCCGCGCATATAGAATAGACCCAGATTCCTAGTATTCCCCGTATCGAGGAAAACAGGAACTACGAGGACTATGGTCCTAGAACCGCCCAGAGCTAAGAGACCTTGCCGCATATTGCACCCTGCGTACGAATCTTACAATCGCGTTACCAAGTGTAGGCTCAAGACTGGTTTGTCGAGTCAAAGCTCCTAGCGAGATCTATATTTAGAAACTATGGTGTTTTTTGTTTGTGTAGCATTCTACCACTGCCTCACCCGGTTTTAAGTGGCCGAGGGTGGAAATAAATTAAGCCTAGATGGGGCAGGCTCTAAAGGGTTTAGCCAATCCCCAGTTTGTCCAACTTTACATAATTGACCAATTCTCAATTGTTAGCAATATCGAACAATTTTGTACGACACGTATCAATCTGTTTACTTTGGTGGATATTAAAAATATAATTATGAAGATATTTTTGGAAAAGCTTTAAATAATAAAACAATATAAATTGAGATTTTTCACCATCTGTCTCATCTTGATTTTTCATCATCTCTGTGCGAACTTGCACCAACTGCAAAGTATTAAATGTACATGTAACAGCAAATAATTTAAACCCTGTTAAAGCTGAAACTAACCCAACATTTTACACTACGGACGTCAGTTTACCGCAAATATCGACTTAAACAAACATGCAACTCGACTGCCAGTTGAGTTTAGCACTGAATTTCAAATTGCCAAAACGTGGTTCGGAGAATCTGAGTGCAGCCCGCCCTTAGACCTTCTCATATAGTAAGGCTGCGTTGTTATCACCGGTGTATATAGGAGGGCCGGCGGCCGGCGCGGGCAGTCGCGTGGACGCCGCGCGCCGTGCCAGTCGAGTGGACAGGACAGCTATGGCAGTGGGCAAGTGTGTGACGCGAGTCGCCGCCGTGCTTAGCGCTGGTGAGTGCCGACTGCCGCCTTGCATAGCGATCAATTTTTTTTCTAAATGTTTTTTGTTTGGCTTCGCACGGTTTGGTGTTGGTAATAAAATATTCAAGTATTTTATATTATTCTTCACCACAATCACAATCAAGTAAATTCGTTAAATGGCTTTTACGTCAAAGTAATCAGCGTCAGGAGTAGTCACGATTCAGTAAAGTAGTGGATGCTTTAATAAAATTTACTGGGATTTTTAGAAAAACCGGCCAAGTGCAAGTCGGACTCGCGCGCGGGTTCCGTACGATTATCTATAAAAATGGCGATAAAATCACGTTCGTTGTATTAAATACTAGCTGACCAGACAGACGTTGTCCTGTTATTGTCTCTATGGGAAAAGGCTTCCTCTCCTTCTATATCCATCTCTTTCCCTCGCACTCTCTTCCTCTGTCTCTCTCCCTGCCCCAGCTGTTAAACTGAGTGACAGCTGTCAACTGTATAACCCGATTTTATCAGATATATTTTTCCCAGTTGCAAATTTTTTCCCGTGTTAAAGGGATAAATAGTATCCTATATCTTTCTCCTGGTTCTCAGCTACCTTCCTACCATTTTCAGCCTAATCGGTTCAGGCGTTCTTGAGTCATAAAAAAGTAACTATCACGACAATCTTTTATTAATATAGATTTAAATTTAAATTAAATATTTATTTTATTCTGGTTTTAAGCAGGTACCTATTTGTTGTTATAGCGGCAACATGAATACATCATCTGTGAAAATTTCAACTATACAGATAAACTATAAAGAGATACAGTCTGGTAACAGACGGACAGACAGACGGACGGACAGCGGAGTCTTAGTAATAGGGTCCCGTTGTACCCCTTAGGTACGGAACCCTAATAACATACGAAGCGTCACGTTTTTTTGGATTATACCATTTGCTCACACTCGTGCACGTTCATGAACACTCAACGATCAATATTACACAGAAACACCCGAACAAAACACAAGTTTGAGAAAAAATACAAAACCATCAACGCCTCGTTTTAGGATTCCCGTCAAACCACCTTTTCTCAATTTTAGCTTCGTAAAACAACTAGAACACAATACACCATCCAAGTTAGCAAAACTGTTTTGGCTTCGGTATTATTTTTTTTAAGTTATGTGAGTTACGTACAAGAAAAAAATGCACAGCAAGCTAGCAACATAATGCAGCCGGCTCGGTTTACAAGACGCCGCGACGGGCGCAGTCGGCGGCCGTGCTAATTGATTGATAAGCTAATTCCAATAAACACTGATATAGAACACGAGCCCTAAGCAATCAACGCGCACTATCGACTATAAAAAGTCGTCTGTAGGTGTCATACCTGTACCACAGAGCTATGTATAACTTCATACTTTACATAGGTAAGGTACCTATTATATTTCAAAATAAAAACATCTATTTGCATTCATGTTATAGCCTAACCAAATAAACATATGCTAATATTCAACTAACCGGTATTTTAATAACAAAACTAGTTTATTCAAGATCTTACAAAATCAAAATATTCACTAATCAACAAATGAATTTTCGTATTAATTTATTGCACTAGCGGCTCGCCCGCACACGGTGACCCCGCCATGTACCGGTTTAAGCTTAAAAACCAAAATGACAAAATCTAACATTATTCAATACGCATTCAATTTTCGAAATATGAATATTCAACATTTGTGTTCCTGTTTTTTGGGGGCAATATCTAAACAAATTCTAGAATTATTTTAAATAACTATGTTTGTTGAACCGTTTGACCGTTTTGACTCGACTTGGACCAACGCCGATCCGAGCTAACTTCGTTTCACAACTACTTTATTTACAATAATAATTGTAATCCGATTTCATCCCGATCTTTTACAACTCTAATCCGATTTATCCCGATCTAGTAGTAGTAGTTACTTAAAAACTATTTAAATAACGTTTTTGAATGTGTCGGATCGGGAATAGATTCATCGGCTAGCTGATATATCGGTAATTCGTATCAATAAATAAATGGAAAGGGCAGAGAGCATTTTTATATTATATACGCTCAATAAGGTACAAGCGTAGAATCAGCTACGCCAACCGCTACGAGCATTGCTACGAGCTACAAGTGGGCTACAGATTTCGTAGCGGTCTCCATAAACACCATGGGATACTAATGAAGGCGAATAAAAGAGGATGTTTTTTCTTCTTTCTATTTAAAATTCGCCACTATTTAAAATTTAAATACTTTTGTTATTTTTGGCTGAATCTGTACAGCTATGTAATTTGTTCTTAGTCAGGGATCTATGTATTCGTATGTGATCATGACCCATTATTTTATTTTATTATGAACTTGTCAAGTGCAAGTTGGCGAATTAATTTGAATTTTGAATGTAACATAGAATATTTATATGGATGTAGACGGTGACCGAGTTTCCTTCAATTATATAATTAATTTGTTTTTACGGTACATTTGCACTACAGTTGTTTAAGACGATTTGTGAAAAGGTTGTAAGTGTATGAACCACAGTTGTTGTGGTTTCCTAATATCACTGTTGGTTTAGCCATGGTCTGCTGTATTTATTTATAAAAAAGCATCGATATAACCGTTACAGGTTTACTGGTGGACCTCGCCATGCAAATGCAAGTTAGGTAATTATTAAAATTTAAATAACAAAAAAATAAGAATTCTTTATTTTGATGCCTATTATTTTATAATTGTAGTCTTCATCAGCCAGTTCAACCTGTGAAGCAGGTTTGTTTGAGAACTCATTCATAACAAACGAGAATGACCCGGATACATTCAGCTGCCGCCTAAAAAAATGTTATAACTGCCAAGGCTGCCTAAACAACATGCTTTTAAATTAAAACCAAATAATGTATGCGTCGTTTCAACTTAGTTGCACCACAATTAATATTCCAATCAAATCAAATTAATTATTTATTTGTTAAAATACATAGTTATTTTCATACATATAGGCCTGCATGCAGACGTGCAAATATTCACAAAATATGTATACTCCTAGAACAAAAATCTATAAACTTCTTAACACTATAATAACAGTTGCTTAATAACCAGTCACCAAGTGTTTTTAAATCTTATGCCCCTTAGCATCTACATGTTATTTGGTATCATTTTATAGATTAGAATACGAGTACACAATACAAATATTAAAAATGTTAATCTTATATCTTTAAATGAGCAATTCTTGTATATTATAATATAATTGGAATCTCGGAAGAGCTCTATCGATTTTCATGAAATTCAGTATATAGGGGGTTTCGGGGGCGATAATCGATCTAGCTAGGAATCATTTTTAGAAAATGTCATTTTATTCGTGTTTTTTTATGATTTTTTTCTTTCAATAACCAGTTTAATTTTTTTTATTATTCTATCGGTAAGATCGAAAAATATTATTCATATTTCATCATTTTATTAGTAATTCGTATTTAAATATAATTTCCAAAAAAAAAAAAAATACCTAGCAAAGCTCGGTCATCCAGATATTGAGTATTTAAACGGGTCTAATTCGCGCACAAACTAATATCAAAATATATAATTTTGACATACCTCGACGTTTCGGCCGAGTTCATCGACCGTGGTCACGAGAAGTCTTCTCGTGACCACGGTGATATTAGTTTGTGCGCGAATGAGACCCGTTTAAATACTAATTAACATGTATTCAGTTCGCGAAAGTTTAAGAACTTCTAATATTAAAAATATTTGTCTTATAATTATCCATGTGACAAGAAGGCTGATATAGGAGATTGGCAAACTTTAAACGCTTCTGTCGGGGTAAAATTGCGCTGCGCTTTTTTAGATAGAAATAGTCCGCATGAGCTTTGACAAAAAACATACTTCTTTATTGTAACTGCAATTCGTATTAACTCTTATTATTTTGCGTTATATATATATATATATTTTCAATGATTAGGGTAGGGAGTCACCTACTGGATCAACATCGCATGAATGTTTTAACTAGCGTCAACCGAGTTGTTCACGATGATCAACGAACGGACAGATAAAATGGTTTACAGTCAACAATCGCTCCATGCTCGATCATTGCTCAATCAATGACAGATCGCTTCAGTTTAATAACACACAATGATCGACGTTGGCCGGTCTATAAGCGATGTTGATCAACACCACTAATCCATGTCAAACGTGTGTTCTTATTACGGCCACGCGATTTCTAAGTCTATGTAGACCAGAACATGGTGTATACGGGTGATTCACCCCTGTTTTGTTTTTTCTAGTGTGCGTGGCAATGGCATGGCCGGACGAGTACAAATGCGACGCGTGCGTGCACACGGACGCGGGCCGGGTGTGCGGGCTGAAGGTGAAGGGCGACGGCGACTTCGTCTACGCCAGCTTCCGGGGCGTGCCGTATGCTAAGCAGCCGCTCAAAGAACTCAGGTTTAAGGTTGGTAGCTCCTGCCACCGACTCATGAACAGCAAAGCCAGCTGGCACAACGGTATCACCTTGGATAACTTTAAGCTGTGACTTCGCTGTTTTCAGGAGCTACAACCCCTGGAACCGTGGTCGTACCTGTACGACGCGACGAAGGAAGGTCCGATATGCCACCAGACGGACGTGGTGTACGGACGCATCATGAGCCCGCGCGGCGTCGACGAGGCTTGCATCCACGCCAACATACACGCCCCTATCGAAGCGCTGCCCTACAGCAGTCGGTGCCTCTCCGGGCGCTTCCCAACCTCCTACCAAACGGACTTCAGTCGGGCGAACCGACGCCTACCGGTCCTGGTGTTCGTGCACGGAGGAGGCTTCCAAGGCGGCTCCGGCGACCCCGACCTGCACGGGCCGGAATATCTCGTCAGGAAGAATGTTGTCGTCATCACCTTCAATTACAGGTAATTTAGAGAACTTTCAGAAATATCCAAAAAAATGTTTATTTTATCGTGCAATACTCAATTCAATTGTTACAAATTAATGTAGCGGCCATTGCCTACACGTTCCTTCACGGTAGGAGAGCATTAAACCGTTTACACATTCTTTGTATCTGCAAGCAAATCTCAGTTGTTACTATGAATGTTTAGGAATAAGTATAAATATTCAGACGCCTCCACTAATTATAATGTTTGTACTCAAGGAAAACTAAGCCTGATTTATGAGTCCATTAATTAAACATCCGGTTTATCCATTCTTCCTTGATATAAGAAAACATGTGATAATTTTTTCTGTCTGATATGCTGATATATGCCATTAATATACTTTGTCTCCGTCTTCAGATCAGCTAAACTTATGGGCAATATGTTTATTTCAGGTTGAACGTATTCGGTTTTTTGTCGTTGAACTCTTCTGAGATTCCCGGCAACCAGGGCCTTCGCGACATGGTGACGCTGCTGCGCTGGGTGCGACGGAACGCCGAGTACTTTGGCGGAGACCCCAACAATGTCACGTTGATGGGGCAGAGCGCCGGCGCTGCTGCCGTCCATCTGCTGACCCTTTCCAAAGCAGCAAAAGGCTTATACCAAAGGTGAAGCTATAAACTTTTCACACTGATTTCTTACAAGTGTACAATCTCTCTCGTCGCTCGTCATATGTTTTGAGACGAGTATCGGGTGTGCTACGATGATGGACAGTAATTGTTGTTTACTAATTATTCGTCATCATCTATTCCAGAGCGATCCTAATGAGCGGCACCGCCACATCGGGCTTTTACTCTGCTTCACCTATATTCGCACAACAGATATCCAGCATCCTCCTCGCGACGCTGGGCATCAACTCGACGGACTCTCCAGAAGAGATCCATCGACAGCTTGTCTATTGGCCGATCGAAAAAATACATGAAGCCAATCAGATGATGCTCGACATGTTCGGCTTGACCACCTTCGTGCCGACCGTCGAATCGGCGTTCCCCGGAGTGACCCAAGTTTTGGACGAGGACCCCGAGGTTCTAATCGCTAAAGGCCGAGGCAATAACGTGTCGCTCCTTATCGGGTTCACGAGCGCAGAGTGCGAGGTATTCCGCCATAGACTAGACCAGATAGACATAGCGTCTAAAATCATAGAGAACCCCATCCTTACGGTGCCTGCGAATGTTATATTCACGACGCCTCCAGAGTTCTTGCCGGACATCGCCAAGAGAATCGACCAGAAGTACTACAATGGCACCATCAATACTGACGGCTTTATTAAGTACTGCACTGCAGGTCTCTACAAATACCCAGCGTTGAAATTGGCCGAGAAACGAGCGGCTTCGGGCGGAGCTCCTGTGTTTTTGTACGAGTTTTCCTATGAAGACGAAAAAAGTGTGCTGAGGGATGCACTAGATTTAGATTATAAGGGTGCAGCTCATATCGAAGACTTGACGTACGTGTTCCGAGCTAACTCCGTGCTCGGCCCTGTCGAGAGCGATGCCTCATACCAGTTGGGCGAGAGGGATAGAAATATGGAAGACTGGATGACAGAATTCCTGGTTAACTTCATGGTTAGCAGGTAAGATACAAAACTTCTGGATTCCACTTACAGAGTTCCGTCCTAAACCGATTATTTTTTTAATAATTTAACCTATACCCATTAACACCAAAATCTGTTTCTTTTCCAGTGAGCCAGTATCAGAGGAATCATATTGGCCGCCAGTAGGACCTGATAAGATTCAGCTTCAAGAGATCTGCGAGCCATTCGCGTACCGGCCCGTGGATCTGACGATGGAACAGCTCGACATCCTGCAGTTCTTCGACAGTTTGAGGCAGCAGTAGTGCGCCACAGGATTACGCCACCGTGGCCTTCCGAGTGCTTTCCACCGCTAGTATTTAAGGCTGACGCACATTAGGGCAGGCCGCACCGCATCACATAAAAAATCCTCCCGTCGTCACTTTCGTACATTTTATATGAACTATCGCACACTACAGGGTGGCCGCGACTCCTATGCTTTGGCGCAATTTTGTAATGTGATGCGCGGCGGCTGTAGTATGCGCCAGCCTTTACTCTTCGGATAAACGATGCCCATGCTCGAGCCAAATTCTCTCGATGAGTACAAACTACAAAGTGTATAAAGTATTGGAGTTCTTGGTACTAAGTTGATTTTATTTATGGTAATGATGAAAAGTAGAAGTTGTGAGATTATAAAATTAGGTTTAAACAAAAAGGCGTGGGTGTCATAATTGACTGATTGTATACTTATTTAGCTTAAGATTTTTAATGTATTATATAATTTATTTAAGCCTGTTGTTTTGTTTTCTCATCTTAATTCGAGTCCATGTACAGTTGGGTTTTGGATCTAGAAAGACATTTATATTAGACATGTTACATTTACTATGTTATATCTCGTTATAAAGTCCAATTTCCTACGTTTAAAAGACGTATGCAAGGATTTAATGTTACGAATAACTCGTAGCATTACAATAATAGCTAGAATCGACATTGTTATTGCACTTTCACCTTTTCGCGACACAATGGAAACTGTGTCGGCGTCACAACTGCAGCGCCACGCCGCGCCGGTCAGGTGGCAAGCCGACAGGATGCGACGCAAATTGAAATATTATAAACTAGAAGCGCCTCGCGGTTTCACCCGCGTTAACTACTATCCCGCGGGAACCGTTTTAATTTTTACGGGCTATAAAAGTAACCTATGTTACTCAGGGTGAATGTCTAATGGCGAAATAATTTTTGAAATCGGCACAGTAGTGTTTTAGTTATTTAGTTTATTACAAACATACACACAAAAATAAAAATCTTTCCTCTTTATAATACTAGTGCAGATAAACATAGGGATGGGATCGCGTAACATTACAACACGAGGTTACAAACATGTGCCGTAACAATGTGGCGATACACAGGAGCCGCCTTTGGCAATGATAAATCGCTCTCTGACGTCGGGCGTACGTACATACTTATTACTAAAAAGTAAGTCCTCGTATATTTAACGGTTTAAATAAACATACAAAAAGCATGAACCGGCAAAGTAATATAGGACGCCACGACTAGACACGAAAGGGAAAATAGCAATGACAGCAGCGTATGGGTGTAGATAACACACACTATACCTTTAGGGGGAAAAATGCAGTAAGCTAGCAAAGCAATTACGCAACGATGATTGCGTCTGACGTTATCAGATATCTATTGATATAATTATCGACGTATTTGTTTTTTTTAAACAGGTACCTCAAGACAGGGACAAATGGACATCACTGGAGGAGGCCTTTACCCAATCTGGGGTTCCGTTAGATTAAAAAAAGTATATTATAACATAGTATAAACCAAAACTAACACAATATGCATAAATCACATGAACTTAGTATCATAAATCACAATAAATGTAAATGTCTACAGGAAATAAGATGCTTTTTTTTCATTTGTTGTTTTAGTTTCGTTTTCGAGTACAAACTTCCGTAATTGTTAGTTTCTCGCTGAAGGAGTTTGCTACGCAAGATGCTCACATGTATTTGCTACGACCAACCTCCCAGGCATGCGAATTTCAATCAATACCGACTATTGGCTAGCTAGTATATTTCCAGCAGGCAATACAAATTACGGCCCACACTATCTCAAATTGGGGAAAACACACCATAGTTTAAATACACATTCACAATGCGTACAAAACACGCATGTAGCGTGACAGTCGGCAAATTGAAAACGCATCCAACACACGCTTCTATGACAGTTCTCCGATCACGGTCACAGATTTAATTGTAGCGATGTGGTCGGGACTAGAACCCAGAAAGTGCGCAATCGTGATCATCTTAGTTCTCGGAGCGGTGTCCCTGACGGAACAGACCGTGATCAGCACTGTCCAGGGTCGGCTGCGAGGAGAGGTTCACGAGGGCTATATCTCCTACAAGGGAGTGCCTTATGCTGCCATTGCGAGCAACGACTCAAGGTTTAAGGTCAGTTTAATTGGAGCAACAAAGACAAATAAGGCTGCCAATAGCTATGGTGGGCATGAACGGCAAGCGGAATCTTTTTTTTTGTTGTGAATAGCTTTATAAAGAATCCGGTGTATTGTAGAGAGCTGCCCTCGCTCCCCTGTGGCAAGGCATCAGAGAGGCGCATGAGGTTCACTGCTCAGCTGTCTCCAGCGCAGAGGATTGCTTGCAGCTGGACGTCCATGTGCCATCAGCGGCGTCAGGAAACTATCCTGTGCTGGTGTGGGTGACGGGCGGGAGCGGCATGTACCACCCCGGGAGTCTGGTGCGCAAAGGGATCATAGTCGTAATTGCTTACCACAGGTACCATAATACTTTTCTATTATCAACAAACTTTGCTTCTTGTAGAGAATATGAATAGTTTATGATAAGCTTTAATTGTTTCAGAATCGGTCCTCTAGGGTTTCTTTGCTTAGGCGAAGACAAAATCCCAGGCAACGCTGGCGTCAAGGACGTAGTTTTGGCCTTGCGATGGGTCAAGGACAACATAGTGGCATTCAAAGGAAACCCATATAAAGTGGTGATGGCCGGACAAAGTTTTGGTGCCGCTATAGCAGAGGCAGTCATGCTATCACCGATGTCCTCCGGTCTCTACCAGGGAGTAATACTTCAAAGTGGAAGCATCCTAGCGCCGTGGGCGTTCAACTATGATGCGAAAGAACGAGCGAAGAGACTAAGCGACATGTTTCCTGAAAGTGATAGCGTATCGGACACGCTCCGGAAAGCAAAGATTGAACAGTTGGTAGACAAATCTAATAAGTTTGACATGCCCTACTTCCCTTTCGGAATATGTATAGAAAATGCTTTGAAACACGAGGAGAGGCTGCTTTCTGAGGCGCCGTTCGATTTGCTCTCAAGCAAAAAGGTTAGCAAAGTCCCTATGATCGTCGGCTACAATAGTGATGAAGCCTATATCTTTGCGTCGATTCTCAAAGAGTCGAGAGTCACGAAGACAATGTCTCGAAAAATTACTTTCTTATTGCCGGAGGAGTTAAAGTTCTTAAACGATAGGGAACTGAAGCAAGTGGCTAGACAGGTGGAAGACGTGTATTTTAAGTCTAACAAAAGCTTGAGACTCGTTCTCGACTACCACAGGTAAAGGTTGTACTATTTAGGATGTTACCATCAATATTGCATAAAGGACACGTGTCTGACTGTCAATATGTTTGTTTACACCAGAGACGCTTACTTTCTCAACCACATACACCGAAGCGTCCGTGTTCACGCGTCAGCATTCCACCCCGTCTACTACTACCAGTTCTCGTACTCCGGAGACCTCGGGGTCCAGGAGGAGCCGGGGACCCGGAAAGTGGGCGCGGCGCATTCCGACGAGCTGGCTTACTTGTTCAGTGGGAGGGACCTTGACGGAGAGGAAGGAACTGTGCAGATGCACTTAGTGAACCTTTGGACCAATTTTGTTAAGCACCTGTAAGTTAAAAGGGCTTCGTAGATTATTACATGACCTGGGAGATGAGAATTTCTAAGTTTTAGTTCTCGATGAGATTGGCGAAAGTCACTTTTTGCTATTTCAGTGACCGAATCTGGAGTCAATTATCATTGAGCAATTATAGATTAACTTTCGACGGCATATTGATTTCAGGAACCCGATACACAAGGAATCAACACGATGGGATGCCTTTGACTCCGACCACGCTCGTCTACTAGACATTAGCACAGAGCTGAAGATGGTGGACTACCCTCATGCGCGGTCGGTCGCCGTGTGGGACGACATTTACGAAAAGTACTACTATTCTAGGAACAGAGTGGGTGGGAGATAGCAGCATAATATGTATTTCTTGTAATTTGTTATTTGTTCATTATGCAAATAAAGGTTTGGAAATTGTATTTTTAATACTGTTATTAAATACATCTCAGTTAATATAATCATTGATATAAAGAAGTTAATAGTGCCAGATGCCGGCTACTGTAGTTACTCAAGCATGTTCACAACTTTTTTGCAATAAGTTATTTATCAATAGGTAACATATTTTGCCAGTTACGGTGTCATAAAACAAATGTCAGTACTGCAAGCTGATAAAAATGAGTCCAAACACAATCAATCTACTAAAATTAACTGAGGAGTTCCATTGTCTACCTTCCGCCTCTACCTTCCGTCTCTACTCTCTATCATGAGATCGCTGTCACAATAATATCTAACTATTGTATTGTCATCTGAACTTGACTTAACAAAAGGATATAGCGAGCTGAAAAGGAGACATTTGAGCAGCCCTAATATGACACCAAAAGCCAGCACTAAACCAGATAATTTGAACAGGAACAATCTCAAAAAATATATTGAGTGTCCAAGTCTATATGTATGGAAAATAAGAAATCCGCAGGTGAAACAGCGTGCCGCAACAAGTTAAAAACATAATATAATATTCCAAAGCACTTTTAAGTTGTTCGAGTTTTGACTGTAACTGTATATTATAGACTTTATGTGCATATATTATTTTATTTATTTAAGTAATCCAACAGCGTAATCACAAATATAGATAACACAGATAACTTAGAATGGTCAAAACAGGATTAATGAAATGATTATAATAATTATGAATTGAATGTAAGAGAAATACTGCGAAGATGAAGCAAAATTTGTCTAACTAGGAAGCAAACGCCGTATCATCGATCTAAAGGCCCGAATAATGTATTGTTGATGCCTACCCAACCATTTTATTTAAGTACATAATAAAAGCAGTAATCGACAATTATGTCAAAAAAGTTATCATTATTATTACCTTTTAGGTCAGCTGGATGGAAGAACGATAATGTTATTTAAGGTCACATTATGTCATGTTTAATAATAAATGATCATTAATGAATATCTTCGTGTAGGTAATTACTTAAATGCGCATTTTAATTAGATAAAGACACATTTGATAAATCGAGTGTCGTATTAAGGGGATTGAAATGTGTGCTGGGAACCAGCAGATTGAGTAAGGTGCTGCCGAACAACATCACACATCTTCACAGATAAACCTTTACTGCGAGCCCAAGTAGCATGTTCACGTACTGGAAAAGTGCTTAGAACTTTCTCGAGAACTTATAACTGATCTAAATTAGTTCAAACACCATTAATTAACTGTTGGTGAGTGAGAAGTGCCGCCGTTTACTTACCGTCTCCCTTGTATACAATCAATTAATTGACTGAATTCCATAGAAAAACTATAAAAGTAAAGTAACTACCCCGTGCAAGGACACTTCTCACTGGCACACCCCTAAATACGTCACGAGCCAAGGCCAGCTACGAAACAAGGGAGGAACATCGCCTCTGCATAATAACGAGCGCCTTGCCATATCGCCCGAGCAATTAACTTTTCCATTAGTTTGCTCGGTTTAATCTGGGTCGTGAGAGTAAACAAAGCGACTCACCGCGCGTGCGGCGAGATTGGAGAGCAGAGGGATCGCCTTACCTGGAATGATAAACACAACTGTATTTTTATAGGAATATTCCATGACCCCATAAGCTTAAAGGGCGTGGGTGATAGAATTTGTTATGTGATGGCATGAAATGCAGTCACGGTAGTCAGCCTTTGACACAGGCAAATAGCGGTCAAAAAATTATTTGGCCATATTTTTTTTATATAGAAACTACTATGGGTATGATATGACTTACCGCGATCGATGGCTACCACGATCGGATCGCGTGGTCCGCACTCACTACAAAAACAGTGCTCTAGTGAGGCAAAGAAAATCATGTTTTACATAAACCACAAATACAAATTAGATACACCTAGTGATTACTGTAAAAAGATGTCAAGAAAACTGCATATTTTAGAAATCTATTACAAAAAAAAGATTCCGTAAAGTAACGATGAGTAGAAACAAAATCGCCAATACGAGCATTGATTGCAGCAGCGTTATCGCTAAAATCGATACTTTATTAGTCAGACCAGATTTTCCGCAGTGATATTTAACCTGGCGCCACTGCAAAACCACTTCCCAAATTGAATAGCCACTAAAATATAAGGCTGTATTGGGAGCATTGTAAAGTACGATTCCAATAAACGGAATGTGCTTTCGCTATCGTCGAGTGGGCGATAGGCAGGGGAATGTGATGGATTCGCCAAGGCTGCTGATAACTGTTAGAGCTTTGGGTACAGGCACGGATAAACTATTTTATGCCACCACTTTAATAACGCATTTCAATTTTAATGTTTAGATACTATATGACTACGCGTGTGCATTACGAAGGTAGAGCGCTTGTGCGCTGAAAGCCGACACGAGATCCAATAAACGACTATGACAATAGTGATGTAAATTACATTGTGGCTAAGCTGCCATAATTTCCCGAGTCTTTTATGACGTACCTATTTAATTGGGGAGCATATCAGTCAGTGATTTTACAAGGCAATGTTCTGGTTGGCACTGCAACTGTTACAGGCAGGTGTAGCGCTTACACTTAGTTGGACAACTTGTTCGTCTCTGAAAATGCAAGTAGACACACTGGTACACCACCTTAATGAAGGCATTTTGGTGTGGACACGCTATTCACCTTTCAAAAGGGTTCCAGATACACTTCTAGGAATAGCCTTCATATGAGTGTTTGCACACATTAGAAGAACCCTACAATAACAGCCATTGTCACGAACAAGACAAGTGCAATATTGAGTTGGAGACAACACACCTGCACCTGCCCGCTACCGATATAGGGATGGATGCTAAATACTTTTGTACCCGATGCCCCTCGAGTTTGATAGCGTGCAATCTCACTGGCTCCGCAGGCAGTGCCAGCAGTACTCACCCCTCTCAGCGCGAGCGTCGACGCTTCCAACCGGACACATGCTGGGACCTGGTGAGTGCAGTCATTGTTGCTAATTGGACTCAATTGGCTAACCGATCCATGGGGGGTGAATGAGGCAGCAGTGTCACTCAGCCGGGCATCCTGTAGACTGTCTCTAGATAAACGATATTTTGCGTTTGCGAGACGAGGTAGTTACGTTACGATCATGATTTGAGACAGGAAGGAGGAATATCATATCTAGGTTATAGGAGGCGGAATTAAGCTTGGTATTATTTTGTTTCCCATTGTGTACAAGACTACAATTTTGGTACAATTTTCTTACCATTACCCTCACGCCTCACCGCCATCCATTGCCCGGTTACATAACTTTAGTGTTGGAATGGACATTACATTTATGTTGAATATATACCTATTTTTTACAGGAACGTAAATCAGCCCTCTGTAAATGTGAAATATGTGGTGGGGCCTAATCATTTTGTCTGCCGCCTTGATGTCGGCGACCAGCGCTCAGGTCCTAACCATAGACACCACTGTCAGTGTCCAGCCATCCGAAACTACGACTTTCAAGCCAGCAGACCATAACACGCTGTCCGATGATGGAGGGAGAGATTACAGTACCTCTAATAATTCTGCAACTAGTGATGCGCCACCGAGTAGCAGAGCTTTTGGTAGCGACAGTTCGTCAAGCGACGATGGAGAAGTGACCCGCGACCCGCCTGAATTTTCGTCTAGATCCGATCCAAACAGCCGACCAACAAGAGAAACGAGCGAAGAAAGCAACTCGAAGGAACCACCCAACAGCAGCAACGAACGATCGCATGAGAAATCGAAGAGCAAAGAGCATGCTTCGCGGGAACCATTGAAAAGTGAAGAAAATATGTTACCAGATAAATCTATTGACACTGAAAGCAGTTCCCATGAAAATGCAAACAGTAAATGGGATTCTACACCGATTTCCAGTAAAGAGTCAGAATCTGGAAAATCAGGAACTGCTGAAGTATTGTCTGAAGAACAGCCTGAGAGTAGTTCCCGACAGGATCAGTGTCCTGACGGCACTGGGCAGTGTGACTCTTCTGACGAGCAACTAGTCCAAACCACACATGGACCCGTGAAAGGATACAGATGGCATGAGAATTCTGAGATAATGGGGTATATTGATATTCCTTATGGAAAGTTCAATGGATCTTTTGAGGTGTGTTCATATTTTTTATAATTGTTTGGCTTTCATTATATTATATAGGGACGATCAGAAAGATTAGATATACTACTTATTTACTAATTTAATCATGGTTAATTACTATTAATTGTAATGTTTCTTTCATATTTGTATAACTTATTAGAAAATAAATAGCGATACAATTTTTGTACATCTCGTTGCATGGTCTCCGCCAGGTATGGTGCCAATATCTACACAAATAAATAAATCGTTATCTGCATTGAGTAAGTATATAAGACACGACTAATTTGTATACCTTCATTACAGGCACCTTTTACAGCGCAGTCCTGGTTAGACGTTCACGATGTCAAAGAACACACCAAGCGCTGTCCTCAACTGCTAGATGAGGATTACATCGGTGATATAAACTGTTTAACACTGAGCATCTTCGCACTCAACGATGCTGAGAACGCCAGTGTACTATTTCACATTCACGATGGCTATTCGAACAGTAGAAGTGGCGATCCGTCTATATACGGCCCGGACTACCTCGTCCCAGAAGGTGTGATCCTAGTTCTACCCAACTACAGACTTGGCCCCATGGGGTTCTTGTGTATGCAAAACGAGACTGCACCGGGCAACGCCGGGCTGAAGGACTTGTCGTTAGCTCTGGAATGGGTCATGGAGAACATTCATTTCTTTGGTGGAAACCGCGGCAACATCGTCGTGAGCGGCGACGGCGCCGCCGGCGCATACGCCGGGTACCTCGCGCTGGTCTCCCCATCCAAGTCTTACGTCAACAAAGTAATCACCGAGAGTGGATCCGCATTATCTCATTGGGCTTTAGACAGAGATCCCTTGGGAACGGCATACAAACTAGCGGATACAATAAGAAGTAACTACTCCGAGGGATCCCTTTACAACAACACGTTCGAAGAGGTGAGCTTGGAAACCATAGTAAAAGCAGCCAAAGATATGAGACTGTATCCATGTATAGAAAACGATATAGAGCCATTTATGAAGGCCACTCCGTGGAAAATGCTTCAAGACACAGAGATCGACACCGCCTTCATGATCGGATCCGCGATCTACGCAGGAACGCACGAGGCTGTGGGCATGACGCCCGAGTTAATTGCGCAGTTAAATACAGACTTTGGCAATTTTTTGCCCAAAGATTTAATTTTAGATAATGATAATGAAAGAATAGAATTCGCGCGGCAGTTGAAAGCGCAATACTTCGAAGAGGCAAACATCACCACAGACCACTTGGAGGAGTTGTCCCTTTGGTACACGGACGCCTCATACCTAGGTCCCGGCGTCCGGCTGGCTCGCCCGCTGGTGGCGGCTGGCGCCACGGTCTACCTGTACGAGTTTGCGTTCGTGGGGAGCTTGAATAGGGAACTGGAAGCCCTGAACAGGCCGGTGCCGGGTGCAGTCCGCAGCGACATCGTGGGCTACCTGTTCCACAAGGATGGCGCCGCGGTGGACGAAGACACGCCGGAACAGCGCATGATCCATCTCATGGTGGATCTGTGGGTCAGCTTTATTGATACCGGGTAATGATATGTTTGTTCTTTAAATTGAGTTTTATATTGTAGAACAGCTAAATATCTTTATTCATATGAGTTCAGACTTTAGAAATTAACAGACTTTCCATTGAATTTAGACACAAGATTATCCTGCTCACGAAAAAAAAAACTTCTAATTGATTGTCCTAGTGATATGACAATGCCGCCACCAATAGAACTTACAACTGCAATTTGAATTTCCAGAAAGCCAGCAGCAAAAGAAGTCGAATGGAACGAGCTCAAAAAAGCCAACTACTGCGAAGAAGAATGGTTGATAATCAACTCGGAGCCCGCGCCGATGAAAGGGATCCACGTGGACCGGATGCGACTGTGGACCAGCCTCTATGACGAGCACTTCATAGAGCACAACTCCGCACTCCGATACCAGCCGCAATGCTTCGCCGTCATCGCCGCGCTCGTGTGTTGGATGGCCAACGACAAATTAAATTACAGCCCTCACTAAAGTGTACCTCGAGCGTCACGCACAGCCCACACGACAACCCACTACGCTAATGGAACACAAACCTAATTAGAGCCATGTACTTTACTATTATTGCAAATGGTATACCGATTAATAAACAATTTTAGCAAAACAGAGCGTGACTCACATGTTCCATCCACCGAATGTTTATCATGTTATCCAATGTTTTGGCGTCGGCTTCCGAAATGTGTAACACGATTCAATCGAGTTTCGCGGAGTGGGTAGGATGGACTCGCCGGGTCGGTCGCGGTCCAGCGGCGCTTGTTTACTGTCCAAGATGGCATTGGTAGGGTTGTTCGCCCACCTGTTGTGTGCGGGGGGTGCACGGGGCGGGCGGGCGCGGGTGTCGCGAGTTTTCCGCCAGGTTCGCAGCACGCAGGGCACGGCGCGCGGGTACTTCGCCCCCCGGCCGCCGCACTACGCTTTCCTCGGGCTGCCTTACGCGCGCGCGCCCACGCCACAACACAGGTTTAAGGTCAGCGGATTCATTTGTTGATGGACGGGGAGGACGGGCGGGGATCCCGTTTATTGCGTCGGTTCTTATCCGGAAATGTTATTGAGGTCGCGGGGGGAACTCGTTAGCCGCGTCTCTACGCCTCCTATGCTTACCGGCGAATGAAGTACTTTCACTGGCTACATTGCGGTTGTCGTTAACTATAACAGACAGGTGCAGCTAACTAAATTAGATTCTATAGCAAATGTAATAATTCCCCGGCAAATCATAGATTAGCTGCTAGGTCGTAAAATGGAATGGAACTGAAAAGCTTTAATTGGTATACGTCAGGTCGAAACAGGTGACTCATTTCTCAGCTTATAAATGCCAAGCTCGACGACTCGGCGTACGCACGGACTAGTAAAAGCACATTAGCATTCCTGACACTACCGCTACAAAGGACTACCATTACACCGAGATGCTGTCTCTAGGTGTCTCATTACAGCGACACCGGTTCTTTAATTGCTTGACCTATTAAATTATTATGCAACATTCGATATAGTTAGTCATAACAGAGTTTAATTTAGTGGTGAAGCATAAAGTGAACTGTAATGGGGATGGTTCAATTATGAATTAGTCCATAATTAGAGTGGAAATTCATTTAATAAACATTCGCGTACGTTCAGTAGAGGAGTAGGATGCGTCATCCGTCATTGTCAGGGACATTTACGAATGTCTAGAGCATATAACTTTTTGATATATACGTATTATACCAAAGTAGGTCACTTCAAGATATCATATCATCAGATCATGTATGTAATTATATTGGTTCCCTGCAAAAACTCAGTAGGCAACTGAAAAAGCAGGCAAAAACTCACTTCATAAAAGCACCACATGACAATTAGATTAAAGTAACATGCTGCATGTAATCTGGCCAACCCTAATTCTGCTTTAACCATTGAAAGAATACCTGGTAGATGTCGATACGAGCGGTACGACAGAGCAGATATTACCAAAATACTATTAGGCATAGAGTTATCTATCTCTACCTCCTCCGTAACTTGGTTCGAAGGCGCCCGAGCCGCCTCCTTCCTGGGACGGCATCTTCGAGGCGACGCACCGCGTGCGTTGCTCACAGGACGGCACGGGCGACGAGAACTGTCTCGTGCTGAACGTGCTCGTGCCTGAGAACGGCACCGACCTGCCCGTGCTCGTGTTCGTGCACGACGGACACTTCCAGAATGGGTAAGGGTCATTCAAAAGAGGTAAGAGACATTCGTTGAACACTAATCTACATGGCCTAACTGGTTGTTAAACCTCACGAAAGTTCATAATTCCTTCATTTGCCTTTTGTTATTATGATGTTGCAATAACAAAACCCTTTAATAGCCAATGTCAGACACATTAGATGTTGAATTGTTACATGGTCCGCACAAACCAGTCCAGCCGCAGTGTCGCTAAAAAATGTTTTACTAGGATTTCAAAACATGTCAAGATCCAAAATATTTGGCAGTAGAAGTAGTACCTAAGTGCTTTCTCAACAGTTACCCCAAAATGTGTCATCCACTTTCAGGTGGGGTGCCTATCAACCACCAGGGCATCTTATAAGCCAGGGTATAGTCATAGTAACCTTCAACTATCGGCTTGGACTGCTGGGTTTCCTATGTCTTGGCACAGTTGATGCCCCTGGCAATGCCGGCTTGAAAGATCAGGTGGCAGCACTCTACTGGGTACAGAGGAACATTGCAGGCTTTGGAGGAAACCCTTCAGATGTCACATTGTACGGAATCGGTTCAGGAGCAATTGCTGTGCATCTACTACTCCTTTCTGGGTTAACCGAGGGTCTGTTCCAGAAGGTAGTTCTAGAATCTGGTTCAGCCTTATCACCACTCTCATTCAACTACGAACCAGTGTCTCTAGCTATGAACGCTGCTGTGAGCTTAGGTTACGATGGTGCAGAGGACCTCAATGAGCTGGTGGGGTTCCTCCGGAAAGTTCCAGTTAAAAAACTGACCAACATCACTGAAATATTTCTGCCATGCATTGAAAGCTATAACAATGAACTGAGCTTACTGGACTGGGATCCATTACTTGTGTTAAAGAAGGGGAGCTTCCAACAAGTCCCAGTCATGATGTTGTACTCAAAACATGAAGGAAAGTCCTTAGTCACGAGAAACATTGAAAAGTTTGAAAGCCCACCGCTTCATTTTGAAGAACTACTGCCACTTAACTTGAAGTTTAACGATGATAAGACGAAAATGAAAATAGGACAGTTTGTGAAAGAATTTTACTTTGACGATATCAATGTGAGTATTGAGCAGAGCTACGCGGATTATTTTCATGATGTGCTTTTTGAATACCCCATTGTTAAATCGGCTATACTTTATGCTGAACAAAGTTATTTTCCTGTTTATATCCTGAAATTTGCATATAGAAGACAAGACCAAAATCTAGCAAAAGTCTCTAACCCTGTCAAAATTATTGATTATGTTTTTGAGGCACAAAACCTACATGTCAATGATGATGAAGTTGTGGCACTTAATGAAAATCAACAGCTAAATGAAGCAGGAACGCTAATCATGCTACTGTGTAATTTTATAAAATTGGGGTGAGTTTAATTCAAAAAGTTATTGTGATAATTTATTTTTTGTGAATTGATTTTTACTGAGCCATGAGATTTTTTTTATGTGATACAACAAACATGTTGCAATATCTTTTCAGAGATCCAACACCCATAACTACATCTTCAATTCCGATTATATGGCAGCCGGTGCAAGAAGACTCTGACGGGAGGGTCAATGTACGGACTGCATCAGTACTCTTGCTGGACAGCAGTCTGATCATGGGCTCCACGGCCACCAACCAGCGTCTGACCTTCTGGGACCACGTCTATGAGAACTTTTATAAGACTCAAGCACCTATACATGAAAACTATGATGAAATATAGGATTATATACATTTTGAGTGAGTTACTTTTCTTTGAATGTGGGTTCAGGATATTTTGATGTAGCTCTGTATAGGTTATGTATAGGTACTTCAGTGCTAACTTAATTTATCACTTATTTAGTACATATTATTTGATCTATCTGATGATGCAATATGTCTAGAGATAGAAGATGTGGCATGATAATATGAACATAAACTTTGATGTCAGTAAGTAGGTACCTGTATGAGCAATAGAAACATCGTGAAGAAGACTGTTTTAAAATTTTTTTGGTTGTTGTCTTGGTAAATAGAGCGAACACTCTCGCACCGTCGCATTCACGCCACACTCACAAGATCCGGGAGCGAATATCTACGCGGAACAAATCTAGCTATTTCAGTAAATCTATGTAATTAGGACGAGCTTTATCTTTACAAGGCGAGTTTTGGGTTTGGGAATCTGATAGGACTGATACGAATCAATACAACTCCACATGAAGTAATTACAGAACATCGACGTCGTCAGAAATAAATAATACCGTTACCTGTTCGGTCGGCGCCTCGGCTAGCAAAGACGGGGTTCTCTGGAATGGTTTCACGTGCAGCACTTTAACATAGCTGTGGCACACACGGTAACACTAAGAATTACTTATTTCTCACACAATTTACACAATAAAATCAACAAGTAAAATACAAAATGCAAAACACGAAACACCCGTCACATTTTACTTGAAGTGACAGCCATTGGTTCCGTTTAAAAACTGTCGAGGTCGAGAGAGGTGTGGGTTTGACTTTGACAGTTTGACACGGAACATTACAATTTTTATTGGTTTCTAATCTGAAACTCGTATTAATTTTACCATAAAAACCGTACCCACAAATACTTATAGGTACTGAAAATAATTATCAATGGGGCTAATTTACATAATTCACGAGTTTGAAGAATCCTCACGGTTTTATCTGATTTTTGAACGTAATGAACCTAAGCACAGATAACTTTGGTACCTAGTAGATAGATACCTACATAGGTAATGTAGAGAAAGATCATTTTTTGGTAGAGCTTCTTGTCTTCAGAATTTTCACACAACTTCACTACAACGGAAACGGAAGGTTAAGATTAAGATTAGGTATACGAGTAATGTAATTCCTACCTAAACCATCCGTTTTCAAAGCATTGAACTGTCAAAACGTGGTGCTAATATAACGCCTGACTATAAAGGTGCAGCAATAACTCTATCAACATAAATCACAGGTATTTCAACAAGCAAGTCTTAGAAAATTTAATATAATAGGCATTATCCAACGTATCAAATTATGAAGTAGGAAGTATATACAAAGTCAACTGCTAAGTAGATATTAATTTCTTTCTCACATTCACATTATTTCTCATTCACACCAATTCATCTCCCTGCCTTCTTGTACCTAGTACCACCTACCTACGTGCAGCAGGTAGCTAGTAGCACTGGTTTTCACTTTACTTGATGCCCTCTGCTCTGTGAAGTGGTTGATGATCCGAGTGCAAAACGTGCCTCATTAGATAGGTAAATACATCAAGTAAATCGAATGGTCTAGGTATAGCCTTTATACTATAGGTAGGTAGGTATACCCAGTCGTTTTATCATAGGACATGGTATACTTTAGATGTAATTGGGTTTACTTACACGAAACACTATTACGTAACTTTCCATGTAATTGGGTATACCTACTTAGAATAGATAGGCATAGGCATAACTCTTTATTGACACCAAAACCAAAAAAAAACAGAAAAGAAAACTCTCTAAACAGACAACCTCAATCTTTCTAAAACAGACAACCTCTGGATGGAAAAGATAGACAGCAGGTTAAATAGAGTTGGGTCGGTATCTAATCCTTCAAGCAAGTGCCCCGTACCTCTACACGCTAGACTAGACTGTCAAAACATAGAGTTATATAACGTTATCTAAGTAGGTTTATGGGATTGGCACATTAGATATATTATAGGTATTATATTATGGTACTAAATAGGTAGTTATAGGTTTGAAGAGTCAACAATTTTTTTTAAAATAAAATATTATACTACATACATTTATAAGTAGGTACCTATACTAGCTGACCCAACAGACGTTGCCCGTCTTTAAAGTCATAAAAGTGTCATTTTTCGTGTCAAGAAAGTTACATTAGAAAAGATAATACCTATGGTCGTTTTAGTTACCTGAAACATTGTAACGTTCCGAACTACTTTCTTATTTTTTTCTTTCATAAGAACCTTCTACTGTCAATAACAAACACAACAAAAAAAGAATTAGCAAAATTGGTCCAGCCATTCACGCATAATGTCGTGACCAAGGGAAATAGGGATTAATTTTTATATTATTAAGTATAGAGATTTGTCATCGTATAAGGCGCGTTGGATGAAGAAGATAATGCAGCTAGACGTACCGACATAACAAAACAATATATATTATAAGCAAGATAATTTTATTTACTTACACAATAGGTACTTCCTACCTACTTACGTAAGTATTCCAAATACTTTTTTATAACTTACTTTAATACTAATTAACAAAGTATTGTCATCAAAAATATGTGTAAATTCAACAGCAATGTAGAATATTTTTATTAAAAATCGAATATTTATAGGTACGTATATACAGTATAGTGGAATTTAGCATTTGTGTCAACAAAATAATTTGCAGATGTTTACTATATCAGTAGTTAAACTTGCCGACCGAGACATGCCTGAAACTCTAGCTGAATGCTGAAACAATCAATCGACCGAAATGTTGCAAATCTATTATGATAGTTAGGTAGCTAGGTACGCACTTATTAGCTAGGTATAGGCATCAGTATGTTATCAATTTTTGTATTATGTATATATAAAACTATAGTACCAACTATATAATTATAACATTGTCTTTAATGATCGTAATATCACACGAGGAACTGCAAAATTATACAATTATGCGTAGAAAATGATATGCTTAATTCTATTTATTTTTTAAAATATAACCCTTAAATAAAGAAATAATACTTATATAAGTAATTAAAATAATTACATAAAAATAAATAAGTAGGTATGGGAATCTGTATATTATTATATATATTTACAAAATATAAATTCGAAACAATACAAATTCAAAATACTATTATAATTATGTAAGTATAATATCATTATAACAATCACAGTCAGAAATTACTACAACACAAAAACTTGAGCTGATATTTATAAGATTTTATTTTGTATCTTTTACTTACTTATATTGCTTTACGTGAAGAGTAGGTACCTATATAGGTTAGGTACCAAACTCTTACCTACTCTGTAATATGAAAATAAAAATCTATTAGCTTGCTCTACTGAAATAAATTGCGCTGGAATGTTCAATGACCGCTTTCCTCAGCCGCTCGAGGGGGGTTGGAGTGCCTCTCGAGCGAGGATGAGAATGGGAGATAATGTTATGGAATAACGATTAACTAGCCCTATTTAAAAGTAAAATTAATACTTATGATCACTAAAAGCATACAAAATGCTCATAAGAGTTATGTGCTAAAGCGAAGAACAAACAAATAAAAAATATTGGCAAGACATTGAAAGTAACTTTTAACTTTAAGGGGAAAAAGAGATGGCGCTAGTAGTAAGCGAAGAGATAAAATAAAATGAAAAATGCCACATAATATTATTATACTATACTCAATATCTAGCATTGCATTTTATTTAAATAAAACTGCCAGTTTTCATATCTAAGTCAAACAATTAATTTCTACGTAGAAAAGAAATAGTCACTTTACTCTGATTCGGGAATACTTTTACATAATATTGAAATAGCTAAACTGAGAGCATTTTGACATTATCATATGAAATCCTAAAGTATGAGAGCTTACAGCTGCACCAATTTATAGGTAGAGGGCTAGATCGAGACGCACCCTTGAGAAAAGCTCGAACACACTCACTGCAACCTTGATCGAAGACGTTGATGTCTCATTATAGTTCCTTCAAAAGTCACTTCTCTCTACAGTTCAGTTGGTGGCAGTATACCGCCTCACTGACAGTGCTCTGTGAGGTCCACGACCGTGTTCTTCCGCCAGCCGAAGAAGAAGTAGCCCACCGCCAGCCCGCCCACCAGCGCGATGCACAGCCACACGTTGTAGGTCATGAACACCAGCATCAGGATATAGGAGGCCGTGGACTGCACCACGTGCAGGCAGGTCTGGATAATGTGGCCCGCCGATAGCATCGAGTATCTGGAATTGAGAGCTTGGAGTCAGATAGTGTCGTGTGGTACCTATCTATCGCGTTACAAAGGATTTCGTAGGTATAGATTTTGAGAAATTGATCAATTAAACTGTTGAATATTTGGTGTTGATATTTTATTTTAGTCGTTCTGGGTGTTGCAGTTTAGTATTCCATTCTAGGTATAGTGGTTCTAGGCATACCCAGCCTCGTGCCCAGTTGCTTTCGATTATGTATACCTATAAAAGCGGTAAAATACTAGGGACTTTTGAAGATTTTAAGCAAATATTTTAAAGAAAGCAATAATATATGCATAGCAAAAACTCGTATATGAGGTTCGCACATTAATTCGAGACGGAGCCATAAATATTGAAGCCCATAAAAACCGGATTGATAATAAAATGCGTAATCGCAAAATATCGGTTTACGATGTTATGGCCTGTCGGTATAGTTATCCATGCGTCGAGAGTTTCTTGTAATAGTGGCTTTTGGTTGGAATTTTACAAAGATATTGTGAGCATAATTATATACATATAATATATAGGTACGCAACAACATCTCCATTCTAGTCTGTGTTCATCACGATAGCAATAGGATATAATATTATTATACTTATAAAAAGTACAGATTTATTCCGTAGCCCAAGTTCTTTGATATCGTTTCGTCTATCTATGCATGCATATAGCACTCAAGGCCTTAGTACAAGGCACATTAAAGAATATGGTGTTACTTACTTCACAACAGCTGTTCCTCCGCAAGGTCCGTTGGTACCGCACTCGCTTTTCGTGATATTCACCCTGGAGTCCCCCGTGGCCGTGGTGGCCCTGGCGTGGAGGGCCTCTCTGTAGTACTTCAGCCCTTCGTACAGGACCCCTGCGAGGAAGATGGCCACTGCGGAGCCGAACAGCTCCAGGACCGTGGTGGTGACCCAGCCGTTGAACAAGATCTCCTGGCAGACACCAGCGTGGAACTGGAAGGGAGGAGCAAATAGCAGTATTGTAAACATGAATTTGATGAACATAATTGGTTCAGAAAAAGTATCTAACTACTTACCTACCTATACCACAAATTTGCCTGTGAACCACAAAACAATCAGGTAACCAGGAAAATGATGCATAGTAATTACTAGATATTATTTTCCTGGTGAGTTTTACGCTCAATTACAGCGTTGTTAGAATCAAGAAGGTAAGGAGGAAAACCAGCTACCCAATACTAAAACCAGAGCTATCTGCATACCGTTGAATGTGTCAGCTCCTATTGTTTCGGCGGAATATTTGTGGGTGTTGCGGCTTCGCCGAATTTCCTTATAATGGCATCGATTTCTCACGCTTTCGCTTCTGTACCTATACTATCTGAATACTGAATATGATTAGGAAACCACGAACCCATATCTACCTACACAGAGTTCTAACTGGCATTCCAAGCCAAGCCAAGTTATCCAATTGGCAAGCTGTTTGTATGGCTAAACGAAGAAAGTACTAAAGTCCCCGAGGAGACAGATACTGCCATCTCATCAGTGATGGGTTCAAGCCATGTAGTGTGACGTGTATTGGGCTCTATTCTAAAGACTGAAGCCCTCAGCTCTCTACATCCAGTTACCGCCAGAACAGCTGATTTTCGCAGGTCAGTTGCGTTAAGGCCACGTGACATCACTCAAGTAAGAACTCCCAAGTTTTCAGGCAAGTTATGAATTGAAGTAAGTGGGATAGGAGAAGAGAAGAATTGGAGAGGAGTGGGGAGGCAGCAATGCGAGAATTACCGGAGCTAAAACGATAATGATGAACATGATGCGCCCGCGCACATTAAATTCGCAAATGCTTGAACTAAAATGTTCAATTGTTCAGCTTGTTGACTCGTGGTGATAAAATGTTGCAACACATAGCAGTAAGTACCTGCCGCAATGGTAACAACGGAAAATACTCATAAAATTTATACGTATTTATATAAATTACTTGAAATTACCGCAGATTAATTACCGCATAATCAACGGAACCTTTGTCAACTTTGGCAAAGCTGTCTGTCTGTCCGTTCACCTACCCCTCTTTACACTTCATCGATCAGATATTCCTGATCGTAGCACTTTATAAGAAGTTATCAGCTCCACAGCTTATGATTACCTTGACGGGGATTTCAGCGTTCAAAATCTATTTAGTTTTTAGTTTGAGCAAAACGTATAAACAACAACCTTTATGACCTGACAACCGCATTATTTTGAACTATCGATGGGAACCGCCGTTGTTATCTTTGTTATGCTGCCTACTGCCCGCGGCCGGCACTGTGGTGGTTTTCACTGATAACCAGATACGGGAACGATGTCGCTATCTGCATAGACAACCGCACTTGCATGGGACTTGTGATATATTATGGGGTATCTAAATATTTTTCTTGGATTCACCGATGATTGGTATTTATACTACACGTCGATAAGGCGATGATGACTTACCACCATGGCGTGGCTATGGCCCCCGCACGCGCCGCCATGGTCACCGTGGTCGTGGTCTCCGTGGTCATGGTCGTGGTGGTGATCCATTGTTCAATCTGGAAGTAAGAGAACAATTGCTGTTAATTTCTATAAGGTCAGTTTTTTTGAGGGGGAAATGCCTTCGCTCTGTGTTTGAGGTGTGTGGCCCAGGTGTGTGGGAGATAAGCCCCCCGTGAGCTGTTGATCTGCTGGAGTGAGGCGGAATGGGGTCCCGTTGGTATCACTTAGCACAAGAATATCCCAAACACAGGTCGCATACGGTGACATACGAGTATACACATATTCATATCACCTAAGTTGTATTAGGAACATAATAGCACCAGCTCTCATTGTTGGACCAAGTGGATTGGATTCGCAGTAGTCACGATAACTGTTGGCTCAGTGATTCACACTTTGTGCTTTTGTTTGCTTCCTCTATTGTCGCGATAACTGTGGCGATCAAATACAGGTGTGACGGCAGAACGGAGTGGCACACAATGTAGCCACCAGTTGTTTTCAGTACGTCTATCGCATAACTATCTATTTACGAACACGTGAGAAAGTACAATACCTACAGCCAACATATTCAGTGATAGTTCATAAACTCATGTGAAACTAGTACTATAGGAATATGAAAAGTTCGTTGAGAGAAATGAGGAAAATGCCAACAGAAATGAATGTATTGACTTCATGCGTGAATGAGAAAACTGTGATAGGTACAGGAAAACAAAGGGAAAACTCATTAAAATACTGGCAGGCAAGCAATGCAACTTAAATTGTGCAAGATCGCACTTTCACTCGCCAGAGCAACCTCGCTGGCTGCGGCTGCAGCGTTGCACAACTAGTTGCACCCAATGAACGCGCTATAAAGTAATGACTACAGCATATGACGCAGATAGGACAATACTAGGTAACCTACTATAAGGTCTATGTAAACTATTGGTTGTACGTCTACGTTTGGGATAACCACTGTTATTAGAGAGAGCCATCTCACTTCAACCTCGTAGGTTAATTAGTCGGGTTTGCTGCCCACTGTTTGTCGTCGCTGATTACAATGTAAACGATAAACGATAGCGTCAGAAAAGTTTCTCCAATTTCCAATACGTAGTTATTGACAGCAGATAGTGTGGCTAATGCTATGAGTTGACTTCCTATGTTTTCCCGGAAAACGGAATTACGGAGCTGTGTGTCATTTGGTTTGCAGCGTGCATTCATCTTAGTGGCTAACTTGATTGTTTCAACTTAATTCTAGTACTTCGTTGGTTATACATCATGTTTTCATCATTAAAAGTTGTATTATTATCATGCCCATGGCCGGCACCGGTATGTCGAACGGTCCTCTCTCACAAAAACAAAGATTGTTCACGGTTCGCGGTTGTTCAACTGTTTACTGCTGCTTGATTGCTTTTGTTCCGCAACCTCGGAATTTAGCAATATAATATCGTATACTTATAATAAAGTAGTCTCCGCCAGCTCCGTCCCCGCTGCCCCGCGATAAATGGGAGAACAATTCCCATATCTTCCTACCTCTCTCCTGACGACTACTGCGGGAAGATATAATCCTAGATTGTCGCCTGCGGTGACAGGCGACCTTGTGAAGGTAGTCGGAGAGCAGCCACCTACAGCTGCACCTGGTTCCGCAAAGGTCGGAGGCTTATACCCGGGGCACGGGCTAAAATGATACTTCTACGAAATAAGTCTATAGCATACATGTACATACCTACCCAATAACAATTATAGTGGGTATTTTCGACTTTGTATATCCTCCCCATTACGTCTAATGATAGCAACGATTAAAGCCAGTGGTCCAGTCAAAATAACCTACAGAGCATACCTTGGCTCTTCGTTACGTGTGTGCGTGGTTATTAGAGCATGAATAAGTAATCACTATACTTAGGTCATTAATAAGTAATCATCTCACTACATGTATGTAGTTAGGTGTGGTACCGTTTGATTCCCCTTCAAGATGCGCACGCGCGTGCTCTACAACACCTACTATAAATCTTATAATTTTATTTAGTATGTTTAAAATAAACCCTTACCTACCTATATTACATAGTTTCTGGTACCTGTACGGAAACCAGTTAAAGCGATCAAATAGTCGAAAATCATGTGGAAAAATTGGGAACTGATTTCTTGAGTTCTCATTAGCATATCTATTGTTTATTTATCTATTGTTATTTGACTTGCAATGTAAGTTGGGAGGCATCCATTACCGATTACCGCATGCCGCAACGTGTTCACCTTGAAACTAGGCTAGCGAGTAGACATGCGCGCGCGCCGGTCGCATCGCCTTTTTGTTTACGTGTCTTGGAGGCGGTTTACGACTTACGTAATTTAATACAGAAGAATTCGTCAGTTATGACAAATTGAAACAAACAAACTAGAGGAATCATTTCAATATTTTTTTGAGTTAAGAGTTGTGATGTATTGTAATGGATAGGTTTTGTTGCACTATACGGATCCGTGCGGATATTCTCGCGGACAGGTGCGTAGACGGACGTGCGTAACTGCTAAAGCAAGACTGAGGCATACAGACAAACCGACCACGTTTCACGTAGACGGAATATCTAAGAATATAAAAAGCAGCCAAGTGCGAGTCGGACTCGCCCATGAAGGCTTCCGAAGCAGCAAGTAACATAATATAAAAGTTCTTGTAGTTCGTTGTAACTTAGATCGATCTTTTAATAATAGTGTATCTTCATTCGATTTAGTATGATGTTTTAAAAAAGAATTTTGTTCAGTTTAGAAAAAAAATATATACAGCTATGCAAAATAAAACAATCGAAACTGGGTCAAAATTGAGTTGCAAGTTTAATGTAATCATCATTTATCTATGTAAGTACTTACCTACGTAAGTATACTATTGTAACTAACATATTCAGTGAGTTGAATGAAAGGTATGGAGCAATACCACAGAATGAGTAGGTAGCGCTAGGTATTTAGGTAATACCAAGTGCAGAGTGCAGTGCAAATTATATTCCGTCAGACGTTGAACCACGCAATGCCAAGGATGCGCGCGCGCACGACCGGATGGCACGTATTACTTTATTTATGCTAATCAAATCATCAAATCAATATTTTGCGAACAAACGTACATAATACAATGTGTTAAGTATAGCTAATTACAATTTATTTGCTATACCACATTGTGTAAGTACTTATTTATATTATACATATTTATACTGAGTGACGTAGAAAATATCTAACAAGTAAAACCAGTTGCAAACTGGCAGCCCCAATTACGATGTTAGTTTTGTACACCGAATAACCTACCTACTTAGAAAAAGTGCCAATTTTTTCAGCACTCAAGTAACACATTTTAGTTCAGTTCGACCGTTTAGCACCTTTGGTTCGATAGCAAACGCCAGCGAAAATACACCTATTAGGGTACAAATGAACCAAGAGAAAGGAAAGATACATACCTACTACCTACTTATTATTTGCACATCAACATCTCAATACAGTGACTATGGATTCAACTTGATAACAAGGATAAATAAACATTTAAAAAATCCCCGACGCTTGCAGTCACCGCAGGCGGGGGCACGCTGCTCGCGAATAGCGATATGACAATAAATTCAGTCTGTTGTCTTTAATCTGCCTATAGTGCCAGGCAAACACTGCCATAGCCTATAATCTGTTGTTGCTCAAATTCAACATATAAAAGAATATTAGTTGGTTTTAAACTACAATCGCTGTTAGAGGCACCGCACCCGGGCGTTACCGCTGCTAGTAGCACCACACCCGCGCAGGAAAAGACCAATTGCAGACTCCAATTGTCTACAAATGCTCTACTAGAACCATCATTATACACCGCTGTGATAAAACCGACTCAGTCGTGGAGGAAAATGTCAGTTTAATTATGTAGACAGGTACTTAGAGGTAAATCATTGAACCAATTTGCGAAGATCAGGCAGCGGATCCAGGGGATTACGATGTGCACTTGTTTAAGCAATATTACAATATGTACCTACCTATAAAATCATTATAATTTAAACACGTTGTATCTCGTATAGGTACCTAACCTACGTATGGTGTGAATAATATTTGTATCCTGTGTCACTTTCTAGAAGTGCATACACCTATCTAATAAACTACCTACAAGCGTAAACTGTGGTTTCACACATGTATTCGGAAAATAAACAAATCAAAGTGGCACCTGTAAATACGAGTAGGTAACCTTAGATGATAATATTTTCCACGAACTAATCCGGACATATTTTTGGAAAACTTTGCACCTAGGTTCAATAATAAAACGGTGTCAGGTAATGCGATATTATGGATTTGTGGGCCTCGTAATAAAACATCCTGGTGGTATCCGTCGCTGGTGGCATTTACAAAATAAAGAGCCACCGACGCGGCGGATGCCCACCGCAAATGTTGTGGAAACAGGCATTTGCTGCTATCCTCCCATTGTAAACAATCTAATGTGGAATTCTAGTCAAGCCAATTATACTTTCAAAGGAGTAAGACTAGTGACGCTCTAACTGGCAAGTCACTTTTCCTTGGGCTGCTGTAATCTGGGCTCGGGCTCCGGTGGACTCGGGCCGGCTATAGTAGATACAGGTTTAATATGTCAATCGTATAATTCAGCAGGACCAGCCCAAAAAGTGTGCCACTAGTCTTCCTACTTTGAAACTGTCATTGCTTCAAAAAGAGATTAACAAAATTCTTTCTCGACCCCCACGGCATCTAAAATATTATGTAAATATTAGACATAGGTAGATTTCATTTTATTAATAAAAAACTTAAGTTTCTTAAAGAGCCCTTGCCGGAGTGTCGACATGTTGGAAAGTGGTCGGTGAGCAGCCTGGAGGTTGCTGTTATGAAATATCAACTCTCGACGGTCACCTTGATTGCTCACGGCTATGATCTTAGTTTATACGTTTTAAGCCGAATTGACACTAGTAAAAATGAAGGCTACCCATAAAGGTAGGTATATTTTTCCTATTATTTTATAATATGAAAATTTAATTTTTTGCATTTACTTTGCCACGTCATTGGCGGTCATTGTTGTCTCTTTACGAAAAAACATTATCCTCCTCCGGCAGTCGGATAAAAAAATATTATTATGTCTATCGAAGAAATATTGTATCTGTATATAGATTTTCTAGATCATTATCTAGCTAGTCAGACCTTTAGTTGAACTCATAAATAAGTTAACTAACTGAGAAGTCGTTCGGTCAGTTGGTCACAACACAACCGAATAACCAAAGTTATGCAAGAGGCGGCCGATGATGGTCACCTACCGTCGCGTTCCGGCGATCGTTCATCGGCAGTTTTGGTAAAGTAGGTGAGATTGCTCAATCAGTGAAAACATACTTATAAGTACTTAGAACTGTTTGTGTGACTTTATGCATCTTACCACAAAAGTTTAAACCAGAGTTAAACAGATGTTTCTAAAATTTCGTTCCACAAAATCAACGTCTATCACTCACGTTTTCTTACTCAATACTCGCATTCTTTATTATTTTACTTGTGAATTTGTTATTGAGTTAGAAAAAGCGAGGGTTAGACGTCGATTTGTGGAGAAAATATTTAGACTCATCTCTTAAACTCTTGTTTAAATTTAGTATTACTTAGCTATCCATATAAAAACCCGCTGGCTATTCTCTATGCGACATCTATTACCAAAGGATAAGTAATGTCTCAGCGCAACATCATACGAGTATGTCACGATCGATGGTAAAACCAGGTGCAAACGGTTCACGGCGACCACGAAAACTACCGTGAACTAGTCATGAGTAATAGTGTCAACTTACTATAATTTGAGAATAATATGATAGCCAGTTCGTTTTGTATTAGTAATTGGTTTAAGTACATTTATTGATTTACTGAGTAGTGAGTCCTATACCTATCCCCACTCGCTGCGCGTCATGCTACATAAATCCTGATGCAAGAGTACTGATCACAACGTTCCTTAATCTAAGACTGATCCCATCTCGGGTTATTCACTAACGGCCGAAATTAATAATAATAATCAATCCTAACCCAAATTTTGCTATCTAGTATTGATATCACAATCCATTTTAGGGTCAAACGTGCCAATAACCGATCCGTGGATTGATTTATAAAGGCACGCAGTTTGGAGATCGATCGAATGATAGGCAGCAATTCAAGATTGATTTTAATCTTGGATAAAAGATGCAATATTAATTTCGTGCGTAACTGGACACGAAGGGCAATCTCTAGCATGGAAAGTAAATTTACCGTATGTTATTCAAATGCAAACATTGTATTTGTTATTCGAGGACCTTTTTGCTCATATTAAAAAAGGCCGATGAATTGTGTAAATACATTTCAATCCCTATGTAGTCGGGCCCAACAGGGTCAGAGTCAAAGAACTATTAACAAGATAGGTACTAGCTCCGAGCCCTGCGCAAACTACAAAATGTCTACAGTTAGGAGGAAACCTGGCCAAACCTGTTCCCGGCGACCGGTGCGACCTCAAACCGAGGTTCTAGCCTCTCCCGACACTAGCCCGAGAATATCTGGTTCGTTCAATGTGAGCTTGTTTTTGTAAGCAATCGAATAATTATGCGATTATAGTGGGTTCTTAATATCGCCAATCAAAGACACTGTCGACGCTTATTTGGTTGGATAAATACTCGTATTTGTGGGATTACAAAAGTCAAGATATCCAGCGTCAGCCTAATGCTGAACTGAAAACGTGTTTAGTAAAATTAAACCTGCTAAATGTCAACTGCTAAAATTACTGAACGCTATCAACTTCCGGACAGTTCGGGCAACTAAATAAAGTTCTCATAATAATATAATATGTGAAAACCTAAATTTTTCGTGGCTTATTCATGTGTAATTGCGCTCCATAATGAAATATTATAATCGCGTCTCAGACAATAATATCAGTCTAAAATTGGTGACTGATATCGTGTGAAAGACTGGATAAGATAAACGAAGATTTCAAAAATGTTATGTCGTCTATTGCAAGGTTGCTCTGATTCATCTGTATTTTTTATTAAACCAAATCAATTTATTGTGAATATTTCCGTCAAAGAAATTTCGTATTGCACTGTAGTCACATACACGTAGCTAAGATTCACGATTACTGCTGAGCAATCGTTGTCCCCTTTTCCTTCTCCTCCCACTGATTTATTTTTCTTGCTATCTGTCAACAGCACATTCTATTGAATCTCAATTAAAAAAATTCACCATAGTGGAAACCTTTCGGGGTGGAAATGTGCCTACATCGGCCCCTATAACCTAGGGTGTTCGCGCACTTGTAATCCAAATCCAAGACGATTGGACGCAAGCTAGACGTTACGACTACTACGCGTCCTACCGGACAGTTGGAAAAAAAACTCAACTGCGCGATAGAATAGACAGCACGTTTGGCGTAGTGGCTGAGCACTCGCACTGCTGCACTTGGTGTCGCGGGTTCGATTCCCGTTCGGAACAAATCGATGTGATCCACAAATATTTGTATCTGGTCTGGGTCTTATTTGTACTAAGTGAAATTATATGTCAGTAAACGGTACCCACGATACAGGAGACATCCTAGTGTGGTGTGACGTAGCCCCGTCTAAAAAAAGAATGAACAGTTTCATATAACATCTGCTCTAAGGCGGTCTGTAGACTTGGGCTTGGACTACTACTAGTGTGCGAACACCCTATAATAGCGACGCAGACTATTTCAGCCATTATTATTATATATACGGTATATAAAGATGTAGAGCAGCGCAGTGTCGGTGCGAGACAGGAACATGTTGAGTGGTCCATTTGGTGTAATTTAAAACAATAAGCTCTATTGGCGGATTGGCCGCAATCATCTCGTCGCCAGATTGGCGATCAGCTCAGATATGCCATATCCTGGGACTCTACAGCTCTACATTCAGTGTATAACTGTGTTGAATGTTCTCTACACCGATAGTCGAAGGTCTATGGACAGCTTTAGACATTAAAAAGCCTGTAAATCGTGTCGTAGAGATAGGATCCGTAGACTGAAATAAAAATCGCAAAACATCCCGTTTCAAAATAGTAATAATGTCCCAATCTCAATTGGTCCCATTCGTGTTTCCCCAATCACTAGACGTCCATTGGTCTCGGATTTGCAAAGCTTACCGTCTCGGGGCTCGTCTCTATCTCTAGGCTCTATCATCGAACTTCTCAGAACCAGACAGAAACTGTCTCTCTTTATGTGACCTTGGGGAGCAGTCGATTGAGGAAAACTCGGCTCGGTCTATCATAGAAACGTGTTTTAGCTGGATGGGTTTTGCCCAGAGCTGCAATTACGAGTATAAGCTGCACCCTTCTACGTAGAGAGATTTGCCTCGAGATTTTCCTAGATTTCACGTATGAGCGATTATTGTTACCATTCCCGCTAATTTGGTCGTACCTACCTACCTACAATGTTGTAAGTGCTGTCAATAAATATGTAATTTGAAATAGAAGTACTTACTACTGATTACTAGGTCACGTAGGTAGATAACTATTGTTTCGAAATATTCCTGTAACGTGGTATTTCAATAAGGAGTTCATCTGACAATAGTCTTTATAATATGGACTATTAATTATAGGTATGGTGTAGAAGTGCATGAATGGCATTGTAATGAATTGCATTGCTTACGAATAGTACTAGCTGTTTCATGTTCTCTCACCTAACAATAAGCGTGTAAACACATATTTTTTCTGCGAATCATCTTCCTATACCTACTCAATTAAGTAATGTTATATAACGTCTCAAACAGGAAATTAACAAATAAAAAGTAATCGTCGATTTAGACATCACTATTCACTATAGGTACACAATGTTACCTATAGACAAGTACGTTATTATGTAAACAGCGAACATTGCAAAGAGCACGTTATGGCGATATCATCGTTGTTTAATAACGCTAAATAACGGTGCCACTTACTATTCAAGAATATAAAATGTATGTTACTTAACTCAAAATAACTGACGGCAATGAAGGAGGTAGGTACATACATTCACAGTGCCGTTTTATATTGGTGAAGATAAGACAAGGATTACCTACTTACTATCCATCCTATCACATAATGATACCCATTCAAAATTCCGTGAATCTGTCGTCCTTCTTTTATTATCGCAAGACCCCGTTTATATTCAGCTGCAGTGAGCAGGGAAGTGGGTAGGGCATCGAGCAGGATGAGTTTATGTAATACTTCTCATGCTCCTGCCACTGCTGCCCGTGCTGCCCGCGAATGTGAAAGCTAAGTGACAGGGCAGCATGTAAATAAACACTGCTCTCGATATGTAAGCACACACTGCTCTCGAGGGAAGAGCAGTGGCAGCGGGAGAAGCAGCGACAGGAGCAGAATCTAAATGGGGCATAACGGACGCCTGACGAAGGGGGATGTAAGGGGGCGAAAATAGAGGATAACAATAACGTCACAAATTACTAAAACAAACGCAAGAGTTGCTTTGGTTTGGACTATACTTGGACAAACGGGAAATTGATAAATTACAGTAAAGAGTAAATGGAACCGAAGTTAGACTCTGTAATATTGGAGACAACACTGCAAGATTTCCTGTCAATTTTCAAGATTTCCTGATTTTCCTGTCAATTCTAAATTTATAGATCCTCAAATCAGGGCTGATTAGCTGTAACGGCCATACTGTACCTGCTAATGGATTAGTGTTACGTCGAAGTATTCATGAGTTTGCACTTATAAAGGTCACGCCCCGTACGTTACGTGTTACTTGTGTGAATGCTCGTTGTAGCTGTTGTTATAGTGATTACGTTATTTACGTTCACTTGTTATTGTTGTTTTATTCATCAACGTTATTTCGGAAGTAACATGATCGTTATTGTAATGATTGTTAATAACGCATTTTAGGGAGAAAGTGGACCAGTTAGGAATATTTAGAAATTTTATCACAGAAAGTAGGTACCTATAGGTATGTTACCTATTATTCATCGTTTGGATACAAAAGAACATTATATTATTATCTACTTCTTCAGATAATAAAATCATATTTCATGTGATTCTTGAGCCTGAGGTCATCATTTTTATTTCATTCATAAAAAATAAAATGATAATATATAGTATATTAAAAAAATAAATGTATTATCAACATAAATGGATTTTACAACATTCTTTCAAAAGGGCATTCTTGCATGTACACTATGGTGAATGGTGATCAGTTTTACAATTAGCAGGTATACATATTATACACTAAATTTAATATTAAGCACAAAACGAGATTTATAACTTTTATATAAATAGTTTTTTTTTAATTAACTCCCAAACTAGTTTCAAAACCTCTACCCAACAATCAACACCTAACAACTTGCATTCACTATAATAATAACAACTATTATTTCACAAGGACATCTTCAGAACTGTTTGAACAAAACCACAACGCTATGTAAAAATATACAACTTACCAAAAAAATCGTAACTTCTAAAACCGGCTGAATAGATTCTGGGTTTCTTTTTAATTTTCAGGGTCTTATTTTGAATTTTGAATGCACTCGCGGCGGATGACAGTTCGGCTACCGCGTATGATTGTAACAGGCTGACAGCCTGTCAAGTTTTGGCGGGAACGTGCTCACGCGTCGACGGGCGCGCGGTTTGTGAGCGCGGGCGACCTGCGCCTGCGTGCGCCTACAGCCAATGTATATATTGCGCGAGTGATTACGACATTTTAGTATTTGTTTACACGGAACGATTGTGTAGGGAATGTAGGGATATTCGTTTTACCCACTAATTACGAGTGTGAGTTGATGTCCGATAATCACATACAATGTAATCTAGAATAGCAACACTGATGTGTTTTCAATCAAGCTGCTTCCAAAGCAATTAGTAAAATGTGACCACGCACAGTACATACCTACCTAGATCTATTCTAATTTTGTTACTTATTTATATAATCTTACTTATGTATATTCGGTCTAATAAGCGTTCGATTGCCGAGTTAGTACCTACCTATGAAAACATACCTAATAGATACCTGTCCCATATTGATTTTTTAACTGATACTATAGGTACCTATTGTATATCAATTAAAAGTAGAATGAATTTGTAATTGATATTCTATTGTATCAATTAAATTAATTATATTATAGGGTACTTACATATAATATTCATTATATTAGTACTTTAAATACGGCTCGGGGTGAACAAACCGGTTACGTGTTATCAATCCGCCTCATTACGTACCTATGCCACAGAATACTATTACTTCTGACGAAGACCTATGCGGCCGCTCCTCCGTGCGCGCTCGCGACGCGCGTTTGATGCGCTGAGCGACATGTCAAAAATTGATCTCCGGTGCGCGCTGCACGCGAGCCGCGCGACTAGGATGTCGTGTAGTGTGCTGCAGCCTTATTTTTTGTCATTTTTGAACAAACCTTTCCGTTTCCATATCTATTGGAATTTCATGTTTTAAAATAAAGATTGGATAAATTATAGCTCTTATAAATAGTCCAAATTCATTGGAATAAAAATATCCAATAAGTTGATAAACTTGAATCAAATTTTTTATTAAAAAGTTGTCGTTCCTTACAAAATATTTGTTTGTCTTAAAATACAATGTGATTGTAACTCAGATAAAAGTAGGTAGACATCATTAACGGTACCTACTTTTCATATTTGGATAGCGCCATGAATTCACGACAAAACAAGCACTAAAGCGCTTTTGTAAAGATTTATGTAGCGATAATAAATATCATAGAGCTAACATTAGCCTTGTCCAGGGCATCGCATCCGAATGATGGAACCACTGGAGAGCTGAGCTCGAATACTAACAGGCAACAGGCATGCCTGTCTCTAGATCGCTCGATATCTACGTTAAATTTGGGCATTGACGGCGTGTGTGATAGATAGAGGTACTTTTATGTGGTCTCGGTAGAGTAAGGAAGTGACGTTAAACTCCTGACCTAGACACTGTGTCACGCACCATGAACCTATAGAGTTTGCAATGGCAGTAACCGAGACCTTGACCTGCCGCCGACCACCTCGCCACCACAGCTCGCTACCACCGCCACCGCCACATGCCGTCTCCCAAGGGAATCCGTCCACTTGTGTCCTGACTAGTGATGAGCCACAACTAAGTAGGTACTTATGTTAAATTATTGTCCCGGTTCGATGGTGCTACGATTTGATCGGTTGAATGAATTATTTGGTCATCATAATTATATAATAATAATTCAGCCTGTAACTGTCCCACTGCTGGGCAAAGGCCTCCCCGCTCACTATCGTGAGGAGGGTTAGGCCATAATCCACCACGGGGGCCCAGTCCGGATTGGTGGATAACATGCCTCCGAAATAATTCTCGGGCATGTTGGCAGGTTTCCTCACGATGTTTTCCTTCACCGAAAAGCGAGTGATAATTACGAGTAAGTACATATGTTTAACAATAAACACATTGGTACGTGCCCGCACTGGGATTTGAACTCGCCACCTCCGTTTTCGAAGGCGGACGTTCGCCCACTAGGTTACCACTGCTTATCATTATATGGCATCATAATAATATTATGCAATCTTCAAATTGGCTTTCATTATTAAAGTTATTCTACCTGCGCAGGGCAAGAGTGTGAATTTCTGGTACTTATAAGTAACGATATACTTATTTCTGTAACTAATTTGTTTTTCAGTGAATCGTCTTTTCTTTGTCCTTTCCTATTGTGTCTTTGTCACCGCAGTTGTATTGTTATCGGTGTGCGATATTATAAGCCTTTTGTTCGTTAACTTGCTTTAGAGGATCCATGTTTTTGAACACAATTCTGTTCAATTTAACGTCTGCCAGCTGTTAGTTCATATAAAATACTATTTACTGAATTAAAACTTACCAAAATCTGCCTTTCAAATGCTACGATTTATTCACGTCAGTCCGAGTGCGCAGGCGCAGGCAACAACTGTCTCCGCAGATAGCACGAGGGACTATAAGCAGAGCTACGCTCCGGTATCTTTGTTAATGGGCCGTACATAAATTGAGATTAGTCGTGATAGTGTATACCTAAAGTAGGAACAATAGACACTGCTTTGTCTTGCCTGTTCTGTTTGGGTCCGAGAACCCTTTGAAAAATTACTTCGATCAAACATCGTCCTTGTCAGATTGCATTGATAGCGCGCTGTTGTGACTCTGACACTATTGCTAGAGTTCCCTATGATGCTCGCACTCTACTAGTCCAAGAGCCGCCTAGATGTTTTATGCAACATTCTCTGTTCGCTTAGTCCGATAGCTGTTAGGTCCAATAGTCTTGGTATTGGATTACTAGTGAGCGAACACCCTTTGATCTGCTGTGGTTATCGGCCTACTGAACTTCAGGCAAACAAAATGGTAGAATATACAAATTTAGAATACGATTCGAAGCTATTGGATTAAATCAATATTCAATTGATTTTTAATTATAATAAGTGTCTTAGTTTTCTTCTGATTATTTTGTCCGTCCGAGATCCCATAACCTGAATGCGCATCGCGCATACGCAATAGGTAGTGTTCTCACACTACACGGTCACGAACCAAAGAAAAAGAATCACAGTTTCTCCAAGCGACAATAGTCACACTCGACAATGATCTAGATATCTAGGCAGAGCAATAAAACACACTCTTTATCGAATTGTATTCACATTGTCGTGTCTAGAATTCATAAGGAAGGTTCATAAAGAAACAGCGAATTATTATACTTTAACTTTGACAGTTATAAATGCTGCACAAATTAATCGTTACAAAATATACTTATACTAAAATAAATAGTAGGTGTACATACACACAAATACTGTTGGTATATTACTATGTTGTCTCCATAGCGAAGTCAGAACGGTGACGACTAAGTACGAGTATAATATACCCGATTAAGATAGCACACAGGCTTACGTGTACTTAGTAGTAGTAGGTACTTCGTGACGGCTGTCAGCTGTCACAATTAAAAATGGTCACGGTGCACCCTCTTGCTCATTACATGTACGCGCTCTAGACAATGTGATAATCCGGAATAAATATTATCGGTTTGGCTTCAATGATATCTCAATGGCGCATTTATCTGAGAGCTTTTTCTGAGTAGATAGAACGAGTTTCAATTTCAAATTAGAAATTTCAGTGGGGACGATATTTTAAACCCATAAGCTGGAATTTGGATTATTTGAGTCGCTCCATGATTACATTAATTTTTTTCAGCTACGGCTATGCTACGACACAATAGTACGCGGAATAATTTGAAGTTAGTGTACGTTTTCGGTTATAAAAATTCCTAGATTTGGACGTTATTTGAATGTATCAGCCGAATGCGCCGAATCAGCATGCAGGAAATGTCAGTCTTATAAAATTCATGATTCGTTTTTTGTCTCGCAAATCATTATAGAAAAAAACCCAAAATGGTAAAAAAAACAAATGATTATTTTTAGTCTAAGTTAGCCTTGTAATGTACTCGTACATTCGCCTAATTTAATATTCTTGTATGGTAAGTTGTAAGAGTCATCTGTAGATACCCAATAATACCTCTACCTATCCATAAAAAATAATTTGAATTCGTCGCACGTTATCGGTGTTACAACTGGCCATTGTAATAGTGTATATAAGTATATTATATTGTATTACATATCTAATATTGTAATGTCATTAGCCCATGGGATACTTTGCCATCTTTTTTTACAGTAGGTACAACCTGGCTACGAGAGAACATGGCATGTTTTAATTAAGTGTAATTCTTTTAAATGCCATTCAATAATGGACGATTATAATAGTAAGTAAGTGTAATGTAAGCCCGAGATTAAATTCGTTTATTTTTATTACTACTTATTATTGATAGTCATTCAATTGATTATGTGAAATTGCATTAGAAGTTACTAATCTATATAAAATTAAAATACAGAATATAAAAAGAAGATCTTTAGTATCATCACTCTCTGCCTTTTGAAAATAATGTACGTCTCTATACTACCCTTCGTTCAAGTAAGTATTACATACTTGACTAGGGTATTTAACTAGAAGTTAAGGTTTTGAAATACTCTAGGTGGCAAGTAATACCAAGTACTATCGGTAAAAATCTGCTCATTCTTACACAGTATATTTGGAAACAAGGTTTTGCCTAAAAGGTCGTTCTGTCTCTGATTACCTACACAGGTTAGAGATATTGATATTATTATAATTGCATGTTTTATACTTGTTGTATATAAAGAACATCAGTTAGAATAGTTATGTGTCATACACTTTATATTTAGTTTAAATACGTATAGTAGGTTGGCACTTATACTTATCTGACCAATTCATATTTATATATTAATGATTTGCGGCGAACAATCTATTGCTTGTTCTTTCAAACTACATAAATTGATGGTGGGCGATACTATAATTCAATGATTGATTACACTAAGTCAGTATGATAAAGGATTCCTTATTCTGCGATAATTTTCTTGATTATCTTGATGATCAACAAGCTGCGTCTGTTTCTATGCTGCGACAAACCCGCTAAAGTCACTGTAATACCATATAAGTTACTGCTTATGAGTGACCGTTTGTGAGTTATTAGGACCTACACGTTGCCTTACACTAGTATTTCTCCTGTGTCGTGGGTACCGTTTACAGACATATAATTTCACATACACATAAAATCCACACCAGAAACGAATATCTGTGGATCGCATAAATATTTGTTCCAGGCGGGAATCGAACGCGCGGCCCCTAGCGCAGCAGTCCGAGTGCTAAGCCACTACGCCAAAAGTGTCGTCAAAGACTCTGCATTGGTAGAATTAACGGAGTTTCCTTTTCCTGTCCTAGATTCAAACTTGGATCAGTGTTTGAAAAAAAACATAATTTTTCAAATTCGAATCATAATCAAAATATTATTATATTATTTTATAGGATAAGATTCTCTTTGTTAATGAGGTTTAGTTGTTTGACTTGTAAAAGTTCGAGTTTATTGCCTATCTATTACAATAAATTCTTTCGAGTGACGGGCATCTTTAGTAAGTAGGTAGGTCCACAGTACACAGCAGAGGCAGGCGGGTGGCAACAAGGTGCCCGCGGCCGTCGCTCGGACTCGACTGATACCAATGATAATTGATATTAAATCTATTGATAACGTGTGGTGCCGCGCGCATGACGCTAAAGGAGAAGGCGTCTCGAATGTATGCTTTTCAGACTTAGTTAGTTGGTTTGGATGTATTGTACGCCCTAATGGGCAAAACTGTTGCAATTACATTAGTATCCCTAAGACCTATATACTATGTATATCACCTACACAGTTATTTACAATAAAACATTATTCTATTCTATTCTATTATATTCTATTCTATTCTAGTAGGATATTTATGCATAGAAACATACCTACTCTAAATATTACGATGTATCTACCTAATAGTAATATCCTGCGCACTGAGGATATATTTTCAAAATCAATTGTTGTGATTTTGCGGCACTATTGATGGCTCGTTTGACGTAGTGGCTGAGCAATCGGACTGCTGCGCTTGGTGTCGCGGGTTCAATTCCCACCCGGAACAAATATTTGTGTGATCAACAGATATTTGTTTCTGCGGTCTGGCTGTGATGTGTATGTGAAATTATACGTCTGTAAGCGGTACTCGCGATACAGGAGCTAACTTAAGGTTAATACCATTACATTGGTGATTGGTGAGCTAAGCTATCCTTCTGTCAGCTAAGACTATGCTCATTTAAAATAAATCTTCTGTAACCTATTACCCTAAAGCATCTGAGTGGTCACCTGGTTCATACCACGACAGACAAACATAAGCCTTCCGTCACGATATAAGCTGTATGCTGGCACTGATAGCGCGCTCGGCTGCATGCTGTCAGTATGCTATCAATGATAATTAATTGATGCGTGTTGATAAGAGTTGGTGCCGCGCGCAAGACTGTTAAAAAGAAGACTTTCCTGTGAGCCTATGAAAATTGAATTACTGGATTATGTAGCTAAATAACAAAGAAGGCTGATTTATGAAAGATTTAGCCGACTCTACCAAACTGCTCTACTCTACCAAAGCTCGTGTTTTACTAGTTCAGTGTGTTTCTGTTTGTGTTAGTAAAGCTATAAAACGTGTTTTAAAAAAAAAAATCTGTTGTTAATTATTATTGTAAGCCCGAGCATTAAAATCTGATTTTTGCACCACAAATCAAATATTAAGTTACGTCTAGTTGGCTTTATAACACCGGCGTTTTTACCTGGGTAGAGATACTCACTTATTTTAAGAAATATTCAATAGCGGCTTCCCCTTAAGTGTTGTTCACACGGCACTACGCGGTCCTTAGTGTCGTGTGCAAAAAGGCTTTCAGTAATGATTCCCAATCGGAGTCAATGATAGCGAGCACCGATACAATTACTAATCATAACCGGCCGATACCTACTCCGAGACACATTCCGCTGTAAATCCATGATACTATGAAGCTATTATTCGAAGAATATAAATTAAGTACATTACAACTGAATAAATATTATTCAACTAATAAATAATTACAATAATTATTATTGAGCGGAGCCTTTGGATACAGATAGCGACATCTAGTATGCAGCGGCGTATACACAGAATTTTAAGCAAATAGGAATGAGAAGTCGAACCACGGTTCAGAATTTAAGTTTAGTTAGTTGTTCTACTCGCCGCCAGATGGCAGTAATTGTACTTTTTTCAATGGTTACCTATACCTATTTATTATTATATCTTTAAATGAGCAATTCTTGTATATATATATATATATATATATATATAATTATATATATCGAATCTCGGAATCGGCTCCAACGATTTTCATAAAATTCAGTATATACGGGGTTTCGGGGGCGATAAATCGATCTAGCTAGGAATCATTTTTAGAAAATGTCATTTAATTCGTGTTTTTTTCTTTAAATAACCAGTTCATATTTTTTTATTGAATAATATATCGGTAAGATCGAAAAATATTATTCATATTTCATCATTTTATTAGTAATTCGTACTTAAATATAATAAAATAAATAAATAAAAAAAAAAATACCTAGCAAAGCTCGGTCATCCAGATATTTATTATAATGTATGATACACAAAATATAAAATCAAACGTAAAACATACAACTGGGAATGTGTAATATACCTAACATGGGGGCTCTTTTTAGAGTGGATCACACCTATCCGCATCGCATTCTCGTATATATCCATAAAACCTTCGAGCATAATTATTATGACTAGATGGGCCGATAACATCAAAAGAGTCGCAGGCAACCGGTGGATGCAAGTGGCAAGTTGTCGTACGGTGTGGCGGTCTAAGGGGGAGGCTTATGTTCAGCAGTGGACGTCTTCAGGGTGATGATGATGATTATTGGTAGATTTTCACAGTTTAAATCGCACTGATGGAAAACGGGGATGATGATGCTTATGTCCTAAGTTGGGGGATAACCTAACTGCGCACGAAATTTCATGCAAATCTGTCCAGCTTTTTGAGCGTGACGACCTAACAAACATACACACATGCACACACGCACACTCACAAACTTTCGACTTAACAATATTAGTTAGATTACCAGCTCATTTGGAAATATTCCATTTTATTCTAATTTTATACAAGAGTTTTTAGTTCATTATTGGAACATCTCACAAATATAACTATTACTCAATAACTACAAAGAATACTTAAACCTTAGCTACCACACAATAAAACCGTGTTAAATCTGCATATTATGAACTAAAAGTAATTAAACATACTTAATTTCATAATAGTTAAAATGACATTTGAAAACTTCTAAAATCTTTAAACCTGATTTTCTCCAAACTACGATTTTTGAAATGTTCCAGTACTGATTTGGACCGACGTATGTTAGGATTATTTTCTAAACAAAAATAAAAATGTATACTTTTTAGAATTTTACTCATTTTTAAATATGGAGTGGACGCTTAAAGAAGACCGTGTTGCAGTTATTGCGTTGCATCGTTGCGGTTACGCGCCAATTCAAATTTTTGACATACTGAAAAATTTGAATATAACCAAGTGATTCGTTTATCGTACCATCAAACGATACAATGAAGACTCTAGTGTAGATGACAGGTCAAGAAGTGGTCGCCCTCGGTCTGTTAGGACTCCAGCAGTGATAAAAGCTGTGAAGGCGCGAATTCAAAGAAATCCTAAACGTAAGCAGAAACTGTTGGCCCTTCAGATGGGATTAAGCAGAACCACGGTGAAAAGGGTGTTAAATGAAGACTTAGGGCTTCGGGCATATCGAAGAAAAACAGGACATCATTTGAATGCTCGTCTAATGGACCTGAGGCTGAAGAGATGCCGCGCTTTGTTGAAGCGGTACGCGGGAAAAAAATATCGGGAAATTCTTTTTTCGGATGAAAAAATTTTTACCGTAGAAGAGAGCTACAACAAACAAAATGATAAGGTGTACGCACACAGTAGTGAAGAAGCGAGCAACCGTATTCCGCGTGTCCAACGAGGTCATTTTCCATCCTCGCTCATGGTATGGTTGGGAGTGTCTTATTGGGGCTTAACAGAGGTACATTTTTGTGAGAAAGGTGTAAAAACGAATGCAGTTGTGTATCAAAATACAGTCCTGACGAACCTTGTGGAACCTGTTTCTCATACCATGTTTAATAACAGGCACTGGGTATTCCAACAAGATTCGGCGCCAGCTCATAGAGCGAAGAGCACACAAGACTGGCTGGCGGCGCGTGAAATCGACTTCATCCGGCACGAAGACTGGCCCTCCTCCAGTCCAGATTTGAATCCGCTAGATTACAAGATATGGCAACACTTGGAGGAAAAGGCGTGCTCAAAGCCTCATCCCAATTTGGAGTCACTCAAGACATCCTTGATTAAGGCAGCCGCCGATATTGACATGGACCTCGTTCGTGCTGCGAATGCTGCGATAGACGACTGGCCGCGCAGATTGAAGGCCTGTATTCAAAATCACGGAGGTCATTTTGAATAAACTTTAGTGTCATAAGAATCTATGTTTTGTTAAGTTCATTTTGGTATATAAATGGTTACATAATGAATAAGCTTGTTTCAATTATTTTATATAAAACATGTGACAGAATGTATGACCTGACTAGGTATATATTTAGATATGTATTAGTTTATAACTATACTACTATGTGTAAGTATATTATATTTTAAAAATTTGTGTAATTTATGTTAACCATTATTTCATGTAAGTTTATTCTACATAAGTATGTAACAAGCACCTACATATTATTGTATTATTATTGTTATTTATTTATTCTTCTCTCCGATCCTTTATAATTATTATGATACACCACCACATACCGCAAAATCTCTCTGATATTCTTGTCCATCCAAAGGTTGCCTGTAAGAAATTGCATAAGCGATAAGGCCGCCCATTGTGCAGCATCTTTTTGTTTTCTTTTCTGTTCTGTATATTATGTTTATTGTATGGTGTTTAATAAAGAGTTATTGTATTGTATTGTATCTCTACCTATAACCTAAATAATTTTTTAAGTTTTTATTTTTTTGTTTATAGCTTCACACTAGGATATAGGTATCCTGAGATATCCTGTATAGGCCTACCTTTTACAGACTTATAATTCAACCTGACTTTACAGAACCAGAATTCTGGAAACATTCTCTGCTTCATCCATTTTTTTAAAGTAGAACCCCAACCCAATAATTGGTACTTTTATATTTATCTGTGCAAAATTACGTTTCTTTTCTAACTCACCACCGACCTATTAAGTCATAATATCATGTCCCATTTAAAGAACCCGACCCGCGACGAATCCCCGAACTGTCGGCACGCTGCAGCGTATACAGACAGGCGCGGGTTAGGCCTGACCACACCGCACGATTAGTTGGCTGTTAATGTCCCGCTAATACTGTGAGTCGTTGGTGTCATCGCAGGGGTCGGCGGCGGTCACTTTGTAACGCGACCCGCCCGCCCCGGGGCGGCGGCGCTGATGTGCGAATATCAAGGGATTTTTTGTTCTGGACCTTTGGCGGTTTATGTGTACTTGTTTTGAGGTTTGTAGTGACGGCATAATTATTATCCTAATCTAGTATACTTTACGGTAGTCTTTAATTTCAGAACTCTATTCAAGATTAATTCGTTGTGAATGTATTATTATAATAACAATTCATTAATACAGTAGAATTCAGTTAAAGAATAACGAAAATTTATAAAAATTATATACCTCCGTTAGAGATTTTTGGTGATCTTATTTAGCGGGCATTTCCGAGGTCGCCCATGCCATAGAATAGGCTTGTATTCAAAGGTAATTAGGATCGGGGGCCCTACGTACTTTTTTCTTTCCTGGCTACTTAAAATAAACAATGCACCTAAGGTAATGAGTACCTTTAGATGGTAGGTATAGGTACTTATAGAAGTAGGTATAGGTATGTATTAGGTAACCTTAACCTTACCTACTCGCATATCCCTACCGCACCTTACTCCTTATATTTTATATGTAGGTCAAAGTTCATTATGGACTTTCACTAGCTAGACTATACTTTCATCTAGGTATACTCGTAGCAGTGCAAAAATATCCGGCATCTAGATAGTAGATAGCCGTATATATTGCAGACCTACGAGGCTAAAGACCTTGTTTTATTGCAGACCTTGGCGGCATCTATGAAACTTCAGCCCACCTTTGTATAATTTTAGCATTTTCAACGCGTTTCACGACAAAGCCGCCGCACTTTTTAATTATGAAGCGGTGACGGCGGCAGCGGCCGGCGGCTGCGGCGCGGTGTCCAATGTCACCATTATGATGCCGGCCATTTTGTTTTTTGCTCCCGTGCTTTTAGTGCGCGAAACGGCCGCGCTCGTAAAGCTTAAAATTTCAGATTAATGTTATTATTCGAAACAAAGCGGCGAGTTAATTGGTAATTCGTGTTGGATTTGAAGTTTATTTAGGTACTTAATTGTTTTCGTGGTTTTAGCCCTTGGAAATAAAGTTGGAAGTTTATGAGTACCTACCTACTTAAGTAGTCTACCCATACCTACCGAGGTAGGTACCTACTTATTATATTCCATTTTGACAGACCAGTTATTCGGATCTATTTTCTAGTGAAGGATAGAACACAAGCAGGTTCAGTATTCAGTAAGCGTATAACTTAGGCAACACTATAGGTATTATTATTATAAGTATAAAGGAACTTTGCAGAAATATCTACTTCATTGTAGCAGTTCTTTATTTGTAGGAACTACGTAGGTACCTACTAATATTATTTTCACTTAGGTGCATATAGGAAGATACCTACCTACTAGCTTCTTACCTCGTAGGTACCTACCTACCGCAAGACGTAAGACACTATATACCTATACGAGTACTACAAAGAACGTTAGCACTAACTAACCTCTTTAAATTCAAAGGAAAAGTAAATGCAATATTTGAATTCTGCAAACAAACCTTTATTTTCGTACTGTTACAATTATATTCGATTAAATATTCACATAGTCTGTACAATTTAAATAGAAATAATCATTGGGTAAATACCAAAATGACTTGCCAGTTTACATAATAAAAAAAACTTATTGATAAAAAGATTATGTTGTGATTATTTTTGTAATATTATGTTCAATTCATATTTCAATAACTTGATTGAGAAAATAGATAAGTACCTAGGTACGAGTAAAATACATATTTTTACTAAAATATAACTAAAGAATTTATACTTCACGCTGCGCAGAACATACACGTATTCCTTTCACCATCAAATTATACCTACTTTAATAGTAAAACTAATGCATAATTGTTTTTAAATATTTATTTACATCATTGCACCCATTTTAACATCAAATTATTTTTAACATAAGTAATTAGTACATAATTTATTAAAATTTAGCTCTTAAAATAAATTTATCATTTAAATACCAGTTACTATCTTACACGTAACATATTTAATTATTTACACTATTAATACTTTTAAAATGTAATTATCCATCTAAAAGTCTCCTTTCATTTCTTTCCACTGGGGGCTTAAGACACTGTATTCACAATGATAATTATGATACAAACGATTTCTATGGAATTCAGTAAAATGCAACGAAGCTACAATAAGTCTGCGACTAGAAATTCTTAATACAGCTCTGCAAGGTCCTAAAAGGCAGTCTAGGCAATTAGTAAAATAACACTTTCTGTAATAATAATGATGTAGAAAAATTTAAAATTTAACTTAGGCACAAATATTTATATAAAAATGTACCTACTGAAAGTATTTATGATCTATACCATTAATTTAGTTAAAGTCACTTTCAAGTCTAACTGATTACACCCACACCAATGTCGTTTGTCCTTATAGAACTGCCTCAATGGAATCAGTTCTATGCACCGACGCTATACGTTCGCGATGGCCCGATGCCCCGCACTGCGGACGGCCCAGTCGCCGTGTCATCAGTCATCAGTCTCGTGGATGCCACCTCGGCCCGGACGGTCTGTCGCCCGAGCCGTCATCGGTCGTGGTTGGTGTGCGCCATGAAGGCCGCGGGTCATAGCGCGTGCGCGTGGTGCGGGTGCGGGGGCGCCTGCGGGTGCGGGTGGGGCAGCCCGTGCGGGTTTCCCCCGCTGTGCTGACGGCCCTGCGTTCATAAAAGAAGTGCTGATATTTTGTTGGTTACATTCAATCAATCTTGGATAAAATCACATGATGAATCTGAACTTTAATATGCTTTATCTTTTTGCCTTAGAAGCTAGATTCCGTGACCGGCCAAAGCGGCGGTAGCATGAGGAATATGGTTATATTATGGGCTCTCGCCCATAATCTTCGTCAGATTGCTGATGATTGACGAGTGAAATAGAATAATTATGTCCAAGAAGTCCCTGGTACTAGTCGAGGTATTCCTTACAAGAATGGATCGAACTTTCCATAAGCTTAGCTTTTTTAGGCTCGTAAGTATCTGTCATGGCACAGGCTAAACCTACCTGAAGGTACACGTAGTAGTCATAGGGCTGGTGCAGCGGCCAACACCGCTGCGGGGGCACAGGGTACAGGGGCGGCACGGGGTACAGGGCGCCCCCGCCTAACTTGTTCCTGAGGATGCGGCTGATGCTGGAGACGGAGGGCACGTTGTACTTGTCGCAGACGCCGTCCGCCAGCAGCCGGTCGCGGATCTCCCACGCGAAGATCCCAGGGTCTTTGGCTTTCAATTGTTTTATGTATGACACCACCTGGGGAGGGATAAGTAGTCGAGGTTGATAAAAATACACCCGGAAGTCGTAGCCACTATAAATGGACATCGCCAGACATAGTGCGCCGTCGCCAACCCTTGTCTAGTGAGGTTTATTCTCAGGTGTTTATACGAGTTTCTTAGACTGATTTAAAGAAGCTATTGAGACATTTAATAATTTACATTCAACTTCGCATCACGTCTTTGACGACAAGCTGCGCGCGCTTTTATTTGAATAGGTATAGGCCTATAAAAAACATTGTGATCAAGACTACCACGAAACTTAGTAATGAAGAAAATGCCTTTGGTGAAACAACAACTCTAAATTAATGTTCTGCTATATTTTTGTCTTCTTTTCGGATAGACGCGGATTGAACAGAAAAGGAGCCATGCATTTTCACTCACTTTCGGCGTGGTGACCCTCGGCTTGGAGCCTCCAATGGCACCCGGCAGGATGGAGCCGGTCTCGTGGTACCGCGCCAGGATCTTGGAGACGCAGCCGTGAGACACCCGTAGCTGCCGGCTGATGTCACAGGGCCTGCGGACACTCTTTACAATTTACTCTACAATCGTCATAAAGCGATAACGCTATAGGGTCATGGAGGCCCGTATAGATCAAGCGGGTATAGGTCCCTATATTACCTTCAGATGTTCGGGTAGATAGAAGGAGTAGCAGGAATAGGTGGAGATGTAAAACACACAGGAACTGACGATGGGGTATATTACATTAGCGATGACACAGGCACTATATACTCAGGATAAAGGATGAAATATATACATGCAAAACGCTAGTAAATAATAAAGAATTTCAACAATAAAATAGCGAGCAGTATTGCAATGAAAATCTTGACATCGAATGTCATGTCACTCTGACTACACATCTTTCTTTTTCTGCGGAGGCCAGTGTGCGCCTCACAGTGATCACAGTGATTCGGATACCGCAGTCCAATTATATTTTTCAAACATATGATCACCCAACAAATTCACAGCGTGTTTTATTGCCACTCTACCACAGTCAAACTATACGTACCATGTAGTTCTTTGCTTGAGTTTACAACCATTGGATTTAGGTACCACAAAAGATTAAACCAGAGTTGAACAGATGTGTATAAATATTTTTTTCACAAATTGACGCCATACCCTCGCTTTTTCTCAATAACAAATTCGCAAGTAATGCCATAAATTAGGAATGCCAGGATTGAGTAAGACAACGCGAGTGATAGACGTCAATTTTTTTGGCACGTAATTTTAGAAACATATGTTTAATTCTGTTTTCAACGTTAGTGGTAAGACGGATGTTTTATCAAGTAGGTTAGGTATTTCCACGACTGATTTCCAATTCCCTTAAATTTTCTAGCATCACACAACGAATCCCTCGGCCAAGAACTCCTGTGCTACTGGTTGACCTTGCGGCTCATCCTCACCTGATTCCAAGCTGAGCCAGTTCCACTATCCTGAGCCGCACCGCGTTGGGCAGCGGTCTCCCGTTCACGAACACGCCTCCGAGCTGGTTCACCTCTCCGTACTGCTGCGTGCCCGCGCCGCCCATGCCTGCATTGCCCATGCCGCCAGCAGAGGGGTCTGTGGACAACGGAGCCGGTTCAGTCATAATTAAGGCGAGGATGCACTGAACTTCAGGTTTTTGAGGCATACAATTATGATGAAACATAAAATTATGAGAAAAAAAAACTTTATCAAAATTTAACATAAGTCAAGTGAGTTTTAGCCCAGTTTCCGTGACTCAGTTGGAATTAAACCCATGCAGGCATGTCAAGTCCCGATGACAATACGTGAAGATAGAATATCATTAAGCTAGTTCATAGACGGAAGGTAATTAGACAGTGGCACAGCCATTAACGGTAGTAGGTAATAGGGTGTTTTTCAGGCGCATTAGGTTAGCTATTAGGCATCTGGTTAGCTTGCGGTACAAATTACGTATTCTATAAAACTTGTCTGGTAAATATATTGAAATATATTTCAGCAAAAACTTTATCGCAGTCCGGTGGTTATCTATTTGATAATAATTGTAATAATACGACTCTATTACAATTCAGTAAAACGAGAATCAGCAGCATGCAGTGATAACACTTTTTACACGCTATTATGTCATAATTTTATCTTTTACTTCCTCTGATAGGAATCGAACGAAGATAGAAGGGAATTTATTTAATATGAGTACCGAAAAGATTGATGATAGATATTTATTTGCCAACTCATTTTATATTCTAAATTGTACATAAAATAGTATCAAGCGATTTGATCAACTGATAACACAAATAGGTCTGTAGAGGTCTATAGTAAGCGGCGAAAGCTAGTAATACATCGTATAATATTATGTGGTGTATTATGACGCTGACTGTACCATTTGACATGCAAGATTATAGGTGTAACCAATTTGCACTCATTTATCCATCAAAACACAAACTGACAGAATTACACTGGTTTTTGCGTTTGACCAAATTTCACTAAGACCAAACTACGCTAACCCCAAGCATTGAACGATGATGAAACAAAACTGCCATTATGATGGTTTAATTAATTTGTCTAATTACATTATTATGTATATTAAACATAAACTGCTTCTGCAACGACTGAATCAAATGACGAACTTGATAAAACGACACCATTAATAGACTTGCATCATTCGAAGTTGCATGCCTTTAGCTATAGGCAATATCAGATTATTTTAAGAAAACGCAACCCAAAGCCCACAAACTGGCCTAATTTGTCACCCACCACGTGCGGTGACGCCACCGGGCGTGACCCGCAGACGCGAGTGTCACCCGACACTCCCGGACACCACCGGACACCACCGGACACCGCGCGACACCGCTCGGATATCTTTGAACACAGGAACGCGCGACACTGCCTCGTCTTTTTGTGAACGTCGTAAAACGCTAGCTTGTTAAAATGTTTAATTTTATGTTCGTTCGCGATTTCGACATTGTATTCTGGGTGTATTTTTAAGCACAATGATTATTTTTTATTGGGATTTACAAAATGTGGTGCTTATACTGTTTCGTGCGGAACTGATTGTTCCGAGAACTTCAAGGGTATGTGACGAGCAACGAGACGCATCTTCTGCTCCTGAAACGGGCTGTTTCAGCTGAAACATGGTGTCAGGCATAGATCAAATACTATACCCGTATACCTACTGGAGAGACAGGCGTGAGGCCGTTATTTGGTGGGGGTAAAGGGAATAATAATAGATATATCAAGCATGCGCGGGAGTTATTTTGAATTACAGATCAGATTTTTTTTTTTGCTTAGATTACTAGCCCATTTTCAACAACACCTCTTTGAATGAAAAACCGAATATTTGATCTTACAAAATCCAAAGTCTCATCATATCCGCAATACGTTGATTAAGTTATTAAAAGTAATCCAAACTGCAACTGGAACATTGAAATTGAAGCGATTAGCTCTTAAAAATCCCGAATGTTGATGAGCTCAATGACATCAAACAAACAGCTCGCGTTACATCCGCCCCATGAGCGTCAGCGCTGACACGCGGTCACGAGGCGGGCACGCTGACGCGCGGTCACGCTGACGCGCGGTCACGCTGACGCGCGGTCACGCTGACGCGCCCGTCACGGTGACAGTTGACGTGACACCCCGCCTGGCTCGCGGACTGGGAGTATAAATAGAGGGAGCTCAACAAATGGATTATTTGAGTTGTTCAGACGATTAGGGTTGGTTTTTGGTTTGTTTTACAAATGAGTGTGTTTATTTTCACCGTCGAGATTTACGAAATACTTAATAGCTTTCTTTTTTGGAGAGATTTTTGAAGTTATACTTCTTTAGGCGCGTTATGAAAAAATGATGAGAGTGAAATTTTAAGATGCGCGCGCACCTGTAACACAAAATTAACAGTATGAAGTTAGGCGCGTTATGAAAAAATGATGAGAGTGAAACTTTAAGATGCGCGCGCACCTGTGACACAAAATTAACAGTATGAAGTTAGGCGCGTTATGAAAAAATGATGAGAGAGAAATTTTAAGATGCGCGCGCACCTGTGACACAAAATTAACAGTATGAAGCCGTCTGCTTAACCGCTCATTAAGTCTCGAAAAAAAAGCTACCAACAAAATAGGAATTGAACCTCGATATTAGTCGCGCATGTTGGTACGATTGAATAAATAATAAATATTTATAAAAATAACTAAATAAATTTAATGAAAACTTTTTGATAAAAATGAAAAGTGAATATTAAATTAAGAAATCAATAAAAATATTTAAAAAATGACCAACCTTAAATTCGATTTTTGAATTTATTATTAAATTTATTTTTAAAATATTAAAGAAGTATAACTTCTCACGCGCGTACATAAGTACACGCACCCATTTTTTTTTTTATTTACTCGTCTGTCTGTAGCATTGTAGCTCTTGAACGGATAAACCGATTTTGATTTTGTATTTTTTTTTTAAAGGTGAATTAGATAGGATTGTTTTAAGCTATGTTTGAGGAAAATCGGTCCAAAGTGGTCGCCGCTACAACTTTGCGGATTACATAATATTTTCTCACAACTCCCTCAATATGGGTATCAAATGAAAGGGCTTGACTCGTTAAATGTGCACTTTATATACATTTCAAACCTAAGATGGTCGCCGCCACAACATAGCGAATTTTTTTTCACAGCACCTTTAGGTATGTATGTGTAAGGGCTTGGCTAGTAGAATACTAACTACACAAAATGGCTGCGATAACTTAAAATAAAATGATAATTATGTTATATCGGGGGTTTGTTAAATTTTTTATTTATTTTAAATTTTCTTCTCATGTACTTACAACATAATATTATTTAAAATTATTATGGGAGTTTTCATGAAAAGATTATAGTCATTTCCCTAATAAGCATTGATTCAAACCAAAATACCCACTCCAAAATTACATTTGCAGCTCATTTCGCGTTAAAAAGTGAAAAGTGTCGTCTTGTAGATGCAATTAAAGAGGCTCAAAATAGCGTTTCCTTCAACGGGACGAAACCTAATGTAGTGCAAGTTGACAAATGTGTAAAAAACAAGAACCTCCAGCGATACATCACCGTGTCCCCCCGATCGGCCGAGGGACACGCGCACGCCGCGCCGTGCCGATTGCCGCAAATTCGACAAAATGTCATGCGTCTGCGACTAATCGCGACTAATTGCACGCAGTTTTGTAACTTTTTTGAGATTTGAAATACTTAACTCAAAAGGAAAAATAAGTAGATATGTATGCAGTTAGCGAATTAATTAATTTCTAGTTTACGTAATTAAATGATTGAATGAATCTTCTTCGTAAATTATGAAGAGTACCTATTGTTTGTGTTACGGCAATCAATAGGTACCTAGGTACGTAACAAATTTTTCCTTTTTCTAGTTAAATTATTCTCGTATAATAATATCTAACCTACGATTTTAAAGTTGTAACTAAAGGGAACTAACCCATAACCAGTGTCTCTAATTCGTTGAAAAATCTGCGATGTGGAAACTTAGCCCCGCCCGACTGAAAAAAAAATGGAGTCTAGATGGAAAATTCCCTAGAAATCTCTAAATCCGGGTTTTTGAACACATCAGATCTGTGAGGTAGCTTTACTCGTATATCCCAGTAAAAACCAGGTTCTCGTTAATGCGTTTTTTATTTACTAGAAATTGTAACTCATATCAGCTACCTGTATTTACTTTCTTTTGATGCTTTATAGTGTAGCCTAGCATAGTGTACGTTAAACATCGATAGTATCGATAGTTTTTTACCATCGATACTATCGATTATTTATTTTCTACTATCGATCTACTATTTTTATAAACTTTGCCTTCTTTGCCTTTGATTTTTACTATAGATAATTATTTTCTACTATCGATCTACTATTTTTCAAAACTTTGCCTACCTAATAGTCGAAAGGCCTTGAAATTAGGCAAAGTTGGAGCAAAACTATCGATAGTGTCGATAAAAATCGATAGTTTTTGGCAAACTATCGATAACAATCGGAAATCAAAACTATCGATGTTTAACGTACACTAGCCTAGCATTTGAACACTATCTCACCTGGTCTTTAGTGTCGATTTAGTCGAAGGTGGTTAGCATGCTCAACCTAGAATGGGCTATAAAAATAGCCGACCACTATGGACTGATTATACAAATTCAGTTGACGACTCTCACGAATACTCATGATATGCCGTGACGAAATGACGATACACTTCGCCAAGATCATTATACCCAGAATAAAACAAAAACATGTTGGAAAAGGCTGACTTCAAAGGCCAGCGAGGTGGATAAAAATTCCTCGAACTCTCATAGCGCCGGCGGCCACGTTCAGAAGCCGATGGGCGGGGCAGCGCTTAGTGAACACGGTATACACGTGGCGACGTGACGGCACACACTTGTGTTGCTTAAACCTCTGGCGACAATGTGTGAGGTTCTGTTGCTATGGAAAGGGATCTGAGCTGCACTGCCTGCCTGCCCGCCTTTCGTCCATTCTTCGTATCTATGCAGCATGTTTGTAAGTATCTTGGGATCAAGTTGTGCAAGTTTTCTGAGTGGAAAAGTCATAAATACGGGACAGAAGAGGCGCAACAGGTGTTTCATGGCTTATTAGGACGCCTGTTAGGACCGATCGCTTGATGGTAAAAGTGTATTTTGACCGTCGACTTGCAACTTTGTAAGGAAATTATTCCATTGACTGAGCGCCCTCTCAGTACTGCACAGATGTCACCAAGGTCGTCGGTTCCTCGAACGCATACCTCGCGCCGCCCGCGCCGCCCCGGGGCGGAGAGATCAAACGGGTACAATGTGCGGTTGCAAGAACACTAATCGTGCTTTTTTTGGAAACTCACATCATGATCATGAAGCCAGTGGCAACTGCAGACAAATTTAAAAAAAAGAATAGATAATAATATGTCCTGTCCGCTAGCACAATTCAAAGGACAAACCATTTTAAAGGCTCTAGATAAGGTCAACCTTAAAAGTAACACTTCCTAACCTTAAACTTTCTATTCAACGAAATAAAAATGGCGTTATATAGTAGATAAATTCTACCTTTACTTGCAAACGCAGGTCAGAGTGAGTCAGACCTATCATCGGAATCACTCACGAGGCTCACGAGTTGTCCCCTTGCCAAGCTCGAATCAAATGATAATCGAGCATATCGCTATAAATATAAATACATTTAAATTAAATCCTCCGGAACACACGGCAGAATTAAGCGTAAGGAAACCGTGCTAATGTATAACCGCGCGAAAAACGGGAACTAATTTATGATGCACATGTACATTCGACTTTTAAGAAAACGCTTGATGTGAAGATAATTTCTTGTATCGAAATTTGTCTCTCGTCTTTGATTTAGGGAGGGTGCATGGTTTACCGATAGCGCGTAGGTCGATAGTTTTCTACAGTTTCTAGAGTAAGCTCTACGACTCTACGCTTTGCCGTGGCGTAAGATGCGTTTGTCAATAATTATGGCAGTAGCTAGCTATACTAGAAACGTAGCTATCATTGCTACGTACCTATGCTACGCCACGTAGCACATTTTGCCATTATCTTTATCTACGTGTATGTAGACCTAAATGTAAAATTACTAATTATTAACTTAGGTACTCTATTTTTATTTCTAGATTTAAAGATAAATTGCCTAATGTGTTATTGTAAATAAGTATATTGAAAATACACAATGTTAGGTATTTTAAAATCATATTAAATTTATAATTATAAAATAATAATCTGAATATTTATATCAGTAAACACGCTATCGATATTCCATTTTCCACTACACTAATGCAATAAAATCGACTTATCTCCAGTCGGCACTTTTAACTCTCTACTAATTGGTTCTAAAACGGGACAGATATATCCTTCAGCTCCGTTGTCAGAAAAGGACAACAACGGGGCGGGGAACATCTTTCTTCCTCGGATAATTTAGTGTCCTCCTTTGAATTTCACTGCTGACAGTTACTAGTGTTTTCGGCGAATATAACACATTCATTAATCCGAGCGAGACTCCGGATTATTACAGCCATCGCTGTATATTTCTGGTCGCGTTCGGGAATCGCAGCTCGAGTCCAGAACAAAGGGTGCAATGGTTCGTTAAAATCTGAGGCGGCAGTAAATTTTATAATTTGTGTCGTTTAACGTTTTCTTTGGTTTAGTGATTAATTGATTGGCTCTGAAGCGGTGGCTCTGATGTGACGTTTTGTGTTCGTAAAGATCGGTTTGGCGACTTTTTCTTTGGCACTTATAATTAATTGATGTTTTTCCAACGAATTTTTTAAGCTTTGCGTTTATAAATGTAAGTTTAAAATGTGTGTTACGTCCATGCGCTGTTTTATGTTTCATTATTCATTTGTTATTCAATGTTGAATGTATAAATGTCGTTGCTCAAAAACGTAAATATCGCTCTGTTAAACATGACATTTAATACTTATCTAATATATATTTTAACACCGGCCACAAAGTCCAATTGCTTCAAATATCTTAGCACCAAAATAATTCAAACTAATTTTATCACAAAATTCTAGTTTAGAATTTCCATGTTTCCTGTTATCGCGGTCTGGTAATGGCGGCCGAAACCTGCTTGTTTACGAGCACTTTTTATAGTTATCCGCGACCAATCGGAGCCTGCGCCTGCGCATATTAATCGACTTTCCATTAAAGTTACAGCTAGGGCTGCCAACTGAGCTGACCTAATATTCTCCAGCTTTTTTAGAATATTAACACAGAGAAGGATAGTCAACGCGTAGTTTCACTCAAAAGTGAAGCCACTTTTTTATCAATGTGTGCGTGAGCGCCATGTAATTATCTTCTACAAAACGCACACAAGCGCTATGAAAATGTCGCATACGTGTTGGTATTTAGTTCAAAATCAGGAAAATATTAATAAACATTTACCATAAAAGCTTAGATTTCGAGCAATAGCGAGTCAAAGTCCGAGCTAGGCCCAAAAAGTCTCAGTAAAAATGGCTTCACGGCGCTAGCGAGTACTTAGTTTCCATGTGTTATTCTTCTAAGGTAGGTAACATAATTATTTATTCTGCATGTCGGTATCACTAGACCCTGATCTAACTAGGACTCCCGGTCTGTACCTAGCTGCATTTAGGTACGGGGTCGTCAGCAACTACGAGCAGAAAAAAAGGATAAAAAAGGCTAGGTTATGTCATAATTTCTGCATAGACCATTACCATCTACATATAAGTATGCATTTCTATTTAATATTATATTTGCCACCCCGTCTTATCTTCAATAGAAGTGTCTTACAGAAAACCTCAATACGAACGCTGACGCGCAGACACCTCTTTCAAATCACATGAACACACAACCACAATCAACACAATTACCTATATACCTATATACGGATTAGTATGGGATTTGACCGCGATAAGGTTCACTGGTTAGTAATTTTTTTGTAGCCAAGTACATAATGAACTGTAATATTTTCAGTTCTATACTACTAGTACTCACATTTTGGATAACATTTGTATCGAAAGTCAAAATAATCAACTGTTGGATTTCATAACACTGTTCTACCTAAAAGTTAGCTAATCGTCTCGCATGACAAAGTGTTGTTAACTGAAAAACTCGTTGTTACCTACGTTAATTATAGTTTCGATTTCAATAATTCTGCAATGAATGTAGAAACAAATTGATTGAAAGAAACATTGAAAGATCAATAAAAAATAAAAACCCCTGTTTTTTAACTGTTGGATAGAAACTCAAATATCTTTGCAGATTCTTTGAAAGTGGGGAAAGATGTTTACTGAAACCGGTCTAGCTGTTGATTTCTGAATTTTTTTGTTATTATTAAACCTTTAAACACGTCGGAAGATAAATCGGAGAAGACAACGGTCGATCCGCAATGTTAACATAACATGTAAAACTACCTCGTGCATTTACTAAAATGTTGCTAAACCACATCGTAAATACACGCATGCACACACACTAACAACCAGCCAATGAGAGCGTACCGTTAGCTGCGCCCGCCCAGGGGTAAACAAGCTTTGGATTGCGTTTTTAATCACATTTTATTTGCTAACATTTCCAAACAACTGCGTGGATGTTTGATCTTCTTGAGCCGTGTGGCACAGTTTCGTTAATGACCCTTGAACTACGTTACACAATCACTGGCTTTTTGTCATAAGTTTGAGGACTGTAGCCTGCAGGTCTGTTACCTGGTTCATGCATGATAAATATCGAATAAATATATTTTTTTCAAGAGATATATCGTCGGTGGCCAGCAAGATGTCACTAACTGACATTTTTAGCCAAAATGAGTTAATGATGTCAAAGTGTTTTAAAGCCCGTTATCTACCTTATGGATAGACAAAACGAGCAATTTTTTAAGTTTTCTAGATAATACAACAATGTCAGAAGTACCTAACTAGCTCTCAAGTAAAAAAATCAGCCTATAAAAGTTAACTAACGGTACTTGAGTAATTTATGACCATCGTTTTACTAACGTGTGATATCAATATTACCAGAACAGCATTATTCATCAAGGTCACTTAGTTACTTTTTGCATTCATTATTCGTTATCCCTCTTACCCAAGTTTTTATTTTTGGTTATGCTATAATTAACTAACTTACTTTTTATTATCTATCTTAGTAACGTTGAAGATATTTAAATAATTTATTGAACATTCAGGTGCAAAGTAAAAACCTCAATAATTTGTTTCTACAAACCATTGTTGTAACTATAAGCGTTGAGGAGCCATGTCGATTATAAGTACGAAAAAAGTTTAAAACGCGATTATCTACGAACTAGATTTTTGCAATTAATGACTTCTTGCTGGCCACCGACGATATGTGTTTTAGAAAATGTACCTAGTTATATTATATTGATTTAACTCGTTTACAAACCTTTCCAAAATATTTTAATGTAATCTGACCATACAGCCTGAATTACATAATTAACCTGGTTGAGACTGTTCAAGAAATGGAGGCAGCCGATTTTTTTTAACATTATAGGCTAGCATTGCACCACTATCGATCGAATCTTACCTGATTTTAACTGATGATGTTATCTAACGAAAATGATAACACGCTCAGCCTAAAATGGGACTGCCCCTCAAGGTTCGCCTCGAGGTCTCGGAAGAGGATTTAGATATTAGAAAGATACGTGAAAGAGACGTAAAAACTTGAGCATGGATCCGTTCCGCGCTCAGCAGAACCTGACCGGCCACGTCCAAGCATACCTTTTCAGTGATCATTTGTTATCGTATTACGTGAGTGTATGTTGGCTACCTACTCGAGCCGCCGTCGGTAGCTGTTTGCATAGCGGACCGTTTGTCGGCAGCCTGTCGCCGTGTGCGGTCGCCGGAGCTCGAGGGCTCTTCAGACGGTGGAGAGTATACCGGTGGCCGGTGGCGAGGACAGGTGGAGTGTTAGCTCTGTGCTCTGTTCGTACGGATTGCAAGGGATGGATTGCGTTTAGCACGTACCGTCTTATCACAAAAGTTTAGAGCAGAGTAAAACAGATGTTTCTAAAATTTTTAAGTTGAATTCGCGGACGATACAATCAACCGTTTTGATAAAATCACGAAGTAACGAAATCAACCGCGAACCTTTTTCAATTTCAATCAAAGTCGAAGTCAAATCATTTATTGTAAATAGGCAATAAAATCGCACTTTTACAAGTCAAACACTTCAATCTAATAAACAAATTAAACCATAAAAGAAAACAAACTATAATTAATTTAATAAGTTTTATCTTTAGACAATATGCATAATATTATGATCTATTATTTATAACACTAGCTCACTGTCAATAGTGCCCAAACACATCAGCTGTTTAGGCAGCATCAAGCCATCACATCCATCAATTACCTACGAGCGATTGTTACGACCATTCCAAACGGGCTGAAAGAAAAATGAGGTGTCTAGGAGCATTGCCCCATTATTTGGCATCGGCTTCCCATTATTTGACGTCAGCTGGCCTTATTAACCTCTGTAAGCGGTGGCGAACTATTCGCGGCCATTTCTCTTGCGACGCTAATTATTATCGACATGCCCCATCCCTCGGCACGTGCCGGAGAGGAGACGAAATGTCATAATAGTGTTGTGCTGGCTGTGTGATACAAGCGGGATGACATTTGGGGCGGAGTATGAAAACGGGACAGTGTAGGTGGGATTTATTTAAAATAGTTTACACGAGTAATCTTGGAGTAATCAATGTCCGTGAAACTCCTATACTTAACGTAACATCTCTACCGATACTTTCTGTTATTTGTTTGAAGAATGATATAGGTACTTTGATTTTATTACAAAACCGAAGACCAATCAATATTTTACATCCTTAGACGATTAAGATAAAAAATAGATCACACCCACACACGAAACCTATAGTACAAGGAAGTCTGAGCGTGTCTCAGAAGGCCGAAAATCGGGACGTCCCACCCGACGCCTGGCATCCCTATGAAACTTCCCACTTATCACTTATGAAAGTCAGCTCGTCCCTGCAATTTGTAACCGAGTGGCAGTTTTATGGGTTAGAGGTGCTCCTGATTAGACCGTGCCCCGACTATCCCGAGACAAATTCCGGAATATTTTGAGATATCCGCGGCAGCTGGATCGGACCTCGTAATGAGGTATTTATGGACTGTTTTAATTAAGGCCCTTTGTTGCAATTTGTGTGGAACGATTGGCGAACATTGAATTTCTATTTGCGTTTAACAATGTCAAGCGGCATGCGGCTGGTTCTGTACCAGCCATAAATGTAGGTACCTACACTTACTCAGGAGAAGGGCTGGATAGTTTATTTTAAGTCCTTGTTTGGTCCTCTACGAGAATCAACAACATTATGGATAGCATTTTACAGTCAGGAGTAGAATTGAAATTGGTACCTAAGTATTTATATTTATATGCTTAGTCACAGGCACATTTGAAGGACTGTTATTGGGATATTGCTTGAGAGCTGCTGTTCTTTGGCAGGTCGGGGACAGCATAAATAATGGTATGTCTGGGTAGGTAAATCCATGTGGGTATTTCAGAGAACCGTAGGTGAACTGATTAACTCTGACACTAGCCACTCTGGCAACTAGCTACTCTGGCAATTACAATTCGCGGCGCTAGATAACGCCAATACATAACAGTACCTAATTAGAGTAAAAACATTGAATGCAATAATTATCATAGTGAATGTACTAGGTACTTCCACTATACCATTATCCTTAAAGAAGCTCATCATAAAACCTAATTGTATGACATTACAAAACCAATGACCTGTTTTTTAAACAATTTGTTGAGCATAAATCCCGTTGCGCGCGCGCATCTGCCCACAGTAGCGGCGACATGTCTGCCCTCCCCCAGCGCGGGTGCGGGAGGAGGTACTGTTTGCCGCCATTACGCTGTTGACTCTGCGCCGCGGCTAATGCGTGCGCAAACACAGGGTTCAAGACTTCAAGTAACGTAAAGGGTTACGACGGAGTTATTGGACGATAGCTTATTAGAGGAATGGTAAGGGATTGAAATAGTAAGGTGAAGCTTAAGTCTGTCTTCTCTACATTGGAATGGTCGGAGAAGAAAGGCATAAGACAATGGGTTAGCGAAGCCTTCATTCTATGTCACTGAAGATGTGACAATGTAAACTTTGAAAGTTTTAGTAGTTATGGTATCTACTACTGCCACAGAATTAGGTACTTATAGCATCTGCAAGGTTAACTTGCACAAATTACAGTAGGTGACACTGGGTAGAAGTGGCAAGCTCACGGTACACAATTTGCTAGACTTTTGTCCAATTAGGTACTCCTCTTCCTGCCACCCCAAGGGGAACTTAACAGCATAACATTCATTATTTGTAGCTATAAAGCTAATTTAAAATTCACCACTCCTCAGCCGTAATGTTAATCAGTATTCAGTTTTCTCAACCACAGCTCTCTCCTGCGCTGTCCCCGACAGCAAACATGGCTGCGCCTTCCATTTGTTGATTGACGGCGGCGTCGGCGCGGGCGCAGCGCAAATGTTTGCCTCGGTAGCGGAGCACGACCTTCGGACAACAAACTGGAAGTGCTGTGCCGTGTCCGAGCCCAGCCCGACACGGGAAAAAATACGAAGATTCGAGACAAAAATAAGAACAGCTCGCGTGGGTCTCGACATTGCTTGAGGCTACAAACAAGGAGAATTTGCCGAGACGTTTATGTCGTTTGTCTGACAGTGTATTACTGCTCTAACAATGCTAGTGTTTGTTTCTTAGAACTTTGTATAAGCCATGCACAGAAGTGCATGAAAAACTATCCGATCGCGATCTAACCTACCTACTGGAGATGTTAAAACATCCCGAGCCCGAGAATTATTTCGGAGATCTGTATGTGATTTAGCAATCCGGACCAGGCCCGTAGTGGGTTATGGCCTATTTATTCCACCTCACAAAGCTTACTTTGTGCTTACACAAAGCTTTGGTGATGGAACTTTGACGTTTCGTATTGAGTCAATAGGAGAAAGAAGCTGTAACCTATTTTCAACAAGGATTACACACTGCAGACGCAGTAAAAATCAGTGGCGCTCCTTATACAAATATTGACCTTTCAAAGGCCCTAATTGACAGGAAATTGTAACATTATTCGTTGTTTGCGCATGTACTTATATCCCTGCCACTAGGGTGCGCAGCGCAGGCGTCGAGTTACAGTGTCATCTTTAAGTATTAACTGCTACAAATGGTTGGGTAAATAATGTCTTCCCTGTTTTTGCATGTATGCAAGGGCACCAGAAATCCGTGGGCTGAATCAATTACTTGAATTAATTTGGAATAGTTTTGGGTACTTCAGTAACTTGAAGTGCTGAAACTTTATGTGGGTTCCGGGAACCCACAATGTTTCTCCGTGCGTCTATATTTGGTGGTTTATCTCTAAATATTAGGAGCTCGTTCACATCTTTTTCTTTCGTCTCTATTTTGGTGATTCATCTAGTAGCTGCTGCGTTGCAAAGTTCTCCGCAAAGCATGCCTGTATTGCTGCCTTGCTTTTTCGTTTAGTGCCAGATAGAGACAAAGATAGACTTATCTATAGCTACTTCTTATAAAACCATGACTTAGTTTAACGTCATCAGGTCAAAATTCTAATCCTAAACGTTAGAATCGAAGGTGCATTACTAATAGGAAGTAAAAAAAACGTTATAAATTCTCTGAATCGTTCAAATTTTGAAATGTAGAAGAAATAGATTCAATTAGATCGTATTTGTCGTCCAGTAGCGTGCCTTGTTTGCGTCGCCTGGAGCCGTCCGCGCCGAGCAAACACCGCCGACGAACAGACACGCCGCACGTTTGTCGTCAATAATACGAGACATTGCTTTGAGGGTCCAATCTCTCTGTACGAGCTCTATAATGTCTTGGCATTCTTGACCATCACTAACTTCAACTCCTCTTTGAGACAAGTGACATGGTGAACTAATACCTATTATCCTATGAAGAAATTAAAATTGTACTTAGGTCTTGATGGGCTATACCTATCTATTGTTTATTTTATTTGGTAGTTGGATCAATCTTATTTTCATTATCATTATCGCATTGTGCGCTTACTGCTGAACATGGATCTCGCTCTATTCCAATTTTATCTAGCTTCAGGTCATCAACATTTTTATAGACTCTACTTATTAAAACATAATTTCTAGTTCTGATATCTTTATCTTAGTCTCTTTTCTAGTTATCATTCAAACGCGATGGATTGGATAATTGAAATTTAACACTTACTTTATCGGCTTTTTCGCTCATCTGTAAATTAGTAGGTAGGTACTATACAAGTTATAGATAACACAAATATTATGCATTGCCATTGAGCATGGCGATATATAATTATGTACTTACTTCTTTTATTTTAGAAGTATGTGGTGCACGGTTCACGATAAAATTTTACAATGTTCTCGTAATGGCTTTTCCCAATCTCTTACATGCGTAAAAATCTGTTATTTTATTATGTTTACCTAAATTAAATTGAACAGATAAGCATTTTCACTTAATTAACGAAATGGCGGATACAAATTAATCGTCGCATGATATCGAGCGATAGCGTCGAGCGGTTATAGGTAACGGGCCCACGCAATGGTGGTAATAATCGAGTGGTATTATGGTTGTGTGGGGATCGTTAGTGGCTCGTGCGGTGACGCGCGGCGGATAACCTCTCGATAATAACGAGCGATTATCGCGACCCCGCGTATCGATACACCGCCGCGGCGGCGGGAGGGCGCGGTGGCATGAGCGGACTACACTAGTGTTTTTTGCAAATGGTGTAAAACTGTTGTACGATACGATGATTATAACACTGAAGGCATGCAACCATTTCATTTGGGATGCGAGAGCTTCAAATGATTTTAAAACCTTACATGTAGACCTGCTTAGGCCTAAACCGATCGAAAAGCTCGACTGTTCAGGTAAGGTAGTTCTGTTTTTTATTTCATTCATATATTACATTACAAAAAGAGAACATAAATGGATCCATAACCAAACACCTTAGGTTATGTAGGCAACATAATATGAGGTCTCTAATTATAGGAAGCTAATTGTATACTCATTGAATAATGTTGTAAGTAGGTTGGTAGGTCTCAAAATACAATTTATTGTATGACAGTTCCTCGATACCTACTTTATTTGATCAACGAATAATTTTTGGAGTGATGGAGCTTCACTTTTGGCAAACTTTATCGGTATTATTAAAGTAAATTAATAAGTACCTAGCTAGTAAATGTAGAAATGCGCTATTCGCTGATCCTGTGTTACTGAACAACGCCACATACTTATTTATTGTCCATGAATGAATTATCTCGCAAAGAGCACAGCCATTCCTATTCAACGTGGAAATGCAGCCAGTAGTCTTGGTATCACGCATCATGAAACCCCACTTATAATAGTGTCTGATTTAAAACCAGCTTAGAAAATTTTCTCACAGACACATAAGAGGAAGCATACCGAACATTACAGGCATCTAGTGAATATTATACAGTCGTAAAGCCGGCTGCAATATTGATGAGTGACGCTGGCGCCATTTTGATAGCTTATCTACTAAGGCACAAATATTAGGTCGCATTCAGCTCGAATTTAAATCTTTTTACGATTAGTTGTCTTGTGAGCCTAAGTTTGGCCCTCCCTGAATGACAAAGTATTCTGGCTTCTCTAGATATCTGTGATGCCCGGTCTGCTTCCACTTAATATCTGTGAGATTTCTCTATTAAATTTTGTCTTTTGATTCAAAAAGTTACATAGTAGGTAATTGAATAATTAAAACAAGAAGTATCAGTATCCAAACATCAACAATAGGTAGCGCTAGTGACGCGCGTGCGCTATCGACACCGATAACCCGTGGCGCCCTCTGATCTTCGATAAACTCGCTGCAGCTATGCGCCCGCACCCCTCCCTGCTCCCTATTTTAAGTATTTTATGTGGCTCGAAGCTAATTGAAACGAGACGATAGTTTCGGAGCCTTTTAAGTTAAGACAAGACCTCGCGAGTTTAGTGACATATTTTTTAATTTTCTACTTAAGAATAAAGTTTAGAAGCTTGCAAGTAGTTTGTGTAACTCTAGGAACTTTGTAGATTCGTTTGTTTTATTTAACAAACAGAAAGATTACAATTACTTGATATTTGTTCTTACTGTATGTATATTAATTTATACTTACATTAATAAATGTGTCAGATTAAAATATAAACTTGCGAAGTAGGTAATTTTTAGTTAGGTTATTAAATAATCTATACATGCCGCCTCCGCATCTTCCAAGCGCGGCGCGATACGTATACCTGACTGAACGGTTTTATTGTGTGCTGTGTATGAGTGTGCTTTAGTTTAATAAATCATGAAAGAAATTGGCGCAGACAAACAAACACACATTTCAACTTAAGATATACGCCAATGGGGTGATGTATCCGATTGTAATTACCGCGATGTGAATGACGGTAAAGTGAATGACGCGCACGCGCACTGACCTGCAGGCCAGGCGAGTTTAAAAATGAATGTCGCGTATCGACATTATCGAACGATACGCGTCGCACTGCACATCACTATCTACTTTCCAATTTTACCATATTGCTGAAGAAGGCATTGCGAACTCACGATAGCAGGTAGTCAAACCTTTGTTAGTAGTTACAAATTATTTTATTTTTGTTTTTATTCTTTCATCGAATAAAAAATTATACAACTTCGAGTAGGTAGTTATACATTAGAATATACATTAGAATTAGGCGAATAGGTTTATGTAGGTCAAATATTGCAAATTAACTAGTAAGCGTACAATGTAGATTTAAAAATAAAATGTAAATTACATTGCATTTTCATCGAGTTGTGAACTGCCGTGAAAGTTTCAGCCGCATATCTAATCGGGAAATGCTCGAAATTTGAGTTGCAAGATTCCATCCGGAACGACAGACAAACTATAAAAACTACTATACTATTGGTATACCTATTTGTAGGATATTTATATGGTATTCTGTGCTTACTCCCAGCATTCCCGCTGACCGCCCGCTTTAGTAGCGATTTTCCCCGTTCGCATTTACCCCGAAAGCTAAACTCAATACAAAAACGACCAAAAGACAAGTCACCTGTGCTTGTCAACAAAAACTCTTAGGTGGGAACAATGAAAATTCCCTTTCCCACCGTATCCACTGACCATTTCGATTCGGGGGATGCGGACGTGAGAAATTCAAAGTCCCGTCGATTGTATATTATATTTTTTAATCTAAATGTGTGTAAACACGATTTAATAATTTGCAATATACCTACGGCTATTGGTTTTGTATTTCTTTTTGCTCAATCTCATGCGTGGTACTTAGTAGGTACCTAAAGTAGGTACCGAGTGTGGGCAAATGATACAAACACAAAAAGCGTCGCTTTACCAGTTAGAGCTGTTTCCAAAACTTCCACCAAAAAGTTAGACAGTTGAAATTTTCACAGATGATGTATTTATATTGCCGCTATAACAACAAACACTAACAATTAGAATAAAATTAATGTTTCAGTGGGCTCCCATACAACAAACGTTTTTTGCCATTTTTATATTAATGGTACGGAACCCTTTGTGCGCGAGATTGACTCCCACTTAGACGGGTTTAACCGATAATAAAGTCTGCTATATATTCTCTTTCAGGGCCTATACTAAGTATGTGTACACCTTTAGAGACTATGCCAGCGGAGGGTGTTCCTGGCAACAAATCGATGTGATCTGTTGATAAGTCGCTGTAAAAGCAAACCACAGTACCTAACATAAATACATAACTAGTGGAAAACTATTTCATCAAAACCCGTTCATTCGTTACTTTATAGCGTGAAGACGACAAAAACATACAAACACACACTCCTACACTTGGCTCCACTGGTGGATCCGCAGATAACACACACACAGAAGCTTTTGAGTAATATGTAATACTAGCTGTGCCCGCGACTTCGTCCGCGTGGAAAAGTGACTTTGGGCAGTATTTTTGGATATACATAAATATATCTTTTGGTTTATTTTAGATTATAAACACCGTCGCTTGTTAATAATTTATCTTTACATGAAAATGGCATAACTTTTTTAGTTATGAATCGATTGACATGAAACAAACACTAAATGTTAACTGAATCTACCACAATATACTTAGTAGTGAAAACACATCTAAATAATTGGATAAGGCTTTTCTGAGATTAGCGTGCACAAACGCACAGATAAACAGACAAACAGAAAAAAATATAACAATCTTTGTTTTGGGTGCTATTTGGTTTGTTATAGGTCCCAATAATATTTTTTCTGAAATATCTTCTATGTACAGACAGCGATCTGTAATTTTTTTATTATATTATGTAATAGATAACAGATAGAAGATAATTATATAGGTATATAGTATAAGTAGGAAAAGCCTTTCTTGTTTGCACAGTTTGCAAGGAATGAGAGCTCTGTGAACTTAGCGCCCGACTTTAAAAAAAATAAAATTTAGTATTTTATTCTTGTAGATAAAGGTAAGTAGTTAATTGTAGTAAAAGTTTTTTCGTTAGTAGTAACACCAAAAAAAAAAAATTTACTTTGAAAAAACTTCATCTCCCGGTTTTGCCGAAAGTCAAGTTTAGTAGTTGATTCGTAAATAGAATCGTATGTAGTTGATTGTAGTGAAAATAATTTCGTTTGTAGTTGCATAGCAACAAATTTTTTTTTTTTTTAAGTTTATCTGACATTTACATATCTTTATTTCTTTGAAATTCTTATGGATATAGGTAAGTAGTTGATTGTTGTAAAATAAAAAATAAAGAAAGTCATTCCGCAAAAAAACTAGAGGACTTAGAAAAAAACCCAATCCTCAGGTTACTGAACAAATTGTAAAACAAACGAAATCGCGATAAATCTTTGTACAATTTTTTTTTTCATATTTTATTCTAACAGATATATGTACGTAGAGGTAGGTAGTGAACTCTGTTTCGTTTGTAGTAGCACCAAAAAAAATTTGGAGACTTAGAAAAAACCGCAACCCTCAGGTTACTGAACAAATTGTAAAAACAACGAAATGGCGATAAATGTTTGATTTATCATTTATTTTATATTTTATTCTAACAGATATATGTACGTAGAGGTAGGTAGTGAACTCTGTTTCGTTTGTAGTAGCACCAAAAAAAATTTGGAGACTTAGAAAAAACCGCAACCCTCAGGTTACTGAACAAATTGTAAAAACAACGAAATGGCGATAAATGTTTGATTTATCATTTATTTTATATTTTATTCTAACAGATATATGTACGTAGAGGTAGGTAGTGAACTCTGTTTCGTTTGTAGTAGCACCAAAAAAAATTTGGAGACTTAGAAAAAACCGCAACCCTCAGGTTACTGAACAAATTGTAAAAACAACGAAATGGCGATAAATGTTTGATTTATCATTTATTTTATATTTTATTCTAACAGATATATGTACGTAGAGGTAGGTAGTGAACTCTGTTTCGTTTGTAGTAGCACCAAAAAAAATTTGGAGACTTAGAAAAAACCGCAACCCTCAGGTTACTGAACAAATTGTAAAAACAACGAAATGGCGATAAATGTTTGATTTATCATTTATTTTATATTTTATTCTAACAGATATATGTACGTAGAGGTAGGTAGTGAACTCTGTTTCGTTTGTAGTAGCACCAAAAAAAATTTGGAGACTTAGAAAAAACCGCAACCCTCAGGTTACTGAACAAATTGTAAAAACAACGAAATGGCGATAAATGTTTGATTTATCATTTATTTTATATTTTATTCTAACAGATATATGTACGTAGAGGTAGGTAGTGAACTCTGTTTCGTTTGTAGTAGCACCAAAAAAAATTTGGAGACTTAGAAAAAACCGCAACCCTCAGGTTACTGAACAAATTGTAAAAACAACGAAATGGCGATAAATGTTTGATTTATCATTTATTTTATATTTTATTCTAACAGATATATGTACGTAGAGGTAGGTAGTGAACTCTGTTTCGTTTGTAGTAGCACCAAAAAAAATTTGGAGACTTAGAAAAAACCGCAACCCTCAGGTTACTGAACAAATTGTAAAAACAACGAAATCGAGATAAATCTTTATACAATCATTTTTTTCATATTTTATTCTAACAGATATATGTACGCAAAGGTAGGTAGTGAACTCTGTTTCGTTTGTAGTAGCAGCAAAAAAAATTTGGAGACTTAGAAAAAAACCGCAACCCTCAGGTTACTGAACAAATTGTAAAAACAACGAAATGGCGATAAATCTTTATACAATCATTTTTTTCATATTTTATTCTAAAAGATATATGTACGTAGAGGTAGGTAGTGAACTTTCTTTCGTTTGTAGTAGCACCAAAAAAAATTTGGAGACTTAGAAAAAAACCGCAACCCTCAGGTTACTGAACAAATTGTAAAAACAACGAAATGGCGATAAATCTATATACAATCATTTTTTTCATATTTTATTCTAACAGATATATGTACGTAGAGGTAGGTAGTGAACTCTGTTTCGTTTGTAGTAGCACCAAAAAAATTTGGAGACTTAGAAAAAAACCGCAACTCTCAGGTTACTGAACAAATTGTAAAACAAACGAAATCGCGATAAATGTTTGATTTATCATTTATTTTATATTTTATTCTAACAGATATATGTACGTAGAGGTAGGTAGTGAACTCTGTTTCGTTTGTAGTAGCACCAAAAAAAATTTGGAGACTTAGAAAAAAACCGCAACCCTCAGGTTACTGAACAAATTGTAAAAACAACGAAATGGCGATAAATGTTTGATTTATCATTTATTTTATATTTTATTCTAACAGATATATGTACGTAGAGGTAGGTAGTGAGCTCTGTTTCGTTTGAAGTAGCACCAAAAAAAATTTGGGGACTTAGAAAAAATGTGACTGTGCCAAAGTGCCTGTGAAAAAGGTGACTGACTGACTCACCGATCATCAAAATTCTCAGGTACTTCTAGGCGTCCCACAAGTTTCAAATTTTGAATATAGCTATTGTTTAGCCTATAAACCATGGAAAAATTCAGACATTCCATAATTTTCATCCCGTTTTCTAGATATATAATCTGCATAAATAACTTTGTATTCCCATATAAATCCCATTAAATTGTATGTGATTACAAAGTTACTTTTACAGTTCATAATTAGACTTAATTGAATATGAATGAAATGGGTTACAGGGGTTAAAAATGAGAAATGGCTTTGAGAAATTCGACAGTTAAGCGCCTTTTAATTACTTCCACGATAGGTATACCTACCGCAGATAGAGAGATACAAATCCCTATAAGTACTATACCTACCTACACTTTTATAGGTTGTTTACCTTATACCTAATACGCATCTGTGGAGACGCAAAGACACTCGTTCATGATAATCTATGAGCATGACCTATGTCGCAATTTTTTACAATTTGTTCAGTAACCTGAGGGTTGCGGTTTATTTCTAAGTCTCCAAATTTTTTTTGGTGCTACTACAAACGAAACAGAGTTCACTACCTACCTCTACGTACATATATCTCTTAGAATAAAATATAAAATAAATGATAAATCAAACATTTATCGCCATTTCGTTTGTTTTACAATTTGTTCAGTAACCTGAGAGTTGCGGTTTTTTTCTAAGTCTCCAAATTTTTTTTGGTGCTACTACAAACGAAACAGAGTTCACTACCTACCTCTACGTACATATATCTGTTAGAATAAAATATAAAATAAATGATAAATCAAACATTTATCGCCATTTCGTTGTTTTTACAATTTGTTCAGTAACCTGAGGGTTGCGGTTTTTTTCTAAGTCTCCAAATTTTTTTTGGTGCTACTACAAACGAAACAGAGTTCACTACCTACTATATCTGTTAGAATAAAATATAAAATAAATGATAAATCAAACATTTATCGCCATTTCGTTGTTTTTACAATTTGTTCAGTAACCTGAGGGTTGCGGTTTTTTCTAAGTCTCCAAATTTTTTTTGGTGCTACTACAAACGAAACAGAGTTCACTACCTACCTTTGCGTACATATATCTGTTAGAATAAAATATGAAAAAAATGATTGTATAAAGATTTATCTCGATTTCGTTGTTTTTACAATTTGTTCAGTAACCTGAGGGATGCGGTTTTTTTCTAAGTCTCCAAATTTTTTTTGGTGCTACTACAAACGAAACAGAGTTCACTACCTACCTCTACGTACATATATCTGTTAGAATAAAATATAAAATAAATGATAAATCAAACATTTATCGCCATTTCGTTGTTTTTACAATTTGTTCAGTAACCTGAGGGTTGCGGTTTTTTTCTAAGTCTCCAAATTTTTTTTGGTGCTACTTCAAACGAAACAGAGTTCACTACCTACCTCTACGTACATATATCTCTTAGAATAAAATATAAAATAAATGATAAATCAAACATTTATCGCCATTTCGTTGTTTTTACAATTTGTTCAGTAACCTGAGGGTTGCGGTTTTTTTCTAAGTCTCCAAATTTTTTTTGGTGCTACTACAAACGAAACAGAGTTCACTACCTACCTCTACGTACATATATCTGTTAGAATAAAATATAAAATAAATGATAAATCAAACATTTATCGCCATTTCGTTGTTTTTACAATTTGTTCAGTAACCTGAGGGTTGCGGTTTTTTCTAAGTCTCCAAATTTTTTTTGGTGCTACTACAAACGAAACAGAGTTCACTACCTACCTCTACGTACATATATCTGTTAGAATAAAATATGAAAAAAAAAATTGTACAAAGATTTATCGCGATTTCGTTTGTTTTACAATTTGTTCAGTAACCTGAGGATTGGGTTTTTTTCTAAGTCCTCTAGTTTTTTTGCGGAATGACTTTCTTTATTTTTTATTTTACAACAATCAACTACTTACCTATATCCATAAGAATTTCAAAGAAATAAAGATATGTAAATGTCAGATAAACTTAAAAAAAAAAAAAAATTGTTGCTATGCAACTACAAACGAAATTATTTTCACTACAATCAACTACATACGATTCTATTTACGAATCAACTACTAAACTTGACTTTCGGCAAAACCGGGAGATGAAGTTTTTTCAAAGTAAATTTTTTTTTTTTTGGTGTTACTACTAACGAAAAAACTTTTACTACAATTAACTACTTACCTTTATCTACAAGAATAAAATACTAAATTTTATTTTTTTTAAAGTCGGGCGCTAAGTTCACAGAGCTAGGAATGAGGCGTAAATACTACCGGAATTTAGACATTTCTATACCTACTTACTAGTAGAGTGTGAAAATTAGTGAATGTAATAGTAATTATGTAGTATAGATAGGTACCTAGGCACTAGTCAGGTACCTACTCTATTAGGACGAATTACTATTATTGCAATGGAGTTTGTATGTGATATTTTCCCATAACGCAGGAAAACATGAAATTAACACGGTATTATTTTGGTTTAAGAAAAAAAAACATATGTCTCCATTTTTAAGTCGGCTAAAAATTGATAACTATTCTAGGCGTGCCATGATTCAAATGTTCACGTATTTTAACCAAAAAAATTATAGTAGTAAGTTATGTACTGTACCTACTTACTATAATGCTTCATCATCACCATCAGCCTGAAGTAGTCCACTGCTGGACAAGGCCTCCCCTATACATTTCCAGGAAGAACGATTTTGAGCCTTTTCCATCCAGCGACTTCCCGCGATCTTAACAATGTCGTCGGTCCATCGAGTGGGAGGGCGCCCTACGTTTCGTCTTCCGGTTCGTGGTCGCCATTCGAGAACCTTTATTCCCCAACGGATATCGGTTCTTCGAGCTATATGACCTGCCCATTGCCACTTCAACTTACTAATTCTACGAGCTATGTCGATGACCTTGGTTCTTCTACGGATTTCCTCATTTCTGATTCTATCTCTCTACATAGTTCGTTGCGCGACTTTGAGCTTGTGTATGAGGCCAACAGTTAGCGACCACGTCTTAGTTCCGTATGTCATCACTGGCAACACACACTGATTATAGACTTTCGTCTTGAGGCTCTGCGGTATCTTCGGACGAGAAGATGTGGCGCAATTTCCCGAACGCTGCCCATCCGAGTTGGAATCGTCGGTTGACCTCTTTGTCGAAGTTGGCTCTACCTAGTTGGATCGTCTACCTAGTTCATCGTATACTGCTGAGGTAGTACATATAATACAATAATTATTTCCACGCTAATTTAATTTTATGCAACTGAAAGTCCCGGGGGAAAAGCAGGTCGATGGCTTGATGATAAGCGCTGCTCTTGATCAATATAAGTAGTAAATCATTTCATAAATATTTTTGCCGATGCTGTAAATTTAAATGATTTTGGTTGTAGAGAAAATTACACTAACCCAATGGGTAACCCTCTACAATGGTTTAGTATAATTTGGTCACACCGGACTTTTCTTTTTTATATTATGAGTCTAGTTGTTTAAGAAATTGAATCCTTTTTTTTGGGGTGTCTTTTATAGGAATTTCATTGCATTTAAATCCTATTTACTTATTTCAGTTCAGTGCGAGCGATCGCCCTGTCGACACGTACGGCTGCAGTGCGTACCATTCTCAGAGATTCTAAACATTTGGCTCGTAACTTACTGACGTGAAAATTAATTAAGTATGAAGTGCGCGGCTTGTGGAACGAGCTTCAACGACGGAGTGCAGTGTGGTGCCTGCAAGAGGCACCTCGACTTTGGTTGTGCTCAAACGACCGAGTCGAAGTGGAGGAGAATGAACAGCGATAAGAGAGCTGCCTGGAAGTGCTCCACATGCAGTAATTTGTCTCCCGCCCCATCAACTTTACCGGAACCAGTCTCCTTGGAAGATGTCCTTCTGGAAGTTCGAGGATTAAAGCGTCAACTTGCAGGCTTGCCGACGTTATTGGAAGACGTCAAGTCAATCAAGGATGAACTGCTGGAACTTAAATCGAGCTGCGACTTCATGAACAATCGTCTGGATGACTTCTCCTCGAGGATCACCGTCATGGAAAATAAAGCATCTCTTATTGACAGCATGCAACTAACCATGGCCTCCTTAGAGAAGGACGTCGTGGTATTGAAGACTCAGTTGTCTGCTTCGGATCAAAGATCCCGGCTTAACAACATAGAGATTAAAGGGGTCCCAGTCAAAAAGGAAGAAAATCTCTTTTCCGTCTTGGAAGCAATTAGCAAAGAGATCAATATCAGCCTTTCTAAGACCCAAATTAATTACCTGTACAGAGTCCCACTGCACGGCTCCAAGGATAAAGCGATTATCGTTAGCTTTACGAATCGCTACACCAAAGAGGAGTTTGTAGCAGCAGCGAGAGCCCGTAAGACCCTATCAGCTCCTGACATCGGGTTCCGCGACTCAGTCCGTCGCATATTTATCAATGACCATCTCAATTCGGAGTCAAAAAACTTGCTCAACAAGGCCAAATCTCTGGCTAAGGAGAGAGGCTTCAGCTACGTGTGGGTTAAGTATGGAAAAATCCATGTCAGAAAAAATGATACCTCCCCGGTGCTTATTATCGCCCAAGTAAATGATTTAAACAAAATATCTTAATCTGTTTCTATTACTGCTTAGCTTCATTATTTTGGCTACTTATCAATTACCACTGTCACTGTTCTCGTATTAATTATTATCTACTTAATTATTTAAAACCAAACCTAATGTTAAATTTACGCAAAATGTTTGTAATCTCTGCTTTGACCTTGAACGCTGCCTGCACTACTCGCTCAGTACACGCCTACCGCCGTCAGCGCCGGTTAATTCACTGCGCTTTGTTGACGCTGGAATGTGTACGATTCGCTTATTTTCTTTCCATTTTTGCATTCCTATTCTTTCGAAAACCTATAACCTATCAGCCTACTGTGCTTTGTCGCTTACTTTTTTGTACTACTCTTCTCTATACCAACTCAATAAAAATGTGTAAAACAATAATACTATCACTGTATTCGCGTCGTCACTTTTTTTATGATATTCATCCATTCAATTATTTTTATACTTGTTCTATTATTTCGTTATGTGTATTCTTTGATTATGGATAGTACAACCATAAATAAATTAAATATTTATTATCAGAATGTTAGGGGGCTACGTACTAAGACACTTACTTTCTACCGCAATTTGTGCTTAAGCTCATATGACGTAATCGCTATAACTGAGACCTGGCTCCCGGAAAGTATATCTACATCCGAGCTTTTTGACGATAGGTACGTTGTATGGCGCCGGGATCGGGATTACAACCTTACAATGCAGAAATACGGCGGTGGCGTACTTATAGCTGTGCGCAAAGGTATCCAAGCTTTTTCTAATACATCCTTTCAATCTTCCGCTGAAGACATATGGGTGACTATTTCGATCAAACACGTCAATAAATCTGTCTTTAAAGTTCATTTATGTTGCCTTTATCTATGCAACCAAAATCGTGGATTTACGTTTAACAATCAGTTAGAAAATTATCTTGACAAACTTAATGAAGTAGTTCTCGCGAACCCATCTGACATATTTATTTTATTGGGCGATTTCAACCTCACGAATATAAGCTGGACGCAAAGTATTGACGGTCATTATTTACCATCCTATTCCACTACAATCGAAACGCATTTAATCGACGATATGTCTACCCATGAATTCCGTCAGTTTAATGGTGTAATCAATCAATATGGTAGATTTCTCGATCTAGTCTGGTCCAATGACGATCTTGTCGTTGCAGAGTGTCATGACCCCCTTGCAGTCCCCCTCGATCCGAACCACAAAGCTGTTACTATTATGGCTAACTTCTTGAATGTACCGTATCTTAAATCACAGTCTTACATGAAATATTATTATAATAAAGGCGACTATGATTCTATTAATTCTAAAATATCCAATATCGACTGGCCAATGGAAATTTCTTCTAGATCCCTTGAGGAGGCGGTGGATTATTTTTATTCAATTCTTGATCAGATAAAAATTCAATTTATTCCCTCAAAGATTGTATCTAGTAGTTCCTACCCTAAATGGTACTCTCCAGCACTTATTAAAATAATAAAAGAAAAATATAAGTACCTTAAAAAATTTAAAACCTATGGTATGCGATCCAACCTGGAAACCTTTAAAGTACTACGAGACCGAGCTCGCTCAGTGGAAAGTCAGTGTTACCTAAATTACATATCTTTAATCGAAAATAGCATAGAGAAACATCCAAAGCAGTTCTGGTCTTTCATGAAAACCCGCTCGCAATCGAATGGTATTCCTACCTGTCTAAGATATCTAAACGCTTCAGCTTCCACTGGTGAGTCTATCTGCGATATGTTCTCAACATACTTTCATTCTACTTTCTTATCATCTGACACGCAATCGTCTGATACCCTACCACAGGATGAATGTGACTTGAACCGTGCCCACGACATTGGTAGTATTGAGATACGTGTTGATGAAGTTCTCAAACTGATTCTAGGCCTTGACACATCCAAATCTGCTGGTCCTGATGGCGTTACCTCTATATTTCTCATCGGATGTGCTAAATCAATCTGTGTTCCAATAGCCCTTCTCTTTAAAAAGTCTATCTCTGATTGTATGGTCCCTGCTCTCTGGAAATCAGCCTTTGTTTCACCTATTCATAAGAAAGGGTCGAAAACTGAAGTTAGTAACTATAGACCAATCTCTAAGCTATGTATAATAGCAAAAATGTTTGAAAGAATCGTCTATAATCAGATGTACGCTGCCTTGCAGCATTCGTTCAGCTCGTCACAACACGGCTTCTTGAAAGGTCGATCTACGACGTCTAACCTTGTTTTGTTTAATAATTTCCTGACGGAAGCTATGGATTGTGGTTACCAAGTTGATGCAGTGTATACTGATTATAGTAAAGCCTTCGATAGGATTGACCACAAACTGTTAATTTCCAAGCTCTACTATATTGGGATAAGAGGCGACTTATTAAGATGGTTCACCTCGTACATCAGGAACCGATCTCAGGCTGTAGTTATTAATAATTATATTTCTAGTTGGGTTTCTATCCCCAGTGGTGTTCCCCAGGGATCGCTACTCGGTCCCCTACTTTTCCTAGTCTTTGTTAACGATATCGGCAATTGCTTTCTCAATAGCCACCTATTATGCTTTGCGGATGACATGAAAATCTTCAAAATTATTAAATCCTCTAGTGATGCTGATCTTCTACAGGCGGATTTATCGAGACTCGATGACTATTGCTCCATTAATAAACTCGACCTCAACCCCTCTAAGTGTTCTGTGGTCACCTTCACCCGCAAGATAAAACCTGTGTCCTCATCTTACATGCTCAAACAGCAGCCATTAAATAAATGTAGCGTTATAAGGGATCTTGGTGTACTGCAGGACTCCAAGTTATTATTCGACAAGCATATTGAATCAATAGTATCAAAAGCTTCTAGAACCCTGGGTTTTGTCATGAGAAGTTCAGCCAATTTTAGTCGAGCTAAAACTTTTAAAATTCTCTATTGTACCTACGTTCGTAGTACACTCGAATATGCATCGCAAATATGGAACCCCTGTTATGACACTTACATCAATAGAATCGAACGAATTCAAATCAAATTTATTAAGTACCTTTGCTATCGACTAAAAATTCGGTACAGGTCGAACGACTATCTTGCTCTCTGTAAAAAATTTCATCTTCTCCCTCTTTCGAAACGACGCGAAATTGCAGACCTATCTTTCTTATTAAAAATTACCTCAAACAATATTAACAGTCCCGAATTACTCAACTTGATCAATATTAACGTTCCTTTTAAAATAACTAGGTTTAATCCTCCTATTTTCACTCCTATAGTTGGAACAAATTATCGCCAAAATTCATTTATGTTGCGAGCTAGTAATAATTTCAATAGGCTGAGCAAGAGTATGGTCGACTTAGACCTATTCTGTACGAGTGTGCAATCAGCGAAACGGCGGCTGAGCAGAGAATTCTTTGTTGGTGATGCAGTTTTGTAAGCGTTCATTATTATTAGTTTTTATAAAATGTTTATTATTATTATTTTTATAAGCATGTGGTAATTTGCGAGACTCTGTTTATATAAATCAACTCTAAGTATATATTTTTTTTTGCATTGCGAAACGTGTCGACATTGTGTTCGCACTTAAATATTTCTCTATGTATATTTTCTATTCGTGAAAACCTTTAATTAGCTTTCTGTTGCTATTTAGTTAACCGTTAAGTAATCTTCTGCTGTTGGTTTTCCTACAAATAAATAAATAAATAAAAATAAATTTCAAATTGATGTATAATCCTTATACTTAATAATTAATGGAAGACAGAATATTGATGATCAGACAACTTGGTGTGGACACAAACTTACTTTATGGGCTTTTTGGAGTACCTAAGCTCTAACCCCAAAAATAAAAAAGTCTTAACTAATGTAAACAGCACTATTTCAGTAAGCAATTGCAGTGAAACTGCTGAGGTAGTAACGGTATATTTTTTTATATAAATTGGATGTTCTTTTAAAACTTAAAAATGATAAAAACATAGAGAGCGTTTTTGACGTTAGAGTTTTTGTTAAAAGCAAGTAGAGTTTTCCGACGGCTCTATGTCCGTGAAATATTTAAAACACTGAAACAGCAAGGTAGGATAGGCAATAATCGAAGGAGATGGTGTAGGTACATAATATGCACTTAGCTTTTTTTTTTTAGGACGCCTTAGCAACACCTGAAAGATCTGAAACCCTCCCGGTGATCCAGGGGTTTCCGCAATTGGATATGAGTAACAGTAATGGGGGGCTCACCCGCGTCCATGGCGTACCCCGCGGCGGCGGCGGCGGCGGCGTGCAGCGCGCCGTACTCTTTGCCGTCCATGCCTCCCAGCATCGCGCACTCTCACTGCACCATCGACACTGTACTCCGCGCGTTCGTCACGGACCGCGCCACCGCGACGTGTGACCGAGTGTGGCGGCGCCGGCGCACGCGCCCCCGCCCCGCCGCCGCCATTGGCGCGCAACCACCAATCACTGCGCTCCATTTCAAACGCTTTCCTTTTTCCATGTCGCATTCTATTTGAAGCGTGTTGATGCATCTTCGGTTTTCAGCGGCCAGTTTTATACTTTAGTCTACAGCGTTAAAGTCTAAAGTTGAGCGCGAGGTAGAATAGAAATATGTCTGTTTTCCCGTTCGGTCGGATGCGCACGGGCAGGAGCGCGACGAGAGCCGAGGAAAATGCGTCCCGCTCGAGTAGGTAGGGTAAAGTACACAATATAATGTGGCCACTGGCATCGGTGGGTGCGCTCCGCGCCACATACTCGTATAGTACGTAGTACCGCTATGTGCCGCTGTGACGAATGTCGCTGTGTATGCTGGGATTGTAATTGATATTTTTATGTTCGTTAAATTATGTTTCTAACGCGCGTACGGTTCCGCTGTAATTTACTGGGGTAATGGATAAATTAATGCACGCGCATGTGTTGATTGTGTACAGACACGATTTTTAACAGGTAGGTATACTTACTGATTAACTTACAGTAAGAAAAATGCGTGTACTTAATGTCATAGTCATATTATGGGTAAAGTAGCTAACTAGGATGGTGCAGTGACCCAAAATGAACCTTGACCTCTAGTGAAGGGTCTTATTATCGGAGGCTAAAGTAACAACCATAGAGTAAGTAGGTAGTATAAGTAAGGAATGAATAATTATGTGATACTTACCTACCTAGTACCTAAGTAGGTAAGTACTTACTTACTCTCTGTGTTGGCTCTTAGTTGTATTTCTACTCATATTAAATATTTCTTTTCAATGCCTACTGATTAACAGGTAAAAGATAATAATAATAGGCTTAGTCTTAATATAGGTACTTATATAAATTACACGTCACGTTGTTTGTCCGCGATGGACTCTACTACTGAACCGATTTAATCAAATTTGCACACCCGTGTGCAGTTTGGTCTAACTTACAAGATAGGGTAGCTTACACCCCAATTTTTTGTCGCAATAACAAAAACCTTAGCCACAGCAACGCGTGGCCGTTTCTGCTAGTATTGTACTTATAGATATTTATATAAGTAAGTATTTATAATTACATTTCAGTAAATTTAGCTAATTATTACCTATCATCAATATCATCGTCAACCTGTATCTGCCTGCTACTGGGCACCGCTGTCCCCACACTTTCGTGAAGAGGATACTCGTCATTCTGTTCTGATTGGTTCTCATAAATGACAGGGCCACGTGACAAGCAGTAGCAAAGTTCCAGCAATTAAAGTCACCATGCATAATCCTGCAAAAAAGTTCAGTCACACCGCTGCCGCGTATTCCTGTTAATTACAGCAAATATGTCGCGCGTCGTGGAAAAAATCATAAAAACGCATAAAGCCGCCTTTTGTCGCATGCGGCACGACGCGCGACGCGACGACGGCGGATGGGAACAAATTACTGCGCCGCAAATGATGCGCGACAAAATGCAGACTCAAACGCACCGCCTCTGCACTGATCTCTGTTGACCTTTGTTTTATGGAACATCCAGTTGTAGTCGGGTGTGTGTGGAAAATATTGTACCTACTTACTGTTAGTTTGCCGGATGTTTTTCCGTGCAGCAAATATTGGTAAGTAAGTAAGTATTGTGTGCTTTGCGTAAGTAAGTAAATTGTAAAAACATGGGCAGGTGCGGTGCTTTCAAATATCATTTTGACATTTCTTTCATAATCATTTGTTTAGGTAAGTATATAGGTAATTATGTATTGGTAGATCCAGTTTTTCAAGTTCATTAAGAGTTCTTGCGGGTAGTATAATTGCAATTTACATCTATAAAACGTGCTTCAATTGTGTCGTGAGAAACATCTCGCGGGAATGCCACTAAAATGGAAGAGGAAATAAAATATCAATAACAAGCTCGTTTGTTCGGAATTGTTTCGCGATTTTTACAACAGTTTTGGTGCAAGTGGGTGCGCAGGCGCAGGCGGCCGCGGACGTCAATAAATAAGCTATAAAGCCCATTGTCCGGGGCCACTCGGCGTGGTTTATGCCCAATTGTCCCCGAGTCCGCAGATTGGAAAGTGACCCCGGCCCCGGCCCACACAGCATTGTTCCACCTTTATCTTTCTCTATTGAATTTCGATTTATAGCTGTCGTTAAATCGATATTTTTCGCATTTTTCTCGGTGTTTCATTAGAATTTAATCGAGGAAATGTTATCAAACGAAGTAGCATTGCGTAAGTAGTAACGGCTGATAAACGTCATGAAACTGTATTGCTAATAGAAGAAATTGTAGTTACAAACGAGTTCTGGACCAAATTGAAAATTATTATGGCAACCGTTACACGAATATACAAAAGTTACTATAAAAGCTTAAACATGTTTTGACGGATTTTCCGCGTACGATACTTTATTTTCAGAAACATTCTTCTGATTTCGCGTAGTGATCATGGAGTACTGAAACTAACATTTTTATTATTAAATGTACTGGCCGTAAAATTCAGTCTGAAATACGAAATCAAAAAGTGATGATGAAATCATTCTTCCCGGTGCCTACTTTCACCAGCAGTAAATGTCAGGTCGAGGCAAGGAGCGATTGTTTCATCCACGCAGCCCCCGCGCCGCCGCGCCGCCGCGCCGCCGCGCGCCGCCGAGCGCGACTCCGCGTCCCTTTGCACTATTAATAGGAGGATTACACGATTTTAATGTACTGTGATGAGGTTTACGATAGAAATAGAATACGGGTAAGTTTGTATGCCATTAAGGGATAAACTTTATGAGTTAAAATTGTTTCAAGTACCGTACTTCTATTAGCTTATGCGACGGCTCCGACGGCGGCAACAAATGTACTTAGATATCAATGACAATGGCTGGTGTAAGTACTAGGTAGGAGTAGAATTGTGGCAATTAATTGTGATGTTTCAGTTGTTCTCTAATTAGTAATTTAGTATAGGTACCTTTTAGTAATGCGTAAGGTATCTGATCTGCATGTGCCTAAGCGAAGGTCCAGATCCGAACGCTTGTCAGTTAGAGCACAGGTTAGAGTTCGTAGCCCCAAAATTATCTGAATTTAGGCAAATCTGTTTGTAAACGTCCGCAAATAGGGTCTGCAAGTTATTGTATATCGTATAACAATTATCTGTGTTAAAACCAATAACGAAGCACAGCTGTGACGAGTGTTCATGATGAAAGCTTACTATCTAATAGGTACATAGTAATTTGAACTGAGCTTTAATCTATCATTCCCTCAGCTCTTGGCATATTTCGACAGCCCCTCTCCTCAATGCCAACACAAAGGCCTCAGTAAAAACCCTGTCATTAATATTTGTGGGCGCAGAGCTCGGTGCTCCAGTCGTTTCGTGTCCCTATAAATAGTGAAGGTACTTCCCAAACGCGCATGCGCCTCAGATCTCAGCGGCGGGCGTTCCGCACCACTGCCACCAGTAATAGTACCGCCTACCCTACTCTTTACTTTAAACCACGTGCAAGAAAGAATAAACTCTAACATACAGTAGCATAAAGTTACATTTACTTTACTCAGTCGCGGGAGAGCTTATGGAATTATAAAGCATGGGATTTCAGATGTTGAAGCTAGAATGGTAAGGTCTTTTTTGCGTTGTCACGGGCACAAAGGACGTAAGACAACGGAAGCGGCGTCCGAGCTGATGTTATCTCGTTCAGTCTTTAATTAGACGGTTTAATTAAGAAACGCGAGTTATCCGAAGCGATAATTGGATCATCAATTCGGGTTTGCGATCGTCTGTCTTCGGAGTGTTCCGTGCATCCGCCCGACTAGGTGTTTAGCGGGAATTCGATTTAATTGTTTACAGTTATTAGGTTTGTTAGTAATGTAAACAAATGTTAAGTATCAGTTCATTTTCATTAAAATTATTTTCACAAACTTAGGTATACGGGGTGACTGTGGTTGTAGGGATCAATACAATAATGTACCTACCTATATTCAATAATACCATGTGACCAAATTGCATTCAATGTAAGAAGCTGTAAATGTGGGTCCAAATTGAACTATGGATGACCAAATCAAAATATCCGATATTACTGTGTGTTAAACGTAGTTAACGTTTTCAAATTAGATATCCCTGTAAAGTTTCGTGGTGCTACCTTCCGAACTAGTGTATTTCCGAAGCACTGGTAGAGTTAATGGAGTTTTCTTTTCCGCCCGAGATGGAAAGGGCATGATGCAAGGAATTTCCCTTTTTAAATACATTTTATTTACTTTATCGTATTAGATATAATAGTTATGTAAATTTTTATTCTTCTCTATGTTTACGGACTTGTAAGAGCGCTAGGATATTATTTCCTGTATGTACCTACTTACTTATAATTTTGTGTCTTCAGTATTGTATTATACATTACCACTATTACCTACATACGGCGAACGCGCGTCAACCATTGACTTAAGTAGAAGCCGTCGGCGGTCGCAGTGCCCTACAGATATTATCGGTCTTACTACAAAATGTTTAAACTAGAAATTAACAAATGAGTCTAAATACTTTCTCCACAGATCGACGTCTTACCTTCGCTTTATGTAACTCAATAATAATTTTACAAGTAGAATAATCAGGAATGCCAGGATTGAGTACCAGTTAGTAAAAGGCGAGTGATAGACGTCAAATTTGTCAAATGAAATTTTAGAAATCTCTGTTTAACTTTTGTTGTAAGACGGTAGAAGCCCTTAATATCTAACGGCCGAAATTAATAATCAATCCAATCCAAATTTTGCTATCTGGGATTGATATCACAATCCATTTTTAGGGTCAATCGTGCCAATAACCCATCCGTGGATTGGTTTATAAAGGCACGCAGATTGGAAATCGATCGAACAATAGGCAGCAATCCAAGATCGGTTTCAATCTTGGATAGGAGATACAATATTAATTTCGGCTGTAAACCACTAAGCTTTAAAGTGCGCAAGCGAGGCCTTCTAAGTATATCTACGCTCTGGCTCACCCTAAATTTTCTCTGTTTTTCTCGAGCTCGTATAACAACAAACACGACACACGGACGCGGGTGTCCGTGTCAAAGGAGCCGCGTTCCCACAGCGTGACGGACCGACAGACAGACAGACTGTCACACATGCGGCTTATTATGTCGTCTGGGGCGCCGCGTGGAGACGGGTGTAATGTTACTGCTACTAAACGTCACTCATGTTTACCCGACTACGGTGAGAAAAAGGTTTACGTTTTCAGTATAATTTTGTAGAAACATAACAGTATTGTTTTCTCTTTTACCGTTTACCTACTAAGTACTTACTCTACCACATTATTCATATTCTGCCTGCAGAGTAACTAGATAAGCGTGTTATAATTACCTGGTGGTAAGTGCCACGCTTATAACACTTGCAGTGCCACCTAGAGCTTGGCATTGCAATATCTTGCGCGGCACTGCACTGCTATCGTCACCCTGACATCTATACGTTGTACGTATATAAAGGCGGCGGCACACGGGGCGCACCGGCGCATGACGCGCTCGGCTTCGCAGAAGCGTGCTTTCATCTCTAGTGCTCGTACTCGGTACTTTGACGTTTACTGGTGCAGTTAGCCAGAACTCTACCATTCATAAAACGGCTATGACAGCTTCGGCACACTCGAGATTTTTATATATACTTCTTACGATATGACCATGATAAGCGCCTGTTTATAACAATCGCAGTGCCACCCACTACTTTGCATTACATAATGTTGCGCTGCATTGCATTGGAAACATTCCCCTTTCTCCCATTGGAGATACGCCCCTAAAACGCAATGCAATACAAACTCAAAGGCAATTTTTTTATAGTCGTAATGGATGGAATTGATTCCATTTATCGATCGAATAAAACCATAAAGAACCATCATCATAATAAACGATTTTCAGGCCTCAGCTTCGACACAAGTTTAAGCTTTTCCCAAAGCATTGTCTTCACATCACCAATTGTTGATGGTGGATACCGGAACTGTGTGTAAACTCGTCTACATCAACAGTCAAACAGTAACTATCCATATTAAAGCTAAAACCGGGTCTAATTCGCGCACAAACAAATATCAAAATAATATAATTTTGACATATCTCGACGTTTCGGCCGAATTACATCAACCGTGGTCACGAGAAGACACTATCCAGTTTGCGGAGTCGCAGTGCTCAGACCGTAGACAGAGTCGGCAGCTTGATTTACGAGCTGTTGTCAAATTGGTTGATGGATGCACTGCACTTGCCAAATCCTCGGTGTGCGTCGGGCTGTTGCATGTAGGTCGGACGGAGCGTAATCAGCCGATGACATCCAGGTAGGTACCTACTGTGATTTATTACTGTTATTTAATATTATGATTACTATAATTTAAGCGTTGATTTATTTTAGGCAAATGGATCGCAACATTACATAATTGTTGAACGCATCGAATAATTCTTTACGATTGATGAAGCAGTAGAAATACTTATCACAATTCCCATTTCAGCATCGGTGTTGTACAATAAAACAGTATTACAGTTGATTGTGTAAAATTGTAAATATCACAGTTTCAAAACTTCTGAGTTCTGAGGTAGATAGAGGCACTCTGTGATTAGGTTATTTATTTTTTTGTAAATAATCCGGAAATAATTTCTTATCCCAAAGAAAGGAAAAAAGCAGCTCTGGGACCCGCACGATAGGTCATGATGATATGAGTCAGCTGCTCCAGTATTCAAGAACCACCATGGCCTCCATGACCCAGTTCAAAGTAAACACACATGTTCGCTGTACCACATTCGCAAGAGCCGCCATTCTCACAACAGAATTTTCAGCGTAATAATTTTGCTAATTGGAGCTAGAATGATTGTGCGAGTCGACCATGAACTTGGGTCAGGTTGGCACGTCCAATGAGGAGGCTGCGGACGGTGACCGGCGCGGGCGCAGTCGACTTGGCTTGCCGGTTAACCGCGCTCGGCCTCAGGCCATTTGCCGCCGCGCGCGCGTTACACCTTGTTGCCGCCACATGTACCGTGGCGTGGCGCGGCGTGGCGTAGCGTCGCGTAGCGTGGCGCAGTGTGGCGTAGCCTTGCGTACTGTAGCGTACCTCTACATTGAGGGTGGGGGCTAATTAGGGAGCATGTGGAAATAATTGTAGTGATGCTCGTTTGAAAAAGTGGAAATGGTGGTAGGTATATCTATATTTATATAACTTGTGTAAATTGTGTATAAATTTCACATCCTATTGAATAGAATCAGAAGTATAGACTTCTATGTTGATGCTTTAGGTACTTAGGTAGATAAGCGCGATCTTCATTTTTCCTTACTAAATCGTTATTTTTGTCACAGAAGGTGCACACCAACAATAAAAAACACCAAAAAAAAAATCTAAATAAAAACGCGGCTTTCAGCGTATCTGAATTATTGATATTCTAACAGCTGTTTAATGAACTACCAAAGTACAACTGACAATGCCATTCGCAAAGAATTGTTTCATTAGGTACTTAATTATCAGTGACCGAACAATCGTAAACTTCTTAGGTATCGATAGATAGGTACTTTTATCTGCGGTAGGTACCTATTTCAGTTTTAGCTCAAATGTTTAAAAATTCGCTCTACGCGTGTAAGATTTATGAAATTCGTTCCACCCGAGCTGAATCAAAGCATGCTCCGTCCCGCGACGTCACACTCTCGGCAATGAAAACAACATTTTAGTTCCGCGCTTTTTCCCTCGCTTTTTATTTGATATCCAGAGTAAAACAAACAACCCGTGCCCGAGTGTCTGAGTTATTTCTAATGGGCGTCGCAATTAATCAGAGTAAGCGTTTTATTATTCCGCGGAGGCAGCTCGAGTGGCAGACGCGGTTCCGCCAAATACGTCGTGGCGAGTGACGGCAAGATGGCGACGGCGTCTTTTTGCCGCAAATGGCTATGGCGTGGCCACGCTTTGATCGCGGCGTATCGGCGACTCATTGCTGTTGCGTCGCCACACATTAGTTGAAATTAGCACTGTCAAGGATTCTCTGCGATGGTTGATTATTCTTTGTGTTAATGTATTGGAATAAACTAATATTAAAATACTTTTATCGGTTGCTAGAAAGTGCATGTTTGTATCAGGCTCTACCTTTATATTCTGGTCATACCCAGAATGTTGAGACTTCAGAATGATGTTAGAATTTTTCAATAAAATGACTATATACGTGTATATAGTCGTCCTATGTACCTACTTATACTTTTTTATAGGACAAAGTAGATGAAGCTGATACACAATAAAAGAAGAAGAACAAAAAAATTTCAAAGTAGATGAAGCTGATACACAATAAAAGATGAAGAACAAAAGTGTGTTCTCTCTATGGCTTTACCTCATTTAAAAACCACATAATAGGTATACTATCACTTGATCCACTTCAGTTCTTTTCAGTAATATACATCCCAGCATTAAAAGTCGCAGGCCTATCAACCATAGACAATAATAAACCCTTCGAATGAACTTGCATGACCCCCGTCCCGCCAGGAGGACACCATCAGGATCGGCATCAATCTCAGGAAGCAGCCGTGACGCGTGACACCGCGTGACGCTGACGCCGTGACGCCGAGCAGGGAAGACAGAATGCGCGCAAACACAAACAGAGTACGGAGGCGGTACAGTCGCAGACCGTCGGCAGGAAATTAACCTGGCAATACAGATCTTCTTTTTATAACTTAGGTAGATACTACACATATTAAGTATAAGCAAGGAGCTGGAAAAGTGACGGCCGATTGATTTATTCGCTCTTTACGAAACTAATTTCGCAAAATCTGCTTATAAGGTAAACTTAAATAAAGCGCAAAAAAGAAAACTTTTACTAATTTTCTACATATACTTATTACCTACCTACATTATCTACTTATAGAGATAGCGGTCACATTCTAGCCTGTATAAAAATCAGGGGAAAAACTTTACAGGAAACACTTTCCCTATTCACTGTTCACTATTCGAAACACTTTTATGACGCACTGTCTCCGCGCTCGCGCCATTTTTCATGCACGCGTGAGCGCTCCGCCGCGCCGCCGCGCCGAACGGATTTACTTTCAGGGAGCCGCTCTCTCTGCATTTCAGCTAATTGGTTTTTTCATAAAGTTCACAAAGTTGGAGGAAGTGCGCTTCAGTGAGTATTGCCGGGGAACGGTATTTGTTACCAAATATGATGGAAATGAAAGTTGTGGGGTATTTCAGGAATTTCACGATGTGAGATTGAGATATCAACTTCCAAAATGTTTTTTGATGTCAGCTCTTCACATGGCGAGATTTGGTTAGTTATTTTAAGAGAAGTGGAAAAGGTAAAATATATTATAATATTGTACCTAAGTAGGTATGTAGTATGTACTACTTAATAATACTTATATTTATACATAATATTATATGGTATATAATAATAATATGTACTTTCACACAGTGATCATAACTCCAGTCTATTATTATTAGCTACCAGTTAGACCTACGTGAGTACCAGTATACTTAGTTTCCTGAAAATTTTGTTCTGGTATAAATCTTCTATTATTTATTTTACAATAGGTATACCTACGTACTACACCAGCATAGGTAGGTAGGTAGTTACTTAGTTTTAAGTATTAAATTAAACAATATACATGCAATAGGGAACTTAGTGTAAATAATAGTTAGTGTAAATAATAAATACCTAAGTATTAGGTACCTACATAATAAGTGTATAAAGATTCAAAATTATTGATCTCGCGTTTGTTTCTAAATAATAGCACGCACGGCTTAGCTAAATAATGAACCTGAAATCGCTGTCGTTTTGTCCGGTCAGCTCGGGTCTAGACAGCTTTGATAAGATCGCGATGGCTACAAGAATAGGAAGATGGATGCTGCGAGTGACGCGCTGCTGACAGCCACTGATTGTGCGTGGGAGTTCGGACATGCGTGAAATTAAACCAGCCGGCCTCTGCTTTTGTCTAGCTAGGCTGGCAGGCGATTGATTTACTTATGACATTATGGATTAATTATTAATATTTAGTTCTATGGGTAATTCAGTAACTAAAATACATATTTTGTGTATTATGGACATTACTATGTAATTGGAATTAAATTATGTAAAATTATTGTATTGTAGGCAGAGCGCATTTTTTAAAGTTGTAAATTTTTGCCTAGTAGCGCAGCGCTATCTTGTGTCGAATAGTATTACTAACATAATTTGAATTAATTATAGCGCCACCTGTCGTGAAGTAGCATCTAAAAATTTACAAAAAATTAATTTAGCGCCATCTATGTTTGGATTTGTTGTCTATGTAAACTATATATTCATTTGTATTTGTAAGTTTTATAAAGCTTTTGAAAAAAAAAACACATCAAAAATAAAACTATATTTTCTAATTCTAGGTGCTTGCGCGTGATATCTTTGATATCTGTAACAAAATACTTAAATTGGAAGAATTGGAACGTAAATCTGTATAATCTATCAACAATTTCGCGTCAGTCAAAAAAAAAAGTAAAAAAACCAATACGAGCTTGAAGAAATCAAAGAAATATTGTTGATTTATTTGTTTTTTACAATAATGGGGACAGAGGTTGCAATATCGTTTACTTCTTTACGTGCTCAACTAGAAAATGAAAGGAGCAGTTTGTATAAAATTGACGAAAATATAAAGAAAATAGTACAAACAACTGGAAGATTCTCAAACGATAGGTTAGCAATTTACCTTGAACCTAAATTTTCGGGCCTATGTTTGTATTATTGACGTAATTATTTATGCATTTGTAGATTTAACTCGCCTGGAGAATATGCAAGAGGTAACAACCGTGCCGGAGGCCGTAATTCTTTCGAAAACTCGGGTAACAGTTTCACTCGGAACGATGATCATTTCGGCAAAAGGAAACAAGAAACGAAGACTGTTTTTAGCAGGTGAGCCTTGAATATGGTGCAACTAATCATGCTTGAATAAGTTGTATTTCAATTACATAACTGATGCTGCGCGACGCGTTGTGAATGTAATAGTAACTTGACTTACCCATGTTCATACATAATACATTTTTTACTTGTTTCTTGATTATCACATCAAACATTCTGTTTATCAAAAAACGGGGTTTCTGCCTAACCTTCAACTTCATTGTTATAATGGCCATTAGCTATGAAATTAGTTTTTGAGAACAATTTACATGTAGCCATCTATTTTTATAATTATCTCTATGTAAATCAGGTTATCAGCCCGAACCCACGATAGTGACGGAGAAGATGACACACCTGGGCCTAAGCGTGCAAGAGTACCTTCCGCAGTGTGTCGTGAGCTCCCCACTCGGGCCGCAGTGCTCCGTGCCCAAGGAGACGATGAGCAAGCCAGGACTAGGAATAGAAGGATCTTTGGCTCCCTGCTGGGAACCCTGCAGAAGTTTAAGCAAGAGGAAATTGTTTTACAGACTAAGGTGATATAAAAAAGTGTATCAAACTCAGTTTTTGGGTCTGAATCATCATAAATACAATGGTTTGGTAATGCAAATCCATTGTCTGATTTAATTGCTGCATACCATCATTAACATTATTGTTTATGTTAATTAGTGTACCTTAAGCGAGGTTCTTACATCCCTTGAGTTCTAGGAGTTAATTAAATCTGTGACATAATATTTACAGGAAGATAAAAAGGCACAAGTGGAGAGGAAAATCGAGGAGCAGGCACGCTTAGAAAAAGAGCGCGAACAGAAAGAGAGGAAAACATTGTTTGCCGAGAGAGAAGACAAGAAAGCCACCATCAAGGCGTTGGAAGCCAAAATGGCGAGAGTCCAGGAGTTTGAGAAGTGGGAGGAGTCACAGAAACACTTGGGGAACTTCATCCTGACTAAAGCCAAGCCCCACCTGTACTGGCTTCCTAAGAAGATGACTGATAAGTCTGAAGAAAAACTGATATCCAGTAGAAAGTATCATGAAAGTAAGTCTTATAGCATTATTTGAACTAACTGCCTTTTAAAATTGAGAAACATACTCATAGGTGATTGTAACTTGCAGCTAAATATGGTCCTCTGTATCGCAGTAAGTAAAAGTGTTCAGGTGTTTGAGAGTTGGTATGGAGACTGTAAACATTTTTAGCAATAAGCTTGTAATTGGAGCAAGATCACATATATGTAAACTAATTTGGCTTCTCATGCCTTTAATCTCCCAGAGAAGTCCAAGATGTTTGCAGAGTTCTATACTAGTGATTGTTTAAAATTGTTCTATTATGATTTGTGATACTCATCAGTATAATATCAACTCCATTGTTTTCATTGTTAATATTTTCACTGGGATAAATTAATACCTTTTTAGTCCATGAAATCAATATTCGTGATTGTAAATTCTTATGGAACTTATGAAATATTACAGAATGCATGTCCAATAAACGCCACGAGCTACAGGAAGAGTTGCGCCGGATAGAGCAACGCTGCCTCCGTCCACGAGGGCCGGGCACCAAGGAAAATTACCCAAATAATACCACTGGAGACAAGCAACGTAACAACCATGGACAAGATGTCATTAAAGACGAAGAAATGGAACAGAATGATGAGGAGAGGGGACGCAAAAGGGACAAGTTTGCAGTGGACGTCGACAAAGATGAGAGTGACGGTGATGATCACCATGATGAAGTGGAAGTGAAGAAGGAAGATGATAAGGTCACCGAAGAGAAATGTGAGTATTGAATTGAAAGAGTTGATGCTGTTACTTTCCTATTGTTGGGTTAGGATTAGATAGATAGTATTCTTTATTGGCACCAAGGTTTAGGGATCAGAAAGTAGGGAGAATACAGTCTTATCGCATTTTTTACCAATCTTTAAGGTCAGATTTTTAACCACTGATATTGTAGGGTTTGGGACAGCAATATTTGATTTGAAACCTATTTGTTGTGCATCCGAGTGCTTAGAAATCTTTATAGGCTCGCCTGCCTGGCTTCACCTGCATTTAACAGAGCTGAAATTAGTTTGTTATATTCCATAATAAATTTTAAATAGTGCTAATAGTATTTGTCCTCTGCAGTATTCTACCTCATGTACAACTGCATTATTTTTCACAGCTATAAAACCAGAGGAAACTAAATTAGACACAAATGCTGAGCCCAAAACAGAAGCCGAAATACCTGCAGTTCCTGGCGAGTCACCCGACCAGACAATGGAGTCTGTTGACACAAGCTTGAAGACAATGGACTCTGTAGAAATGAGCACCAAGTCAATGGACTCTGCAGACACGAGCATCAAGACAATGGACTCTGTTGACACGAGCATCAAGATAGTGGACTCTGTTGACACAAGCAGCAAGCCAGAAGTGAATGAAGCGGCTTCCGAGGAGGTTGAGGTCGTGGCAGCAAACACCGAAGAACATTCCTAGCAATTACAATAACTCCCATGTGTTTGCCTGCATTCTGTATAGATAAATAAATTGTGGACTAATGCTAAGTTACAGGCTTTTATGATTGTTTATGTAGCTGTAAAGTGTAGCAGGTTTCTGCATGAGTTGTAGTGTACAGGCGCGACCGCCGCCGTGGTTATATGTCCCGGCCTTTACTGGCAATAGACAGGTTCCATGAAGGTTTCCACTAATAAAAGGCCTATGACTTTGTTAAAAAGGTTTAATAAAACTTATAATTTATTAAATATAAATAAAAGCATCACAGTTACAAACTAGAGCTATGAAATGAGCACACTATACTAATTTGGTGATGGTAGCCAAGAATGTTTGCTTTGCCAATTTTTTTGCAGAAACTGAATCTGATGTTTCAAAGATTCATCATAAAGTTACTACAACTTGATGAAAATTCTATAGATCCCTTGCTATTAAACTATTATAATAAAGTTAAGTAAGCAGTGGAATACTTTATGTTTATAAAACTGGTAGTAGAGAGCAACTATACATTTAACTACCGAAATGCAATTACAATTTGTTTTGCATACAATAAGAAGAATAAGCAAAGCAAAATATTCAGACAATATTATTATGTAATACTTTCATAGTTATCTTTTTAACATGAGATTAATGATCAAATAATCCTGCATCAGCGTATTTAGGAAAATCATGACCTTCTTTAATTCATCATTGAATGAAAGGTTCTAGAGCGACTGCAGTCAGAGCTTTTTAAATGAGCCCATATTAAATGCTTTAATAAAGTTAGAATAAGTATTGTTAATAGCTCTGCTCATCATAAACCTTTATTTGGGAATGTAGCAAGCTAGCTTCACTCAAATAAGGCTTGGTTTAGTCTAGAGTGAATATCCTAGAAGCTATGTCGTCCAGCATCCAGTTGACTCCTTCTAGAAGGTTCTCGCCGGTGACTGCAGAGCAGCGCTCGATCCTCCAGTGGTGAGTTTTGATGTTGTCCAGATCCAGAGCCTAGAAACACATGAGGGAAATATTCGTTTCTTGTTCATACAAGTTATGGGAGTACCAAATTAAAGGTATCTCTTAAATTACTATAGAAGCCAATGTGGGTGTGGTTGATAACCAATAAGTGCTAGACATATTATATTAACTGACATTGTTGCTGCCCCTTTCGTTTAGGTTTGCAAGTGACCACAATATTGTGTTAGTTCCTTTGAATCAACAACACTAATGTATTTTTTCTTTGAACAGCCAATTTTTTTAATGTCAGTGAAATGTTAAGTTTAGTTAGAGGTTTAGGTAAACAGGTTTTTAAGGTTGCCTCTGTGCACTGTTAAGTTATAGCAATCACTTCAAAACTCAATTCAATCATTTCACTGGTACATTTTTACAACCATTTCACATTGTCATAGACAATAATTTGTATTATAAGTATAAGTGAGTCTTACTTGTCTTATATCCTGCAGAGACAATGCTCCCGGCAGATCAGCCTTGTTAGCTAGTACCAGTAGAGTGGCACCAGCCAGCCTCTCTTCTCGGAGGAGCGAGTGCAGCTCCCGAGCGCAGTCGGCCAGCCGCTGAGGGTCTGCACTGTCCACCACCCACGTCACACCATCTGTACTCTCAAAGTAGTTCTTCCAGTATGACCTGGAATGTAGCCAGTAACCAATGATCTTATGACAATGACTAGCTTTCATTCAATGAAGCAATTCATAAAAATTATTCCAATAAAATGGTCATAGATTGAAGATATTTCTTATATTTTCATTCCTAATGTGGTTATAAATGCAGCATCATTTAATTCATGACGAGATTATTGTATTAAATTTTTTCATTAAGACCACAGAAAAAGTCCTGGATGTATATGAGTAGGTATAGCCAGATAAATGTCAGATTAAAGCTTACAGGCACTAACATACCTTATGAATCCTAGCAAAACTAACTGTATATTATTAATATTCTGCGTCTGATAAAATATAAGCCGATATGAGCTCACCTCAAAGACTTCTGTCCTCCTACATCCCAGATATTGAGCTTGTAGCCCTTGTGTTCCAGAGTCTTTATGTTGAACCCCAGTGTTGGTGAAATGGTGTCAATTCGTTCACCATTGAACCGCTTCAATATAGTCGTCTTGCCAGCGTTATCTAGACCTCTGGGACGGATGTGTTAAGGAATTTGTCTCGGAGTGTGAGTCAATGCACATTGTTAGCAGAGTGAATACAAACTGTATGTAGATGCTGGTTGCTGATTGTAGATTTGAAAAAGGATACAACATAAGAATACGCATTTCTTTCTCCTTTTGTCTTAATTTCTTCAAAATAGTCAAGAATCCCATAATAAAGTGTCTGAAAATACAAAAGAATACAATATGTATGTAGTCGCTTTTCTATAATGTTGTTTGCCGGTGTTTTCTTTCAGTCTTTTATTACTGTGGCTGGCTGCTTGCTTGATTGGTATTATTCGGATTTATTCACTTTTCTGAAAGGAAAGAAAATTAATTTCCTAAAATTCCGTCCGAATCGAACAACGAGCGATCGAAATTGACAGACATACAGAATACAGATTACAGACAGGCAGGCAGACATTGAATAGTTGTCAATATTGACATTGACATCGGACAGTTGGCAGAATAATATTATGCTGTCAATGTCAACTTGTGTAGCTTGGTCCAAAAGAAAAATAATAATTATAAAAATATATTACGCTGGTTAGAGACCTTGGCTTTAGAAGCAAGCAAACGTATTTTACGCGTAACGTAAAAATTAAGTAGGTCTGACTTGTAAAAAATTAGGCACTAATGTAACAAGAAGTTCACATATAAGAATGTAATAAGAAGTTCAACACCATAGGTAACATTTTTTTCTAAAAAAAGCGGAGTGGTGGCGCATTTCTTGTTGCTACTCTGCCTGCAAATCTGCCTTCGTTAGGTACATACTACTGAAAATATTATTGTGTATGTTCGTTCAAACATGTTGCGTTGAAAGGATTGAAAATTGCCGACTGAAGATTTTTAGTTTATCTAAATTAATCTGCCATCCTCAGCATAAAACACTTTGCTAAATGCGTACCTAGGTACCTACCTATTGTAAATTATTATTGTATAGAAAACCATGTTCATACAATTTTACCAATTTTCATGTTTGTCAAAACTCGTTTATTTAAATTTATTCATAAAACTCTTGCTCTTCGCTCTGCAATACTTGCAACGTGAATGTCTGCAACTCTGTAAAATCAGTAATTGGCAGAATTACTGATTTTACAGAGTTGCAGACATTCAATAGGTAACATGAAATGGGCCCCTGATGCTGATTTCCTCCCACTTTTTACATGACTGTACATGAACCATAAATAGCATATAAAAGAAGGAAACTTTTTTCAGGAAATCGAAATTGAAGTCCAATAATACCATAGAGTAAAATTTCCATCCATGGCGGATCCCGTCGATGTCAAGGCTTTTAGTTTTTTGCGTTAAAAATGAAGCGCCGTCAATGTTTTTAAGTGGGTTTATAGTGTGGAAGTGATCGTGTGGCGGCGCGGTCTCGGTGATACGGCTCGACAGTCGGCGGCACCATGTTCAGTGGCACGGTGCGAGTGCGGATCTGTGAGGCCACGGGCCTCAGACCGACCGACTTTCAGAAACGGCACAACATGACCTTCGGGAAACCAGGTATGTCCCGAAACTCATCTCCATTGCGTGCCCAACACTTCTACGCGAATGATTGTATTATAAAGAACACGAAAACAGGTGCAGGGTTTACGCGTAACACTGCGCATTCAGTAGGCGTAGTATGTTTACCAAAATGGGTGTTGGTATAGTATGTAAATACGGGCTATGTTTGCAGACGACCAGCCCATAGACCCGTATGTGTCGATAGACGCCGACGAGCACCATCTAGACCGCTCGACCACCAAGGCGAAGACGTTCGACCCCGTGTGGAACGAGACCTTCATCCATGAGGTGCACAATGTCACCAGGTATGTTATCACTGCACTGGGTATTTGTTCACCAAACACCCACTCTGTGTACATGTCTAATGATACTGGTGTTGTTGTAGTTTGGGCATCACCGTGTTCCACGACGCTGCAATCCCTCCAGACGACTTTGTTGCAAACTGCACTATACCGTTTGACGATCTCATGCACCGAGACAAGGATGCCGCAGACTTCTGGGTGAGTTGGCACCACCATTGACTAACAACACGTCTCTACTACTGATACAACATTTTCCAAAATACATGTATTATCTTTAGACATTTATCCAGCGTAATCTCCAGATAAGATTGTCTGTTTGTACAGTAAGAATGCTTTATCAATGTGTTTGTATAATGTTTGTTTTGGCAGATAACCTCCGTAATGAGGAGTTTGAAAGTCTTCAGTATGTTGAGTTTAATTCTAAAATTAAGTTAAATTATTATGAATAATTTGAGGAGGCGATTTTCATGTCCCGATCCCAAATATGTCCAGTTAGTGGAAGAGGTGCGTTTTTATTTATACCCTTTATTGTTATTGTTTTCCTGTTCCAGTTTAAAGAGATTCCTGTGATTTCTGTGAAAATGTCTCATGGAAGTGAATCATTGATTAATTTGAGATGAATCATACCAGAAATCCCAAATTCAGTGACCTTGAAGCCGCTTTCACTTTTGTTTATGCCTAATGGAAACTTTTACCAATATGGATTCCAATAAGAATCATTCTGGTTTTAATAAAGTTTAATCACCGCAGGCAGTTATGTGTTCTGTTTTGGAATTACCTATGATGCAAATTTTGTCATCGTTTTTCAATTAGTATCCATAGCTTTCTATCATCCATAATTTTATGCTACCTGTGACTAGTTTAAGGGTCCCTCATGACCAGAACAGTGTTTGTCTGTGTGTATGAATGACTGTTTTCTCCCATCTGTTATGTGTCAAATAATTGGATTAATATTTTTTGTTTCATTTGAAATGTGATAGACGAAGAAGCTTTGCTTACAGTTTACAGTGTTATTTAATTTTGATATAATTCCTGCATGAGTTGGAACCACACTTGGCAAGTTTTTTTTCTGACTAATTTTGTTGTTAGATAACATCATAAATTTGTAAAAAAATTTGTTAAATAATTCAATATATTTTTAGGTGGACTTAGAACCTCAGGGAAAACTGCATCTCAAAATAGATCTGAAATGGAATTCTCAAGGTTAGTATGCTCATGGTATACCTATTGATACCTTAGGTACAGTTTGAGCTTTATTGCCCCTAATTAGTAATTAATTTTATTTTTCCTCATATTATATTATGTTTTTGAGATAATGATTATGACCCATGAAAAATAGTATGAATAGTGTTAGCAAAATTTTTAAAATCGCGAGCATTATTTACTAGCTCTCCGAGGTGGAAACTTACGCGAATATCGCATTCCCAGTTTTTATCATCCTTAGGGTGAAGTTGTTTCGACTTGTGCGTGGCGGCGCCGCATCACAGTTGTCGTTTAGCCCCGCTCGTTACCGACCCACAGCAGGGGGCGGAGGCAGCGCGGCGGAGGCGCCGCGCGCGAGCGGCACGCGGGGGAGGGAGTTCAAGGAGGGCGCGGGGTTCGCGCGGCGCCGGGGGGCCATGCGGCGCCGCGTGCACCAGGTCAACGGACACAAGTTCATGGCCACCTTCCTGCGACAGCCCACCTTCTGCAGCCACTGCCGCGAGTTCATCTGGTGAGTGGCGCGGGAGGACAGATGTATAGAAGGAGAGTAGAAAATTCCTCGCATTTCTTCTCTGCTGGTGAAAGAGCTGTACATTGTTGATCAATGTGTTTTGTTCCACAAACCTCAGTTCAGTAATAGCAAAGATGTAGAATTGTAGACAATATAAGTTTCTCTTTTTCTTTAGTTTCCAGAATTTGTTGAAATTCGGTGTCAGAATAATCATTTTCAGTTAGCTATATTTTCTTTGGTCTATAGCATTTCTGAAACTAAAACTAAGTATAGTTTCTTAGGATGCACCTTCAAAAGTGATATTTAAGGCAAAATGTACCTTGTTGTACATCCATTGTCGATGAAATGTATTCCATTTCTGTAGTGTAACATTCCACTGTCTGTTTCAGGGGCTTGGGTAAACAGGGCTATCAGTGTCAAGGTAAGAGGTTCATCCCGGCCACACGTTCCGTGTTCATACCGTCAGCCGGGAACCTCCTTGACCGTCCGTTTGCTTGCAGTGTGCACCTGCGTCGTGCACAAACGCTGTCACTCCCTCGTCGTCACCAAGTGCCCTGGCATGAAGGAAGAGATGAATGTACGTATTTTTGCCACATTCGTTTTTATAACTGGCCCGCGACTTGCTGTTATTTATTTCTTTTCTTTCCATGTGACAGCAAACAGCCGTAATTCGGCCGATGACGTTAGATTGCCTATTCTTTCTTTGGAATTCCCCGGAGAAACTTCAGATGGAAGCTCGTTCCGCATCCCGTAGATGTAAGACGGGAAGCGTCTCTAGAAGCGGCATTTCCATAAGTGAAGTAGCCAATAGGTATAGGCAGGGCAGTGTACCTCCCTGGGTTGCAGCAAACCAGCGCGGTGGCGGTGTCGAGCGGGCAGCGGTTCAACGTGAACGTGCCGCACCGGTTCGTGGTGCACTCCTACAAGCGGTTCACGTTCTGCGACCACTGCGGCTCGCTGCTCTACGGACTCATCAAGCAGGGGCTGCAGTGCGAAGGTACCCCCCCCCCCCCCCCCCCCCCCCACCGCAACATATAACGCTACTTTTAATTGTATCATTCTTAAATCTAATTCTCAATCTTACTCCCACACATCATATCCAAACTAATCGTACAATCTTACTAATATTATAAAGCCGAAAGTTTGTGAGTGTGTGTGTGTGTGTGTGTGTGTGTGTGTATGTGTGTATGTTTGTTAGCTCTTCACGCTCAAACGGATAGACCGATTTCGATGAAATTTGGTATAGGGGTAGATTGAACCTATGAGACGGACATAGGATATCTTTTGTCTCAATCAATAATCTCGAAGGGGATGAAATAGGGGTTGAAAGTTTGTATGGGGAATCCATAATTCTTCAAGTTAGGGGTCTGAAAATTCTTATTTAGGCTTTTGGTAAGAAATAAATAAATACGGGTTTCAGCTTTTTTGCAAAATCATCCCTAAAGGGGGAAAAGAAGGGAGTTGAAATTATAAGGTATTCTTTAGATGCACCCCCAACGGACCACAATAAACGGCTGAACGGATCGTTATTTAAAGGGGGAGAGTGCGATGGGAGGAGAGGGGGGATAGTGCGGGGGAGGGGAGGAGGAGAAAGAGGGAGAGTGGGGCGAAAGGGGGAGTAGATGGTAGAGTGGGGAGAAAGACGGGGAGAGCGGGAAGAAAGAGGGGAAAGTGGGGGATAAAGAGGGGAGAGTGGGGGAGAAAGAGAGGAGAGTGAGGGGAGAAAGAGGGTAGAGTGGGGAGAAAGAGGGATAAAGAGGGGAGAGTGGGGGAGAAAGAGAGGAGAGTGAGGGGAGAAAGAGGGTAGAGTGGGGAGAAAGAGAGGGGAGAGCGGGGAGAGTAGAGGGAGAAAGAGAAGAGAGTGGGGTGAGAAAGAGGGGTGAGTGGGGTGCGAAAGAGGGGAGAGTGGGGGGAGAAAGAGGGTAGAGTGAGGTGAGAAAGAGGGGAGAGTGGGGTAAGAAGGGGTAGTGGGGGGAGAAAGAGGGTAGAGTGGGGGGAGAAAGAAAGTAGAGTGGGGAGGAAGAGAGGGGAGAGCGGGGAAAAGAGGGGAGAGAGGGAGGAGAAAGAGGGGAGAGTGGGGTGAGAAAGAGGGGAGAGTGGGGGGAGAAAGAGGGTAGAGTGAGAAGAAAGAGAGGGGAGAGCGCGGTGAAAATAGGGAGAGTGGGGGGAGAAAGAGGGGAGAAAAAGGGGAGAGTGGGGGGCGGGGGAGAGGGAAGTGGGGGGAAAGAGGGGAGAGTGGGGAGAGAAAGAGGGGAGTGGGAGGAGAAAGAGAGGGGAGAGCAGGGTGAAAGAGGGGAGAGTGGGGAGAAAGAGAGGGGAGAGCGGGGAGAAAAGGGGGGAGTGGGGGACAAAGAGGGTAGTGTTGGGGGAGAAAGCGGAGAGTAGGGGAGAAAGAAAGGAGAGTGGGGGTAGAAGGAGGGGAGAGTGGGGGAAAATAGGGGAGTAGGAGAAGAGGGGAGAGTGGGGGTGCCTAGGGGAGAGGGGGAAGAGGGGAGAGTGGGGGGAGAGAGAATTTGGTTCGCAGATAGGTTATCTTCTAACTTAGGACATAGGCTACGAACATAATATTATTAAGTCATCATCATAATCATCGCCGTTTTCCATCAATACGATAAAACACCCAATGTGCGTAAAATTTCGTACGTAGATAGGTTATTCCGCAACTTACGACTTAAACTTTAATTCATCATACTCATCATCACCACCGTTTTGCATCAGTGCAATAAAAACTGTGACAAACTACCCCATTGGCATGAAATTTGGTATTATTATAGCTTATACTCCAACTTACACTTTATACACAGTGGCCGTGAAATAGTACCTTAATTCGCATGAAATGTAGTATGCAGATAGTTTAGAGACACAATATAGGCTACAAGTCATCATCATCACCATCACCATCACTGTTTAGGTTTACCTGTCCATCAGTGCGATAATAACTGTGAAAAACTACCTTACTTCAGTATTTTCTCTGACACAATGTTACGTGTCGTATCTAACAGCCACCGCCCTATAGGTTTTATAATGTGAAACGCGGGTGAAACCGCGGGGCGCCGCTAGTTATTATTATAAAGGCGAAAGTTTGTTAGTGTGTTACTTCTTCACAGTAACGGGTGGACCAATGTTGATGAAATTTGGTATGGAGGTAGCTAATGCCCTGGGTTAACACATTACTCAACTTCTTATTCTAGTAACAGCGGGTAATACTGTGGGCTCAGCTAGTAATATAGGAATGAGATAGCAGCTTTGTTTGGTAAGCCATGTCAGGCCCTTGAGCGGTCTCATAAACTCTGACACAGGCACAGGGTGGACACTCCATCTAACTGCTAAATCGGACAAAAGACAAACGAAATTATGCGATGCAATAGTGTCGTCCGCGTTGATACGGTGTTGGTACTCAATAGGTCACCTTTCATTCTCAAAATGTCATACAAATCTGCCATCTCGCTTTAATGTAAAAATGTAGAGTGTGCCCCTTCCTCTAGCTAGGGTATGAATAGGTATTCTATGCTACAGGCTCAACCTTATATGACACACAACAACACAACTCTATTTGTTCCCCTTTCACTACTAACTGGCCGTACTAATTGTAAGGCAAGGAGATAGATTAGATCTTGGAAATGGTCATGAACACTTTTATTTGCTGTTTAATGTAGTCCAAGTACGACATAGCTCTCAGGGTTTGCGAGCTGAAGTGGCAATGGGCAGGCCACATCGCTCGTAGAACTGACAACCGATGGGGAAGAAAGGTTCTAGAGTGGCGACCGCGGACTGGAAGCCGCAGTGTAGGCAGGCCTCCCACTAGATGCGCCGACGACATCAAAAGAGTTGCAGGCAACCGGTCTAAGGGAGAACCCTATGTTCAGTAGTAGACGTCTTCAGGCTGACGAAGATGTTGATGATGAAGTCCAAGTGGACAAAAGCGCACGCGACGGCTAAAAGTGAATAAGTTGTAATACAGTTTGCTTGTTTCCAGTGTGCTCCATGAACGTGCACAAGCGGTGTCAGAAGAACGTGGCCAACAACTGCGGCATCAACACCAAGATGATGGCGGAGATCCTCAACGAGATGGGCATCTCGCCCGACAAGAACCGGCCGCCGCGGGCCTCCAAGGTAACCTCGTTCATGGACAAGTGCGCTGAGTATGAGTTTTTACTAGCTCGGCAGTAGTACGCGTCAACTAGCTCTTTGTTTGCAATGTTGCAGTCTAGCTAGCGGGTACAACAAAAATCATTCAAATTATACGGAGATCAATCTTGGCATTGTATTAACTTATCAGTGCCTACAATGCGAAATTAAACCATAAGAAACTAGACAACTGATGTTAATATCCGATACTCACACACACATACACACTTCATATCATTTGTATTGTAACCCATACTGTCTTACGGTAAGATTCTTACCATACAAGTTTAAACAACAGTTGAACATACTGTCTAAAATTTCGTTACATATAATCGACGTCTCGCGTTGTCTAACTCAATCCTGTAATTTCTGATAACTTGTGATCTTGTTATGGAGTTAGGCAACGCGAGCATTAGACGTCGATTAAGTAGAGCTAATTTTAGACACGTCTGTTTGACTCTCGTTTAAATCTTGTGGTAAGACCCAATGTGTTGCGCAGTACCAGAACTCGGCGCTGATGGAGGGCGCCTCCGAGCTGGCGGCGGGCGGGGACTCGGAGCGCAGCGACAACCAAGACGACCGTGCTTGTAAGTCACTGCATTCTGCACTTTATCACCACACCATAGAGTCCTCTCCACCCGGTGCTTCACCAGGGCGTCGAGTCTGTTAGTTACAAAAGCGCGTTGTTGTAAAGTCGTTGATTTTGCGGTTTTGTATGGCTAATCAAAGTCAACGACGTCGCAGCTGTAAAGCGCTTCAGTTGCTAATAGACTAGTGAGATCTGTGCGAGGAAGATGAGAGGTGAGATTGGAAAAGAATCATGTAAAATTACTATTTTTCCTAATTTACCTTTGAAATATGAGTTTTTTTGTTACTGTTGTGTTTTTAGTGTCACATACATGAATACAATGTATGGTTTGTTTCTTTTTATTATAAGGTCTTTCAATATGATTTTTATTGTACCACGTTTTTATCAAGTCACTTTCTTACTTGTCTGTTTTTTTTTGTTTGTCTGTCGATGGAATGTTGCAACTCAAACGAAAACTTCCGTATTAGCTATCCAGTTAAAACTTTCAGGGTACCTGTATCACAACTCGTAATGCGTACAAACGTGGTAAAAAATTTATTTTAAGCATATTATGTCGATGCTATGATATTGGAAGACCTCGTATGTTTATGTTCACCGTACACTCCATGTTTGTTTGTTCCCTATGTGTCGCGTAGGGTTGTCGCTGGAGCGGGCGGCGGGGGCGGGGCGGCGCTCGCACTGGGACGACCTGGAAGAGATATTCACGAACCAAGGTGTTTGTCTTTGTTTGCTTTGTGGTGGAGGGGGGCTTGTGCGCGGCCGTGGCGGGGCGGGACGGGGACGGGAAGGGACGGGACGGGGACGGGACGGGGACGGGACGGGACACAGGTGTAATGTACCGTGACACGGTACATTACACCTGTATTGACGGTCTCCGTGGGGTGAGGGGGTGATGGGCGACTGCGAAGCGTGAGGATGCAGGTTCGATTCCCGCACAGAGCTGACATTAGTGTGAACTACATAATATATTATTAGCTATTTGCATGATTCATGAAAGTTTCAGTAAAGCCTCCACCATTTTACCGGGACGCTTACTGCAACTTGACTAAAAATGCTTGGGTTATTATAATACTTGAGTGGCTAAATGCAATAAACGTTCGAAGCCAAAACGTAAGTAAAGAAATAATTGGGCATGATGGCACTGAAATTCAAAATATATAGCTCTCTTTCTCTTCACTTGTTATCATGTAGGCTCTTTTATTGTTATAGAATGCAGTGAAAAGTAAATAAAACCTGTATCGAAATGTTCTGTTATTCGTGCCGGTCTATGTCAAAGAACCCTCCGGCGGTTTTCCATTCGCCAATTTCGGAACCTCTGGTTAACCCAGACCAACCGATAAGTGTATGGCTATCTTTGTCATTCGTCTAGTGCCAGATAGAGACAAGGATAGACTTATCTGTCGGTCAAAGTTATCTAGAGATTCAGAAACTTAATACGAGGGAACGAACATTTAAAGTAACATTTTAAATTCCGTATGGCTTGAGTTTTCTATAGGTTTGAGCTTTCGTGATATAAGAGTGAAGGAAGATACGACTCATAAAAAAAGAGAAAGAGCGCTGTATATTTTACAGACGCGTCTATTCGGGCAAATCTCGGAACATAAGAAGAGAAGAAAGATACGATTAATGTGTAGAGAGAAGGAGAGCTATGTATGTTGCATTGTTCCGGTTGACAAGTGAGGTTCCGGTCCGCAGCGGAGGCGGCGGAGCGCGGCGGGCGCCGCGTGGCGCTCGAGGACTTCTGCTTCATCAAGGTGCTGGGGAAGGGCTCCTTCGGGAAGGTCATGCTGGCCGAGAAGAAGGGCACCGACGAGGTAACGCGCCCGACACTGTGTGTCTCTACTTGTAACCGGGAACTTCCAGGTCACTTCTACGCGAGAATCTTCGCTTTATATCAGGTGTGATAGTGGTCCCGCGCGGGCTTGAATGTGGAATGAGATGTTTTCCAGGAGAATACAACATGGGGCTCTTCAAGAGAAGGGTGAAATGAGTTTTAGAGAGCAGGCGACGCATTCACAAAGCTTGGGTGTTGCAGGTGTCCATAGGCGGCGGTGACTGTTCACAATCAGATGGGTGGTAAATTGGTATATCCCACTCTATCACATTAAAAAAAAAACTATTGTAAATAAAACGGTTTTCCATACAATTATATATTTTGCAATGAGAATTGTGTCGGGCCGCAGGTGTACGCCGTGAAGGTGCTGAAGAAGGACGCCATCATCCAGGACGACGACGTGGAGTGCACGCTGACGGAGCGGCGCGTGCTGGCGCTGGCGGCGCGCCATCCCTTCCTCACGGCGCTGCACTCCGCCTTCCAGACCCGGGACCGGCTCTTCTTCGTCATGGAGTACGTGGACGGCGGAGACCTCATGTTCCAGATACAGCGGGCGCGCAAGTTCGACGAGCCGAGGGCCAGGTGGGACCCGCGGCTAGTGCACCCCCGCCCCGCCCCCCGCCCGGCGCTCACCGCCCCCTCCCGCCCGCAGGTTCTACGCGGCGGAGGTGACGCTGGCGCTGCAGTTCCTGCACTCGCACGGCGTCATCTACCGCGACCTGAAGCTGGACAACATCCTGCTGGACGCGGACGGGCACTGCAAGCTCGCCGACTTCGGCATGTGCAAGGAGGGCATACACGGTACGCACGCGCGCTCGCTCGCACGCACGGTGCGCACGCGTGCAGCGCGCTCGCTCGCACGCGCGGTGCGCACGCGTGCAGCGCGCTCGCTCGCACGCGCGGTGCGCACGCGTGCAGCGCGCTCGCTCGCACGCGCGGTGCGCACGCGTGCAGCGCGCTCGCTCGCACGCGCGGTGCGCACGCGTGCAGCGCGCTCGCTCGCACGCGCGGTGCGCACGCGTGCAGCGCGCTCGCTCGCACGCGCGGTGCGCACGCGTGCAGCGCGCTCGCTCGCACGCGCGGTGCGCACGCGTGCAGCGCGCTCGCTCGCACGCGCGGTGCGCACGCGTGCAGCGCGCTCGCTCGCACGCGCGGTGCGCACGCGTGCAGCGCGCTCGCTCGCACGCGCGGTGCGCACGCGTGCAGCGCGCTCGCTCGCACGCGCGGTGCGCACGCGTGCAGCGCGCTCGCTCGCACGCACGGTACGCGCGTGTCGCGCGCTCGCTCGCACTCACCGCGACGCTGTTTTGTTTCAGAGGGGAACACGACCACGACATTCTGCGGAACTCCAGACTACATCGCTCCTGAGGTGAGAATGCAGCGTCGAGTGTACATAAGCCGTGCAATTTTCAATCTAAAGGCATGGACGTAAGGTTTAACATCGAACGCAGCACATGGCAGCCGTTTTAAATAGTGCTTTATCTCCATCAGTTAGGAGTAATATTTGAAAGACTCGGGGCGTGTAGATCCTGCAGGAGCTGGAGTACGGGCCGTCGGTGGACTGGTGGGCGCTGGGCGTGCTGCTGTACGAGATGCTGGCGGGGCAGCCGCCCTTCGAGGCGGACAACGAGGACGACCTGTTCGAGTCCATCCTGCACGACGACGTGCTGTACCCCGTGTGGCTGTCCAAGGACGCCGTCGCCATACTCAAGGGTGGGTGGCATTTTGTGATCTTTAAAATAATAGATAAGTTTTGTTCGTTCGGAAGCGATTTGAAAACGGCTGGACCGATTTCGCTGCTAACATTATTCAAAGGTTATTAGGCCAAATTAGCGGAAAAGAAAATTTTGAAAAGTTGTCCTGGAAAATTGGCAAATTTGGGGTAAATCGAACTCTAGACTCGTTTGACCCAACGTAATAATAATGTCGTGTCGGCTAGTATAAAATATGATGCGTCTCGTTACAGGTTTTATGACGAAGAACCCGGTGCGGCGGCTGGGCGTGGCGGGCGGCGCCGGCGGCATCCGCGCGCACCCGTTCTTCCGCGACATGGACTGGGACGCGCTCGCGCAGCGCCGTCTGCGCCCGCCCTTCCGACCCAAGGTGGTATGTAGTCGTAGCCGCTGTAGAGTTGTAGTCGCTGTAGAGTCGTAGCTACTGTAGAGTTGTAGCCGCTGTAGAGTCGTCGTAGCCGCTGTGGAGTCGTAGCTGCTGTAGAGTCGTCGTACCCACTGTAGAGTCGTCGTAGCGGCTGCGGTGTCGTAGCTGCTGTAGAGTAGTCGTAGCTGCTGTGGAGTCGCCGTAGCCGCTGTAGAGTCGTAGTAGCCGCTGCGGAGTCGTAGCCGCTGTAGAGTCGTCGTCGCTGTGGAGCTGTCGTAGCCGCTGTAGAGTCGTAGCTGCTGTGAAATCTAAGGCGCTGTGTAGTGCAGTTGTAGTCGCCGTGTGGTTGTGATTTGAGTTTGAGGTCATATTTAATAACACATAATATTATAGTGATAGTTCCTATATAGTATACTAAATGCGAGAAGTGGCGCTGTAAATGGCTATTTTTGATGTGCCTAAATAACCTGTAACCAATAAAATATGTTGATATTACATATTATGCCAAAAAAAAATGACTAATCTGGTCCCGATAGGTGGCGCTGATATGGTCGAACACCTACCGAAAAAGGCAAAAGAAAAAGGGATCTTTCGCAAAGTAACTTTCTAAATGTATTCCGAAGAAACATTTTTAAGTGTCCGTTAGTCTGTTAGTCTGTCCCCCGTCCGCCGTTAGTAACGCCCCCGGCCCGTTACAGAAGAGCAAGCGCGAGGCGGCCAACTTCGACGCCGAGTTCACGAAGGAGGAGCCCGTGCTGACGCCCGTGCCGCCCGACGTCGTGCGCGCCATCAACCAGGTGCGGCGGCTGCTGGGGCCGGCAGCAGCAGCATCATCATCAATCATCATCATCATCAATCATCATCATCATCGTCATCAATCATCATCATCATCGTTATCAATCATCATCATCATCGTCATCAATCATCATCATCATCGTCATCAATCATCATCATCATCGTCATCAATCATCATCATCATCGTCATCAATCATCATCATCATCCATCATCATCCATCATCATCATAATCGTCATCATTATCAACACAACACACATCTGCCTACTACTGAGCACGCATCTCGCCTCATTTTCCTGCGTAGGATTAGGCCGTTGTCCACCACGGGGTTCAGTTTGCATTGGTGCTTAATATACTTCCGAAGTACTTCTCGGGGATGTGGGTTTCCCCACTATATTTTCCTTTATCAAAAAGGGAGTGCTAATTACGTAACATACTATGTAAAAGAAAGGATCTAAGTAACCAGCGGACCAACGCGAGTGGACCTAAAAAATATTATTCTCTGTTTGCAGGAGGAGTTCCGCGGGTTCTCGTTCGTGAACAGGGACTTCAACCCCGTGCCGCCCCCCGCGCCGCCCGCCGGGGACCGCGCCGCCGCCCCCTAGGCCCGCCCCGCGCCGCCCCCCGCACCGGCGCCGGTCTAGTCAGCAGGTCCCCCGCGCCGGCCGGCCCGCCGTCCCGCGGGGCGGCCCAGGCGCGACGCGCTACCTCTTCCGCCATATTATTTTATTTTGACGTCGCGGACGGAATCTCCTCGTCCCGAAAGTTCCGGCTCCCCGAGTCGGATTAGCCATTTTAAACCCTACTCCTCACGTATACAGCCTGAATCCGCGACGCGTTCCGAACGGTCGCGGCACCTCGCATTACCTCTACGAAGGACCGAATATGCCAAATTGTACTTTATCGCTAAAGACCGAACTTATGAAGTCGTCTGTCCACGTCCGCATACGGTATTAGAGGGTCTAATATGGAGCTGCGTTTTCGAAACACCGTTCATTAAACGTCATTATATCCTCCTAATCACTATAATATGTCTCGAATCTTCTACGGTGCACGTTCCGCCTGTAAGTAAAAATAAATAAGTTAGGACTAATGGGGAGGAACTAGTCTGTGATCGGTTCTTCTTCATTCACTCGCGGTAGTCCGTGGGTGTCGGTAAGCGGCGATTCGTGTCGTCGTAGATAGTAGGTGAGTATAGGCCGCGGCCGGCTGTCAGCTGCGCGGCCGCGTCATAGCCGTGTCTCTTTCGATACCTATAGGTATATGAGACCGAAATTGTGACTTTGACGGCGTTAACCCGGTTGTGTAGACTCGAGGCGCAGGTCTATTCTCACGTTCCCGCCCCTGACATGTGCTCTATTTCCTAGGTCATTAGGCTTACATTGATAATGAAATATTTCCGTGGTCTTTGCGTGGTTTCGAAGCCGCAGCTCCCGTAGGAAAATCAGATTTATTTATTGAAATAGATGTAAGTACGGATCGGCTCGTCGGGATCGTATCGGACGCGCTTCCGTTGCGATTATGCGCGGTGACGGCATTATATTTCCGCTTCGGTGCAAATTATCGTTGTAAATATTGACGGAGCGTAATAATATTTATGTAAAAATGGAGGGGGAAAAATCACGGTTTGTGCGGCCCGAGTTCGGTTGCCGGTTGTTAATTCGGGCGGCGGCGACGTGGCCGTCTGCTGGGGAAGTGGGATCGGGAGCGATCGGTAAACCCCATTCGCGATAGTAGAGTTATGTTTGCGTGTATTCGCATGTGTGAGTGGGTGTGTGTGCGCCGAGGGGAGGGGGGGGGGGGGGGGGCACTTGGGGGAGGACGGTTGTCGGGAGCGGTTCTAGTCAGAATCGTTTTTTTTTAGATTGAACATAGTCGTACCGCTGTCGAACCTAATCGCTAAACGAGTGATATATGTATACCAAAGTTGTAATAGAGTTCCGAGACGGCGGCGGGCGCGGCGAGATGCGGCTGATAGTGCATTTGTTGAACTCGGATAGTCGAAACAATCTCTTACACTAGTAGCATAGCACTATACGCTCCCGGCGCGCCGCCGCGGCAGCGTCCCGCGCGCCCGCTGCCGTCTAAAGGCGGGAACCCATAGTAGCGGAAATGCGGAAAATGTGCGGAACTCCTCGTGAACAACTAATTTGCTCTCGCGACCATCTCGACATGGTTCCACGAGTCGTCGCACATCTTCGAGCATCTCCACTTCAGTGGATTATCACCTTTATGCCGCGGCCGCACTGTCGAGCGCAATGTTCTACTATAATAAGATTTCGATTTGAAACCCGCTAATTGAAACCTTTTCAATGCGGTTTTAAACCCAGTCTTATGTATACGTATGAACGTTGAGTTTGGCTTGACAATGCGGCAATGGCCATAGAATTTATAGTTACCACGCTTCTAGTCCCGCGTTGTGTTGCGTTGATCTGCGCGACATTTCTTCCAATACTCATTACATTTCGCGCTATAGTATTATTTTTTATTAAACATGGGGCCCTTCGAACTACGAATGGAGACATAACGTAATTTAACCAGTTAACCATTTTTATTAATTTATTTTTACTTTTTACAATGTCTTTAGAGGTCACGGGCCCCAATCTCCAGTATTCGTTTGATGAATTTATTTAGTTTGAACATTTACACTGCATATTAAAAAACGTAATAAGAAATCAAATATTTACATTACGTGTACTGAAATATACAAGTTCTTCCATAATGAAAACGTATTTTGTTTCAGTCGAGTCTTCTTTTTCAAAGGTTGTGTAGAAAATTGCGTAGTGTGAACGTTTGCGTTACTTAATCCCCATTTTTGAGATTATTTATACCCATGTACATGTTTTGTTGTACTTTATATTAAATAATTTTTAAATTGTTTTGTACTGTGAGTACACTATACCTTAATATACGTTTACTAATGTCGACGTAAATGAATACTATGTTAATTAATTTATGTCTTCGCTGAATCACACTGTCCGCCGGATTCTGATTTACAAGTATTATTTCGTTAGTTATATACCAAAGGTGTTAAGTTTATTCTGTAGTTAATGTTTAGTATTATTTATAGGGGGGGTTGTGCTATGAGGGGGGAGGGGGATTGGAAGCGGCGCAGAGATCTATGCACAAATGTAATGCTTTATGTAGTTGTTAGTGTAAAAATATAATAAAAAAATATAATATGATTATTAAACTAAATGATAACAAATCTATGTTCGTGTTCCCGTATTCGTATGTTATATGTATTTTTGACATATATTTTATCTGACATTTTAATTGTATCAGCAACGGTTTGATGTGAGATTAACGTTTAGCAGGGTTGTTTGTTGATGGATTTATAAACTCTGCCGAACAGTTGGTACTGGTTCGGCTCGGACCTCATGGGAATCTAGAGGCGAGAGATTCTCACGAGTTCCCCCATGTGACCTTAGAAGTGGCGGCTGATATTGCAATTGTGCGGTTAATAAACCATTTCGGACATCAATCACCACTATTCGAGTTTCCTTAAGAAAGCATGTAAGGGATTTATTTTCCTTTTCTCTCTTGTGCCTAATGATACCTCTGCAATATCAGCGTGTACTCGTTATTTATATTGTATTTATATAATAGTTTTTATGTTAAAAATCTGGTCGTTCTCTGTTGCTTAGCCGTAAGTTAAATGTATGTGCAAAAAATAATTTTTGATGTGAAACGTACTAATAAACATAAAAAATATAGAGCATAGTGAAAAGTATAATAGTTAGTAAGGTTATAATGGTGTCGCCTCGCGTCCTTATTAAAGTTAAGCTTGCCATTCACGCGGCGTCCCGCACGCTCCGCGTCCCGCACGCCCCGCGTCGCGGACGCGGCTCCGTGCGGCGGCGCCTCCGCCCCGCGCCGGGGATAATGTTATCGTTTATTCGTACATAATTTCCTAGATGTGTGTTGTTCACAATGTGTTTTTTATCGTTCGTTGTGTGCGTGTACGGTTGTATATTAGTGTGCGTGCGGTGGTCGTTGCGTGCGACAGTTGCGGAGCTACACTAATCATAATAATATTAGCTTGCACTAAATAACGCTGTCTATTCGGGTGAAATAACACTTCGTATCTTCCACATGTGGTCGGGACGTTGTTTTTTAATATAATTGTTTACAAGGCTCGCTGTACCGGCTCGACTGTCGCGCGACAGCGGCGCGTGCCGTGCCGTATCGCGTCGCGGACGCCGCAAGCCTCACGTCTCGGTAGTCTGTACTTATGCCGTCTCACTCGGCTGGAGGAATAACGTTAAATTATATTGTATCGATAGAGAATAACATTCACGCCTCATTTGTTTTGTTTAGCAAGTTTTGATGTTATTGGGGCGAGTGAAGGATTGCTCCAGTGTCGGTCCGCGGCAGACGCGCGTGCGGGACGCCGCGTCCGCGCCGCGCCGCCGCCGCCCGTCTGCGGCGGCTCGACTGCGTCGCGAGCGCGTTTACAAATGTTTTCCAAATATTAAGCACAAGGTGTTCTCGTTTGCCGACCTCTTTAAACATAATGAATATATAGAGAAATGTTGAAATTTTTGAAAAAGTTTATTTATTATTTTTTTGAAAGTTTACATTGTATTATTATTTCTCGATTGTTTATTATAATAGTGTTATTTAATAGCTGTTAATTAAAACGTAGTACAATTTGTAGTTATTGAGCGTATTGCAGTCGCTATGTGTATGTACAAACAAACAGCACCAAATGAAGCTATTTATATAGAGTCGCACACACGCATACAATATAGACTTATATATAAAGTTACTTTTAGTTATAAATATATTAAGGTTACTCAAACGCGTTAAGTTTTTGTCGATAGGTGATGCTATAATAACTGAACACTGCCGTCAGACGTTGAAAAGATCGGCATAGTGGGTGCGTACCTTAACTACATGGTGACAGTGACAGTGTAGATACAATTACGTAGTTCTGCTCGTTATTCCAGACTGTTCTAGACGTATTTTAGTTAACAAAGTTCTTCCGATAGGTATATAATCTTCCTTTTTTGAGACGATTATGTTAAATTTCCGCGCGATTCCGTTGTCTGTCTGTCACCGACTGTGCCAAAGTATCGAATTAAACGGGCGGTCATCAGCACTGGCCGGTCGCAGCCGACAAAAGTTTAATGAACAAAATTCTTAAGGTTTCACTCTCACTACGTTTCTAGCTGTTTTTGTAAATCGTAAGTACAAATTTCAGCACTTAGCTCCAGCCTCTATATGTGACGTCGGCTCCGGCCGGCCGGCGGGCCAATACCGTCCGCAACTGTTATAAATAGCTGCTTGTACACAGCTCGGAGCGAACATGACCGATCGCAGCTCGGAAGCCGAACCATTTACGATCAGTAAACACGAAACGAAACTAACTTTATCTTAAAAAGTCTAGTCATTGCGGTTAGTTCTAACAATCACCAGTTATATCGATCACGTAACGAGTTCGCGAACGTTCGTTCGGGCTCGGTCAGTCGCTGCAAGGTCGCTCGTTTGTCCATAACAAGAAACGAACATACAGTAACGCTATTCGATGCCATTTTGTAACAATAAGGCCTGTTCACAGTCCGCCGCGAACGTGCGCCGGCCACGTGCGTGTGAACACGGCTTACGCTAGCTGTAACTTGACATATCACGCTGTATTCTCGTTGGGTTTTTTAACAATATATTTTATATCAAAATCAGTGATCTATTTAAATTTATATTTACATAATATACCACGTTGTCCTGTGTCAAACATAGAGCATTGGTTCTGTTAATGGTCGTTTCGTTCGTAAACTTCCTAAATAAGTAAATACTATGCATCTTGCAATATAAATATTGTTACTATTTTTAAGAATGAATATTTATATACACTTCCTCTTAATGTGCAAGTGTCACATACGTCTTCTGTCTGCACGACGCCTGCGCACGGGGCCAAGGTATACTTTGAATGTTTACATTTAGGAAGGTTGCGAACGAAAATAATGCATAATTTATTTTTTACTAATTTTTAAACGCTTTATATAAAGAAAATAAATATATTTTACGCTTCTCAGAGGCGTTATATAGCCAAAGAAAGGATTACGTACAAATGGCTGTAAGCCCGTTATGTTTTATTAGTTGATATATTCTCTTGCCACTGGTTATGAACGTAGCTCGGGATCAGTTAGTTGTTTTGTAGTAGGTAATGGTTGCTCCTTGTAGAGCGAGGTACACGGAATCTCAGGTAACCACAGAAGCCAAGCTATAGCTGAATGTAGCCGAGAAAATTATTAAACTCATCATTCTTGTCATTGTCGTCGTCGGCCTATTTATACGTGCGAGAAATGATTCAAGTAGCATAATATTACTTTTTGTGGATATAAGAGTACAGAAAACATGAACAGAAAAACGCGAACAGAAAACATGATTAACTTACTGTAAACGGGTCGAATTCTAAAACGAATATCAAAATATATAATTTTGTCATACCTCGTCTTCTCGTGACCACGGTCTATTACTCGGTCGGAACGTGGAGGTATGTCAAAGTTATATATTTTTATGATAGTTTGTGCGCGAATTAGCCCCGTTTAAAGTTAGTTAATAAGAGTACATCGTTGGCAATTGTGTTGTGTATCGACGTAACTTTTGTGTTGTTCACGGTACACTCCCCAATTTGCAGGTTATTGGATACCTGGCTATTTTACACCTATCACGTGACAGCTGGGTGAATTCGTCGCGTCATTAAATTCCAATGAAATTACATCATTTTATAGCTCACATATTTTTTTGTTTTTAATCTATCTAAACAAACAATATGTAATGTTGCGGGATAGCTTAACATTTTAATTAAATTAAATATATAACATTTTATATCCCCAAGTCCGTCACTGGAAGTGAATTGAGAATTATTCCCTTTATAATTAATTATTTACCAGGTCAATTCTCACCTACGATTATTTTTATCTAACAGAATAATTGTCTGGTTATTGCATAAGCAAGCCAAACATCAAACAACTGGCCTCGAATATTGTAATAACACCAATAACTTTTGTATGTTAGTGATTGTGCAGTCACGCATTCTAAAATATTTTTCTCGGCTTTCGAACATCGATCTGATTGTACAAAGAATTTAATATTGCAAGTGTACCTCGCGCTATAGAGCTATGTCTAACTAGTTTGTGTTGATTGATTGTAGCTAACACAGATAATGTTACGAGGTCTGTTCGGATGCGCGCGCGCCTCCCATACGTGGGACTCCTATATTCACCTAGTCATTAACATCAGAACGGCTAGAAAACTCAAGAAGAAAACTGAATTTCAGCTTGTTTGAAACCAGTTTACTTCTGGCCCAGTGTTCGCAGAGTGGGGGGCGCGAGCGCAAGAGTGTAATACCCATATTTGTTGTTTGTTCACTGATTCACTATTAGGACACTTAGCTGAGTAAATTAATGCATATAATATAGTTTTATGATGAGAAATAATATGTATATGTAATCCTACATGTCTATTAAATCGAAGAAAATAGATAATAATTGGGTGCAGTTTTATTTTTACACATAACCAATCTGTTAATTAATAATACCACTTTTATTAGGTGTAAGAAAGAAATAATAACAATTAATTTATAACAAAACGTTTTCTGGATTTTTCAGTAAGTATTCAGGAAATTATTTCACTAGTCTAATAAACTGAACGGTAATTCCAATAAGTATGCAAACACGGTAACGCTTAACCTAAATCTAGGTTACCTGTGCCTAAATTAAAAGAAAACTGTAGCAATACCCACATAAATAAAATATCAATGAATTTCTAATTAAAACGAATCTTATTAATTACTAGATATAAACGGGTTTCAAAATATAATTCTGAGTTAGACCCCGTTTCTCTTCGAGCGTTAACTATCCCGTTTTTTATATAAATTAACTGCTTCCATGTGAAGAAATGAAACGATTTCTGCTCGTTTCGAGAGGCAGCGTCAGTCTGCTGCCAACGAAGTCACATTATGACAGGTAGGTGCCCAACTTCTAAATATAACACTTGGAAGTTGGAACTGCTTGCGTGTTCGTAATCTCCCACATAAGCGGCACAACATGTCGAAACTCGAAATACTCCAGGTAATGAAGCAATACCGTTCACACAATAGCACGGGCGGGGTCGCGGGTCACCGCTATCTGCGAACAACATCTCTGTAAGGACAGCGTACACACTCAACCACTGTACCCATTATCTTCGCTTGCAGTGTGCTGGCAACCACTGGCGCCATGTAAGGATTTCTGTAATCGGTTTAGGAGAGCCTTAATTTGGCGTTGAACCAATTCACGAGCCGATCTCGGCGCTCGTTTACATGCGTCTAATTTTGTGAGAGATTAGCTGACGGCGTTTATTTTAATTGCAAATTGAATTGGAACAACATATAGGCCCGTGTGAGTTGATACAGCGTTTTGTGAGGCTGCCGATGAATGTCTATTTAAATCTGTTTTTACGACACATGATACTCGGATCTCGGGTAACAATTGCAGCATTTATGTCTGCAGCAAATGGGGTTAGTTTATTTACAAACACGATAAAAACATTTGGCGACGTGCATCGCCTGCAGATTGACCACTTGTTGCCGACAACATTATTCAACAAAAGTTATCGGGCCCATCGCGCCGCCGCGAGGGGGCTACACAATGAGCCAGCTTTTTATAACGTCAGCTGCACAAGTGCGCCATTGTCTGCGCTCGTGACAAAAATGGGATTAAACTGTGCTTCTAATTTATTAAAGGGCGACATGCGGTTGCCCTATTAAAACGAGGAGTTCTGGATCACACGCGGCCTGCGAGAGCGACCCCTCGCGGTTTATCTTTTTATTCATTAGTGCGATTATTGTTACCGCGCCAACCGCGCGTTAAATCGGATCGATTAACGCTCCATTTCAATCGAACGATCACCGATGGGCGTTTGTAGTAAACGATTTTTATCGCTACCGTTACAATAATTGAGTGCCATGAATGATCGTGTCGAATGGAAATTTGAATGATAGCTACTGTTGGCCAATAAATAAGGGGATTTAGTGTGTTTAATTTAGTTTTTTATCGCGTTTTTTGTGAGATATGGAAATAAATGGCTTAGAAAATAGCCGTGATGCCTACGGACAGTATTAAAAATAAATTGGAATAGCGTTTGAATCGAGAAATAAATTTCAAAAAGTGCTTTCAAGTGTCGAGACATTCACACGGCGCCGTCGCCGTCGGGCGCGGCGCAATCAATCTCGGAGGGTCGGTTTCCATCGTCCGTGTAGCCATTTGACTACATCACCTTCGTCGTTTGTTTCCTAACGAGCGGGTTTACACCGCGGCATTATGCCGTGTCCCCGGCGACGTGTCGGTTCCTGGATCGCGTGTCAGGGTAATGTATCGACAAATCGGCTACATCTGTTACCATTGTCACGGCGTCTCATTATTTCACACTTGCGAGCGCATCGAAAAGTCAAATGCGGCTTCTAACGAGCGTCGTGACCGACCGACCGGCGGCCGGCGCGGCGCGGCGCCGGACACCAGGCAGGCACGGATCCTAGTTCGGTCCATTTTTATCGCAAAAGTTAGATATGGACCGTTATCGGACCGTATTATTTTATTTGTTTCTGGATCATAGTGGAACTGCCTTCATCGTGGACGGGACCCGAAGTTGAAATATGAGTGGGTTCTCTTCTGACTAGGACACTAATTATTTCAGGCTAATAGTTACTTGCCATGATGTATGAGCGCTGCATAGTTACCACGAAGTTCATTAGGCGCATGAGATCTAGATCTCCAGCCTCTTTATTGTCCAACCCTAGATACGTATCTGCCGTGAGCTGGTCGTGAGCTCGACAACTGCACTGCTGCTAATTGCACTGCAGTGCAACGTAGCCATGGTTACATGGTTTGATGCAGGCTAGCCGTATATCAGGCAGTTTACACGATCTACGGGAAATTTGTCTTGATATCTCGTGAAGACATATAATTCGCCGTGAGAGATCGACAGTTATAACAAACTTTTAGATATCATCCTCGCATCTAATAAGGCCAGTAGCTCCGTGCAAGCTAATTACCATGGCGTTCATTAAGAGCATGCGCACACGCTCGGGTCGCGCTCTGACCTGATGCGCATCTGGCGTCGTGTTGATTCTCTTCCGGAGAGCTGCTAATTAGACAAGTTCGTTTGAACCTAGGGTCTCTGGATGAAACTGTTAAGAAAATGAGTTTTGAAGAGATGGTCATGGGCGTATTTACAACCCCCGTCGGAAATAAGACCACTTTCCCATTAAAAAAAATCAAGTATTTTCTGTAAACGGTAGGTAAATGGTAAAAACCTTTGTGGTAAGTATTTTACCGTATAAGTATGAAAGCTTGCCTATACTTACTTACTCTACATAAATACCGTACTTTGCCTTTTTTCTCCAAAACTATTTTAATATTTACACTAACTTACACGTTAGAAAAGTTTAAGCATTCTTCTGCTGTTTTTGTGTTGCATGTGTTTTCATCAGTTTTCTACGTTGTCATTCTTTACTTTTTTATTATTTCTTCTCTTCCTTCTTCTTTCTTCTTCGTACTTTATAAGAGTAAATAGGTATAAGATCATAGATATTGTAGGTACATTGGGCAAAATACTCTTTTACAGAAATACGTACGAGTATTTAGATAGGTATATACCTATATATGGGTATTATAACTTTAATTGACGCCGATAAGAAGTTATCCGACAGGTATATAGTTACTATTTGAGCTAACTACTAGTTTAACTAAACGAACCGTTTAAGTCTCCTCGCAACTAGTAGTACCCACTTAACCCTAAACTGTCCAATCTGGGACCTAACTTGGTCTAATTAACCTCGTACGTTCCCCAGTAGACTCCCAGTTAAGTGTCCGTGTCCAGTCCCCGGATATTGGAAGCTTATCTAAGCTGTTTATCTAAGCCGAGGCTGAGCGGCCATTTTAGAAATCAATGTAGAGCGGCGGCGGGGAAAGCGCGTGAAAATTAAAGGAGTCTAAAGTCGTGCGCGAGTCATTAAGTGAACATGAGGCAATTGCGGTTACGATTTAAGTATCTATTTATTCAGTTCCCGATCCACCTATTTGCTTCTAATGATATTTAACGTGCGGCGGTTTACGGTTAAGTACCCGCCTACTTACTACTTGTAGTTAATTGTATGTTAACATTAGGTTTTCGTTCAGTTATTATTGGCAGGCTGGGATTGTTATTAATTCCAAACATTGATTCACCATTAGCATATTTACAAACTATGCATATTTATCTTTGGTAGCACATTACATTTTGACTCTTATAATAAGGTAATGTTACTACCACACCTGCAACACCCACGAGCCATCGCCAGTAACACTTATGCCATGCTTGTGCCATAACCCCACAGGCACTAACAACTAATTACCGTCAAAGCGCGTTGTAATTGAAGCCGTCCACATTACATTAGCATAGTGCTTGGCCGTCGACGTCCCGAGCTGACGTCGACGCACGCCGGCCGGTCGGCCAGGCGCGGCATTAGCATGGTAATGCAGGGACGCTATTTATTGGACAAATACTGTATAATTCGTGATGCGCGCCCACGCGACAACCCGTTCGTTTTGTTTTGATTGTTTTTTTTGGGTTCCACAAGTGCATCGATACTAAACGAATGTGGAACTGTAGAAAGGAATGTAACGTTTTATCGAGAGCACAGCTGAGAGAGAATGCCTGTCAGTAGATGGCTGTTAAAAATATGTACTAAAATGCAATCTCAATCCTATTGCGTACCTACATATTACTAAAACCAAATTACATAAATCTATGTTAGTGCTTAGATATAATTAAGTATGTCAATCTCACAGTTGTTTTAATGTATAATCTTGTTTACTTTTTGTTTGAATAAATCTAATAACTAAAATATAATGAACGGAACCTTACAGTAAAAGATGCCCTTAGCTTGAAGCTTCGACCGATTTATCGACTACTCCGAGAACGTATGGGCTTAAATCGGAACATTATAAACGTGGAACGACTCCGGCTATCGATATGATTCGAATAATAATAATAACTACAATTTAAGAAAAAACCTTCGTAGAAACGACTTCTATGACGAAACACTCGAAACAGTATCTGGGAATGTGACCGGTGCATGTGACGAACAACGCGTAAGCTTCTCGTTAATGGTGCTCATATCAATTAAGCGCGTCTTCGTCACTAATTTGTGTTAACGAAATCTTAATTATAAATATTTTTAATTAACTTTATCAAGTCGACTCATTTATTCAATCTTTGGCAATAACACTTTAACCCATCAAAATCTTATCATTTTTAAAATTAGTGAAGCGCAAGTTGTTGTACAGGTGCGGCTGGCAATGCAAAACCAGCAGAAACGGCACCCAGAAATCAAAACAATTTTGAAAATGATAAAAACGAAGATTGAAAGTTCATTAATCCATTTGTGTACATCTCAACCTCGCTGCACCCGAGGTCATTAATCTTGCGCTACATTCGCTCATATAACCTGACTGCAGTAAAAACAGAGCACGACCGCGGCGGCCGGCAAATGAGCAGATATATGGGCAGCGCGGCATTGCACAAAAATGCGCACAATGAGCCGTATCCATGACAGATAGATTGCCGACCTCTGCGCTCCGGAGCGCGGGCGACCATCGCATATAAATATCGATTACGTTTCCAATATTATTCATACACATTTTGTAACTTAATTTAGGTTCTACCTATAACAATACCTGTACAATTTTGTACATTTAGAGGGCAATGGAGTAACAAGCGAGAGCACTTATAATTACCAGCCGATATAGAGAGAAACACTTCGCAATTTTTATCGCTGCGCATCCGCCATGTTTATAGAGTGACATTCACGAACACAACTCATTTCAACTCATCTCAGAAAACCATGACAATTGTTTTTTTCGAATTATTTTATCAACTAGTCAAACATTTCTATCTACTTCGCGATTGCAGGGGGAAGGATAGCAGTACCTACGACATAGCCGTAAAAATCTTAGATTTCATCGCTGTATGTTGTGGCATCAGGTCTGTCTTTTTCTCGTGGCGTCATGGCTCCCCTACACTCACGGCGCAGACCCCAGAACTCCTGGCTATTCTGTGCGGGCAGGGAGCAGGGGCGCAGCCTCGGAGCAGCTCTCATAAATTATCGTCGCGATGCCGGAGCGCCGTGACGTGTAATTGCAGTGCGGTCACGAATCTAGCGCGCGGGATAGGCCAGGAGCTGATGTTGGAGAAATGTTTGCCATTTTTGGCGTCGGTAGTATATTACTGCCGGAAACCTTCAAAAACACCGTTTTACATACGTAGAGTTGTAATTACTCTATGCCGAGGTATACTTATGTTTGTTTTTATGATACTAAAAGTATTTGCATTGGCAATTCGGAATACTTAGACTTAATGATAGCTAGTAGATCTAGTAATTTTTTATAGATATTAAATTCATTTTGTGTAGGGACAGCACTGAATATCCTATTACAATCGTTACTAAATTATATTCCGGCACCTCATGCAAAATAATTTTGAAGAGCCTTAAAACTCGGACGCTTTTGTAATTATAATTGTAACACAATACCTGTCGCTCACATGGGTTTTCCCATGTGAGCGACAGGTATTGTGTTACTACCTGATTTGTACCCTACCTGATTAGTCTTTTCGAAGCATCTTCAACTCACGAGCCCCTGCCTCCTCGCCCGCGGCCGACCCGCTCCCGACACGCCATTGTCCGGGATGCGGTGGCGTGCTCCCCGATCGTTTGTCCGCGATGCTGCCGATACTGAGCATCTCGCAACACCACCGCCTGCCGGCCGATCCTTGCTGGAGCTAGCGCTGGAGCTACAGGGAAGCAGCTGGAAGCTGTGAACCTATAAAAGGCTATGTTGGATTTGTTCTAGTCGGGTATACCTACTTATCTGAAACTTCTAGCGATACCTCCTTGCATTATTGATTGGATTTCTAGCTTCCGATGGGTGTAGGCTCAGTTAGTGGAAGTATCTTCAAGTGTGTATCTACATTTGTAACGCAAAAACACTGATGTCTTATAATATTTATAAACTGGGACCGTGATATTATGTTACCATGCTACCTATTCAAAAACTTAAAGAGTGGAACGAAAAACACCTAGTTAAATCGCCTTTACGCCTTTTTATTTCACTACAACTACAGTTGAAGATACTCACAGCCACAAATGTGAAGCAGGTCAGGTCGGGCAAAGAGCCAGGTCCCAGTCAACTATCACTGGTCATGACTCCGGTGTGGTCGCGTGCTGCGCGGTCGTTTGTCCGCGATCCCTGCTCGATATCAAACTAAACCAACACCATCTCACAATAATAACGCCCTTGTCTGATCAACACTGGCAGTGGCAGACAGTGGTTAAGCTATTGGGAATGCTAGTTCGCGATTCGTGCTGTTATGTTAGCCACGTTTGTTGGTAATGGATCTCAACACCTATGAGTATTATCTGATCGTTCCCAATGGTCAACTGTAAAACGCTGTAACAACGCGGAAAAAAATTACGAGTGTACAAAATTTCGTAGACATCAGATAGTTAGGTACTAATATTATAGGAAACCTTTTATAAAAAGTATGAGATGAGAATTTACAACGAGACAGGCGTGCTTCCAATCTCCGAAGCTACAGCACTCTCCGTACACACTGGTGCACTGTCTCCGATCCGCGATAGGGCACTCGTTAGCCCTCGTTAGGAATGGTGTGAATTTATCACAGCTCGTCCGAGGAGCCGGCGGACGAGCCAATATCGGGCGTGCGCTGATCGCAGGCCGTGATATGGTGAGGGAGTCGGGCTACAGGAGAACATTTTATTTGCCACGGATTTCAATCTCGTGCTTGTAAGAAGTCAGTTTTAATTTATTGGTGGAACCCGTGTTACCATTCTGCGTGTGGGATAAACCCTGAACAATACTCAAATATACCTACTTAGATACAACAAAAACGGCCTAAGAAATTTATTTATTAGTCAAATTGAAAATCAAATGGCTAGCATTCACTGCGCTTTATGTCGTACCTACCTACCAGCTATCTACTACCTACTACCTACCTATCATTTTTGCAAAATTGTTATCGTGATAAATTACGTAGAAAACCGTCCGCTCCAGCTGTGAACTATGCAGGTTCTTATGTTGGTATTTCGCCAACCTTAACGACATCATAAGGTCTATCGCTCGCATCTAAAGCACAGTCATAAGCCAACCATTTCCTGAGCAACACCCATCTGAATGAGATCATACTTCTGGCTTATCTCGATCGGTGCGGGCGCAGAGCCGTAGATGTGGCTAGATCTAGCGCGGCCGAGTGGGGCATAACTGTCATAGGTCTGGGGAAGTCTAAGTGGGGTCATGTCACCACCAGTGGGGCCATGCAGTGGGCGGTGGGTGCTGGCGGGGGCGTGGTGCGAGGTTGCCATTGGCCGGCGGAAGGGAAAGGAGTGCAATTGCATTTGGCCAGTTCGCCCCCCCCTCGCCTCCCTCCCACCTCGCTTCGCTCGTGACTATGAACAATGAGCGTGACCTGATTAGGGCGGACCTCCACTGGTGAAGGTTTGAGGAAAACTGAGCTTTTATGCTATTTAAAACCCCGAGTCAACACACAATACAAGCATAAGGTACATAAACATAATTAGGCCACCGTGAATGCCAATTATATTAGACTGTGTTTGACAAAATAAGAGCAATATGAAACTATTATGTATGCATGCTAAACTAAGAGAATAATCGTATACCTACCTAGTGGCTTATCAATGTATTATAATAGTCAAACTATCTAAAGCTTGCTACTTAATACTTAACTTCTAACCCTATAATATTTTTAATTAGACTTACAGTTTTCACAATCGTTGTACGTAGATTTAGATTACTGTTAACCTAAGTATCAAAGCACAGTAGGTACCTACCTAATTAACTATAACAGAATATAAGTTTTTTCCTACAATGACAGTTCCAACCAGTCGACATCTTTAATGAAAACTTGAACTCCGTTGGTTTGACCCTACATTTATTTCGAAGTTATTATCTAAGATAATTATTAGTAGGTAGTTAGTTCTGTTCTTACTGCAGCTTTCTATTATGTATCAAATAAATAAAAAATTGAGTAGGTACCTACTCAATAATAGGTATAGGTACTCCTGATAAGCGTACTTTTTACAAAGAGTTTTAAGTCTCGTTTAAATGTATGAAGTGAACTGAAGCACGAATGTTACATGAGGTTTAAGAAAGTCACACGTGCTTCAAACCAACTGCTAAGCTGCACGTGCTGTAACGTATATGAACCCAATTCATTTACAGACACGGCGAAACTGTAATCTAAGTATGTGTTGTAGATTTTCATGACTGAAAACCGTACACGCATACCTTAGTAAGTAATAAACTTCTGTCGTGGTTAAGGACTATGTTGCAATGGGTAACCGTAACCGCTGGTCTGTGATACTTCACGATCGGTCAGTCCGCTCTCGTTATTAGTTTTTGTGGTAGTTGGGTAACGCGCGTGCGCAGGGCTGCGCTGGCTTGCGCAAGCGCAGCCGAAGCTCGGGTTGCCGGCTACTCCGCAATTAAAAGCTTTTGTTCATTGCCGAGTAGATACGTGGATCTCGTGTTTTTATTGCAACACGAATCCCATGATTCTTTTTTTATATCAAATTTATAGGATAGCCTTTGACTATTACCTCAACTTGTCTTAAGTGTAGATGTGGTCAAAGTTGGTAAGCATGCCCATTTCTCAGCCTAGAATGGGATTGGATCTCTAGGGCCGCTGCCGTAACACCCAGCAGCCTCTATCTGCAGATTTCTATCATTGATCTGCATCACTGCAGATTCTATGTTATTTGGTTATGTATAGAAAAACATATTTTTTTACTATTTTATTTGATTTAGGTAATATCTATTGATTTATGAAACATTCCTCTAGTTGAAAATGAATGGGAAATTGAATCAAAAATAATTTTGTGAGATCTAAATATACACATCAAAAAAGTCTAAGCAACATGCATGTAGGTATAACATGGACCCAGAAACAATGAGATAAAATTATGTTTTCCGATGAGTCGCGATTCGGGTTTAGGCCTGATACAAAAAGGGTGCGAGTGTACCGTTGGCCCGGAAATACTGAAAGGCTCAGGTGCGTTCAGGAAGTTCATCCATACAGCGGCTCAACAGTTATGGTATGGGCGGGTATTATGAAGAACAGGCTACCTGAGCTCGTTTTTGTAAATGGAAACATGAACGCTGAAAATTACGTTGAGGATATTCTCAGACCTTATGTCCATCCATTGGCACAAACCTTTGGCTCCGATTTTACGTTAATGCATGACAATGCTCGTCCACATACAGCTCGGCGAACCAGAAAAGAACCAGAAATTAGTACATGTTGCTTAGACTTTTTTGATGTGTGTTAGATGTGAAGTTAGCTACTCGCGTGCCACAAACGAAAATGGATGTTTCTACATAATTGAAACACGCAACGGGGTTAAATCAGTAGATAGATATCGCTCATTTATATATTTATACCGTCGAAGCGCGAGATGCCAGTGCGCGCGTTGATGTCTTTTGTATGGAAATAATGAAAACAGAAATCTAGACAAAAAAGCAAAGTTTCTGAAACTAAAAAAACTAAAATTTTTACACATATATAAGTATAGGTAATATGTGTAACAACAAATCCATACTTTTTTGTAACTAAGTAACAACTACATAATATAAAAGTAGAGTCAACCCACAAATAATTATGAACATCTCATAGACCACCCAACTGGTTAACCCTCTACCGCTTGGCAGCGCATCCAAAACGCCCATTGAATGCAATGCTAATACACTGTGCCAAACAAGTAGGTAAGTACCATAGTGACAAATAATAAAAATATTAGAAATTAATTTCTATTACATAAAATGTCCGAGTAAAATATCACACCAACAAGCAAATTCGCGCATTCCTCCCGCCCACAATGTTTTGTTCGCTTTAGAAAGTACAGTTCATTCAATTAGGTACGTGAGCAGACTCCTCGAGGATCTCGGCTGCAGCTGATGGATGCGGCAGATGAGAGCCTGGCGCTGCCGGCCGCATGCTAACTGCCGGTAATGGGCAGCGGCGTGGTAGGCCGCGCGCAGACGTGCGAGGTGTTGCAAGTCGGAGGACTTCGGGAAATGCTTTGCGATGGTAGTCACATTGATGTTGTTTTTAGGTTGAGATTCAAGGGTTAATAACTTTAGGAGAGAAAAAAATATTCTAGGAACAAAGAATCATCTCAATTGGTTTTTGTAATATCATAGACACAGCATAAAAAACATTAAAAATAGAGCCAAATTAATAACCTTCTCCTTTTTAATATAGCAAACTAGTATCTAAACACTAATTCAGCTCCTAAAAATGTTTATAATTTTTGTTGTAGGCAGCGTTACCATTGTACGAGTAATCCAAAAAACAAAATACTAAGACTCTAGCTTTCTCCACCGTGCGAACACAGCTTAACAATAACTGCCGAGAAATGAGATCTAAAATAAGTCAAAACCATCAAATTTGTGTTGTTTCCAGATGCGATCTGCTTCCAACCACGATTTATGCATTTAAATGGAGCCTGCGGACGTTTCAGCCGAGACATGAATGCGTTATTAGCCAGATGCTGTAAATGCGCCGTTAGGGGCATGAGAGCCAAATGATACATGGCTTTTTAAGACTAAGGATTTCGGCTAAAATGATGTTTAGAATAATAAGATTATTTCCTAATACCTAAACAGTTTTGGACACCTAACAAAACCTCTACATTTAACCGAATGGTACGATACGGATACCACCGCAGATGCATCCTTCCTTACCTAATTACAAATCCTTTCAATTAGATCACGTATTTTGAAATCCACCGATATCTCCCCCACATCCTGTGGAAGCGAAGAGATTGCCCTATCTTAATGAAGGTGTCACGAGAAGTCGATAACGCAAATCGGCTGCAGTAATATCTAGTACGCGTGACCGGTACGCGAATCGATACCAATACCGATACAGAGTTAATTGCGCCGTCCGTCCCGTTATCGATTTTATGTTTATTGTAATTGCGTGTAATCGATACGCTTGTTGCCTGATTCAAAATATAAGCATAAACGCTTTGTGTGTAGGCTATAAAGAAGACGTCCATCCGCCGATAATGAGATAACATACAATTTATTGAGCGGCGGTTAAAAATGTATGAGTATTCAGATGTGATTAATATTGAGAATGATTTTCTTAGTGATCAGATTATACCGTGTTACGAAATGAAAATAAATGATACAAGAGACCTTGATTGATTCTGTTTGAAGCCTCCTCAATCACAAGTCGTGAACAATCCATCCCCTGCTGACACCGCACGGTCTGACGGACGGCGGCCATTCGAACTTATCGACGGCACACGTCGAGTTCTATCTCCCACCATATAAATCCTGAAGAAATCAATAGTGGATGTGCAGTGTGCAGTGTGAGTAAATGCAGTAGACGAGTTTTATCTAAAAATCAGTGCATTTCCTAGCCCTGAGATTGTTAAGCATTCGCTATACGATTATTACGATTTACCAAAGACATTTTTGAGATCCATATTCTTCTGGAATTTAATTCAATCCTATCAACAGATAGTTTATTTTGATTTACAACATACGTCGAGTCTCGTTGCCTGTTTTTTGGATTCGCAAAAGACCGTCGTCACATCGAAGGCAGCATCGGTTTGTTTATTGCGTTCCTATATTCTGTCTGTATTGCGCTGTGGCGGCGCGCCCTAGGCATCCCTCCGTCGGCGATCGCCTGCTGACAGCGGCATGCCATCCATCACGGCGTCCCGCGTCTCGGTAATTACCGAGCGACCGACCAATTACCTATATTAATACCGACGTAATTTACCACCAATCTCTTCGGAGCGCACGTCCGCCTGCCGCGGTGCACACTCGGGGAATGGCCGCCATACCATATTTCTTTCTGTATATGGATCGGATTGTACGATTGGATGTCGTAGCGTACTTATTGGCAGATATATTTGAACCACTTACTAGAAAATAATCCAGGGATGCTCTGTTAATTAAGCTTATTATGTAAAGGAAAACAATAAATCTATCCATTCTAGTCTGAGCATGTTTACCACCTTCGAACACATCGTCGCGACCAAGTGGGATAGTGGTCAAAAACTAGTTTAAGAGAAAACAAAATTCGTAATTTTTGAATTATTAGTAACGTAGCGCAATTTTTGAACGTCTATATTTTCAAGTTTAGAGGGTAATTTAGAAATAAATTTCAATTGGATTTTTTTTAGGTCTAGTAATAGGGGGTAGTTTTAGTTGTGTTACGGATTCCTGGTTCTTCCACTAGTTTTCAATTTGTGTCTGAACTGTGTAGCTTGCACATTGACCGGGGCTCTAAGATAGCAGCCTTGTCGGGTCAAAGTGTTCTGTGTTCGTCGGTAGGACTTTGTTTGCGTTAGTGCTGTGCTAAAGAACAATTCGTTGTTTTAAATACTTTTTGGGCTTTAGCATTTGACCAATATTTCACCAGGTCAAACATGACGATGTCAACGAAGTAACAGTATGCTGTGGTGTTGTGGTGTGGTGTTGTGTGGTGTGTGGTGGTGTGTTGTGGTGTGATATGGTAGTTTTCGACAAGTCTTGTGCAAGACATCCAAACTAAATGGATGTCGTCGCCTGAACTCGAACGTGAACAGCTGACAATCGGTGAGTAAATTAGCAGTTTATTGAAATTGACAAAAAAAATATTTTTTGTTTATTGTGTTGGGCATTTCCATTTCACACGACTTCTACTCGCTTAGAAACGAACAACGTATGAACTTACATAAAACCTTCTCTCAGGTGTGTACGGTAATAAAAACAAGCACTATTCAACATCCACAATCCACAGGTGGGAACAGGAATGCTCACTTCATAAATAAGACTTTTCCCAAACGCAAACCATTCCAAACTCCAAGATCTAGTTCGAGTACTCTCCACGTCGCAACCAAAACAAGTAACTGGTTCCATCTGTCGCTCGGCAAACAAGCCAGTACTCGGCCGAGTGTACTCTCATCTCCTCCCCGCGTGGGCGACTGTTTGTACTCCGCTGTATGTTTGTTCGTAATGTGGGGATAAGTGCTTTGGAATTACTTGTAGGCTTATTGGCTGATTTCGAGGTTTTGAAGTCGAGATGTTTTTGTTGCCTGGTGTGACTCGGTTTATTTATCTAGACTAAATGGTATTATAAATGTTCTCTGTGTTATGTGTATCGTATGAGGAAAAATCTTTAAAATCACTTGAAATTACTAATTAAAATATTGAGTAGGGTTTCTTGTGTCATGACACTCATGAGATATTATTTGCTTTGAATGGAAGAGATTAAAAAGGTATTTTAATTGATTAGTCGGCAATGGTGTCTCAGAAATTAACAACTCTGACTCGTATATTAAAATCAAAGAAAATCCACATACTTTCACAATGACCAACGCAATCAATTACAAACCTTGCATTCCTATCGGGGCTGCTCCATACAAGTACTTGAAATGTGAACGAGTGGTACATTTTTAGGTACAGTACAATAATTAATAATTATGGCACGAAGAAAGTGAATATATGTATGTATAGGATAGGTACTTAACTATGAACAATTTATTATATAAAACTCGCAGATAGCTCACTTATTTTGAAAAGTCTTGTGCGAGTGAGGAATACTTAATGGATTGTCACGGTATGACAATGAAGTCGTGACCGAAGCAGGTGGCTCTACAAGCCGAAGACATGAAGCACGATAAGTGGCGACGACGAAGCACGGCACGGTCTCCGCCCGCCATCATGCCTGTTCGTTACAACGATAACTAATTGTTCGAGCCTGCTGCGCTGTGAATGGGAGATTTATGGAATTGTTTCATTATTGGAAAGTAACGTTTATTTCGATATTGGAAACCATTTGTTTGTTATTATTTTATGGACAGGTATCTACTGTTTGTTATCCCGATGTTCGGATAACGACGTAATAATTTAATTTTTATTGGGGACTGGACACGAGCCAAATTGAAAAGATCTTTGTTTATACGCTGCCTCGGGTCAGATGCCATGTTGATTGTTACATCATCGGTAAAGAATTTATTTGTTTTGAATCTCTTTAGTTTCACATTAAATTAAAAAGACTGGTTTTCCGTTCAAAATATCAACAAGTGTTATAATCACATTATTGTGCGATGGAGATAAAAATCAGTCGTCCTGATTGGTCGGACTTACTCACGCTAGCGCATGCCGCTCGCACTAAACAATTCGCTGGTTGGACACAACTTTATGCTAATGCGTAGTCTAGTGTTTATAGATATGTGCAAATTTCTCTCTAGAAAATGAACAGAAAACGGTTTGCAGAATCGCACTGTCCGTCACGGCGTCGTGCTCGGAGCCTCGACGTTTATAACCATAGGCTGCTAGGCTACAACCGCGCGTTAGCGTTACCTAGGCTAGGTCATTTCATTAACCTTGGTAAATAGTTATAGCGCCGGGCCCGGCTTCGCCCGTCCCGCGGCTTTAATGCCAGATACTATCATTTAATTGAAAAGCGAGGCGCGGGCGCAGGATGCTCCTCAATAATTGACTTCCTCGTTCGATGACTGCCTCGTTAATTGATTGTGGAAAGCTTAATAATAAACTACATGATGTTTTAACAGCAACTAAATCTAAATTATAATTCCTGTGCAGGCGGGTAGGTACTAAACAACCGGTATACACGCAGTGTTAGTAACTATGCGTGCCGTCCGGGATAACACTATAACTACGAGCTATTGAAGCAAAATGAATGCATGTCTTACAGGATAGAATTTTTCATAATCTCTGGTATGCTACGCGCTCTTAACTTATCCTGAATGCCGTAATGTTGTATCCCCGGCATACTGTGCCATCAGTTCTCGTGTCCGACAGGTACTTAAGACTTGCGCGAAGCTATAAAAACGAGAAATTAAATTCTATAGCTGGAAAAGCAAAACGCTTGCTACTCTAGCAGCGGTTCAATTACAACATTCAACATGGGAACTGTATGCGATCGTTCCTCGATACGATCGAAATATGAACTGTTATAAATTTATTTATGAACGAATAAACAATACATTAATAAAAATATATTAATAATAAGTTTATTTTTATTAATTTCTTTTGTTTTTGTAAAGTCAATAATGTGTCGCAAAATACAACAATATTCTAAGAGGCGCGCCGCAGGGAGCGGCACGCGTGAATCAATATAATTGCTAATACTGTATGCACAGTTTAATTTACATAATTAAGTTAATTTAACGTTTGAAACTGTCATGGACACCGTATTAAGGTCAAAAGCGGTAATCTGTTTTCATTTAAGGTAGATTTTATCCGTAATTCATTTACATCATTATCTCAGAAGGGATCAAAAGTTGACGCTTCTTGACTTTATGTAATGTGTCTTGGCTTTTGACCATTAACATTTCAACCTCAGTTGTATAATAATTAATATTAAATTAGTTATACCTACTTAATAACCTATATTCGTGACCAAACACTTTTAGGCACAGTGTTGCTTACAAATTATTATTGTTTTTAGAGATTATTTGGCAGAGTTACATCTTAAAATACCTACCTATACCTAAGTATAGTTATTATTGAAGGACTAGCAATGAATGTTTTGGTCGGAGTGGAATGCTCTGACTTCTTTAATAAAGTTCATAGTGCTAAAATGAGCAAGCATTTTACCTGATGGTAAGTGCTACGCCTTCGCATAACAGTTGCATTGCCACTGATCACTTTGCATTGCTAACATTTTGGGCAGTAGGTACTGCACTGCGCCAGAGAAATTAGGGAGACAGTAATTTAGTCAATAACTCAATTCTCATATATGACTGCCTTTACGAGATAAAACATTGTAATTACAAAGATTCTGCCTCAATATCCCACAAGTCAAGATATAAAGGAATAATGTCTTCATATTTCTCTTATGAGCGAGCAATCACAACTGTATCCGAGCCCGATTCCCCGCGACATAACTCCGCAGTAACCGTTGCTATAATATGACAAATTCCCGAAATACTAACACGAACGGCTTGCCTATTAAAGCTAACGATGCTTTAAATAATATGAAGCGTTCCTACCGCGGGCATGACTATTCAAACTCGACTTATGAAGCGCGTTCTTTTCAATCGGGCATTACTTTCGACAGACTACGGTCCAAACATTTGGAGTAGGTAGGTATGCGCGCGGATCACTCCACTGATCTCTGACCTTCTATTTACATTCTATTTTCATTTCATACCTTTATTTATATTTTGTTTGGTATTCTGGTAGGTGGAATAATCTACTGGTTGATATTTTAGAATAACTTTATATACAGACTGAGACTTAAATAGACATTATGTTTGTTACCATGAGTTATACTACGAGTAGCAAATGAATAAGCGAAACTATTTTTGTACCTGCACTGGTGAATATATTTGGAACAAGCGTCTGCTAACTTATAAAGAGAGTCTATTCTAGGGGGGCTAAGGCCTAGTGCATACCTATAAAATGTACCGTGCTGGTAGGCTTAATGTAAATAATGCTATCTTAAATCAACTTAGTCGAATTGAGAATCTCTTGTTTTTTGAAGTCGGTTAAGATATTTTACATCAAGCTTGAGAGATGATTGTCGTGTGTTGCCACGTCCAAAGATTTGCTGAAAAGTCAAGAAATCTTGTTATATACATTACAATATACTTACTTGTGTTTCACCAATCACCATGTAGCCTCATTCCACCGGTTAGTATTTTCGGGTAGACATAACCCGCAGTTCATAATTATAATGGCCGCGCCATTATACGGTAGTATCTGCGGGTCATCTCCGGCGCACTAAATAACGCGGGAATTCAATTTTGACACGTTAACGGTGCGCCTGCGCCGGCCGCGGCTCAAATTAACATAAATCAGAGAAATTGTCCACTTACCAGTAAAAACATCTGAATAATGGACGAGCGTGCTCGGAGCAGGGAGACACACAAGGCGTGCTTTGGGAAACCACGCTGGTAGCGTGTAAAAAACGACGCGAATTGAATTTTTCGGACGATTGTGTCGGAGGAATTTGAAAACTGGCTAGATAAGAAATAAAGGAAAGCTGATGTTTTGTCTCGAAACTCATAAAAAGAAGGAGGATAGGAAATAAATTATTATAGAGTGGATTTTTATTACCTACTTATCAGACTTGAAAAACTAGGGAGGTACACCTACTAACCTCCAATATAAAGGCATGTTCTAACCCCTCCGTTAGCCATTGGCATGTATTTGACCCTGAAACTAAATAAAATGTAATTATAATATGTTGTTTAATGAAGCGCGTTGATGTCTTTTCCACTACGTAGGACCGTCCGGTCCCAACTGTCCCGTGTGTTCCGTCGCGCCCCGCGTCCCTTACGGTATTTAGTTACGTAATGGTCCAAAATAATTCGCTTTGTGCTATCGGCGGCGATATCTCGCGCCTGTGATTGCCGCTTGTGCAACGCAAACATGAATGAGCTATCGCTGACTTTTCGCTCATTTCGACATATTTAACGAGCTTTTTATAAGTGACAGATGTATAAATGTAGATGCGACGTTTGATTGTCATCTCTATTGAAGAAAAACGAAGAGTTATTCATTAGATAATCGATCGATCGTGGAAGAATAACAGTATAAAGGGCATAAAAATACTCATACATGCGAGCAAAGTGAAGTTTCTATCTTCACAATAAAGTACTCTAGGTGACCTACTAAAATTATAAATGTAAAAGTTTGTGCCTGGTATCTATGTCTGTTTGTCACTAACCCGCGCTAACACGGCGGAACGGATATTGATGAAATTTCACTTGTAGATCATTTACATCCTTGAACAACAAATATTTAGATTTTTTTTATCGTGTTAACATTTACGGTTTTGTTCTCGTGAGTTATACCGGGACTGTAGCTAGTAGTTTATTCATAATATATAATTATAAGCGTATAACGAATCATATTATTTATAAGTCTGGTGGTACATACATTGCACCGCAATATTTGTATGAACAGTGTCCGAGTGACCAGTGAAAGCTCTGAGTCATCTCTATCTCACGATGCTATCTCATGTTTGAGAATATAGTATTTACAGGGGGTCGAAAATGGCCCGAATCGCTTCGAGAAAAGGATAGTAGGTACGGCCGTGCTTTTGTTTTGCTCGACTTGGCGGAGGCACTGCCGTGCCCCCAGATAATTGCTCCACGTGTTTCTTACTATGTAACTTAATTTCAGCCTGTAAATATTACAAGAACATAAAATATTATAAAACGAAATGTGGTACTATTAGAGCGAAATAGTTCGGCGTTTTTAAGATGTTCATTTCAGTAACGCTATTTCTCATTCACTGTATCTCCTATTCTCTTTTCTTTTTCGTCTATTTATTAATTTATATTATTGATTAAATTCATGAAAATAACTTTGATCTAAATTAAAACGCCGCTCTATGGGTACTGTCTTCCCTGTCCCCGATTAACATGGATACGACCTTCGGGGACAACCGCGGAGCTACATCTTCAGTATATAATAGTGATGGGCAGTAGGTAACTTCGCTCGTCGCTCCGCTCATAAACCGATCTCAGCCGGAAGTTCGCAGGTCGCGGCCTATGATTGACCATTGTTGTAAATCTCGTGTACTGGTAATTACGTGCCGTACCAATGTACCGGCCTCTGCTGAAATGACTCTACGCTAAATCCCTCTGCCGCAGTCAACCGATTGAATTCTTCTACGATAGGTGAAGGGGCCGTAAGAATATTTATTTCGATAAGGTTTCCCGTCAAAATATTAACGGTTGCAGACGAAACGTTCTGTTATATTTACCTCACAGATCTGATAAGCATTAAAAAGGTGAAGTTCTTTTGTGCATTGTGTAATAAGTACGGGAGATGGATCGGCGGCGCGCCGGAGATACCGGCTTATTTATTGTAGTTTAGCGAACTGACTAATATTTATTAGTCGGATGGATGAATATTGATGTATTATTCACAAGGGAATAACAACGAAGGAAATAATTGAATCGTCCGCCGGCGAGAGCTGCGACATATCGTTTGTATATTGTGTATTTTTATAAAGTTAGTAATATAGTGTATTATCTTTTTTATGTTCTCTTTGTGCTTTTCTTACACCACTTGTTCAATCAAAATTTATGGCTTAAAATGCAAGCTGTGTTCTCTCATTACGATAGTTCCCTAATCTATGCCATCGCCATAATAATAACCGTAGATTTCTATATCAATCGACTCGCCTTCCACGGTTTTATGTATTTTTATTCGATAACATGAATTCGGACGCGGTATGTAATTCAATATTTAAATGATGTTTATTCAAATTTCTGTTGCGAGTTGAGTATTTAAATAATTACGAGTGTATGTAATACGAGTACGGGTGTAATAGGTGAGTACTTTTAAGCATTTTTGAAATTTGCCCACCTCGGCGATGATGCCGGCGGGAAATATATCGTAATGTATCCGTGCATTATGAAGAATGGAGAGATTTGTGGGGACCTCCGTCCGTACTGCGGTGTGTTCCATCCGATACATTGTCAATGACACAAATATCACGTTTCCGTTTAGGGGCACTTGTCCGATAAATATGTTAATCAACGCAATAAATACGTATTATATGGCGCCGTTCGCATATTTGGGTAATATTGTTAGTGTCTGTTTTATGACGTGACAATTATGAATGACAAGACCTTAAATCTGTTTAGGCCTTTTATTGTTTAAATTATTGCTCGCAGCTTTCTTTCTCAGTGTTTAAAGTAAATATAGTGAATATCTTTGTAAACAAATATGTATTTTTATTACTCTATACATATGTTAAAAACATAATAACAATAAATATGTAATTTATTATGATGGAACCTTACGCGGGGCTAAAAGTCATACTATATTTCTCAATATTTCTATATTTTTTGCCGTATCAATGTTATTATGTATGTTAAACAATTCTCTAGCGAGATAGCCGTTTGACCCTTTATCATCACAATTATCCATTTATTAATTTCTTGCCCAACGTCCTCGTCTGCATACGATTCCGACGTACTCTACAATGGTAGAGTTCCCGGTCGCCGATGTAGAGCTGCGTCCATTAGCAGTAATCGGATGTCTCGCGATAAGGGACACGCGACCACCGACGGTGGTCTGCTCGTCTGCAACTCTACAGACTCTACCTACAGTGGTAGAGCAAGGAACAGTCAACTTAGCGGGTTCTGTATTCGGTGACCGAGTATGAGTAAATATGTAATACAATTATTAAGATTCCCAAGATTTTTGTTTCAGTACATAGACGCGTGTGTGTGTACTGACAAACTCTTCTTCGGCGCTTCAGATGTTTCTTTACTGAATATTCACTTTTATACATTATATTATGATTAATATTTTTTGCCGTCGTGTCGCAGGAAATTCTAGAAAAGGACTTGCTCTCAAGGCTTTGCGATAGGTGTTGTGCTTTATAATAGTGGCTACGCAGGAAGAAACTGTACCTAAATAGAGAAACCTTACTAAAATAACAAATAATGTATTAACTACGTTTCACCATACAGATTCCAAGCATTTTTCACGTAGTCCCAGGTTACTACAATCTAATAAGGAACTCCAAAACCCATAATGGCTTTGTATATCTTTATATTGTCCAAAGCTGCGCGTGCGGCTATCAGCGGCGGCAGTCAATTAATATTCATTTAAATAATTACGTGGGCTTTACCGTTGGGAGAGATTTGTGGCTCCACCGCGGGCTCTACCGGCTCGTGACTCTACCTATATTTTAATAGCCCATGAATTACTAATTTAAAGAGGGACCGAGCGCGGAAATATCGCGGTTAGTGATTTAGTGCAATCTGAAATCTTCGATAAAAGCGTTCTACGACTAACTCGGAGATGGCTTCATGCGCTAGTCAAATAAACGATTCACGATGTACAATGATACAAAACGGAATTTTTTTCTGAAATACTGAAATACAGCATGCTGTGTTCACATTATTAGGAATTATGCCGTACTTATTATGGCAGTAAGCAAGACTTCAGCTAGAGTAAGATTTGTGTATATTCCAAGTTGTGAACCAAATAATAATAAAAAAAAAATACCTTTGCAAGAACGACAAGATGTGAAAAATTGTTCCTTAAACTGGAACACAGTAATGATTGCACACTAGTGCTTGGCGGATCCTCCACACGAAATCTTGCCTAAATTGTAGGAACAATTGTAAAATGTACAGATCCCATTTTTTTCAGCTGAGACAAGCGCAATCGCCTGTAGTACGATACCGATAGCGAGAACTATCAGTGGTGTTAAAGGGCGTGTTCGCGACGCATGCGTACCGTGAGATCCGCGGATAGCGCAGAGTTATCGGCTGCAACACGGCGCCGTGTGTACACTTCCTTATGCGAGCCGAGCGAGATATGGCTACAGTCTTTATTGATCTGAGAGCTTCATTGGAGAGTTTTAGAAGATAATTATCAGACGAGTTCAAAGAAGTTTCAAAAATCAGCTGCAGCTAATTTGAAGTGGTGTATTTTAAAACTAAATTTTATAGCATTAAAAATTACCCAATCCGATATCCTTCTAAATATTATATACGTCTTTAACTAGGATTCCTACTAATAATAATTAACAACAATTCATATTTATCCAATAGTGTTCTGGTCAATCATTTTAGGTCGAAAGGGTAGTGACATGAAACACTAGGAGCTCATCCTAGTGTTTCTAAATCCTCGTGTGTTGCACTCCTTGCACTAGTTAAATACTATAAACACACAGTCGTATTTTGCAAACTAGCTCACAACGGCAACATTGCAACACTGATGCGATCTCGCGATAGATAGCGTGGATTTAAAGATGCAAATCTGTATCCGGGAAGCGAACCCTTCGAGCCCGCTACATAAACACTGCGAACAGGTTTCCGATGCGATGTTACTACACTGCACATTGCAAAAGGTAATGCAGCTAACGCTAGCATGACAAATTAATTACTTAGCATTCTAATTTTTGTTTATTTTTATAATCCTCACTAAGGGAATATTTTTAATTGCTGCTGACTGTACGTACCTACTGCTAGCAATATTCTTGGAACTCCGTGACATGCTCAACTTTACAATATATCAATATATTTTTAAATGTGGGGTAAAAAAAATGGAGTGACGAGGCTGTCCAAAAGTGTACCACTTCAGACGTTTGGTGATTAGCTGAAACGACTCGATCAAACTATCCCAACGAGCGCATCAATGAATTACTAAGCCTTTAACTTTATCGGAATCGTTTAGCGTCCCTACATAAAGACGGGTTTTATTACCGAGTGGTGTTCAATGCAATCTGCGGTCACAGCAATAGACCCTCGATTGATTCCCTCGTCGATGATGCGACTACGATGATGCGACCGCAAGCCGATCGAGTCTTGATCGACTTGCGGTTGCAACCGCCGTTGTTATGCTTAGAGACGTTTTGTAAATATGTGGTTCTTGCTGTAAATTAAAGGGCTTTAAAATGCTTTTCTGTGTTCTTGAAACGGTTGGTTGGGTCGAACCACAAATCGATTTTGGTTACTGATCGGTTTAAAATGAGTGGGTATTTTCATACAATCTTAAGTCAAAGTATTAATTATTTATGTTGCAAGTTGGCAACTTATATCATTTTAGATGGCGAGCATTGAAACTTTACGAGCAAAAAGCAAAATATAATTGAAATTCTACTGGGAAGTCATCTTTACTTATTTTTTAGGGTTCCGTACCCAAAGGGTAAAACGGGACTCTATTACTAAGACTCCGCTGTCCGTCCGTCTGTCTGTCATCAGGCTGTATTTCATGAACTGTGATAGTGAGACAGTTGAAATTTTTACAGGCCATGAATTCTGTTGCCGCTAGAACAACAAATACTAAAAAAACAATAAAGAGCTGCCGTACAACAAAAAACGTGACTTTTATGTCGTTTTTATAGATGATGGTAACGGAACCCTTCGTGTGTGAGTCCGAAACGCACTTGGTAGGTTTTTTATTTGATTCATCAGGACAGTATCACCTACATCTGTTTGTCATGAGATGTCCCACAATGTAAGTATATAATTACCTATTAATTTTGTTTGCACGGCAACAGATGTTTTATGAGAGATTTATTTTAGCAACATTAAATTTGTTATTTCTTATTGGTTTCATAGGTATACTACGCTAATTAATATGAATGGAATGTATACAAGAACCATTAAAAATAAATATAACCAATATTTATGAGAAATCAGACAGGACTCGTGTACCTTATCTCAAAACTTGAATCAAATTAGACTAATTTATTTGTGTAAAAATGTTTTTTTTTTGTGTACCTAAGTATGAGTGTTGCATAAATTTTCCTCTGCTCTACTATAGTCCGCCATTATAATAGCATGCAGAACCAATTAGTTACCCAAAATAACAGTGTAATTAACATTAATTTGCATTATAGATTCTTAATGGTCTTTCGCAATTCTTAATTCTCTAACCAATAAAGTTATTAGTCCATTTTTTTTTCATATAAACATTTTATTATGCCATCTCATAAGTTTCTTATGTTAGTGCTATGAGGTATTTATAGCGATACTTCCTCAACAGTACAGCAGAACGCCCTTCCACCGTCATGCCTAGAAGTCGTGTCGTGACGTCGTGTCGTGACGCCGCAGAATGATGGGGTTGCAGCAAATCGCGGCATCGCCCCGCGATACCGCGCTACACCCGTCGCGGCCGCGATAACTACACAGCGCTAGCTATCGCTCCTCGTTGCTTTATTGCCCGCCAGATGGATTAGATACGCGAGGAACATACGTTCGGGTGTCGAGTCGTGGATACGCGGCGTATCGCGGCCATCGTGAAATTCTACAGTCTAGAATGTTCGATAACTACATCTGATTGGCGAATATTTAACTCTGAGCTATCATGACTCCACGTATCCGCTCGATACGTGAAAGCAACTGTACATCGTGATAGGAGATGCGGTATTATGTACATAATGTGCAGTTGTATCTACTTTCTAATGCTTAAGCTATGCGTGAGTGATGTAAAGAGGCAAAATAAGACATTCATTCGCATGTAAATGTAAATAGTCGGGTAAATTGATATCGTTCAATAGCGCTTACAGCGATTATGCGCATACATTTGACATTACCTTAATTTTACAGCTTATTGAGACAGATCTTGCGTGATTTGCAGATAGTTGGATTAACATCACAGAGATTTTAGTATCGTTAAAACTCGTAAGTTAACTCAAATGACTCACCCTTGACCCCCACTTCTATAGAGTAAGCGCGAGTCGCGACGTTCATGTGAAAAAGCACATTTTGTGGAATTTTATGTAAAGTAACCACAAAGCAAAAACGCCTACTACAAGTGGTCCAATGCATAGCCTGGTGATAGTAATTAGTGCGTAATTTACAGCCACTTATCTTTTACAATCGTGCAGGAAGAAGACGCGCCATTAAAAGACAGACGTCTAAAGACTAATCGAACTCGGAGTTTGACTCATTCGCAGCGTACCTCACTAGGTACATAGATAGCTCCAACCAGGCAGCCAATGGTCACATTCCTCAGTGACGGCCGTTTCCTCCCGTCCGCGGAGCTGCGCGGGCGCAGTAAACCCGCGTCTGCGCGCGGACAGTCTGCTTTATAGTATCCTGTGGCAGTGGGAACCCGGGACCTCTGCCACTCACCGTGTGTCCTCGTAGGTAATATGTTCACGGTCTATGTATTAAAAATGCGTAGTTGGTGCAAAATGTTTCCCAACTTTGACATGGAATATGTCAAGATTGTTAATAGTTTTTAAAGTTACTACAAAAAGTAGTCTTTGTTTTACAACGGTTGCAACGATAACTCTACTTACAGGATTTGAGAATTTAACAAAAGAGAGACAAAAGAAACTGAGGAAGAAAACAATACCTAGACAGCACTGTCATTATGCATTCCAATGCTAATCCGTACTTTAACTCGTACAAGTTATATAATCCTCTTACCCCTCAGTAATGGTACTGACGCACCGCACGAACTTTACACTGAATGATGTGAGTCGCGCCTCGCTAGCCGAGTAGAGGCTAAGGAAACTTTTACTAGGACTTATCAGTGTTATGGTACACTGAAAACATACAACCATCATATTTTTCCTTATTTGTGAAGTACTACCACAGTACATGGCATTAACTACTATTGTACCAGTACATGGCATTGGTACCATACAGTACTTAGCATAATAATATAATAATATCATAAGTGGTCCGCATTAGGGGTTTAGCGTTAATCTATAGGATTATTTTTTGCGTTTATGTCAGTGAGCAAAGCCGCGGATAAATGCTACGGATAATGTTCAAAAATCTGCGCCATAAAATGTTCGCGTCTTCTACGCTATTCAATCCTACGCGGGTGATGCCGCGGATTGCAGCTAGTATAGTTGCATAATGAAAAGTGAAAATGAAAAGGAAACAATTATTGGTGTGATACCAATAAATTGCTACATGTCAAAAAATACATTACAACTTAAACTATACATAAATTTTTAAATTCGTTCTACTCATGGCAGGACCTAGAAGCTATTGTTTTAAATTTAGTTTCAAGGTCGTTACGGAAGCTGCGTTTACAATGCTATCAGGTAGGTATACATACACCGATGGCCCAACCACATAAACAGACATTTTAGACATACTCAACGTGTGGACATACCTACTCTTTTTAGTTTGCTTTTATTTTGCGTCATATTGTGAAAATTAGCAGTAATAATTATATGAACATGATATACTTATGTGAACTATCACGTACACACTGTACTGCAGTACGGTATTACAGATTAGTTTAATTTACCACATATCGTGAGGCGAGGGCGCTCCGTGTTCGTAATGGCGCTAGAGCAAGCTCCCCTCGACCGGCTCGCGGTGGTGGCAATCAGTGTTGCCAGGCAGACTATATTATGATATTTTAAATGTAATATATTTAGAGTGTTTGATTATCAGTAATATTAAGAAATAAAGGAGATGGAGTGTTAGTTAGTGTACCGTTTTTCTATCGAAATAGACAGTACAATGATATTTTGAGTACCTACCCTAATATGACATTGCAGTGAATATTAACGCATAACTCATCCATTTGGGCGGTATTCTTTTGCTCGAGATTACCCCTGACTCTCTGTTATCTTTTTCTTATTGCAATCAAGTGACTACCTATATCATTTTCATTACATAAAATCCAGATAACTTATTGTAAACGTCAGATAAAATGTAAGGTATGCTATTTAATTATCCAACGCATCTAAACATGTGTAACCCCAAAAACGAATCGATTTAATTAAAGAGCCATGGAAGAAATCTATTACTCATAATTTTTAAGACCATACTTAAATCTAAATGTCAACGTTCACCGTGATCTCTGACATTTGAAGACAGTCCAGTCTATAGTCTGTTATTACTATAATCAGAGCGAGTGGTACGCCGGTGCTCAGCCGTTCTTTGTCCAACACGCGACGGCCGCCCCGGCGGTAACCACCACGGGATTGTTTGTAATTATTCTGGTAAGTAAATCGGTCAATAATTGGCCGGCAACTAGCGGTTGGGCGCTCTGTGTCAGTTGGAGAATGGATATGATTTGGTTAATTTTAAGAATTGTTCACTGAAGTACCAAGTTTATTTAGATATTACGTAGGTACACACAGACACTTTAGGAGTAATTTTAAAGGCGTGGCACATTTTATTTCAGTAAACCCAAAAGGGTTTTAAAAGTGATTGAAAAAAAGTAACAAGACAAACAAGAGAATAAACGAATGAAATGTTGATCTTAACTATAGTTGCAAACCATAACAAGTTAAGCAATTTCATCTCGTGAGTAAACTAAGCAGCAGATGCTATACTAATCGGGATATAATAATTGGTCTACGATTGGATGGCGGGAGGCGGTCCATAATGACTGCGGAACTGAGCTGCGGCAGAACTGTCGCGGAGGTTTGCGGCGCGGTATCGGGGCTTATCGCCGATCATCACGCTGCCTCCCTTTAGGGTGCGAGACCTCGCCCGGCTCCCTACACTGCCGTCCCTGATATATTTGGCAGACCGAGATCGGACTGATAATGTCAAGCCCACCGTTACGTGCTATGTTTTAATCTGTGGAATTCAAAGGAAATATGTCGTGATATTCGTATTGTTTACCTTTTGGGGAGTACACAGGAGAAATATCTCTTGCTCTCTTCAATTAGCCCAATAGATTTAATAGCCTTTAGAAGAATTTTAGAAGGTTTATTAAATATTTTTGATCTTTAAACTTATTTGGTCCATAATAGAGATGGTGTTAGTTAGGCCTGTTTGTTTCAGTTTCAGAAACTACGGGCTCGATTTCGATGGGCGTTTCGATATTTGGGAGCTTTGAATTTGACAAAGTTAACGGTGTACGTTTCATAACTAAGTGTACAACCTTTGCAACAGTGGTAAAAAGTGGGTACCGCGTTCAACATTGCTGAGCTTTTATGTTCTACGGGTATGAAGGAATTAACGATGCCAACACCGACGCTGACGCTAGATCCAATGGCGACGCCTTCGCCGACGCCGACACTGCCGACGTGGACGCCACCTGAGCTGACAACACTGAATGTGCCGACGCCGACGCTGCCGACGCGGACGCCACCTGAGCTGACAACACTGACTGTGCCGACGCCGACGCTGCCGACGCGGTCGCCACCTGAGCTGACAACACTGACTGTGCAGACGCCGACGCTGCCGACGCGGACGCCACCTGAGCTGACAACACTGACTGTGCCGACGCCGACGCTGCCGACGCGGACGCCACCTGAGCTGACAACACTGACTGTGCCGACGCCGACGCTGCCGACGCGGACGCCACCTGAGCTGACAACACTGACTGAGCCGACGCCGACGCTGCCGACGCGGACGCCACCTGAGCTGACAACACTGACTGTGCCGATGCCGACGCTGCCGACGCGGACGCCACCTGAGCTGACAACACTGACTGTGCCGACGCCGACGCTGCCGACGCGGACGCCACCTGAGCTGACAACACTGACTGTGCCGACGCCGACGCTGCCGACGCGGACGCCACCTGAGCTGACAACACTGACTGTGCCGACGCCGACGCTGCCGACGCGGATGCCACCTGAGCTGGCAACACTGACTGTGCCGACGCCGACGCTGCCGACGCGGACGCCACCTGAGCTGACAACACTGACTGTGCCGACGCCGACGCTGCCGACGCGGACGCCACCTGAGCTGACAACACTGACTGTGCCGACGCAGACGCTGACGACGCGGACGCCACCTGAGCTGACAACACTGACTGTGCCGACGCCGACGCTGCCGACGCGGACGCCACCTGAGCTGACAACACTGACTGTGCCGACGCCGACGCTGCCGACGCGGATGCCACCTGAGCTGACAACACTGACTGTGCCGACGCCGACGCTGATGACGCTGACGCCGATGCTGATGACGCTGACGAAGCTGACATCAAATTTGACGACTCCGACGCCAACGGTGACGCATATTTTAATTTTCTATTACTAATATTTAAGTGAAAAAAAAACAACACAAAAGGTACTTTCCTCAACTGAAACCTTGTGAAGAGTTTTGTGGTAAAACATTATTTACTACCTAGGCCCAAATTAACGTACATTAATATTATTATGATACGAGGGAACACAAAGAAACTGTATCATATTTTATAAATTTTAATTCTCATACTTATCTACCTAATCAATTTTACTGTTCGAGATAATGCCCATTGTTTTCCATACGCAGCTGGACTGATGGTATATTTCGAGTCATAGATATTCATAGCCGTCATAACCTACATATTATTATTTTTAAGTGTATTTTAACCGTCCTAAGGGACATTAAAAGCAGGCATTACTAGTTTTATTGGAGCCGTCGGCCGAAACATAGCAATTATATGTGTTAATTGAAACGGGACGCAGCCAGCAGCGCGACAGCGTCGCATGTTGTCATCGCACGTCGGGAGTATCGAACCATTTGCATTAATGAAGGCAATTAGTAGCGTACATCATGACCCTAGCAGTTATGTTTGTGTAAACATTTTTTTGCTTTTTACTTGCAATAGATAAATAAATAACGCGTCACGATCACAGACATAATATGAGTACGTATAGATCCCGACCTCAATCATGGATTGTATCAAGGGTATCTAAAACAATTAGGAATACCTATTGTATAGTTTCAACTGTAACTTTCATGGTGATTTTCAGTCTCATGTGTTTGATAATTACTGCACTGAAAATGAAATTTAACTTTTGCCGGGGAATTTATTTTAATTTGAAATTTCATAAAATGAAGTATTCCGTAATCTGTGATTCTGAACTGCCGTAGTAAAGTTTTTCGGAATTTAATTGTGTTGTAATAGATTTGGGTATGTTGTAGCGATGTGTTTACCCCATTGCGTGTGATACAGTTTGAATGTTTCAATCAAATCGTCAATCATTAAATAGATCACTACTACGCAATATCATAGCCCAGCAATACCATGATGTCTCTATAATTAAAAGTTCCCATACTACGTACGCTCAAACATATAATTACTAATTAGTAATGTCGACACAACGACTCATTAAGAACTTTATATACCTTTTAATTTCGAGAAGAGTTTAATGGCATTGCGCAACGAGCCAGATGGGCCCTGGCCCCCGCCAGCATGGCCGCAGTTACACTAGAAAGTAATGTGAATTATAGCCATGATCCAGATATTAAACTAGTCATTAAATAAATTAGTTCTAGTACTGATGGCGAAAAAATGAAGCGGAGGCGTGCGCGGTCCCGGCCGGCGTGCAATAAAACTATGATTTACGCGTGTGCTGACCACTCGATACTACCTACCTACTGCCATTAAGCCTATTGAAGGCTTGAAATTGTTATTATCCTAGCTGCGAGTAATAAAATGTCCGCATGTTCCACTCGGACAAGTTACGAAGCGGTTTCGCAAATGCCCGAGCAGGCAGCGGGTTGCGGTCCTCGATTTTTCGCAATAAATGAATATTTATAGCCCTAATTACCTCCCTCTCGCTGCCGCGCCGACTGTTGCGCATGCCTGTCACGCTTCCCACACAGTCGGCTAACATTTCACGACTAAAGCGGGCCATTACAGGCCCCGCGCGCACCCCAGCCGTCTTCCCGCTCCGTGTCGCCACCTAGCGGCAGTTTCGCGCCCTATTTGGCACTAGGTTAGTTACGTACGTATCGATGGTAGTAAATCGTGGTCGGTTCGGTGGTACGATCACTTGTCGCGGCGTGAATGGCCGGCTTTATTGTGAGCGCGATTGTACTTGTAATGGGTGTCGGAATAATGCGTACAAGGCGATGGGGAAACGAGATTTATTGATTTTATATAGATCTTGAGATTTGGGGAACACAGCGCAAGAGACTGAGGCTCTGCAAACGATGCCCGGAGTAGGAGTCAGCTCAACTTATTTTCAAACAAGAGGCGCTAAGTGACGTACCTAGACCAGGCAAACAAAACCGGTGACTAAACATAAAGCCAAACAGAAAACAACACATGGTTACAATTAGAAGGGATAATGTTGACTTAACTACCTCAGTATTTATCGTAAGCTGAAGCAACAACAATGAGGCGTGTCGACTAATTGTAGAACGCGGTATCTGACAGTCACGCGGTACTGGACAGTGCGCACCCGCTCGCTCGCACGGCCGGCTGGAATCTAGGGCAGCTAACTCCTAGCTAACTAGTGCCGAAACTAGACTAGAACTAGAGCCTACTTGTAATAACAACTATACTGATTCCACGTTAGGGTATACTGCATAGCGAGATTAGCAAACAATAGAGAAATGTTAAACAAATAATAACTGCCTCCATAGGTATTTAATATTCACATGCTGACTGAATCTATAAGCAGTCCTATAGCTCTAAATAATTTCCTTCCGCAAAAAAAGTTGATAACGCTAATCATCCACCAAAGCTCAAATAAGGTTAACAATCAGAGATAGGTTCTGGACAACGGGCGTATATACACGCGTATATACACGTATATATAAAAGCGTTTATACACGGCCATAGTTATCCCTAAAGTACTTAGATTGTAAAATCTCGCGCTAGTCCTCAATAAGTTAGTATGTTTTGTTACTGAGCCTATGCGTCTTTGCAGTCAAAGGTTATTCAAAGCAGTATCAATTGTTTCACTATACGACATTACGCACCTAGACGCGATGGTATCGGCCGTCTATTGTCGACGCGACGCGACGCGAATCGCGATGCGATCGCCGATACGATGCGACACGACCGCGCGAAATTTGGAAGGGAAAACAGCGGACCGCGATCGCACGGAGCTGTCACGCACGGCTCTACCGACGCGGATGTAGGAACTGATTTAGGATATTATGTTAGGTGTAGGTACAGAGCGGGAATTGAAGAATATTATCTCATAATGCTACATAAGATAGTTGATCTTTGTTGAACATCCTAATAATTCCCTGTGTATAGATCTTCAGGGTTTCATCATGAGTATTTTTTTGCAGAAAAGGTACGTTTATTTTAACACTCTACTTACTTATACTCAAGTCTACGGGGTTGTATGAAATCGTTCATTTCTTTCATACAACCCCGTAGAGTTGAGTGAGAGATAAAAACTTGCTGGGAAACTAAGTTGCTCGTGGGCGTGGGCTCTAAGCTGCATAACATAATACTATATGACCCTCATGTAGCTATGCATGTTGCAGGAATGTGTCATCACCATTATTCCAAGTGTAAAAATTGCAACCTTTAGTGATATCCTCCAATTTATTTAACTTTGCAAAAAAGAGCTCGGTAACTTAAAAAAATGCTACTTAACTTGCTTTTAATCAAATTATGTTTTGCTGCAATTAGTTGTTGAGGTAACTCCGCCGGGCTTAATATAAATATACGAGTATAGGTGAAAATGGCCAAGTTAGGTGTAGCTAATTTACGTACCTGCTTACTGTCGCCTGCCCGCGACTGATCCGCGCGAGCAGGAAATGTCAGTCGCGCGACATTCGGGCAGGAGCCAATAAATTAGCTGCCAGCCGTAACTTACCATTTATTTTAATCCGCGCAGTGACGAGTGTATTTCACTCCGCTCCGAATGCATATAATTTCCGCGCCATTTCGCACGCTCCCATAATTTACACTATCACAACAACACATAATAAGACTTAAATCAACAGATTAAAGATCAAAGTCGATTGTGAAAAGATTTCTAGATGATACAAAACGTGTTATAAATGTGGACAGAGCGTTTACTGGGTTTATCATGTAAATGCGCGCACAATGGATATCTATCGGCGAGTGGCGCGCCGAGATGGCGCACTTAGTTTAGTTTTATCGGTCGGTTAAAAGCCCTATTTTGTCTGCTGTCGTTTGTCGCGCGACCTACAGTTTCCCTAGCAGCTAGAATGCTACCTTATCTGTGTTGCAGTACCTTTATACTTTACTAGATAATTCTTAACCTTTTGAGAGCATATTTTGTATATGTGCTTAGCTTTATAACTTAAGGGAGATAAAACACCTTGTAACATTTCATTGCATTGTATTGTCTTTTGTCTTATTTTGGTTCATCAAAGTTTACGACACTGAAAACATGCACCATTTCTTTTAATAAGGGGTTAATAGCATAAGTACGTAAGAGAAACTTCAGTCTCGTAGATGTTGTCGCACGATATTTCAAATCTCGAGTGGTCTATCTCTGCCTCCTGCAAACATTCCGCTCAGGAAGCGGCCATCCGTCTTCCTTACCGTCTATGCGTCGACACCTCGATTTATGCCTAGCAGCGTTCGCACCTCGCCACTGCGCCACCGCGCCATTGTTGCCTAGCCACTGCGCCATTGTCGCGCGCCGCGGGAGCGCGCCGTGTCGCACCGTGTGGATTAGCCCTTACAAAGGAGAACTAATGCGTGCAGCGCAAATGAAGTTATGCATAAGTTACAGATTAAAGGTTGCGGTGTTGGCTCGGTGGGCGGTACAGCGCGAATAGCAATAACACTAATTTATATTACAATTTCTACGCACTAGTTTCAGAGATAACTGTGGCTAATTTTAAACTAATTTAAATAATTCTCATAGAAATTTCAATGGAGAAGTTGTTCAGGTTGCAAACAAGAAATAAATCACAGATCACTGTTGAAGTGTAAGGAATGTTTTATTCTATAGAATAATATTATTTTATAAATAATACAAATACTTGGTCATAAACAGCACCGGAAACGGTCGATATCTGATTAATGCTGATTACAGTAACGAGTAAACATAATAGTATTCCGCCGAATACGTATTCTTATTATTGTTTGATTTAATTTGGGCATTTTCCTTTCTCTCAAAAAAGTTAATGAGATAGTTTGATTAACAACCTCGTTCACAACAAAAAGCGAGTTTATAAACGCGCTGCGCAGCCTCCGTTTATATAAATGCTCTGATTCCTCTCAATTAGGATTCCCGGAATGTCCGTAATGAGTGGGCGTGTGTTTTTGTGGAGAGCGCGGCTGCGCTACAGTGCGGTGGCAGTAACTCGACTCGTGCGAATAATTATACTTTGTCTGTTCTCGTTTTGGTTCTGCTTTAAGGGTCTTTACATTTTCAAGATTATTTTTACGGCGTTAAGCAATAACCAACTCTATATTTTTATAGAGCGTTTTTTTGTTTGACTAGCTGATGAAAATAACAACCATTACCTATGAGATAGATCTGTCTGTAAATGAAAACAATCATTATGAGATAGATGTGTTAAAAATCGCAGATAGGCGCGACTATTCTGAAAAGCAAAATAAGTGCAATAATTTTGTAGGTACCTATATTACTACCTATGTAAAGAACGTAAAAGAAGATTATCAAGTTCTAATTCCAAATTTAGAAAGTACTTAAACGTAATTTTTAACAAGATATTCTACTAAAATTAGAAGAAAATGTAATACATGAGCTACTGCTTAAGAACCTGTAAGGCGGTTCGTACCTGGCTGTGAGATTATTATATCAATGGTCCGTATGCAGGATCTAGAGGTCGTCGACCCCGCCCCGGGCTGCTTGTGAAAGCCTTTTAACTTTTTGTTCCGTTTTGTGTTTTCTGTGACGGGACGGGACGGGACGGAGGCTCGCCGACTCGGACGGACTTTAATAGAGGTTTCAATTTACTGGCTTTGTTTAAGACAGATACAGTATTTGTACAAGTATCTTTATTGAAATAGGTGTGATGCACCAATTAGGTACATAACAATAAAGCCGGTGTAAGTGGCGAGCAAGTTTAATAAAATGTAAATCCGATAGATAACACTCAGATACTATTTTGACTATGTTACTAACCAAGGAATCAGAATACACAGAACATTATTTACTGTAATAAAAAATGCCAGCAGAGCGATGCCAGCGTCAAAACCTGATGGAGCGACGGACGGAGTTGCACGGTGACATCACGCTACTTACTTACTGACAGCGGCACGCGGATTACACATTGATCGCAAATTGCAATCAATACACGGAACTACTCAGCTCGCTTTGGCAACAAAGACAAATATCATTATTTTCTTTTTAGTTTATAAATAGAATCGTTCGCTCTAGTAGCACTCGGGTAAATCTGGATAAAGTGGTCAGGTTCGCGGCTTAACCCCGGCAGGCGGTTACTCTCCGCCGCTTCCACAGCCGCGAGACGTGGTTGCAGCGTTGCGGCGCGGCAGTGCCGCAGTGGGCACTGGGCAGTGCTCGTGTAGTCAGGGCTCGCAGTAAATCTGGATCCTCCGCGGGCGGCGCGGCGCAGCGGGGTCCCGCCGCCAACCTGCACTGACACCTGCCATGTGTTATCATTATCCACGCAGAAACTTACAAATGGAGCTGGCGCGGCGCACACAATAAAAATAATCCGAGTCGTTTAATTAAACTCTTGATTCACCGAAGCGTTTCAATGTGGCTCCGTATCAAGTCTAATGTTGTTATTTACCGTCACCGTCCGAGTTGAATTTTGAATTAGATATGCCGTAAAAAGCCTTCAACGGGAAAGAAAATTCATAAATAAATATAGGTCTTGTAGCCACCAGAAATGCCCAGTTATTCGATACGTGATACTCGCCAACTTTTTGCTGGACAGTTAAGTGAACTTGCACCCCGAGGTACCAATCACCGCCTCGGAGGTGTGAAATGCGGACGCCATGCGAGATGAAAGCATTCCTGATCGACGCGCACGACTCTAGCGCGCGCAAAAACGGCGTCACGCGCGTAAACGACGCCCTTTACGTCTAATGACTGCCTTCGGCGGGCAGGCGGCCGCTCAATGAACGTAAATCACTCCAAATGGTATACTTTTTGCGCGTCGCCACCGTTCGTGATCCGAATACGCTTCTTCAGGGGTTTCATTCATAGAAATAGGTGCGTTTTAACTGCGCTGCTGTTGGTAATGTCTGCCCCGACAGCTTTGTCCGTCTCCACCGTTGCCAACCGCTGCAATAAAAACTAAAGAGTGATTAATAAGCAGTGAGGTCATGGCAACATCGTTAGTGAATTCTTTCGAGAATAGTCACAGGACTCGGCGGAATAGCAACATGGTAACTGGAAGAATGCAAACTCATAGCAATTAATTAATCAGCCCCAATTAAGAGGACGGTGACTGGACAACGGGTTTAATTAATGATTCCTTTTGACACTTGAAAATATTTCCATTTCAATTGTCAATTCCGTAGTTGAGAATCTTCAGTGTTTTGTGGCACTCTGAGAGGAGTCTTTTAATCTTGATATTGTCATTGGTCTTTTTATAGATTTATTATTTGGTGACGTAGTCATGCATCACTGAAAGATACAATTTATCTGAAATGTGAATCAAAACCGGTAGAGCTTTTCCTAAACAATGAGCCCCACCATAAAGTTTCGATGATACTTCACTCACTCAGTCTTCAATACCTTTGACTACGCAAACCTAAGATAAGAAAATCATACCGTCAATCGAATTAAGGTGATCTAATAAATATGTATTTCGATGGAAACGAGATAAAACTCGAGTACGTACTTACTTCAGAAAACCCTGAGAAACTGTCGATGTCCTTGACAATAGATAAGCCACCGTTATCTACCTTCATGAGAGTCTGGTACCAGCACGGTGACGCCTTGACATTTGGCTTAGGTCCTCTTATCAGTGATCGCCATCTAATCCGGCTCGGTCTGGCCTTGCCATACAGGCGACTGTTTATCGATTGATAAAACCGCGATGTCACATTTAGTATAGGGACGCGCGCGTTCCACTACACTATCCAGCGACATTTGACATCGTCAACAAAGTCGTCTGACCAAAGAGTTATACAAAATAATGCTCACGCGTAAACGAATATATTATTATTGTCAAGTTACGGTTAGTGAAATCCCTTGACGCAAATACGCTCCTGTGTGTAGTATCGTGAAAACGCGTCAATAATATCGATCGATAGAAACACCTCAGTGGGGTAGGGACTTTATGTTAGCTACGCACGCTTACCTTTTTACACATGGAAATTGTAAATTAATTGACTACATCATTGGACTTAGATTAAGATCAGAGATCGCCTATGGAGATAACGTTGAGGTGACACTCAAACCAGATGTTCGTGTTTTGGTAGTTCGCGTACCTACTTACATTTTGGTACAAATATTTGACAGCTACTTATCAGAAAGATAATAATAATGTCTGTAATTAAATAGGTAGATTTTTTTCCTAAGGTTTATCCTACTAAGGTTTTTTGGCAATATTTTCCTTTCGTAGTGTTGTCTAAATAAATAAAATCTGTTCACTATTCAAATTGATTGTAAATTTCAAGAGAGAATTGAATCAATGTTATTAGCATGTTTTTTAGCGCATGTCTGCATTTGCAAGTTTTTTGTCGGAAGCTCTAAAGTGCAATGACCCGTGCACTTACCCGCGGATACATTCGCCCTGTCCATCTTCTGACACCTAGAATTAAAGTCCATAATTGCTCAAATCACTTGTAGGTAGTAATTGGTGAGTAACCGCAGCATTAAGCCGGGATAGAAGCGCTAAACGAGCGGCTCTGAGAGGCGGGTCGGCCGCGCCGCGCCGCGCCTGCGGCTGTTCCCGAACTCGGCTACGGTCCGCTCGGCTCGGCTACCGGTTAACGTAACTAATTGTTGTTATTGATCACTCGACTACTGGTAAAGAAAGTTGAAGTTTATATAAATATTGGTTATTCAGGAAATCGTAAAAATGTTGGAATAAGATAGTAAAAAGCGAAAACCTGAGAAAAGTGGTCGAGTAGTCTAACCCGCCCGAGCCAAGCGATATAAAAAGTGAACGCTGTCCGAGAACACATTCTAACGACTGTTATAATAGAATACTCATTGAAAGACTCGCCAGCTACCTGCGCCTTCGAACTATTCCCTAATATCCAGTAGCGCATAGTCATGCGCGGTAATGGCCGCCACGAATTAATCGTTTATCCCTCTTCTTTCCCCTTAACCGTCAGTTAAAGATTACCCGCAATTATACGTGAATTATATCTGGAAGCCGGCGGCCGGCCATTGTGCGCTATTGATTGGCTCAAATTATACGTCTGTTTGGCAGTCGCTGATGATTCCACGCGCTCCAATAATAACTGATGATTTATTTGTTTGTAAGGCTGCGCTAGCGTTGGGAGATATCGGTGTTAACTTATCTTGTTAATTAGTATTTAAACGGGTCTAATCTTTATTTTAACTTATCTTTATTTTAGTTATTAAACGAGCGTATAAAATGTTATGTAGGAAATATATTAAGTTGTTTCGATATGGTATAATATTATTTAAAGACTAAAGATATTAAAAATACTAAATAAATGTAAATCCTATTTGGTATACAACTACATATTACTATATATATTTCTAAATTGGCTTACGATATTACGGATATTTATATGCATGAATTTGTGTCTTCGACTGTGTTTTATTATTTTATCGAGCTTCGCAAATTTATAGTAGCATTAGCATTGCCATTAGCGATCGAAAGTTATTCACGTTAGCAATAACAAGATGCGAGGCGAGTGATACATATCTTTTGTATTATGTTGGTGTTCTCTAACTCGTTGCATTTACGGTGCACAGCCTTGTATTTTTCTAAAGCTGATATATATCATGTTTGTTCCGATAAGATCAAGGTCTATCCTCTAAAGTTTGGAATCGGCACACGTCGGCAACGTTCTCACGGCGTCGTCGCGTCGCGTCGTGTCGCAAGACATGTGGGTTAGCCGCGCTCCGCTCGCGCTAGTTGCGAGACGGACAGACGGACAATGATTTGTGCAAATTATATACGTCAGTACCACTCGAGTGCTTTATGCGAGCATTGCTTATGGTAGCAGGTACTATTGGCAAACTTTAAAATAGCGACAAAATATTTAACGTTTGACTAAACGTGCAACGGTTTTTTAACGGCGGCACAAATCTAGAAATTCTTATGTCTATTTTCAATTAACTATTACTGTCTACACAACTTTTGCACATTACCAACATGATGGATTGCGGCAAAAAACTGATGTAGCGGTTTTAGTGCGTCAAATACCGAAAACATTTGAAGGCAGGTGTTAAATTGAAGTTCATTATAGTCCGCACCCGATCTACATAATAAACGTACAGCTCATAAAGTAATAAGGCTTTATTAACAGGTTTCCGAATAGATTGGTCCGAGGTCTGCCGCCGCCCGTGGGCGGGAGGGGCTATAAAATTTGTCATTAACCGAATTGGGGGCAGGATCCTCCACCGATTCTCATTCCTTTCTCGATCGATTCTCACAGATATCGGGGAGATCTTGGTAATGCTCTGTTAGATTAGAAGTAGGTATGTAGGTGGGCGTCGTGAGCGCGCAAGCAGCGCCGATGCAATACAGAACTATGATTATCTTCCTATTCGTTATAATCATGCTCAATTGGAGCACAGGATTAATTTTCTACTAGAGAGCGGACGCCGTAATACAATTATCTGAAGTGAGTAGTTTTGTTGAAGTCGCCAGTTCCTTAAACGTCAAGACATGTGGTTTGTGCGAGATTACACGGGTCCATCTCGTGTAGACCTTCACTCTAATGATTAACTTAAGAGCGGTCATTACTTATTTAGTGCAAAAGAGTTAATTGCTAAATTACGGTGCGCGGTGCTCTCTCTCTCTCCAAATAGAAAGTTTAATGGATCATCGCAAATGCAATCAAATTTTAATTATAGATTAATTCGAATCATTCGGGTTTAATTCTGTCATTAAGGTGCAGGCTCGAGATGAGATATCTCCGAGGAATTAAGCGAACGCAGTAAACATTTGTGAGATTCGTTTCTCACGGTGCGTCGCTCGGCGCGCGGGCGGGCGGTCGCCGCGTCATTTTCCACATATTTTTTCCGCCACACCGCATTATATGACGACTAAAAAAATGCGAGTACGCCGCAACACGACGCGCGTGTCGAGACTTCCCACGAACGATTTTATTATCTCATTAGTGTGAAGAATGTCTTCATAAAGTGTCGCCGGCCCCGGGACATCGTTCATTACGCACTGTAACAGCCTTAATACAATCCTATATTTTACACCACCATCGTAATCTCGACACATTTGGTCGGAAACGTGACGTTATACATTGCGATTACAATGAGGCTTTTGATTCTATGCTTACGTGTAAAGCGCGCGTTGTACGCTGGACGGAGAGGAGATGCGGCTCGGGGAGCAGTGCGGTGGTGGAGGGCCATTACAGGAGAGCCTGCAGGCGCCTGGTGGCTGGTACAGGTGGCGGCGCAGGTGGCTCCCTCGGGGCGCGCTACTGCGCTGCCGATGCTATCACTGAACACAACTGTTAGCGCTCTGTTCAACCGTATCATTATTGGCACTTGTCGGCTCTTTACCGGAGATTACTACCACATTAATTTTAATAAGTTGTAGTTTAAATATGCCTCGATGTCTAATAGGTACAATCGTGTCTTCGTGTAACATTGGAACGTATAGACGCAATTCTTGCACACAGACATTGACAAGCACCTATTATTTATCCTTTATCTTTGAAAATTTGAATAGTAGTGTATGTATTTGTTCATCAGTCAGATTGCACAACCGCCTATCTGGCCGAATCTACAATCTCTACAAATGGGTACGAAATCATGATTGAAATACATGAATGTGCCAAACTGAGCATAATCGTAAGTGGTCGGAATGGCTCGCTTTTGTAACGCTGTTCACACGCTAGCGTTTTGCAGTCAATTATTGTAACGTTAACTACGAAGGACTATGTCGTATTATCGATGCAACAGTGTTGTGTTTCGCCGAGGATCTGCAGGTTCGTCTATTGTACTCCGACACGGTGCGACGGTGGCTAGCGTGTGCGGCGGGCTCCGTCAGCCCGGGGCGAGCGTCGGGAGGTATCCATCATATCGGCACGCCCGCGACAAGCTCGGACAACGGACAAATTGTGCACATTCACAAATATCCGTTGCGCAACTGTCGCCGTCGCCTCGATTCACTTGTTTTCCTTCGTTTCCACATTGTCCTCGTCGTGATTCCGTCGAGATCGGGACGCGAGCTCATCGTCGTTGGCAATCAAAACTCAATGGGCAATATTTCACCGCTAAGAAACTCGGATTAAGAATTAATGTCGCATCTAACGTTTCGTAATGCCGCGTCGGAGCTTATAAATTTAGTTTATAATAAAGTTTTGACGTGTCTGATATAGCGGCTGACGCGGCGTGCACGCGGCCGGCTCGTTCGGTTACCGAGTTGTCGGCGTCGCCCGGCCGCCGCGCCGCCGCGCCACCGCGCCTGCGCCAGGGGTCAGCCGTTGGCTTCTTTGTTCTTGCTTACGATGTCGGTTAATTTTCAGAACTTCCTCTCGCAATCGTTTCTAACTCTCTTGTTCTTGACTTTCATCAAATAATCGGCAATATTCTTGTCGGAAATTGCGTTCTTATTTTTACTGTGATTAGAATAATACATTATATTTGAGGTTCTTTACTACCAGGTGTATAGTTTTCAGCAATAAATGCTACGTTGTACAGTGTCTTCAGTTGGTAAATCCTATCCAATATTCTAAAGGTAGTAAAGGAAGTAGCGACATAAATTTTCTACCAAAATTAACTAAAGTACTTAGGGCCATAGTCCATACTGTAGATGGCATATTTATTTATGGAATAATCACCTTATGTAAGTTGATAGGCGAAGCGTGCGGCGCGGGCGCATCGCGATTGAGAAATGTCCCCTTACACCGCCGCGATAACCTTTCCTCTAACATTTGAATGATAAAAGCACTCAAATACCAACAACTATATCCGTGGACACATTACCTTATGCTATTATTTATTGTCCTCATAATACATAATCACAGTAGGTAATGTTCTTTTATGACAGTACAAGAAATAGGAATTCTAAAGTGTTGTACTGTGTCAATGATTACAGTGGAGTGTTATGCGCACTTTTACCGGTATTTCTTTCGAGTCAGTGTTTCAACCACTTGTCCTGGGATGGCTTTTTAGTTAAAATATCCTGGTGATAAAATCAGGCAGACTCCTTGATCCGTTCTAGCTGTGGCTATTTTCAGTATCACATTAATCGTTTTCGCATCTGCTGATAGTCTAGTTAACTTGTACACCCTTTTGCATCCCATGGTAAGATCGTCTTTGTATCAGAATATAGTACCCATTGAGGATGTATGCACGTAGAATACATCATACATTATATAGAAGACTTCCGGTCATAACATTTTGTGAGTACGGAGTTACTTAGCACAGCTTTTATCTACTCTGTGACCACAGTAAATTATGTAGATTGCGCGGGATCCCCCGTGGTTCTCCGACGCCAAGGAATCTCCACTATCGAGGCAGTTGTGTGCGGTAAGTAATGCGCTAGAGTAATTCCACCGTGTATTATTGGGCACGGTGCACCTACGCGCGCGCGCTGACGTATAAACGCGTACGCATTGTGTCGGCTCAGAGTGCCGAGATGTCTCCATCGCACCACCACCATTACCATAATTTAGTAAACATCCTATTGTCGTCTCTCCGCTTGACAGGAATCCGTGTAAATGTCGTATTGTGTCCCTCGACTACGGACATTGGTTACAGATTTGGGTAACGTTTGACAGAAATATAGCGCTGTAAGTTACGTATGATGTCGTCGGCCTCCGTGGCGTGTAGGAGATGTGCCGACTGTGCAGTGTGGGGCTCCCGGTTCGATTCCCGCACAGGGCAGAGATTTGTATGAACCACGGGGATTTGTTCTCAATCTGGGTGGTTATGGGAGTTTGCTCCTCGTAGTCCCCGATTTCTTAGAGATGGGCAATCTCGGTTAGAGGCCAGGATCGAAGTAAGTGATCACTGATTATGACGCGACATTTTTTATTAAAATAGTGTGGACAAATATGTCTTTTATTGAGAATAATGAATAGTACATAAAATGAAAAGTATGTTATTTATTTATTTGCCAGGTGATAAACCCATTCATGGTTATTACTGTCATTTTTTATCTTTGACAATCTGTATAAACTTCAATTCTTAAAGGCCAAATAATATAATTTATTGAATTAATTTAAATAGGTACCCACCAAGTAGTACATATCTACGAAGCTGTGAGAATTCATAAATAAAAAACAAATTGACTATCATCGTGATCAAAGGACTATTATAAGATGTAGTCAGATTGAAAAACGACAGGTAAAAAATGAAGAAATTCTATACTGAAGCGTAAAATCGAGTCGGAGCTAACTGTTCACCGTTTTCTATCAAACCGAGCATGTCAAACCCAAACAGAAAAAGGCATCAAATCTAATTCGTCCAATTCCCGAGCATGTAATCTAATTTATTCTAGGCGGTGGTCCCGCGGCGGGCCGGGCCGGCAGCGTGACGGGACGTGACTCCTGGCGCGTCACGGCGCGTCACGGCGCGTCACGGAGCGTCACAGCGCTGCCGGCCGCCGCTGTCGAGCGCACATAATCGCCGCTGATGAGCTGTGACTGGAGACGAGGTGTCGGCAGCGGCTGCCGCTAGGAAACACCAGGAGTACTCAACGCGTTGTCGTTACTTACCAAGCAACGTAATGGATGCTTTACAAAAGTTTTGCTGTTTACTGGAACAAGACCTCAATCGCTTCAATACTGTTTGCTAGATAACTGACCGACTATCAGGTATTGCACCACGTAATGTAATTTATTGTTAATAATAATAATGTACTAACTCGGTTTAATAGCTACATACTGGTCCCTGACATTTCCATTATTTCTTTTCTACAGTAGGTAGTATTGAATCCCATTTTAATTCATTCTCTTTTATAATCTAGTAAGTCATGATGTAAAAAATCGAAACTCAAATCGAAACTCGACAAACATTCTTACATGTGTAAAGACACAAATATACGAATATTTATCTCAGCATCTGTTATCGTCAACCGCAGAGAGCTGTCGTCGCGCGTTGATGTCTTTTGTTCGGCGGCTCGAGCACAATGGTGCGTACTGTACCGCGGCCGTGTTGTGATCGGTATCCGACCGTTCCTCCTCGTCCGGCGTCGTATCCGGCTGCGGAACAGAACAACGGATTAGTGTATCTGTTTATATTTTAGCAGTGGGCCACGGACGGGCCGCGACGGGGGGCGGCAGGCTCATTTAGATTCGGCACTATCTCGATCGCAAAACGTATATAAACCAAATAGAGTGCTATTCATGTATAACGAACTCATTTCGCGCGTCATTCTGTAAGTTAAACGTCTCGCTTCAACCAATATCGATTGAATAACACCAAGTGTTATGTGAAAGCATATGAATTAATTATAGTATTTTATGAATTTTTTAACCGTATTAAAATCCAGCTTTCAGATGATTGTTTGCCAATCTATTAATTGCTCTTACCCAACCTTGTAGTAGAATTATAAGGCTAGTTGTACTGACGCTCAAAATATAGATCTTAGCAGTAAGTCGTGCCGAGCATCGCCGCGGCCGCTCATTAGTCAATTACGGTTGGGCTCGAGTGCGGGCGGGGCGCGGGCGCCGCTCCGCTATCTATAATTGAGATCGATGCCCGCTTTGTTTAGGACCTTCGGTACTAACTAGCTATTAATCTGCGGAGGTGGATAGGTGGACCTCGTTGGTATGATACTCAGAGGACCACCATAATTGATCTTATTCTTACCGGTAGTAGGGTCAAAATACTGAACATGTTTTCAACAATGTTATCAAAGTTCTTTTGAGAGAATATTTGACTTGGTTTATACTTTAATGTTCGCTCCACATATACTTACAATAAAATCTACATTATATTCGTAAGAAAGTAACGAATAGAGTTTGACAAATTCATATCCGTGAATTTATCTTTACATTATTTAGCCTCAGTTGGCTGTATTTTCAAATATTATGATCTCAACAAAGTCGAGCTGCTCGAGACCTTGCTTCGATAACTAGTAAACAATCTGTGTTTGGTACAGTCCATCGATTATACTTCGACGGCACACACAGACGGAGTCGGTTGCGGCTGCACGCGATGCTGCCCGCCCCGCCGCCGCCGCGCCGGTGCAATTTCAGATTATCTTTAAAAACACGGTAAGATCCAATTTGCACCAGCTTTCCTTGTAGTGCTACATCACGAACAAACAGTTGATCGGAGATTCATTTTCAAAATCGTAGCGCAATGTTCCACTCTGCGGTTATTTCCGTTCAGGAGATTTATTTGATTTGCTGTTTTCTGTGATCGAATTGTAGTAAGGTCTTGTTTGCATCAACTCGTAATACAAATGTAGGAATAGTACGGTGAACTCTGTTTTTATGAAACTATTGAATAGAGGTGCAGGCTGCTTCAATTCCGCTGCTTCAGTTCCAGAACATAAGAATGCACCTAGCGCTTAGAAACACCGCGAGACGAGTTTTAAAAACTCATGTTCCCGTAATAATTGCGCTACATACAGTGCCTTCCAAGCTGGAATGCATATGTTTTCACACTACTGTTTGACGGTAGTGCCTGACAAAAGCATGTATTCCTAGCACATGCAGAAGAGTCTTGCCGCTACAGCTTCACACAGCTCCATTACTAAATCACTCCTCCGAATCGGTTCTTTAACCTCTTTGACATCTCGTACTCGAATCCGTGTATAAACAGTGTGTTGCACCGTTACTCCGGCATGACTAACGCCGACAATGCGAGCTATTTACCACTACCACAGCACTATTAACGCGAGTATTTCGAAGTTCCGCTTAACGACTGGCTCTGATTGTCGGCGAATAAATTAGTGCAGTCGTTATATAAATATTTGGTGGATAACATCGAGGCGGGCTCTCGGGGTAATGTTCTAAGAAGCGGCATTAATTGCCGTCGCCGGAAACACGAGTATGAATCGCGACGTTTCTTGTGCGTAGGGATGCGACGCGGCTCGGGATCGGTCAGGCGAAGACGATTTTAAAACAATGAACGATTTTAATCGATGTTTGTTTTATATGATTTTAAATGTGAAGATGTGGTCACATTGAACACGATTAGAGTGTGTCAGGTGTTAGAAACGTGGAGCAAGTAATGAGCCTGCGATGTAACAGCGCGAGTGCATACTAGGTAGTAGGTACAACAGGTACTTTCTAATTTATTTCTGGAATGTTTTTGAGTTGGCATAAACTTCTAGGACGTTTTTTATACCTAGCTAAATGAACTAAAAGTAAAAACATTTCAAGGAAATGAGACTTAGTCATTGAACCCAAGACTTGACTTTGACTTTGACTTTGACTTAGCTAAATGAACTAAAAGTAAAAACATTTCAAGGAAATGAGACTTAGTCATTGAACCCAAGACCCAAATAAATTCACTAGTTAGTTACCACAAACATTTGAAAAAAATTTGCAACATAAAAACGGGTCCAGGCTTTATTTTTCTTCTGAAACCCCCAAATCTCATATTTTTTTTATATCAAAGCCCAATGGAGTTCAATAAAAAAATGAATTCTTTGATTTCAATCTGGGCCCATCCCTATCGCAACCGGATTTTAAAAAAAAGCATCGTTTCGCAGTGAGACAGTTGACTGTGCTCCAATCCGGCGACGTTTTTGCGGCGACGAGCGCGAATGCGAGCCGCCGCTGCAATAAACCATATTTATTGCTCGTCGGTTGTAGATGGACCGCGGCTAATGTACGCAGATCTTAGATAGCGGACATGTTAATTTGAAAATTATTCAATTACGTTTTTATGGATTTAAGATATTAAACGGGCGAAATTATATTGAGATTGCATAGAGCCCGAGTGGCTCAGAACACTACAGGTTATCGCCAACACTATAATTATCTGCTGATTTTTGGCCCAGCTGCAGTGTTGGATAGTGAGGCAGACGCTTCATTTACAGAAATGTGTGATAAAAGATGTCATAACGACAGTATCTGTTATTTTTGATTACATGGTTAAGTGATACATGCTATTAAAAGTTTCATCTAGATACATTATGAAATTATCTTACAAGATACATATTATGATACAACATTTTAGATATATTTCAGACATTCTTGCAACTGCTAAAATGTAATATTTATGGATCTCCAGTATTTTAAGACAATTGATTAAAATAAATTAGCATAAATTAAGCATTTATTGCTAAACTAACAAAATTAAATAACTAAAAATACACTTCATAAACATACCTGTCCCACCTGAAGTTAATACTTGTGCAGGTAATACAACCAAAATTAAATGTTTACGTAATTTATATCCACACAAACAAGATAAGCATAATTTCCTCGTAGTTTTATAAGAACTGAATGTTTATTAGCATTTGTTAATAAATATCAATGGCTTAACTTAAAACAATGGGTGGAGCTGTCCGATACTACTTGTCGTTACGATATTTACGAGTTTTGACGCGAGGGTGTCGCGTTACAAATGCATTGCATTCGGTTTATTTAATCGAAAACTACAATTTCTATTTTTGAAGTAAAACTTCTTTAGGCGCGGCTAGGGAGTAACTCAGATTTTTTTTTCTGACGGATATAACGCTTACTATAGTCTGTGTAGTTTCCGCTGTTTAAAAAAGGTTACATTGACGTCAATGTAACCTTTTTTAAATATCGGAACAATATAGCGAACCAAAATAGCGGATAAGAAGTTTTACTTCAATAGCGCGTAAAGGTTACATGCACACACTTTTTTATTTGAACAGGAATGTTAGGCAGGTGCTATTTATAAAACTTTATGTTAGTTCATATAATATTATGTTATATTAATGTTAATATTAGGTTCTAGAGCGGCGACCACGGACTGGAAGACGCAGTGCAGGTAGGCCTCCCACTAGACGGGCCGACGACATCAAAAGGGTCGCAGGCAACCGGTGGATGCAAGTGGCAAATTGTCGTACGGTGTGGCGGTCTAAGGGGGAGGCCTTTGTTCAGCAGTGGACGTCTTCAGGCTGATGATAATGATGATGATGATTTTCGTTCAAGAATTGATGCACATAAAAGTGGATTGAAAGTGGGCGAATTAAAAATTAAGGTACATAATGAATTAGTAAATAAGAAGTAGGTAGGTAGGTACGTATAGGTAGGTAAGTAACTAGATAATAATAATGAAATAATTAGAAATAATAATACACAAACCAAAATAAATAAAATAAACATAATCAATTTCTTCAAAATTGAAAATACTACGGTAAGCTTTTAGCCCCCTGCCCCGCCCCTGGGTACGTTGTCTTCAACGCATTTAATTTTCCATATATTTTTCTTACGTATTGCTAGATGCAACACAGTGCGTTAATCTATATTATAAAAGCCAAAACTGACTGACTGATTGACTGACTGACTGACTGACTGACTGACTGACTGACTGATCGATCAACGCACAGCCGAAACCGCTGGGTCTAGAACCATGAAATTTTGAACAAATATTCCTTATGTGACGTAGGCGAGCAATAAGAAAGGATTTTTGAAAATTCAACCCCTAAAGGGGTGAAAAGGGGTTACATAGTTTGTATGGAGCAACGTGTTTTCTTAGTCCGATCAACTTCAAACTTGGCATTTATATTCTTTAAAAGATTTAATTAAACATGTGTTTCATCGTTTTTGAATATTCAACCCCTAAATTGAGAATAAGGGGTTGCAACATATTTTCATCCGATTTAGTTCATAATTTAAATTTGGCTCAATTATGCCATAAGTGACATAGGAGTGCACTTCAATATGATTTTTAAATTCAACCCCTAAAGGGGTGAAAAGGGGTTGTAATGTTTGTGTGTCACAACGTGTTTTCTTTGTCTAATCTGCTTCAAACTTGGCTTTTACATTATTTAAAAGATTTATTTAAATATTTCATAGTTTTTTAATATTCAACCCCTAAAATAATAAAGAGGGGTTGCAAAATATTTTTCATCAGATTTTGTTCGAAACTGAAATTTTGCACAAATATTCCTTAAAAGACGTAGGTGTGCACTAAGTTTCTTTTTTTTTTAATTCAACCCCTAAGTGGGTGAAAAGGGGTTTCAAAGTTTGTATGGAACAACGTGTTTTATCGTTTTGATCAACTACAAACTTGGCATCTATATTCTTTAAAGATTTTAAACACGTGTTTTATCTGGTTTTAATAATTAACTCCTAAATTGTAGGTAGAAAGTGGTAGATTTTGTAGAAAATGATTAATTTAAGGTAGGAAATGGTAGTTTTTAGTAGGAAATGGTAGATTATTGGTAATAATGGTAGATTTTTGGTAATAGTGGTAGATTTTGGAAGGAATTGTAGCTTTTGGTAGATAATAGCGAATTTGGAATTAAAATGGTAGATTTTGGTTAAAATGCTAATTTGGTAGAAATGATAAATTTGGTAGCTTTTCATGAAAACGGTAAATTTTGGAAAAAAGGAAGCTTTGGTTAAAAATGGTACTTTTTGGTAGAAAATGGTAGATTCTGGTTGGAAATGGTAGGTTCTGGTAGGAAATGGTAGCTTTTGGTAGAAAATAATACATTTAGTAAGAAAATAATAGATTTAGAAACAAAATTTTAGATTGTGGTAGAAAATTTTAGATTTTAGTATAGGTAGATAATGGTAGCTTTTGGTAGAACATGGTATTTTGGTAGAAAATGGTTAGAATGGTTTTGGTAGAAATTGTTAGGAAATGGTAAATTTTGTATGAAATGTTAGATTTTGGTATAAAATGCTAGATTTTTATATAAGACAGTAATTTTGATAGAAGATGGTGGATGTCGTACGAGCATGTTGGATATCGCATATCGGATGTCGATGTCGAACACGAGGTCATGGTCTATTTTTAGTTAAGTATTTGGAATTATGGTAAAATATATAGTCCGCGCGGACGAAGTCGCGAGCAACAGCTAGTAATAAATATCGGTGTTATCGTATCATCACTTAAACATGATATTCAGAGTCACGCGTCGACGCGTGCCCCGATTAGGTATGTATCATTGCAATCAATTTTACGTCCAAACTAATAGAACTGATCTGTCTATTTTATTATTATCATTCTACATCAATATGTTATTTATTGTTTTCGCGTTGCGCTAATAATTGGCACTACTTATCACAAACGAACCCATTATCTCTCGGCATCCTTCGCGTCGCACATTTATAGCCAATTTATCGTAATTTTATTTGGCGGTTTCCAGTTGTCTCTCGCATAATTATATTTGCATCAAAGATTTTAATTTAGAGATAAGATCGGTCTAGCGAGGCTAGATTTTTCTATTTTTGTGACTGATACATACCTAACATTTTTTTAATTCGTAATTTGATATTTAGACAAATATAATATTATTATGACACCAATACTGGCCTTGTGGACCCTGACATCAATCATTATGAAGACATTTAAAAAAACAATAGTTATCACACACGTTTATAATCCAAATAAAGTTATATCCAAATAAAGAAGTACCTAAACTGATTACGCTATGAGCGAGAAAGGGGCTAATCCACTTTGTCTACCAGTACTCGCAAACACTTATTTTTCTCCATGATACTTCTGATTGAATACTCCTATTGATCCGCGACTATGGCGCTTGCAACTGTCTATTATCTACTTGTATACCGGAAGATTGAAAAAACCCATTTCCATTGTAAATATTTTATTTTTATAGCACCAACGTTAGCAACCGCGCCAGTTTAAGAATTTCTCATAAATGTATTATGTATGTTTAGTTTTGTTTGAATACGTTTTTATGTTAATGTCATAATACCTACAACAAAAAGATAAACGACAGCTCTACCTAATAACGGGCAAATATTTGTATAATTTTATATTAATGTATAAATTATCACCATCCACGCGCATAACTTACACTGGTACAATCCGAATTACCATAAGGTTACCATTCCGGGCCATCCGCGTGGTCCAGCGTGGCGGCGACCCGCGCCATGCGCTCGCACCAGAGTATCGTGTTTCATACCACTCAACTCGAGGAGCCGGTATGGACTAATCATTATCAACTAGCCATTTGTAAATCGAATCTTGATTCTACGTTACTCGATTAAATTATAATTCGAAGAGTTTTCTAACACATTTATCGATGTTGTATCAATATTTATCACATGAAAGGTGACACGCTCCCATGAAGCTATTGCGTGCTATTGCTTCGCGTGGTCACTGTTGTAGCGGAGTTAGCATTATTATGAAGCTTTTAATACCTAATACGTACAATAACCTTGCGGCGACAGTGTGACCTATTTCTGATTTAGCCGTGTGAAGCTGATAGTTCGAAGTTAGCACAGAGACGGTTGAATTACAAACAGCGACTCCTGACCGCTGCGCTCTTGAACTGTGACCGATCGCGCACTGTGCCGCCTGCATGGTCATTGGTCACGGAGCTTTCTAAATATATAGAAACGGTTCACAGCGGACTAGATTTATTGGATTCGGGAATCGTTGCGACCTGGATCAATCATTGTGCTAGAAAGTCCTGACAAACTATTTATTCTAGCAGCAGGTCACAAAGACGTGTATATTGGTTTGAAATCTTAGAAATACCGAGTGTTGGGCATACTTTTCTTAAACATAGAAATCAATCGTGTATGATTACTTGACAAGCAATAAGATGACCACAATAGCACTAAACCTTATTTACATTTAAACCAATTAACTGGACAAGCCGTGCGTTTTATAATTAAAATATTTAAACCGGCTGATAACGAGCGCATACCTTGGAGACCCTCATTAATGATGTCCCGAAGTGACGCGGGTCACATTGAGCGACGCGCATGCGTCACTCTGCGGAGAATTCTGGCGATCCGCTCACAACTCCATCTCGCTGATTAACTACTCACAGTTTTTGAACAAATTCCAGTGAATAAATTAAGGTGCAACAATGTTCAATGTATGTACCATGTAAAAAGAGCAAAATGTGTCTGAATGCTGATCAAGCCTTGTTTGAGCGCGGCTACCTACAGACCCTACAGTACATGTTGTTCTAAAGTGGAGAGGACCGGTATGGTAGATACCTTAAATCTGCGCAAGTCGTTTTTGGCGTGAACAAATAAAATTCCACGGCAAAGAAGACAACTAAGTAATTGAATTACACTAAGGGGCGATGCACCTACGCAAAACATAAACAGTGTATTGTGTGAGAATATTCACATGGTTTCGAAAAAATTCTTGGGCACGATCACTCATCAATGTGGACCAGGCTCTCCTGTTCCGTGAGATCAGGTGAGAGTCTCGGCGCAGCAGTGGGTGGGTTCTAAATGTTCTAATGATGATGATGATGGTGATTGCGAATCGGTCTAAGAAAATTAGTACCTTTTTTGTCGGTACCATTCATACAATTACTCGATTTTGTAGTAGTTAGTTACTTTTCTTTTGAATAATACTGAATCATAAACTAATTTTGCGTTAGTTGTTACAGAGATGAGAAATTCAAGTTCAAGGATCACCATGAAATTTTTGAGGCACGCAAAAATTACAAGCTTTCGTGGAACTTACGGATGTAATCAAATAAAAAACATTAAATTTCACAGTTCAGCTCTTAGTCGTACAATTACCCAACCTTACTTAAAATCGATTCATTAAAAAATCATGACCGCAACGAAGTTTTAAGATGATGCTTAAAACGACACTTCCTTCCATTACTAATGCGTATCGAAGCGGAATATTATCGAGAGGTTATTTAAACGATCCTCGAATGTACCGTTACCCGAAAAAGGGTCGGTGATATCTGGCTACATCGCGCTAAATATGGCTCGTAATCAACACTTACCGCGTTTATCGTCGCTAAACATTATCAACCAATGTCTCCGTATAAACACCGCGGCTGGTGGGATGGTCTGCACCGCGACGCGCGTCGTGCGAGGAGTCGTTACTGCAAGTATGGCGGCGCCGGCGCACTCCTCGGTGCACTGAACGAAGTCGATGCGACTCGGAAATGAAGAAAAGGAATACAACACGAATGGACATTTGCCTTTTCGATTACGTTACTGGCTGCAGGTGCGATATTTGTTCAAGTTTAATAGCGGTAGAGTCCAAAACTCTCAGACAAAGGAAGGAAGGTTTTGCCCGTTTCATTTTACAAATAACAATAAATAATGCGCCATGAGTCACGATCACATACATAGAGCCTGCCTGACCCCTAACTAAGATTTCCTGCAACTAGCAATAACTTTTAAAGTTACAGTAAATTATTACTTCTAATTTTTTTACATAAAGCGCTTTACAAGCCAAGCATTTAAATCTCACAGAAACTACTTTTGGTTACAAAATAAATGGCAACATTCCTTTCTAATGATGGATCAGGACTGAATCTCGCTCAGGAAAGGAAAACCAGTGCCTCGTGCTTTGTAGCACCAAGAAATATTACAGGATGTCATCGTCCATTTTCGTAATTTTATGACAGTAGACGTACTTAATTAGTTAATTAATTTGTATACCTAATATTAGTTTTATAAATGCCAATTAGGTCTCACGCAAATTCAAAGAAAAAACCTATTAGTGCATAATATTTAAATCTCAAATATTTAATTGCTTAGATTATTATCTAGTCTAGTCTAGAGCTTAATAACCAAAAATCGTACCTAAAGCAGGTATAATATTTAAAAAGATACATTTATTATTATGACATATGATTTATTAAGACATCCATATTATTATATCATAATTATGTATATACGAGATGGCAAAAAACCACTGTATGGATTATTTATCTATGTTAATTCCTTTTTTTATATTACAATGATGTCAAATACAGTAGGATACAAACAAAGTATATAAGAATAGCTGTGTAGCAACTAAAGGAAAACTCTGTAGGAACAGTTCCCACACCGGTGGACTCGGGCGTCAATTATATCTATAAAATGGTCAAACAATCTGCAACAATCGGCCCATGCTTCACTTTGTAGTGCAAGCAAGAGGTTGCACTACAAAGTTAACTGCCAAGTAGCGATACACTAAACGCGAGTGTCCGCGCGCGCCGTGGGGCCATAAACTCGGCGGTTTATTGGGTCACGCGACAAAGCGGCTGCGGGTTATCTCTGCGCTAAAAGGGTCGCCGCTCGATAAAGTTTACACCAAAAGCTTTTTATTATACTCGTATTATAGCGTCGCGTAAACAGGTGAAGCGAACAAAGTAGCAGTAGCCAATGTTGGGACCTCAGTTTGAACGGGACGGTTTGATTCGATTAATCCAGCCGCTTTAGTTACACACTTAAATATAGATGTTGGTATATTTGATCAATCCTCTGCACTTTGTTGTGTGTAAACAATATTATAAATATTTTTAGTTTCTGACTTGTTCAGCATAGGATGCCTGGATGGTAGTTAACCAACTATGCGCAGCATGTTTGCCATCTATGATTGAGATAGTGGTTAAAAGCTATCCTATGAAGTATAGAAAACTTACAATTTACTATGAACTGATGAATGATGTCTCGTATTAGAAAATATAAGGTTTAGGCGAAGCTGTATTTAATAAAAAAAAAACAAAAATAACTAAACATCACATTTGTCCTAAAATCATATATTTTGTCACCAACATTATATCGCCATAACGAGTATACGCCATGAGATTATGTATTTACAAAGAGTATAAATTAAAACCGTTGAAGCCAGCAGTCACAATGGGTGGTCTTATGCCTCAGAGCGGTCTCTTCCAGACAACCATGAATGGAGAGGAGTAACAAGACGTAATTATTAGCATATTCTGTGGTAACTTAAATATAAGACTCCTATCCATTTCTTATTTGCGTTTCGTTTCAGATAAATCATACCTACAGAGCAGTAAGTTTAGAGGTCATTTAGAGGTTTACGGCCAAATGTGGAAATATACCAAATATTTACATATTAGCAATACATTGTGTAATCCGATACTTAATAGCTGATAAAGATCTACACGGAGTCGCGTTTCAAGGAAGAATTGGAGATAACAAGTTTTGTTAAAACTAGGTACTTATATTCTTGCTTATCTGTCGAAAGATCAGAATATTGATCAACCTGTCCTTAATACCTAATCGATGATCCGTGATACACTGATACATATTGGTATTACATAATGGTATAACGAAATAGTTATGATGCAATAATAAAATGAAACCAGAAAAAAGGTAAATTAGTGCAAAATAAAATGTTATGAACCCGGTGAATTTTTAAATTATTGTAAACTAAATGCGTCAAGACGTGAACTTATGACATCATTCACATTGTTGAAGTCGAACTTTCCTGCACTCTACGAGTAGGTAGGTATATTGACTTACCGAACTATGTTATTTAACTGCAATGAAAAGCTTATTTATAGCAAGCTTCTAATTGTAAGTACATATTACTTTGAGGTCACCCGGCAAATGGTATACATGCCATATGTGAAAGGGGTAACGGACAAAATTGGAGCAGTACTGAGAAAATACTCCATGAAGACTGTATATACTCCGTTATCCAAAGTAGCACAGCAGGTTAGGACGGCGAAGGATGTGATACCATTCCAGACACCGGGGGTATACAAGGTTGATTGCAGTTGTGGTAGCTCCTACATCGGACAGACGAAGCGTACTATCGCGGAAAGAGTGAAGGAGCATATCGCAGCAGTAAAGAACCGTCAGGTGAACAAGTCAGCCATAGCCGAGCACTTGCTTGATTCAGGACCAAACCATTGGATCGAATTACATGACCCGAAGATCCTTTCCACTGATCGTCATTTCTATCCTAGAATTGTTCGTGAAGCGATTGAAATCAAGAAGTACCGGAATTTCAATCGGGAAGATGGGTTTAGGTTGTCTGGATCATGGAATCCAGTAATTAGCAAGTGTGTACGGCGCAACTTATGTTCAAGTGGGACTTCGGATACTGTTAGTGTTGTATGTCGTGACGATTATGTTTTGCAAGATCAAACGCGGGTAGTTGGAAACAACACCTGCCGCTCCGGACGGTGATACCCGCATTCACCAGTCTTCTCGTGACCACGGCCGATGTAACTTGGTCGAAACGTCGAGGTATGTCAAAATTATATATTTTGATATTCGTTTGTGCGCGAATTAGACCCGTTTAAATACTAATTAACATGTATTCAGTTCGCGAAAGTTTAAGAACTTCTATTGCAAACCGATACGGGCCGGATATTGCAAATAAAATTCGTCATCTAGAATTTCTGCGGAAAAAACGGGTGCGGTTGGAAACTTCGTTGATGTTTTTAACTAAGTGTCGCGATTCGAACTTACTTCCAACTTGTGTGCGAATAAAGCCGCGCAGTGATATCGCATTCTCCGGAGAAATTCTACACAACGCGAGTGTCCGTCTCTTGAAACAATTGATACGTAACAGTCACTGTGACCTTGACCGTGTGCAACGACAGTTGTACGGGATACATACAGAGTGTAGTGCGGTGTTGTCGTGTGATGATTATGATTTGTGTGATCGTATAACATTTCAACAAGCGTGTCGTACATATGACTTGAGCAGTAAGGGCCATAACAGGAAGTTTGAAAAGTTGCTTGCACGTAAGTCTGTGGGTAGTGTGACCCGTGAGCAGACGTTTCAGAAGACGGTGATCAACTTATCTAGCACCTTGCTCGATGACCCAACGCAGATGATATTGGCGAAAGGGTTGAATTTCGCATTAACACCCCGACAAATTCCTTATGAAAACGTTATCAGCAACGTAGAAACGGCCATTATTCGCAACAAGGTGCCACCTGTGGATGCTGAGGCTCTCAGGCAGGATGTTGCTGTAATTTTGAGAAAGGCTAAACTACCTAAAAGTAATATCACTATGGAAGAGCGTGTGGCTCTTAACAATATTCGGAAAAATGAGGATATTTTGGTGTTAAGGGCTGATAAGGGCAACGCCACTGTAGTGATGGACTCGGCTGACTACGACGCTAAAGTGCAGAATTTGTTGAGTGATACCAACATTTATAAACCGGTGTCCTATAACCCGACCGCCCGAGTCACGCGACGCATACGTACCGTTATAAAGGACTATAAGGAACTATTCACGGAAGAAGATTATGAACGCCTGTACAAGCCCAAGATTGTGCAACCACCTAAGTTTTATGGTTTGCCTAAAGTACACAAAGCGAACGTACCTCTGCGGCCCATTGTAAGTCAAATTGACTCACCAACTTATGATCTTGCGAAGTACGTAGCGGGTGTACTGCAGCCATTAGTTGGGAAGACATTTTCTTATGTGAAGGATTCGCGCCATTTCGTTGAGATTGTCAAGAGCATAAGGCTGGAACCGAGTGATATAATGGTGAGTTTTGATGTGGAGTCACTCTTTACCAACGTTCCAGTAAAAGAATGCCTTGATGTAGTCAGACAGAAGCTCAAAGATAATGGTATCTCGGAAAACTATATGGTTTTACTTCGTAACTGCCTGGACGGGAATTTCTTTTTGTATCGCGGGCAGTACTACATTCAGATAGATGGCGTTGCTATGGGCAGCCCAGTGGCACCGGCTTTAGCTAATATCTGGATGGAACATGTGGAGTCTGCTTTAGTGCTGCAGTCGTCGACGGTAAGCTTGTGGAAGCGGTACGTTGACGATATTTTCTGCATATTAAAAGGAGGTCGGCAGGAAGTGGAACAACTTCGACTTCGTTTGGAGTCCGTTCATCCGAAGATCAAATTTTCTTTTGAAATGGAAGTGGACAGAGCTCTGGCGTTTCTTGACGTGAATGTGATGGTGAGTCCGGATGGTTCTTTGGCGCACTCTGTATACAGAAAACCAACTCACACTGACAGATATCTGGATGCTTCTTCTCACCACCATCCCCGCCACTTACGGTCTGTTGTTAATTCTTTGGTGGACCGTGCCCATGATTTGTGTGACCCTGAGCATTTGCAGACGGAGTTGTCGCATGTTCAGGAGGTGCTTAAATGGAACGGCTACAAAGTGGAGAAGAGGTTGCCTAGACGAAGATACCCGAAGAAGGCGGTTGACTTTGAGGTCACCCGGCAAATGGTATACATGCCATATGTGAAAGGGGTAACGGACAAAATTGGAGCAGTACTGAGAAAATACTCCATGAAGACTGTATATACTCCGTTATCCAAAGTAGCACAGCAGGTTAGGACGGCGAAGGATGTGATACCATTCCAGACACCGGGGGTATACAAGGTTGATTGCAGTTGTGGTAGCTCCTACATCGGACAGACGAAGCGTACTATCGCGGAAAGAGTGAAGGAGCATATCGCAGCAGTAAAGAACCGTCAGGTGAACAAGTCAGCCATAGCCGAGCACTTGCTTGATTCAGGACCAAACCATTGGATCGAATTACATGACCCGAAGATCCTTTCCACTGATCGTCATTTCTATCCTAGAATTGTTCGTGAAGCGATTGAAATCAAGAAGTACCGGAATTTCAATCGGGAAGATGGGTTTAGGTTGTCTGGATCATGGAATCCAGTAATTAGCAAGTGTGTACGGCGCAACTTATGTTCAAGTGGGACTTCGGATACTGTTAGTGTTGTATGTCGTGACGATTATGTTTTGCAAGATCAAACGCGGGTAGTTGGAAACAACACCTGCCGCTCCGGACGGTGATACCCGCATTCACCAGTCTTCTCGTGACCACGGCCGATGTAACTTGGTCGAAACGTCGAGGTATGTCAAAATTATATATTTTGATATTCGTTTGTGCGCGAATTAGACCCGTTTAAATACTAATTAACACATATTACATGATACTACTTTTTACTTTTCTGTTCGTTTCCTGACCCTTTAATAAGCATTCCATTTACATTACCGTGCGTTCACTGAGAGACGCAGTAATTCACACAATCTGCGGTAATTCACGCGCATTAGCGGATGGTTAGCACGGGGGCATTACTCGCCCGCTGCGGGGCCCTCCGAACTCGTCTCCGAATTCAAGGCATTGGAATCGTTGTGTGAACTTCACTCCGCAGGAAAAACCGTACCTCTTCACATCGTTAACTTCCCAAGAGAGTACAGATAATAAATAAAAATGTAAATGTGTGCCTGTTTTGCCACAGTTACACGGAGATTCTCCACAAAAGCCACTGTCGAAGTGTTTATGTAAATGCGTGCATGCGCGCGCGCCGCGGGACGCCGCGAGGGGTTAGTTGCGACACAGGTGCGGGCGCATCACAACAATACGATAAGCAGGTAGGTTCGGTATGAACCCGAGCGCGTTGCCGAGTACCGCCGAGTGCCGCCGAGTGCTGCCAAGAATTGAAACAGTTTTATAGCTGGAGGATAGAATGTCAGTACTAATAGAAGCTCTCTTCATATTGTAGTTGAAATATAGCCGCAGTCGGCGCCTGTCCTAACACCTGTTTACCATATTTACACGCATTCCTGAGCTCTGACCTGCGGAGATTCACGATATTGGATTACAATCGCGTATAATAATGCGTCTAAGATTAATATTTACTTACACTATGACATTAATTCGCCGTAAAAATGATATAGTGATCGAAATAACATCTAGATTGGGGACTAGCATCATTATCATATCGGCCCGTGTCAATCCACCGTTACCTATAATCTCCTCGTCACCGTCACGCTACTTATTCCGCTAGACAGATCCGCTGCATCGGTTAGTCCACACATCTGCCGAAGCATCTCCGCGACGCGACGCGGCCCGCGGCCTCCGCGCGGCGCACGCACGACACGCGGAAACCGCTGCAAATCGCGCGAGAGTTCAATCGTTACACTAACTTACGGAGTATTCTTCGGGTTGCTCGCTTCCGCACTTTACTGGTCCGCGGACACAATGAAAGAGCAATGCGCGTTGCGGCCCTCGATACTGTTGTGTGCAGATTTAGTTATCTATAGTCACTATAAAAGATGAGGTGGTTAGTTTCAACACGATTGCGGATCGCTGAATTTTTTTTTGGACTTGATCTTTCGCATTTTCTCAGAAATGTGCGGTGTACGAGTGTAAACCACATGTTTATATGAGCGGTTCTCTCGAGTCCGAACAATCGGTTGTAAGTTTTTGTCCGCAAACGTTCGGATAACCGCAACAAAACTTTAGCTCGTTCAGCGCACTGTTTAGGTATTTCAATAATGAGCGGTCGCATTACGCGGCCGCGACGGACGCTGCGCGGCGACCGCAGCCGCTGCGGTTCCCAGGCGGCCGGCGAGCGGCGAGCGGCGCGCGGCGGAATGAGGTTATTAAACGCGCACCAGTAATTTGCGCATAAGTGCAAGTTGTAAAAGATCCATTCCGAGGTGTGGTCGCGGATGGAATGGGAGAAGAAATGAACACGGTCAGTGGTTTGGCAATCTGTTGAACAAGGCAGGCTCGACGGGCGGAATGCTTGTGGTCCGGTTCCCTGACTTTAAACTGACTGTTCACTGATCATATAACTCTTCTGAATTAGGAAATCAGTATCTCGCTTCGAGTGTACGTATCAAGGAGTATCGTATTGTTTCTCTGTAAGGAAGTCATCCACTGTAGAGTGAAATCTTCGAAGATGTACATTGTACAGCTCGCTAGTATGATTTACTCGCGCCCTCTCGCGTTACCTCGTGAACAGCCGCAGCATCACCTCGCTCCGCACCGCACATCCACTAAACATTACAAACATTCACTACTAAATCTCGCGCGCAATCTATTATTTAAACCGAAGCTTAGTTCTCAGGTTGCACTCGCGTCCGAAAGGGTAGTCACGAGGTGTAATGATTAACCGATCCTCCGAAGCATAAACCTGCACATTTCCATTGGAATATCTACTGTATTTCAAGTAGGCAATGCCCGATTTTGTGTGGTGTGGGTGAGATCCTGAAACCACGCTATTTCATAGCACTTGAGCTTACGTAAATCAGGCGCGTGAAGCATCTCTGCTTCTTTTCATTGCTATCGGGCCAGATTGACTCTTATCTGGGTAGGTTTAGGGTCGAGTGTGGCTCGTTGGGGCGCAATGACACGAGTAATGAAAGCCGCGCGGTGATGGAGCGCCCTCGCGCGGCCTGCGACTCGAGCGCGCCTCCTTTTCACATTAGTGGGAGATAACAGCGCGGCGCGCACTCTGCGCTCAGATTGCTTGCCATCCGTTTCGTTTGATCGTAGTTTATGAATATGATAGTGCTTGTAGAGTGTCAACATATAACTTTGAACATTATTAATATCCAAGCTAACAGAAGATGGTGATGTTATACGCCTGACGCCACCGTTAGGCTGCAGACGCGGCGGCGAGCGCTCGTCTCCCGTCATATTGTCTACCTACATAGATGTCCTTGCTGTTGGCAACGTGAATTGCTCCGGAGAACTCTGAAGCCATATCAGGGGGTCAAAGTGTAGTTTTTTTTGTTTCATTTTTCTAGTTACACCTAGCTAAAACACGAACACATTTCAAAGTCTGAACAAAAATAATATAAATGTGATAGGTAACGAAGTAGATTTGTGTCTGTCAGCATTTCTTGTTCGACTACACCTCGGCTCGCACCAGTGTTCCAAAATATGTAAATAGTTGCGAGCGATGCTGTCGCGCTGTCGCATTGTCCGCGACGCGACGCGACGCGACGGCGCGACGATGAGCGGAGATACAAGGCGAGGTGCTGACGTCAGCAAGTATCTGTTTCTGAACGCCCGCGTCAGGAATTACGCCATCCTTGCCACTTGCAGTGTCACATGCCCGAGAATTAGTCCGGTAGTACCTATATGGGCCCCCACAGTAGATTAAGTGTTAATTCTCCTCACGTATATAAGTCCGTGCTGAGGAGCGGGCCGCTTCATATGAGTTTTGTGATTGTGTTTGATTACTCCACTTTGGCAGTAGGCACGGCACATATTGAAATCAAACTAGGATACAACAAGAGCATGTGCCTTTTAGCAGCTTAATGAGAGTATAGAGTAAGTAGATACTTTAGATAAAGCAGTTGAACCTATTTAGAAGAATTTGTTGCGATCAAAATTGTAGGCGGCTGGTCTGCCTGCAGCCGCTGCTTGCACACACGTACATGTGTTTATTGTTATTTGCTGATCACAGCGGAGGTAGAATCGCTCGTGGAGTCGTACTCGGAGCTCCGCTACGCGAACTAATATTGGTTTTAGGCAAACGTCGGATCCAGATGTCGCCGTGCATAATGATGGCGATGCATGTTGGTGTTACGGTGAACGTGTAATGGCGTCCATTATCGAGAAGGTTCCCACACTTGGAGCGCTTGAACTTTTCGACGCTCATTATTATTCTTTTAAATAATCTCAATTGAACGATTACTTATTTGGTATCGAGTGTCTGTCTAGCCGGCTCGTGATGGGTTAATTCAGTCGGAATAATATTTGCTAACTTTAAGATAACGGCTCACGTTTTGAACGACGGAAATATTATTTAGACAATCAAAACGTGTGCACTAACGCAATGGTGTACCTAATAATGACATCATAAAGGACGCTATGCCTGTGCACGTGGAATAAGTAGGTACTCTTCCCGGCGATTGTTAAGTTTCTTAACAATTTAATCACAGTCTGTGGTAGTTAATTTGAATGAGATTCTGAAAATGTCTGTTCCGAATTCAATAGAGTTTGCCACAAAAAGATTTGAACAGGATATTCAGAGCGCGTTCAATAAAACGTATAATTTAAAAGAATTATGCATTTAATGCACAATGGATTTAGCCTCCGACTGGCGAGTTTCCCAGACCACAGAACTTGGAGGTGGTACTCTATCGCAGTAAGGAAACTGTTCGCTCCTTTATACTGTCCGGAAATCTTCCAATTTTGACTGCGAAGCGGTACTTAATGATTGAGTTGCTTGAGTGGCGGAGCGCACGCAAGTCATGCCCGGTAACGATATGCAGCATCGTGTTAACTCTTTTGTACAGTGAATAAAAATATCAATGTGGTCACTGTTCTTTACTCCTGTACGTAGATACAGGGTGCTGTGTTGTCTGTGTGAACAACGACGTGTGGAGCTCATGACTCCGTGATCCATGCGACGGTGACATGCTCAAACTGAATAGATACGAGTACAACCTGCAGCCGTCCCCACGCCCACAGAATACCTATATTGGTACCCTCGAAGAGGGGACACTCTCAATTAAAGTGAGATAGCATGATCGGGATTATATATGACATTTGAGCGTGTTGTCTCTCTCTTCTGTGAGTTTGAGTACCTTTTGAGGACGGAGTGTCTACGGCTGACGGCTTTAAAGTTCAAGCTCGTAATAGTGCTCTTAACCCTTAATAACCTAAAGTTTCAATTTTGATACCAATCTTTTACACCGAATGTTCACATTACTATTAGTTTTTTTTATAGGTTGGCTGTACGTATTTTACTGTTGTATAATATTCTTTCCAACGAAATTTTAAAAAATCAAATTTCATTATTGTTTTATTTTATCCATGACATATTACTTGCGCGGCAAAGTGAACAAGTAAACACATTTTACTAAAAGTTTTGTTGAATATACAAATTTGATATATTTTCTTTATCTGAAGAATATAAATACTTTTGAGGTAAGTGAATATATTATTTTCGCTTTGATATAATTATTTTTTGCGAGTGCATGTTTTACTTGGAGAAACTAGTGCTATTTTTGTGAGTATCAATTTTGATACTTCAGGCATTCCGCCCTACATAAAACCTACCTACTGATTCTTTAGCTATAAAAACTTCCGATTTTTTGAACTTCCGATTCATTATTTTTCTGCATAGCTTGGTGTTGGGATTACTTTTATTTTATTATAGAAATTTATCAAAAATGCGACCAGAAGAGATTGAGAGCATATTGAAGCGATTACAAAATGGTGCAATTTTGGAAGACGATTCCACCGACAATGAAGATGACATAGACTATTATTCGAGCCAAAGAGATCGTCTGATGGAGCTAGAAGATGAAGAAGGTGTAGGTAATTTTCCCACTGACCCAAACTTGGATGCAGATCCACCGACATGCAACATAATTTAGAGGCTGTTGAACGAAGCCCAACTCCTACAACCAGCAGCCAGAACAACCTGCAAACTGCACCTTTCAACTCTAGAAACTTGGTGTGGAGAGTAAAGAATTTGGGCATAGTCCAAAATGCTTTCCAGTTTGCTGGAAACACTGAGTATTCACAAGAAATTATGGACTTAGACACTCCTTTTCAGTTTTTTTCTTATTTTTTCGTTGAAGAAATTTTGAGATTTCTAGTGGACGAGTCAAATAAATATGCCTTCCAAAAGAATCCCAACTTTACAGAACCTGTAACTGTCTTAGAATTACGTAAATTTATTGGAATTCTTATTTTTACTAGTGTATATCATTATCCTAGTGTCATGTCATATACATAGGTAAGTATATCTGATTTCTTTATGGCGTTAATGCCTGAAGTATCAAGATTGATACCTGTTTTTTTTTCTAAATAAATATGTAAAATACTATATTGTGTTTTTTTTAGCTATTTTTCCCTTCATCTAGACCCTCAAGCAAACACAGTAATATTAAAAATAAATCACTTTCGTAAATCAGTCTACTAAGGGTTAAGTTTTTAGACGATCACCTTTGACATATTTTTAGAACCCCATGCAGATATTTAAAATCTGATATGGCTGTTATATATTTAAAGATTCAACCACCTCTACTTATCACCTGGTTCTTGCTTCCATCTTAAGAATTTGAATGGGACATCCTATAGCATGTCAGGTTTTTACATCAAACAGTAACACAGACATCCCGTGAAGGAGGCAACAGATAAACCAATCGACACTCCACTCACACTAACTCTACGTCAAACGCATAGCACACCTCGTTTATACTGACAATCAAATATAGCGAGCACCTTTCAGTGAAATTGTCAACCAAAAACACCAAAGTTGTGATTATAATGAATAATAGGTAAATAACTCACTCTGTAACTGTTCTACAGCTGGGCAAAGGCTTCCCCTCGCTTTCATGAGGAGGGGGATTGAAAATAGAGGATGAAGTTGTTATAAACCATAAATATGGTCATAATGATAATCTCTGGATTGAAATTGTTCTTTAGCCACTCTTGAACAAAACGTTTTTTACCAACAGCAAGAACCTGCACAACCGTATTTTAATTCATAATTGGTACTCTTCAGCTTCATTAGTTTTTTTAAGCTACCGTCTTGAGAATGTGGCCGCTGAGTCACTTCGCGTCGCTCTCGACTGCGTTGGAGGGCCATTAAGCTATTTTGGCAAAGGAGGTCCTACTGCGCGCAGTCATTGCCGTCAACAGTGTAGTCATGATGTCCGGAAGTTACAGCCAGATATGAACACCACTGAAACATGAACTGCTTATGAAGAAACGGTTACTATTATTATAAAATATCATTTAGGTACAGGTTGCAACCATCCATACCCACACAGACACAAATCAAAAAGTTTAATTTGACTGTGAATCGTTTGGCCGTAGATGCCGTCGATGAAATAGAATTAGGCGAGTTCTTTAGAGCCGAATTGATGCTTAAAAGTCGCAGTATAATGAAAATGGATAATGATTTCGTTTAATGTGGCATTAAACTTCAGTTTATGACAGGCTCTTATGAAATAGAGATCATAAATGTGAAGATGAATGACCATACGGTACCTATCTTAAGATCAACACGCCTTATAAGGTCGTATAGTGCTTCTAGAGATTTACGATACGCGCCGCTCCCTGACGATATTGTATTGAAGTTGATGACAGCAATAAATTACAAAATGTCAAAGACAACGAGTTGTGATGAAGCGGGAACAAATTGAGCAGTTGTTTTCTATCGAGAGAAGGGACAATATTCCGTTGAAGACAACGCTTTTAATTCTAGCCTTCGGGAATAACTGATACACGGCGTTGTTGCACCTATAATTGTTTACTCAGAATGAAAGAGTAGCGAGTGGCTAGAGCCGAGCGGCGCGGCAGCCACGGGAACCTGCTATTAGGCTATTATAAACCGTATGAAGAATCGACGCCAGACCACGATGCGCAGCGGTGTACAGATGGTTCACTCGCCAGATTCAATGTACTGTAGTAAGTACTGATAATCAAAGAATTACCCAAAAACCATTAGCTAACTGGAAGTGCCATGTGTTGTGAAAATGGTTACATGAAAATTTATTCCACAGATAAATATTCAGTGATCAATGTCACAGAAGATATGGAAGTAGTAAAAAATTAATGCTTGCGCTACAATAGATATCTATTATCTAGATACTAACCGGTGATGTACATATAGATCACCGGTTAGTAGAAGTGGCCCGCCTGCAGACGGCTCGGCCGCCGCGCCGGCAGCAGTAGCGTGACCAAATACTTTAATAACAATGCAGGGGCGCGCAATTACCTACCAATTAATAGCGCTCACCTCAGCCCGCCGCCGGCCAGCTTTCACTTTTGTACCTGACGTGTGCTGTAATTTGGAAGCGAGCATGCGATAGCTTTGTTTTGAGGGGAGCTTGGGACTTAAACGGTCGGCCGGGGAAAAACAGGAAATGATGGCATGGCTTGTTGGTTTCGTGTATCTAAAATATATTATCTCATATTGACTTTTGCAATAACATCTGAGTTTATTCGGTGAAGTAAGCTTAAAAGTTGACAGTCTGTTATAACTAAATTTGTAGCATTATTTATGCAAATGCTGTTTGTATTTTATGCTATTTTTACAATACAATAATTTGGCTTTCTCTGTTTAAAACTATTGCAATCAAATCTGCTATAAATGCCTATAGTTAGCGTCAAATAATAATGAAAATGAAATTATTATTTCCTTATCTTTCCTTCCACCAACGAGAATAAACTTCCAAATGTTTTGCTCATAATTGAACAATATTTATTAACATCGGTGCCAATTTGGTTATCTCTATCAAATGCTAATCTGCAGTTAAAGTGCCATTACACGGAGACGTGTGAAGTTTTTGATTAATTCCAACGATTTTTCATTAGCGATTAGTGTGGGATCATGATGGCGGCATTATGGAGCGCCGATCGAGAGATAATAATATTAACTATTGCTGCGCCCGCTGTTACCTGCTGTTTTCGGAATAAAACACCTGTAGCCTGAGTTAATCCAAGGTGTTAGCTACTTATATACAAAAAATCACTAAAATTGGTCCAGCCGTTTAAGCGTGAAGAAGTAACAAACATACAAACACCCTCACAAAGTTTCACTTTTATAATATTAGTGGGATTTTACTTGAGTCAATCTGCGGCAGATACTCCGTATATACGCCTAATCATAATAAAATTTGGTTCTTACGTGTAGCATCCCGTAGTAAAGATAATGGTATGATCGTGTTTTACTTCTATTCTATGTCGAACAAGCTGTGCGCTCGCTTGGCGCAGTATCTTATATCTTTAAATGAGCAATTCTTGTATATATATATATATATATATAATTGGAATCTCGGAATCGGCTCCAACGATTTTCATGAAATTCGGTATATAGGTTCATATTTTTTTACTATTCTATCGGTAAGATTTTATTAGTAATATTTTATTAGTAATTCGTACTTAAATATAATTTTCAAAAAACACAATTTATAAACAAAAAAAAACCGAGCAAAGGTCGGTCATCCAGATATTTTTTAATTATAACACATAACAGGGGGCGATTGTTGAAAGTCATCGGTGATTTGATGTCACCAAAATGGCTGACTATTTAATTTATTTTGTTGATAACCGCGTAAAATGCAACACAATCATGCTTTTCTTGTGGTAAAAGCCGTGAAATATAATATTATGTATGTTGATAGACGGAGTATGAGAATGCAAAATAGGTACTATGTTTTTACACTAATATTACTAAAGATAATGTAATCATCGAAGATTTTTAAAAATAACCCCTTTGAGGAACAAAACCAAGTTCAGAATAACTCAGTTGTTAGTTGTTGGAAATTTAACGGTTCTTTCTTCACAGTGGTACATTGAAATCGTTGCAATTATGTGCGTGCATGGTTTCCTTTTAGGTTTTCCAAGCTGTGATCGCGGGGCTGGGCATCGCCTACTATAGGCATATTATAGTTAAACCTACTTTTACATAAGATTGCTGTCTTCATTTTAATATAGTGGAATCCTTAATTCGATATTATCAGGTGCAATAAATTTCATTTTAATGGAGATATTAATTTGGCGATCGGCGATCGACGATATGTCATGTCCTCGGCGACTAATATGAAATGTATATCACATAATACTCGTATGTATCGTTCGCATTATTAATGCATTACCTTGTTATAATGGCCACTACGTAGCTCTTATCTTGTTTTATTTCCAAATGAATTGTAAATTAGTATTTATTTGCATAATTTATTTTAAGTGTGTAAAAAGCGGGTTTAATATTTTATAAGAAACGATAGCTAAATTAATAGTGAGGTCAGCTTAGACAAGGAAACATATTATGAAGTCTTCGTTTAATAACAGGCGCGCCCCGAGGCGTGAGCTAGTCGCTTCCCATCTGATGGCAATTAAATACCATCGGGGCCATTAATTAATTTCCTATTAGGAGCAGAGTGTGCGAATGTAGCATTTGCATGTAGAGCATAAATCTCTCCCGCCGTCGTCGGGTAATAGAGTCGTTAATTGCGGAGGTCACGAGAGAAATGAATTAACATGAGCTATGGCGGCGTAATGAATAATGCTGGGTGCGAAGTAGCCACCAGCCGCCGCCAGGGCTCTACGGGCTCGGTAGAAGAAGAACACTGCAAATAATTACCCGCGTATTATGACACACACCTCCACGTAATCATTTAGGTACATGGTTTTAGAACATAATATGACTTGTTTATTGTGGTATGATTTTGGTTAATGCGCTAGTAATATTGATAGGCCCATGCCTCACTGCCAGATGGCTGAGGGTGCGCTGCTGTCGCCGCAATCTGCCACAACGTTACGAAAGACGACTACACGCTACACGCCTCTCTAGTTCAGTAGGTACTCATGGGCAGTGTTTGTTCTGCGTCCGCCGCTGCGTGTGTGCGAGCGACAGCACTCGAGCAGTGCTTGTGTTGCGCGCACCGGCACCCACCACGCCACCACGCCACCACTCCACTCTGTCAGTCATGCATTGTAGCCCTTTGATAGTTGCCTATGCACAGGCATGCCTGTATTATTGGATGGGTTACTGAATTATGCAAGATGTTATTCCGAATTGAGTAACTAATTTATACATTCATTTCGTGTCTGATCTCTTAAAAAATTAAATATTTTATTTTGAATTTAAAAGAAAGTAGGTACCTATAAGTGTTTTGAGAAGGAAATGTAGGAATTTAAAAATGCGCGAATTTAATGATTTACTTATTTATGGTATTTGTTTGTATTTAGTTCGTGGTCGTTTGGCTTTGGTTGGCTTTTAGTGTGCATTAATAGGTACCTATATACCATACTACTGCCATTTCTATAGATCAACCACTCAAACTGTTTACAATAAACAAGCAGCACCATGACTTGATGCCCGCTCTCCAGCCAAGCCTCGAGTGTCTCTGCAGCCTGCACTCGCTCCCTAATGATGTACTCGCCTGTACCCAAGGGCGATTGTTACAGCTGTGTACTCGCCTGTACACTGTCGATTGTGTGTACTCAAGTGTGCGCGATTGAAACGTCTCTCGCACAGTGGGCGGAGAGCGATCTGCAGCTGCCGCCGTGGGCTCGAGGGCCTTCAACGCTGAAGTGGGCTTCGACTTGTGAAGCTTTCAGCGGTAATGCTGTCACCGTCGCCGCTGTGGTTTATCGGCATCAGGCTCGCCGGCGCGGAACAGCAGAGCCTTAGGGGGCTGGAAAGTGTCTATTATTGTATTAATTCCGGCTATGTATGCGCATGCGTGAGTGATTCTATGCGCCGTGCATAAATGAATATAGCAAGTGAGAGAAGCGCGTAGGTCATCTGCATGGTGTATTGATGAGCTGTATAAAACTCGTAAAAGTGGTATTAAAAGACCGCCCACTATTTTCATGAGAGGTGGAATGTGCCGCCTACTGAGCTGCATGGAAATTAAAAGGTTCATTTTATTGTCATCTACATAATGTGGTAGGTAATATGAGTAGGTGAAAAGGTAGGTAAAAGAAAAGGTGGTGGGGTCGGGTTTTATCTAAAGAAAGATTTGCGGGCGCGGGTACGCGCACACCCAGACTCACAGCTGGAACAACTGTGGCTGGAGGTAACGCTGCCTGGTGCTCGCATCGCTGTGGGTACCGCTTATAGGCCAGAGGGAGTTAAATTAATGACGGCTTTAGATTCTTTGAATGATTCCTTTAGTGTTTGCGCTAACTGCGAATACGTCTGTTTTTTGACGGATTTCAATGTCGACTTACTGGCGACCGATACTCGTAAATCCAGGGACCTCGTAGCTTTTTGCACACAACTGAGTCTTTATCAAATGGTCAAAGAGCCTACAAGAAAGACTGTAGATTAAGAAAGTTTACTGGATTTGATTTTGACAAATGTTCCGGAAAGATGTAAGAAAATAAAAGTCGTACATAATGCTTGTCTAAGTGATCATGCGCTGGTGTTGAGCGAGTTTAATATTAGGAAACCGAAACCGATAGCTCGTTTTATTGAACATCGTGTTTTTACGAATATCAACAAGAATCTTTTTAATAGTGATCTGAAATCTATCCCGTGGAACGATATAATTGAAACTGCTGAACTTGACGCTATGATAATACAATTTAATGATTATTTGACTAATCTTTTCGATAGACATGCACCAATAAAACGTAAAAGAGTAATGGAATCTCCTAAACCTTGGATAACCGAGACTATTAGACTTATGATGACTCTGCGAGACAGAGCACTTGCTAAAGCTCATGTTAAGAAGACGACCTCATCTATAGCGTATTACAAAAGCCTTAAAAATTTAGTTATAGGTGCGCTAGAAAGAGAAAAGAAAGCTTATTTCACGCATTATGTTAACAATAATTTACACCAGCCTAAAAACATGTGGAAATACATAAAAAGCATAAATACATTAAGTAAAAACTCTACATTCATCCCAGATAATTTGAATGATCCTAATTTGATTAACAAACATTTTCTAACTGTTCCTGGTGACGGCAGCATAGATACTGAAACATTTCAGTTTTATAAAACCCGAAAAGCAAGCAATAAAACATTTTCTTTGGAGCCTGTGTCCCCGGAAAGCATTAGTAAGATAATTTTAGGTATTCGCACAAACGCAGTAGGTTACGATCGCATTAATGTTGACATGGTAAAACTCACTCTCTCTGAGACGTTACCAGCTATCACAGCCATTATAAATCGCTCCATCAATCTAAATACTTTTCCCAAATTATGGAAGCGAGCGCTTGTGCGACCAATACCTAAGTCACAATCTGTAGAGCAGCTTAAGGATCTGAGACCAATTAGCATTCTCCCCGTTTTATCAAAGGTGCTAGAGAGAGCAGTTTTCATTCAATTAGAAAAATATGTGTCTAAAGCTAATATAATCCCTCATTTGCAATCTGGCTTTAGAAAAGCACATGGTACGGAAACGGCACTATTACAAGTGACTGATGATCTGGTGACCGCATCAGACTCAGGACTCAGTAGTGCTCTGATCCTACTTGACTTCTCACGTGCTTTTGACTGTCTCAACCCTGATATGCTCCTTGCAAAGCTCTCATACTATGGCTTTTCTTGTGAGACCTGCAAATGGTTTCAAACATACCTGGTAGATAGAGAACAATATGTAGAGACTGAATCTCCAAGTGGTACTAAAGCCATGTCTACTATAGGAATATTAGCTAGAGGGGTACCTCAGGGATCCATATTAAGTCCAATATTGTTTTCAATTTTTACAGCTGATTTGCCGAACCATATTCAAAATTGTAAGTACCATTTATATGCAGATGACACACAGGTTTATTTCTCTTTTAAAGCCGAGGACACACAGGAAGCAATGATCACCATGACCAATGATTTAAAGGAGATCTATGAATGGGCCGTAAGAAACTCGTTAATATTAAATCCCTCCAAATCTAAAATGTTAATACTCGGTACTAGGCAACAAATTAACAGCGTAAACTCTTATAGTCCTGAATTGTCCGTCAACGGAGTCGTAATACCAATCGAATTAGAAGCAAGGAACTTGGGACTTATTTTTGATGGTGAAATGAGATTTTTGAAACACGTCAATGATAAGATCAGAACCGCTTTTTACAAACTAAAGGTCCTTTACAGTATTAGGAAGCATATTACCGAAGATGTAAGAATTTTACTATGTGATCTTTTAGTATTATCACCGCTTAGCTATTGCAGTGCAGTTTATGGACCGAGGCTATATGCAAAAACTGAAAATGCCATTCAAAGAGTACAGAATGCATGTGCAAGATTCTGTTTTAGAATATCAAGGAGAGAACATGTTACTCCCTACCTGGTCCGAAATAATATTTTGAATATGAAGGCTAGGCGTGAGCTTCACCTAGCTTGCACAACACAAAAGGTTATTTGGAATAAAAAACCAGAGTATCTATTCGAAAAGCTAACATGGAAGAAGGATATACACTCAGTCAATACTCGCTCAAAATTCGCAAATGCCCTATCCATACCCAAACACAAATCCGCCGGCTTTAGGGGTTGCTTCAAATACAGCGCATCTAAAATTTGGAACAATATACCACCACCTATGAGGGAAAATATTAGCTTCGGTTTATTTAAAAACAAATACAGGCTTCTCCTGTTGCAACGATTGAAATATAACTTTGAAGTAACCTTTAAAACAACATTTTAGTCATACAAATATTCTACTCTCACATCACACTCATACGCACACCCGCACACACACACACACACCCCCTCACACCCTCACACACACAAAATTTACACATAATCCATAGTTCCTAGTTTGATTTTGTTTTTAGTATATGTATGGCTGTTTGTGCTTCACTGGTAATTTTAATATTTATTTATTTGTTTATCCCGCTGTTACTATATTTTTTGTGTCTGCTCGACTAACAGCTGAGTTCGAGCAATGGGATATGCTGAAAACCAGCCCTGTGTAGACTAGTCTGCACAGTACAGTGCTGAGCTTACCCCAGTTGCCAAGCTGTGTTACTGGATAATGCTGTGTGATATTGTAATTTTTTTTCTTTATTGGCAATAAACAGTTATTATTATTATTCACATCATTTATTATAATTCTTACATTTAAATTTTATACAATATTTTTATAAAAACCTAAAAACATTATAAAAAACTTAAACCTAGGGAGCCACCGATAGCGGAGCAAGGCCCAGGCTACCGGTGGTTAGGGTTGCAGAGAGAGGAACCTCCTGACGATTCGTGCCGTGTCGAGGAGTACTGCCTTCTGCATCCGACCCTTAATCCAGCCGTCTAGCGAGAGCCTCTTAAGATGTTGGTCGAGGCTCTTCGCTATAAGGCCGTTCGCCGTAACCACTATCGGGACAATTATCGTCGAGTCAACATCCCACATGGCGGTCACCTCATGGGCCAAGTCTAGGTACTTGCTGAGCTTGTCCTTCTCGGCCTTCACGAGGTTCTCGTCATGGGGGATGGTGATGTCGATTTATTATTATTATTATTATTATTATTAGTAGGTAGGTACGCACTGTGTGTTAAATTAATTCGCTGTTGGAATACATATTAGACTTTCTAAACAGCATTGTGATCTGTAGGTACTGAGGTTGAACAGGACAGTGACGTCAGCATCACGGGTACATGTCGCGCAGCATAGGCCGGACGGGCCGGCGTCAACAAATCCGGCGAGTGCGCGTTTCACACGCATTCAGCAAGAAGCACACTACGTCACAGGAATCATAAGCCGCATAGCTTCGAAGGTGGTAAAAACTGTGTATTTTTCCCATAACGCCCGTATCCGTGGCGACATGTCTGTCGGCTGGTAACGGCCGCCGGAGACACCTGCGCTTTCTTACGCCGCAGAATGTATTGCCGATGTTGCGATCGATAGGTTTTTCTGACTCATTCATGTGTAGCCCCATTCTCACATTCCCTTGATTGTGAGACGCTGCAATGGATGCTCTAAGCCTGTTCACAAGGACTATTGCTTGTATAGTTTTATTTATGTAAGATTTTTAAAAGGCATTGCATAATTCATACGGGTTCAATTTTTGCACAGCTCCAATAAGTGAATAGTATTTGCTCTTAGTCTGGATGCTTGTGAGTATGGCAGTAGGTATCCGAGTAGGTGTGATCGTGACAAAAACAATTCCACTATCACCATATTCACCAATGCAACTAGCTTCGTCTACTTTCTTCCTTTTTTTATTATGCATAGGTATACCTATTGCAATGCGCCGTTGCTTCGTAAATGCTATTATTGCCTCCACAATCTGCAATCTCTTTAAACCAATATTCCAATAGTAAAGCGTAACCCGGCGCAATATCAACTTGTTCCCGCCGCGCTGCGCAGGCGCAGGTGCAAACACGCACTCCAATACTCCATGAATTATTTATGAGCAAATCTCAACGCACAACATTGTATTTAAATGGCCGTTGTCGGCGATCGCCGGCTAATGCGCGAATAAACGTATTAATGAACATGGCGAGTTCCTCCTAATCGTGTTTAGTTTTTGAACTCAGTCAGGACGGGATCCTGCTCGACATTTGAACTAATAAAATAAAAAGGTGATGGAAATTGAACCCTAATAACACGACGTAGACTCGCATTAGTAACGAGAGCCCTATCATACTCTTCAAGCCTAAGCCGTGTCCATGCAAGCACTCTACCTACATTGCTCGGAGAACAGAACGATGCTAATGCGTGAATGTTCTGTTTCTAAAGTAGAGAAACAGATTCATATCAATGAAATCGTTAACAAACTGGAAGCGGCTGGATCGCGCATAACAATGCAAAACTATTGCCTATGCGATATTCCTGGGACGGGCGAGATAAGGCGCCCCGCACACCGGCGACGCGGCGCATTATGCACATAATGTATGAGAGATGGGCGCCGATACGACGGACCACGCACTGGATTGTTTACCGTTCATCGTTGTGTGAACCTTACCAGTCATTATACGAGTCCAGTACAGTGTGATGTTTATTAGAACAGAGATAATATTAGACTAAGTTTCAGAATACCTAAGTTATTTTCAATCTAAAAGTTCGAAATAAACCACTATACAATATATTGATTATTGATTTTTTAGATAATCAACTTGAAGTGAGTGGGTTGTTAGGTTATTTGTTCTTATTATAAAACGCCGACTACAGCTATAAATAAAAGAACAGAATAACGGTTACTAGCATCAGACGAATTTCAAAACAAACGACAAATAATTTTCTATGAATGCACTCGCTTCTAAACAAGGAAGACGAATCGCCTCGTGACACAAATGCGTCGAGACAATTGTTTTAAATTAATAGCGGTCGTTATAATCCGCGCATTCTCTTCAATGGCAGACGTCGAATTAGAGCGTAGACAGATGGCGTCACTTGTCACCTGTCAACGGAGCGGGGCGTGTGCGCAAACAGACGCCCACGTCGCGAGTGTGCGCTACGCTTATTGCCACCGATGAATGTCTCGTAATTAATTTATTTCTTTGTGTAGATCTCGTGTGCTTCTACAGGGCTTAGAGGGCACTTTTGTTGAAACGTAATTCATGTGACATAGTTCAAACAACTGTTGCATTTACTATTTTATTTGTACACTAATATATTACCAAATGAAAGTTCTCTATTTCTCAATAGCGAGTCCTATCAACATTTTTATTTGGTCGCGTGGGTGGAAGTTATCAGTTATTTAATTACAGTCGTCTTTATTATCTCCTCAGTTTAGAGTACACGTTTATATCATTGAGTTGATCCGTAGAGGCGTGTTATCGGGCGGCGATCAATCACCGGCGATGCGAGGGTCGCGGCCACATCGCGGCCACCGCCCCGGCCACCGCCCCGGCCACAGCGCGGCCTCCACTAGCCACCTCCGACCTGAACGCGGCCACCACCAGCCACCGCTAGCCACCACCGACCTGAACGCGGCCACCACCAGCCACAGCGCGGCCACCGCCGGCCACAGCGCGGCCACCGCTGACCTGAACGCGGCCACCACCAGCCACAGCGCGGCCACCGCCCCGGCCACAGCGCGGCCACCGCCGGCCACAGCGCGGCCACCGCTAGCCACCACCGACCTGAACGCGGCCACCACCAGCCACAGCGCGGCTACCGCCGGCCACAGCGCGGCCACCGCTGACCTGAACGCGGCCACCACCAGCCACAGCGTGGCCACCGCCGGCCACAGCGCGGCCACCGCCGGCCACAGCGCGGCCTCCGCTAGCCACCGCCGACCTGAACGCGGCCACCACCAGCCACAGCGCGGCCACCGCCGGCCACAGCGCGGCCTCCGCTAGCCACCGCCGACTTGAACGCGGCCACCACCAGCCACAGCGCGGCCACCGCCGGCCACAGCGCGGCCTCCGCTAGCCACCGCCGACTTGAACGCGGCCACCACCAGCCACAGCGCGGCCACCGCCGGCCACAGCGCGGCCTCCGCTAGCCACCGCCGACCTGAACGCGGCCACCACCAGCCACAGCGCGGCCACCGCCGGCCACAGCGCGGCCTCCGCTAGCCACCGCCGACCTGAACGCGGCCACCACCAGCCACAGCGCGGCCACCACCGGCCACAGCGCGGCCTCCGCTAGCCACCGCCGACCTGAACGCGGCCACCACCAGCCACAGCGCGGCCACCGCCGGCCACACAACGCGGATTCAATGTTGCGTTCATTAACGTTTCGTTTCTAATTCTGTTTTCTCATTTATTACCTAGTTAGAGTACCTGCCTGCTTATTATTTTTAGATTGTAAAGTCGCATTCTATTTAATCGTCTGTTATTTACATGGAGGGACTTAATTATATTTGATTGGTGGCCGGTTTTCAGTCACGTTTGATTAACGAGTAGAACTAACAAGATGTAGAAACAATTTAAATAAACTATACCTCTGATTTAGTTACTAATACTTTATATTTAAAATTGGTCATGCTCTTGATGGTTTTTGACCACATTGTCATCACCAGGTGGTGTATTATTCAAATAATTAAAATAAATAATATTACTTATATTCTATACCTACGCGTACATTTACATTTGATAAAATAAGATGCAATTTTGTATCCTGTAATAATTTAAACAACACATCGCATCCAGATAATAATCGTTAAGAGCCTCAGCTCACGCAATGTGAAGAGAATGGAATTCAATATTTAATAGTTCTTTATAATATCGTACAGGTATTAATAACGCGTTCCCGTTAGGTAACGTTCACAATGGGCACGATTACGATGATTGTGCGGGCTCGGGCGGGCACGGCAGGCAGGGCAGGGCAGGGCAGGGCAGGGCAGGGCAGGCAGGGCAGGGCGCGCCGCACGCGATGCGACACACAGACGCACAGGGTACACGAGGGGCCGCTAATCATCGCGTCAGCGGCTGACGGGCTCGATTATACAAGGAATGATAATTTCTATTTTTAGCCGCAACCGTCGCGGCAACAAGTGGACGCAGCACGGAAGGAATGGACGGAAACTTCACGCAAATGTTGATAACCTTTAAGCAACTCTATATTCAATTGCTTGAGTCTGTTTCCCCCATTTGACGAAGTTAAAAGTACGATATGTTTGCTGGTGCTAGTGATGATATCCGTCAACGGTGAATCTAGCTAGCTGCGGAGGTGAGAGTGAAGAAAGTAGGCAAAATCGAAGTTTGTCTAAAAGATCCTGCTGTCGAGCGCACAGTACAGCCGACCGGTACAGTTGTATTCATAGGTTTAATTTATTTATTTATTCGGAAGATCTCCCCTTCTTCGATGGAGCAAAATAACCAGATAGGTTCCAGTCAGTTGTGGCTAATATCGAACAAAATATGCAACAACGCGATACTAAGCTTCTTACAATATTTTTGGTTGGTTGAACAGATGTGTCTAAATATTTTCTTCACAAATTGACGTCAACCCCTCGCTTGTTAAAACTCAATAACAAATACACAAGTAAAATAATTAGGAACGCCAGGATTGAGTAAGGAACGCGACAGATAGACGTCGACTTTGTGGAACGATATTTTAGAAACATTTGTTTAACTTTTGTGGTAAGAGTATCCTATTAATCAAGTTAGTCGATTTACTGATTTAAGTTAAATATCACTCTCAGTCTCGATACCATCATATCGGACTATATTTTGTTCTTTTGTCAGAACAACAGAGCGGGCCCGGCAGTGCGTGAAACGGCTCTTATCACGGCATAACTATCTTACATACGAGTAGTGAGCATTGTCGACCGATCAGAGTCGACACGTCCGATCGATGCAGGCCGGCTGGTTTATAGCGAGCGGAGCGCCGAGACTTATGAGCTGCGCATTAGAGCATTGGTGAAGTAGTTGTTGACGATAAATCCTTATCTCTGCTGAGAGAAAAACTGTTGGGGAGAAAGAGAATAATCCGTAATAGACGCCAGGAGCGGGAGACGCCGAGAAAGGGCCACGTCGCTGGGCCGCGGCGATATGGACGAGTGCTTCAGGAGGCCTCCACAAACAGTTGAACACCTTAGTATCCCTAGTGTTTCAGCGTATCCAACGTGCTGATGGCATTGCTCTGCTAATTGTTCGATGAACACGCGATGAAGTCGCGGGCGCCTCGGCTCCTAGCCTGCCAAGTCGTTCCCACATCACATTTCGCCCAACGTCTCCGCATGACGCTCTTCAGAACAAATTGTATTGAGCAATTAATTCCGCCGGCAGCGGAGTGGCTCTATTCATTAAATTATGTTTAATTGTTATTGAGTTTATCGACGGCTGTCCGTCGCCGCAGTGTTTGCTTTAACGGTGCTCGCTCTCTCGCCGGTTTAATTGCGTCGAGGTGGTAATGGACTTTTTTATTTATTAGTTGGAACTATTTCGAGTCTCGAGCAACGGTAAAATTAATTCAATATTTCTATTCTGATGTTTATGGACCTTATTTAATTAAATACCAGTGTGACAGCTCTAATTTAAGAGGAACGTGGCGAGGCCACGGTCTGATACGTGATACGGGAATAATCAATACAGCCGCCTCTTGTGATCTGCGGAAATCGGGAAACTCTACGAGAGGCAACAAATAATCAGACGCGATGGTTGCGATTTATAGTTCTAACATCTATCCACTTTTACTGCGCTAATTCATAGCCGTTACAAAATAATGAGGGCAGAATTGCTTCACAACTAGAGTCTGTCAAGCGAAAGAAGGCACTCGATTTTTTACGTAACTTTTTACATGGCAATACTAATGTGTTTCCACCTACGGACACTATGTCCTTTAACGGGGTAAAGTCAGGGTGGCATAAAATAATAATTGTTAATAACGAATTTTAACTCACTCTAATGAACTTATGAAATAAACCTTTTTATTATTTTTTTATCCTGAATCGGAAAAATACGCAAACACGTGGGGTACATACATATTTTAGTACATAGACTTTTCCAAAACATTAGGGAAAATTGGTATCGGTGTGTGGCAGTACTGTTCCCCTCAATGTTTATAAGATGGCGGCTTAAAGCATTATTGGTGTGGTTTGTTTGAGAATACATTTTGAGTTTTTTGCGTGTTAAAATGCCTAAAAAAATCAAGAGTGGCGTGCGAAAGTTATTATTCTGTATGATATCCAAGTATCAGGAGAAGCAGCAGGAAAAAGAAGCTGTATTCCTGCAGAAACAGGATTGTTTACGTATTGTGGTCGATTTCTTAGGTTTGTATTGCACAAATATTTTGATACTTTGATAACATTTTTGTGGTTCTCGACTTTTATTTTCTTTTATTAAAATACTGTTGTCTTCTTTTATTATATCTTAATAACATTAATAGCATACTACACATTTGGAAAAATAAACATTGCATTAGGTATAATTTATGAATTATTGTTATTTTACAGCTAATCTGAAGGAAGTAGCAGGAGTTAACGAAATAATGCGTACAATTGAGAAGCTAACTGATTTGGAAAGTAAAGTAAGGATAAAATCCCAGAACGAGTTCTTGGATGAAATATCTTCACTCACTGGTAAGTTTTTACTTAGCTCCACCTGTACCTAACTACTGTTGTGTTTCCAAATGGAAAATATGTTGCTCAGATCTGCCTGACCACTTTCATACATTTATTTTATTGTATTTGCAGAAGTAAGTGTCAGAACATTAAAGAGGATTAAAAATGAAGGTGTGGAGAATGAAGGTGTCTGGAGTACTCCGGGTAAAAAAAGACCTCACCAGTCCACAGTGTCAAACCTGGATAGTTTTGACATGGATGTTATCCGGAATAAACTAAACGAGTTCTACATTGTAAGAAAACAAGTCCCCACATTAAGAACTTTGTTGGCGGAACTAAAAGAAAGCATTGGATTCAGTGGATCTCATGAGACTCTTCGTCAAATACTATTGAAGAGTGGCTATGAATTCAAGAAAAACAAAAATGAACGTTCGTTGTTGATCGAGCGTTATGATATCTCTGCATGGAGACATCGATTTTTAAGGACAATAGCTTCAAAGCGTTTGGAAGGAAAACCCATCATTTATTTAGATGAGACTTATATCCACAAATCGTACAAGCCCAAGAAGTGTTGGCAAGGCCCATCAACAAGCGGTGTAGTTGAAAATATTTCATCGGGTAAACGCTACATCATTGTCCATGCTGGATCGGAGAGAGGCCCTGTTCCGAATTCATTGTTAGTGTTTAGCACTAAATCGAAAATGGCGGACTACCATCACGATATGAACGCTGCGAATTTCAATAAATGGCTACAAGAAAAACTCCTGCCAAATTTGAATGGGCCAAGTCTGATAGTAATGGATAATGCCTCATATCATTCGGTCATTAATAGCAAAACACCTACCGCTCAAACCCGCAAACCAGAAATAAGAGAATGGCTTACGTTGAATGGTGTTGCATTTGAAGAATACCACACCAAAGCAGAACTGCTATGTTTTGTAAAACAAAATACACCAGAACGAATTTATGAAGCAGATGAAATTTTAAAACAGCATGGTCATGAGGTATTAAGACTTCCCCCATATCACTGCGACTTGAACCCAATTGAACTCATATGGAGTTTGGCCAAAAGAAAGGTGGCCATGAGAAATGTGAACTTGACTGCGGCACAATTTGAAGAAGTTGTTAAGGAGTCATTTGAAAGCATAACAGCGGATGATTGGAAAAAAATGACTCAACACGTAATCAACATAGAAGCAAAATACAAAGAAAGAGACAGAATTACAGAAGATAATTTAGAACGTTTTATAATTAATATGGGAGAAAATAGCAGTGATGATACCAGTGACTCCGATTTATCACTTCAAGTGGAATTTTTAGATTCAGATTTTGATTACGACGAATAAAAAAAAACTTTATAATTGAGCCTTTTTTATTTATTACCTACACTAAGATATTTCTAAGATGCACCCTGGGCGTGTAGGTACTCTGAAGAATATTACTTGTTTATATTGGAGTATATCATCTACTTATTCATCATCATCAAAAAATTATGTAAGTATATTTATTTAGAATAATATTAAAGTATCAAATTATGTAATTCCAAGTTATCCTATTACTTAATGTATTGCCATACTAATATTTTTTGAATTTGCCGCGATTTATCAGGGCCTTCTTTCGCTTGACAGACTCTACCTCATTATTAATGTCACGAAGAATATTGTTTTACATCACAAACGCATATCAATATTAATGAGTGGCTCACTCGAGCCGACGTCTCGGCCCAATTGTGTCCGCGCACATTTATCGCGTCGCACCGACTCGCTTAATTCGTAGTTACCGTATCTCTTCATCTGCGGTCCGACCGAGACAATAACTCATTTGTACATATCGGCTGTCCGGCGCCGCGTGAGTGACGCCTGACATGCGCACAAACAATGAGTGTCAGGTGGAAGGAGTGGTGCACTGTGCGAGCGACGCCGCGGCCGGCCTCACTGGGGGCACCGCTGTGAGGTGTGCCCCCTTGTAGGGAGGAGGACAGCGTCGATCTCATGTTCCTGAATCGCACATGCATGGACTTGTTAACAAGCTCGACTTTGAGGCCTATCCTAGTGTGTTTCTGTCTGGTGCATTTGATTTAAATGTAATAGTTAAATAGGTATTTAAATGTAATGTACATTCGAACATTATGTGATCACAATATGGGCTCTGAGAAAGAAGGACACCTTCAAGGAAATTAACTGACTCTATCATCGGAGGGGTTAAATGGATTCCAAAACTTATTGCCGTTACTAAAAATACATAGAAATAAAAAATTGGTATTATACAAGGTGTAACAGCAAGGTGTAGTAATACTGAAACTACGCATACACATACATATTTCGAAGTAGTCTGGAGGTACTATAAATCTGTAAGTAGTTACGGTAATGAATTATTACACGTCAAAGTTTACTGCAAAACTAACCATCGTTCAACCCTAGTTATCAGCTGGGCAATGTCAGTGAACTTGAGGCATAGGCTAACATGTACAGTCTTACCCAACTTATATGGTGCGTCGTGAATCTTCGTTCGCGCAGAAAATAAAGTATGGTCCGAAGATTAACGAAAGAATGCTTAACACTTACAATCAACCTAAGATCACTATTATAAGGTTCATAATACACTGCAGCTGTTGCACATCGCAGTTCTACCTGCGCAGAAGATGAATTTTCAAAGCGCGGGAAATGCTATTGACCGCTATTGGTCGGCAGCCGCCCCGCCATCTTAGCGATCGCCGCGTGGCATGAGTGAGATGGAACTAACAGCTGCAGTGTATTATGAACCTTGTAATAGTGATCTTAGGTTGATTGTAAGTGTTAAGCATTCTTTCGTTAATCTTCGGACCATACTTTATTTTCTGCGCGAACGAAGATTCACGACGCACCATATAAGTTGGGTAAGACTGTACACCTCTAGCCGGCGGCATTACTCAAACAAAACTAGGTGTAGAAGTAAAGTTGTGGTAAAAGTTCCACCAAAAATTACTAGATGGCGCCAGGGCCGTTTCTAAGAAATCCTGCATCGCGCAAGCGTTGCTTGACCGGCGTAACGTGACGTCATCCGTATCATGTTAGGGTTGTAATATTTAGTTATTTTGTCAATTTGAGTGAAAAAATCGATTATCGATTTCAGGTTTTAGTACCCTGGCAAATGATTCATCACCAGGTACACATACCCACATTTCAATATTACTACACCTTGCCGATACACCCTGTATACGAGTATATACAAGGAAGCGTTTGACCACTTTAACTATGGATAAGGACATTACGGAACGTTATATCCAGCTAAGAAACTAAACTGGTGTCGTTAATAATGCTTTCAGAGGTCGAGATCCGAACTGTCAAAACACATCTCGCCTCAAACCAGGCGGCAACACAGTAACTAACGCTGGTTACTGGCGCACAGCACTCGCCGCACGACGACAGTGTTGTTCTGTGTTCAATTAGCCGCCGGAGTGCGCTCGAGTGCTCAGATCCGTATCTTAAAAGCCTCGCTTTGGGCAACAAACGTTTGCTTTTTACGTTTTGCTAGTTCGTAGTGTTGTGATGGAGGCGGCGGCGTTACAAACGCTGTGTTGGGATGCTTTCGAGAGCTTCCATAGTGGATGAGAGTGAACGCTTTTGATGCTGTTATCAGATCCCGTTTGTTTCAAAATCTAGATAGCTGTTGTTCTAAATGGGCTTGATTTAGGTCGTATATATCCTTTGTCAAGGAAAGTGGCTACATTGTTTTTGTTTGTAGTCATGACACTCGCGTGCACACTCAGGATTACAATCCTGGTAAGTAGAGGCTCGATTGACCGACGACTCCGCAGCATCATTATCCGCGGAGTTATATTGAGCCATCCATCGAGGCCGCGCTGCGCCTGCGCACGACAGCCGGACACGGGATATTTATGTTTGTGCCGATGTCTAATAAATGACGTCGGCCGCCACTCGCTGCAGCCCCCGACCTCGCCCGCCGCTCTCATTAATCACGACACACTTGTATATTATCTGCCGCATTGCCAGTAACTCTACTCGCTGCACCGTCGGTCGCCACGCATGCACTGCACTCGACGATTCGAGAGGCGGATAAAAGGGTACAGTTGAAATGCAACATACTGAATACTTTTACAATACTATTGTCAGAAGCGCCACTAGTCGTACAGAATGCATTGCATTACATTTAGGTAAAGTTGACTTACTTCTCGTTCTGTACGTATTGCGCTACCCAAGCTAAAACTATACATATTACAACCCAATGAAGTGGTAGATTACGATAGCTAGAGTCAACTGCAACATGTGGATACTTTAGCGCTCTGTCGCTGTAAGAAAAACGAATATTTCTCGCAGTCAAAGACCATGTTCAGAATGATGAACTACGCCAAAGTACTAATTTGTTAATCTATTTCGGCTCGTTCACGTCGATGGTTTTGCTAAATGGTTGGGATTCCATTGTCGAACCGAAAGCGGAGTCATCCGTCTCGCTTCGATGGAAATAAATGATTTGTTCAAGAAAACATTTGTTTGTGTAATTCTTTGACGCGAATTTATTAGTAGTCGCATGATGGACCGCGCGGGGCTGACTCTTAATGGTCGAGAACAATGTATTAGCATCAATCATGTTTATATACTTAGCGGAGGAAGTTTTAGTACTGTGAGATCGGACGGTACATTCACCGCCAAAGAACGTTGCGAGCGCTGTGATCCAGTTTGAACCACCTTGTTCTGCAAAACTACTGTCTCAAAACCAATGTGTCGCGGGGTGCATTGACTTGCAAAAGTGACGGGTAGCTCTGTAACTGCTATGGGCAGACGAATGGACTGCGTCTCTGAAACATTAGCTTGAGCAGAAACAATAAACTCTCTGCAGCGGCGTGCGTGCCAGCGTCCGTTCAATATTCCCCGCAGCGAGCTCTGCGTCTGACTCCAAGCTGTAATTAAATCCCAGCTAGATTACTATCTCACATTAAAATAGCATAATGTCGAGGGACGATCCGTAACTAGAGATCTCTAGATATTTATCTAGTTAGTGACTAACTCTTCGTTATCACATAAATCATAATCTTCATAGCGCTTATAATTACTCCATTGCATTTACTAAGATCACATCGCGTTATAGTGTAATGAAATAGAATAATATAGAAAGTAGATTTCTACTGAGAGTTGTCATCAAAATATACAACCGACATGCTCAATAGAAACGGCTACAGTTTAATAATGTCCATTGCCGGAGAGAAATCACCGAAAACGGGGACGCATGCGACAATGCTGTAAAGTCACGTCGCGTCGCGCGATTTACGAGGCTCATACGGAGATTAGGTCATAATTAAAGTATTTACAACGGTTCGCTGCGATGGAAGTGTTTACAACGGAGCGGCCACAAGTGGGCCACTTGCGGCGACAATTAAATAGTGTTTAGTGCGCGCGTGGGCGAGGGTCCAAGCGAGCGCCGCACGCGGGCGCGGGCGCGGGCGCGGTGCATTCAGGTACGATGTGTGTCGTGTACATAAAGATATCGTTAGCTATGACTCTATAATCTGTATAACGATGTTGAAGGAGTCTTGCGACGAATATGACAAACAAAAGTATTGCCCCATCAGACAGGTGAGACGTTGCAAACTTTGAACGACATGTCTGGGGCAGTGGTCTTGTACTAGAGCGATTTATCTTAAAAAGTTCTGACTTTGGAATTAGTGCATTACCTTCCGACACGTCCGTCTCTAACATACTGTACTCTTGTGAAAACTCGCAAAGTTACTTCCGCTGCCGCTGGTCACTTACACCAACACTACCAAAGTTTACGCCGCAGTAACCGGCCCAATTATAGTCACACATTACCGCACTTTCTCTCCTAAACGCACCTAGGAGCCAGCACACGGCACCACCGTGGAGCCACCGCGGTCCACCGCGACCCTACGGCAGCCACCGCGCTGCCTCCGGTGGCCTTCCGTCTCTCCGCCGGACGTCGTGCGAAGATGCTAATGTAGCGGAAATCGAACCGCTTAATGTAACCACTTCTGATATCAGGCCACGGCTCATGACTGATGGCGGACGATTTGGTAATTTTTATTGATGGTAAGTAATTGAAAACGCAGCAGGTTTATTGCGGTTGTTGGAAAGTTTTCGAAAGTGATTGTCGATTGTAAAACAACCATTAATATAATATTTCTAATGGAATGCAGAGAAATGCTTCAGTAAATATGTAGGTGACGTCATAACTGAAAAGGAACAGCCATCTCAATGGCGTCAAAATATTACAACAAACATCTTCGATAGGTACTTACCTACGTTTTACTAACTTCTACGCAAATTCTAATCATTTGGCTGGTTGTTATTGATCTTGGTTGTACGGTATTCTCAACCGGATCTCAGTGCGAGCAGCCAGCGTCAGGCATCAGATCGTGACAATTATCCGGTCGGCGGACGGCGACACGGGCCGGGCCGGGCCGTTCTGTAATGGTCGCGCGCCGTGACACACGCCGCCGCGACATGCGCCGCTCATTAGCGCGCATGTCCACCCGTGCGCCTGCGCATCTGCGACCAACGACGTCGCCAGCGCCACGCTGCCCATCGGAAATGCAAACAACGGTCTCAGAGGGTGCGCATATGAATAATATGCAAATAAATGATTTTTCCAATATTACCTACTAAGATCCAATTTGAAAGACTGAATTATTAATATGCCAAGTTAATGTAAAATGTTGTATGTACGTAAAGTTGTATTTGTAAGCACCCAAAATAAAAGCTATTCGCCTGACGGGTCCATTGAAGTTCAAAAAGTCAAAATAGAACCGTCATCGTCCCACGCGCCGCTGTCCGGCGCGACAATGACAAAACGGTGACCACCGGCGGACCACCGCCTCTCATCAGATAACGAAGACAAAAGATAACACGAGTAAAAAGTGTGCAGTGGAGGAAATGACACGCGACGCGGCCGTGAAATGGTGACGGCACCGTGACGGGCCGTGACGGGCCGTGACGGGCCGTGACGACGCGCCAGTTTGCTGGAATTAGGCGGCAGCGGGCCGCTAATTCGTTTTTTACGAACTATTGTTTTGTTTGAAATGATAGACTTGTTGGGAGTCTTAACTGGAGCATGGTAAATGGTAACGTTAACTCAATTTTATTCAAATTTCGCAGGTTTTTTTTTTTGTGGAAGTATCTCATCACTTCTCTTCATACCTACACCGGCGCTTCTTGTTCCTTGTTATTTATAATTTGAATTTGTTCAGGTATTGTATAATCAATCAAACGTTGATTCATCCGAAGAGATGCAGTGATTTGCCACATAAGTAGTTACGTCAGCACAAGGCAGCTAATTAACCCGAGTGGGCGGCTGCGGGCGCATAATGGCCGCGGAAAGGCTCCTTTACATTTTTAATTAAATCTATTATTTCTTGAACGCTCCAAAGCGTGCTCGTAACGAACAACTATACAATACTTAACTCGATTTGCTGCTTAAACAAACAAACCACGAAAACTTTGCTGCTCTGGTGAGCCATATTGCTGCTTTAATACGAGCCGATTTGCTACGAACCAAGCCTCCGTGTGATTTGTAAGGCTGATGTGATCAGCTTCTTTCACACGACACCCTTGACCCGCGGGGATCGATAAATTATTTCACTCAAAAGATTTTTATTAAACTTTCACAATTTCATTGTACGTCATTTTACTTTAAATTAGTTCAATATGTAACTTTGGGTCCATCCGAGTCGACCTGTCGTGGGATGTTTTCAATGTTTTGAACAAAAGCTCTCCGTAACCGGTACGTTCTGAACCCTCGTCGGCTCGTTTCTTTATCTCACAACAATGGTCTAACAATGTAAACTAATCTAGAGAACAATCTATTGTTCGTAGATCGTGGTCTCAATTAAACAGCATATTGCCCCGATATCGCGCGATCGCGGAACAAATTGTGCGCGAAATCTCCCCGCACCGCCGCACCGCCGCACCGCCGCCGCGCCGCGTCGCGCCGCGTCGCGCGCGACCTATTGCAGCGCGCCGCGGCGGCTATTGGTCGCCGTCGCACGCGCCACTGCACACAATGCGCGCTGAAATCTGAAACATCAGCCACCATTTTGAAGAACTTAAATTCTTCATTCGATACGCCATGTGCCATTGTGCGCGCGAGCGAAAAGTCACGTACCGGCGTGTGGTTCGTTGCACGCGTTCAAGTTCACTAACTAACAAAAACCTCAGGATCACCCACGAGGGAGAGGGGAACAAAAAGTCATTTTGTGAATAAATTAACTCGATTCCTTCATTAACAATGTCTTATTCATATTCGATTGAGACCTCCCGCCTGAGAAATTATCTCCTTCAGCCGATGAGGTAACAGTAGCGCTGCACTAGATCGAACAATACCGAATCAATGGCCAATTACCGGGCATTAACGCGGGCGGGGGCGGGGGCGAGGGCGGGGGCGAGGGCGGGGGAGGGGGCGGGGGCGACCACCGGCGACGCGACCGACGACAACATAATCGCCGCTATCGGATGTCTCGATAGTGCGCTGAGACACTTAGTGTATTGTGTAGGTTTGTTGTGGCATGTCGGGGGATGCTAATGAACTTACAGGTCGGCGCGGCGATATGGTCCCGTCACGGGACTCCGCGATGGACGTGCCTTTATAATCGTCATTACTTTGTGTGTACAAGCTATCTCTCTATAAATGAGTGTACAAACTAGCTAGTTGAGCAATAAATTAGAGATCTCATCGGACACAAATTGACACAATGAGCTACCGCGCGCCGCACACACGTCACATAACTCCTCAAGGCGTCCACCGACTGTCGGTCGTCAATCGCGGAGTCTATCGTCCGGCGATAACGCGATGATCGCACTCTATCACTTCCGATGATCGCACTGCATCACGCCGACCGCGACGTGGGTCGTCGCCGCTAATTTGTCGTCGCGCACCGATCATTTTTCACTTTAATTGACGATTCGTCGGCGACGAGCGACATGTGATCGTCGGCGATAAGTCGCATCATGATCGTGTGAGGCGACACAGGTGACCTAATCGTCGGATTGTTTCAATTGAGAGACTAATGACACTGTGGGCTACACTTGTGACAAAATATAAATAATAGCTATCATTAAAGATGTTGCCGTCAATTGAATTTGTCAGAAAATAAATTGTTTTGTTATAGGTAATATTTAATGTTGTAGAATAACGGTAAGTTGGTATCAAGGCAATCTTCGAAAGCATACAACCAAAGTAGAATTTATTTCGGTGAAAGTAATTGTAACAGATTGTCAAATGCCCTTTCAATAGATTGAGTTTGCTCACTCGCAAAAGTGCCCGTATCACGTCCGTCACAGTGGACGTTAATCTGTAGAGCGCGAGGGCTGTGCGACGTACGTACATCGCATTGTTTATTTTGTGACCGCTAGGAAAGCTGCATTGTACTCGTACTTAGCTGTACATCGGCGCTACAAGCCGCGCCAGCAGCTGTGTGCTCTACGAACTGAATTACATTCATTAAGGGTAGCTGTCCAGTTCCATGTGATTAGATTTAATGTATACCTTCTAATTGACAGTCTGTAGATTATAAATATACTTACTAGATATTTTTCTATTCATTAATTTTCATATTTTTTTATATTCAAGTATACCTATATTAAATTTATTTTTCACAAACTCACAATGGCGGTAAGTATTTTACTATGTATTTATATTGAATAAATAATAAGAAACTACAATAACATAACTTGTAGGTGGACACATTCAGAACCTGTTTTACTCGTACAACTGCAATGATCACTACAATGATGAGTGAATGATAAAACTAGGAAGTATTTATATATAGTATAGCGTCACATCTCACCGGCTGTAGAGCTGCCCTAAACGCAAACCACTGACCCCATCCCTCCATCTATATAGGTTATTTGTTCAGCATGAACCCTCGCGCCCGGCGGCGCGGCGGTGCGGCGGCGGCGCGGCGGCGGCGCGGCGGCGGAGCGCCGGACAATGGAAGGCCGCCCTAATGATAGATCGCCGCTCGTTGCGCGCAACTAATTGCAGCTAAGCTTGCACTTGTCCGATCCTATCTGTCTGCTGTTCATTAAAAGCAGTTTTATGATGTTAAATGAGGTTTTTACGTTGTCCGGACAGAAACTCATTTAATAACCATTTGACGTTGTTACAGATAACACACTTCAAAATGAAAAGATGTTCCTCGAATGGAGTGAATCCGTAGATAAGTGAGACGCACCGCCCGGGGCGGCGCGACGGCGCGGTACCGACGCGGCCTCGGAGCTAGATTAGATTATCTGCTCTTTAATTGGACTTTACAATTTCGACTCTACTTTTAGGGTTGCACCTAATCGCACCTGTCAATTAAAAGTAATCGATAAATAGGCAACACTAGGACTATCGATCAGCGCGATGTTAATTAGAGATACGCGGGCGCGCGATGGAACCGCGGAGATACCGGCCGAAGAACACCACTTTCGAATTTGTTGCTGACAATCTGAGATACTCCTCCGAGATAAACCTGTCCGCGAGCGACGAATGCTGCGCCCGGTCCCAGTGTCGAAATCTAATTGGAAATGTGAGGAGCGACGGCCGGCGGCCCGGGACGCGCTCGACAATCCGTGAAACGCAACGCGACGCACTCGCTTTAATGACGTCGATAAAACAAAACGGAGCCGGATTGATTTATTGACGAGCGGATCGCTCTCGGCGCTGATGGCGAATTTCTAAACGGGTTCTGTCAAACTCATTTAAAATAGATACTCGTATCTATAAAATTCTATTAACCGTAAGCATACCTACATGTCGAGCAATCTCAATAACTATTTCAAGTCGCTACGCCTTTATACGCTCCGCCTAATCAATTTACAATGGGAGCATAAAACGAGTCGTGTTGTTTTTTCTAATTAATTTCCAGAGTGTGTCTGGTGTATTTTACAGCGATAAATAAACTCGTCGGTTTGAGGTTAATTACCTGGTTTTAAAAGTCAATACACTTGTACTGGAATTATAGCACTATTTGATCGTAATCTGACTTATGGTGAAGTTGTCTAGACAATTACTGTCATATCAAATGCTGACAGGCCTTGGAAACGGAAGGTAAATAAGGCCGCGGTCAATTTAGAAACAAAATATTACATAGCATAGAGTTTTATGTCTTTCTACTGGCGCTGTAACGGTGGGAATAATTTATTCTGTTACAACGGAGAAGATTGTTATGTAAGATTCAAAAATCGATTCATAAAACCAACAACGTGAAAGTCAAGAGGGTGTTTTCAAAAGAATGTGGTCACTGTTAGGTCAGCAAATGCATCCGGCGAGCACGGGAGGGTCGCCGCAGCGCCGCGGCAATCATGCAGTTACAGCGCGCCGTCCGTCCGCCGGGACACCACTCTCTGCAGAGATTTATTGCCAGATTTATTGGCCCGGCTTCGCATTGCACAACTGTACCGACAAATTAACCAAATAAATACATCATTCCAAACCTCTACATTTTTTCCAAATCAAACTTACTATCGTATCAATCTTTAGTGCTACATACGAGTTATCTATAGTGCTAATGATTGTAATGGATGTAAAATTCAATACGACTACAAAATATAATATTCACACTACATTTTGTCGAAGCAACTATACCTGGTAAGACCTAGCAACAATGCAAATAAGTAATGCGGGAGCTATAATGACAGGAAGTCGATGTAATTTTACGGTTTTAACAGCACTCACAAACAAATTACATATCTTCTGTGTACCTAGTGCGAGTTTTGACAATTTATTTACGCGCTCGGTCCGTTTGGCGTAAACTTGAAATTGTATGGAATAATAGCAGCGCCATCTAGTGACTGATTCACTGACGCTAGATGGCGCTGCTCTTATTCCATACAATTTCAAGTTTACGCCAAACGGACCGAGCGCGTAAATAAATTGACAAAACTCGCACTAGGCACACTGATGATGGCGGAGAGTACCATACAAGTGTGTGGGTCGTGGTCGCGGCGTGCGGGGCGCATGCGCACGCGGGCGGCCCAGGGCAGGCTCCTGCGGGGCGGCGTGAGACGAGCATTAACTTCATTAACCTAATTAATTGCAGCGCCTTCGCCTCCGCCGGTGACGTCCATCTATTATGCCGAGCCGTTTGGCCGAAGTAGCAACAGTTCGTGGTGCGGTGGTATAGCCAGCGACACAAGTCACGCACCACGAACTAACTTTTGATTTAGCAAAATTATGTAAGGATGCGTAGAACAGTCTCTTGAAAGAACATGATCATCAAACGCCACAGGCTGTTCAATGAGCAACCCTCAAAAGAATCGTTCAGACTTGTGCTGTGACAGGACTCAGTGGTCTCATCAAACAACCGTATTTCGAAGAGCGCGCCTGCTTCCAGACTTCATTGATTGGGTTAGACGGAATACTCGGCTGGGGCTCTAGACCCTCCCGCGCGGCCGAGGTCCCGGCGGGAGACGGCGTGGGATTAATGCCGTGGTGTGGGTTCCATTAGTCCCCGTGGCGCGGAGCGGCGCGGGCGCGCGCGAGACATCACTCATTGTTTCGTGCCCATTGTTGCCGCATCAGCTAGCAATATGCAGCATATGCCGCTCCACTAACATGCCGTGCAGCTACCGGCCTGTCGCAATCGATTTCTACGTCTTCAAACGATTAGTTTCGTTATGGCAGAAATTTGTGAGGATAGGCAACAAGAAGCGGAAGAAGTAAAAATGACCATTATTTATATTTTTTTAGAAGATTCACCATTCATGTCAATATGGTCCATTGAGCCCTTAATGAGCTACTCGTAATAATGCAGTATTGATGTCCAGCGACGTGCTTTCTTTCCATTCTTTTCTAATCCTTTTAATGCCCATCAAAGCTAATGCTGCCAAATTTTGTGAAAACTAAATTGATGAGGCAAGTGTAGATGAGAAGATGAATTTAATTTATAACAGAAGTCGTAAGATCTCAACGTAGTAATGGGCCCTCAATTACCTATGTTAAGCATGTTCTATTCATTATGTGAATGTAGAGCAAACTTGTAGAGAGTGGTCTCCCAGGACCGTAGCGACACGATGCGGCCTGCCATGTTTAGACGGTAGAGGGCCGCGATGCGCCGATAGCCGCGCGGCGACGCACGACGCGACGCGACGCGACGCGGCGCCGCGCGAGTTACTGCGCGCCTTCCACGCGGCAAGTGCATTCACGGAGGAGCTATTAGAATGCGAGCTGATCACGCGGCAGTGCGCCGCCATGTACGGATACTATTAGGGCTTGCTTACGGTCGCCGAATGGAACTCGATAAATCTGAGTGTAACTACAACACTAGTCAGCCCGGCTACTGGTACATTTGCAATTACCGTGGATTGGTAATATGCTAGCAAATTCCTTGACGAGAGCAGAGGGAGTGAGGCGTGGAATGTAGGGGGAGGGGAGAGGAGGGGGGAGCTCTTTTCCATACAGTGGACACCATCATTAGTCACCTCATAAAGATTTACATAATATTGACCTCCCCACAAAGCAACAGTAATTTGTACTGCTCGTGTGTGTAGACTTATCTCCGACGGTGTAATGCCTGATTTATGTCCAGCCTTAACTGGCGAGTGTAATGTTCCATAAATACTTGTAATCTCCCGAGTCCGGAGGTGTTCTATCTATTAGTGTGAATATTAGTAGCGAGTGATGAAAGGCCGATACTCGAGGGGAATATGTCATTTGTCAGGTGTGTTTAGTGCGGCAGGTACTAATGACCGGCTATTATTTAGTCTAAAGTACAAATTAGGTTTTGTTGTGACGAAAGCAAATAATGACAAAAATAGACAAAACTTATCAAAATTATTGACTATCTTATTTGTCTTGATTCTACACATTTTCGATAATACATTATTTACGACTGTGGTTTTAAAAATGTAAAATATCATCCCCTATTTTATTAATTACGAAATGAACCCCAATTTGTTTATAATTAAAATGTATACGCATGTTGCTATTGTTGTTGGATTAACATGGCCTGATGTAATCCCCGTGGCCGCCGCCGCGGCCGCGCTCGCCGCAGTGTGAACGGACGCGCGTCCATCCCCAGTGATTAGCGATCTCTATGGATCCCTCGCAATTAGGTTCCTTTGATCGCCGACTCACAGTATGTTTAATGGCTACGTCGAAGGGTGAACTTAACAAATGTGTTGTCGATTGTGAAACCCAATGCGAGCAGTTGTTCGATGAGGAGCGGGCCTCGTGCCGACCACATGGTAATGATTTATGTTGCAGATGTTATTGTATAATGATAAACCAATCAAATGATAAAGTAGTTAAAATTCAATTTTACAACATTAGTTCCATGGATTGTATAATGAATCCATACGTTACGTACCCACGCTTTCTTAAACCATAAGGTCTAAAACCTTGAAACTGTAGGGATTTTTTATATAATAGGGGGTGCAATGAGAACAAAAGTGGGAGTACTCTGGGAATAACCCCAAAAATAATACGATTTTCTCGAAATTCCCCAGTTCAGGATATACTTTCAAATCATAGTTTGAATTAAATCAGTGTGTAGCCATTCAAAAGAGCGCGCTTATATTTGTTTTCTCTACAAAGTTCTCTTTCAACATATTCCAACAGAAAGTAAATTTATTATTATCCGTTTTCATAAGTAACCTTTTATGATCACAATAAGTCGACACGTGTAACTTATAGAGCAAACACACGCGCTTCCCTAATCACGATTAATGCGCCTGCTTCGCTGCGGCGTCACCACACTGATTGAGTGATATTACGCGCACCAACCCTAATGCCCGACCTAGGGCTGGCACGTTCGTCTTCTTCTCCAGTGTGTGTATCTGCAAATTGTATCCCACTCGTTGCATACAGGGCTGTAACAGTGGCACAATGTTTATATTCAGGAACCTTTATATCATCTGCCAAAGCACGACTCTAAACAACTATAACACCACATCAGGGTAAGTCGCCACGCCGAGATGACTTAACACTTAAAGAGATGACAACCTCGACTTCTAAATTTTTACCTTAAACGTATTCTTATGTCCATAATCGTGACGTATGCGCCCGCGCCGGCGACGTATTAACAAATAAACAAGCCATAACTTACAGCTGAGCACCTCCTCTGCGGCTCTACTACAAATTATGATTGGGTACATGTAGAGAAAGAAACCTCTGTCGCCACTGGACACTGGAGATGTTTATGGCGGTCTGTAGAGCTTAGACACAGATCTTTCCTTATGTTATGAAACTACAGGTTCCTCTATTTGTATAGGTAGATACGCTTACCAGATATAGTTTACATAACAATACATATTACAATCATATTTGTAAATGCATCTTTCTAAACACTTTACGTATTTCATAGACTTATTATTGCTTCAACATGAACTATGTAAACATAAGGTACTGAAGCAGACTTAATACAATGCAACAGACAAATCTACATTTAGATGTTATGTAAAGACTTAGGTACTAACATTAGTGTGAACCCACCAGTAACATTTTCAGATGTGTGTGAAGCGGTTCCCAAGAAGTATTGAGTGTTGCGCCACTAGCGTGTCACTAAACTCATTCCGAGTTATTGGTTGTAATCACATGCCCGTGCGCATGTTCCGCCCAATAACAATCAGTCACGTGGGACATTACCGGTTCCTGAATAAAACATAGCCCCGCTAATGCGAGAACATCCTCACGCGACACGCGGCCGATTTGTCTTCATTACGGACGAGAGACGTCGCGCGGCGTCGCTCGCGACACGCAACACCGTTTTAATTCTCTACAAATGGGGTATTAATGCACTTATTTGTAATCCCATATTTATAACTGGTATTAACATAAGCATTCGGCCGGTTGTCCACACAGAACATAATGATCGAATAACGCCGCTTGGAGCGCGCATGCGCGTTACTGTTACACGGTTGTGTGACACGAGCGCGCCGGCGACTCCTGCCTGGGGGCGAGCGGCGGATTCTGTAGTATTTACAGGAAACCGACAGTATGACGTTGTTGATTTAAATCTTACTAGCTGGTGCCCGCGATTTCGTCTGCGCAGGATTAGTAGGTATTTCGAGTAGCTTATAAGAGCGTGGCGTAGAAAAGAACTAACATTATGACGTTAAAATTATCACATAAATAATGACTTACCATCATATTTTGAACAATTCACACAATATATTTATAAATTGTAGCCTATGTGTTATTATTCTGAGCTTATTTTGTATTTTTTGATAGCTACAATAACAAATTATTGTAAAGTTTCATTGAAATCCATTCAGTAGTTTTTACGTGAAAGAGTAACAAATATCCATCCATACATACAAACTTTCGCGTTTATAATTAATAATAGTAGGATTTTTTCAAATGTGTGTCTTTTGTAATATTGTCGGCATACTAATTACTAATCACTTGCCAAAAACGACACTTATAGCCAAAAAGTGTAATTTTAGGTTCCCTCAAACACACCTTTCAAAAAAACGTCAACCAGACAACCGACTACCCGTCCGACTATTATTCCACATTTTGTAAATTTTAGCAGAAAATTGAAAAGCTGGGATTTATAATTATCTGGGGGCACGGCAGTGCCCCCGCCAAGTCGAGCAAAACAAAAGGCACGGCCGTACTATCCTTTTCTCGAAGCGATTCGGGCCATTTTCGACCCCCTGTAACTTCGTTATGGATGAAACTAGAAGCCTCAATTTTTAGTGACCAAGAGGGCATCACGTCCACAGATAATAATCCAAATTACATCAAATTTGAACCTGGCAATTGCCAAGTCACTTTAATTTACTAAAGAAATAAGGATATAACTGCTCCCATAGATAGGTATAGGTAGGTATTGAAATTAACCGACTTGGTTTACATTCGATCTCACAACTTTTTACGGCAGATAAACTGCGTTGCGAGACTTGTGCATTTTTGTACATGTAATGTTTTTGATGGGATTATTCTTGACAGCAGCTAAATACATATAATGCGTTACTTTTAATGCGAAACATTAATGCTTTAGTATTACAGTTAGCCATTTTCAGTGTATAATTAAAGTCTACGTAATTATGTAGTATTACTGGACCCGCGCTAGTAAACGGATCCTCCCTCCGCCGCTGCAGCGGCAGCTTTCTTAAACTTAAAACTATTTCAAACTTAAACCACTCTGAGTAACTTACAGAAATATATTGTATTCAAATTCAAATGACAAAACAACTTCCAATTATAATCGTTCTTACATTTTTAATGCGTACAAATGACTACTTAAAACACAAAATATGCCCGTACCGAAATGCTTTGTCATACCATTCTAATAAGAATTAAACGTTTAACGGACGCGCCGACATTCACACCACAATAGAGCACCGTTCTGTAAGGCGGGATATTTTATGGGAAATTATTAAAAGACAATAAAATATCGTGATGAGCTTTTACGAGAGCGTTAAAGTTGATAGGTTCTAAATCTAGCGTTGCGGCGCGGCGGCGCGGCGGCGGCGGTGCGGCGGCGGTGCGGTGCAGCGCGCGGCGGCCGGCGGTGTCGCTCTACGGACTTGACGACTTGATAACTGTCAATCACGGGACCGGAGGTTAACGCGGAGTTAACTCGTTGCCGTTTAACATTTTTGGTTTTGATTATTTTCTAGTTTGATTAAGTTGCTTGGTTAATCGATGGATTGCTCTATGTTACTATGAACAGAGTCAGAATTCCGAATTCTGAATATAACCACAGACCACACACCGTTCTACTAACCAGCAGCTCGTAGAAAGGTTGACTCCAAAATATCGTTCGGAGCGATAAGACCGCCCATTGTTCTACGTTTTGTTATTATGTATTTGTTGCTTTTCTTTATTTGTGCGATCTACAATCCATATTTTACGATTCTATGTTGATGGCTCGCCACCAATATAAAGTTGTGATAATCATAATATTTGTTGTTACTAGCAAACTTTAGTAGGAGTTTAATCTAATGCTGCTTTTACAAAATGATAATACATAATAATATTATGTAGGAATACAGTAGGTACTACTTTTTTTACAAAAATCTAACATCCCAACATGACGGCAATGCTGCTCGTGAGTCGTGACTACCTATATACGGTAAAGTTCATTCAAGAAATCAATTAAATTAACACTCTGCTTATGCGATTGACGTTTAATGGCGGCGGCTGGCTCCTTTCGGCATAAACTCTCTATCGCCGCCGCGACAACATTCCGCGCCTTGTGGAGCGGTACCGCGGCGGAACCGGCGCGGCGCGCGGCTGCCGGCGGCCGCCAAGTGAAGATGGCCGGTTTTTGTGAGGCGTAATTGAACGCCAAACATGGCGCGGCGATCAGCGCGGAATGTACGCGTCAACGATACGCCGCGCCTACTGACGTTTATAGCCGTAACGTTCGCGTTCAACTATTGCTTTTGATTCTAATTGACTGAGTTTCCGCCTTCACCTATAAATACGTTTTTTATGGTACTGATAACGAGGCGGGCAATTCGTTCACCTGATAAGCGTTACGCTTACACATAACAGTTACAGCGACACTCGGAGCTTTGTATTGCACAATCGTGTGCAGCACTGCACTGTGCTCGGCACCCTGAGACATCGCTTCGGCCTTTTAGGCCAGTAACTTCAAATAAGTTCCGAATTATTATCTGCAAACGAAAGCTATCTTTATTGCAACGAGAAAAAGAGTCCGAATGTGAAAGGAATCGTATGTTGTGTGTGTGCTTGCTTGCAGCAGGTCTCGCGCCGCGAGGTGTCGGCCGGTGCCGTATGGTGGCGAGTGGTGAGTCACCGCGGAGTCGTCGGCCGCGACTCGACGAATTAATTAGGATTAATGTCCGCGAGACACCGTGGGAACCGCCAGGACGTCTCCACGCGTTTACCTATTCACCGAGACAGTTCTAAGATAACAAATTAAGTTAACTTAAAAATATATAGCTTTGCCATTTATATCTAAATTTGAAATCGTATTTTTCTGTTATATTGCAATTTAAAAATTCAACATAATTTTGTGGATTTAATTATACGAACAAATTTAAACGCAGAATTCCAACATAATTAAAAACCATGACAGATGAGTCTATAATAGTTATATTTTTATCGGACAAGATAGTTTGTTTGATTTCGGGTAGATATTTTTATGAGTTTGTAAGATTTCTACAGCCAAGACGGCTGACGGCGGGCTGGATTTTGATAACCGAGCTCAAACATACCAAACATGGTACTATGTCGACTTCTGGTAGTATTGCCTCGGAGTGCACTCAATGAAATATCATGTATGTCTATTTTTTTATTATAGGGTTTTGTTTTTTCCCCTACTGCTGAAGGAATGTATACATAATAGTAATTGTATTTTTAACCTGAACATTTCAGCAGCAAATAAAGTTACGTAGAACATTATTACTACAATTTTATGCATAATATAATTATAAATCTGAAGATTTATGAATATTGGTTTAGTAAATCTTGTGCCGCTGTTATTACTCAGAGCATAAACGGACGCACGTAGTGAAACAGTAATTAAGTAAGGTTTAGTGATGGGACCTCGGCTCGGCCGCGGCCGGCAGCTCTGTGCCGCTCACATTCTTCCGAGTGACAATTTTATTAGCGCTCGTTACAAACACTTTATTTACTATGCCACTTGCAATTCCTTGCAGAAAACGTGTGACGTCATAACGTGCTGTAAACACAAACGCTTGACGCACGTTATTTCGACAGTTTAAAACGCGCACGCGCCTCAGACAAAAAAATCTCAATAACACTATTTCAGGCAAACATTTTTCAAAAATATCTTAAAAGTAGATACACACTTGTCACAATTTTATATTAGCATCGAAGAAAAAAGAAGACTAGATAATAGTACGAGTATACACATACCTAAATAGATAGATTATTAAATTTTACTGTTTTTATAACTTATTTCATTATGATTGAGTGAGTGTATTGAATATGAAGTACCTAGCTAACTAAACCTGAGGTACCAAGGCAGCATAGGACACAAGGAGGCCTCCCTTGTCGCGGAGTTGGTCGTGGCGGTGTGCGGCGGCGCGGCGCGCGGGCGGTCCCCGCTTAGTGCATCTAGGTCGCTTAGTGCGCTGCCTTAGGACTCATTAGTGCATTCCGAGTGGAAGTAACCACTGCGTGCATGCGCATGCGGTGCTGGTCTCCTCTAGTGGAGCAGGTGGACCCGTGACGGATTAGTAGTTTGTTTTTGTCAACGGTTTCATTAATTGATTGATTTGAGCTGATTTTATTCAAAGATCCTTTTTTTACGGGGGGATGGAAATGCCACCATACTGCCTCCTCTGCTATGTGATGACCGGTAGGGGGTGTGGGGCTCGGACCCACTAAAAATCTCCGTGAGGTAGTCCTTCGCCAAATTCATGCGTATTCATAGTTACTGTTATTGGAGATATAATAATACAAGTATATATAATATATGTAGCAATAGTGTACAACAAGGCATTTATGGTAACGTATGGTTAACTCGACAAAAAAAGCTTTTTAAACTCTACTTGTGATTGGACTTTAAAATAAGACAAGTAAAACGTAACAGTTTATTAGTCAGAAGTGTTTTGATTCAACCAAATACCATAAAGTTAAGAAACAAAAAGCCCACTAAATAATCAAATATTTTGACAGAAACGCATCCAATTATTTCCGTAACAAACACTTCCTGAGGTTGCCCAGCCTTACTTGTGAAATTATTTTTTCGTGAATAATAATAAAGTGATGATAAAATGTATAATTTATAAGTTGGGATTACGCAGCGACAGAGGTTATGTCGCGGTGACGCAAGCGTGCGCCGGTGCTATAGTTCGGTGGTGATGAATAAACCAGAGGCGCCCCCTGGCGGGAGGCGCTGTCGGCCGCGAGTGTCGCGCGACGTTGTGGGCCACGCTGCGTACAACAAGTGCAACATTAGTCATCTCGCCGCGAACTAGTCAGGAAATTTGAAAAAACCGATCTAGTGCAAGTTTTTTACATTTTGAGGTTCGAACCCCAATTTTTTTCTCCCAATTTCTATAGCTATGAGATCATACTTTTCCTGCTTATTTGTAGACTACAGTCTGTAATTGCCACAGAATAGGTAAAAAATATAACCACGTATTTATTTTCCTACACTCCAATAAACATAATGGGATTTCATTATGTAAAAACAATGATATGGTTAGCTCTATAGGATATTATCTAATGGGTTTAATAATTGCATATTAAAAAGCAGTCCCCGCCAAGTCTAGCGAGCGACGTGGCGCGACATAATATCAGAGCGCGCGTCGCGTCGCATGCATGCAGGTGGCATGCGCGACCTCGCCGGCGGCGCGGCGGCGCGGCCCGCCTCCTCCGGCCACTCTGTGCCGAGGCAGGTTGTTTACGGCGCAAGGAACAGGAACAAACAAGAAGAGGTGATTATTTTGCCTCCGCGAATTATTGCCACACTCGACTGAATGCAGCCGAGGGCGGGTATAAGACAATGTTGTGGAGATTACTGGCCATTAAATTACCAGAATGGAAATAAAAATTTATGTGAAGTGCTTTAAAGTGGCTACGAATGGCTTGGACAGACATCCCGTTAGTATTCAGGTAATTGGATGTATTGAGATATCTATACTGAAAATAAACTGTACTGACTGTCGTAAAACTTGTTGAGATGAAAGTTAAATATGTGTACATCCGCTCAGCGCGGGCTCCGTAGAACGAAATAATTATACGTTTGTCTCATTAGACGCAGTCGTGCCGTCCAGATTATCGCTCTTTGTGTAGACAATCGCTTTACATGAGTCGGGTGCCGCGCGACTGTAGCCACTACCGCGACGGGATAGGGCGCAGGATGCGGCGGGCGACGCTAAGTGCTGCCCGTCACTCCCGCCCGGGATTAGATGCGATCAAATGGACCGATTTATCAAGATCTCAGACTATAACTGTCAAAATTCAATAATTGATTGTTTAGACACGGCGCGGCCGGAGGAGGGGGAGGGGGGGCTACCGTGACGCTCGGTGGGAGTGGCGGGACGCTATCTAGATCTACAATTATGCTTTCAGATGGAGCGATTAGTAAGAGCAATGTGCTTATTCGCTACGAAGCTATGCTATGCAGTGTCAGACGGCAGACTCCTTCATAAAGTACCATTTGAATAAAAGCTAAAACCTTGCATTGTCCAAGTACAAGAAACCAACACTACGCCATGCGACTGACAATATCGTATTCAGTTTTCACAGGGTCCAAAGTGACAAGCGTGTGAATGCGTGGGCGAACAAAAAGCTAATTGGCCTCATATCTATCGACAGCTAATACGTCAGTTCTCATATTAATCTCGGGTGCAGCCGCGCCAGGCCGCGCCGGTATCGCGCTGCATCTAAATCGACAAAACGCCATCCATCGCGATGGCGCGACGGGTCAACGGCGATCCAATCACCGCTCGTGATGTATCGCCGCTCCCGCTCGGGGCTGCGGGACACAATGTTACATATTGGTGACCATGTGCCTGTACAATTTATTCACATCAAACATTGAATGTACGCCAAACGATTTACCGCAACAGAATTCGACAAGCACAAAACGTCTGCTGAACGTCAGAATGCAAAAAAAAACGTTGCATGTGTGATACCACCGGTTGAAATCTATTCAAAACAATGAGTAACGGTAAAGCGTCACAATATAACATTGGCGGCTAATGCGTTTCTACATCTGCTGTCAGCTCGGCGGACGGCGTCCTGACAGGCGGACTTATCTGCGGATCGCGGCTCTTCTCCACACGCATTGTTCGAAGACGAGCGCCCAATCCGGCCATTAGGGACGCAGATTAGCCGCCAATCGGTCTGTACACACCACAGAATAGATGCCAGTTTCCTAACACAATAGGTAATGTACGTAATAGACGTCGATACGCGTGCGCCGGCCACTCTGATGGACGACGCAGTGCAAACCACACAGTTACACCAGTCCAGCCAGCTTACTGCTTTTGCAAATACGTAGTAACAGTCTAGCGAGTCACGGAGAGGACGATACTGGAACACAACTTGAAGATGGCCATGAAAAACAGAGACAATGGAGTGCTAAATAGAAACATCATTTGGCTTCGCGGCGGAGTGGAGGAGCCTACGGTCGGCTCAGGCTGATCGTTTTGCCCCAGAAAAGGAAAAAAAAAAAAAAAAAAAAAAAAAAAAGTGTAAGTATATCTTAGCTATGTAAGACACACCGTGAGCAACCGGCGGTATCATGCTCACTAAACTGGCTTTACCCGCGGCGGCGGCGTGTGGCGGGTCGTCATCCTCCCAAACGACGTGCGAGGAAGGCGATGGCTGGCACATGCGTCAAGCTCGTGAACGGGCGCTGCGGGCGGGGCCTGGTCACCCCAGTTGCTTACGGTTATAGATGAAAAAAAAAAAAAAAAAAAAAAAAAAATATATATATAAGGTCAATGTGGGGAAGTCCGTCTAGGCGGTAAGTCCGTCTAGCGGCAATAACTTCCTTTTTTGAATAGCTAGCGCCTTAGGGCTCGGTCAGTAAACCAATATTATGGAGCTACTTCGAACTGAGAATCATAGATGTCGCTCATATGCTTATGTTAGGAGAAATTTACTGTTAATTTTTTTTCGCGTATTGTACTTGAATATGGAGTGTGACGTCTCTTTAAAAATTGTAAGAAAATGCGGAAAAACTAAAGAGTTTTTAGAGGTTCTATGATTTCTCAAATCGTTTGATGATCCATACGATTATTCCTAGTGAAGAAAAGGGGGTATACTTAACGTCACTTCTAGTAAGCACCTTTCGCCATTCCCTCAACGATACGACCCAAGTGCCGTAATATTAAATAAAACAGTTATACGGTAATATGATTGTAATAAGTATAACACCACTTTAATGATTATAATAAGTATAACACCACTTAGAATTTGGGCAGCGGTTGCCCAAGCCAATCCGCCTCCCGTAGTGACCCGTTCCGTATGCCGTGTCCCTTTTAATCGCTTACCCCACTCTCCTACTAGCCAGTGTTGCTAGTGAAAAGATTCACCACACCATTCGGGGAGTTAAGAATAAAGTTGCCAGCAAATGCGTGTTACAGTCGGCCATCCGATATGAAACGGGTCCTCACGTTTATACAAAATCAATAATAATAACTTCTTACAAATATTAAACTTTCACATTACAAATTGATTTTGAGTAGTTGGTAAACAAATACATTGTAAAGTAAATACAGTGATCATGTGTCTAGTAAAACTTAGGTAGGTGTTTCTAACTATTTAAGGACAATAATGATTCAATTCGGCGTGCAACACATGACTACAATAATTAGATAGCCCCTCCGCTGTCAGCTATGTATTATTATAATGGATAAAAGCACGAATTGGTTTTGATTACATATGTAAAAATAATTATACTATAGGTCACGTGTCTATTTACTTATGTGCTTAGGCATACATATTGTTGAAAGTCATTGCCCTAGGGGAACATTGCTTAAATCATAACTACAACAATTCCTTATAATACAACTTCACAAGAGCTACTTATTAATAGTAAGTAGGTACTTAGAACTTATAACACAATAATTGTACATTTTTAGTTTTACAGCATATATTTTATAAACTAAAAGTAAGATGTTATAGATTCCGTCTATAACATTCAGGTACATCCTTGTACTCCAAGACATGAGCTCTCCGAGCCATGTTCAGTCATGATCGTAGTAAATCATGCTCCAAATTTATGTAATAAACCAACATTTGGTATTGAAGCTAACAAATCGATAAATCATAGCATTAACTATACAATTAGTATTTTCATATTACAACCACGAACGTTTTAGCTTCCATGAAACTTACTCTATGGAGCTACTATCACTGGATGTGTCGCCAGCAGTAGGATCATTATCAAAACTTAACCATGGGAAAATTTTATCTATAGCTACGATACTCTCATAGCGCTTACCTTTTTTTGTCAAGGGCGTGTCTTCGATTACGAAACGTTCATTAGGCAATATTTTTTTAATCCTATATGGTCCCTGGCACTTAGATTCGAGTTTCTTTGACTGTCCATGACCGGTTATGGCTCTTATTACTCTAACTAGATCTCCCTCTCTATACTGTGTACTCTTCTTCCTACGCTTATCAAACCTTTCTTTATTTCTTTCTTGATCTTTACTGATTAACTCCTTAGCTTGATTCCTGATTTCGTCGAGGCTTTCATCTATAACTCCACTACCTACATCTTCAATAACATCATTCAATATACTCTGTGAAGGGTTAATAATTTTCCTGCCAAACAGTAATTCGGTAGGAGATTTCTTCGTCACCTCATGTATAGTAGAATTAATGCCCATCTGGACATCCTGAACATAATCGTCCCATCTGTCAGGATTTTTACCGTGAGCCATCGTGCTAAGGGCAGATAGGATAGTACGATTGTATCTCTCCACCTGCCCATTAGCACGAGGCGTAGCGACTGCATTCAAAACGTGTTTGATGCCTAATGTTTGCAAAAATAGCTCAAATTTCTTACTCGTGAAACTGGTGCCCCTGTCAGTTATTAAACGAGTAGGCGTGCCGAAATAACTGAAAAATGTTTTAAATACCTTGATACTAGCTTTGGATTTGGTACTACGAACCGGTGTTAGATTAACATATTTGGTGAACGAGTCTATGATTACTAGCAAGTATGAATTCTTATGTTTACTACGTACGAATGGCCCCAAATGGTCAGCATGTATCGTGTGAAACGGGATCTCAATTTTTGGTATAGGATGTAGTTCCCCTTCTTTTGCTCCAGATGGAAGTTTACCTGCCTCAATTAATCGTTATACCTAACGGGGTTCATCGGGTGACCTTCAATTAAAAGCAATAAATCACCGTAATAATGTATTGTCAATTCCACAACTACATCCACACGTATAGGTATAATAAAGGCAAGTATAAATAATTACTCTATTACAAGACGAGCTACAACCGTGCCTATGGGGTGACGACTGATGTCGCGAACTCGCGTCATGAATTACTTTCTGTAGAGTCGGCAGAAATTAATGCATATGCAATGTGTCGCTACATCAACCACCCCCTTTTTGAAAAAAAAGGTAATAAAAAAAATTTATATAATTCAAAATCGGTACTTAATTATTACAAGTTATTGCTATTCATACATAAAGATATCGTACGCGAGCGCACTGCTGATAGGGCTGTAATGCGATCTTCAGTAGTGTCAATGTTCGCGTACGGTCATCGACCTAAATATTTACAATGCAAACATGGATACACGACACTTGTAAATAAAGCTAGTTATAATTCCGACTATCTTTACAATCAAAACAAAGTGTCAAATCAACTCGTAAAATGTAAAACACGAAACAAAAGTCTAAACAATAACAATTAGGTACAATTAATTTACTTGAATAACAAACTAGGCACGATTAAGTTACAAACTACAATAAAAAATTTAATAAGAATATAATACAATATTACATCGGTGAAAAAAAATATGGTTAAATAACGAACCAAAAACAATAAAAAAATAGTATTATAGGTAATAATTTACATCGAAGTACATACACCAAAAATAAATGACTTCAGGTAAATCGTCGTAACCTACATTACAATTGCTCAATAATAATATAAATTGCAAACAAACAACTTAGACTTCAACAGAAAAGATTTGCTACGAACAATTAAAAACATAATAATTATTCTGCATGTTCAATTGATTTCTGCTGATACAGTCACAAGTAAATATACTTACGAAACATTAACAAAATCGCCATCAGCCTACTAATAATTACAACATCGTACATTTTAATAACACATATTATTTTAAATACAAAATATAACAGTTTTGTAAAAAAAAACTTGTACAAGAATAAAAGATAAATGTAATTATGTAAACGGTAGGTATGGTATATTTTAAGTATCTAAGTAAGTATGTAAATAAAAAAATGCAAAAACAATTTGTACAATGTACAAATTACAAACAAAACACAATCTTATTACAAATTAAATCGTAGTGGTGGACGTATAATTCGACCACTCCGGGTTTGCTTACGTAAAATACCCGTAGCGTCAGTATTAGCACCACTAGAAACGACAGGCGCCGGCGGCGCGTAGCTAGACGTTGCATCATCCTGCTTACGATGAGCGTCCTCGGATAAATCCGTATGCTCATTATTAAGCAGGTATGCCGGTTTCAGTCGGTCAATAGATACACTAAGTTGCCTATTAGGTAATTGCACCTTATACACTTTGTCGTATCTACTGAGTACCCGATACGGTCCATCGTAGGGCGTCTGCAACGGTTTACGTACTGCATCGTTCCTAACGAAAACATATTCGCAGGCCTTTAGATCCGGATGGATGAATAAGGTCCTGGAATCCCGTTGTTTAACTGGAACGGCTCTCAACTTACGTATCCTATCTCGTAAGTCATGCACTAGAGAACGAGGATCTGAAGGCTCAGATCTCGCTGACACGAACAATTCCCCTGGCAATCTCAAGGTACAACCGTATGTTAATTCAGCGGCGCTAAGATTAGAATCGCTACGTAACGTGGTTCTGAGTCCCAATAATACCGTTGGTAACTCATCTACCCATGACGCAGAATCGAATCGAGCTTTAAGAGCTACCTTGAGAGACCTATGGAACCGTTCGATCGCTCCATTGCTTTGCGGATGATATGGGCTGCTCCTAATCCTATGCACACCCATGCTATTCAGCAATTCTCTAAATAAGGTACTTTCAAATTGACGACCTTGGTCTGTCGTTAAATATTTGCAAATACCGAATCTAGTAAACCAACCGTCGTAGATAGCTTTGGCTACCGCTTCGGCGGTTATTTCTTTCAGAGGGAAAGCTTCAGGCCAATGCGTAGCACGATCTATCACGGTAAGTAAATACCTATACCCATCAGCTGTAACCGTTAAAGGACCAACGATATCAGTATGGACGTGCTCGAAACGCCCTGCCCGTTCAAATTGCCCTAAGAAGGATACAGTATGACGTTGCACCTTTGCCTTTTGACAATTAACGCAGGTTTTTGCCCATTTGCTAACCTCTCTATTCATACCTGGCCAGAAAAATCGCTGGCTAACTAATTTACGCGTCGTATTAATGCCTGGATGACTTAAATTATGCACCGAGTCAAAGGCTAACTTGCGAAATTTAACAGGTAAATACGGTCTAACATTATCTGTCGACACTTCACAAAAAATATGTGTCGAAATGTTAGGTACATAAACTTTCTTAATATTCACGTTGCTAACCGCGTCGCGCTGCCAATGTGTAACGTAAGCGTCAGCACTTTGGGCGGTTGCAATTTCTGCAAAATCCAAGCTACTCGGACATGTTACCGTCTCGATTCTGCTTAGCGAGTCAGCAACTACATTGTCATGACCTACAATGAACCGAATATCAGTCGTAAATTCACTAATATACATAAGCTGTCTAGTTCGACGAGGCGTCTCTTTGTCACTAGACAATTTAGAAAAAGCAAATGTAAGAGGCTTATGATCCGTGTAGATGGTAAGCGCTCTACCCTCGAACGTCTTCCTAAAATGAATAATACCTAAATAGATAGCTAATAACTCGCGATCGTACGTACTATATTTAGTCTGTGTGTCAGTTAGTCTTCGTGAAAAATAACCTAAAGGCTTCCATCGACCATCAACAGCCTGCTGGAGAACCCCTCCAACACAGGTATTTGATGCGTCACACATTAGAGCTAAGGGAATGCCTGGCACGGGATAAGTCAAAGTCGCGGCATCTTGAAGGCTCTGCTTACATTTCAAGAATACTTCATTAGCCGTATCATCCCAGACAATTGGCGTCTTATCGTTTTTCTTCGCACCACCGACATATTTCAAAAGCTCGGTTTGGCACGTCATAGCATCGGGCATATGTGGTCGGTAAAAATTCACCATGCCTATAAAACGTCTAAGACCCGCCACTGTATCCGGCCTAGGAAAATCAATTATGGCTTTGACTTTGTCCAGTGCCGGCCTAATACCTTCGGCGGTAACCTCATGTCCTAAAAATTCGATATTTGACTGACCAAACGCACATTTCGCTAAGTTAATAGTAATACCAAATTCATTAAGCCGTTTGAACAAAAGTTCTAAGTGTTGTTCATGGCTAGACTTAGAATTACTCGCTACGATGACGTCATCGATATAACAGAAAATGAAATCCGAACTAGGTTCAAAACTTCCGTCTGCTCGCTCGATGCCTAAACCTTGTAGCACGGTATTGTTCATGAAGCGTTGAAAAGATTGCGCTGCGTTACGTAATCCGAATGACATTCGTGGAAACTTGAATAATCCGAACGGCGTAATAATCGCTGTCTTTTCAATATCTTCAGGAGCAACAGGAATGCAATGGTACGCCCTGTTTATGTCGATTTTACTAAAAACACACTTTCCTGACAGGATATAAGTAAAATCATGTAAACGAGGTATCGGGTATCTGTCGGGCTTCGTAACCGCGTTCAGTTGCCTGTAATCTCCACAAGGACGGATTTCTCCATTCTTTTTCGGAACAACATGCAACGGACTGGACCACGGACTCTTCGAAGGTCGACATATTCCCAATTCCTGCATAATTCTAAACTCCTCACTAACCTTCTTGTACCTGTCGGGAGGCAGCGGGCGGGCGCGTGCATGCACGGGCGGCCCGGTCGTCTCTATGTGGTGAAACACTGTATGCTTGGGTATATCCCTAAAAGAAACAGGTTTCGTTAAGTCAGGGTACTTAGACAAAAGGTTAAAATAGGGATGAGTATCATCCACAGTACTCAAAGTGGGCTGAGTACACGACACAATAGAACCTACGCTATTTAAATTTGTCACTTGATCTACTAATCTACGGTTACTTAAGTCAACTAAAAGTTTATGGTGGATTAAAAAGTCTGCACCCAAAATAGGCTGGTTCACTGCTGCTAATATAAATGTCCAACGATACGGTCTACGCATTTTCAAGTCCAACACTAATGTCTTTACACCATACGTACTAATTTCCGTACCGTTCGCAGCATATAGTTTATAACCGGCACTTTTATCACTACACGTTGACTTACGCGCGGGAAGCACAGAAACGTTCGCACCCGTGTCGACCAAGAATTTATGTCCACTAGATCGATCAGTGACGCACAGACGGTTATTACTCACTGAGCTGGTGCAGGCAACCGTCGCTGGCTGCACCTCGGCTAGTTTCCCTCACCCTTCCAGCTGCAAGGAGGAACGCACCTGTGCGCCCTCTCCTTATATCTGAAGTGGTAGAAGCACTGCCAGTCTGGTCTTCTGCCTGATCTTCTCGGCGAACCACGATCAGCTCTTCCTCTGCTCTGGCTACGACTTGCTGAGCGAGAATGCCGAGAACGACTCTCGATATCGTCAAACCTTCTGTTTAATTCGCGTATCTCGGCCATGATTAAATCTGCCGAGCTCTCATCTCTAGAAGGTCCGGTGAGCCTCCCTTCCGCAACTCCTGCAGGCGAGCTGGTCTCCATCACCATATTTGCGATCCTGGTAAAAACGTCCATATCGCTCGGCTCGGTGACGGGGATGATCCCGCGCACGGCAGGATGCCTGGATGCCTGAGCGCTGGGCGCCGGGGCTTGTCCGTATGGAGGTGTTGGCAGCATAACGATAATTATAACCGTTCACTATGTTTGCACTTAATAGTCCGAATATGTTATAATTTGCACAGGCACGGTTGTAAATAAGTAATAATATGTGAGCCGTCACCATAAAAATTGCGAAATTCGCGGGGTCACCACTTTACCTGCCTCAATTAATCGTTATACCTAACGGGGTTCATCGGGTGACCTTCAATTAAAAGCAATAAATCACCGTAATAATGTATTGTCAATTCCACAACTACATCCACACGTATAGGTATAATAAAGGCAAGTATAAATAATTACTCTATTACAAGACGAGCTACAACCGTGCCTATGGGGTGACGACTGATGTCGCGAACTCGCGTCATGAATTACTTTCTGTAGAGTCGGCAGAAATTAATGCATATGCAATGTGTCGCTACAGAAGTTTGTGGTGAGCACATTCTAAGCAAGCCGATACATACTTCTTCGTGAACCGCCGCATTTTTGGGAACCAGTAGTATGAGCGTAACCTTTGTAGAGTTTTTTCAAACCCAAAGTGTCCTACGTCGTCGTGATTGGCTTTTAACAACTGCCAACGAACACCCCTAGGTACCACCCAGCGTATAGTGTTCTGATCTATGATACGGAAAACTTTGCCGTTTTTAACTTTATACTCTCTGTGTATATTAGCAATTTTAGCGGTAGCGGGATCTTCTAAGACCTCCTTTATAAGTTTTATTTCGGGGTCTATGGACTGGGCCGTTGTGACCCAATCTTCGAGGTTGACGGCAAGGATATCTAGCGTATGTGGTGGGTCCTCTTTCTCGACGATCGGACTCCTACTTAGCGCGTCCACATGGGCCATTTTGTATCCTGCTCGGTATTCAATCTGACAATCATATTCCAAGAATTGTATCCACCACCTCGAGATGCGAGGGATCAAATCACGTTTTGTAAAGGTTGATCGCAAGGCATTACAATCCGTGATGATTGTAAATTTTACACCGAGCAGATAAATTCTGAATTTGCTGAGAGAACTTACTACTGCCAGGGTCTCAAGTTCGAAGGAGTGCAGCTTTTGCTCGTCTATAGTAGTTTGTCTACTATAATACGCTACAGGCCTCCAGGGGTTTGAACCTGAACGCTGCAGCAAAATGCCAGCTAGGCCCATTTTGCTTGCGTCCGTATGCAGCTGCGTCTCAGCTGTATGATCATATAATGAAAGAAGAGGTCTTTCAACTAGGTGCTGTTTTAAAGTCTCAAACGCCTTTTCCTCAATGGGCGTCCATCTCCATGCGACGTTCTTCCTCAAGAGACTGGTCAGTGGTTGTGCGATTAATGCGAAACCCTTGACGAACCTCCGGAAGAAACCGGCTAAACCTAGAAACCTTCGCACGTCATGTTGATTAGTCGGTGCGGGGAACTTTGACACGGCCTGAACTTTTTGCGAACCAGGTTTGATTCCGTCTTTGTTAATCTCATACCCTAAGAAGTCAATAGTTTCTCGAAAGAAATTACATTTCTCCATTTTTAGGGTAAGACCACTTTGGCGCAGAATGGTAAGGACCTCCTCCAAACGAGCCAGCCCTTCGCTGACTGAGGATGCTGGTATCAAAATGTCATCCATGTAGATGATGACGTACTTGACTTTCGCGAGCACCTTGTGCATAACTCTTTGGAATACCGCTGGTGCATTTGCCAAACCGAAGGGCATACGTGTATATTCGTATTGGCCATCCGGCGTAACAAACGCAGTTTTCTCTATAGACTCTTCAGCGATGGGTATTTGGTGGTATCCGGATGCAAGGTCAAGCGTTGTGAAAACAGCCTGGCCTGACAATTGGTCCAACAAATCCTCAATTCGCGGGAGAGGGTAATGGTCTCGATTAGTTTTACCGTTGAGCGCGCGATAGTCAACACAGAGTCGCTTTTCGCCAGACTTTTTATTTACCAAAATAATGGGGCTCGCGTATGGTGATTTGGATTCACGAACTATACCGCACTCAATCATTTCATTTATCATGCTCCGAACACATTGTCGCTCTGATTGCGACATTCGGTAGGGCCGGTAGACAACTGGTTCAGTGTCCTTTAAACGAATGACCATTTCGGTTTCGGTAGTATAGCCTAGGTTATGCATTCCGGTCGAGAAACAATCCTGATACTTATTTAATAAATTGTCTAGCTTCAATCTGTCATCTACAGTTAAGTTCTCACCACTGCGGATAGGTGGTTTGCCAAGTACTTTGGTTTCACAAACAGTTGCCACACTTAGGTCGTGCTTTTCTGTACCCAGATACCTAGCACGGGTTACCAATGAATCTTTCGTTAGGTTAATAGGTTTTTCACTTAAGTTTTGTATTAATAATAAGCACGTACCGAGGTGGATCTCATATTCGCCTGGCAAGAGATAGTATTCATTGCCCATGCATCCCCTTACCGAACCACCAACGTACACGCTTCCACTAAATTGGTCATTCGTTTTGACTCTGATTGCCTTCATTTCGCCTACATCGACAATCGTATCATTTTCGGTTTGGAGGGGCACTTTCGTGACGTCATATTGATTTATTTTTTCAAATGTTAAATCGGTTGCCGTCTTAACGATGCGCATACTTGGGCGCTCGGTAAAAGTGTGCCCTAAAAGTACTGGATTGCTTATTAGATGATCGTCGACTACAAACATTTCAACGCATCTCTCGAGAACGCCTTGTACATCGATATCGACTAGAGTTTTACCAACTGGAGTATACGGTATATTTCCTAAACCTCGTAGCAATAGCCCATTTACGGCTGACCAGTGTAGGCCTAGTTTTTGCGCGTCTGTTTTACGAATGAGAGTAGCTTCACTGCCTAGATCGACGTGACAAGCTATGGGTTTCTCATTGATTTTTATTGCTAATTTATACTTGTTGCTCGAATCATTGCCCTCCGACAACTCGTGATTAACGTTTTTATTTTGGAGAGGAGGTGCAGATGTATTTGTTTCTAAGTCCCCATCCAAAGAAACTCTTAGCACACTTTTATCCTTAGACTCAGGCTTAGTGGGTTTCTTTGGGCAGTCGCCAATAGCATGACCAATCAGATGGCAATACGAGCATTTGACAATAGGCTTTGGACATTTAGAACACGGATGCCCTTTTTCCTTACAGTTGAAACACACGACACTATCGGGAAATGGTCGTGGTTTCAAATGAGTTGTAAGTTCATTCGTTTTACTAGACAGTCTGCCTGTTGCCAAATTATGGGGGAGTCGTTTATCCCTCCTAACGTCTGTAGTGTTGTCTTTGAGCTGTACTTTAAGCGTTTTAAAGAACTGTAATACATGTTCAGGTTTCTCGAATTTAGCAGCTTGTGCGCCTACTCTAGCTCCTCTATCATCCACCCCATGTACTATACAATCTATGGCCTCCCTGCCAAAAATTTTGCAACGATTTAACAAATTGATCTTTGAGTAATAATATAGTTCGAGAGAGTCCCCGAATCGCGCTCTTTTATTTAGCATTTCAGTAAGTAAATCTGCATAATTCTCGACAGCTGGAAAGGATTCCGTAAGCAATGCCTTCCATTCGGGCCATGTCCGTTTAAGAGACGGCAAACCTTGGTACCAGAGCTTAGCGTGGCCGCTAAGCTTTGGCAGAGCATAGTGTATAACCTGCCTATCGTTCCATTTATAAATGTCAGCACACTCATCGACCTTGCCTAGCCAGACTGTAACAGGTTGTTCCCTACACAAGGGGTCAAATTCCGGAATGACATTATTCAGCGCAGGGAAGCTATCACGTTCGTTGGTTTGGTTTTTAAAGGCTTTCAATAATTCTTCAAAAAATACAGATGTTGGTTCATACCTTAACCTCCTGGTCCCAGGATTGTCCCTTGCTGGGCTCCAACTACAATTGTCCCTTCCAGGGCTCCGACTACGATTGTCCCTTCCAGGGCTCCGACTACGATTGTCCCTTCCAGGGCTCCGACTACGATTGTCCCTTCCAGGGCTCCGACTACGATTGTCTCTTCTAGGGCTCCGACTACGGTTGTCCCTTCTAGAGGTCCGACTATGGTTGTCCCTTCTAGAGCTCCTACTCCAGTTCATTCGTTCGAGACTCCGTCTCCGGTCACGAAGTTCTAATTCTCGGAGTCGTTCACGCTCCTTCAGTTCATGGCGTTCATGCACCTTTAGTTTCTGGCGTTCACGTTCCTTTATTAGCTGGCTTTCCAAGACGCGTAAACGTTGCTCCTTCACTTCAAGTTCTTCACGTATCATCTGATCCGTTTTTGGACTATGACTCCGGCTGCGTCGAGTGCTCCGTCTGCAGCTCCGTTCCTCACTAGATCTATGGCTCAGTCTACTACTACGCGAGTGACTCCTTTCGCGGCCGTTTCTTGGAGTAGTCAGGGTTCTGTCAGTCCCGCGATTCTGCCGGTCCCTTTCATTAATTGGTTGTTCGTGTATCATTGCGGTTGTCCTTAAGGTTTGCAGCACTGGGCTTCTTGGTGCATCTTGTTCAGCTTGACAACCACTGTCATCATCAATATCCATGTTTGTTCTGAAACTGACATGATCCGGTGTGAGTTTATTCCAATAAAAACAAATGTGTGGTCGTAAATTCTCACGCCTCCTTACTTGGATACTAATGAATGATTACCGATTACTTTAGATAATCCAATACACGACTGCAATACCAGGGAGTGCCCTGGCCAAATGCTGTCGCAATATTGGGTTACACGTAACGTGGTTAATTTATTTGCACAGATTCATTACCAGGGAGTGCCCTGGCCAAATGTTACTGTGGTGGTAAATTCCCACGCTTCCTTACCGTGATACAATTGAATGATTACATTAGATAATCCAATACGCGACTGCAATACCAGGGAGTGCCCTGGCCAAATGCTGTTGCGATATTGGGTTACACGTAACGTGGTTAATTTATTTGCACTTAACGTACCTTGTTATCGCTGTCCCGCTTCTGAGTTGAAGAAAAGGGGGTATACTTAACGTCACTTCTAGTAAGCACCTTTCGCCATTCCCTCAACGATACGACCCAAGTGCCGTAATATTAAATAAAACAGTTATACGGTAATATGATTGTAATAAGTATAACACCACTTTAATGATTATAATAAGTATAACACCACTTAGAATTTGGGCAGCGGTTGCCCAAGCCAATCCGCCTCCCGTAGTGACCCGTTCCGTATGCCGTGTCCCTTTTAATCGCTTACCCCACTCTCCTACTAGCCAGTGTTGCTAGTGAAAAGATTCACCACACCATTCGGGGAGTTAAGAATAAAGTTGCCAGCAAATGCGTGTTACACTAGTCTTGAATTCATTATAAACGCTTTAATTTCGTAATTTTAACCAACAACAAATTGTTAACATTAAAATGTAACAATTTGGAAGACCGTCTACCAAGCTAAAGGAAAGTCCGTCATATGCCGGTCTTGCCCCAATGGCAGATATTGTCAACATTTTCAACACCACGTATTTTATGGATGAATGAATACTATAATAATACTTACGACTCATATAATTATAGTATTACTATTTACTTGCTATTATACTTAGAAGTAGTAAGTAGTCCACTAAAAACTACCCAATCCATTATTTTTTTCAAAAATTATTATAAGCCATGTAGCTTTTCACATTATGGCGATATTTTGGGGATCGATAGTTTATTGCAAAACCGATTTTAAAAGTTTAAACCAACAATAACGGTCTTCGCTTATAAAGTTATAACCCACTTCATATTCCTGTTATTATTTAGTAATGTCCTACATTATTTTGTATTATGAATTAATAATATCATCTTCTCTAAAACAAAAGTGCGTGCCCATGTGGGGTGCCACATGGGTGGGCACGGTGCCAAGAAAAAATAATTGTAATATGATAAAAAATAATTAAATGATCAAAGTTCATTGTTGATTTTGCCACTAATTTTGGATTTGAAGGTAGGCTTTTTTTAAGTCATTTGGTAATTTTGGATCACTTAAATTTTTGTGAAAATGTTTGCAACTACTGTAATGAAAAATATGACGGTCTTACCCAAAAATTAAATAAAATTATTTATCTTTGAAATGTAAACCTTAGGGCGGGCAGATACGACACATATTTCATCACCAGGTTACCATCAGTGCAACTTTTCATACATATAACATATTGCCCCACAACTTATGAATTTATTGCTGCTAGACGGACTTACCTCAAACTACATGGGAAGACCGTCTACACGCCGAGCTTTTAAAAAAAATGCTATAAATCTAAGGATCATTACAATTGATCTTATTTTTAGACTATTATAGGTAAATCAATATATTATCCACCTTCTCCAACTACACAAATTATTTTAAAAAGCATATTTCGACTCATATGTTGACTTGAACTTAAATTTGAAGAAAAGTATGCCGGACTTCCCCACATTGACCTTATATATACGAGTATATACATATATATATAATATAAGCTATTGTTTTGTTTTTGGAATTAAGTTAGTAGTAAATGTAAAGCGCGTATGTGAAAAATACGTATAAAAATTAAAAAAAAAAAAAAAAAAAAAATAAAAAAAAAAAAAAAAAAACAGCGGACTTACAGTCTTTTTATTAGAAAACCCTAAGATTAATCTTAAGATACTTTAATGTGAGATAGCGAGTAAAAAACCCAACAAATGTAATAAAAAAAAAAAATATATATTTTGAGCAAACAAAGGCATTGACCTACCCAAGTCGATGGTAAAAATAGTTATTTAAAAAAAAAAAAAAAAAAAAAAAAAAACAGTCTAGCGAGCGCTCACAGAAACCATGTAACCAATGTATGTGTACAAGCTGCATTAATCTCACTGCTATATTGCAAGCAGCATACATAATGCTTACACAGACAACCAAGAGTAGACAATTAAAATAGAGCAAGTTGAATTCCTGTGATAATGACCACTATCTGATCAAAAATCATCAGACGCAGTCATATAATATACGCGAATGTGGTGGCAAGGTGGTGCGGACTTATATTCCGACTGCAATAAGCAGTTGTGGAACTATTCCGTGCTTTCACTCGTAACCTTAACAATTTTATCTTTTTATGACACATCAATGAAACTAATTAAATCTGATAAATTAAAGCTTCGGCCGTAATATTTCCAACTCGAGCTCTTGCCGGTTCGGTGCTAGTATCGGAGGCGCATCACCGCTATGTGGGGCTGTTTGTAGGTTCGTGTAGATGCACAGGTATTTATTGGAGCTGGTCGGGGAGAGATTCCTCACGTGACGTGATGGTATCACGCCGCATGCTGCTCCGCGAGCAGCGGCAGCCTTGACCCGTCAGCCGGCGCGCGGTGGCAGCCGCCGGCTGACAGCTTAGGTTTAGTGTCCCCGATGCCGCGGCGCTCCGCGCGGTGCCATCGCCCGCCCGCTTCAACCTCATTTGAATTCTATTGTTTTACATTAATTAAACTCTCGTCGTTTTGTAGTTTATATATTTTTTCGTCGATGGACTGATAGTCGACAGAAATATTTATGTTCTCGGTTTGTTTTATTATTGAACACTAAAATACATTAGGAAAATACATTTGCATTCATGAATAAATTGATGATGCTGATGGAGAATTATTGAAATATATCGAACGGCTAAAACTCGTGCTTCGAAAGTTTAAAATATTACTACAGATGATGAGTCAGGACAAAAACGTGAATAACTGCGAAACTGCATGGTGATTTACTCGTTTCAACTCTCGGTTCTAGCACTCACTATAGACGACCGTGAATTTATAGCATTCGACATATTATTATTGTATTAATTAAAATAATAATACTCGTTTTTTGACAAATCAGCCTCACAGAAAAAAGCCTTAAATCAAATTATGTTTCAAACCATATCTATCCAATAAGCACATTGACTCATTGAGTACATAGTGGCTTATTATAGTCTGCTATGATGATACTGGTGCTGCGCCGCCAGCGCCGCCGCGACGCGCCGCCCGTAGCTGCGTAGCCGTACGCGCGTTGATGTCTTTTCTTGGCATCGAGCGTAGCTTACTGTTGTAATTTGAATTTGTATTTTGTCTTGTTTAGTTGATATTAAAGTCAGTTTACTTTCTTTAGATAATCTTCCTTATAACTTAAATATGAAAACAAAGATTTTTATGTATTAGATTATGAGAATAATTTTCAATATTTAGCGATTCTGTGCACCTGGCGAGTGAGAACGTAACGCCTTTGCATCATGAACGGGGAAGCTTAAAATAGTGTCGCATCCCGCGGCGGCGTCCCGTCGCGCTGTCGCGTACATCACGCGGTTCCCGGCGCGACCCCGCGCTGTCGCCTCGCACCGCGGAGATACACTTCACGACAACCTCCAATATTATGAACGCACAAGAGCGCGGTCTAGTTATGAAACTCTCTAAAGTGACAGGCGTGTGACAGGCGCGCTCGACGTGCGACGAGACGCTGTACAAACAGTTGGTTCTAACACCAGCGAGCGATGTAAATATATCAACTGTCGGTACGATGTGTCTCAACTATGAGGAGTCACCGTTAGACGAGCAGCGTTGTAAAGTTTTATTTGGCGGCCGCCGTGTCGTAAAACGATCCCACAGCATAAGGTACAGGACATCATAATGCGGGGTGAGGTCTGCTATAAAGTTGGTCGCAACGCTCGGTTGACGATGGTTAGCGAGCTGTCAGCGGAGTGGCTATGGAGCGCGGTGCAGGCAGCGCCGCCGCCACCGCGCCGCGCCGCCGCCACCACCGCGCCGCCGCCACCGCGCCGCGCCGCCGCCACCGCGCCACGCCGCCGCCACCGCGCCGCGCCGCCGCCGTCGGTGCGCTGGAGCAAGCAGCGCCGCGCCGCGGCGTAGTTATTGCAGTTGGTACTCATAAATGACGGTTGACCGCGGACCATCCGGTGACGTGAGAGGTGCTTGTAAAACAATATACTGTTATAGAACGAGAAGATGAAGATTCTGATATCAATAGTATAATAATAAATTAATCCGTCGAAACCCATAACCCATAATAGGCAAGCATATAATAATATGGAGAAAGATGTAGTCTCTGCCTACGCTAACGGGGAAAACACGGGACTGTTATGTATTAAGGTATATGATATTATGTATGTATGCATAAATATATGCATGAATACACTCATAATATATATGCAAATTGTATTATTTGGCTCTAATATATTAAATCTAATATTATTTTTATAACCAGTAGTAGCCATTTAAAGAGTTATTTAAAGTCGTGTCCCTCAGAAACCGAATGAGGGATGTAAAAGTGTTGCGCGCGTGGACACCGCTGCGGGCCGCAGTACCGTCGCGCGCTCCCACGCGGCTCGGGAGACGCGGCGGCGGCGGCGGGGTGTCGCGGACTCGCGCGCGATCGTAAAGGTGCACCGTGACGGGACCGCGCAAGGAGTGCGACGGAGACACTATGCAAATTCAGCACTACAATAATTATACTGCATAAATGCATTGTAAGTAAAAGCCATCAGAAGGCTTACCATGACGTCTTATTGCGATCCCATTGAGGACCTAAACAGAATCGTTTTACTACTTATTCGTACCATGACGTCTTGATGCTCAATTTAGGTGCATGATTGAAATCCAAAGGGATTGACGGCTATATCGAAATCCACGTGTCACTATTATTTAAAGTGAAACTATTTTGTTTAGGTCCTCAATTGGATCACAGTAAGACGTCATGGTGAGCCGCCTGGTCTAGGGATAAGTACCAACATGCAACCAGTTCCCGGACGGTTGCTGCGACGTGCAACGCTGGACAAATTAGACAATTATAATTTAAATACTCGCGCTTCAGTACCAGTCGCCTTCAGACTTTATCGCGTTAATAAAGCTCATTAATAAGCTTTAATTGCAGGTTGTATTGGCTGCGGCGGCCGGGCGGCGCGGTGGCGGCGGCGGCGACGGTTGGCGCCTTTTTGTCGAACGCATACATAAATCTGAGGCGCAGTTCGGACGAGGACCTCATTAAAATACCTAAAACAGAATGTCCTGACATGTCGCAGCAAAGGACGATGTTAGCTCGTGAGAAACGACGACTAATTAAGGCGGTAAAAACGCGAATCTCCGGAATCGAGCGGCCACGGAGCGAGGCCGGCCGGGGACGGGGACCGGTGCCCGCGCGGCGGTGGCCGGGGGGCGGTGGCCGGGGGGCGGTGGCCGGCGCGGTGGTGGCCGGCGCGAATTAGCACGACAGATGCAATCGAAGCGGGTTTTTCTGATTTCCTGATTGAGGATACGAGTAATTAAAAGAGATATAAAACCTCCAATATTGACTGGGCTAATGTTCCCGTCGTTCTTTTGAGGTTCTACATTTATTACAAGTTTCATCTTCTTGTAAGTGAGTTCTGAGTGAGTTTCGTACGTCCTGTCACTTCTGTCGTAGATATGGACTTATTTTCCCTTTGTTCTTACCAGCTTTATCACACCAGTGGCGTAGATAATAGTTTTAAAGTTATGTCCACGACGTGCGGTGTGGTGCGTGCGGCATCCGCTCCGGCGACATACTGTCTGCCGCACGCACTGCTCTATTGTTCGCGGCTAGAAGATATTCGAGCTACTTCACTGTGCACGTTAAATTGTAATTAGTTTGAAAACGTTTATATTCCTAACTAGTCCACTTAATAAGATAGGAATAATGTGAACACCATTTAGCAAAGATAAATACGAAATAGAACCCAACAATTAACTGTCACAAAGTAATCGTTTCAATGAAGGAGCTAATTCACAACTTTTTTACCTTTATTTATCTTTGTTACATGATACAATCCCTGTAAATTTCCAAAAAACATAGCAAAAGATAGCATCTTCGGCTAACGGTAGGTAAATCGAAATTGTATTGAACTGTGGCGCGTTTGTTATTCCAAAATTGGCAACTTTAATAGCTCGTTGAAACATGGTGATAAATCCCTTTCAATAGCCAATGTCCGTCGCATAGCGTCGCGCAGTGTCGCGCAGTGTCGCACGGTGTCGTGCGGTGTCGCGTCATTTAGGTGTCTACCACTATAATTATGAGTTAGCCGCGGGTAAGAAAGATATCAGTTATTGTTGCGATAATCAGGCCGAAGCAGACTGTCGTAGTGGAACGCTTCGCACCTCGGCTCAGCAGCTAATGTCGCCGCGAGACAATCTCGAGATTGCTCGCAATAAACCGCGGCGTACCCTCTGTTTCGTCACACACAGATCGACGATAACGTGACGCTGTAAATCCTCTATCAGATGGAATCCCCGCTCACCGCTCACCGCTAACTAACGCACGTAAATCGAAGTCATTTTATAGATCTCTTATTTTTTAATGAACCACTAAATAAAATAATATAAAACAAAGTATTTCTGGGATTTACCAAACGATCACGACATATTCAAACATGACTAGACATAGTACTCGTATGTTTCTGCTCCACTAGTTAGATGGCAACGGGCAGCCGTTGATATTGGCTCGCTGCGCCGCCTTGGATAATTTCAATTAGCCGAGTTGTTCCCACATTATGCAAACTGAGTCGAGTATGATGAGCCGCGTAATGGCGTAATTACACGATGCGCGCATATCGAATAGCATCGATGTGTAGCGACAAGCAAAAAGAGCGACCGCGCGTGCGGCGCGACGCCGGCGGCGGCGGCGGCGGCGGCGGCGGCGGCGGCGGCGGCGCGTAAACAAATCATTGTAAAAACGTGCGCACATTGAGAACGATGCGTAGAGCTGAGACAGTAAAGATAACAGTATTCATTGCAACTTGATCCAACTATAAACCCAGGGGGCAACTCACCAAGCATTGTGAAGATTGTGTCATGAATTGGTAATTCAGCAATAAAAGCCTAAGTAGAAAAATATAGTTTTTTTACTGTTGAAATTTTCAAAATGCAATCTTATAATATAAGTGTGTATGTGAAATTATATGTCTGTAAGAGGTACCCACGATACAGGAGCAATCCTAGTGTGGGGCTACGTTTAAAAAAAAAAGAAAAAAGTATATTATAATCAGTATATTAATAAGTAGGTTTTAATGTTAAATGCACTAAAATAAACTCTCACCACATCACTCTCCAACGCCAGCGCAAGCAAATCGAGCGTATAATAATCGACGCCGCATCGGTTTGTGTTAATTAGCCGCACCACAAAAAGTGATAAAAAACCCGCAGCCGCGGGGTCGGGCAGGTATCACGCCGGAAAAACGAGAATGACAGCGGCGCAGGCGCAGGTGGGGTTGCTCTGCACACACACAACGACAACTACAGCTTCTAGAGAATTTTAATTAAATTCTTACTGATTTCAGACCTCAGACGGAATACGAGTAAGATAGGAAGGTACCTCTACGGACTGTGCGTTGCCACCTACTTGGAACTACTCGGTACGGGATTGAACACGTTATAAGAGGTTCGTTTTGCAGTAAAATTATTCCCTGCCAAATAAGATGCAGCAGATAGTTACAGTTTGCACGTTCGTAGCGGAACCTATATACATCGAGCGTGCATTTGTAACGGCGCTGCAGCGCGACAGATACATATTGTAGCGTCACCGGCGCCGGGCGGTCGCGCGGCGGCGGCGGTCGCGCGGCGGCGGCGGTCGCGCGGCGGCGGCGGTCGCGCGGCGGCGGCGGTCGCGCGGCGGCGGCGGTCGCACGGCGGCGGCGGTCGCGCGGCGTCGGCGCTCGCGCAGGTCCTATCTGTGTATCAATAGTGCGAGGAGCAGAGCTGGTAATTGCGCCGGCCGGGACGAGCGGGCACCATCGCGACTGCAGTTCCCTATTTCAATACTAATTATAAACCGTTTTAAATCATTTACGTTGCGATAATATACGTAATAATTCAGTTTGATGCCCAGTCGGTGGTTATCGCTAACAATTTGCAATTTTTTTATTTACAGGGGTTTTATTACAGCAAGTATCGAGAGCGACCGGCCGCCGCTAGGGAGATATCAAATGAAACTGTTTCATTTATAAGCTAGGTATTGATTTCACGGAGTCATTGCAATAACACTGAAGTACGTGTCGGCATATCCGTTCCGATTCGGAAGGATTCGTCACGACTCCGCTTCTTATTAGATTAGTTTCTGTGAAAAGAGCGATACCGGCGCGGCCGGGAGGCGGTCGCGGCTGTAACGCGCCTCCGCCTCCGCCTCCGCCACCGCGCTCCCCTACCGTCCATCGTATCGTAAGTGCTGCATAAACATTTTAAAGTACATTTAATCACGTAGGTATATTATTTATTAGTACAAGGTATTTTGTGTTACAAATGTTCCAATACAACGAAGCGAGCTGAACCGTGCGTTTCAGGCGCGCGGTGAGGTGTACCCGGTTGGAGCCGCGGCGTGTCCGAGACAACACCATAAGCAGTTTCCTAGGATCCGCGCCATTACACGCCGTCACCCCATAAACATGAACATAAAACATTTAACTAACCCGGCTCCGATCGCGGTCGTTACTCGCAATCTCGTGCGCCCCCGCCCCCACCCCGCCCCGCGCCCCTGGCGGGTCCCGGGGTCACCGGAGGCTTCTATTTTCGTCCGAGCCTGGCAGAGCCCGGGTGAGCCGCTCCGGGCTCCGTGACGGGCGAGCGGCGGCCGCCCGCTGCGCGTCCGCCGCTCGCCCGCCGCTCGCCCGCCCCGCTCCCCGCGCGACAAACGATCAATTTATTGTTATGTACCGAGTTTAATGAGAATTTTGTTTTCGTACTCGCGAGATGCCTATCTGTAAAGATTGTGCTCTTCGTTTAATTCGCGTCCTCTTTTATATCGGTGCGGCCGGGGTCAGCGGGCTGAGGCACCGCGCGCGCCGCCGTCGCGGGTGTCGGCGTGCGTGGACTCCGTCCGACGATGTCTCCGTATGGACATAGAACAGAATCTGTCTATTCACGGGTCGGTACGCGCCACAATGGGAGCTGTTTTTGTGGAATCTCGGCCGGGGCTCCTCGCGAGATCTAATTTAGTTTAGATCGGCGCACAATGGCGCGTCGACACGCTCGCTCCCGACTAATAAATTCGATTACCATGGCGTGTTGTGAGGCGGTGTCGCGGCGCGACGGCGGCGCGGCGGCGGCACGTTTTTGCCGCGGTTCACTGCGCGCTCCCATAATGCCGCCACAAATTAAATTTCAGCGTTTACGACCGGCTCATCGCAGCGGCGGAGTAGTGGCGAGTCATGTTCCAAATGTAATTTATTGGTCTGTGCCGCAAAAAAGCTATTTAATTAATAGTCCATTATACGCGAGAATCCAATCTCGCAGCGAGCAACAACGGCGAGATACCCGGGGAAGGGTTGGCTGCGCGAGACCATTTACGGTGAAGTAGAGCATTAACGGTTTCAACGTTCCGCTACGCAAACAACTTCCAGGCGCCTCTTCACCACCTGCCCGCAGAGATAAGTTCACTATTGGTCCATCTTCGGTCGCAAGCTTTTTCATGGGAACTCTCGTCATACCGCCTATGTTGTGTCACCCACCGGATGGTCGGGATGTGCAAAAACAGCGCCGAAGGCGGAGGTGGCGATGGCGGTGGTGGCGGTGGCGGTGACGGCGGTGGCGGCGGCGCGTCCGACGGGCCGGCCGGTGGCAGGTCGCAGACCGCTCGTTACGTCAGAGCACCTGCACGGCCGATAACCCGGCGCGGCCGCGCTCGGGATGCCTCACTCCTCGGGAACGGGTTTCAGTCTCGCACTGGCACTACTTTTACAAAGGAATTTGTAATAAATTAACCTCTCATATTGTGTGCACCTATAGCACGATTGGCGAAGAAAGCATTACCTGCGTAAATGTTAGTGTAGGTACTTACTATTCAATATTTTGTGCTGATTGTACGGAGATTGTATACTTATCAATGGTATACGAATTCGTAAATAGGGGTTATGCTTGCTAGTTGGAGACCAATAATTTGTGAAAGAGACAACTGCATGGCGGGTAAGTAGGTACCTGCTATTCCTGAGTAGTCCCGCTTGCCGTCCGCCGCCACCGTGACCGCCACCACACCCGTCACCGCGACCGCCACCGCTGCCGCCCGCACCGACGCTCGCGTAATTGGATTATTTGATTTATGATAGATGCTGACCTGCGGACCTGCGCCCGCGACGCTCATTTCATGCCGCTTGCAAGCTAAGCAGCTTCTTGAACGCGTTCGGTGTAATTTAATACATGGATACATTATTTTAAATCCTTCAGTGTAGTCTAACTATCCCAAGAGGACAAAGGCGTAACGGTATATGTATTATGTATGCACGTAACATGTGTATAAAGCAACTAAAAGAATTAATATATTATGTAAGACTAAGAACTAACAAATAAGAATTACAAATCATTCATAATCATATTATTTCTTTAACTTACTATAAAATCTAGATGGATATACCCTACACTTGGCTTAATAAGCTCGGATGGTACTGCATACAATATTCCTTATCATTATGCGACGATTATTGAAACAGCGCATGCGCTGCGCAGTGCGCTCTGTCAGTTGCGCGGTGGCCGTGCGGAGCTGCGCCGGCGCATACTCAGACCAATTTCCTCGATAATTGCGCAGCAATATCAAGAGAAAAAGTTTAATGAGCACTCGTCTGTGTGGGAGGGACGCGTTGTTTATAATAACTCATATTTCTTACAGTATCGATAAGAATCGCTTGCGCTGAACTGGCGGTAATTGCGCTGCCGATTGTCTTTACAAGGAAACATGAATTACTTGTCGCGAAATACAAGATTGAACGTTACCCTATAACGTTCACCAATAACGGTCTTACTGTCTTCAGTAAGAACTTAGACTGAGTACCGGCGCGGCGCGGCGCGGCGCGGCGACGACGTACCTACTCCTTACGGCACCGACCTCGACAGTCGCGATGCAGCAGTGACGTGCCGGTTCTACCGCGGATAGTCGTCATGTTTCTGATGGTGAATAGTAATCGAACACAGCGTGTTCATTGGCTGCAATGTCAATTTTGTAAAGTTTTAGCTCAATATACAAGGTTGGATATAATAGAAGGTTGTCGCACCGTAAGCGGCCGACACACATGTGACATGTCGCGGCGATTGTTCGCGCTCGTCGCCGTCCGCTCCCACGGCCGCGCGTGCGATATGTCGCGCGATACCATCGCATCGCTCGCATTACCGCTAATGTGCCGCCGGCAGCACTCTGCGTCGCCCCACGACATTGTCTGCGACGCTGCGCCGCTGTCGCACCACACACTCCACATTCGCTCTCCCCGCTCAAAGATAATTGATGTAATTTGTCTGTTGTGACAAGGTAGCGAACGGGATTTATGTATTTGACTCTACATCTGATAAGATGCTAACTGAATGGCTGGATTGTTGGAAATGTTACAAGAGGCTGACGGTTGGCTCATTGGCTTGTTGTAACGGTATAGCGAAGAACCCATACATTTTAACTATCAATCAAAGTTAGTGTTTGCGTTGTGCTACCGCTGCTAGATAAAGCCTTCCGCAAAAGGGAACGATAACCGCAGTAATGGTACCGCGAGGCACACAAATCGGTTCATTTGTAATCACAGTGTATCGCATCCGAGCTCGCACTCGCAGACAGAGAGACTCACAGACGCAGAGTTACATCTTATTTTTTGTCGACCATCGAGCGCTGAATTGTAAAATGACGAATGTGCGCAAAAACGCGTCTGCCGCGCTTACTGCCATGTTACGACGTTACAGAGAAGCACCACTGCGGAGTGGACGATTGATTCAATACTCTATGTACTTGTGATAAAGGCGAGGGAAGTGACAAAGTATAGTCAGCCGCCCGGCGCCGCGCCGCCGCCGCCCCCTATGTGCACTATGTAACTTCATAATACGTATTCTTGGTAATACCTAGATCTCACTATCTTAATTATGTCCCTACTGCTGTTTTCAGACGAAGTTTTTTCAGCGTTTGCAATGAAATCTGCACATAACTGATATACTTACTTAAGTCACATATGGAGGTTCAAGCTTCGAACCTGTTGCCTCCGGATTGACAAATTCGATATTACCACTCGCCCTTTACTTTACCTGGCCAGTATGGAAGTATGGAATCACGAGAGATGCAATGGATGGATTTTTATTTTATAAAAAGTATTTTATTTTGTAGGTATTTACTCCATAGAATCAGATCACGGAGCTTAACCCTCGGTCAGAGCCGTCGCAAGATCTTCATACGTAAGACATTTCAACATTTATCTCGGCAGATAATGTATGCTCCCGTCGCAGCACGGGGTCGCCATGGGGAAAAACCCCCAAACATTGTAGTAGTTTACAGCTCGTCAGTAACTCAGTGCTCGCGCTCGGCTCGGTGATGGTGACAAAAACACTCCGCATGGAGGAATGTCTTTATCCTCCCTCCCAGAATGGCTCTCCAGAAAAAGAAGCGCTTACAAACCGCTGCGGAGGCAATAAACTGACGCAATATAATTCCATCGTAACTGCAGCGCGGATGTTGGTGAAATAAATAATTTCCTGGGAATAAGTGGCAGCGCAGCAACGATGCGAGCGAGTCTGCCGGCTGGCCGCCGTGATGATGTCGAACTAGATCATGCAAATTGCAAATTAATCTTTGTATTACCACTTGGAGAACTGGGTAGGTACTCGATTATTATGGTGGCACGCGCCACAGATTGAATAAATAGAGCTACAATTAATAATAGCACAGTTGTTGATTAGCGAATGTGCACAAACAGGCGGCGGCGCGGGCGGAAGCGATAGCGCGCATCCCGCCGGTTGCCCAATTGCAGATAAGCCAGCGCGCGACCAGCCCACGTGGCGCACTGTGATGTGGTGGCAGTGCAGCTAGGTACAGAAAAAATACCCATAGGAGTCATGGAGATACGGATCACACCGCAAGGGCTTGCAGTTAGCGGCGACCCTGCGAGCCTCATCTCCGCGCGCTCGCAGCAGAGAAATTCATTAAGATCTGCAATCAACTCGTAATGCATCTGCGGCTGCACCCAAATGAGCGGCCGCGCTGCGAGCGCCTCCCGCCCCACCCGGCGCCCCGTGTAGCGAGCTCGGTCGGCCATCGCCGTGCATACATTACTACGGCATTAGGGGTTTTGAAACAGTTTACTCGAGAGATGTCTGAGTTGCAGAAAATTGAACCGGGAAGTGAACCGCGGCAGTCCCGGTGCGCCGACGCAGCTCGATTGGATTTGCAAACAGAAACGGCTTTTAACTGCAGCCTTCGGATGAGCAACGGCATCGGCACATCAATTTGTGAACACCTCGATCTACGATGTTTGAGGTGAATGAATGCCTACGCTAATATAGGAGAACTACTCGTACGTACGGCGACCTGCTTTGCATCGCCAGTACGTACAATATAAGTGATTCGTGCCGTGACTCAATCGAGTTAGATACTGAGGGCCTCCCCTGGACTGGTGCGTATCGTGAGCCTCTGGCCGCTATCGGCCTGCGCACGCGCCGCTATATCATGTGTCACACTCGGTTATCTCAACTGACCTACCATTAATAAAATTTCTAAAATAAAACAATTATAGTGGGTTTTCTTCTGTAATACGAGTAACTATCACACAACAGCACTACTAACTCTACATTCGTCGCCCTAGATCTCGGTAGAGCTGCATGCCCCAGTTTTAAGTGAGTCTGGCTGTTTTCGAAGAGTAGGTACAATAAATAAAGTCATTTATACTCTACTTTCTTCGTAGTAAGTATATCTGTTATTTGCATCCAAAGTACCTACTAGTAATACGTTATAAGAGTTGTACCCTCAGGTACAATTACTAGGGTTAGCAGTAAAGTTCAGACAATGCAAAAATAAAAGAAGAACAAAATAAGAGGAAGCACCAATTAACCAAGCGGTCGCCCATCCTCTACAAGAGATCACGTCACGTCACACAGCGGAATAGTCAAGGACAAAACTTTATACATTCCGTAAAAAAAAATACAGCAGGATTAGCCAGCGCCCGCGCCGGTACTCAGACAGAGTCCGCGGGCGCACAGAGTTATTATTTAAAATAACTGCGTCTTCTTAGCAGCTCCATTCCCGGTAATGTTCATTGTTAGCTGTAAATCATGGGTTGGTTTTATTTGCATTCAGCCGCGTTCACGTATAGAGCGTCGTACGTCGTCGTCGTCGGCGGAGTTGCGAGCGCCCCGCGGCGCACGGGACGAGCGCCCCCGCGCCCCGCGCCGCCCCGCGCCGTTTTGCGCCGCTTCATACACTCGCCTCGCAACGTAAGCCACTTTTATTGCGGTCCTGATTAATTATCAAATTAAAAAATAATAAGAAGCGATGAGGAACGGGAATGGAAACTCATTTAAAATATTTTGTTTTATCAGACGCTTAAATGCTTTGCGTGTAATGAACTTCTGGGGGTTCGCATAATACGAAACCGCCCGCCCGGTATCTTTTAAAAACGACCAGTCTATCACGTTGGATTCAATGTAAATTAGTGGCGTGTCTCAAAGAAGTGCATTAACTACCACTTACCTAATGAGTTAGCGAGAACAGATAAAAATATCGTATTGTCAGGTACAGTATAAGTAATAGGGATACAAATATAATACAGGTCCTCCGCTGCCTGGTGCTGGTGACGCGTGTGACGATGGTGACGTCACGTCAGTAACAACTCTGTCCTCGGCTTCTCCGTCGCTTCATCAGCCGCGTCCCCCCCCCCCCCCCCCCCTTCCTTCCCCGGGCCCCCTTCATTAAAACGTCTCGCTGCCAACTGAATGCTGGCAGGACGCTCCCCATACTGATACTGATACGAGCTGATACGGCGGTCATTTAAACATGTCCTACTTATCTACTATGCATTATTACAATTAAAATTAATAATAATTGTACAGTTAGTATGCGCCACGTAAGGACGGGATTCTCTCCTCCCTCCTGTTTGTCGGCGGCGCTGTCGCCCCGGCGGCGTCGGCGGGCAGGGCATTGTAGTACAATAATGCACAAATATAAATGCGCAATAAAATACAAACACAAAGTGAAATAAATAAACTCATCAACAGTCTTGTGAAATTTTGCCGTCCCAGCATCGTTTGGGCAGATCTGACATCAGCTGATCGATATCAGGTAAGTACGTAGAAGGCGCGGTGGAACATGCAGTGATCCAACGCGAGGACATCACGCGCACGAGGACGTGCGCGCCGACGCGCCGCGCCGCAGCCGCGCCGCGCCGCCGCCGCGCCGCTCACCCGCCGCACGACGTCGCCGCGCGCTGCGTGGGCGCACCCACACGCACAAAGGAGCCGCTTCTCACGGTGCTTACACACGATCCCCGCTCTTTATTGGGGTATTATTTGGTAGTCGGAGTTACAATTACGTGTTGTTTTTGTGCGATGCCATCGTAGAATTTATAATGAGCGCTCCCTTTAACGATGATTTTACGCTTTTCGACCGTGAGCCCTGTCGGCGGCGCGGCGTAGCGGCGGGCGCGGGCGAGGAGCCCTCGCATTATGTTTCTACTTCCTGTACTAATGAAATTCTTTCCCACAACCACGGTTTACACTTGTGGCGTACCTACTACACCACGCCTTATACGCTAGCCAAAATCGCTCCTCTAATGAGTTGGACCCACACCTTACATTTTCAATTAATCGCTTTCTCTTATGTTTATGGGCCAACTCCTTAGACGACTGGTTTTGGTTAGGCGCGCGTACTAACTGCTGCCGAGTCTGTGGCACGCTTGCACTGCCGCGTCGCGCGCGGCCTACTACACAGACCGCTACGGGCTACGCTACTCGCTTGTTGATATTCGCGCTTTCATTGCTACGTATTATTGTTTAGCTTCGTAGTTCTTATCCTTTCTTTCATTCTATGTACATACATAACTTCCGGAAATAAATAATTCATATAAATTCTAATCATAAATCTTCATTCATTCGGCCTTACTTTCTTCTTCACCTAAATTCTAAACATACTTCACCGTTTACCAACCCACATCAACCTTCTGATCTGGAGTCGGTGATACTGGATGGTACGAGATCCGGACTGCCAGGACCTCATCCACATTGGTGACCCTCAACTGTGAAGAATAGTGCACGCTGACTTTGGATTGACCTTCACGGAACGTTCGAGTGACTACGCACATAAAGGATTGCAAGTAAGGGTGTGGTGCAAGTGATAAGCGGTGAGCGATTAATTTTTTTTTTGATATGGCAAACAGTGAGTATAGAGATTTTGAGGATGCTCAGCCAATGGTTACCCCAGAAGTGCTAAGAGTAGGCGTCAGGGTTCCACCATTTTGGCCTGAGGAGCCAGCTTTGTGGTTTGCCCAAGTAGAGAGCCAATTTGTGTTATCGAAGATAACTACTGATGAGACGAAATTTTGCTACCTCGTTGCTCAACTGGACCATCAGTATGCTGCGGAGGTCAAGGACATCATCACGAACCCTCCTCCGACTGATAAATACGTCAAACTTAAATCCGAGCTAATCAAACGACTTTCAGCATCGCAGGAGAAGCGTGTGAAGCAACTGCTGATGCATGAGGAGCTTGGCGACAGGAAGCCGTCGCAGTTCCTTCGCCACCTTCAGAGCCTCGCAGGTCCAGCTGTACCGAGGGATTTCTTGACCACCATCTGGTCAAGCCGACTGCCTTCAAACATCCAAACGGTAATAGCTTCGCAGATAGATCTTCCCCTGGACAAGTTATCTGATATAGCAGACAAGGTGCACGAGATAGCCCCTTCAAGTCCGCAGGTCGCAAGCACGTCTAGAGCTCCTACCGCCGCTCCAGCACCATCACCGCCGTACGACGATCTGACCAGGCAAGTCTGCGAACTTACAAGGCAGGTGGCGAAGCTAGCTGATCAAGTGGCCAGCGGAGGACGTTCCCGTTTTCAGTACCGCAGTAGACGGGATAGCCGTTCTCGCTCACGCTCGCGACCAAGGCAACCACCACTGAACCACCCTCATTGTTTCTACCATTTCACCTACGGATCCAAAGCCCAGAAATGCAAGCAGCCCTGTAGTTTCACCTCGGAAAACTCCCAGGGCAGTCGCAAGTAGCGGCCAACGACTGCCCTTCGTCAACAGGCCGTCTTTTCGTCACAGATCGCGCATCGAAAATGCAGTTTTTAGTAGACACTGGTTCGGACTTGTGTGTTTTCCCGCGATCAGCTGTCAAGACGCCCTGCTCCAAGTCGAAGTTTGACCTCACAGCTGCAAACAATACGGTAATTCACACCTACGGTCTCAGTCAACTGCAGCTGGACTTAGGACTTCGACGTGTTTTCACCTGGAGTTTCACAATCGCTGATGTTTCTAGACCCATCATTGGAATAGACTTCCTCAGTCCCTACGGCTTACTCGTCGACTGCAAGAACCAACGCCTGATCGATGGAATCACTTCACTCTCAGTGAACGCGTTCTGCGCAGGCTCGCCTGATGACATCGCGTCCATCAAAACTATCACAGGTGAGTCGGTGTTTCATGCGTTACTGCGTGAGTTCCCTGAGATCACGAGACCGGCAGGGGTTCCTTCAAGCCCTAAGCACAATACGCTCCATCACATCAGGACAACTCCAGGACCTCCAGTTTCTAGCAAGTCTAGACGTCTCGACCCAGCACGTTTGCAAGCAGCGAAAAAGGAGTTCGAAGATATGCTCGCAAGTGGTATAGCAAAACGATCGGAGAGTCCATGGTCGTCCGCTCTACACTTGGTAAAGAAGAAGGATGATGGATGGAGACCCTGTGGCGACTATCGCGCACTCAACGCCCGGACTATTCCAGACAGGTACCCCATTCGTCATATTCAAGACTTCTCCCACCAGCTCTCTGGTTGTACTATCTTCTCGAGTGTTGACCTCATCAAAGCCTACAACCAGATTAAGGTAAATCCTGACGACGTACCTAAAACAGCTCTTACTACGCCATTTGGACTGTTTGAATTTGAGTACATGACTTTTGGACTAAGAAATGCAGCTCAAACCTTCCAAAGGTTCATCGACGAAGTTCTCTTAGGCCTTGACTTCTGCTATGGATACATCGATGACATCTTAATCTTCTCTTCTACGATAGAAGAGCATAAGAGACATCTGCGTCAGCTGTTCGACCGACTTAAGCAGTACGGTGTACTGATCAACACTTCAAAGTGTGTCCTGGGCAAGTCAGAAGTAGACTTCTTAGGATACCACGTCTCAGCTGCTGGTACTCAACCACTCTCTACGAAAGTCCAGGCTATCCAGGGTTATGCTGTTCCCAAGACTGTGAAAGAGCTCCGACGTTTCTTAGGTATGATGAATTTTTATCGTCGCTTCATTCCCAACGCAGCTCAGCTACAAGCGCCGTTAAACGCCATCTTGTCTGGACCTAAAGTTAAAAGTACTCACCCTGTCGAGATGACTCCTGACCTCCAGCGCGTCTTCGAAGAGTGTAAAACCTCGCTGTCACAGGCTACCTTGCTTGCTCATCCAGATCCTGCAGCTGAGTTAGCTATCGTGACGGACGCATCTAATTCAGCCATCGGTGCCGTTCTACAACAACGAAAGGGTACAAACTGGCAACCACTAGCCTTCTACTCGCACAAGCTCTCCAGTGCGCAGGTAAAGTACAGCCCTTACGATCGAGAACTGCTTGCCGTGTACGAAGCGATCAAATACTTCAGGCACATGGTGGAAGCCAGAACCTTTGTAATATATACGGACCATAAGCCTCTGACCTTCGCTTTTTCCCTGAATAAGGAAAAGTGTTCGCCACGACAATTTCGTCACTTAGACTATATCGCCCAATTTACAACAGACTTACGTTTCCTTCCTGGAAAAAGGAACATCGTTGCGGACGCTTTGTCGCGCGTGGAGGAGATAACTGCTGGTGTCGATTATCAAGCGCTTGCACATTTTCAGAAGACCGATTCCGAACTGCAAGACTTGCTTCTTCACGGTTCCAGCTTGAAGTTCAAGAAGATGGAATCAATCGACAGCCGATTACCAGTCTACTGTGACACTTCAATGGGACAACCACGTCCATTCATCACTCCACAGCTCCGCAGACAAGTCTTCGACTCAATACATGGGTTACACCACCCAGGATGTTCAGCTACAGTACGGCTGGTTACACAAAGATTTGTATGGCCGGGGATTCGTAAGGACTGTAGAGAGTGGGCTAGGCAATGCTTAAGTTGCCAACGATCCAAAGTTTCCCGACATACTAAATCCCCCCTTTCCTCCTTCCTTACCCCTTCCTCGAGGTTCTCCCATATCCACCTCGACTTAATTGGACCATTACCCCCCTCTTCTGATTACAGATATTGCCTCACTGTCATCGATAGATTCACGCGATGGCCTGAGGCGATTCCACTCAAAGACATCACTGCGGAAACCTGCGCTGCTGCCCTCGTATCTGGTTGGATTGCCAGATTTGGTTGTCCAGTTCGTGTGACAACTGACCGCGGACGCCAATTTATGAGCCACCTCTTCAAATCCCTTGCTGCTTTGGTTGGTGCGCGTCATTTCTACACTACTGCCTATCACCCAGCAGCAAATGGCATCATCGAGCGACTCCATCGTCAACTGAAGGCAGCAATCATGTGCCACTCTACATCGCAATGGACTGAAGCCCTTCCACTGGTACTACTTGGCATAAGAAGCGCGTGGAAGGAAGACCTGCAAACGTCAGCCGCTGAGTTGGTTTACGGTGAGCCCCTTCGCTTACCAGGACAGTTCCTGTCACCGAGTGACGACTTCAGCTCAGATGACATCACCCAATACGCAGCTCGTCTCCGCCATCACGTTCAGAAGCTGACACCTACACCAACATCATGGCACGCCTCTACGCCATTCTACTTCCCACGTGATTTGCAAGACTCATCTCACGTATTCCTGCGCCAGGATCACGTGCGCGGCTCACTCGAGCCACCCTACGCCGGCCCCTATTTGGTCATCCACCGGCAGCCGAAGTTCTTCACCATTGACGTAAAAGGCAAGAAGGTCAACGTCACTGTCGACAGGCTGAAACCGGCATATATGGCCAGAGAAGCTCCCACGTCACTCACGTCTACTGCCGAACAAAGTCCGCAGTCACGTCCATCGACGTCACCAACTTCCGAAGCACCCCCTGTTGAAAAGAAGACCCGGAGCGGCAGAAGAGTCCGGTTCCCTGATTTTTATCAACCGTAGTCACGGTCTGGCCGGGGGGAATCTGTGGCGTACCTACTACACCACGCCTTATACGCTAGCCAAAATCGCTCCTCTAATGAGTTGGACCCACACCTTACATTTTCAATTAATCGCTTTCTCTTATGTTTATGGGCCAACTCCTTAGACGACTGGTTTTGGTTAGGCGCGCGTACTAACTGCTGCCGAGTCTGTGGCACGCTTGCACTGCCGCGTCGCGCGCGGCCTACTACACAGACCGCTACGGGCTACGCTACTCGCTTGTTGATATTCGCGCTTTCATTGCTACGTATTATTGTTTAGCTTCGTAGTTCTTATCCTTTCTTTCATTCTATGTACATACATAACTTCCGGAAATAAATAATTCATATAAATTCTAATCATAAATCTTCATTCATTCGGCCTTACTTTCTTCTTCACCTAAATTCTAAACATACTTCACCGTTTACCAACCCACATCAACCTTCTGATCTGGAGTCGGTGATACTGGATGGTACGAGATCCGGACTGCCAGGACCTCATCCACACACTATAATGACACTACAATTAAATTATCGGCTAATGGTGGTGACTTGAAATAACATAATAATCGATTTGGATTCCACGTGTCTATGTGTACTCGGCACAAGACTCCGACACTCATGCTCCCGAGGAACATGTCTCCAGCTATCTTAGACTATTCACTTAATGCTAAATGCTAAAATAGGTAAGTACCTACAGGAAAAAGCAACCGCTCCGGCGTATGCTAACTCCGCATGCATTCTACATCTTTATTATTGTCTTATAAAGCTGTGTTTAGTGTAATGATCTTAACTTTATTTATTATTTAGAATCAGTATAAGTAGTACAAGCGGGGGTAATATCCTAATATTTCTTCAATATTGATTGTACCTAGAATGGATCCTTTTTGGTATAATGCGGAGTGACCGCTCGCGCTCCCTCGCCGCGTCCTGGCTGGTGACGCTTCTCGCGGTCGCATGTATTCTCGGTTCTCGATGTTATAATGAACACTGAAAATGAAAATATACCGCTAATTATAATATGTTCAATAAATTGCAAATATCTGGTCTGGCAAGCTGCGACATCCAGAACTGGGCTGAATATAGGTACATATCGCGAGCAGCTGAAGTCAGCAGCCGCAGCGTGCGACTACAGTAGGTACCTATCGACGCGATGACTCACTTCCCTCCTTGTTGCAGCTCGCCCGCAGCATGGCGCACTTGTCGCTGAACACGAGGAACTGGCCCGTCCCCTGGTTGATGGCACACACTTTCTTCCCGTCAGGCTTGCAGTCCTTTTCCTTCCAGCATTGATGACTGGAAAATAATCCCTGGATGCGCTCTAGAACCTTTTAAAAAGTTTCTCCATAATAGTATCTCCTTTCATAAGTCCTTGGTCGTTTAGGCCTCATAGCTCTGGTGGGACACTGTCTGATCTGATAAATACCAACGTGAACGAAGTCGCTAAGTAGTAACAAATACGTAACGTGTAGACAATGTTATGTGAGACTCACGGCTAGCACTCCACTAGCACACAGTGTAGCCAGTGTCTAGTAAAAGGAAGAGTAAGTGACAACTGTTGTTACGAGTACCTTCTGCTCCTGGGAGGCGCGCTTGCCGCCCGCGCCGTCGGGCCGCGCGCCCCGGCCCGCCGCCGCCAGCAGCGCTGGAAACATTGCAAACATGACGATTATCAGATTGTATCTATGTATAATATCTTGGTAGTTCAAATTGCTTGAAACACCACTAATATTTTGAAAGAAGTTTGTTCTCTTGTGACACGAAACAAAACACTTTCGATTTCAAAACGTCAAAGTGAAATAGAGTTCCAACACAAATACAAAATATGAAATGTATTTATTGAGAAAGTAATTTTAAAGCTAGGTACATTTTGAATCAATATACAATAATACTTAGTTTAAACTGAAACATAACGTTAGGTACGTGGTATGTGTACGTGCACGCAGTCGATTAAAAAGCCAGATCATTGAAGGAGTAAGTTAAAAATCTTACCAAATATTATACCGAAGGTGAGCATGGACATTTTTCAAAAAACCCATCTACATAATGAAAATGTGTCTATTAAAAGACACATTTCACGCCTTTTAACAACACATGGACCGATAGCCAGTGTATGCGTAATGAAATCTCAAATGAACTGTTAATTAAAATTCGTATCGATAAGACAAATACGGGTTCTGAATCTTAGTTCACGCTTGGTAGGGTTCGAATCTGCAATGCGATGTATCAGAAGAGCAGATCCATCTCGAGGTCTGCGCCTGCGACTCGTTCATGAGCTCTCAAGCTGTCGTGTCGACACACATCGCGCCGTGTGAGAACCACACACGTGACGCGCCTCCGCCTCCGCCTCCGTCGCGCCGTGACAATAACAAGGCTACAAAGTTGCACGTCTGTGACGAACTGCCATCATCGATTCATCGCCCGCCTGCGGTCATTGAAAAGTGTACGTTATAGAGTTAGGACCGCGGCGGCGTCTAATGTATGCGCCGTTACCGTAAGCCCTCGTCGAGTAATGTGTCGCTTTTCGCGTTGAATCGACTGTAAACAAGGCTGCGAGCTAACGAGGCGGCTTTCACACCGCGCACCTTACGAGCTGTGCTGCGGCTGCTCTGGCGCGGGCCGCGCGGGGCTGTGCGCGCTGCGACGCACGGCCGGTGCGCGGCTGTGGCGAATGTTGATATGAGTTGCTTTTTGCTTAGTGGACATTTAGTATAATAAAGACTGAAATGTTGACTTATGTACGCGATACGAGTAAATGTTCGTAAATAGGTAGGTAGTAGGTACTAAGCACTAGTTATAGTACAGGTCAAAATAGACCTCTAGAAATAATCGGCTAACTTTACCCCACATCGAGGTAAACATGTCTCGTGCCACGTGATCGAGGATGAGCCGGTGTCGCGCGCGCACGTCCGCGTCCTCTGCGTCCCGTTCCACGGTAATGCGGGTACCGTAGCCTCGAGAGCGGCCTCGGAGAAACTGTACCCGAGTCGTGCGGCGCGCGGCCGACGTTTTACCAGTTAAATTCAACAGATTTTTGAAGACGCAGTTTACATTTTAGACTAATCTTTAAAACTCCATACTCCCATAGGTATGTACATAGCAAATGTAAATGGTGACGTGGACAGCGCCACGCGCGCCCTCGCTCGCGGATCTTGTAACGCTGAGCAAGCGGCCGGCGGCGGCCGCGCGACGCCGAGCGACACGCGTCATGCGCACACCTACGTTTACCGATATACACTTTCAAGATCAACCATTACAAATAATATTAACGTAGAATATAATCATTGCAATATTTAAGTAATTACGCTCGTACTGTATGCATGAGATTTGTAGGGAATCAGTTTTCTTCGGTATGTATATGTCAGGAGAAACGAGAAATTCGGACCGCGGTGCATGTTGAACTATAATATTTGTGACACATTGAATCAGTAATAAAAACAATTAGAGGATGGATATACACATAACGTGTTATTGCAATATGGAAGTAGTAGAGGCACACTGCGGTTGACATTACGCGGGACATACGTAATAAAGAGTATTGTTGGGGCGCGCCCCTCGCGCCATGCGCCTGCGCACTTGCCGCCATATGGCTCTTCAAACTAACAATCTAACAGTCGGCGTTAACTTAACTTTTTTATCCATCTGTTATGATTTTTATACGTATCGTGGTGCGAAGTAGCCATCAGTAGAAAGTGTGCATGGAGAACCAACATTTGCTTAATTGCTTACACAATAGCGATACCGTCATGTGTTCTTTTACAAAAAAACTATTGAGTTAATATTTATTCAAGACCATTTCTCATGAAATAATAATATGGATGAATCACTAACCCCAATTCAACTCGGCGCCCAGGGTATTCCCGATGGACGCTAGACGTAGTAGCTCGCTACGAAGTAATCGAGCGCTCGACACGCCGCCGCCCTCTACGACCTCTACGTGACCGCTTCTCATAAGTATTCCTCACAGGAACCAAGATAATTGATGTGAATATACGCAGGACGACGGCGCGGGGACCAGTTCTACAGGAAACATCATAACATCTCGTAACCGCGCCCATCAACATTAACAATCGCGTCGCGCTCCGCGCACGACGGACGGGACGCGACGCGCCGCTCGAGGAAATCGTTAATGCGGCGACAATGCTAGTTTTTGCTCCACTTCCCCGTGCACAGCGGAGCTGCAACCTGCAACGCCCGACAGGCCGCGTGTACTCATTGAATTATTTATATTTATGTGATCAATTTTTCAAACATAATATCTGAGAAGTCGATTATTTTAAATTATATAGATTTATCAATCTAAGCAAAATTTCTGTATGTAACTGTAATTAATATCAATGTGTTACCGTAATCGTAGCGTGCTACGGGCATGCACTATTAGCGAAGCTGAGCAGCCGGCGCGGCTAATGAGTAAGTATAGCTGCTTTGAACGCCTGCTGGCAACAAATGAACGCTAATTATTATTGTCTCTTGAGTGCACTCGACATGTTCAGTCATGTAGAGGACTTCGTAATGTTTACGATATTATATACATATTACATTATACGATAATTAGGCCGCGTATCTGACGCGTGCGTCGCGGCGCCGCCGGTGGTGGTCCCGCTGCTGCACCGGCGCAGTAATGGGCCTCGTTACTGCGCAGCGCTGAGCCGCGCCGATCCTGTACATTTGAATAACGGGCCGTTGCAATCGAGGCTTATGACTGATGAGAGCTTTTTCCAAACGCTTGCCGGAAACACTTTGCAAACCAAATGCTTGCTAACAACTAGAACGTACCGAACCGAATAACTTTGCATCTTGAGAATCGTATTATTTCTTAAGGACTGGTTTATGCAGTTCCATGTATTCAGGAACACATTATTACTATTATAATTATTATATTTCTGCTGCTGATTGTTGCTGATTGACGTAATGATGCCTTCATCAATTCTTTTCTCGAATGGTTTTTCGATCGTATTTACAGTAACAATCGCTAATTGATTTAGTATTGCAGGATCGAATCCCTCTCTCAGTGCGGGGCGCTCCGTTCACATGCGACGGCCGGTATCAGTATAACGGTGCGATCACGATGAGATCGAGTCGATTGGACGCGATGCTAACGACGGAATATATTCACCCCCGCTAATTGGCAGCCGAGGCGGAAGCGGCGCGACACGACACGACGCGACGACGACGATACCTGACGGCACTGACATAATTCTTTTAAATGAATAGCGAGACGAGCAGGTCACTCGTCGTATGTAGGTATGATAAGATAAAGTAAATTAAATCCGAATGGTGTACTACTTTTACATCTCTACCTATTTGTATACGGTAATGTGTTCATATAAAAATAAGAACGCGTAATAATGCGTGGTCTAGGAGCCGTCTTCCGTCCATCAGTACGGTGATAAAGTCAGGAACGGCATCGTCCCGCGGAGGCACGCCTGGGCCTCGGGCCTCGGGCGAGCCAGAGCGAGCTGCACGCGGCGAGGGCGAGACGCGGTGTCGATTACGTCAACAATGGACAACATGCGTAATGGCGTATCATCATCCAATAATATTTGTGCGGCGGAGAGCGCTGCGAGCAAACAGCGGCGCGGCGCGGAGTGCTCGGCAAACTGCGCGCCCGCCTGTTTGCGGACGATACACCTGCTGGACCGCTCGTGTTTTTTCAAACGGACAGTTTTTTAAAAAGTTTGAGCGTACGTTAATTTGAGGCTCGTTCTTCTAATACGGTTTGTATAGGTAAACATCGCTCGGTCCACCTGCTACGGCGCGATGATGGCGCGAGCGCAGGCGGATACGTTGCCTTATCTCGTGCGGAATAGAGTCGACATCGGCGTGGCGCGGAGACGGCAGCGGCGCGGCCGCATTGCCGACTCTACCGCTAATGGGACAAGAATGCTTTTAGTTAACGCTTCCATCCTTGAATGAGTCAGTGTAGAATGCGAGGTGCATTGATGTCTTAGATCAACAACCCAGCTCCGGGCAAACTATATAGTGCACTCCACTGACCCGTGCGACATATTCAAGTTTCGATACTGCAGAAGTTAAAATAAAAACAAACTGAAGTTATGAACTATATTGAAACTACAATAGACTTCAGGCAAAGGCATCTACACCACCAGTTACCTACGCCTTAGAAAAATTTCCCCTAGAAAATTAAGTACCTATATGGAAAGTGGATACTATAAACATCAAGAAATCTTACTGTACCTGAACCTCACAACCAATACCAGTTGCAGGGTCTCGTACAGAGCATGTGCAGGTGTACGGTGCTGACTGCATTGTGCAGTGAAGAGTGCGGATGTAATCCGGTTTGGAGGTTTAGTGAGGCGTCCACACGTCGCGTCACGAACGCGTCGTCGGTGACGCGGCGCGGGATTACAGCACCGTCGTCTGAGGTTGAGGCTCGGCGAGAGGAGCCGGGGCCCATCAGCTAGCTACTAAAGGAGACGAGCGTCCATTATAAATGATATCACTGGACAACGATTCGCTTCACTTCGTTACGTCGTGGCTTTTTGTCATTTTGCATTAGCCGGCTCCGGCCATTACGATCGTATTAAATTAAGATAAGCCCCACGTTAGCCTTATCGAAGCCAAATGAAGTGATACTTGTTTATATTGGAATGAGTTATCGATACCTACGGCGAAGTCAAGTTTTCCATCCCACGCCCACGCCCGCGGCTGCGCGAATTAATTAGGCATAACATAATAATGACATAATATTTTCGCATTATTAGTTTAGTGACAGCTCGTGTCGTGTCGCGGCCCCGGATTAGTCTCGAGCCCGTCTAGCCGCGCTCGGCTGTCTCCGCTCTACCGGCTTACTGCGAACAGATGATCCACTTTAAGCCGAAACTTTTTATTTGCTTTGCATGATTAGGTGCCTAATTAGATTATGATAATATAATAAAAATGTCGTTATCGAGCATCAACATCAGGAATTATTCTAATTTACCAGTTAAGACGGTGCGATTCCAGAAATTCTAATGTTACAGATATTATTACAATGTAAGTAATAACAAAAACATGTTGGTAAAAGCAGAGATGATACGCATCATAAAATAATCGTTGAGAAACGTTAATTATCCGTAACTGTGTGGAGTGCGAGAGAGTCGCGCGGCTAATCTCCGAATTGACTTCAATTAAACTCGGCCGCCCTCTCCGCGCCTCCGCCCGCCGCCGCCGCCGCCGCTATACGCCACTATAACGTGGCTCTACAAGGATTTTACCAAGTCACCAAAACAGTGGTACCTGCAATCTGCATGGTATAAAGTATAATAGGAGGCAGTTGCAGCGGCGGACAGTAGGTACACCTCGTGTGTACTGTCCGCCGCTGCTACTGCCTCCTATCCACGACGCTGCGCTGCGGTAAAGGGAAAGAAGCAACAAATGAATGTAGCTTTTTGTTAAAATGTGTGAAGTTCGATCACTGCGTCGTCGTATACTAGAGGGCCGTGGAGGATTATACGGACTGAGTCACGCTTTTCTCCCGGTAATTAAGCATTAGATAGCGAGCGAGGGGGTGGGGGTGGAGGGGGGGGAATGCTTTACAAGCGGTAATGCGATTATGGTAATCTTTAATTATTTATATCTTGATGCAGCGGCGCGCCCGCTCTATCTACCAATGTCCTGTCAACTTCTCAAAGTTTGTAAGTTGACGAATGTGTAGTGTGATTTTGGGGCGAATCACTAGGTTGTTGAAATTATGGAAACCCACAAAATGTCATTTCAGGCATTCGTGAAGATTGTGGAAACGAGAATGCTGAGCCGATTCCATGAACACAAACGTTGCACAACAAACGGTTGCAAACGTGGCTATTCCCATTGTGTGGCGCGGCGGCGCGGCTGCTTGCTGTGCCGAGCACGCCGCGCGCGTGAGACCGCGCCGCTACATCCGTCGCTCCGCAGACACTCATACTAACAGCTCTTCATTCACTACTGCGTCATGCGATGCCCAAACGTGGTACTTATGATTCTAACTACCCATCTGTTTTTACAGTTTTGAAAGGAAATGTACCCAAGTCGCGCGTTTAATTCTTTTACTAGAGATAATTGTTAAGATAGCCCGCATGAACCCTTGCTCACGAGCGGAGAGTTTGGTCAAGACGTTTTCTACCATCGTTCGCTTGCAGACAACATGGCCAAATGTATACGATTCAACTGTTCAGATACGATAAAAGGATGTTCGTTCACGTCAAACTTATCGTTTTATACACAACTGTTTATCAACTACAATACATTTGTACACATAAAATAAATTTTTGTTCTCGTATAATATTGCTGATAAAATCTTGATAAAACACTTTTAAATAAGTATAATATTATATATAATACCTACCTAGGTAAAGCAATTAGAGCTTCAACATTTTCCTTATAGGTAGTATTACACAAAAAAATCGTTAGTATCCAGCCTCCAGCGCACACCTGACCGGCGAGCGAACGCCAAATTATCAACTTTTTATATAATATTTGACTCCAATGAAAATAATCAGAGTGGTCGATCAAAAGCAAACCTACAGGTAGGAATCGAGTAGATTCGACGCAACCTGTTAAGTTAAAAATAAACACGTGGAATGGCGTGTGTGCCGCTCCCGCCGAGATTGTATCCCGACAGGTTCAGGACGAGCCTCGGGCGCTCGCCCCGGCCCCGGGCCCGGAGCGGGGGGGGGGCACCGGTCGGCGGCCCCGCGCGCCCAATACTCGCGAACCGACGCCCTGTGGGAACCATGCGTGCCCTGCACAGTGCACAGTGCACAGTCACAGTGCACCCGCCACCCATACAACGTGGGCTTTAGCTAGTGTGACGCTGGTGGAACCGATATGCCACACGCTTCTGTAACCCCGAGCAGCACTACATTTGTACACTTGGAACCTGTCGATATGTCCCACTCGGCCAGTGATATGGTTTGATAGTCGCCGGACCTGACTCGAAAACTAAATCGGCATTTGGTCACAACATCGGACATCTTATTCCATCGCTCATATCTGTCTGGTGTTTTATGAATTGTCTCTACATCAAAAACCACCACGTTTCCATTATCGAGTTGATGCAGTAGACATGGCAGAACGTGCCGAATAATATAGCACTTAAGGATTTCTCAAGAAAACTTTAACAACCTCGTCGACACCATCACGGTTAGAATCGGGAAGACACCGCCGGCGCCGCGCCGCTGGGAGCGGTCTGTAGAGCCCCGGCTCCTCCGGCCGCGCCCGCACCCGCGCCCGCACACACGCACGCGTGCGCCTGTGTGCGCCGCACTTGCAGCGACCGGTTCCTGGCCGGCGGCGCGGCCACCGACTCATTCAATTTGTCTAACATACCATACAATGCAATGTTTATCATCCATCACGGGTACGCGGCCGCTTGCCGAGGATCTACGACTATTATAAAAAGTAAACATACGTCATTGGCAGCATTTTGCCAGTTCGGTAGGTAAATAAATCTGTTGAAGGTGGAGCCAAATCCAGCTATCAAGAAAAATCAAATGAATCTCGAGTGCATTGAGCCAGTCGGCGGCGGCGGTGGCGCGGCGTGCGGCGGCCGGCCCGCCGCCCGCGGCTGTGGGTCGCCGCCGCCACCTGCGCGCCTCATCTCAGTACTTCGCGTACTTAGCACCGTCTAGTGTTCGCCGACCAAGAACTAGCTCTTACATATGTTTTTTTATTCTTAATTGTTCGTTCGTTTTATCCTGGACAACTTTTAAAGGCCAACGCGGAACTCCCTAAATTTCAGTTTCATTAGAGTTTTGACTTTGACTTTGCAATTAAAGAGCCACCTCTACATACTCGTATAACCGGCAATGAATGACGCAGTCTACAATATATACAAAAGATTTGTTCCGTGCTCCTGACAAACTCTCCAGTATGAGATAGACCATTCTACTGAAGTTTGATGAGTCAATGAGGTGCACCTCTACATTACAATTGTATTAGTGATGATGATGAGTAGCAGATGACGGAGGAGCGCTGGCGTCGGCCGAGCGAGCCGAACTCTGTGCGGTCACACGATGATTGCGTTAATTAGTCGATACAACGCGCGATTAATTCGCAACTCGCACTCGTCATAATTGGACGTAATTTGCGTGAGAACTTGTGCAGTGGAGGGGAACGCGCAGGACGCGGCCCATTGCGCGCGCGCGCCGCGTGCTCGGCCGCAGCGGTCGCACCGGCCGAGCAGTGTGCAGTGCACTAGCTACAGTCATGCTGGCGCGAGCTCCTAGACGGTTCGCTGACCACACCGCCGCGCCGCCGCGCCGCTGGGCAGTACACGCCGCTGGTCTCTTTTATTTTCTTCATAAGTAATAGTGTGCACGGAATTCAAATTGTTTATTATTGATTCCAGTGTTTCCAAAAGGCGTTTGTTAAGGTCACCGGTGGAGGTCTTTAACCACGTACCTAATCAGTTCCGCGGTCGCCGCCGCGCCGCCACACCGGCCCGTTAGCCGAAGGAGTTGACCAGCCCGACGACATCATTATCCAAGCTGTGTTATAGGTTTTAGCAATACAATTTTTAAGGTTAAGTAAAAATGTGGTTCCATATTGCGTATATTATGTCTTCTAGAATAAGACATTTTTTAATAGTAAGAAGGTATAGGCACAACAGTCTTTGATCTACATGGTCTCCATTTTATGTGGCCGATTTAGCTTTTGTCCGGATGTTTGTATGTTTGTTCCGGACTACAGGTCGCATTTCTCAACCGATTTGTACGAGATTTCGTACACAGGTTCTATTTTATTGCTTTTTTATCGAGAGCTATTTTCGATAGGGGGAAATGGGGACAAAAATGGAGGAAGTTTGCTGTACTTAGCGTCATTATGGTATTTGGTGGAAATCTTAAGTACCTATCAAATTCTGAACAAGTTGTTATAAATAGAAAATTAAGTTGTGAAGAAACGGGGGCAAAAAGGAGGAAAGTTTAATTATTGGCCTACGGTTAGGTATTATTACATTTTGAATTCTGAACCAGTATTTGTAAAAAAAGGTGTTCAAAGTTGAGGGCAAAAAAATGAGGGGAAAAAGGGGAAATGCCTATCACCATGATATTAGTTAAGCTCCCTTCTGATCGCGAGGTCGTTGGTGGGATGACACCTACTACACTACACGAGGTATTCGTAGATAATACTTTCAACACGGCCCAATAATTGTTGAAACGTCATCGCGAGTGAAAAACTTTAATTCAGTAAAGTTCTGCACTATCGCATGCGCGGGCGCCGAATCAAATCGCGAAACTGCGGCGGTGCCCCGCACCCGTCTCGCTTCCCGCTGCACATTGCAATAAAAATAAATCACTGCTTCGCAGGATTAAAAGCTCCAGGGGCGGAGCGGGGCCGCGGTCCAGCGCGCGGGGCGCGGCGGGGGGCGCGCGCCGCCGGCAGTCCGAGCTCGGAGCCCGCGGCGAACGCGCGTGTCAGTGCCGCCAGTCAGTGAGAGTGCAGTGCTCCGTTCAGTGAGTGGTTCCCAGTGGAGTGACGTGCAGTGCCGTGAGACGTCGCCACCGCGTGGCGGCATGCGGGAGCGCGCGCCGAGGCGGCGCCCCGCGCTGCGCTGACCCGATGCGGTGTGCGCCGGCGCCGGCCGCGCGGCGCCTGCCGCTGCTGCGCGCCCTCGCCCTCGCCTGCCTGCTGCAAGTACGTCTAACTCTGACGAACATCTCCGATTCGCAGACCCGCTGCATCATCCCCGCAATCTCCTTCTGAGCTCGCGCGATCAGAGTATAATGGTTGTTTCAGACTTGTAATAAAATTACCTAATGGGATATATCTAGGCTTAAATATTGAAGTATTGTCCTTGGGTTATACAGGACCCACATAAAAAATAAACGACACGTACGTAGCACCTTTTTTTATTTCATAAAACTCGGTTGATCACAATATCGTAATCTATTTATTATTGAGGAGTAGGTATACAAGTAGAAAACAGGTGGAACATGCAGAAGTTATTAGGGAACCAGTTCTCGCAACGTATCTTGTAACGGGGCCCATTTGTCATCCCCATTATTGCCCCCGGTGGTACCAATTGGGAATTATTTTTTAAATGTGTCCCTATTTCACGTCTGGTGACATCCCACTGCTGACAAATGGGAATTATTTTAAAGTGCGTTCCATTTGTCACCACTGGTGATGTCCCTGCTGGTGATGCCCCTGCTGGTGATGTCCCTGCTGGTGACAAATTGGAATTGTTTTTAAAGGGGGTCCAATAAATTTTGTCACCACTGGCGATACGATTGAAAAATTAAATTCTTACGTCCACAGTTATAGCACATTGCGTTGCTACCATGCACTTCTCATTGCACATGCATTTACTACAGACACGTGATAGCCGCAAATACTTATTTAGATGATATAATTATCTATTCCAATACAACTCATCTTTATAACGCAGAAACTAGTTGTACCCATGAGAGTGTAAGAATGTCCGTTGGCGCAGTATTGCCCGAGCCCACGCCCGCGCCGCGCCGGTCGTGTCCGCTCGTACGTGCGCGCCATGCCGATCGCCGCACGTACACTGGCGCACAAGTCGTTACTTACTATCCACTTGTCCACCGACCAGCGCTACTCTTCGTAGTCTCATTCCCGCACTCTGCCCCATTCAGACACACACAGAATACGTACGGTTCAATTGTTTCGGCAATTGAAGAACATGAAGGATTCTGTTGCTTTTGTGTCAATACTAATCAGTAATCAATAGCCATCTCGTCCTTTAGCTTGTATAAATGTTCAAGTGGAACGACAGCGTGCGAATCATGTGTTTTGTTTACCAGCGTACCGCGATTGGACTATTCACTATCGTTTCCAGTTTTCTTCACCGTAATTATGTTTTATATCTCAAATTAAGCGAGAACTAAAACATCCGGTCCACTCTCGGCTATATAGGCAATATAAGCGTTCAAAACCGGTCTCCGTTAGATTAACTCTACCAGTAACTTGTTTAGTGTTCGCTTTCAAATGCACCTTATCTTCACATCTAAATTAAACATTCAACTGGGTGTAGACGATACTCATTCCAATATTAGAGCAACCGGAATGAGTTTAACTAACGCTGGACCCGAGTTACCTCATCTTAATTATCACTATATTCTATGTTCTATCCACACTGTTTCTGAGTAAATTGAACTCTATCTTTCTATTATATTCATTCTGCTACTTTTGTGATAAATACATAAGACACCAGCTGATGCATGCTTATTGAAGGCAGTACACGACTGTGCAAAATAATCAAACCATACTTCACGTAATAATATTTTATCGATGGAAGAATAATACAAAGTTTTGGACGACAGTGCTTATTTAGCTCGTCATTTTGTATCGAGTTAAAATTGAATGTGTGAAAATACATAGTTAGTGACTACTTAGTCGTGTATAATCTAAATCTACCTTCATCCATCCTCTCTAGATATCCAAGATCGCTATTTTAAGTCTCTCTGAAGACATATTGAGCCACATTTTCTTATAGACTACATAGTTATACTAATGGTTCTGTGAAAAGTGGACCTCACCATCAGAAGAGAGCTTAACCAATATCATAGGGATATGCACCTGCCCCTTTTTGTCTCCATTTTCTCTCAACTTTAACACCCTTTTTCACAAAACTTGTTCAGAATTCACTACTTAAGGTTTTCACCAAATTTAATAATCCTAAGCCAATAAATGATGCTACAGCCAGCTTCTCCCCTTTTGCCCCCATTTATACACCTGTATACCAAATATACCTACACCACCACTGTATACCAAATATAGATACCAAAAACGAGCGAAGAAGTACTTAGCCTGGTCCATGAAAAACGGAACATATTAGCGACATTGGAACGGAGGAGAGGACAGATGTTTGGCCACCTTATACGACATGACACATTTATTAAAAGCATCATATAGGAAAAGGTAGGAGGAAAGAGAGGAAGAGGCAGACCTAGAACGAAATTCACAGATCAGATAAAAGAAAAGACAAATGTCACGTCGTATAGGGAAGTCAAAGCTTTGGCTGAAGACAGAGAACGCTGGCGGTTACTCCACCGATAAGAGCTATACTCTTAAATAAGAAGAAGAAGAAGACGATACCAAATATGGTAAAAAAATAGAAATGAGACCTGTAAAGTAACCCGGGACAAACATCCGAACAAAAGCAAAATCAGCCACTCTTAAAATGGAGACCTTCGCTCGCACTACGTACGTTCGATCAATTAAACATAATTATATATATAGATTCACTACCTACCTGACACTCGCATCTAATGCATACTCAATCTGTGTAAGGATTTCACGAACTTGCATGATACTTATTGTGTGCATATTATACTATTGATTTTTCAAAAGCCTTTGAACAAGTAAATCACTTACGAGTATTTTGCACTTAACAAATTTCAAACTGATAACACGGTGATCTACTGCGATAGTAGAATTAAAGTAATGGAAAATATACCCTTGTATAGCATGCACATGCTTCGTTACCTGCAAGAACATTTTACATCAGGTGTACCACAAGGTTTGCCAATACGTCCTATGTTGTTCATCGGCCGTAAAAGCTCACATGCTCAATAATGCTCATTTTAAAAACCTACACTACAATCTTAGATGACTGCTTATGACTTTGATCGATTCGATCTGGACACGAGCAAGAAATACGACGAGAATCAACGTGTGATCCAAATAAATGAGTAGACTTAATAATGTATAAGCTAAGTGCACGAGTGCGTGTTTATCATTATAGCAACTCTTGTGTATTTTTGTCTTGGCGTAATATAATAGTGTTTTATATTCTATCCTATGAAATATTATACGAAGAATTGAACCCAAAAGGAAAAAATGCAAAAAGTAACAGTAAAGTAATAGTTGATTGCTTAATTTTCCAGCCTGTACTGTACGTAACTGTACATGTGTACATGTGCAGGCTGGCAAATTAAGCACACACTGTACACTTGTACAGTGTACAGTTCCATTGCCTAACCTGACATCAATACAATAACTGTTACAATATCTGACGTATATTGTGCAGGCCTATTCTACAGCCTCGATAAAACCATGATCCTTAAGAGACCAGCCAACGCGCGTGTCTCCATACAAACTGCACAAGTCATCTTCCACAGCCTATTATTATAAGTTAATGTTCATTGTTTGTAATACTGACTTGTATGGCTATATATAAAAAAAAAGGTATAAACTTAGTCCTCAATTTGCTCTTTGGATAATTCCTCTAACTATAAGTTTTTCATAAAATGTAGGTTCGTTATATTTTTTGTATTGATTCGTTAAATTTTTTATTCATAAAGATCTTAAATTTTTTACCGCCGTGATCACAGGACTACAAAAAAAAATTGTTTCTAATATAAAAACAAAACAAAAGCCTAAACAAGTAAACATGCTCTTTTTTAGATTTATGATGCCAAAAGATAATTGGATCAGCCAGTTTTGGTGGAGAAAATAGGGGAAGTCGAAACGACGATCTCGTGGAGGTTTTTGTAGGTCTGCATCTATTGCACTCCACGGCGGCAACCTGAGGTGAGGGAGAAATGTATAATTTGTATACAAGCTAGAGAAGTGGTATCGCTTCCTCTAACATTCGTCCCACACGCCCTCCGTCAGGCGAATGCTGAACCTCCTCAAAAACCCCTCCACACTATACTGTCGGGAGATGGTTCTTTCTTCATCAGAAATGCAAATATATTTGGTGAAATGTGAGCAGAGTATACCCTAACAGCTGTTACCAACATTCGATTCACGATAATATTATTGTTAATCCATGACATTTTAATAATTTCTGGAGGGATTTATTGGTATACCTACCGAATACATAATATCTTTTTCTCTTGACCTTTTGTCAAAATATTTCTGCTATAAAATTCTACACATGCGTCATGCATATTTAGCTAGATTTTATTTTATTTTACATTTTTATTACTTGTATGAATTGACCATTGCATTTAACATGGTGCATTTCCCTTCTATTTCATGAAAAGCTTCCATTTAATATAATCTTACAAGGAAAATAAACAGCTGCTTATTATAGTTTTAGATACATGAACGTAGACATAAGAAAGCCTTAAAAAGTTATCACTTATAATACCTACTGTAACAAGTTAATGTACTATCCTGCAGTGTAGATATTGATACATACATTATAATAGTCGTAGTACGTTCATCAAAGCCACATAATAATGTAGTGACAATAAATAGAGTTGTTACTAAATTGCTTAAATTGAAAAAATTGACTAGCTATCAGCATTTTATAGTTCCGTGTTGCAGATGGTTCAAGGCACGAAATATTACTTTTCGTCTGTCGAATATTAAAATAAGCAAATCTATTGTCTTACTTGCAGCGTAGGCACAATTTTTATTTCTAAAGAGTTGAAAATATTAATGGTGCGAGAGAAAAAATGTATTTAGACGGTAGTTTGAAACACAGGGTTATTATGTACTTTGAATAAATAAATAAAAACGGCCCATTGTCTACTATTACCTATATATACCTAAATAAATAACAAAGTATCCCAAAAGATGTTGTGAAGGAACCTAGAGATAGTTTTCACTATAATCTGTACATGTCGATTTTTACGGAACATTGGAATACCAATCCCTATCATCGCCATAATATCTTCTGATCTGAGGCCATCTTTTCTAAGGTAAATGATTCATGCAGAATGTAAATTTTCCATTAAGTACGTAATAGTAATACAGACACAGTGCAGGAATATAAGGATTAAGTAGGCTGGGCTTGTACTCCACTCACGCTGTTCATGTACGTGAACGTAGAGAGAGTACATACGTAACGTACCTACCTGTGGCAGGTCCACAAAGTGATGATAAAAGGTGCTTAATACTTTCGATTTTTTTACATGTTTAAAGATACTTATATACCTATACTAGAAATGTATTGGCGAATACAGTGCCCATCAAACGGGCCACTTACTATTATTGATAAATTTATGGCTGTGTGTGTGTATGCAAATCAAATTTGTTGGAAGCTTGGTTAATTCGTAAAAATTGACGATGACAGACGGACAGACAAACGAGAGAGTGATCTTATAAGGGTTCCTTTTTTACCTTTTGAGGTACGGAACTCTGAAAGTAACCTGGGTTAATAAAGTAAATTATATTAAAATAAGTTGAACTGTTTTGTCGTGGTTGAGAAATAAACATCAAAACATAACATAAGTATTTTTAAATAAATTTACCGTCATGGATAGAGAAACAACTTCACGTTCGTATTAATTTGGTGAGCAGCATAAATAAATTAGCTACTAAAAATGTTTCGGCAAACGTGCACGGCCTTGTAGTGGAGTGCACGCTGCGGTGCGCTGCGCTGCCGTCCTTATCAAAAGTGCAACAACTCGGTTTTAGACGAAATCGAGTTCTATACATATTCTGAATCAGCAAAACGAGCTCTACATTTTCTTCTTAGCCGGTTTTTACGTATCTATCACCGATCTAGTTTTATTACTTAGCATAACCGCCATAAATAGGGATTTGGGCGTGGTTTACTTACCAAAAGTGAAATATCTTGAGTTGTGGCAAGGTAAGCTGAAAGTCTATGAAATTCTATGATATATTACTAACGATATCTGCAATAACGATAGTTATTTTATTTTTAGTAAGTACACCCTTAATTTGAAAATCTCATTTACTACACTTAACTGCAATAATACTGATAGTTATTGCAGTTATGTCAAGGAATGCCATCAACTTCTATAGTACACTCACTAATATTACTAGTAAAGTTATTGCATTAATTTGTTATGTACCAATATCAGACATGGATAGAATTCGTTGGTGAGTTCCTTTTACAAATATAAATAAAAAACGAGTTGCTACTTAAGAATTTGTTTAATTCAGACGTAAATTATTATAAAATGTTAAAAAAGACAATCTTAATAAGAATAATAATTATTCTCATAAAAGTTATAGAAACATAACAGCTTAGAAACTTCAAATTACTTTATCAAACTTAACATTTTTTATTGTTATTATAAACTTCACTTTTACTACAATTGTTTTTTTTTAACAAGCATTAATACTATCTTTATTGTTATCTATGTATTTAAATACTTATGTAAGGCACAACGAGATCAAAGTTTTAGTCAGTCTCAATAACTTACATTTTATAAGAGTATGAATCATGTTCATTGAACAGCCTCTTAAGTTTTGCACCCGAGAGGATTCAGGTATTAAATTGAACCAGGACACAGAATGGACAGAGTTGGATTTTCTTCAGATAAGAATTACAAAAAACAATACATTTCCTATTGCTGCCAATAAAATTTCTGTGAGAGGGACAGCCAAGGAGCGCAAGGAAAGAATCATAACAAATTTAGTACCTACCTTTAATGCTTGTAACCAGGAGAGATTTCTGGTTAAACTTACCTGAATCCTCCCGGGTGCCAAACTTAGATTGAGTTAAGTTAAATCTAAGCCTGTACAACAAATATTATAAACATTGTTTTTAGATTCCAGTTTTTAGACTGTTTAATCTTTGATCTCGTTGTGCCTTACATAAGCGTTTAAATACATAAATAACAACTAAGATAGTATTGCTGATTGTCAAAAATACAATTGTATTAAAAGTGAGGTTTATAATAACAATAAAAAATGTTAAGTTTGATATTAATTTGAAGTTTCTAAGCTGTTATGTTTCTATGACTTTTATGAGAATAATTATGCTTATTAAGATTATGGCTTTTTTAACATTTTATAATAATTTACGTCTGAATTAAACAATTTATAAGTAGCATCTCGTTTTATTTATATTTGTACAAGTAACTAACCAACTAACTGACATCTTGAATGTAAGTCTAACTCGTTTGAGTAATGAAAACGCAATACTTAGTTTAGACACTTATTGCACTTATGGTTAGAAAATACTATATCATACATAAATTACCTACTGTCTAACTGCAATACTAATGATAAGTGCAATAAGTACGTTACTTATTGCGGTTATGACTAGTAAAGATTCCGTATATATATGAAACAGTTCTAAACATAAGTACAATACCGTGATTTTAAATAGCTAAGTCAATATATTTACAAATTCTATGTACTACATAATATTGTATACATTTTAATCTATAATCTGGTAAAAGTTTCGAGTTAATACCTTAAATGGGAATGGAGATACAAACAAAAGAAAAATAAAAACTTTAACCGCGTTTTTCTCGAAACTAGCTTAGACCTAGTTATTGCACTTTAAATAAGGACGGCAGTGCGGATCAATAGCTTGAAAGTTAGATAAATAGTGTAGGCGTGCCGAGGCAGTGGGGGCGCCTCCGCCGGCCGCCGCGCCCCCGCGCCGCGCACTGACTCCGCCCCGGACCCCGCCACGGGGCGGCTGAAACCGTTTCTTTACTTTCTACGGAAGACTGAACTTTATTTTTAGTGGGGTTCCTCAATACAATACGAAATCGCTTTTAGTATTTCACAATATTATAATGATACTTATACATATACTTTATTTTATTTCGTTTGGAAAATAAATATTTGTGGTTATGATATTTTGTGAGTAAACCAACTTACAGTAGGTATATTACATACAAATTATACACCAAAAACATAAAGTAGAATCTAGGTGAGTAAAGTTTTTACTATAACCAATATATAGGTAGGTAGGTAGATAGGTACTTAATCTATGAACAGTGTTTAAATTCAATCGAAGTCATAGCGCTCATAGCGCTATGACGCACTACATCATAGCGCATAACGTTGCAACCAAATGGTTCCCCCGTTATGTGTCTACGTACTACATTAATTTTATACATTTATACTGTAAGCTTACTAATATTAACCGGATCAATATACTAATAAGTAGATATTATTTATTGTGCATAATATAATACGCCACTCGCCAGCGAGCAGACTGTATAATATTATACGCATACTTATATGTAATTTATAGGGACCAATGCAGCACATGCATGGTACACATGGTAAACAAGTCTTATGTTACACATTCCGACTTCTTCCGACAAATGACAAATGAGTTGACGCATTTGGCGTAGTGGCTGAGCAATCGGGCTGCTGCGCTTGGTGTCGCGGGCTCGATTCCCGCCCGGAACAAATATTTTTGTGATCCATAAATATTTATTTCTGATCTGGGTGTTATGTGTACGTAAAATTATATGCTGTAAACAGTACCCACGACACAGGAGAAGTCCTATTGTGGAGCTACATTTAAAAAAGGCCCGCACAATTATTGCAATAACTCTTGCACTCTTGCACATCTGGCTAGGTTTTTCTAAAATAATTATACGATGATACATTCGATTAAATCACTTAGGTAGCTACGCACAGATCTACACGGTCACCGGTCACCGGCATTATGCTTGAGCTGCATGATGACTGTTTTCAGCTTGTGAAGAGAGGCAGTTGCGAAATTACAAAATATCAAATTACATGACAATTATTAATACAAACATAAACAAGCACCTATCAATGATTATAATGATAGAGTACGGAGCACTCTAAACAAAAGATAATCAAAAACCATCATGCATAGAGTTGTACTTCTGCACATTACTGTTCACATACAATGCCCCAAAAAGGAGAGAGGGAAACTCTACGCCCACCCTTTTCAGGACGCTACGATGTGCTACGACGCGTAGCGGGTCTTATCGTAGCTTAGTTTCGTATAACTTTTTTGTTTTTTATTATTATAATTATATTGAACTGGATATATACATAGGCAAAGCTTAATAAAACAGAGTAGGTATATAATAATGATCTTACTATGAGTAATTGAGTACCTACATCCTTCTTGGAGTGAACATAAAATAGGCCTATAATATACTAGAGATACATTTTATCAGCTTGTTTGTCTCTTTTTGCAGTTGGGTTTCTTGTTTAATTGTTTTTTTTTGTATTTATAAAAATAATGGGCTTTCTGGCAACACACGCTGACATAGAATAACTTTATCGCATGTTAACGTAGTCCACGAATACGCTACGTCATGGGCACAACACATGGCCAAGAAATACCAATCTCGTGGATAAAGATGTCTATTTTATAAATGATTGTATCCGCGTCGGCATCCGACGCGTCGCCAACGCTGAGCTGACGCCTGCGCGTTGTGTTGCAGTGCGCGGCGGGGGCGGGCGTGTTCGAGCTGCAAATCCTCGAGTTCTCAAATTACCGGCTGGAGCTGTCCGGCGGCGCGTGCTGCGGCGGCGGCGCGGCGCCCGCGCACGGCGGCTGTGCACACGCGTGCCGCACGCGGTTCGCACTCTGCCTCAAGGAGTACCAGTCCGTGGCGGCGCCGGGCGCGTGCTCGTTCGGTCGCAACGCCTCGCCCGTGCTCGGCACCGACTCCTTCACGCTCGCCGAGCCGCTCTACACGCTGGCGCTTCCCTTCTCCTTCCGCTGGACGGTGAGTGTACTGTACACGGACACGCCGCCGCGCGCGCTCCTCGTCCAGTACCTACGTTCGTGGTGCTGACCGACCGCTCGTTGTTCGCAGCGCTCCTTCACGCTGATCCTGCAGGCGTACGACGACTACGAGTACCCCGAGCCCGGTGAGTGCCCGGCCGAGCCGCCGAGCGCGCCCCGACCGCCTCTCCGACCCGCCGACGTCACGCGTGCGCCGTGTGTTGCAGACGGCGGCCTGATCGAGGAGGCGTGGTGGTCCGGCATCGTGGAGCCGAGCGAGGAGTGGCACGCGCTGCGGTACGCGGGCGCGGCGGCCGCGGTCGCCTACCGCGTGCGCGTGCTGTGCCAGCCCAACTACTACAACACCACCTGCACCACGTTCTGTCGGCCGCGCGACGACAAGTTCGGCCACTACGCGTGCTCCGCCGACGGCAACAAGCGATGCCTGCCCGGCTGGCAGGGCGACAACTGCGAGAAACGTGAGTGCCTCGCCCCGCCCCGCCCCGCCCCGCCCCGCCGCTCGGCGCGGTATAGTCAGTCGCTAACGACACTACTTTGTGCTTCCAGCCGTGTGCAAAGAGGGGTGCCATCCGATCCATGGCCGCTGCGACCGCCCCGGAGACTGCGAGTGAGTATTTTCTTCATTGTGAAAGTTGGAGAAGTAGACCGGATTATTTATTTATACCTTAGTACGCACAAATAAAATGTAATGAAAGACTTAATACTCAAGAGGGTTCTCCACTGGTCAGTGTAGGTCAGTCTTTTAAGTTATATAGTGATAGTTGGACGCGCCGAGATGCATTTTTTAACTCGTTCTAGCTGCCGTCCGGGATGGCGCGGCGAGCTGTGCGCGCAGTGCCAGCCCTATCCGGGCTGCAAGCACGGTTACTGCAACGGTTCCTCCTGGGACTGCACCTGCGACACCAATTGGGGTGGTATTCTCTGCGACCAAGGTGCGCCTCGTCCCGTCGGCCTCGCCCCGCCGCGCCCCGCCCGCACGCGCCTCATCGCACCCCCTCTCTCCCCGTAGATCTCAACTACTGCGGCACGCACGAGCCGTGTCAGCACGGCGGCACGTGCGAAAACACGGCGCCCGACCAGTACCTGTGCCGCTGCGCCGAGGGCTTCTCGGGAGTGGACTGCGAGCGCGTGGACAACCCGTGCGCGCCCGGGCCGTGCGCCCACGGCGCCTGCAGCCTGGCGGGCGCGCCGCGCGGCTTCGCCTGCGCCTGCGAGCGGGGCTGGGGCGGCGCGCTGTGCGACCGGGACCTCGACGACTGCGCCAGCGCGCCGTGCCGCAACGGCGCCACCTGCCGCGACCGCCTCGACGCGTTCGCGTGCGAGTGCGCCGCCGGCTGGGCGGGGCCCTCGTGCGAGCGCGACGTGGACGAGTGCGCCGAGCCCGCAGCGCCCGACGCGCTCGGCCCGTGCGTGAACGCCGCCGCCTGCAACAACACGGCCGGCGGGTACGCGTGCGCCTGCCTCGCCGGCTGGACGGGCCGCGACTGCGAGTCCAACGTGGACGACTGCACCGGCCAGTGCCTGCACGGCGCCACCTGCATCGACCTGGTGGACGACTTCCACTGCGCGTGCGCCGCGGGCTACGCGGGCCGCACGTGCGCGCTGGACGTGGACGAGTGCGCGCCGCGCCCGTGCCGCAACGGCGGGGAGTGCGTCGACCTCCCCAACGCCTACCGTTGCATCTGCCCCGTCGGCTTCTCCGGCACCAACTGCGAGGTACCCGCTCTGACTCCCGCCTCTCGCTCCTCGCTCCACGCTCCCCAGCCCAGCCCCGAGCGCATACTCTGCTGTGGGCTTGATTTGGAAACGAATCCGAGTTGAACTCTCCCTCCTTCACAACATTCTGCTTTAGTTTCGATGTGTCGATCTTAGTGGTTAGGGTGTTGAAACGTGTTTGGTTGAAATAGTTTCTTGGTAAAAAGTGTGGATGTGCAGTCTAAGCTGCCCGAGGTGGATGCAGAGTTTGATTTGCTAACGACCTTTGTACAGGCCCCCGTCTGGCACTTCCTCGATCTAAAACGATAATAAATGTATCTACCTATAGGCACCTAACTAATGTTCAGACATAACCTGGAGAGTGAGGACTGAGCTTAAACTAGCCCTCGTTTCCGGACCCAAACCCGAATCTAAGGCGCTGTATACTCGTAAATACTATCTTTGAAAGAGCTTACATACCTAATAATTATTTTCATCTTGTAGTTATTTTTACACTTGCTGTCTTCGGTTCACTAACTTGCTTGGGTATTATTCAATTGGTATTTTATGTAACGTTGACGGCCTAACACAAACTTATTAATATTAGAGCACCTATTACTTACTCACTGTGAACTAACCCACTTATGCTTATAGCTCTCTTCCTGCTTCGGACGGTACTGCCCGGTGAGTCTACACTAACCTGCCGTAAGCTAAACTAACGTGTCGTCACGTCCGTCGGCTCCGCTGACGTCATCCCCTCACCTGTGTCCGGTTGCAGGACGACCGCGACCACTGCGCCGGCGCACCGTGCGGCAACGGCGCCGCGTGCTACACCGCGCAGAGCGACTACTACTGCCACTGCGCGCCCGGCTGGGCTGGAAAAAACTGCACGCAGCGCGCCGCCCGCGACCGTCAGTACCACCGCCAATCCCGCCACCCCCCCCCCTTGCCCCTTCTCACCCCCCCTCGTCACCCACTCACGCCCGCACCTTGTTCGCAGAGAGCGACGCGTGCGTCGGCGGAGCCGCGTGCGGGCGCGGCCGCTGCGTGCGCGCGCCGCCCGCGTCGCCGCGCTGCGCCTGCGAGCCCGGCTACGGCGGCGCGCTCTGCACGGAACGTGAGTCCGCCTCCCTCGCCCGGCGCCCCCCGCCCCCGCCCCTGCCCCCGGCCCGCACTCACCGACCGCCCCCGCTTGCAGAGCTCGACGAGTGCGCGGCGAACCCGTGCCGCAACAACGGAACCTGCATCGACGGCACCGCGGACTTCGCGTGCGTCTGCCGCGACGGATGGACCGGTGAGTGTCCCGCGCGGCTCCGCCTCGCGCACCGCACCGGCTCGAAGGCCCCACATTCATAGCCACCGACGATGATTACAAATAATCTTTTTATTTTTTTAATAGCCAGTATTATATGTATATTATCGATATCCGCAGGCAAAACTTGCTCAATACGCGTCGAAGCGATAGACGGATGTCCCGAAGGCGCGTGCGGCAACGGCGGCACCTGCATCCTCGAGATGGGCACGTGGCGGTGCGCCTGCGCGCCGGGCTGGGGCGGCGCCGCGTGCGACAGCGCCGCCCCCGCAGCCGCCGCGCCGCCCGCCGCCGCGTGCCCGTGCGCCGCCGGCGGCTCGTGCGTGCCGCGCGCGGCGCCGCCGGGCTGGGCGTGCGCGTGCCGCGAGGGTCGCACCGGCGCGCGCTGCGAGCTCGCCCTGGACGCGTGCGCGGCGGCGCCGTGCCGCAACGGCGGCCGCTGCGTCGGCGGTGCCGACTGGTGGGCGTGCGAGTGCGTGGACGGCTGGACGGGAGACACGTGCGCGACGCGTGCACCGGCCGCCGCCTGCGCGCCGCCCTGCCCGCAGGCGGCGACGTGCGCGCCCGACCCGGCGCGTCCGCAGGCCCCGCCGCGGTGCGTCTGCCCCGTCGTCCCGCACCGAACCGCGAGACGCTGCCTCGAACGTGAGTGCGCCGGATCTCTCCCTCGTCCATCTGTGTTCTTCGAGTGGCAAAATACAAAACAGTAATAATTACCGTCCGCAGTACTCGCGGGTCTCGGCGTGGAACGCGGTGAAGGTGGCTTGGAAGGCGACGGTGGAGAGGCGGAGGGCGGCGGCGAGGGCGAGGGGGGCGCGGCCTGCGGGGCCGGCAACGGCACGTGGTGGTGGGGCTGCAACGTGTGCCGCTGCGCGGCCGGCGCGCCCGTCTGCACGCGCCTGTGGTGCGGCGTGCCCGACTGCCTGGCGCCCGCGGCGCAGCCGTGCCGCACGGACGAGGTGTGCGTGCCGGCGGCGCCCGCGCTGTGCCTGCGCGCGCCGTGCCCCGCGGTGGGGGAGTGCCGGCGCGTGGCGGGGCGCGCCGTGGAGCCGCCCGCGCTGCCCGTGCCCGCGGCGTGCTGGCCGGGCGCGCGCGGCGCCGCGCCGCCGGGCTGCGCGCGCGCACAGCTGCAGCTGGCGCGGGAGCGGCTGGCGGCGGGCGCACACGCGGAGCGCGCGTGCGCGGCGCTGCGCCGCGCGCTGGCGGCCGCTCTGGCCTCGAAGGCGCCTCGCACACCCCCACTCGCTCTGCTCTGTGACATCGCACCCGACGACGATGATGCCCTCGACCTCGCCCTGGTAAGTTTATCAATCCATTCAACTTATGTTATAAAGTAACTACATGACTCGTCAGACGTCGCCCTGTGATTATAAAGGTGTTTTGGCACATAGAACGATTTTATTTTTTACGGGGTTGGCATGTTTTCTGCCAGTGTGCATCGGAAACCGCTATTTATAGCATCGACCCCGTTTATAGAACGATCGCAAATCATTTAATTTACTTTATTTTATTTCTTCTTTAGTGGATCGGAGACGAGGTGGGCGGGGACGGCGCGGCGGGCGCGGAGGAGCTGAGCGCGGCGCTGCGCGAGCTCAGCGAGCTGGTGGCGCGGCGCCGCCTCGCGCACCACCCGCTGCTGGGCGCGGCGCTGCGCCTGCGCGTGCCGGCGGAGTCCGCGCCGCGCGCCGCGCCCGCCGCCGCGCCGGCGCCCGCGCTGCTGGCCGGCGGCGCACTGGCGGCGCTGCTGGTGGTGGCCGGCGGCGCCGCGCTGCTGTTGCTGCGCAGGCGCCGCACCGCCGCCGCGAGGGAGCGCTCGCGCCGCCACGACGAGGAGAAGTCCAACAACCTGCAGAACGAGGAGAACCTGCGCCGATACGCGAACCCGCTGCGCGACGACGGCGCGGGCGGCGGCGCGGGCCACGCCCCGCCCCCCGGGGGCGGCGGGGGCGGGGAGCTGCCGCGCGCGCACTCGCTGTACAAGGCGCAGAATGCGGACGCGCGCAACGACACGCCGCCGCGCGACAAGGAGCTGACGAAGCGCGCGCTGCCGCCGCCCGAGCCGCCCCCCGCGCGGCTGCACCCCCCCGAGCGCCTCACCGTGCTCGTGTAGCCGCCCCCGCCGCCGCCCCCGCCCCCGCCCCCGCGGACCACGTGTGATACTAGTGTAGTGCGATGCGACCTCGTCGTCGCCTCTATTTATTTTCACTTTGTGAACTCGTCCTGTAAATATTTGTATGTTTGTAAATAATGTTGATCGAAATAGATATAGTTTTATCGAGAGATTATACAGAAAGTGTATTTTTGTAAAGGTTGTCGAAAAGAGAATGAAATGTTTGTTTTAATAAAATTGCTGATTTTAATTCGTATATTTTAATTTATTATTCGTTTATACTCGCATATTGAACCAAGTAAAAAAACGTGGCAACCACAGACCAAGTAGTAGTTAGTGACAACGTAATGTCACACTTACCCGTATCACTTCTTGTTGGTATGCATAGCATTGGATGCATAGGTATTTACAGCACAGTCAGAGTAACGATTCAGTAAAGTGATGAACGCTTTACTGAAAATTCCTGGTAGTTTTGGAAAAAATGCCGAACACTACAACAATTGCTAAGTCACTCTATTTACTAAAGAAATAAAGATATAACTGCTCCCATAGATAGGTATAGGTAGGTATTGAAATTAACAGACTTGGTTTACATTCGATCTCACAACTTTTTACGGCAGATAAACTGCGTTGCGAGACTTGTGCATTTTTGTACATGTAATGTTTTTGATGGGATTATATATAATCAAACGAACTTCAAAAGTGAAGTTCGATCATTATTATATGAGACGCTTCATACGAAGATATAAGTCACAATGTAGTTCTTTTAGCTTACAAGGCAACAGACATCGCACGTTCTTTTTAGTTGGATTTCTTATACTTATAGGACATATCCTACTCATACCTACTGGAATTTCAATCTGAAAGATGGGTTGTATGGTTCATGGAATCCGGTTATTAGAGTAGTATGCACCTACCTATGGCGTGACTTATCTTTGAGTGTATTTTCGAGGATACCTACCTACTGCAGCCGCTCGCAGTGGTGATACCCTCATTCTCCAGTCTTCTCTTGACCACGCGGTTGATGTAACTCTGCCGACGCGTCTACGAGGTAAATTATAAAGTTTGTTACGTAGGTAGGTACCTTACTTACCTCTACTTAGTGCTCGAATTCACGGTTCACAGAATACATCTACTTACAGAGTTTCAACAGTATATAGCTCTTATAGTTTCGGAAAAAGTAGCTGTGACATACGGACGGACAGACATGACGAATCTATAAGGGTTCCGTTTTTTGCCTTTGGCTACGGAGCCCTAAAAAGGGCAAAAAAAAAAAGTCTGCTGTTCTCAAACAACCCCTGAAATATTAATTTTATTTTAATTTTATTAGGTAGGTAGATAGGTATCTACCTACTTAAACTTAGGTCTCTAAAGACACGAAAATACAATTTTATTAACAATTTTGTATTTTCGTGTCTTTACAAGTACGTACTTAGGTACTACCTAGGTATACTTATAGTTTTCACATTATAATGGTAAATAGGCCTATCAAATGTAGGTATTCTAGGTACTACCACCTATATGTTACTAGTTACGATTATTATGAATTTTAATGTAAACTTGAATGGTATGGAACAATATAAGTAGAGATTATTCATGTATCCTTAAGAACGCAGACGGAGGAGACGCGAGGCGGACCTACTGCATGCATGGGCGTCCGATGCGAGCTAGTGTCGGGAGACGGAGCACCGTCGTCTGCGTTCCTACGATACCATTATATTTTTATAGAGCAGTTTACTTGAACTATGAAAATGTAATGTTTAACCACGACAGTCAATAATTAATGTATTATTGTTGTTGTGACGAATATTTTGTCCTGCGCTGTGATTCAAGTGCTTCATAATAATTCCGTTTGGATGTATTAGCTCGTACCCGGGACGAGCGAGTGCAGGCACACGGTCTAATGCGCCAGCAGTGAAGCGTTATCTTGAAGAATAATTGTTGATGTCAGAGTGAGAAGAAAGCTTATTCTTGAACACTCGACTCTCAGCAATCTCGTGATAACTAGCCGTGAGAAACGCTCCGAGGAGCGCACGGATATAATATCGATGAGGATTACACCTGTCGCGACGGCGGCGGGTCTCTGTGGTGTGGTGAGTATACGTACTCCTTTACTCATGGTCGCGAATGGGTTCTGACAATAAATAACAAATAATAATATTATCCATTGAACAAGCTTTTACTATCGAACCAGTAAAACTATAACTGAAATTACCCAATAAAATTGTGTATGTACATAAGTACACACTTATAGCGTAAAATAATATGATCGTTTGCGAGCGCATGCAGCAGGCTAGTTCTAGCCGGCCCGCCGCGCGGCGCGCCGATCTACATCCAATGTGGCGGTTGCGCTCGCCCGCGCCACACCGAGACTCGCGTTGCAGTAACAGAACGCACTCGGCACTGCGCTATACTTACCTGTTGAGCGATATCCTGACGCCGGTTACTGTCGAGAGACGTTCCTCGTATGTGTTCCTACACTATGCATATTTGGGAGTTTCCGCGGTCCGTCACGATGGTTAAGAGCAGCTATGTAGTTGTTTTTGACTAATATATATTTTATGAGTGTTACCTATAAGCGCTGCATAATAATTCTCTTTGGCTGTAGTCGCCCGTACCCGGGGCGGGTGAGTGCAAGCAATCAGGATATATGCAGAAGCAATGATGCACCTTATTACAATAATGGAGATTATTATTGTCGGTGCCTGGGCTGGGTGAGAAAAAAGTCCTCTTCTTAAACCCGTAGTCCAATAATCTAGTGATTACTAGACGTGAGAGACGTTCAGAGGCGCACTCCGCCACCGTCAGGAACCTGCCTCGACGACAGGTGCTTGCTTGACCGGGGTCTCGCAGCGAGGACTCACGCACGGCCGCTACAGCAGTGGATGCACATATAAATATTATGTTCCAATAAACAAATTTTATTGTGATGACTGTACTTAGAGCGATAACTGATAAAAAGCCCCAATTACACTTGATATACCAAACCAGGACAAGAACTGCCTGTGCCTTCGAGGACTAGCCATATTATGCACACTTGTATCTTTACCTGACATGATGTGCAAGGCCTCTAGTACTGATCACTGTAAGTCGGCAACTATATGTATAGCACTTACAAAACAAACACTTAACTCTCATAACCAAACTGAAGAATAATAAAATCTAGCCACGTTGAGAACGTTCTCCTATTTTAGAAGTCGGCTAAAACAGGAAAATATTATCATTAATTATTATAATAATTTAATGATATAGTTCGATTTAAAGGATAATATTATGATACATTCCTACGAGATGTACCAACGTATACATTTGTATGAGTCAGTTTACTCGAATAATGAAAATGTAGTAAAAGTTTCTACGTTAATCAGTAACAACCAGTATTTTTCTGCGCTATGTCATCCAAGCGAGTCATATTAGACCTGTTTGAATGCATTCGCTCCTACCCGGGACCTGCGAGCGAATGCAAGCAACCAGTCTAATCAATCTATGCTCAATCGATGAAGCATAATCTTGGAGTAATAACATAACAATAGCCTAATAGTAAAATAACAATAATCGCCCGACGACGCGCAGGGTCTCCGTGGTGAGTTCCTGCTCACGGTTGACTGATGTCTGATATTGAAATATGTTATACCTATCTAGGTATATGTCATTAAAATATTATGGTTTATTGTAGAGACTGTCTTAAAGCATTAACTAAAACGCCACAATGACCAATAGACCGAACCAGAAAATGAACTGCCTGGCCATGAACACTTGTGTACGTAGGTATATTATTTTATGTACATAGTGAATAGTGTGTTGAACATAATAAGTGGGAGTATTGCTTGGTGGTAGTAACAGTGATGGTGGTGGTGGTGGTGGATTATGTGTAGATGATTACTGCACAGCATGGCCATACACATTTGTGTGTATACTTAACAGTGTGAACAGTGTGAACATAATAATAAGTGGGAGTGTTGCTTGGTGAGAATAACAGAAGTGATTGAGATGGTGGTGGTGGTGCCAGTGGTCATATGAACTGCCTGCCAGCCGAGTGATCCAAGCGCTTTACAATATTCTGTTTGCATGTGCTCGCTCGTGCAATGATGTGTGAAGTTCAGTCAATTATTATTGGCCTACAGATTTGTGTGATGTAAACGCAGCTTAATTTTCGAAGAGATAATAAGATGTCTTGGCTTAAAAAAAAACAAATCGTTTTTTTTTTTTTTTTTTAATACAAGTTCAGCATTTTCCTCGATGCAATCTAAGAACTTCAAAAAGTCTGCTTGAATGCGTTTACTCACTCGTACCCGGGGCGAGTGGGTGCAGGCAACCATGACCCGATGAAGCAATCTTAGATCGATCTTGGGAATTGACCTTTTTTTTTTTTTTTGCTCTCCCACATGCTCTCCAGCCATTTTTGTATAATTTGGCACAAGCCATGCAAAAAATTTCATGTAGCCGAGCCGAGCCGAGCCGAGCCGAGCCGAGCCGAGCCGAGCCGAGCCGAGCCGAGCCGAGCCGAGCCGAGCCGAGCCGAGCCGAGCCGAGCCGAGCCGAGCCGAGCCGAGCCGAGCCGAGCCGAGCGCTACGCCTAGGTTAGGTTGTAGGTTAGGTTGTAGGTTAGGTTGTAGGTTAGGTTGTAGGTTAGGTTGTAGGTTAGGTTGTAGGTTAGGTTGTAGGTTAGGTTGTAGGTTAGGTTGTAGGTTAGGTTGTAGGTTAGGTTGTAGGTTAGGTTGTAGGTTAGGTTGTAGGTTAGGTTGTAGGTTAGGTTGTAGGTTAGGTTGTAGGTTAGGTTGTAGGTTAGGTTGTAGGTTAGGTTGTAGGTTAGGTTGTAGGTTAGGTTGTAGGTTAGGTTGTAGGTTAGGTTGTAGGTTAGGTTGTAGGTTAGGTTGTAGGTTAGGTTGTAGGTTAGGTTGTAGGTTAGGTTGTAGGTTAGGTTGTAGGTTAGGTTGTAGGTTAGGTTGTAGGTTAGGTTGTAGGTTAGGTTGTAGGTTAGGTTGTAGGTTAGGTTGTAGGTTAGGTTGTAGGTTGTAGGTTAGGTTGTAGGTTAGGTTGTAGGTTAGGTTGTAGGTTAGGTTGTAGGTTAGGTTGTAGGTTAGGTTGTAGGTTAGGTTGTAGGTTAGGTTGTAGGTTAGGTTGTAGGTTAGGTTGTAGGTTAGGTTGTAGGTTAGGTTGTAGGTTAGGTTGTAGGTTAGGTTGTAGGTTAGGTTGTAGGTTAGGTTGTAGGTTAGGTTGTAGGTTAGGTTGTAGGTTAGGTTGTAGGTTAGGTTAGGTTAGGTTAGGTTAGGTTAGGTTGGGCGGGCCTGGGTTTATCCGTCACTGACGCATAAACCCAGGCCTTCCGTACTCATCCCGGATGGGTGCGGAGGCGTCGGTCTTGAGGGAGAGCGCAAGTCGTTATGATCCTCAAGGCAAGTCCAGGGTAATCCTTCACGTGGTTGCTGCCTGTTATTGGTCTGGTCCCTTCTGGAACAGACGTAACTAAAACCCTGGGCGCCGCGGTGTCGTCCATGGGGCTCCGTGTCGTGTTTTCACGGCACGGGGTCTCATGGGCGATTGGGGGGGCCTCTCCGCGTGTCCCTCTGACTAGCAGAGGGCACAGTGGAGGGGCCACGGGGGGGGGGGGGGTCTGGGCAGAGGAAGGGTGGTCTGCCCGGACGGTTATGTATATATGTATGTTTATTTATTATTATATGTATGTGTCTCATCTATCATTTATCCATCTCATCTCATCATCATTTTCATATTTATTGTGTTTCTTTGTATTTGTTTCATCTTTTTCTGGTTATTCGTGTATCATTCATTTCTTGTGTTTTCATTTGTGTGTCTTTTGTTCTTGTTTCTCGTATTGTTTCTTGTTCTCATTTTTCCCATGACGTGTGAGGAGGCTGTCGAGCCTGAAAACCGACAAACAACCTATGATGGCGAACTCTGAAAAAGTATTACCCCAGGAGGGTACCTGCCTCTCAGAGGCAGGAGAATCCCTCGCTGGCCCACCTAGTGGGTCAGTCAGCCCCTCGTACTCTGGGGGGGGCAAGAACCGCCATGAGGGCCTCGGCCCTCAACCCGACGACCCAAGCTCACTCTTAACGGATTCCGAAATGGCAAGTGTTACTGTGCCTGTTGTGGCGAAGGAGGCGCGCGTCCTATTGACGCGGTGCCCTACTCCAGGTGTGGAGAAGGGGAGAGTGGTGCGCGTGGCGCAAACAGGCAACCTGTCGGACGAGGACGAGAGTTGGCAGACTGTTGCGTCGCGGGCCTTGGAGCTGGTCCTAAGAGCAAGTCCGGCTCGGGAAAGTGGCACGCGCCTTTTGTCGCGGTGCCCTACCCCTGGAAAGGAGAAAGGAGAGGGTCGTGTGGTGCCACGGCCTCGAACTCTGTCCGAGTCGTCTTCGGCTTCGGGCATGAGCTTCGAGACCGTGGCATCGCGGACGTCGTCGCCGATTGGGTGGCGCAAGCGGCAGCGGGCCAACGTCGTCGACTCCGACGACTACGACGACGCGTCGCCGTCGGCGAAAGCGCAGGACAGAAGGGGGCGTGCTCGTCCCTCGGCCACCGAAGGCGTCAACCTGGCGAAAGCCAAGGCCGCATTAAACGCGGCAGAGGCGGAGGAGCTCGACGCCGAACGGGGAATGGCGGAGGACGCGCGACAGAAGAGAGCGACGCGAGCCGCCATCCTCCGTACACCGGCGATTACCAGGCAGGAGCGGGAGCAGCCAGAAACGCTGGACCTGCAGAGGGTGGTGTCCGAGTCGTTAGACACCATCCGGCGGGTCGCAGAGACGTCCGGACACCTGAAGGGGACCTTCGTCAGGGCCCTCAACGAGGCAGCGGATGCCATAAAGGTCTCCTTTGCCGAGGCGAGGACCCGCACGATGTCCGAGGAGGTCGCTCGGCTCGAGGCCGCAAACGCGCGGCTTGCGGCGGAGCTGGACGAGGTCCGGAAGGAGCTGGCCCGTTTACAGCCAGCTCCAGCTCCGGCCCCGTCACTGGCAGACATCGCGCGCACGGTCATGGTCCAAGTGGGGACCATGATCAATGCGCGCTTCGAGGGGCTCGAGGAGCGCTTGCTCCCGGCCAAGCGTCTGCGGCCACCACTGGCCGCAGACAGGAAGCTGGCCGAGGCGGCCGCTGCTGCTCCTGCGGCGGCATCACGCCCCACTCACCCCCCACCGACGAAGACCATGGCGGAGATTGCCTCTGTGCCCTCCACCAAGCCACAGAAGAAGAAACAAAAGGCCGAGACGAAGAGGGTGGCTCATGCAGAGCCGAGCCCTCGGCTGGAGCCCCAGCCTCCGTCGGAGCCCACGGAGGAGCCGTGGCGCGTGGTGGCCCGCAAGGGCGCCACTAAGAAGAAGAAGAAGGCCGCTGTGAAGCCCGCAGTGGAGCCCGGTACTGCTCCTGCGGCGCCTAAGAAGAAGGCGGCCCCGAGGAAGAAGTTGCCCAAGCTCCACCCGCCTCGCACGACTGCAGTAATGCTCACCCTGCAGCCGGAGGCGGTGGAGCGTGGGGTGACCTACCTCAAAGTCCTCGGGGAGGCGAAAAGAAAGATCAACCTGAAGGAGATTGGGATCGACGGCCTCCGGTTTGGCACCGCAGCCACCGGGGCCCGCCTCCTGATCCTGCCGGGTGCCAGTAGTGCCGAGAAGGCAGATGCTCTGGCGGTGAAGATCAGGGAGGCCGTTGGGGAAGACGTGGTCCGGGTCTCCAGGCCAGAGAAGTGCGTGGAGCTTCGCATCTCTGGCTTGGACGACTCGGTGACCAAGGAAGAGGTGGTCGAGGCCGTGGCTGATGCCGGTGGCTGCGCCAACCACGCCATAAGGGCGGGCGAATTGACGCGCTCCCCCGGCCGGCAAGGGCAGATTTGGATGAGTGTCCCAGTCGCTGCAGCCAGAAAAGTTGTGGAGAAGCGGCTCTTGGTGGGCTGGGTTTCAGTGCAGGCGAAAATACTGGAGCCCAGACCACCACGGTGTTTCCGCTGCTTGGAGCCCGGGCACGTGGGGGCCAACTGCATGTCTAGCCTTGACCGCAGCGGACTCTGCTTCTGCTGCGGCAAGGCAGGCCACAAGGCGGCGCAGTGCTCAGCCGACCCCCACTGCCCCATTTGTGATGTCGCCAAGAGGGCGGCCAACCACCGGATGGGTGGTAAGGCCTGCCCTGCTATGCCTCCCAGGAAGAGCCAAAAGAAGGCTGCGGCTGGCCCTAGGGCCCGTCCCTCACAGCCAAAGTGTCCACGGCAGGAGGCCATGGACACCGCGAACCGTTGACAGCCATTTACACTGTCAACGGGGACTCTCGGGTGGCGGATCGGGGGATCCGCCACCCGAACTTTACAAGAGTCCCGAGCTGAAATGCGCTCCGAAGTGTTCCGGAGCGCATTTAGCGGAGAGCGGAGGCACTTTACACCTCCAGGGCCGAGCCCAGTCCAGGGCGCCCGCAGGTGTGGTCGCGGCGCGTGTCTAACGATCCCGCGGCCACACCACATGCGGTGAGAGAACACCCCCGGGGTTTTAGTGAGTAGGCCGCCTTCTTCAAAGGCGGAGATTCTCACATAACCACTCGGCCCCCCCGGGTCGGGTGGTATCCATAAAGGATTTCCCCGGGCAAAAAAAAAAAAAAAAAAAAAAAAAAAAAAAAAAAAAAAAAAAAAAAAAAAAAAAAAAAAAAAAAAAAAAAAAAAAAAAAAAAAAAAAAAAAAAAAAAAAAAAAAAAAAAAAAAAAAAAAAAAAAAAAAAAAAAAAAAAAAAAAAAAGGTTAGGTTAGGTTGGGCGGGCCTGGGTTTATCCGTCACTGACGCGTAAACCCAGGCCCTCCGTACTCATCCCGGATGGGTGCGGAGGCGTCGGTCTTGAGGGAGAGCGCAAGTCGTGTAGATCCTCAAGGCAAGTCCAGGGTAATCCTTCACGTGGTTGCTGCCTGTTATTGGTCTGGTCCCCTCTGGAACAGACGTAACTAAAACCCTGGGCGCCGCGGTGTCGTCCATGGGGCTCCGTGTCGTGTTTTCACGGCACGGGGTCTCATGGGCGGGGCCTCTCCGCGTGTCCCTCTGACTAGCAGAGGGCACAGTGGAGGGGCCGGGGGGGGGGGGGGTCTGGGCAGAGGAAGGGTGGTCTGCCCGGACGGTTATGTATATATGTATGTTTATTTATTATTATATGTATGTGTCTCATCTATCATTTATATATCATTCATCATCATTTTCATATTTTATTGTGTTTCTTTGTATTTGTTTTCATCTTTTTCTGGTTATTCGTGTATCATTCATTTCTTGTGTTTTCATTTGTGTGTCTTTTGTTCTTTTTTCTCTTGTTTCTCTTGTTTCTCATTTTCCATGACGTTTGTGTGGACAGGCTGCCGAGCCTCAAAACTGGCAAAACAACAATGATGGCGACTCTAAAACAAGTATTACCCCAGGAGGGTACCTGCCTCTCAGAGGCAGGAGAATCCCTCACTGGCCCATCTGGGTCAGTCTGCCCCTCGTACTCTGGGGGGGGCAAGAACCGCCATGAGGGCCTCGGCCCTCAACCCGACGACCTACGCAATAAATTGGACTCTGAGACTGCAAGCGAACCATCGCTTTCTATAGCGAAGGAGGCACGCGTCCTTCTGACGCGGTGCCCGACTCCTGCTAAGGAGAAGGGAGAGGGAGGAGAGGGCCGTGCGGCGCGAACAGGCAACCAGTCGGACGAGGACGAGAGTTGGCAGACTGTTGCGTCGCGGGCCTTGGAGCTGGTCCTGAGAGCAAGTCCGGCTCGGAAAAGCGGCACGCGCCTTGTGTCGCGGTGCCCCACCCCTGGAGAGGGAGAAGGTCGTGCGGTGCCACGGCCTCGAACTCTGTCCGAGTCGTCTTCGGCTTCGGGCATGAGCTTCGAGACTGTGGCATCGCGAACGTCGTCGCCTAGTGGTTGGCGTAAGCGGCAGAGGGCCGTTGTCGTCGACTCCGACGATTTTGAGGAAGAGACGCCGTCGGCAAAGTCTCGGGACAGGAGGGGGGGTGATCGTCCCCTCTCTACGGAAGAAGATTATGTGGGCCTGGCCAGGGCAAAGGCCCAGCTTAACGCAGTCGAAGCCGAGGAGCTGCGGCTGGAGGCCGAGAAGGGAATGGCGGAGGACGCCAGGCGGAGGAGGGAGACGCGAGTCGCCCTCTCCCGCAAGGCCCCGGCGTTAACAAAGAAAGGAAGAGAGGAGCCCGAAACCCTCGACCTGGAAAGAGTGGTGTCCGACTCTCTGGACACCATTCGCCAGGTCGCGGAGACCTCCAGGCACCTCAAGGGCACCTTCGTTCGTGCCCTGAACGAGGCGGCCGAGGCCATCAAGACGTCGTTCGTGGAGATGAGGTCCCGAACGATGTCCGAAGAAGTGGCTCGGCTGGAGGCGGCGAACGCGCAGCTGGCGGCGGAACTGGCCGAGGTCCGGAGGGAGCTGGCCCGTTTACAGCCAGCTCCAGCTCCGGCCCCGTCAGTAGAGGAGATTGCCCGGGCGTGCATGGTCCAGTGTGGGACCATGCTGAACGCGCGGCTTGAGGGCCTGGAGGAGCGCCTGCTTCCGGCCAAACGTCTGCGGCCGCCATTGGCCGCAGACAGTAAGAAGTTGGTTACGGTGCCTGCTGCTGCTGCTGCTCCTGCAGCAACGCGACGCCCCACCCGCCCTCCACCGATGGAGACCGTGGTGGATGCCGCTCCCGCGCCATCCACCAAACCGGCCAGGAGAAAGGCTGGGACGAAGAGGGTGGCTGCAGAGCCGACCCCCCCTCCACCAGAGTCTCAGCCTCAACCCCAGCTTCGGCCCCAGCCGACGGAGGAGCCATGGAGCGTGGTGGTCCGGAGGGGGGCCAAAAAGGCCAAAAAGAAGAAAGCCGCCGGGAAACCCGCAGTCGAGCCCGCCCCTGCTCCTGCGGCACCCAAGAAAAAGGCGGCACCGCCGAAGAGGAGGGTGACCAAGCTCCACGCGCCTCGCACGACTGCAGTCATGCTGACCCTGCAGCCGGAGGCGGTGGAGCGTGGGGTCACCTACCTGAAGGTCCTCGGCGAAGCCAAACGGCGAATTAATTTGAAAGACATCGGCATCGATGGACTGCGCTTTGGGACCGCAGCCACCGGTGCCCGCCTCCTAATCCTCCCTGGCGCTGGGAGTGCCGAAAAGGCGGACGCCCTAGCGTCGCGAATTAAGGAGGCCGTCGGCGAGGACATTGTCCGGGTCTCCAGGCCTGAGAAGTGCGTGGACATGCGCATCTCAGGCCTGGATGACTCGGTCACCAAGGACGAGTTGGTGGAGGCTGTGGCTGAGGCCGGCGGCTGCGCCACGACCGCCATAAGAGCGGGCGATATTACCCGCTCGGGAAGGAACGGGCAGATCTTCCTGAGCTGCCCAATCGCCGCGGCCAAAATAGTCGCGGCGAAACGACTGCGAGTGGGGTGGGTCTCGGTCCAGGCCAAAATTCTGGACCGCAAAACACCCCGGTGTTACCGGTGTCTGGAGCCCGGGCACGTGGGGGCGAAGTGCGAGTCGAGCCTTGACCGCAGCGGACTATGCTTCTGCTGCGGCAAGGCCGGCCACAAAGCGGCGCAATGCTCCGAAGAGCCGCACTGCGCCGTGTGCGACGCAGCCGGGAGGCCTGCCAACCACCGCATAGGCGGGAAGGCCTGCCCCAGGGCGCCTCCGAAAAAGAGGACCGGGAGAGGGACGGCTGGCGGGGGCTCTAGGGCCCCCCCCGCACCGTCATAATTGGGGACTTTCGGGTGGCGGATCGGGGGATCCGTCACCTGAACTTTACATAGTCCCGAGCTGAAATGCGCTCCGTACCGTGTTCCGGAGCGCATTTAGCGGAGAACGGAGGCAAAACTCCCGTGCCGAGCCCCTTCAGGGCCCCCGCAGGTGTGGTCGCGGTGCGTGCGTTAGTGATCCCGCGGCCACACCACATGCGGCGAGAGAACACCCCAGGTTTTTAGTGGGTACACCCGTCCTCTTCCAGGGCGTGGGACTCCCACATAACCACCCCGCCCCCCCGGGCCGGGTGGTATCCATAAAGGATTTTCCTGGGTAAAAAAAAAAAAAAAAAAAAAAAAAAAAAAAAAAAAAAAAAGGTTAGGTTAGGTTAGGTTAGGTTAGGTTAGGTTAGGTTAGGTTAGGTTAGGTTAGGTTAGGTTGTCGTCAATGTCCTGCGTGTCGGGCCGTGCGGAGCGGGCGCGGTCGGGAGTCGAGGAGGGAGTGTGTTTTGATCTTCCCTCTCCCTCTTTGACTCCCCGAGGTTTCCTGGCGGTGGACTTCAGGGGCGAGTCCATTGCCAACGAAGGAACCTGGAGGTGGCGCGCACATTGTCCCGTGCGCACCTCAGTGGGGCCGGGGGTGGAGAAGTCAAACTCTCCACCCCCTAGCCGGGACGGGGTCCGTGAGGACCAGCACCGTCGGGGCCGCGGAAGTAATTCGTAAGATTCCCCGCAGCCCCGACACCTATGGTGCAGAGAGGGACAATCGTGAGGTTTTTTAGTCAGTGTAAGCCCGACATAACCACCTCGCTGCCCCTTCGGCTTGGTGGTATCCGGTATGTGATTTTTACTCACGTAAAAAAAAAAAAAAAAAAAAAAAAAAAAAAAAAAAAAAGGTTAGGTTAGGTTAGGTTAGGTTAGGTTAGGTTAGGTTAGGTTAGGTTAGGTTAGGTTAGGTTAGGTTGGGCGGGCCTGGGTTTATCCGTCACTGACGCGTAAACCCAGGCCCTCCGTACTCATCCCGGATGGGTGCGGAGGCGTTGGTCTTGAGGGAGAGCGCAAGTCGTGTAGATCCTCAAGGCAAGTCCAGGGTAATCCTTCACGTGGTTGCTGCCTGTTATTGGTCTGGTCCCCTCTGGAACAGACGTAACTAAAACCCTGGGCGCCGCGGTAGCCGGGGTGAAGATCGTCGCAAAGCTTGCTTTGCGATGGGCTTCATTCCGGATCATCTATTTATTTGTGTATGTTTATTTATTATCTTATGTATTTATTAATCATCTCATCTTCATAATTTCATTGTCATGTTTCTCGTCTTTGTTTTCTTTTTCGTGTATATTTGTTCGTGTATCATTCATTTCTTTGTGTTTTTCATTTGTGTTTTCTGGTATTTTATTCTTTTGTCTGTTTATTATTTGTTTGTCTTCTTGTTTTCATTTTACTTCTTCCCACATGACGTTTGAGGGAGGGCTGTCGAGCCGTAAAACCGACACAACATGAAATGGCGACTTCTAAAACTAATCTACCCCAGGAGGGTACCTGCCTCTCAGAGGCAGGAGAATCCCTCACTGGCCCATCTGGGTCAGTCTGCCCCTCGTATTCTGGGGGGGGCAAGAACCGCCATGAGGGCCTCGGCCCTCAACCCGACGACTTACGCACTATCCCGGACACTGATTCTGCACGCGACGACCTATGCACGTACCCGGACACCGATACAGCACGCGACAACGGCTCGCGTTTGGAAGTGAGGAAGGAGGCCCGCGTGATTATCACGCGCTGCCATGAAATCCAGGGAGAGGATCGCGTGGTGCCGCGGCCCCGAACTCTGTCCGAGTCGTCTTCGGCTTCGGGCATGAGTTTCGGGACCGTGGCATCGCGAACGTCGTCGCCAAGTGGGTGGCGCAAGCGGCAGAGGGCCGCCTGCGTCGACTCGGACGACTTTGACGACGCATCGCCGTCGAGAAGGGGGCGTGCTCGTCCCTCGTCCACCGAAGAGGTCATCGGCCTGGCGAAAGCCAAGGCCGCACTGAATGCGGCAAAGGCGGAGGAGCTCCGGCTGGAGGCCGAACGTGGAATGGCGGAGGACGCAAGACGGAAGAGAGCGACGCGAGCCGCCATCTTCCGCACACCGGCGATGACGAGGCAGGAGCGGGAGCAGCCCGAAACGTTGGACCTGCAGAGGGTGGTGTCCGAGTCGTTAGACACCATCCGGCGGGTCGCGGAGACTTCGGGCAATCTGAAGGGGACTTTCGTGCGGGCCCTGAACGAGGCAGCAGATGCCATAAAGGTTTCCTTTGTCGAGGCGAGGACCCGCACGATGTCCGAGGAGGTCGCTCGGCTCGAGGCCGCAAACGCGCGGCTCGCGGCGGAGCTGGACGAGGTCCGGAAGGAGCTGGCCCGTTTACAGCCAGCTCCAGCTCCGGCCCCGTCATTAGAGGACATCGCGCGCACGGTCATGGTCCAAGTGGGGACCATGATCAATGCGCGCTTCGAGGGGCTCGAGGAGCGCTTGCTCCCGGCCAAGCGTCTGCGGCCACCACTGGCCGCGGACAGGAAGCTGGCCGAGGCGGCTGCAGCTGCTGCTCCTGCGGCGGCATCACGCCCCACCCACCCCCCACCGACGAAAACTATGGCGGAGATTGTTTCTGCGCCCTCCACTAAGCCGAAGAAGAAGCAGAAGGCCAAGGCCGAGACGGAGAGGGTGGCTCATGCAGAGCCGAGCCCTCGGCTGGAGCCCCAGCCTCCGTCGGAGCCCACGGAGGAGCCGTGGCGCGTGGTGGCCCGCAAGGGCGCCACCAAGAAGAAGAAGAAGGCCGCTGTGAAGCCCGCAGTGGAGCCCGCTACTGCTCCTGCGGCGCCTAAGAAGAAGGCGGCCCCGAGGAAGAAGTTGCCCAAGCTCCACCCGCCTCGCACTACTGCAGTGATGCTCACCCTGCAGCCGGAGGCGGTGGAGCGTGGGGTGACTTACCTCAAAGTCCTCGGGGAGGCAAAACGGCAGATAAATTTGAAGGAGATTGGAATTGAGGGCCTCCGATTTGGCACCGCAGCCACCGGGGCCCGACTCCTGATCCTGCCGGGCGCCAGTAGTGCCGAGAAGGCAAACACACTGGCGTCAAAAATCAGGGAGGCTGTTGGAGATGATATTGTCCGGGTCTCCAGGCCAGAGAAGTGTGTGGAGCTGCGTATCTCTGGCCTGGATGACTCAGCCACCAAAGAAGAGGTGGTCGCAGCCGTGGCGGATGCTGGTGGCTGCACCATCGAGTCCATAAGGGCGGGCGAGCTGAGGCGCTCCCCCGGCCGGCAGGGGCAGATCTGGCTGAGCGTCCCTATCGCAGCAGCCAAGAAGGTAGTGGAGAAGCGGCTCTTGGTGGGCTGGGTTTCAGTGCAGGCGAAGATGCTGGAACCCAGACCACCACGTTGCTACCGATGCCTGGAGCCCGGGCATGTGGGGACCAATTGTACGTCCAGCCTTGATCGCAGCGGACTCTGCTTCTGCTGCGGCAAGGCTGGCCACAAGGCAGCGCAGTGCTCGGCCGAGCCTCACTGCCCCATCTGCGAGGTCGCAAAAAGGGCGGCCAACCACCGCATGAGTGGTAAGGCCTGCCCCGCAATGCCGCCCACCAAGGGCAAAGAGAAGAGAAAGAAGAAGGCTGCGGCTGGCCCTAGGGCCCCTCCCTCACAGCCAAAGTGTCCACGGCAGGAGGCCATGGACACCGCGAACCGTTGACAGCCTTTTACACTGTCAACGGGGACTCTCGGGTGGCGGATCGGGGGATCCGCCACCCGAACTTTACAAGAGTCCCGAGCTGATATGCGCTCCGAAGTGTTCCGGAGCGCATATAGCGGAGAGCGGAGGCACTGTACACCTCCAGGGCCGAGCCCAGTCCAGGGCGCCCGCAGGTGTGGTCGCGGTGCGTGTCTAACGATCCCGCGGCCACACCACATGCGGTGAGAGAACACCCCCGGGGTTTTAGTGAGTAGGCCGCCTTCTTCAAAGGCGGAGATTCTCACATAACCACCCGGCCCCCCCGGGTCGGGTGGTATCCATAAAGGATTTCCCCGGGCAAAAAAAAAAAAAAAAAAAAAAAAAAAAAAAAAAAAAAAAAAAAAAAAAAAAAAAAAAAAAAAAAAGGTTAGGTTAGGTTAGGTTAGGTTAGGTTAGGTTAGGTTAGGTTAGGTTAGGTTAGGTTAGGTTAGGTTAGGTTGGGCGGGGGTGCATGTCAGAAGCCTCCTCGTGGCGCACCCTGGGCAACGTCGTGACCTAGTCACGGCGGCGAATTCTGACGGGGGGGCCTCTCCACTTCGGTGGATTGAGGCAGACCGCTTCGGCGGTCCGGGGGGGGCTCGGCCGGCGTCCTGGACGTATTCCGGGTAGCGGCGGTGCGAGTCGAGGCGGCCTTGATTGGCTGCGGGGCTCGGTCGGCGTCTCGGCCGTATGCCGAGTAGCGGCGACGCGAGCGAACGGCGCTTCTGTGCGTCCGTGGTGGGCCTCTCCACCGCTGGTGGATCGAGGCAGACTGCTTCGGCGGTCCGTGGGGGCTCGGCCGGCGTCCTGGACGTATTCCGGGTAGCGGCGGTGCGAGTCGAGGCGGCCTTGATTGGCTGCGGGGCTCGGTCGGCGTCTCGGCCGTATGCCGAGTAGCGGCGACGCGAGCGAACGGCGCTTCTGTGCGTCCGTGTTGGGCCTGGTGGACTTCTCCGCGTGTCCCTCTGATCAGCAGAGGGCACAGTGGATGAGGTCGCGCCGGGTCTGGGCACTGCTTCGGCGGTGCGTGGGGGCTCGGCCGGCGTCCTGGACATTCCGGGTAGCGGCGGTGCGAGTCGTGGCGGCCTTGAGTGGCTGCGGGGCTCGGTCGGCGTCTCGGCCTTATGCCGAGTAGCGGCGACGCGAGTGTTGGGCGCTTCTGCGCGTCCGTTGTGGGCTTCTCCACTACTTGTGGATGGGGCAGATCGCCTTGGCGATCCGTGTGGGGGCTCGGCCGGCGTCCCGGACGTTTCTGGGTAGCGGCGGTGCGAGTCGCGGCGACCTTGATTGGTTGCGGAGCTCGGTCGGCGTCTCGGCCTTATGCTGAGTAGCGGCGACGCGAGGGTCCGGCCTAACCGCTGGATGACGGCTGTGGGTGGGGGCAGTTCGCTGTTACCACCTGCAGTCCATATCGTAATCCGTCAACACGTGCGTCGTGGTCACGTCTCGCGACGTTCGACGGACCGAGGCCTTGGCTTAACCGCCCGGGTGCGAGGAAGAAAACCTCTATAAAAAATTACCCCCAATCCCAAGCGGCAGAGCTAGCGCGAGGGGATGAATGGCCAAGGGGTTACGGGGCCGCTTCGTCGACATCACCGTGTTTAGCCGTTTCCCGGCTTGCACGGTGGTGGCGGCGCAGCGGCGTCAGGTCGCAACTGCTCTCCCGTCCGGATACCGGCCGACCTCCGGGCGGGTTACGCTAGGCTAGTCCAGGTACAGGGGGCACTGCCTGGATGGTCCGTTTATTTCCCCCATACTCGTGGGATCTACTATGGATATTGACACAAAAAAACAAATTGACGCAACGGAGGAGAGGCCAATGGGCCTGGAGAGCGGAGCGACAGCTCAGCTGAAGGAGGGACGCGTGGTGCTTGAGCGCTGCGACGTCGATGCTGCGGTGGAGGGGGTGCGAACCCGGTCTCGCAGCGGGTCGGAAGCCCGGAAGGGCCAACGACTGGTTGACGTCTTTGAGACGTCCAGGTGTAGGGACCTGTCGGCCTCGGAGTCTGACTCCGAGGTCAGTATGGTCACGGTGACTGACGGGTCAAGGGACCCCTCGCCGGCTTCGTCGGTGTCCGGTCGCTTATGGCGCAAGCGTTCTCGGGAGCGCGGTGCAACGGACGATGTTCAGGAGCCCGCGGCGAAGGAGGTTGCGCGTCGAGGTCGCGGACGACCGCCCACTACGGGCGAGTATGTCGGGCTGGCGCAGGCTAAACGGGAGCTGATCGCTGCCCGAGAGGAGCAGCTCAGGCTGCAGGCGGAGGAGGAGCTGGCGGAGGACGTCCGGCGAAAGCGAAAGGCGCGGACGGCCTATCTCAAGGCTCCAGGCCCTTCCGCCACCGTGAGCAGCGAGGATCAAACGGCTGCTGCGTTGGAAAAGACCGTGTTGGGCTGGGTGGACACCATCCACATGGTGGCCACCCGGTCTGGCCAGTTGAAGGGTACGTTTGTGCGTGCCCTCAATGAGGCGGCGGAGAATATCCAGCTCTCCGTTGCCGAGTTGAGGAGTCGGACAGCGTCCGAGGAAGTCGCCCGTTTGGAGGCGGCCAACGCGCGCCTCGTGGCCGACCAAGAGGTGATGCGCCGGGAGATTGCGGAGCTCCGAAAACTTGTCGAGCAACAGGCGACTCCCGCGCAAGTGCCGGCCTCGGCTGGGACCCCGGAGCTGACGCCGACCTCAATGTTTGAGGAGTTCGCGCGGACCATCATGGTGCAGGTGGGCACCATGGTGAGCGCCCGCCTCGAGGGCTTGGAGGGGAGACTTCTCCCCGAAAAGCGCCTCAGACCCCCACTCGCTCACGAAAGGCGAAGGGAAGAGGCGGAGGCGGCCGTGAGGGACGTGCCGATGGAGCCCACCCCGTCGGCACCGTCCACGAGTGGAGCCCGGGAGTCCTCGAAGGGCTCCAAGGGCAAAAAGGGAGGAGCAAGGGAGAAGGCGGCCCCGGCGCCATCCGAACCCCCTGCGGAGCCCAAGAAGGGTCTGAAGAAGAAGGGGAAGGGTGCCGCCAAGGCAACTCCCACCGCCCCTGCCACGCCGGTGGCAGAGCAGAAGGCTGCGGCCCCCGCTGTCGAGCCCGCCGAGCCGCCGTCCCGCTCGCAAGCTCCAGTGGAGCAAGCTTGGACGGAGGTGGTGAGGAAGGGCACCAGGAGGACCCCGAACAGCGGAGGGTCGCAACCGGCCATGAGGGCCAGGGACAAGCCCCCGCCCAGGCAGCCAGTAGCGCCTAAGTCGGTGCCGCAGGCTCGGCAGCAGGCCGCAAAGGCGGTGAAGATTCGGCCACCACCGCGCACAGCAGCGGTGGTGATAACCTTGAAGCCGGGGGCGGAGGAAAAGGGCGTGAGTTACGCCAAGGTCCTTGCGGAAGCTCGCAACCGCATTGACCTTGGCGCGCTCGGTGTGCCCCCGCTCAAGGTGAGGGTGGCAGCTACCGGGGCCCGTGTCTTGGAGGTCCCCGGCGAAAGTAGGGTGGAGAAGGCGGACTCCCTGGCCAGCAGGCTCAGGGAGGTTTTCGAGGGGGCAGAGGAGGTCCAGATCTCCAGGCCCGTCATCACCGCGGACATGCGGGTGGACGGCCTGGAGGACTCCATCGCCCCCGAGGAGTTGGTCGCGGCCCTGGCCAAGGCCGGAAGCTGCCCCCCGACCGACATCAAGGTCGGGGACATTAAGAAGGGCAGGGCGGGCGTAGGGGCGGCCTTCGTGCGCTGCCCCGCCACGGCCGCCAAAGCCATAATGGCAAAGGGTGGCCGTGTCCAGGTGGGGTGGGTGGCGGCGCGGGTGCGCGTTCTGAAGGAACGGCCGCGCCGCTGCTACCGATGCCAAGCGCTGGGTCACGTACGGGCCCAGTGCCAGGCCGAGACGGACCGCAGCGGAGAATGTCACCGCTGCGGGAGCACGGACCACAAGGTCGCGGCCTGCTCGTCCCCCCCGCACTGCAACGTGTGCGCAGCTGCGGGCAGGAAGGCGGACCACCTCACCGGGGGCACGGCGTGTGCCAAGCCCCCGGTCAAGAAAGAGGCGCCGAAGAAAAAGCCCGCTGCGACCAAGGCCACGGCCGGGGCGCAGCCGGCCAACTCCGTAACGGAGCAGGTGGTCCGCATGGAGGAAAGTTAGGATGCACCTAACTTTCCTCCAGGCGAACATCAACCACTCCGCGCAGGCTCAGGACTTGTTCCTGCAATCCCTGGCGGAGCGGTTGATCCAGGTCGCGGTGGTCGCCGAGCCGTATGTGGTCCCGCCCAGGGGTGATTGGGCGGGAGACCGGGACGGCTTGGTGGCCATAACGACCCAGTCGCCGGCGCCCTCCCCCACCCTCGACAATGTGGTAAGGGGGAGGGGGTATGTGGCGGCCTGGGTTGGCGAGGCGGTGGTCGTGGGGGTGTATTTCTCCCCCAACAGGGTCCTCGCCGAGTTCGAGCGTTTTCTCGGCGAGGTGGGGACCCTGGTCGGCCAGAACCGCCCGCGGCCTGTCGTCGTCGTCGGAGACCTCAACGCCAAGTCTACGGCGTGGGGGTCTCCGGCGACGGACGCGAGGGGCAGGGCGGTCGAGGAGTGGATGGTGGAGGTGGGCCTCACCATCCTCAACCGCGGGTCGGAGGACACGTGCGTGCGGCATAACGGGGGGTCCATCGTGGACCTCACGTTCGCTACCCCCGAGATCGCACGCCGTGTCCGGGACTGGGCGGTCCTGGTGGACGAGGAGACGCTGTCGGACCACCGATACATCCGTTTTAGCGTCTCCTCAGCGGCGGCGGCCCAGGACCAAGGGCCGCCCCCGACCGTCGGTCCCAGGTGGGCCCTGAAGCGCCTGGATCTGGAGCGGCTACAAGAGGCCGCCCTGGTCCAGGCGTGGAACGCCCCGCCCCCGGAGCCGGTGGACCTGGACGCGGAGGCGGACAGCTTGTGCGAGGCGATGTCGCACGTTTGCGACGCCGCCATGCCCCGCGTCAGGGCCCTGCCGCCGAAGCGGCAGGTCTATTGGTGGACGGCGGAGGTCGCCGAACTCCGCCGTCAGTGCCTGGCGAAGCGCCGCCGGCATCAGCGGTACCGGCGACGAAGGCGGCGGGAGACGGCGACGTTGGACGCCCTCTACGCGGAATATAGAGAGGCGTCCATGGCCCTCCGCGTCGCCATTGCGGAGGCCAAGGCGGCTGCCTGGAGGCAGCTGCTGGAGTCGCTGGAGCAGGACCCGTGGGGGCGGCCGTACAGGTTGGCGAGACAAAAACTCCGCCCCTGGGCCCCCCCCGCCACCAGCACGCTCCAGTCAGATGTCCTCCGGCGGGTGGTCGAGGGACTGTTCCCCGGAGCTCCGGGGACCGAGTTCGTCCCTCCCACCATGGCGGCCTCACGGGCGGTGACCCGGGACGAGGAGGAGGTGCCTGAGGTCTCGGGCGGGGAGCTCCAGGCGGCCATTCTCCGGATGAGGGCCAAGAACACGGCGCCGGGGCCTGACGGCATACCCGGCCGCGCGTGGGCCCTCTCCATGGACGCCCTCGAGCCCCGCGTGAGGGCCCTCTTCAGCCGCTGCCTCCGGGAGGGTCGATTCCCCGGGCGGTGGCGGCGAGGGAAGCTCGTCCTTCTGCGGAAGGACGGGCGGCCGGCGGATGAGCCGGCCGGGTACCGGCCGATTGTGCTCCTGGACGAGGCGGGGAAGCTCCTCGAACGAGTAGTAGCGTCCCGCCTCGTCAGGCACTTGGAGGGAGAGGGCCCGGATCTGGCGCCCAATCAATTCGGGTTCCGGAGGGGTCGCTCGACGGTGGACGCGATCGCTACCGTCCGCGACCTCTCGGAGGAGGCGTGCTCCGGGGGTGGGGTCCTGTTGGCGGTGTCATTAGACATCGCCAACGCTTTCAACTCCCTCCCCTGGAGCGTCATCCGCGGCGCGCTGGGGCACCATCAAGTGCCCCGGTACCTTCAGCGCCTGGTGGGGGACTACCTCTCAGAGAGGGAGGTAGTCTACCCCACCCGGGAGGGGGCGGCGGGACGGAGCACCGTTACCCGAGGTGTTCCACAGGGGTCCGTGCTTGGACCCCTGCTCTGGAACCTCGGGTACGATTGGGTGCTCCGAGGAGCCAACCTGCGTGGCGTCGGCGTCACGTGCTACGCCGACGACACGCTGGTGACCGCCCGGGGGGCGACCTACCGGGAGGCGGTGCTCCTGGCGACGGCCGGAGTAGCGGCGGTCGTCGCCAGGATTCGACGGTTGGGACTGCAGGTGGCCCTCCATAAATCGGAGGCCATCTGCTTCCACGGTCCGCGGAGGGCGCCCCCGGCCGGGGCGCAGATTGTGGTTGGCGGAACTGCCATCCCCGTCGGGACGACCCTCAAATATCTAGGGGTCGTCCTCGACAGCAGGTGGCGATTTGGGGCCCACCTGCGGCAGCTGTCCCCGAAGCTGACGGGGACAGCGGCCGCCCTGAGCCGCCTCCTCCCCAATCTGGGAGGAGGTGATGGGAGCTGCCGCCGCCTTTACATGGCGGTGGTACGCTCGATGGCCCTCTACGGGGCCCCGATCTGGGCGGGGTCTCTCGACGCTCGAGAGACCGCCGTCCTAGTCGCGGCCCAGAGGGCTATGGCGGTGAGAGTGTGTCGGGGCTACCGCACACTCTCACACGAGGTCGCCTGCGCTCTCGCCGCGTCCCTGCCATGGGACATGGAGGCCGAGGTTCTGTCCTCGGTCTTCTGGCGGAGAGCGCGGGCCAGGGAGCGGGACCTCCGTCCCGCCCCACAGGAGGGGGTGCGATGGCGGCAAAACGCCAGGGACCTCGCGGTGGTCGCCTGGCGGGACCGGCTCCTGACGGGGCCGGCAAGAAGAGGGGCCGGCGCTCGCCGGCTCTTGGAGGCCCTCCAGCCCCTCCTCCTGGAGTGGGTCAAGAGGAAGCACGGGGCCCTCACCTTCCGGGCCACGCAGGTGCTCACCGGCCACGGGTGCTTTGGCCGGTACCTGCACCACGTGGCCCGAAGAGAGGCCTCTCCGGCCTGCCACCAGTGCGGCTGCGCGGAGGAGACAGCGCAGCACGTACTGGAGGCGTGCCCTGGAGCGGCGGAACCGCGGCGAGCCCTCGTCGCGATTGTGGGTGCGGACCTCTCGCTGCCGACCATCATCTCCAAGATGGTCGCCGACGAGGGGTCCTGGGAGGCGGTGGTCTCCTTCTGCGAAGTAGTAATGACGCAGAGGGAGACCGAGGAGCGGGAGAGGGAACAGGATCCCCTCTCCCTGCCGCTCCGGAGAGCGCGGATACGGAGGCGGGCCAACAGGGCCCGCACTCCGTCTCCGCTTGGAGGACCCGGGGCGCCGGTTGCGGGGGCAGCCGGTGCCCCTGCTCTTAATTGAGGGGGTCCTCCACGGCCGGGGGACGCGCTAATGTTCCAGCGCGTCCCTCCTGAGGCGGGTCCGCCCACGGGCGGACGAGGCTAGAGCAGAGTTGCGGAGAGTAACAAAACGGCCCCGCGACTCTGCTCCCATGGCTAGCCGATGGAACATCCCGGGGTTTTAGTGGGTATACCCGTCCTCCTCAAGGGCGGGGGAGCCCCACATAACCACCCGGCCCACCCCCTCGGGCCGGGTGGTATGCGTAAGGCATTTCCCCGGGTCAAAAAAAAAAAAAAAAAAAAAAAAAGGTTAGGTTGGGCGGGTCTGGGTTTATCCGTCACTGACGCGTAAACCCGGGCCCTCCGTACCCATCCCGCGATGGGTGCGGAGGCGTCGGTCTTGAGGGAGAGCGCAAGTCGTGATGATCCTCAAGGCAAGTCCAGGGTAATCCTTCACGTGGTTGCTGCCTGTTATTGGTCTGGTCCCCTCTGGAACAGACGTAACTAAAACCCTGGGCGCCGCGGCAGCCGGGGTGAAGATTGTCGCAAAGCTTGCTTTGCGGCGGTCTTCACACCGGATCATTATGTATTGATATGTATGTTTATTTATTACTCTATGTATCTATTCATCATCTTCATCCTTTCCATTATCATCTCATCCCCATGTATTTTTCTTCCTCTTTCTTTTCATCTTTCCGTCTATTTTCACGTATCATTCATTTCTTGTGTTTTCATTTGTGTCTTTTAACTCTTCTTCTTTCAGATATCTTCTTCTCCCATGGAGGGGGGGCCCGGGCGCTTGGCGCAGGCTCGAGGAGGTGGGGTCGTGGCGCGCGGCGCCGACTCGAGGAGGTGGGGCCCGGGCGCTTTGGCGCAGGCTCGAGGAGGGGGGGCCCGAGCACAGTCGTGCGGACTCGAGGAGGTGGGGTCGTGGTGCGCGGCGCCGACTCGAGGAGGGGGTCCGCTCCCGGACAGCTGCCATACGGTGGATCGTGGTTGGGTTCGGGAGTCGGACGTGGAGGGGGGGCCCGGGCGCTTGGCGCAGGCTCGAGGAGGGGGGGTCCGAGCACAGTCGTGCGGACTCGAGGAGGGGGTCTGCTCCCGGACAGCTGCCATACGGTGGATCGTGGTTGGGTTCGGGAGTCAGACGTGGAGGGGGGGCCCGGGCGCTCGGCGCAGGCTCGAGGAGGTGGGGTCGTGGCGCGCGGCGCCGACTCGAGGAGGGGGTCCGCTCCCGGACAGCTGCCATACGGTGGATCGTGGTTGGGTTCGGGAGTTGGACGTGGAGGGGGGGTCGTGGTGCGCGGCGCCGACTCGAGGAGGTGGGGTCCGAGCACAGTCGTGCGGACTCGAGGAGGTGGGGTCCGAGCACAGTCGTGCGGACTCGAGGAGGTGAGGGGAAGGCGCAAGCCGACCCGAGGCGAAGTCCGCTCCCGGACAACTGCCATACGGTGGATTCGTGGCCAGGTTCGGGAGCTGGACGTTGATGGGGGGGGCCCGGGCGCTTCGGCGCTTAGGCCCGAGGAGGTGGGGGGGGGCGCGCTGTATGTTCCAGTGCGTCCCTCCGCGGAGGCGGGTTTGCCCTCGGGCGAACGAGGCTAGAGCGGGGTTGCGGAGAAATGCGACAGCGGTCCCGCGACCCTGCTCGCATGGCCAGCAGGAGAGAACATCCCGGGGTTTTAGTGGGTATACCCGTCCTCTTCAAGGGCGGGGGAGTCCCACATAACCACCCCGCCCGCCTCCCCTTCGGGGGGGAGGGGCGGGGTGGTATGCGTAAAGCATTTCCCCGGGTCAAAAAAAAAAAAAAAAAAAAAAAAAAAAAAAAAAAAAAAAAAAAAAAAAAAAGGTTAGGTTAGGTTAGGTTAGGTTAGGTTAGGTTAGGTTAGGTTAGGTTGGGGTGCATGTCAGAAGCCTCCTCGTGGCGCACCCTGGGCAACGTCGTGACCTAGTAACGGTTCACGGCGGCGAATTCTGACGGGGGGCCTCTCCACTTCGGTGGATTGAGGCAGACCGCTTCGGCGGTCCGGGGGGGCTCGGCCGGCGTCCTGGACGTATTCTGGGTAGCGGCGGCGCGAGTTGTGGCGGCCTTGATTGGCTGCGGGGCTCGGTCGGCGTCTCGGCCGTATGCCGAGTAGCGGCGACGCGAGCGAACGGCGCTTCTGTGCGTCCGTGGTGGGCCTCTCCACCGCTGGTGGATCGAGGCAGACTGCTTCGGCGGTCCGTGGGGGCTCGGCCGGCGTCCTGGACGTATTCCGGGTAGCGGCGGTGCGAGTCGTGGCGGCCTTGATTGGCTGCGGGGCTCGGTCGGCGTCTCGGCCTTATGCCGGGTAGCGGCGACGCGAGCGTGGGGCGCTTTTGTGCGTCCGTTGTGGGCCTCTCCACTGCTTGTGGATGGGGCAGATCGCCTTGGCGATCCGTGTGGGGGCTCGGCCGGCGTCCCGGACGTTTCCGGGTAGCGGCGGTGCGAGTCGCGGCGACCTTGATTGGTTGCGGAGCTCGGTCGGCGTCTCGGCCTTATGCTGAGTAGCGGCGACGCGAGGGTCCGGCCTAACCGCTGGATGACGGCTGTGGGTGGGGGCAGTTCGCTGTTACCACCTGCAGTCCAAATCGTAATCCGTCAACACGTGCGTCGTGGTCACGTCTCGCGACGTTCGACGGACCGAGGCCTTGGCTTAACCGCCCGGGTGCGAGGAAGAAAACCTCTATAAAAAATTACCCCCAATCCCAAGCGGCAGAGCTAGCGCGAGGGGATGAATGGCCAAGGGGTTACGGGGCCGCTTCGTCGACATCACCGTGTTTAGCCGTTTCCCGGCTTGCACGGTGGTGGCGGCGCAGCGGCGCCAGGTCGCAACTGCTCTCCCGTCCGGATACCGGCCGACCTCCGGGACGGGTTACGCTAGGCTAGTCCAGGTACAGGGGGCACTGCCTGGATGGTCCGTTTTTCCCCCATACTCGTGGGATCTAATATGGACACAATCAAAAACTCAAACCAAATTGACGCAACGGAGGAGAGGCCGAAAGGTCTGGATGGAGTGGCAGGAGCTGCTCTGAAGGAGGGACGTGTGGTGCTCATGCGCTGCGACGTCGATGCTGCGGTGGAGGGGGCTAGAGCCCGGTCTCGCAGCGGGAGTAGGAGTAAGTCTGGAGCCCGGTCGGGCAACAGGCTGGTGGAGGTCCTGGAAAGGACAGCCAGGTGCAGGGACCTGTCGTCTTCGGACTCCGAGGTCAGTATGATGACGGTGACGGACGGGTCGAGGGATCCGTCGCCGGCATCGTCGGCAACTGGGCGCCTGTGGCGGAAACGGTCGCTGGAGCGCGGCACTATGGACGATGTCCAGGAGCCTGCGGCGAAAGAGGCTGCGCGCCGAGGTCGCGGACGGCCGCCCACAACGGGCGAGTACGTTGGGCTGGCGCTGGCTAAGCGAGAGCTCAACGCAGCGAAGGAGGAGGCGCTTCGGCTTAGGGCGGAGCAGGAGCTCGCGGAAGAGGTGCAGAGGAAGAGGGAGACGAGAGCGTCCTTCCTCAAGTCCCCGTGCCATTCCGCCGCCGCTGGCAATGATGAGCGGAGCGCGGCCGCCCTGGAGAAGGCGGTTCTCGACTGGGTGGACACCATCCAGCAGGTGTCCGCCCGGTCTGGGAATCTGAAGGGCACCTTTCAGCGGGCCCTGAACGAGGCGGCCGACGGCATACAGGCCTCGGTTGCCGAGTTGAGGAACCGGACCGTGTCCGAAGAGGTTGCGCGTTTAGAGGCGGCAAACGCCCGCCTCATGGCCGAACAAGAGTTGATGCGCCGGGAGATCGCGGAGCTCCGAAAACTGATCGAGCAACGGGCGACTCCCGCGCAAGTGCCGGCCCCGGCTGGGACCCCGGAGTTGACGCCGACCTCAATGTTTGAGGAATTCGCGCGGACCATCATGGTGCAGGTGGGCACCATGGTGAGCGCCCGCCTCGAGGGCTTCGAGGGGAGGCTTCTCCCTGAGAAGCGCCTCAGGCCCCCACTCGCCCACGAAAGGCGAAGGGAGGAGGCGGAGGCAGCCGCGAGGGACGTGTCGATGGAGCCCACCCCATCGGCACCGTCCACTGGACGAGCCCCGGAGCCCTTGAAGGGCTCTAAGAAGGGAGGAGCAAGGGAGAAGGTGGCCCCGGCGCCATCCGAATCCCCTGCGGAGCCCAAGAAGGGCGGCAAGAAGAAGAAGGGAAAGGGTGCCGACAAGGCAGCCGCCGCCTCCCCTGCCACACTCGTGACAGCCAAGAAGGCTGCGGCCCCCGCTGCTGAGCCCGCTGAGCTCCCTCCCCGTCCTCAGGCTCCACTGGAGCAGCCTTGGACGGAGGTGGTGAGGAAGGGCACCAGGAGGACCCCGAGCAACGGAGGGTCGCAGCCGGCCATGAGGGCCAGGGACAAGCCCCCGCCCAGGCAGCCAGTGGTGCCTAAGTCGGTGCCGCAGGCTCGGCAACAGGCCGCAAAGGCGGTGAAGATTCGGCCACCACCGCGCACAGCAGCGGTGGTGATAACCTTGAAGCCGGGGGCGGAGGAGAAGGGCGTGAGTTACGCCAGGGTCCTTGCGGAAGCTCGCAACCGCATTGACCTTGGCGCGCTCGGTGTGCCCCCGCTCAAGGTGAGGGTGGCAGCTACCGGGGCCCGTGTTTTGGAGGTACCCGGTGAGCTGAGGGCCGAGAAGGCGGACTCCCTGGCCAGCAGGCTCAGGGAGGTATTCGAGGGGGCAGAGGAGGTCCAAATCTCCAGGCCCGTCACTACCGCGGACATGCGGGTGGACGGCCTGGAGGATTCCATCGCCCCCGAGGAGTTGGTGGCGGCACTGGCCAAGGCCGGGAACTGCCCCCCGACCGACATAAAGGTCGGGGAAATCAAGAAGGGCAGGGCGGGCGTAGGGGCAGCCTTTGTGCGCTGCCCCGCCACGGCCGCCAAGGCCATCATGGCGAAGGGCGGCCGTGTCCCGGTGGGATGGGTGGCGGCGCGGGTTCGTGTCCTGAAGGAGCGGCCGCGCCGCTGCTACCGGTGCCACGCGCTGGGCCACGTACGGGCCCAGTGCCAGGCGGAGACGGACCGCAGCGGAGAATGCCACCGCTGCGGCAGTACGGACCATAAGGTCGCGGCCTGCTCGGCCCCCCCGCACTGCAACGTGTGCGCAGCTGCGGGGAGAAAAGCGGACCACCTCACCGGGGGCACGGCGTGTGCCAAGCCCCCGGCAAAGAAAGAGGCGCAGAAGAAGAAGCCCGCTGCGACCAAGGCCACGGCCGGGTCGCAGCCGGCCACCTCCGTAAAGGAGCAGGTGGTCCGTATGGAGGAAAGTTAGGATGCACCTAGCTTTCCTCCAGGCGAACATCAACCACTCCGCGCAGGCTCAGGACTTGTTCCTGCAATCCCTGGCGGAGCGGTTGATTCAGGTCGCGGTAGTCGCCGAGCCGTATGTGGTCCCGCCCAGGGGTGATTGGGCGGGAGACCGTGACGGCTTGGTGGCCATTACCACCCAGTCGCCGGCACCCTCCCCTACCCTCGACAACGTGGTAAGGGGGAGGGGTTATGTGGCGGCCTGGGTTGGCGAGGCGGTGGTCGTGGGGGTGTACTTTTCCCCCAACAGGGTCCTCGCCGAGTTCGAGCGTTTTCTCGGCGAGGTGGGGACCCTGATCGGCCAGAGCCGCCCGCGACCTGTCGTCGTCGTCGGGGACCTTAACGCCAAGTCTACGGCGTGGGGGTCCCCGGCGACGGACGCGAGGGGCAGGGCAGTGGAGGAGTGGCTGGTGGAGGTGGGGCTCACCATACTCAACCGCGGGACGGAGGACACGTGCGTGCGGCACAACGGGGGGTCCATTGTGGATATCACGTTCTCCACCCCCGAGCTCGCGCGCCGTGTCCGGGACTGGGCGGTCCTGGTGGACGAGGAGACGCTGTCGGACCACCGCTACATCCGGTTCAGCGTCTCCTCAGCGGCGGCGGCCCAGGACCAAGGGCCGCCCCCGACCGTCGGTCCCAGGTGGGCCCTCAAGCGCCTGGACCTAGAGCGGCTGCAGGAGGCGGCCCTGGTCCAGGCATGGAACGCCCCGCCCCCGGAGCCAGTGGGCCTGGACGAAGAGGCGGACGGACTGTGCATGGCGATGTCGCACGTCTGCGACGCCGCCATGCCCCGTGTCAGAGCCCTGCCGCCGAAGAGGCAGGTCTACTGGTGGTCGGAGGAGGTCGCCGAGCTCCGCCGTCGGTGTCTGGCAAAGCGCCGCCAGCACCAGCGATACAGGCGGCGGAGGCGGCGGGAGACGGCGACGTTGGACGCCCTCTATGCCGAATATAGAGAGGCGTCCATGGCCCTCCGCGTCGCCATCGCGGAGGCCAAGGCGGCTGCCTGGAGGCAGCTGCTGGAGTCGCTGGAGCAGGACCCGTGGGGGCGGCCGTACAGGCTGGCACGGCAAAAGCTGCGCCCCTGGGCCCCCCCCGCCACCAGCACGCTCCAGCCGGACGTCCTCCAGCGGGTGGTCGAGGGACTGTTCCCCGGAGCTCCGGGGACCGATTACGTCCCTCCCACCATGGCGGCCGCGCGGGCGGAGACCCGGGACGAAGAGGAGGTCCCTGAGGTCTCGGGTGGCGAGCTCGAGGTGGCCATCAGCAAGATGAGGGCCAAGAACACGGCGCCGGGGCCTGACGGCATACCCGGCCGCGCGTGGGCCCTCTCCATGGACGCCCTCGAGCCCCGCGTGAGGTCCCTCTTCAGCCGCTGCCTCCGGGAGGGTCGATTCCCCGGGCGGTGGCGGAGAGGGAAGCTCGTCCTGCTGAGGAAGGACGGGCGTCCGGCGGACGAGCCGGCCGGCTATCGGCCGATCGTGCTGCTAGACGAGGCGGGGAAGCTCCTCGAGCGAGTCGTAGCTTCCCGTCTCGTCAGGCACTTGGAGGGGGAGGGCCCGGATCTGGCCGCAAATCAGTTCGGGTTCCGGAGGGGTCGCTCGACGGTGGACGCCATCGCCGCCGTCCGCGACCTCTCAGAGGAGGCGTGCTCCGGGGGTGGGGTCCTGTTGGCGGTGTCATTAGACATCGCCAACGCTTTCAACTCCCTCCCCTGGAGCGTGATCCGCGGCGCGCTGGGGCACCACAACGTGCCCCGGTATCTTCAGCGCCTGGTAGGGGACTACTTGTCGGAGAGGGAGGTGGTCTTCCCTACGCGGGATGGGGCGGGACGGAGCTCCGTTACCCGGGGTGTTCCACAGGGGTCCGTGCTTGGACCCCTGCTCTGGAACCTCGGGTACGACTGGGTGCTCCGAGGAGCCAACCTGCGTGGTGTCGGCGTCACTTGCTACGCCGACGACACGCTGGTGACCGCCCGGGGGGCGACCTACCGGGAGGCGGTGCTCCTGGCGACGGCCGGAGTAGCAGCGGTCGTCGCCAGAATTCGGCGTTTAGGGTTACAGGTGGCCCTCCACAAGTCGGAGGCCATCTGTTTCCACGGGCCTCGGAGGGCGCCCCCAGCCGGGGCGCAGATTGTGGTCGGTGGAACCGCCATCCCCGTCGGGACGACCCTCAAGTATCTAGGGGTCGTCCTCGACAGTAGGTGGAGATTCGGGGCCCACTTGCGCCAGCTGTCCCCGAAGCTGACGGGGACAGCGGCCGCCCTGAGCCGCCTCCTCCCCAATCTGGGAGGAGGTGATGGAAGCTGCCGCCGCCTGTATATGGCGGTGGTGCGCTCGATGGCCCTCTACGGGGCCCCGATCTGGGCGGGGTCTCTCGACGCTCGAGAGACCGCCGTCCTGGTCGCGGCCCAGAGGGCCATGGCGGTGAGAGTGTGTCGGGGCTACCGCACACTCTCACACGAGGTCGCCTGCGCTCTCGCCGCGTCCCTGCCCTGGGACATGGAGGCCGAGGTTCTGTCCTCGGTCTTCTGGCGGAGAGCGCGGGCCAGGGAGCGGGACCTCCGTCCTGCCCCACAGGAGGTGGTGCGGTGGCGCCAGGCGGCCAGGGACCAGGCTGTGGTCGCCTGGCGGGACCGGCTCCTAACGGGGCCGGCAAGAAGAGGGTCCGGCGCTCGTCGGCTGCTGGAGGCGCTCAAACCCCTCCTCCTGGAATGGGTGCAGAGAAGGCACGGAGCCCTCACCTTCCGGGTCACGCAGGTACTCACCGGCCATGGGTGCTTCGGGCGGTACCTGTGCAACGTGGCCCGGAGAGAGGCCTCCCCGGCATGCCATCAGTGCGGCTGCGGGGAGGAGACGGCACAGCACGTGATGGAGGCGTGCCCCGGAGCGGCGGAACCGCGACGAGCTCTAGTCGCGGTTGTGGGAGCGGACCTCTCGCTGCCGACCATCATCGCCAAGATGGTCGCTGACGAGAGGTCCTGGGAGGCGGTGGTCTCCTTCTGCGAAGTGGTCATGACGCAGAGGGAGACCGAGGAGCGGGAGAGGGAAAGGGATCCCCTCTCCCAGCCGCTCCGGAGAGCGCGGATACGGAGGCGGGCCAACAGGGCCCGCACTCCGTCTCCGCTTGGAGGACCCGGGGTGCCAGTTGCGGGGGCAGCTGGTGCCCCTGCTCGTAATTGAGGGGGTCCTCCACGGCCGGGGGACGCGCTAATGTTCCAGCGCGTCCCTCCTGAGGCGGGTCCGCCCACGGGCGGACGAGGCTAGAGCAGAGTTGCGGAGAGTAGCAAAACGGCCCCGCGACTCTGCTCCCATGGCTAGCCGATGGAACATCCCGGGGTTTTAGTGGGTATACCCGTCCTCCTCAAGGGCGGGGGAGTCCCACATAACCACCCGGCCCACCCCCTCGGGCCGGGTGGTATGCGTAAGGCATTTCCCCGGGTCAAAAAAAAAAAAAAAAAAAAAAAAAAAAAAAAAAAAAAAAAAAAAAAAAAAAAAAAAAAAAAAAAAAAAGGTTAGGTTAGGTTAGGTTAGGTTAGGTTAGGTTAGGTTAGGTTAGGTTAGGTTAGGTTAGGTTGGGCGGGTTAGGTTAGGTTAGGTTAGGTTAGGTTAGGTTAGGTTAGGTTAGGTTAGGTTAGGTTAGGTTAGGTTAGGTTAGGTTAGGTTAGGTTAGGTTAGGTTAGGTTAGGTTAGGTTAGGTTAGGTTAGGTTAGGTTAGGTTAGGTTAGGTTAGGTTAGGTTAGGTTAGGTTAGGTTAGGTTAGGTTAGGTTAGGTTAGGTTAGGTTAGGTTAGGTTAGGTTAGGTTAGGTTAGGTTAGGTTAGGTTAGGTTAGGTTAGGTTAGGTTAGGTTAGGTTAGGTTAGGTTAGGTTAGGTTAGGTTAGGTTAGGTTAGGTTAGGTTAGGTTAGGTTAGGTTAGGTTAGGTTAGGTTAGGTTAGGTTAGGTTAGGTTAGGTTAGGTTAGGTTAGGTTAGGTTAGGTTAGGTTAGGTTAGGTTAGGTTAGGTTAGGTTAGGTTAGGTTAGGTTAGGTTAGGTTAGGTTAGGTTAGGTTAGGTTAGGTTAGGTTAGGTTAGGTTAGGTTAGGTTAGGTTAGGTTAGGTTAAGTTAGGTTAGGTTAGGTTAGGTTAGGTTAGGTTAGGTTAGGTTAGGTTAGGTTAGGTTAGGTTAGGTTAGGTTAGGTTAGGTTAGGTTAGGTTAGGTTAGGTTAGGTTAGGTTAGGTTAGGTTAGGTTAGGTTAGGTTAGGTTAGGTTAGGTTAGGTTAGGTTAGGTTAGGTTAGGTTAGGTTAGGTTAGGTTAGGTTAGGTTAGGTTAGGTTAGGTTAGGTTAGGTTAGGTTAGGTTAGGTTAGGTTAGGTTAGGTTAGGTTAGGTTAGGTTAGGTTAGGTTAGGTTAGGTTAGGTTAGGTTAGGTTAGGTTAGATTAGGTTAGGTTAGGTTAGGTTAGGTTAGGTTAGGTTAGGTTAGGTTAGGTTAGGTTAGGTTAGGTTAGGTTAGGTGAGGTTAGGTTAGGTTAGGTTAGGTTAGGTTAGGTTAGGTTAGGTTAGGTTAGGTTAGGTTAGGTTAGGTTAGGTTAGGTTAGGTTAGGTTAGGTTAGGTTAGGTTAGGTTAGGTTAGGTTAGGTTAGGTTAGGTTAGGTTAGGTTAGGTTAGGTTAGGTTAGGTTAGGTTAGGTTAGGTTAGGTTAGGTTAGGTTAGGTTAGGTTAGGTTAGGTTAGGTTAGGTTAGGTTAGGTTAGGTTAGGTTAGGTTAGGTTAGGTTAGGTTAGGTTAGGTTAGGATAGGTTAGGTTAGGTTAGGTTAGGTTAGGTTAGGTTAGGTTAGGTTAGGTTAGGTTAGGTTAGGTTAGGTTAGGTTAGGTTAGGTTAGGTTAGGTTAGGTTAGGTTAGGTTAGGTTAGGTTAGGTTAGGTTAGGTTAGGTTAGGTTAGGTTAGGTTAGGTTAGGTTAGGTTAGGTTAGGTTAGGTTAGGTTAGGTTAGGTTAGGTTAGGTTAGGTTAGGTTAGGTTAGGTTAGGTTAGGTTAGGTTAGGTTAGGTTAGGTTAGGTTAGGTTAGGTTAGGTTAGGTTAGGTTAGGTTAGGTTAGGTTAGGTTAGGTTAGGTTAGGTTAGGTTAGGTTAGGTTAGGTTAGGTTAGGTTAGGTTAGGTTAGGTTAGGTTAGGTTAGGTTAGGTTAGGTTAGGTTAGGTTAGGTTAGGTTAGGTTAGGTTAGGTTAGGTTAGGTTAGGTTAGGTTAGGTTAGGTTAGGTTATGTTAGGTTAGGTTAGGTTAGGTTAGGTTAGGTTAGGTTAGGTTAGGTTAGGTTAGGTTAGGTTAGGTTAGGTTAGGTTAGGTTAGGTTAGGTTAGGTTAGGTTAGGTTAGGTTAGGTTAGGTTAGGTTAGGTTAGGTTAGGTTAGGTTAGGTTAGGTTAGGTTAGGTTAGGTTAGGTTAGGTTAGGTTAGGTTAGGTTAGGTTAGGTTAGGTTAGGTTAGGTTAGGTTAGGTTAGGTTAGGTTAGGTTAGGTTAGGTTAGGTGAGGTTAGGTTAGGTTAGGTTAGGTTAGGTTAGGTTAGGTTAGGTTAGGTTAGGTTAGGTTAGGTTAGGTTAGGTTAGGTTAGGTTAGGTTAGGTTAGGTTAGGTTAGGTTAGGTTAGGTTAGGTTAGGTTAGGTTAGGTTAGGTTAGGCTAGGTTAGGTTAGGTTAGGTTAGGTTAGGTTAGGTTAGGTTAGGTTAGGTTAGGTTAGGTTAGGTTAGGTTAGGTTAGGTTAGGTTAGGTTAGGTTAGGTTAGGTTAGGTTAGGTTAGGTTAGGTTAGGTTAGGTTAGGTTAGGTTAGGTTAGGTTAGGTTAGGTTAGGTTAGGTTAGGTTAGGTTAGGTTAGGTTAGGTTAGGTTAGGTTAGGTTAGGTTAGGTTAGGTTAGGTTAGGTTGGTTAGGTTAGGTTAGGTTAGGTTAGGTTAGGTTAGGTTAGGTTAGGTTAGGTTAGGTTAGGTTAGGTTAGGTTAGGTTAGGTTAGGTTAGGTTAGGTTAGGTTAGGTTAGGTTAGGTTAGGTTAGGTTAGGTTAGGTTAGGTTAGGTTAGGTTAGGTTAGGTTAGGTTAGGTTAGGTTAGGTTAGGTTAGGTTAGGTTAGGTTAGGTTAGGTTAGGTTAGGTTAGGTTAGGTTAGGTTAGGTTAGGTTAGGTTAGGTTAGGTTAGGTTAGGTTAGGTTAGGTTAGGTTAGGTTAGGTTAGGTTAGGTTAGGTTAGGTTAGGTTAGGTTAGGTTAGGTTAGGTTAGGTTAGGTTAGGTTAGGTTAGGTTAGGTTAGGTTAGGTTAGGTTAGGTTAGGTTAGGTTAGGTTAGGTTAGGTTAGGTTAGGTTAGGTTAGGTTAGGTTAGGTTAGGTTAGGTTAGGTTAGGTTAGGTTAGGTTAGGTTAGGTTAGGTTAGGTTAGGTTAGGTTAGGTTAGGTTAGGTTAGGTTAGGTTAGGTTAGGTTAGGTTAGGTTAGGTTAGGTTAGGTTAGGTTAGGTTAGGTTAGGTTAGGTTAGGTTAGGTTAGGTTAGGTTAGGTTAGGTTAGGTTAGGTTAGGTTAGGTTAGGTTAGGTTAGGTTAGGTTAGGTTAGGTTAGGTTAGGTTAGGTTAGGTTAGGTTAGGTTAGGTTAGGTTAGGTTAGGTTAGGTTAGGTTAGGTTAGGTTAGGTTAGGTTAGGTTAGGTTAGGTTAGGTTAGGTTAGGTTAGGTTAGGTTAGGTTAGGTTAGGTTAGGTTAGGTTAGGTTAGGTTAGGTTAGGTTAGGTTAGGTTAGGTTAGGTTAGGTTAGGTTAGGTTAGGTTAGGTTAGGTTAGGTTAGGTTAGGTTAGGTTAGGTTAGGTTAGGTTAGGTTAGGATAGGTTAGGTTAGGTTAGGTTAGGTTAGGTTAGGTTAGGTTAGGTTAGGTTAGGTTAGGTTAGGTTAGGTTAGGTTAGGTTAGGTTAGGTTAGGTTAGGTTAGGTTAGGTTAGGTTAGGTTAGGTTAGGTTAGGTTAGGTTAGGTTAGGTTAGGTTAGGTTAGGTTAGGTTAGGTTAGGTTAGGTTAGGTTAGGTTAGGTTAGGTTAGGTTAGGTTAGGTTAGGTTAGGTTAGGTTAGGTTAGGTTAGGTTAGGTTAGGTTAGGTTAGGTTAGGTTAGGTTAGGTTAGGTTAGGTTAGGTTAGGTTAGGTTAGGTTAGGTTAGGTTAGGTTAGGTTAGGTTAGGTTAGGTTAGGTTAGGTTAGGTTAGGTTAGGTTAGGTTAGGTTAGGTTAGGTTAGGTTAGGTTAGGTTAGGTTAGGTTAGGTTAGGTTAGGTTAGGTTAGGTTAGGTTAGGTTAGGTTAGGTTAGGTTAGGTTAGGTTAGGTTAGGTTAGGTTAGGTTAGGTTAGGTTAGGTTAGGTTAGGTTAGGTTAGGTTAGGTTAGGTTAGGTTAGGTTAGGTTAGGTTAGGTTAGGTTAGGTTAGGTTAGGTTAGGTTAGGTTAGGTTAGGTTAGGTTAGGTTAGGTTAGGTTAGGTTAGGTTAGGTTAGGTTAGGTTAGGTTAGGTTAGGTTAGGTTAGGTTAGGTTAGGTTAGGTTAGGTTAGGTTAGGTTAGGTTAGGTTAGGTTAGGTTAGGTTAGGTTAGGTTAGGTTAGGTTAGGTTAGGTTAGGTTAGGTTAGGTTAGGTTAGGTTAGGTTAGGTTAGGTTAGGTTAGGTTAGGTTAGGTTAGGTTAGGTTAGGTTAGGTTAGGTTAGGTTAGGTTAGGTTAGGTTAGGTTAGGTTAGGTTAGGTTAGGTTAGGTTAGGTTAGGTTAGGTTAGGTTAGGTTAGGTTAGGTTAGGTTAGGTTAGGTTAGGTTAGGTTAGGTTAGGTTAGGTTAGGTTAGGTTAGGTTAGGTTAGGTTAGGTTAGGTTAGGTTAGGTTAGGTTAGGTTAGGTTAGGTTAGGTTAGGTTAGGTTAGGTTAGGTTAGGTTAGGTTAGGTTAGGTTAGGTTAGGTTAGGTTAGGTTAGGTTAGGTTAGGTTAGGTTAGGTTAGGTTAGGTTAGGTTAGGTTAGGTTAGGTTAGGTTAGGTTAGGTTAGGTTAGGTTAGGTTAGGTTAGGTTAGGTTAGGTTAGGTTAGGTTAGGTTAGGTTAGGTTAGGTTAGGTTAGGTTAGGTTAGGTTAGGTTAGGTTAGGTTAGGTTAGGTTAGGTTAGGTTAGGTTAGGTTAGGTTAGGTTAGGTTAGGTTAGGTTAGGTTAGGTTAGGTTAGGTTAGGTTAGGTTAGGTTAGGTTAGGTTAGGTTAGGTTAGGTTAGGTTAGGTTAGGTTAGGTTAGGTTAGGTTAGGTTAGGTTAGGTTAGGTTAGGTTAGGTTAGGTTAGGTTAGGTTAGGTTAGGTTAGGTTAGGTTAGGTTAGGTTAGGTTAGGTTAGGTTAGGTTAGGTTAGGTTAGGTTAGGTTAGGTTAGGTTAGGTTAGGTTAGGTTAGGTTAGGTTAGGTTAGGTTAGGTTAGGTTAGGTTAGGTTAGGTTAGGTTATGTTAGGTTAGGTTAGGTTAGGTTAGGTTAGGTTAGGTTAGGTTAGGTTAGGTTAGGTTAGGTTAGGTTAGGTTAGGTTAGGTTAGGTTAGGTTAGGTTAGGTTAGGTTAGGTTAGGTTAGGTTAGGTTAGGTTAGGTTAGGTTAGGTTAGGTTAGGTTAGGTTAGGTTAGGTTAGGTTAGGTTAGGTTAGGTTAGGTTAGGTTAGGTTAGGTTAGGTTAGGTTAGGTTAGGTTAGGTTAGGTTAGGTTAGGTTAGGTTAGGTTAGGTTAGGTTAGGTTAGGTTAGGTTAGGTTAGGTTAGGTTAGGTTAGGTTAGGTTAGGTTAGGTTAGGTTAGGTTAGGTTAGGTTAGGTTAGGTTAGGTTAGGTTAGGTTAGGTTAGGTTAGGTTAGGTTAGGTTAGGTTAGGTTAGGTTAGGTTAGGTTAGGTTAGGTTAGGTTAGGTTAGGTTAGGTTAGGTTAGGTTAGGTTAGGTTAGGTTAGGTTAGGTTAGGTTAGGTTAGGTTAGGTTAGGTTAGGTTAGGTTAGGTTAGGTTAGGTTAGGTTAGGTTAGGTTAGGTTAGGTTAGGTTAGGTTAGGTTAGGTTAGGTTAGGTTAGGTTAGGTTAGGTTAGGTTAGGTTAGGTTAGGTTAGGTTAGGTTAGGTTAGGTTAGGTTAGGTTAGGTTAGGTTAGGTTAGGTTAGGTTAGGTTAGGTTAGGTTAGGTTAGGTTAGGTTAGGTTAGGTTAGGTTAGGTTAGGTTAGGTTAGGTTAGGTTAGGTTAGGTTAGGTTAGGTTAGGTTAGGTTAGGTTAGGTTAGGTTAGGTTAGGTTAGGTTAGGTTAGGTTAGGTTAGGTTAGGTTAGGTTAGGTTAGGTTAGGTTAGGTTAGGTTAGGTTAGGTTAGGTTAGGTTAGGTTAGGTTAGGTTAGGTTAGGTTAGGTTAGGTTAGGTTAGGTTAGGTTAGGTTAGGTTAGGTTAGGTTAGGTTAGGTTAGGTTAGGTTAGGTTAGGTTAGGTTAGGTTAGGTTAGGTTAGGTTAGGTTAGGTTAGGTTAGGTTAGGTTAGGTTAGGTTAGGTTAGGTTAGGTTAGGTTAGGTTAGGTTAGGTTAGGTTAGGTTAGGTTAGGTTAGGTTAGGTTAGGTTAGGTTAGGTTAGGTTAGGTTAGGTTAGGTTAGGTTAGGTTAGGTTAGGTTAGGTTAGGTTAGGTTAGGTTAGGTTAGGTTAGGTTAGGTTAGGTTAGGTTAGGTTAGGTTAGGTTAGGTTAGGTTAGGTTAGGTTAGGTTAGGTTAGGTTAGGTTAGGTTAGGTTAGGTTAGGTTAGGTTAGGTTAGGTTAGGTTAGGTTAGGTTAGGTTAGGTTAGGTTAGGTTAGGTTAGGTTAGGTTAGGTTAGGTTAGGTTAGGTTAGGTTAGGTTAGGTTAGGTTAGGTTAGGTTAGGTTAGGTTAGGTTAGGTTAGGTTAGGTTAGGTTAGGTTAGGTTAGGTTAGGTTAGGTTAGGTTAGGTTAGGTTAGGTTAGGTTAGGTTAGGTTAGGTTAGGTTAGGTTAGGTTAGGTTAGGTTAGGTTAGGTTAGGTTAGGTTAGGTTAGGTTAGGTTAGGTTAGGTTAGGTTAGGTTAGGTTAGGTTAGGTTAGGTTAGGTTAGGTTAGGTTAGGTTAGGTTAGGTTAGGTTAGGTTAGGTTAGGTTAGGTTAGGTTAGGTTAGGTTAGGTTAGGTTAGGTTAGGTTAGGTTAGGTTAGGTTAGGTTAGGTTAGGTTAGGTTAGGTTAGGTTAGGTTAGGTTAGGTTAGGTTAGGTTAGGTTAGGTTAGGTTAGGTTAGGTTAGGTTAGGTTAGGTTAGGTTAGGTTAGGTTAGGTTAGGTTAGGTTAGGTTAGGTTAGGTTAGGTTAGGTTAGGTTAGGTTAGGTTAGGTTAGGTTAGGTTAGGTTAGGTTAGGTTAGGTTAGGTTAGGTTAGGTTAGGTTAGGTTAGGTTAGGTTAGGTTAGGTTAGGTTAGGTTAGGTTAGGTTAGGTTAGGTTAGGTTAGGTTAGGTTAGGTTAGGTTAGGTTAGGTTAGGTTAGGTTAGGTTAGGTTAGGTTAGGTTAGGTTAGGTTAGGTTAGGTTAGGTTAGGTTAGGTTAGGTTAGGTTAGGTTAGGTTAGGTTAGGTTAGGTTAGGTTAGGTTAGGTTAGGTTAGGTTAGGTTAGGTTAGGTTAGGTTAGGTTAGGTTAGGTTAGGTTAGGTTAGGTTAGGTTAGGTTAGGTTAGGTTAGGTTAGGTTAGGTTAGGTTAGGTTAGGTTAGGTTAGGTTAGGTTAGGTTAGGTTAGGTTAGGTTAGGTTAGGTTAGGTTAGGTTAGGTTAGGTTAGGTTAGGTTAGGTTAGGTTAGGTTAGGTTAGGTTAGGTTAGGTTAGGTTAGGTTAGGTTAGGTTAGGTTAGGTTAGGTTAGGTTAGGTTAGGTTAGGTTAGGTTAGGTTAGGTTAGGTTAGGTTAGGTTAGGTTAGGTTAGGTTAGGTTAGGTTAGGTTAGGTTAGGTTAGGTTAGGTTAGGTTAGGTTAGGTTAGGTTAGGTTAGGTTAGGTTAGGTTAGGTTAGGTTAGGTTAGGTTAGGTTAGGTTAGGTTAGGTTAGGTTAGGTTAGGTTAGGTTAGGTTAGGTTAGGTTAGGTTAGGTTAGGTTAGGTTAGGTTAGGTTAGGTTAGGTTAGGTTAGGTTAGGTTAGGTTAGGTTAGGTTAGGTTAGGTTAGGTTAGGTTAGGTTAGGTTAGGTTAGGTTAGGTTAGGTTAGGTTAGGTTAGGTTAGGTTAGGTTAGGTTAGGTTAGGTTAGGTTAGGTTAGGTTAGGTTAGGTTAGGTTAGGTTAGGTTAGGTTAGGTTAGGTTAGGTTAGGTTAGGTTAGGTTAGGTTAGGTTAGGTTAGGTTAGGTTAGGTTAGGTTAGGTTAGGTTAGGTTAGGTTAGGTTAGGTTAGGTTAGGTTAGGTTAGGTTAGGTTAGGTTAGGTTAGGTTAGGTTAGGTTAGGTTAGGTTAGGTTAGGTTAGGTTAGGTTAGGTTAGGTTAGGTTAGGTTAGGTTAGGTTAGGTTAGGTTAGGTTAGGTTAGGTTAGGTTAGGTTAGGTTAGGTTAGGTTAGGTTAGGTTAGGTTAGGTTAGGTTAGGTTAGGTTAGGTTAGGTTAGGTTAGGTTAGGTTAGGTTAGGTTAGGTTAGGTTAGGTTAGGTTAGGTTAGGTTAGGTTAGGTTAGGTTAGGTTAGGTTAGGTTAGGTTAGGTTAGGTTAGGTTAGGTTAGGTTAGGTTAGGTTAGGTTAGGTTAGGTTAGGTTAGGTTAGGTTAGGTTAGGTTAGGTTAGGTTAGGTTAGGTTAGGTTAGGTTAGGTTAGGTTAGGTTAGGTTAGGTTAGGTTAGGTTAGGTTAGGTTAGGTTAGGTTAGGTTAGGTTAGGTTAGGTTAGGTTAGGTTAGGTTAGGTTAGGTTAGGTTAGGTTAGGTTAGGTTAGGTTAGGTTAGGTTAGGTTAGGTTAGGTTAGGTTAGGTTAGGTTAGGTTAGGTTAGGTTAGGTTAGGTTAGGTTAGGTTAGGTTAGGTTAGGTTAGGTTAGGTTAGGTTAGGTTAGGTTAGGTTAGGTTAGGTTAGGTTAGGTTAGGTTAGGTTAGGTTAGGTTAGGTTAGGTTAGGTTAGGTTAGGTTAGGTTAGGTTAGGTTAGGTTAGGTTAGGTTAGGTTAGGTTAGGTTAGGTTAGGTTAGGTTAGGTTAGGTTAGGTTAGGTTAGGTTAGGTTAGGTTAGGTTAGGTTAGGTTAGGTTAGGTTAGGTTAGGTTAGGTTAGGTTAGGTTAGGTTAGGTTAGGTTAGGTTAGGTTAGGTTAGGTTAGGTTAGGTTAGGTTAGGTTAGGTTAGGTTAGGTTAGGTTAGGTTAGGTTAGGTTAGGTTAGGTTAGGTTAGGTTAGGTTAGGTTAGGTTAGGTTAGGTTAGGTTAGGTTAGGTTAGGTTAGGTTAGGTTAGGTTAGGTTAGGTTAGGTTAGGTTAGGTTAGGTTAGGTTAGGTTAGGTTAGGTTAGGTTAGGTTAGGTTAGGTTAGGTTAGGTTAGGTTAGGTTAGGTTAGGTTAGGTTAGGTTAGGTTAGGTTAGGTTAGGTTAGGTTAGGTTAGGTTAGGTTAGGTTAGGTTAGGTTAGGTTAGGTTAGGTTAGGTTAGGTTAGGTTAGGTTAGGTTAGGTTAGGTTAGGTTAGGTTAGGTTAGGTTAGGTTAGGTTAGGTTAGGTTAGGTTAGGTTAGGTTAGGTTAGGTTAGGTTAGGTTAGGTTAGGTTAGGTTAGGTTAGGTTAGGTTAGGTTAGGTTAGGTTAGGTTAGGTTAGGTTAGGTTAGGTTAGGTTAGGTTAGGTTAGGTTAGGTTAGGTTAGGTTAGGTTAGGTTAGGTTAGGTTAGGTTAGGTTAGGTTAGGTTAGGTTAGGTTAGGTTAGGTTAGGTTAGGTTAGGTTAGGTTAGGTTAGGTTAGGTTAGGTTAGGTTAGGTTAGGTTAGGTTAGGTTAGGTTAGGTTAGGTTAGGTTAGGTTAGGTTAGGTTAGGTTAGGTTAGGTTAGGTTAGGTTAGGTTAGGTTAGGTTAGGTTAGGTTAGGTTAGGTTAGGTTAGGTTAGGTTAGGTTAGGTTAGGTTAGGTTAGGTTAGGTTAGGTTAGGTTAGGTTAGGTTAGGTTAGGTTAGGTTAGGTTAGGTTAGGTTAGGTTAGGTTAGGTTAGGTTAGGTTAGGTTAGGTCAGGTTAGGTTAGGTTAGGTTAGGTTAGGTTAGGTTAGGTTAGGTTAGGTTAGGTTAGGTTAGGTTAGGTTAGGTTAGGTTAGGTTAGGTTAGGTTAGGTTAGGTTAGGTTAGGTTAGGTTAGGTTAGGTTAGGTTAGGTTAGGTTAGGTTAGGTTAGGTTAGGTTAGGTTAGGTTAGGTTAGGTTAGGTTAGGTTAGGTTAGGTTAGGTTAGGTTAGGTTAGGTTAGGTTAGGTTAGGTTAGGTTAGGTTAGGTTAGGTTAGGTTAGGTTAGGTTAGGTTAGGTTAGGTTAGGTTAGGTTAGGTTAGGTTAGGTTAGGTTAGGTTAGGTTAGGTTAGGTTAGGTTAGGTTAGGTTAGGTTAGGTTAGGTTAGGTTAGGTTAGGTTAGGTTAGGTTAGGTTAGGTTAGGTTAGGTTAGGTTAGGTTAGGTTAGGTTAGGTTAGGTTAGGTTAGGTTAGGTTAGGTTAGGTTAGGTTAGGTTAGGTTAGGTTAGGTTAGGTTAGGTTAGGTTAGGTTAGGTTAGGTTAGGTTAGGTTAGGTTAGGTTAGGTTAGGTTAGGTTAGGTTAGGTTAGGTTAGGTTAGGTTAGGTTAGGTTAGGTTAGGTTAGGTTAGGTTAGGTTAGGTTAGGTTAGGTTAGGTTAGGTTAGGTTAGGTTAGGTTAGGTTAGGTTAGGTTAGGTTAGGTTAGGTTAGGATAGGTTAGGTTAGGTTAGGTTAGGTTAGGTTAGGTTAGGTTAGGTTAGGTTAGGTTAGGTTAGGTTAGGTTAGGTTAGGTTAGGTTAGGTTAGGTTAGGTTAGGTTAGGTTAGGTTAGGTTAGGTTAGGTTAGGTTAGGTTAGGTTAGGTTAGGTTAGGTTAGGTTAGGTTAGGTTAGGTTAGGTTAGGTTAGGTTAGGTTAGGTTAGGTTAGGTTAGGTTAGGTTAGGTTCGGTTAGGTTAGGTTAGGTTAGGTTAGGTTAGGTTAGGTTAGGTTAGGTTAGGTTAGGTTAGGTTAGGTTAGGTTAGGTTAGGTTAGGTTAGGTTAGGTTAGGTTAGGTTAGGTTAGGTTAGGTTAGGTTAGGTTAGGTTAGGTTAGGTTAGGTTAGGTTAGGTTAGGTTAGGTTAGGTTAGGTTAGGTTAGGTTAGGTTAGGTTAGGTTAGGTTAGGTTAGGTTAGGTTAGGTTAGGTTAGGTTAGGTTAGGTTAGGTTAGGTTAGGTTAGGTTAGGTTAGGTTAGGTTAGGTTAGGTTAGGTTAGGTTAGGTTAGGTTAGGTTAGGTTAGGTTAGGTTAGGTTAGGTTAGGTTAGGTTAGGTTAGGTTAGGTTAGGTTAGGTTAGGTTAGGTTAGGTTAGGTTAGGTTAGGTTAGGTTAGGTTAGGTTAGGTTAGGTTAGGTTAGGTTAGGTTAGGTTAGGTTAGGTTAGGTTAGGTTAGGTTAGGTTAGGTTAGGTTAGGTTAGGTTAGGTTAGGTTAGGTTAGGTTAGGTTAGGTTAGGTTAGGTTAGGTTAGGTTAGGTTAGGTTAGGTTAGGTTAGGTTAGGTTAGGTTAGGTTAGGTTAGGTTAGGTTAGGTTAGGTTAGGTTAGGTTAGGTTAGGTTAGGTCTA